>OX346254.1:847425-3247425 GCA_947049275.1 Epinotia bilunana
GTGTCAGGTGATAGAGATGAGGTTGAGGAGTTGGTGAAGAACTCGCAGAAGTTGCTGAAGAATGTGGATCGAGTGTTGAAGGAGGAGAAAGAGGAGCTGGAGAAGGAGGAAGAGAGGGGCGGGGAGGAGTCACCGACTCACTTTAGGGTGAGACACACATTGATACTTTGGTACAGATTTTTGTTGTATACTGATTACCCGCCTTAAGAGGTTAATACAGCAGTTATCGGACTCCTATAAAAACTTCTAGTCAGTGAGTTCTTAGAACAATCTTCGGGTTCAGACGAAATCGTTGATTTTGCCATAAGAACGCGAGCAAGCGAGAGAAGTACAGACCTGAAGGTTGCTTTAAGTTCTCATGGACTGTACTCCCTTTTCGCTCCTTTAACCTTTGGAGTTCCAATATGGTTGTGTGCCGACGGGAATCCGCGTTCTCTATTCTCGACGCTATTCCTGTAAAAACTATAGAAAGACGAACAAATCGCCAGGAGTCGTTTGAGCGCCGATCCACGTTCCGGCAGTATAACGGGATTCCATGGATCCACATTCCGGCACACCAAAGGTTAAGGCATGATTCCCAGGACAAAAACTAACCTATTCCTTGGCAGGGTCTCGAACTATTTATCTGCATCTAAATCGGTTCAGCGGTTTAGTGATTATTGAATGATTGAATTGTAGTTAACGCCCGTGCCCCGCGCGGCCCTGCCTGCGGCCGCGGTCCGCGGCTGGGCCGCGCAGGTCCTGACCGCCCTGGAGAGTCTGCACAACGCGGGCGTCATCTGCAGGTACATTTCATTTTCTCTGTGTTTTTATACACGGTATAAGTTTGCCTATCTCGGTCCACCTACACACACGCGCGCGCACACACACACACACTGCACTTTTAAGATATACCCGTTGGGAAGTACACTTTTGGAGACACTGTACCTTCCGAGGAAATGGTACTTCTAGAGAAGTGCACATTTCGCGAAAATAGTGTAGCAGGAAGGCCAATTTCGAAATGGCAAGAAATCGTGAGGCGAGTGACAACTACTCGCCATTCATAACGACCACGACCACAGAAATTTATAGACATGAAAAGAAATAACAAAAAATGTAAAATTACAGGAAATATCCTAAGTCATTACAATTTTTTTTTAATCGTGTATATTAGACACAAATAAAAAATTAAGAAATAACACTGAATATTAGCATCTCACACAACTTCAAGCACTCTCTTTCGACAACCGTCCAGCCATCAATAATTACGCATGATTTCTCCTGTTTCCACAATAGTCTAGTTTCATGCCATTGTAAGCCAATTGAGCGTGTTAAATGCATGACTTACCTTGGCATGAAAATAGATGAAAACTTTTCATGGTCATCTCATATAGAGTATATATGTGCTAAGTTAAGAGTCCTACTTGGTAGATTTTACCACCTAAGCTTTAGAGTTCCATTAAGCACCCTAAAATGTATCTATATATCACTAGTGGAATCGATTATAGGTTACTCCCTGGATTGCTATGGCCTCACCTTTAAAACGAATTTGGAAAAAGTTGAAAAATTGCAAATTAGATTTCTCAAACTATTAGTAAACAATAAAACTAAAAATAAATATAAAAATGATTATTATCAGTTATTCAAAGTATGTAAAATTCTTCCGGCAACACTTAGACCATAAAGTAAATATAGCATAGAGTAACTATCCCATACTGCGGTCGAATATTTCTGAAGAACGTTAAGAGATGTCGCTTGGAGCACCACTGACGGATATTAATATTTTACGTTATACGAAATCTCAAATATTATCATTAATAGATATTCATTTTCACTTATCAACTTAAAAAAAAAAAAAAAACCAGACACAGGCCTTAATAGATCGTAAATCGATTCAAAATAATTTATAACATCCTTTATTTGTGCGCTATCTAGTGAACGGCTTGACCTTTATTACAGCTTAGCTTGTAAGTGGACAAAGTATACATGCGCAGGATTCTAGCAGGATAAGTGTCCATAGATGGTGCTGTATTAAACCTGATATATTTACTAAACCTAAACGCATTGTTGTTACGAAAATATATAAATAAGTTTCTGTCAAAAAATTAATTTTTGGTACAAGCTTTTATTGCCGACTGTACTTTTCTGTATACCATCATCAACTGCTCATTGAGACGATTCTAACGAGCACCAACTCGATGGGGTTATATGGTTTTATTACGGAGTTCCTATGGCCACCTTCTGTCTCTATCATCAGATCAGCTCGATGGTACCATAATATTGAATGTCATCCAAACTATAGTTATACCCAAAATTTCAGCTCAATCGGTCACCGGGAAGTGGGTCAAATTTAACTTGCAAGATTTGACGGACAACTTACTTACATACATACTTTTATACTTACATACGAAAGAAGTCAAGTTACTATAAAACTTGTAAAAAGACCTATCGGTTTTTGCACTCCGGGAGTGCCGGCAGAAGTGAAAACTTGAATAATTTTAATTTTGCAAAAAAAATCCCTTCCGCCCTCCTCTCTCCCCCTGCGTGCCAATATATCTAATAACAAACTTATTAGTAGTACGCTATAGTTCAACTTAACTCGGCAAAATTGATGAAGTAGACGAAGAAATAAAATACCAATTTGTTTTTGCCATTGCCAAATATTTTTCAAAGCTTTATCTCTTTAAGAATAACGTCCAAATTCGAACTATTCGAATTTGCTCAATAGCAAAGCGGTAAAGGACGCGCGGACAAAATTACAAATTTATTTGCAGAATATGCAATTGCAAAGTGTTTAACGGCTTTATATTCTTACGAATAGCGTTCAGTTTTGAATGAAGTCGAATCGGCTAACAGCAATATATAAAAGTTTGATAAAACAAAATGGAATTTGCATTTACGGAAAATGTGTTACGACCTTATACTGTTAACAATAAAGTATAAATTAGAACTATGTGCCCCTAGTCAAACCCCCGTTTTCCCCCCCACCCCCCAGCCTCGTCCCGAATCTCTCGCCATCCTCCTACGGTCACGTGGCCTCTTACGCATCTGACGTCACAAATATCTGTCGCGAGTTTAACAATTTTTCCCCATCCCAAAAAGTGCTCAGCGCCGCTAAAGAAGTTTTCACTTCAAAAAGAAAACATACATACATACATACATACATTCACGCCTTTATTCCCAAAAGGGGTAGGCAGAGCACATGAAACTTATGTTCCAGCGCCACTTCTAGCATAAATGTGGGTATAAAAAAGATCGACAAAATGTGATATTGCAGTGATAGGTTGCTAGCCCATCGCCCACAACACACTTCAACCCTGCTCCCTTAGTCGACTTTTACGACACCCACGGGAAGAAAAACGAAAACGTACGAAGTTTTTAAATAAGATGAAGTAAAAACTAGTGCCTATGCCAAATCTTGGGATTAGGTGTCAAAGCGGACCCCTGGCTCCTTTAGGGGCACACCCGGGAATATCGCTAGTATTGTGATGCGACCAGCTGATGAGTTTAGTAGATAATTATTAGAATAGGTAACCTAGTCTCTAAAACATCAGAATACTACAGTAAGTAAAAAATATAACATACATTTATTCGGGACCTATACGTAAAACTGTTTTTATTTTACAACTTATTTGAATATTCTTTCTTTACATAGGTATCTAGTACCATAAATAAAGAATAATACCTATAATATGTACCTACTGCCATTCACATTTGAGTATGTAGCAATTTATGATTCAAATTGCCAATAAGTACCTAAAATTATCGAAGTGCTTACGACGCGCGACGTTGTCAGCTCGCGCTGGCAGCGCCGTAGTTCGATCTGGCAACGTCTCCAACTGTATACTAATTTCCAATTTATTTTATTATTTTTAACATCTCTGCATAACGTTCCATTTCGACATCTTATATATTACAACAAATGAATTACTGCGTGTTACAAATATTTTACATTAAAATAAAATAAACATAAAGTGACTGCAATCTCTTAAATTATTAATAAATAATGGAGCATAATTATTTATTTCTTATCACTTCGCACGTCTTTGAAACTGTATAATAGTAAAGAGAACTGCGTACAACGAAACGACTCAGTGCAGACGAAACACAGATTACAGAGACGAAATGAGAAAATGTTGCTACAAAATTATTCCTTTAAATTGTAGGTAAACAGAATAAACTTTGTCCATTTGTAAAAAAGCGAAAAAAATGATTTAGTATGAGTTTATTGTCTCAATTAAAAATACAAATAAAGATAACCTGCGGTATGATATTTTTTTATAAAAGCGTAGTGAAAATATACGTGTAATTACATGGGCAAAGTCAAAACGTCAGAAGTATATGGAAAGATAGAGACTTAACTGGCCACACTGAAACTAGAGACGATAGGTATCAACTCTCTCTACCACGAACATATTGTTAATGTTATTCTTTTAAAATTTGACCTCCGCTTATTTGAATGGACCTACGATTTGATTTAGAAACGGATTTGTTTGCCAGTGATTTACATACGACCACTTGGACTTCTACGATATTGACTGGACTGGACTGATTTGATATTATTGCATTTACGAAAATGACACATCGGTGCCAATTCATAAACTGTCACACATTGTTTCGTTTTCCAGTTAGTGATAAAAATCGCCTACGGATCTGGATTAACAATTCAGGTAAGCTCTATTTTATTTACAATAAATAAAATTATACAACTAAGCACATACATACTTGGTGACGTCGGGCATGCGTCAGTCAACTTGACTTTTTATCAATGTTCCAAAACATCGTTTTGTACTTCAGTTTTTTATCGCGTTACTTACGTTAAAATAAGTTTATATCTCGCTCCAAACTGATTAGTGTCCTTATTAATCCTTCATTTCATGTTTGCACTGTACCTAATGGTAATGATAAACTAGTTAGGAGTTTGCTTATTGGCATTTTATTTTGAATCTTTTGAATTTACTTATTCGCAGTGTGATTGCCAATTCGTGAAAATATCTAACCGGAAATGATGGCTGAAGTACTTGGTTTAGCTTGAGATTTCACTACTTTTCAGGCCGGAAGGCTTGGCAGGTTTTTTTACAAGAAATGTACTTGATGGAAATTAATAATATCTAAGTATTTAGTTTTATGACGACTGCTTTAGCCTAGTTGGTAATGACCCTGCCTATGAAGCAAGAGGTCCTGGGGTCGAATCCCTGTAAGGGATTTTTTTTGTGTGATGGGCACAAATATTTGTTTCTGAGTCTTGGATGTTTTCTATGTATTTATACCTATTGGAACTATATATATCGTCGTCTAGTACCCATAATAGCTTATTGAGCTTACAATGGGACTAGTTCAACTTGTGTAAGATTGCCCCTTAATATATATTTTATTTTATTTATTTTTAATTTCAGGCAACATCAATCTCACATCTTTGACACCTGATCAGTTAAAGTACTGCTATCTTTTTGAAGTGCATTTTGAATCCTGCTATAAGTCACAATGATAACCAGAGAAGGTTGACCGGGACAGCTATTACTAGACACTATCACTGTGAAGATAAATCAATTGATGTTATTAGCTTTGTGTCTGTAGAGCACCCAATGCAAGGTATGTCTTGATTTTTTATTGTTCAAATAGTATTTTCTTAAAAACATGATGACAATTTTTCTGAAAAGGGACTCCTTAAGGCACACATGGGAAATGTACAAAAAATTGTTTATCATTAAAAACAGGATGGCATTGGTATCCGTTCATGTCAAACGAGATAGCTTTAAGAAAATATTGCGTTTGGTGTCGGGTTACAAAAGCACCACACCCTTTCTTCCCGTCGGTGTTGTTGGTCCAAGCAACTTATACTTGAAAATATATACAGGCTGTCCCAGCGCTATGCAACTTGAAGGGACAGTACCTTAAATATTGTAGATAAGATATTTTACTGAAAGGAGATATTATTGAATATTTTATAGTAAGTAATACTGCACTCAAAGATTTTCATAAAATTGCTTGCTTCGTCTGGGAGTCAATCCGACCATAGAGGAAATATTTATTTATGATCTGGCTAAATCCAACTCTTTTCTTTCAAGCTAAATTGTACTTAGAAGAAATCATTCTTTATTTTTAGCTTACTTATTGGCATCATAAAAGCACATGGTGTTTTTATATCACATATAAATAAAATAAATAAAAATAAAAAAGCTTTATTAATTCCATTACAGCGTTTTTTACAGTTAGTAAGTAATGAATTATGTATGTAATGTATTGAATTTCTTAGCTAAACACGCAGAACTAAAAAAAAATGCTTATAAGATGTTAGGATTGTTAGGTTAGGTTAGTTAGGTTTCACATATAGCCGGTTTTTATTAGCATACGGCGGCAAGCATATTTGAAAATATTAGCAGTATAATGTAATAATAATATAAACAATAAATCAGCTTATATACGTCCCACTGCTGGGCACAGCCCTCCTCTCAAGGATGAGAGGGAACGGGCAGTAGTGCCCACGCTGGCCCAGTGCGTGTTGGGGACTTCACATACACCTTTGAATTTCAAATTACTTAAAAAAATGTGTCTCCTCCACACATGAATGACTTAACAAACGTATACAGACACTACCTAATCGATCTATCGTATGAGTCCTAATTCTATCAACTCAACGGAAGGGGTAAAGGGGACGATTAACAAAATTTAAGTATGCTCGGATAATATTGTTTAGTTTAATATTTATTTTTTAAATTTCAGGATCTGGTACTGAAATTACATTCGTTGACGTGCGACCTACCGGACAAAGTAAGAAAACCTGACAATGATCCTGAGGAGTGGCCAACTTCAGCACCACAACCCGCATCGCCATAGCCCTCATCACATCATCACGTCCAACTGAGGCTCCTCAAATAAAAAGACATCTGGAAGAAAGCTCCTCTTGCGTGCACGTGGGGGCGGCGGCGTCGAGCAACGCATCCGACAGATTATTTAAACACATTCAAATTGTATTTATTCAGAGCAAGTAGATGTTTAAAAAAAATATATTGTTACTAAAAAAATATATTTGTAAATCTCACAAAAGAAGTCTACAAAATCAGCAAAAAATTAGGCTACTTACTGCAAAGTAAATGAAATAATTTACATATAATACGTGTTATTGAACCCTTACCTTTTTACCTTACTTTTCTCAAGGAAATCTGCATTACTCACAGGCAGTAAATAGAAGAATGTCTCGGATCGCATGTAATGCACGCAAGGGCAAACAAAATGCGATCGGAGGCTTTTTACTACTGCCTTGCCGGTGGTGTTCGCACCTTTTTTTATAACTGAAGCTTTCAACCTCAATAGTTTTTAAATTTTGTATATTAAGGTATGTTCCTATTGTTCCTTAAGTTTGTTCTATAATCGTCCTCCTACAGTTGTTCCTGGTAATAATAATCTTGAAAAATCCAGGGGAGTCAAAAGCGCGATTCCGATCCTTTACTGAATTAAGTATTCAATGTGCTGTGGTTTTATCGATCGAGGGAGCGAAGCGAACGAAGTTCTACGCTTCAGCTTGGGCCGAAAATCGTTCGTATGTCCGGTGTCTGTCCAGCTGTCCGGCTGTTCTCCTCTACAGGTCGCATTCTTAACCGATTCTCGTGAAATTTTGTGAGCAGGTTCGGTTTAGTATATAGTTTTTTCTGTAACTTTTTAGAAATTAAAAAAAAGACAGGTTCGCTAGTTTCTACAGCACATAGAGCCACTAGCACAATAAATCGCATGGCAGCAAATAGACGAATCAAGGTACAGCTTTGAGATTGATAGTACAAATGCACATCATCAAACAAGATGAGTTTTGTTGATAGTGGGGATCCACATAACTCCCCCCTCGGGAGCCCTGGCAAGCTTACCCCCAAGAACACACCACATACCTAAGTAGCAAGTAGTGGAACTTTGGCTGCAGTCTTATGTAAGGTTGCTTATATAGGTACTTTATTTATGGTACATGATGGTACGGTGGAGGTTCTAAGAAAAGGTACAAAAATTGAGCATTTTATTGACTGGTCGCGTGTGCTCTAACAAAGCAGAAAAAAATACTATTATTTTACTTTGTGTAAACCTATCTTGCAAAGTGACATCTATTGACCGCGTAAAACAGATTTTTTACAACATCACCTGTTGTAGGTACAGATGCCGTTAGTGTATTCAATAATCCGTAAAAGGCAATATTGATATAAACGACATCTTTTGCTGAGAGCAAATGTACATACCAGTTCACTAACGCCCCCTGGTGCTCACAGCAAATAAGGCGGATTCATTTTAATGTATGGCGTGGATATATCTTCTTATACTTTATTTATGCTTAGACATAAGTACTTAATTTTAGTCAATCAGCACGGCAATCAAGAAAGTAACTTATCTCAAATGAGCCAAACATATGGTACCAGATCCGTAGCTGCAGGTAAGTATGCCGTTCTCAGAGTAAGCAATTACTATGGGGACAGGCGCATCGAAAAACGTTTACCATATTTGCTTAACGCTTTACCTGCGGCTATTAGACAAGAGAAAAACAAAAATAAATTTAAAAGAGCCCTGTTGAAACACTATCTCGATAGTATATAAATACCTAAATACCAAATATCTTATATCTAGTTACCTATCCACTTTATACAACATCATTTAAAGCTGTTCTTACTTCTTAAGACTTTACTAATTATATAGACTGATTAGGACTTTGCCACTTTATATAGACTCATTATCATTAAGACTACCTCAAATTATATTGACTCTTGGATCCCACAGTCAAACTGTGCAAACAGTTTTGTGGGACGTTGTATTTAGTTTTAAGTCATTGTACAGTGCTTTACTGAAATAATAAATAATAATAATAATAATAATCCGCAAACAGATCGCAGAAAGTTGCTTCGCGTTTAGTTTATTGAGCGCATGCAGGGAGCGGCAGACAGGAGAGTTACGATGCGCGACCGTACGAGAGAAAGGGACAGCGAAGAGCCGCAGCCGATCTGCTCGAAAACGCACACGTCCATCAGGTACAAAGAGGCTTCAGGCCTCAGGCCTCACTGAGCAAGCTAGGACAATCGAGACGCCCACGCAATATACGAAGAGTTGTGATCAGCTGGTCAAACAATCTGCGCGTTGCCAACGCACGAACTAGCCTCTAGTTTGGATCTTGCAAGCGCCGAAGCCGAATAGAGTAACTTGATGATACCTACATGAAAGAAAAAATATATCAAGATAGAAGGTTCGATCGATCGCGGTCTGCGTGTGACGTCAGCTTTTAAAATCGAAATGGTTTGTTGCGCAATAATTAATTGTTCAAATACTCCCGATAAATTTGGAGCTGTGAACTAATATATAAGGAGTATAACCGGGTATTTAATCGTGCCTTCAAAAAGCACAGCAAATATGCAACAATAAGTTCATAAAATATAGTAAATATATATGTAAAGCCACCTGGAAAACCATTTCAACAACTTTATCTAACGATTTTTACAAACATGATATTGATAATTTAATTTTTGAAAATAAATGCTACACTGATCCCAACGAAATATGTAACTTATTAAACAACTATCTGGTTAATCTAACAGATAGTAATAATAAAAAATGTATCCATCCCACCAGTTATAAAATTGGAGAGATCGTTACACAATACACAATGGATCTTTTTGAAACCTACAGACGACCATGAAATCTACAAAATAATCATGTCCTTAAATAATACCAGAACAACTGGATACGACGAAATCTCAACAATGATTCTTAAGTTATGTGCTCATATTATCTGCCGCCCCCTATCGCATATAATCAACTTATCCTTTATGGACGGAGTCTTTCCAACTGAATTAAAGCTCTCTACACCGTGCCCGCGAATAACCCGAAAGATTTTACCTACGTATTCCCGAGGTCAAAAGAAGTAAAAAATGTCATATGACTCTAGGTCGATTTCGCCTTAGATTCAGGGTTAATGTCAATTTAAAAAAAAATTAACACTTGTAACTCAACTGAAAATGCCCGTTTGGTGATGATGTCACCGGTATGGGGCTAAGTATAAAGACATCTTAAGTGACAGATGTCAATGTGATAAGGAACACATTGCTTAACTAGTTATTATGGAAAAAAAACTAAAAAAATCATTTTAACCGACTTTTTTTCTAGTAAAAAATGCTTTTTTGTTTAAAAACGTTCAAAGAGTTACAAAAAAAAAATTAAAAAAAAACAGAAAAAAAAATATTTTTTGGTGAAATTGACCAAAAGTCATATGACATTAACTTCTTTTGACCTCGGGAATACGTGGGTAAAATCTTTCGGGTTATTCGCGGGCACGGTGTATAGTTGAACCACTCTTCATGAAGGGTGACAAAACAGATCCAGGTAATTAGATTAGATTACATTATTTTACTTCATTTTAAAAATTTACATGTCATTTCATAAAATTAAAATAGCATGGATGCACAAAAAGATCGTCAGAGTGTATAAGAATAAAAAAACAATAATAAATAATAGTCAATAAAAATCCAATTTTAAATGGAAACAAACAGGAGAAACAAAAATACTAATAAAGGCAACAGGAAAAATTGAAATACTTAATGATAAATGGTACAATGTCAATTTTTTAATAATTAGCTAGGCCAGGCCACCCTAGATTTAAATTGACCGAAGTCATAAAATAATAATTATAGACCCATAACAATAATCCCAATTTTGTCAAAAATATTTGAGAAGTCTATTTCATGTAGAATTCATGAGTTCCTGGATAAGTATGACATCTTAACCTCCAAACAATTTGGGTTTCGCAAAGTTAAATCCACCACACTAGCCGGGTTGCACTTAGTAAAAATAGTCACAGAATGTTTAAATAGAAAAAATCCAGTCGTCGCTATTTATTTAGAGTAAAGCCTTTCATTGTATCGACCATTCAATCCTTTTGAAAAAAATAGAGACGTATGGAATAAGAGGTGAAGCGTACGACTGGGTACAAAGTTATTTAACAGGAAGAGCGCAATATACAGTCATTGAAAAAGTTGTTCGCAAAAATAATAACACCGCCATCAAAGATCAGTACCGTTCCTAGCGATTGGTGAATAAAACCGGCGTTCCACAAGGAAGCATTGTTATTTTTAATAGCTATTAACGATTTTCCAAATTGTCTAAAACTAAAACAGGATTGCATTATTTTCGCGGATGACACTATACACTTATTACACACATTATACACAATGACGGAAATTGACACGCTAGCTTTCAATCAATGGTTAACATTACATTTAGCAGAAGCAATTAAATGGTTCGAATGTAACAAATTGAAACTCAACATAACAAAAACTACAGCTATGCAATTCTGTTCATATAATTCAAACCCATTGCCTATACAAATTAATTATGACAATTTAAATGTAGAATTAGTTTACATTGTAAAGTTTTTGGGATTTAAAATTTACATCAATTTAAATTGGAAACATCATGTCGACAGTGTTTGCAAAAAACTCGATCGATTTGTTTTTGCACTCAGAAGATTGAGACACACTGTATCACTAGATGCAGCTCTAACAGCGTACCATGGCTACGTCTCCTCCATTTTAAACTATGGAATATTGCTGTGGGGAAATTCCGTAGAGTCGGATAGAGCATTTAAACTCCAAAAAAGGTGCATCAGGGCCCTGGACAACGCGTGATTTCTGCAAAGCTGTAAACCCTTATTTAAGAAATTTAATATACTTCCGCTTACATGCCTCTATATAAGAGACGCATGTCTCTTTGTTAAGGACAACCCTAGTCACTTCACAAATCGATACGACACCAGTGCTAGACACAAGAGCTCAGTACCGAAATCTGTTATACCAGCCTCCCTGCCAAACCGCTATATATAAAAAAAAATATACTATAACATGTGCATAGTCCTTTATAACACTTTGCCTGATGACCTTAAATTAGAGAATAAGAACTCGTTTAAAAGTAAATTGACAAAATGGCTGCAGGCTAAATGTTTTACAGTGTTAACGAATATCTGAAATTTGACATAGGTAATTAATTGATTATTTGACATATTTATAAATACTAGGGTATAATTATAGGGACTTGATATTATTATTATATAGTGTTAGGATACCGTATAATTTATAAATAAATATTGTTAAGCACAGCACGATAAATAAGCTAAGTAATATAATATTAAGTATTTGTAATTACCGATCACGTGATAGCCACGTGACCGGTCACCCCCTCTAGTGGCTAAGCAGCCCCGCTAAAGGGGCAGTCGTCTATTGACAGTGAGGGAGAGTGGTTGTGCAGTCACTGGAGGTACTAGGCGGGTTACGAAGTTTGTGTAAAGTGGATAAATTATTGATTGCTGATACATCAGCGTACTGTATTCAGGTCAGTGTCCTATTGTTGATTATAACGCTTGTTACATGTACGGTCTAGTTGATAATGCTATTCATTGTGCCAATAAACGTTTTGTAAAACAACTACCGTCGTATTAATGAAACTACTATAGGATCCCTATAGCTCAGAAGTGCGGATAGGCGAGTATTTTAAACAAATCACTCGTTTATCCCGCCCACAAAATCGAATTAACCGACAGGGCACAACGAATACTATTATTAACGCATAATCTTATAATATTGTTTTCGAGCTTACCTTGTGGGGTAGAGAGCAAGTGTTGAAAGCAATCGTTATGTGCACTTTTTTTTGTGCTTAAAGTGAGTACTTCCGTTTAAATATCGTTAATTTCACGTGCTCAATAATTTTTTGACCCATTACCGCGTACAAACCCATATTATGGCAGATTAAACCCCCAACTCGGTTGACATGTGTCCGTCTTAGGAGGGTAAAAGAAAGAACATTTTAATAATACAATTCAAACAAATTAAGGGCATAAAATAAAATAAATAAATATTGTTTTACGGTCGTGTAATCTGACTAGACGCACATGTACGTTGATGTATTATTGTATGACAACAGCCATATTAGGATAAAGATTGAAACGACGGTGGTTATACCCGTATTAATAATAACCGTAGGACGCCTAGGGCCAATCGACGGATTGTAATTTTAACGTTTTATTTCAATTCTATGATGAAATTAGACGATTTTAAAAATGTGACAGCCATTAGTCTTTGTGAAACGTTTCATAAACCTAAGTTAACATTTAGTTAGCAAATTGGTGCTACCTTTAGCAAGAACTAAAGTTTTACTTTATCCTTATGCTTCGTTTTATAAATACATAAAGTAATATATGTTCTAAAGTTCATTTTGCGCTGACAAAACTAACTTAAAGAAACTAACCCTACAAAGGTAACAAAATAAACTAATCAAATCCCTTTTCAAGTATACCTTATGAATGCTAGAACACTACGATAAAACAACCTGTACAATAACTTACCTAGGGCCTAGTGAAGTGAAAGAGTGCCAATCATTTACAATGTTTAAAACTTAATTAAAACAATTTATTAGTATTGAATATTAAATGTTATCGGCAAGCTGGATGTACTATGTACATATGAAATTGTTTTAGTTTAAGCTTGCAAGTGAACTGTTCTCTATGAGTAATAAAGATCTTTGAACCTATTTTAACTTGTTCAATCGTGATAATCTCTGACAAAATAAAACTTACTCACGCTAAAATCTTGAAGACATTAGTAATTTGATGAAACATTTAGATCAATAATTGAATTAAATTATACCAAGTTAAATAAAACTAAATTTAATAGAAATAAATAACAATAAATAAATATAAATAAATAAATAAAATAAATAAATAAAGCAAATAAATAAAAGAAATAAATAATAATAAATAAATAAAAATAAATAATTAATAATAAAAAAATACATGAAATTAATTTAATTAACAATTTAAAATAAATTTGTTACGCCCTAGTTCCACAGAACTATTGAAACTTTATTCTTATGTTATGGTTTATCTGAAAGTATGATGGACACATTTACATCAATAAGTTACATAAATACATAAGTTTCAGTGATGGACGCATACAAAGATGAGGACGCTGATGCCGGTCGCATGGAAGAATGCGGCGCGGACCGTGTTGATACTGAGAAGGACGATAACGAATGCGAGATTCGGAAATGTCCAACACCAGGATCACCTGTCATACAAAGTGGGGGAGCGGAAGGGAGCCTGAAAGTGAGGCAAAGCCGCAAACACTTGTTGTATGATTCTAATAAGGATAATGACGAGTTACGACGTGAGAGAGCTCCACGTTCGCGGCTCTTAAACTTGGATGACCATAATGCAAGAGCTCCTCGACGACGTCGCTCGCGGAGTGAATCTGTGAGAGATTACCGCGGTGCAGGGCCTTCGAGACATGTTCCTCGCAACCGGAGTAGATCGCGCCATGTGGACGTCCCAACGAGGCGGAAGATGCGGAGATCGCGAAGCACGACACCGGATCACTATAAGGACAAGCACTTACGGCATCATGTGAGTCCAAAACGATACCGACGCATGGAGAGAAAGAGACACTATTGCCATAGCAGTAGTTCTGATGAAGACTACCATGTAACTAAGCACAGAAAGTTGTACTCTCGCTCTCCAAGCGTCGAATACGTCAAGGATTTTTCTAAACGGAGTCGTAGATATCGGCGTGACGACACTATAGCAAATACACTTCCTAACTCTAGTGATAACGTCATAAGTAAATTTCTAGATATTATAAAAGAAATGAAAGGTCAGTCTACATCTAAGTTGTCACTTAATAATGTTTTACCGGAATTCGATCCAATGACAAAAGACCAAACCATTCTTACGTGGCTCACTAAGGTAGAGGAGTGTGCTGAGATTTACGGGTGGACCGAGAAAGAAACTATACACTTTGCCCTTCCCAAACTCACAGGCCTTGCCAAATCTTGGTACCAGGGTCTCAGCACAGTTCTATACACATGGCCGGAATGGAAAAGGAAACTTATAGAATCATTCCCATGTCGTGAGGATTACGCGGAGCTTTTAACAACAATGCTGGCTAAGAAGGCTCGGTACGGAGAATCCCTAGAGCACTATTATTATAATAAAATCAACTTGTTAAACAGATGTGAGATTAGAGGTCGTAAAGCTGTTGATTGTCTATTAAATGGGATAGAAGATCGTGCCGTACGCGTAGGTGCCCAAGCTGCCCGTTATCGTGAACCTGAAGAGGTACTCACATATTTAAAAACGGTTAAAGTGGGGATAGCTAAAGAACTAGGAGGGAGATCGGATAAGCAAAGGCAAGATAGAAAACAGCTAGGAAACTCCACTGCGACAAGATCGCAGCCACCGGTTAAAATCATATGTCACAATTGTAATGAGGAAGGACACAAAAGTTTCGTATGCAAAAGGACGATAGTTAAGTGCTCTACCTGTGGCAAACTGGGTCACCTTCCGGCATTCTGTCGGTTTAATCGTAGTGATACGAATGGTACAAATCAGAAAGGTACGGCTCCCAGACAGGAGAAGCAGGTTGCCACGGTGAGCTCGTCCGGCAAAACGAATGCCAAATATGTATTTGAAGTACTAGTAAATGATAAGAAACTTATGTGTTTTACCGATCTTGGCAGTGAGTGTACGCTTATTAAGAAAAGCGAATCAGATAAATTGAAGTTATCTTTTGAAACCGACAACATGCCTGCGATGGTTGGTTTAGGTGGCCATGTAAGACCAATAGGCAAAACGATGGCTTACATAACCATCCAGGGCATAAGAGAAAACGTTGAAGTATACATAGTAGAAGATCATGTCATAAAGTACCCCATTTTATTAGGTCATTCGTATACTGAGCTGCCAGGGATCACGATAACGAAGACTCCTAATGAGTTGTTTTTCGAGAAAGACGTAACTAGTAAGGTGTTTTTGAAAATTAGAGATGACTTAACTCTAGCTCCTCGCGAAATTAAAGCTTTACCGGTTAGTACGGGAAATAAATTTTATGGCAGTTTATATACGAATGGGTCACTTACAGGAGTCGTCAACAAGGAATATTATCTTTTTCCCGGCGAATACACTTTTAAAGGCGGCCTAGGGCAAATAATAGTACTTAACATGAGCGATCAAGACGTACATTTTCGTAAAGACACGTTACTAACGCGAGCCATTACCATTGCGTGTGAAAAGGAGGTTCTTTCAGTTTCATTTGATGAGTCGCACCTCGATGATAGTATACAGTGTGGATCTAGTATTACGAATGATCAAAAGCTACAGTTACAAAACCTTCTTAGTAAATACAACGACTGTTTTTCGTCGGGCTTAAGCGACCTGGGCCTGACTACAGCGGGGGAAATGGTTATAGAGTTAGAAAACTCCGAGCCGGTTGTATATAGGCCATATCGTCTGTCCTTAGCGGAAAGGAGTCTTGTTCGGGATATGGTAGGGGAAATGATAGATGCAGGGATAGTTAAAGAGTCCAACTCTCCTTATGCCAGTCCGATTGTTCTCGTTAAAAAGAAAACGGGGGAAAAGAGACTGTGCGTGGACTACCGCGCGCTAAACCGGCGCACCAAAAAGGTTCACTACCCTCTCCCCCGTGTAGATGATCAATTAGATCAATTATCTGGTAGTAAACTTTTCATTTCTCTTGACCTAGCGTCGGGATACTACCAAATCCCCATCTCTCCGACGTCTCAAGATAAGACTGCATTCGTAACTCCGGATGGGTTATATGAATACACGCGGATGCCGTTTGGCTTAGTAAATGCGCCGTCGGTGTTTCAAAGAACCATAAATAAGATCCTTTCCGAAGCCAAAATAAAATTCGCACTCGTGTACATGGATGACATCTTGATCCCTGCACGCACATTCCAAGAAGGCATCGCTAGACTTGAAGAGGTCTTGGCATTATTAAGAGAGGGTGGTCTGACTCTAAAGTTAGCTAAATGCAATTTCTTTTTCGAAAAGATAGATTTTTTGGGGTTCGAAGTAAGTAGTGAGGGAATTAAACCAGGCAGCCGAAAAATTGACGCAGTAGCCAAATTTCCTACTCCGAAGAACCACCACGAATTGCGGCAATTCGTCGGCTTGGCAAGTTTCTTCAGGAGATTCGTGCGTGATTTTGCTGTAATATGTAAACCACTAACGGACCTTCTGAAGAAAGACAGTGCATGGAAGTGGGCTAGGGACCAAGATATTGCATTCAACTCACTAAAAGAAAAACTAATATCTAGACCCATCCTTACCCTTTACGACCCGAAACGCGAGACTCAATTGCATACAGACGCGTGCAAGTACGGTGTTGCTGGAATTTTACTCCAGAAAAGCGACGAAAGCCTCTTTAAACCAGTCTCATACTTTAGCCGGAAAACCACCCCAGATGAGCAACGTCTGCATTCGTTCGAATTAGAGACCCTCGCGGTAATAGCCTCTTTGAACAGGTTTCGCGTCTATTTGCTGGGAGTACCGTTTAAAATACTGACAGACTGTAATGCCCTTAGAAGTACTCTTACGAAGCGAGATTTGATCCCACGTATCGCGCGCTGGTGGGTACAGATCCAAGAGTACGATTGCGAAATCGAATATCGTCCAGGTACCGGTATGGCACACGCGGATGCGTTAAGTAGGAACCCCGTAGACGACGCTAATACTGAAGACCACGTTTTAGAGGTGCTAACGAATCGGGCTGAAGACTGGATATCAACTGTACAGTCTAACGATGATGATATTGCTCGCATAAAGGCAATATTAAGTGATCCCGGATCTGAAAAGGTCGCTGACATCATTAAAAACTACAAGCTCAAGAATGATAAAGTTTACCGTCTGTTAGGCGAAGCCGAGGATAGCATGCGATGGGTAGTGCCAAAAGGAGTTAGGTGGCAAGTGGTAAAAATGAACCACGACGATATCGGTCATTTCGGTTTCGAGAAAACCCTCGCACGAATTAAGCAGTCGTTCTGGTTTCCGAAAATGAGGCGTTTTATTAAAAAATATGTAAGGTCTTGCCTTGAATGTGCTTATCACAAGGGGACCTCGGGGAAACAGCATGGAGAACTCCACCCTATTAAGAAGATTGAAATACCGTTCCATACTATCCATGCCGATCACTTGGGTCCCTTTGTTCGCAGCAAGAAAGGCAATGCTTACCTCTTAGTTATAATCGATAGTTTCACAAAATTTATAAATATAAAGCCCGTTCGGAATACGAAGACCTCGACGACGGTAAAGGTTTTCCGGGACCATATAAGTTACTTTGGGACGCCTGTAAGGCTGATTACGGACCAAGGGACGTCGTTTACAAGTGCCGCATTTAAGACCTTTACGAAATCAGCCGGTATCAAACACATATTAAATGCCGTCGCCACCCCGCGGGCCAACGGCCAAGTAGAAAGGTTCAACAGGACTATTTTAGATGCTCTTTCTACGAAATGCCATGGAGAAGACGATAGATGTTGGGACGAATTTGTGCCCGATGTACAGGTAGGTCTAAATACTACAGTACATAAAACTACAAGGAAAAGTCCTTCCGAACTTGTATTTGGCTTTCGTATTAAAACTAATACCGAGAATGTGCTGAGTGAAGTTATCGACGAAACATTAGACGTTATTTCCCATGAAGATTTAGAAGAGGTTAGGCGCGAGGTAGGAAAGCGTATTGAAACACAACAAGCGAAAGATAAACGTAGTTTTGACTCGAAACGTATAACGGGAACAACGTATAATGTTGGGGACCTAGTTAGTGTTAGAAGAGATGCACAAAGTGACGGAAAATCAAAAAAATTATTAGTTAAATATCAGGGGCCATATAGGATCATTAAATGCCTTCCCAACCAACGCTATGTAGTAGAAGATACACCTCTGACGCGTAAAAGGGGCAGTAGACGTTACGAAAACATAGTAGCGGTAGATAAGCTAAAATCATGGTTGTGTTTTAACAACAAACATGGTAGTAGCTCCGAATCAGGCAGCGATGACAACGAGAGCCTAAACGATTCTTAGGACCTGGATAGTCACCAAAACTGCTATGATCAAAGATTATGATTAGTTAAAGCTGTATGAGTACCAATTAATTAAATTAAAACCGAATTTGTTATCTACTAGTAAGAATACAAGAAATCATTATTTCCCTTTTGTAGGTTCCTGATTAAGATTACTTATAAGCATTACTTACGGAATGTCAATTGTAAATGAGCAAAGGGACTTGCTCTAGCAGGATGGCCGAGCTGTTAGGATACCGTATAATTTATAAATAAATATTGTTAAGCACAGCACGATAAATAAGCTAAGTAATATAATATTAAGTATTTGTAATTACCGATCACGTGATAGCCACGTGACCGGTCACCCCCTCTAGTGGCTAAGCAGCCCCGCTAAAGGGGCAGTCGTCTATTGACAGTGAGGGAGAGTGGTTGTGCAGTCACTGGAGGTACTAGGCGGGTTACGAAGTTTGTGTAAAGTGGATAAATTATTGATTGCTGATACATCAGCGTACTGTATTCAGGTCAGTGTCCTATTGTTGATTATAACGCTTGTTACATGTACGGTCTAGTTGATAATGCTATTCATTGTGCCAATAAACGTTTTGTAAAACAACTAGCGTCGTATTAATGAAACTACTATAGGATCCCTATAGCAGTATAAGGAAATGACATGTTATACATTGACGACTCCGAGAATATTTGGCTACTATTAGTATTAAGGATCCTATTTGATACAGGTTGTCGACTGGTGTATGTAGTACAGATGTTTTACAAAAAAAAATTGTTATGACATTGTACAAATTGACACACCTGCATGCAGGTTGAATATGCATGAACAAATTCAGTTTTAAGACTTACCCTGTTACCATATTCTGGCAAATAAAAAAAATTTAATTTTGAATTTGTTAATCGAGGAATTTCCTTTCATCGGTAAGTACAATTTGTCCTTAAATCATCATCATCATCATATCAGCCGAAAGACGTCCACTGCTGGACATAGGCCTCCCCCAAAGAGTGCCACAATGACCGGTCCTGCGCCACCCGCATCCAGCGGACTCCCGCGACCTTTACCAGGTCATCAGTCCACCTTTTGGGGGGCCTACCCACGCTGCGCCTTCCGGTACGTGATCGCCACTCGAGAACCTTTCCGCCCCGACGGCCATCGGTTCTACGTGCAATGTGCCCCGCCCACTGCCACTTAAGTGGTAAGTAAGTAAGTTTAGCGATTCGAAGGGGTATATCGGTTACCTTGGTTCTGCTGCGGATAGCCTCATTTATGATGCGATCGCGCAGAGAAACTCCCAACATAGCCCTCTCCATTGCCCTTTGGGTGACTTTGTGCCTTCTTATGAGGCCCATAGTGAGCGACCACGTTTCCGTGCCATACGTCATTACTGGCAACACACACTGGTCAAAGACTCTCGTCTTGAGACACTGCGGAATATTGGACGAAAAGATGTGCCGTAGCCTCCCAAATGCTGCCCAGCCGAGTCGGATTCGACGATTGACCTCTTTATCAGTTTTTTTTTTTTTTTTAAAGGGTTCATTCTTTTCCCCCTGATATTTATTCAGAGCTTATGTCTTTTTGTTGTTTAACTTTTCTTTTCAACTTTTGTGATAAATCTTTGGAGCTTATTCTTTTTTCCAATTAAACTTTCTTTTAAAACTTTTCCAGTACTAAAGGTGCGTGCCTGGAAAAAATCCTCATGGACGTCTGGGAAGGGAGGACCCAGACAGTGCCGGACTCCTACCGGCTAAAAACCAGACACGCACCTTTTACACTTTTTCCTTAATCTTAAAACTAGCATGCCATCTCCCGCATGCTATGGGAGTACTTATAGCTAAATTTGAATTATATTGAAAAATACAAAAATCAGATATAAAAATTAATTATCTACTTGCCTACATACACACACCTCTACAGATAGAGGTTGGCGAGGTAACAATTTCAAAAATTTCCTTATTTTTCAAATAATTAATTCATCAAATGGTAAAAATAAACACATTATATAATTTAAAACTGTACAAGTAAAAAGTATAAAATTCATTCATTTAAAATTAATATTGGTCAATAAAACAATAAAATGTATAACTCATTAGTAAAAATCCATTTCTTAAAATTAAATTAATTAAACAATTGACACTCGTCTTGTGGTTAAAACTGGTAATAAATAGAATAAAATTGTGTAAAATTAAATCAGTATAAGTAAAATGACATATTGAAATCCAACTACCCTTTTTCCTTACACATTACATTTATTTCCTCCCAACTCTCCCCAAAGAGGTGAAAGTGCATGGGTTACCTGCTACCCAGTAGCGCCCCCAAATTGTTGGGATTCTTTGTTTTAGATGCAGACCAGAACCTCCTACACAGACGTCGCCCCGTTCGCCCTCGCCGCTTTGCGGATGACGCCCTCCGCAAAAAGGAAGACAGCTCGAGAGGCGCCGTCTGTGATCGCCCTTGATAAGCCGGCCCCGGCCAAAGTAAACCCCAACTCGCTCTCACAATCCCACCTCTCTCCTCCGAACCTCGGGCATTCCGTAAATATGTGCGTCACAGTCTCCTCTGACTGGTCGTCGCAAATGCAGTATGGGGCGTCCACCAGCTTGAATCGGTGTAGGTATTGCTTAAAGCCGCCGTCTTTATCAAAGTTGGACCTACCTAACTGAACAGTCTGTCCTAGGTATATATAATCGTCTACAACTTCGAGCGTATAGTGTCCGATTGAAATGGGAGTTGGTACTACATGGAGGTTTGACATGATCTGTGTCTTATCCATGTTCATCCTTAGACCAACTCGCTCGGAGGCTTTACTGAGGTCATCGAGCATCGTGCTTAAGCCCTCCATGGTCTCAGCCAAGACTACTATATCGTCAGCAAACCGAAGGCGAGTGATGTACTCGCCGTTGATGTTGATGCCTAGCCTTCTCCAGTCTAGTCTTGAACACGTCCTCCAGTGCAGCGGTCAACAGTTTTGGGGAAATAACATCCCCTTGTCAGAGACCCCGCTGCAGCGGAATAGGCTTCGAACTCTGATCCTGGAGTCGGACTGACATAGTGGCGTTCTCGTACAAACACTTCAGCACTTCGATGTAGCGGCAGTCTACTTGGCACCGTTGGAGAGATTGTAGTACAGCCCAGGTTTCGATCGAATCGAAGGCTTTCTCGTAGTCCACGAACGCTAAGCAGAGAACTGCTGCTCTGTCCTTAAATATCTGTTATTAATTAAAAAACTATTTATTTTATTATTTCAATCAAAATAGTAGCGGGCGATTGTGTGCCAACGCTAGTTTTCCATTGCGGCTTTAATTTGACGAGCCAGACTTCGCGTGCGTTCAAAACCACCGATGTAAAAATAAGCTATTCAAACTGTCAAGTCACGTTCAAGGTCGATTTCTCATTTTTTCTGTCAAAAGTACGAATAGTGCTGTACACTGCGATTTTCTTAACGGAATTTTTTAACTACTACCAATTAACCACGCTAACTACTGGCCAAGAATTTGGTCCTCACCCATATAATGTACGTAGTGCAAAGCAAATATTATTAACAAACTATTTCAGTTTTCCAAATGATCCTGATATTAAGAATAAATGGATTGAAGCAACTGGTCGTAAAAAATGGTTTTCTAAAATTTTTTTAGTTTCCTTCTGGCCATTGCCTACGGTATCTGGTCGCATATTTAGAGGACTTATGATATAGCTCGGCCAGTGATTAAAGTGTAGCGTCCGTGAGCAGGAACGTAAGCAATCCATTCAGAAATTTGTTCGGATGCTTAGGGGAGTGAACATACTAAAAGTCTCGACAAGTTCTTTCCTTCTATATTGTAAAAAACGAAGACCTTTTTATTAATACTATTTTTCATTTCCTCTGTTGAATGTAATTATTTTTACCTCTGTCGGTTCTTATCGATATTTTGAATCGATACTGGTATAAGTTATTGCACCTGCCGCGTGCTAATCGGTGTTGACGAATCACTAAATACGCTCGTGACGTCAAAGTACCTACACAAAATGTTACACGCTCAGTTCTCATACTAATCGACGAGCTCTTTCCTTCTATTGTGATATAGTTCTGTGGTCGTGGTCACTGATAAGAACTTATCGACCAAGAAGAAGATGAAGATTATATAAGATTTCGACTATTCTTAACACAAGTATTATAATTACTTAGTCACGTCACGTTCATATGTTAAAAACTCATAAGATATCAAATAAATGTGGGAACGAAACGTTACTTTATAGCGAAGAGGTAAGGGGAAGAATACAAGAAACTAACGGAACTTTTCTAGAGATTAGTCTCGGAAATGTACGTTCGATTGTTATTATTTATTTAGTTATTTATTTATTGACAAATACATTTACGTGACATTACAGTAATAACCCATGCGTCACGAAACTAAAAACAACAAATAATACTATTTAGGCGACGAAACGGCGTGACCCCGTTGCATCGTCATCTCCGCGACTTACACCGCGACGTAATGCAGGCGCGATACATATAGCGCCTTGCTCGGTGTGGCAACCCGCAGACCGGAACCAACCGGTTCTGCAGTACCACACTGACTCTTGCGCGGCTTGCGCTTCCTCGACACCGTTGTTGATTATATAGTCAAATAAAGCCTACAAATTGTGGGCGCGGCGGCGACTTGAAATAATACATGTTTTAACAATAATCACAATCAGTTTATATTCATAAACCAATTCGACACATATTTTGGCTTTTTTGAAGATTGTTGCTAACATGAGATTATATTCCAGAGACCTGAACCCGTCGAACATCCTCCTGGGCGACGGCGGCCACGTGATCCTGACCTACTGCGCGGGCTACCCGGCCGCCGTGTCGCTGCCTCGTCGGTCGCTGGCGCTGGCGTCAGGCCGGCCCGGGCTGTTCGTGGCGCCCGAGCTGTACTCGGCGTGCGCGGACGGCGGCGACGAGAGGATGTGCGACTACTGGAGCTTCGGGGTCATCATGTATGAGCTGCTGTGTGGGGTGGTGAGTATATCGCTGCCTCGTCGGTCGCTGGCGCTGGCGTCAGGCCGGCCCGGGCTGTTCGTGGCGCCCGAGCTGTACTCGGCGTGCGCGGACGGCGGCGACGAGAGGATGTGCGACTACTGGAGCTTCGGGGTCATCATGTATGAGCTGCTGTGTGGGGTGGTGAGTATATCGCTGCCTCGTCGGTCGCTGGCGCTGGCGTCAGGCCGGCCCGGGCTGTTCGTGGCGCCCGAGCTGTACTCGGCGTGCGCGGACGGCGGCGACGAGAGGATGTGCGACTACTGGAGCTTCGGGGTCATCATGTATGAGCTGCTGTGTGGGGTGGTGAGTATATCGCTGCCTCGTCGGTCGCTGGCGCTGGCGTCAGGCCGGCCCGGGCTGTTCGTGGCGCCCGAGCTGTACTCGGCGTGCGCGGACGGCGGCGACGAGAGGATGTGCGACTACTGGAGCTTCGGGGTCATCATGTATGAGCTGCTGTGTGGGGTGGTGAGTATATCGCTGCCTCGTCGGTCGCTGGCGCTGGCGTCAGGCCGGCCCGGGCTGTTCGTGGCGCCCGAGCTGTACTCGGCGTGCGCGGACGGCGGCGACGAGAGGATGTGCGACTACTGGAGCTTCGGGGTCATCATGTATGAGCTGCTGTGTGGGGTGGTGAGTATATCGCTGCCTCGTCGGTCGCTGGCGCTGGCGTCAGGCCGGCCCGGGCTGTTCGTGGCGCCCGAGCTGTACTCGGCGTGCGCGGACGGCGGCGACGAGAGGATGTGCGACTACTGGAGCTTCGGGGTCATCATGTATGAGCTGCTGTGTGGGGTGGTGAGTATATCGCTGCCTCGTCGGTCGCTGGCGCTGGCGTCAGGCCGGCCCGGGCTGTTCGTGGCGCCCGAGCTGTACTCGGCGTGCGCGGACGGCGGCGACGAGAGGATGTGCGACTACTGGAGCTTCGGGGTCATCATGTATGAGCTGCTGTGTGGGGTGGTGAGTATATCGCTGCCTCGTCGGTCGCTGGCGCTGGCGTCAGGCCGGCCCGGGCTGTTCGTGGCGCCCGAGCTGTACTCGGCGTGCGCGGACGGCGGCGACGAGAGGATGTGCGACTACTGGAGCTTCGGGGTCATCATGTATGAGCTGCTGTGTGGGGTGGTGAGTATATCGCTGCCTCGTCGGTCGCTGGCGCTGGCGTCAGGCCGGCCCGGGCTGTTCGTGGCGCCCGAGCTGTACTCGGCGTGCGCGGACGGCGGCGACGAGAGGATGTGCGACTACTGGAGCTTCGGGGTCATCATGTATGAGCTGCTGTGTGGGGTGGTGAGTATATCGCTGCCTCGTCGGTCGCTGGCGCTGGCGTCAGGCCGGCCCGGGCTGTTCGTGGCGCCCGAGCTGTACTCGGCGTGCGCGGACGGCGGCGACGAGAGGATGTGCGACTACTGGAGCTTCGGGGTCATCATGTATGAGCTGCTGTGTGGGGTGGTGAGTATATCGCTGCCTCGTCGGTCGCTGGCGCTGGCGTCAGGCCGGCCCGGGCTGTTCGTGGCGCCCGAGCTGTACTCGGCGTGCGCGGACGGCGGCGACGAGAGGATGTGCGACTACTGGAGCTTCGGGGTCATCATGTATGAGCTGCTGTGTGGGGTGGTGAGTATATCGCTGCCTCGTCGGTCGCTGGCGCTGGCGTCAGGCCGGCCCGGGCTGTTCGTGGCGCCCGAGCTGTACTCGGCGTGCGCGGACGGCGGCGACGAGAGGATGTGCGACTACTGGAGCTTCGGGGTCATCATGTATGAGCTGCTGTGTGGGGTGGTGAGTATATCGCTGCCTCGTCGGTCGCTGGCGCTGGCGTCAGGCCGGCCCGGGCTGTTCGTGGCGCCCGAGCTGTACTCGGCGTGCGCGGACGGCGGCGACGAGAGGATGTGCGACTACTGGAGCTTCGGGGTCATCATGTATGAGCTGCTGTGTGGGGTGGTGAGTATATCGCTGCCTCGTCGGTCGCTGGCGCTGGCGTCAGGCCGGCCCGGGCTGTTCGTGGCGCCCGAGCTGTACTCGGCGTGCGCGGACGGCGGCGACGAGAGGATGTGCGACTACTGGAGCTTCGGGGTCATCATGTATGAGCTGCTGTGTGGGGTGGTGAGTATATCGCTGCCTCGTCGGTCGCTGGCGCTGGCGTCAGGCCGGCCCGGGCTGTTCGTGGCGCCCGAGCTGTACTCGGCGTGCGCGGACGGCGGCGACGAGAGGATGTGCGACTACTGGAGCTTCGGGGTCATCATGTATGAGCTGCTGTGTGGGGTGGTGAGTATATCGCTGCCTCGTCGGTCGCTGGCGCTGGCGTCAGGCCGGCCCGGGCTGTTCGTGGCGCCCGAGCTGTACTCGGCGTGCGCGGACGGCGGCGACGAGAGGATGTGCGACTACTGGAGCTTCGGGGTCATCATGTATGAGCTGCTGTGTGGGGTGGTGAGTATATCGCTGCCTCGTCGGTCGCTGGCGCTGGCGTCAGGCCGGCCCGGGCTGTTCGTGGCGCCCGAGCTGTACTCGGCGTGCGCGGACGGCGGCGACGAGAGGATGTGCGACTACTGGAGCTTCGGGGTCATCATGTATGAGCTGCTGTGTGGGGTGGTGAGTATATCGCTGCCTCGTCGGTCGCTGGCGCTGGCGTCAGGCCGGCCCGGGCTGTTCGTGGCGCCCGAGCTGTACTCGGCGTGCGCGGACGGCGGCGACGAGAGGATGTGCGACTACTGGAGCTTCGGGGTCATCATGTATGAGCTGCTGTGTGGGGTGGTGAGTATATCGCTGCCTCGTCGGTCGCTGGCGCTGGCGTCAGGCCGGCCCGGGCTGTTCGTGGCGCCCGAGCTGTACTCGGCGTGCGCGGACGGCGGCGACGAGAGGATGTGCGACTACTGGAGCTTCGGGGTCATCATGTATGAGCTGCTGTGTGGGGTGGTGAGTATATCGCTGCCTCGTCGGTCGCTGGCGCTGGCGTCAGGCCGGCCCGGGCTGTTCGTGGCGCCCGAGCTGTACTCGGCGTGCGCGGACGGCGGCGACGAGAGGATGTGCGACTACTGGAGCTTCGGGGTCATCATGTATGAGCTGCTGTGTGGGGTGGTGAGTATATCGATTAAACTACTATTCGTTTTCATATTTGTTGAGCATAGGCGTCTCTTCGAATGGGTGGTGTGCTCGTAAAGATTATCACCTAGAAGCTCGAGTCGTCTAGGTAGAAGTCACTACACACGCCACCCCAAGGCGTTGCAAGGGTAAACTGATTGAAAAATTTGTCGGCTAAGCAAGATTGTCCCGATAGCTCAGTTGCCTCTAGGCAACTCGCATTCGGGCATATACAAATCCTGCTCAGAGCGTTTTTTTTTCATTCCTTTTCATTTGAAATGTTGTTTTGTATGCCAGCCCCTGTCCCACCACCACAAGAGCGTGTTCACGAGCCACACGCTGCTCGCGCTCCCCGCAGACCTGCCCGTCGAGGAGGAGTCCTTGCTCACGCAGGTAACCACTTCCTTACACTGTACTAGCCCGCACGGCGAGCGTATTGCGAAGAACAGACAAACCCGCAATATGAAGTATAATCTATGTCCACCCGAAAAATCCATTCTGCTCACAGATGAAAGAATTTCTGAAATCCGATAACTGTTTCCGGAGATAACCCCCTACATACAAACTTACAAAGCTAAAATCTCCTAAGACTTTTCCTATTTATAATATAAGTATACATAGTAGCTCAATTCAGACTTTCTTTCGCCACATTTCCGAGGCGTGAAAAGCAATATTATTGCGGCGGCAGCAAAGCGAAATTTCTATTTCAGAAGATCATAACAACCAAACAGACTTGCTGGGTATGTGGTGCTGTGGCACGTATTCTTTTGTTATCGCATATAATGAAGAGTTTTACTACTACTACTTACACAGTCAGATTTTAACAGACGGTTGGATACAACCATCCCTTTTCCTTTTAGATAAGTTTAGCCAGTATTATATTGTTATAATAACTATAGCAGAATATGTTCCTCAATTGTATTTGATCATCTCTTTATATATATCTATTCAAAGCAAATAAAGAAGTTTGATTTATGTTGATCGCATATTTTTATTTTTAGCACGAAATTAATTAGCCTCAATACAACACAAGATTTTGCTGCATCTTTGGGTCTATGCCCAGCTGTGGCCATCTTTCGGCTGATATATGATGGTATTGATGATGATGCTGACTACATCAAATGTTGGAACAGCCCTGGTCTGCTATCGTCATCCTCCTAGCGTTATTCCTGGTTGTGCCCTAAAGGGATCCGCAAATAGACTCCTTCAGTGTAGACACCAAATACAACAACCAATAATGGTAAATGCTCCTGAAAAAGGATTAAAAATATTGTCCAATGGAGAGAAATGTAAAGGGGGATTCATTAATCACAAAGTTATAAGTGTCCAAAGTTTTAAGAGTAAGTTCTTTTAAAAAAACAAAAACAAAATCTTTAATCTCTGCTTTCTCGCATTCGCCCTATAAAATAAAATAAAGTAAAAATAAAGATATATGTAATGAAAAATAAATAGGCCTTTCTAGAACACTAATAAGTCGTATACTTACATCATCCATACGTACACACTCATGACATATATTATATAGACACTCGCACACGCAAGCGCGCGCGCAGTACACACAGTCACGCACATAGCATTGCACTGATTGTGAATTTTAGGGAGGAAATTATTAAAATATTTGTACGTTCCAGCTCCTGACATACGATCCTGCGGAGCGGCTCGGCCGCACCGGCGTCGAGGAGATCAAGCAGCACCCGTACTTCCGACACGTGCTCTGGCAGCAGGTGTACGAAGACTGGCGCGTGCCCGGGTGGACGCGCAACCACTAGCACTAGCGCGTGACGCAACCACTAGCACTAGCGCGTGACGCAACCACTAGCACTAGCGCGTGACACAACCACTAGCACTAGCGCGTGACACAACCACTAGCACTAGCGCGTGACGCAACCACTAGCACTAGCGCGTGACACAACCACTAGCACTAGCGCGTGACGCAACCACTAGCACTAGCGCGTGACGCAACCACTAGCACTAGCGCGTGACGCAACCACTAGCACTAGCGCGTGACGCAACCACTAGCACTAGCGCGTGACGCAACCACTAGCACTAGCGCGTGACGCAACCACTAGCACTAGCGCGTGACGCAACCACTAGCACTAGCGCGTGACGCAACCACTAGCACTAGCGCGTGACGCAACCACTAGCACTAGCGCGTGACGCAACCACTAGCACTAGCGCGTGACACAACCACTAGCACTAGCGCGTGACGCAACCACTAGCACTAGCGCGTGACGCAACCACTAGCACTAGCGCGTGACACAACCACTAGCACTAGCGCGTGACGCAACCACTAGCACTAGCGCGTGACGCAACCACTAGCACTAGCGCGTGACGCAACCACTAGCACTAGCGCGTGACACAACCACTGTGCCACCGTCACAAGTATCTTCTCTCCCGTCTCACAAGCACTGCGGCACGTTCACACGCAGTCGTGACACAACGGTGTTACCTTCACACGTTACTGTGACACAGCCACTATGACACCGTCACGCGTTGCTTGAAAGACACCCGCCGCGAAATGAGACAACTATAATTATAACCCAGTAAAGTCGCTATTTCATTCTCACACGTCGCTTGATACACTATAACAAGAACACTGACACTATCACTCGTTAACTAACAGAGTAACGTGACACAACGACTATGAGTGCGCCACTTCACATGACAGTCCGCACTGTTCGTAGTGTGTACTTTTGGTTCGTACTCGGCCGAATACGCGCTGTGACAACCACTATCTCGCCTCTACACGCGCTGTGACACGACCACTATCTCGCCTCTACACGCGCTGTGACACGACCACTATCTCGCCTCTACACGCGCTGTGACACGACCACTATCTCGCCTCTACACGCGCTGTGACACGACCACTATCTCGCCTCTACACGCGCTGTGACACGACCACTATCTCGCCTCTACACGCGCTGTGACACGACCACTATCTCGCCTCTACACGCGCTGTGACACGACCACTATCTCGCCTCTACACGCGCTGTGACACGACCACTATCTCGCCTCTACACGCGCTGTGACACGACCACTATCTCGCCTCTACACGCGCTGTGACACGACCACTATCTCGCCTCTACACGCGCTGTGACACGACCACTATCTCGCCTCTACACGCGCTGTGACACGACCACTATCTTACAATAGGCTGAATGTCCGAGTGGTTCCAATGTAAGTTTAAAGAATTACCTATTGGACCAATGATAAATTTTATTCAGCATTACGAACATTTAAAGATATCTATAAGTTTCGCTGTATTAAAACTACAGCATGCGATTAAATGGAATAGTTCCTTCAAAATTAAAGAGGCTAATAATACATGCAGAAATGAATCTCATGTTTGAATCCAAAATTTATTTTTACTCATTTATTTTGATTTTTTATTTCGTATTTTTTACAAGTTAGTTTTTAGACGCGCTTTTTCGCCACAATGGCTGTTCAACGCAATCAGTAGTAGAGAGAGAATCAAAAACAATACAGCAATAGCGTAGAAAAAAAGAACTTGCGCTCATCTTGTATACAGAACTCCCTGAGTCTCAGACAAATTAAAATATAATGAAACGACACGTGCCAGATCCATATTGCTAAGCGCCGTCATCGCGAGTGCTCACGAATAAGAGCCACGTATGGTTCGAAACATGTGGCGCGATATGCGACCTCCACGACACGAGTCACCCGTTTCATTATATTTTAATTTGCGCTCATTTCACTAGATTTTTATACGAGTTATGAACTAATGACAATCTCAGCCCCAGTGTATGAGACTGTGACAGAAACATGGCACAGTCTATGTCAAAGGGTACGCTTGTGCACCTTACTCCGTTATGGCGAAAAATTTATACATATCTTTGGTGTTGACTGTACATACAGTTATGGTCATAAGCAGAGATGACTGTTCAAACGTAATCAGTGGGAGTAGCATGGTTGACGGTGTCCCCTTATTTCACCGACAAACGTTTCACCGAATGCATGGTTTCGCCGAATTTTCGTTTCATCGAATGTTTGATACTCAGAAACCGTTAACTTTTTAGGTACAGCTAAAAAGTAATTCTGGTTAGGTTGGGTTTGTTATATAACATTCCTAAAAAAAAAAAATGATTTTGAAAAAAATGGTTTTCGATGAAATGAAAATTTGACGAAACATACAATTGTAGGTAAAACAAGGCGATGCACCTTGTGATAAAATGTCAACCATGGGTGCCATGGTTGACATTTTATCACTTATCGCTGTAGTTAAAATACCCGTCAGGTTCTGACAAGTACGCGAGTGCGAGAGTGTCGGATGTCTTATCCACGGCGATAAAATGGCAACCATGCCTACGGCCGCAGAATTTTGTATGTTTCTTTGATGCTTTATTACTATTATTAGTTAGTATTATTATATTATGGGTGTATGGTATACAACATACTCTTGAGCCTTATATGATGGTCCAAAGTCGAAAAAGAAATGTTAGCCCACAGAAATACATCAAGATAGAAGGAAAGAGTGTATGTACCTCGCGTGGCGAAATGATGACACGGTGTCACAATAGGCTATTTTCGTCTATCACAATTAAATTATGAAAGTATGTTATTTCTATAGTTATGACTTTAGGAAGTACGAATATAATACTATTTTGTTATAAAACCATAAGAAATATTTTTTATTTCAAAATTAAAATCGTATATTTATTATCTGTATGTCACGTGACCAAAAACGCTGACTACCATTTTGTCTTCTGTGAGTGACGTCAGAACAGCAAATACTAAAACAAGTTTGCGGTATAAACAACAACAAAAAGTTAAAAAATATTGATATCGTGGACGCAAATTGTATTTATTTAGATTTGATACGCTATAATTGACGCCATCTACGATGGAGGTTGGTTTTGTAAAAGCTGACAATACAGATCTACCGAAAATAGACACAGTAATGATTGCAATTGCGTATAATACAGATTTCTTTTCTGCTGAATGCAGAAATATCAAAACAACTTTGTAAGTATATTCTGTTTCATTTTCTGAAACTTTATTAGAACAATATAATATTGTATATTTCCGATGATAAGTTTACATGTTTTGAGGAATCTTCAACGTTGAACGACCTATTACTATTACTATTACAAGTGGGCGCAACTCACCAACGATAACGAGTATGAAAGCTCATTTTTAGTCAGAAAATCCATGAAAAATCAGAACTATCAGAAGGCATAGATTAGAAGTAAAAGAAGTACATGCACATTTGACGTGTATCTTCTCAGTAGTCTGTGGTTTGTTATTGCAGTTAGGACGTCACGATAATGGCGGCTGCCTTTTTGGCCCGAATATATAATGTTCAAATTTCAACCATTATTTATTTGCTTAAAGCGATATTATTTTGAGGAAAAAAAATACCAGTTGACTATCGAATCTATGCGAACAATTTAAAATGTATTCAAAAATAATCGTAGAATAGCCTATTGCTCGCCGCGAACTCCAATCTGCTCCCGACCGCGGTCTCCGTGCGACGTCAGATTTTAAAAACAAAATGGTTTGTTGCGCAATAATTAATTGCTCAAACACTTCCAATAAAGTCGGAGCTGTTAATCAAGGTATTTCCTTTCATTGGTACCTAAGTATAATTTCTCCTTAAATATCTGTTATTAATTATTTTCATCAAAACAGTAGCGGGCGATTGTTTGCCAACGCTAGTTTTCCATTGCGGCTTAATTTGGCGAGTCCAAAACCAGCGATGTAAAAATAAGCTATTCAAACTGTCGAGTCACGTTCAAGGTCGATTTCTCATTTTTTTCTGTCAGAAGTAAGAATAGTGCTGTACACTGCGATTTTCTAACTCGATTATTAAAATCGATTTTGAACACGGAGGAAATGATAATTACGTTCATGTGCGTAGTGCAAAGCAAATATTATTAACAAACAGGTTATGGTTACTTCTATATTGCAATTTTATTTCAGTTTTCCGAATGATCCGCATGTTAAAAATAAACGGGTCGTATAAAATGGTTGCCTACGTTTTTTGGCTTCCTAATTCTGCCATCTGGTCGCATATATAAAGTGTAGCGTGCGTGACCCGACTATGGCCTTTGTTCAGGATACTTAGGTAGTGAACATACTAAAAGTCTTGACAAGTTCTTTCCTTCTATGACTGTAAAAAAAAAATTAAGACTTTTTAATACTATCGATACAAAATAAACCTGCAAGTTATTGCACCTGCCGCGTGCTGATCGATGTTGACGAATCGATCGCGCGGCTCATGTTTCCCGTCACTAAACTACGCTCGTGACGTCAAAGTACCTACGCAACATGTTACACGCTCGGTTCCCATACTACTCGACGAGCTCTTTCCTTCTATCTTGATAAAGTCCTGTGTGTAAGCCCACACTCGTGGGGTTGCATAGGATTACAATTAAGTCGCGAAAGGCGCTCTAAGCCCTTCTGATTTATGCGATTTTGAGGTTCCTTTTTTTAAAATATTTATATAAATAATGAATGAAATGAATTTATTAGTATTTAAAAGCTCTCAAGACTGACTTGCATGAATAGTCCAAACTTCTGCCTGTTGTGTCGCTCTCGAGCGGAGATAACAGATATGTAGTGAATTGTCAGATCTAACTCCGCCTTGTAGCTTTCTTCCAGATATGTATGCATTTTCCATCTTATTTATTTTATAATGTGGAAAACTGTATATATGTATTTTGATCGCTATTATTGCGAGTGCAGTCTTGAGATATGAAATGTACAGCAGACAGCATAAGTGCATGGTCAATCCAGAAACAGTTTCGCTTGTCCGCCGAGTCCTACGCCATCTATGAGCACGACGTGTAATGTAGTTATAGATGTTAATGTAAACCTCAGAGGATTAGCGAGATTTCTGACGGCGTTGTAAGCATTTTTTGTCTAAATAAAAATTATGTTTTCCTTGTCTTTGGGAACTGTATTTTTTTATGGGCTACCACCTATAATTTTTACATTGTATTTATCAAGTCAACTCCAGCGCGTTGCCAATTTTTTGATGTGGATTTATACATTTTTTTCTTATGTTTGAGTTCTGCGCTACGAGGGAATATCCAAACATCGAATAAATTACAAAAAACACTGATTTATAGGTAGGTATTTAATGTGCCTGGTAATGTGCTTATTTTCCGCTGTATGTCCAAATAGTTTCGCCAACAACGCCATCTAGTTTAATTATTGCGCACGACGTGCAAATGACGTGATGAATGTGACCAGCAGACATTACACTCTTATTAATGCAGCGGACGTCAAACGATTCAAGCGAAACTGGGCCGTAAGGTGTCCATGCATTATTGCAGCCGATAGTACTACTGTTGGGAACATACGAAAATTTCGAAGACTCTTTTCTGAAATCAATTTTCCGCTAAAATAATAATTGGATGCTCCGATGATGATTTACTAGAATATAAAAGTAGATTAGGTTAGTAGTATATCCTGAAAATTCAAATATTCCTTTAGCTGAAAATGTTTTTCGGTGATGGAAAAAAAAAACAAACGGACAAATGAGTCTTCGGAAATATATTAGTATGTAGTGTATCCTGCACTATTGCACTGATGGCGCTTTTGCTGGCCTATGTTATTTAGATCGCTATTTCAAACCTACGATAGTTGAAAAAAAAACTTAATCACCACTTTGTTGTGCATCTATCTGATTTGTTTGTGCCTTCCGTAAGGTTTATTTATAACACTGACTGCTACATCGCCTTATTTGTCCGTAAAAAGCAACAAAATATGTGAATATGAATAAAATGCAAGAACGTTCTTTGATCGTACATATATTTATGATAGTATGATATACTTTACTCACACATTTTTACTTTTAAATTGTTCTATGTAGTTACAATTATGCGACTTTTAGCAACACGGAAAACAGGAATTGAATGTCAATAATGTATTATAGATGAAAGCGCCATCTTGTAGAAGTACTTAAAAACCTAGATCCTAGTCTCCAAACATGTCTGTCCACTCTATTCATGATGGGAATGAGACCAGAGAGTAAGTCACCTAAGTTCTCTTGAAATTTCATGACATTGGGAAGTTTTAGGAGTATAGTCCGTGTCGAACAGAACAAAGTTAATCACTTGTGTCTCTTATAAAATGTGATAGATTTGTGTATATTTCGGAAAGTGGACAGATTTGATCAAAATTATATCGAAATGATTGTAAACTGAAGTATTATTAATCATTATATTAAAATATTTATGGAATAGTATTAGTACAAAATTATAGCGTTTTTATATCTTTTAATATTATACATAATCTAATTAGGTGTAAGTAGATGTATTGGCTTGATCTCAATTTGTTTGCGTGTTGGGTAGATGGCGCTTATATTTGTTTTACATTTGGATGAATATATCATTATAGAATACTATCGTTGTTTTATTTTGTCGTAAATTCTCCAGCCGTCAACATATCGCAACCTCAGGAGCTTCGATCAACCTAGCTAGCATTATATTAGCAATGCTTTTGGTGGATTTGTTCCTCGCACAGCAGTGGTTAGACATAGACACCGAATGTCCGACATAAGCGCGATCATGCTAGTAAGGCAGTAACAACACAACATACAGAGCAAGTAGCGTAATTTCGATGCGACCTTATATAAGCCGTTATTGGTCTGTTTCTGCTCCTAATATAATATAATGTCGATTTTTCCTGGGATCACGTCTGCCTTTACCCATACAGCCATACTAATCCTACTATAATATTATAAATGCGAAAGTTTAGATGTTTGGATGTTTGTTACTCAATCACGCTTAAACGGCTGAACCGATTTGAATGATGCACGAAGATAGTTTATAGCCTGGATTAAAATATAGGATAGTTTTTATCCCGGGTCCACGCGGACGAAGTCGTGGGCGGAAGCTAGTATTATAAATGAGAAAGTAACTTTGTTTATCACTTTTTACGCAGAACTTTGGTATAGAGATTAGATTGGACCTCGGAGAAGCACATAGGCTACTATTCTTCGGGAAGAAGGAGCCTTGACACAGGCCGAACCACGCGGACGAAGCGGCAACCACATTAGAACATCATACAGTTCCAATAAACCTTCCTGGGAGAGCAAGAATGAGAAATCATATGCCTACGCGGCTATACTCTTTACGACCACGCCAATATTTACTCCTAACACAATTTCACCACATTAACATTCAAGGCGAAACTCAATTTTTACACCCATAGGCCATAATCGTCAGGAAGTCACGTCATACCCGCCCAAGATCCGTGTTCACCCAACGAAGGCGCTAGTGTCGCGATTCCAGCACGTCTAGCACACGACGGCCGCGACGTACTCTCGATTTTTATCGCACTACACCTCTTCTTCTAAGTGTTCTAATAAGACAGAGACGGATAGTGCGAGAAAAATCGAGAGAGCTCGCGTGCCGTCGCGTGCTAGCCGTGCTGGTAGGCTTCATAGGTACTGGAATCGCGATTGCGTTAGTTTTGTAGTTTGCCGTCCGCAATGCTAAGTTGGTTATGGTTTGTGTTGACGGAAGTGACCGCGGTAACATAATTCGTAGTACAGTCAGCGTTAGATATAGAAAAGATCCTATATGGGGGAGTTACTTCAAGCATCTCACTCTAACATATTGCTGTGTCCCTCTCGTTAGTGACTGAATTAGGTGGATGTCACACTGCGCCGCATCTCTGGACGGAGATGCAGAGCTCGTTGTATGCAATTACCTCTCTCAGTTTCTATATAAATTCCGTGTGGTACGACACATGCACCGCACCTCCGTCCGGCGAAATTTGTATGCAGCTCCGCAGCTCCGTCCGGAGATGCGGCGCAGTGTGACATCCATCTTAGGAAGCACGCTGCTGACAAAAGTGACAAACCAGTGTTAATATGACAAAGATGTTCTGAGGATAGGCAAAACCGTATGCTCGTGCTAGAACCGAGCACCTATCTTGATAAGGGAATGCTATGGGTTGCTAATATAGTATATATTAAGTATGTAGGTTTATAATTTGCAAATAACTCCTCTGGAAACGCAAGCGTCCATTCCATATGCTACGGTCCCTTCTTACCATCAGCCATCAGGCAGACCGGCGTTCGCTTGTGTGTCATCGTCGAGATAAAAAAAATAGGCTATTTATTTAACGTTTTGTGATGTTATGTCGGTTCTTGTTATTACCTAGATCAAAACATGGACCTGTGGAGATACATATAAGGCAAGCAATTATATGTAGGTCCAATGACAATGGAATAATAAAACAACGTTATCCAGCAAAAGGATTGTTTGAACAAGTATGGCTTTCTTCCGTACGTATAGATCCTGTTTGGCTTACAGCACACAACACTATGACGATGACGACCACTGAATAGAAGTACTTACTGGGAACAGGCCTAAGAAAACAGCATTGTCCCGAGCCTCGTGAAAACAGTCATTACGTCATTAGGTAGGTACCTACCTACCTGTACCTATTTAAATTCTGCACCGACCCGCCCGTGCATACCAGCCGAGGCCAAAGCATTTCTTCTGAGGTGATCAACTTTTTGAGCATGCTCCACAGTATTTTAAACTTAAAATTCAATACACTACAGTGCATATTGTAATAAATAAATCCCCCATTCACTTAACTAACAATTACGCAAAAAACCACTCTATGACACATGCAATAAGGTAACTTAAAAGTCAAGTAGAAGCCTTCGTAAGCACGAACGTTATTCACGCCAATATCAAATTTATCTCCTTGTAAATTAATGTGAAAATAGCGTGACAGACATTAAGGTAAGTATAGGCCGGTTTTATGAGAATGCACAGACGAGAATACTTATTTACGTTAGTCAACGACCATTCAAACTCGTTTGTGTAGTACTTTAAAACAAGTACTGTTTTGCCTTTCTGTGCCTCACTTGACGTTCTTATACTTAAGCAGTTAAGACTCATTTTTGACTGATGAAATTTTTAGAGATAAAATTATAAGTTTGTTTTCTTACGCCGATCTTCGGAGAATGCAACGCGCCGATTGGTTCTCAACAGTCGTTCCTTCGCCGACGAAAGGCGCGAACGCACAGCGTATGCGCGTGTTAGTCGCCATATTGTGGATGTATTTGAAAAAAGAACGGTGTTTCCTCGTGAACTATTAAAAACTTTGACGTTTCGAGTTTTTAAATTTACTTTTTGAAAAACTTTGGTGTGTGGTTCTGTGGGTGTTATGCCGAGTGTATTGGAATTTACCACGTAGGTTCCATAAACGGGTTTTGGCCCCATCGGCTGGATATTTTGTAACTTGCATAATTTTATGATTATTGTTTACCTGCATTAGGAACTGGTCTAGTGAGTTATAAAAACTTCTCAACGTCTTATTGGATTCCAATTGGAAAGGTAAGTAATTCATTACATATCCCTATGTATTTCAAAAAAGTTCCAAATCTGAAAATGAATAGGTAGCCATAGCTTACTTTAGCTACTTAGCATAGGTAGGTAGTTTCAACGTAGCAAAATAATTATTTTAAATTAACCTTGTCATGACCACGTAAGGTTAACAGTTAAAACGGAAAGCTCAAGGAGAAGCATTAAAAAATTAGGATTTTTTTTAATTTTCTAAAATATTTTGCCCGTTTTTAAAACATTTTATAGCATTTAATATTTAAATAATAATGCGGTTACCCAAACTTAAGGCCGGTTCACACGTATTAAGTTTTCAAGTACCTAGTTAACTAAATTTTAACTTAATTTTAAGCGACTTAAAGCGTGTTAACAATTAATTTATTTATAAGTTACAAGTAAAAAAAAAAAAAAAAAAAACGACTATTTTTCGGTTAAGTGGGTGGGCGTGAATTGTAACTTGACACGTTTGGACAGGCACAATTTATCTGAATATTACTGAATTGTATATTACGGTAGTACTCTTTAATATACTGTGGTATAAATTTGGCGGAGCAGTCGCATTCGAAGTTCGTACCTATTTCGTAAGTTTGAAGAACTTTTTGAAATAAAAATGTCGAAGTCCGTCTAAAACTTCGCTTAGTACGAATTTAATTACTGAATTAATGACTTAAACGTCAATCTCGGGCTAACTAAAGAGCTAATTCAAACGTGTAAGTAAACGCTTGCTTAAAATTAAGTCAGGGCTTGTTGGTAATCTAATCAATAACTTTCATTGGATATTAATATTAAGCAGTGACTAATTTAAAAATCTAATGTGGAAAGCGGAAACCGACCGAATGAAACGTGATCTCCGTCAAAATTATCCGTGTAGGGTGACCATGCTGGCCGTGCAAAAGAACACGTACTTACTTACAGTGACAACTTCTTTTTCTACGACTGGTTCAAACAGCCTGATGTTAAGCGGAAACCGTAACCTATGGACGACTTCAATTCCAGATCACATGCGTTTTGCCTTTTTTTTACCAACAGGAACTAGCTGTCTTAACAGCAAGAAACAAAGGCAGGTCTCTCGCCACATGTGCATCACCAGGGCTCTGCACTGCCACCACAGCACGGCCCGCGACCTGTGTCGCGGCGACATAAACTAACCGTCTCTATCTAAGCGTTCTAATTGGAAAGAGACGGATAGTCTATCTCGCCGCAACACAGCTCGTGGGCCGTCCTGTGATAGGCGTGCTGGATACCTTACCACCAGGAAAAGATCACCGCATAATTTACCTACAGTACCTAATAACTGCTTATTATGAGGGTTATATGGCTACTTTGCCTACGGTCTAAAGGCTTCTATAAGGTGGAGGCACTTCCCCGGTTGGGATGCTATGAACGTGATTACAATTCGGCCATGCCGAGAGAAGGATCTCTGAATAAACAAATTAACATCGTCACCCTTACAAAAACAAACTAGATACGGTGCCTTGAGGTATAGGTTCTAGGTATAGGCTAGACATCAATGCATGCGGTACTACCGTACCTCACGTACCTACCTGAGTACTTGAATAGGACTATCTATAGGTGCATACCTATAGATATTCCTATTGAATTCAAAATAAAAAAAAGCTGGCAGTAATTGAATCCGCCAATTCTAAGTTCATTTTTAAATAGCATAACCGTCAGTCGTAAAATAAACAATGATTCATCATCATCACATGTAGTAAGACACTACATAGACTATGTAAGTAAAACATGTTTTATTATTTAAAATACAATTGCCAATTATAAGCAGCTTATGAGTAATCTGTTTATCAATGAAACACCTGTTCTTCAAGAACAATCCCCTCAATCTACAGTACAGGTAGATTAAGGTCAGTGTTGCGTTACTTTACAAATGTCAAGTGTCATAATTAAATTCTGTTTGTAGTGTGTAGTGTGTATGGCACTGACTGGCAAGATAATGGGTAAGTAATTATAAGGGAATTGGAAATGCGGCTGTGACTTAGATGTGTGTTGGTGTTGCGACTGTTGGGTAATAAAGGTATTACCTAATACAGCCACTATAATTAAAAAACTTCTATGTGAAGGGTCTTTGTTGTTTCTATAATTGACTTTTTAATACGTGAAAAGATTGCGTTTTCGTCTCAGTCCAGGGTTAACTTATAAGTGAAGTACTTGGTTACCTATCGCAATAACTAAACTTCATTTGCCAACTGTATCGTTTGTCCGAATATTCAGTTCCGCAAAAAGCCTTTTTACTCTGAAACCATGAAATTCTCAAGATTATTATAAAACAAACCATACCTAACTTAATGGTTTCTTCGAGATAAGTAATAAAATAATTAAAAAATTTGGGGGTCTTCCAGAAATCTAGCTTTTGGCCGAAATGAATATTCGGGCAAACGATAAAGTTAAGAAATAAAGTTAAGTGATTACGATAGGATACCGAATACCTTATCTAACCAGACATAAAATAAGACTTCCATAAGGCATTTCTTTAAAAAGGTAAGTACGTGACAAACCAGTAACAGCAGATAGCATCGAAGTACTCGTTAACATAATATGTGTTAACACTTACACAACGGTAATAAAATAAGAAAACCCTAGCAAAATAAGCAGTCACGATGGCACGCACCGTTAAACAATATATATTTTGCAAGCCGCGTACACCTTATTCTCGACTTAACCTAACTCAAACAACTTTCCCTTACATAACTCTTTAAATAAATTCTCGTACATATGCTAATCCGTCGGCTATCTTTGCTCATCTTCCCCGCTCCAAAATTCTAAAGCCCGTAATAAAACCGCTTTGTTATTTTATAGTTGTCAATGAATACCTATGTATGTCAAAGTATAAATTAGTCGGTGGTGAAAATGAAATAATTCGTTTGATTATTAAATATATAGATTTGCTAGTTTTATTTGTTGTGATTTGACTTCTTTTTGTAATATAAAAGAATCTAAATAGTAGCGGATAATGCCAATTGCCATTGTTAATTCATTACGTTGTCTTAAATTTGGGGTTAAAACAATTCAAAATTTAGCTCGACGCGAGATGAGATATGAGATTTCCAGGTGCATTCATCTGGACCAGCCAAATATTAATTTCAAAGTCGAATACGGAGTTCTAACAATGATAAAGAGCACTGTACTCCTCTCTGTGCCAAGCTGCCACGGGCAATTAAAAAGCTGTCACAAAACATTTTAATGCGTCGTTAACGGCTGATTGCGGCTCACTAAATACCTCTGGAATGTTTACACGCGATTGTTTCTGCCTCCCACGTCGGCTCCCAGCTTCACAATACCTATTCATTCTCGAAGAAGTACCAGGAATTTATAACTGACACGGTACAATTGCTCTGGTTTTTAAGCGAGGTCAAAGGACTCCGCCTACGTTTGAGTCCGAAAGTGTTTTTGTTTTGTATAATGAAGCCCTTTTGTGGCATGGGTCCGTGGGAAAAAGTAAGCCCTGAGTCTATTGCTTGGCGTACCTATTAAAAATGACATGCATTGAATGCAAAACAATATAGGTACATCAGTTACACGGTTTCTGAACCCATCTGAAATTGTAGTCTACCAAAGGTTGACTAAAGAAATTCTGTACAAAATTCCGACCTCATTACCACTTTTCACCATCAGGTGAGACAGTGTCAAAATGCTCACTGTTTTCATATAAAAAAAAATACAATAGGTACCTACCGATATTTGGTCACACTAGTTTCAGGACAGTTACACTTCATCATATACATAATATCTTCAACGTAACTCAAATATGCAAAATATAACAATGATGTCTAATTCAAACGCCAAAAATTTACCGTATCGCTTGCAAACGACTTGCAATAAAATTTATCTCCAATCTCGCTGTTTGCAAACACTATTGTAAATACTTCTGTATCCCGTTAGCAATGGCGTAACTGTGGTCTGTAATCACATACGTTTTACCTGAGACCAGCTCGCTATGCTATGAGTAATGGCCTCATAGCGAAACTTGGAACAATCGTTCGTTACACAATCTGATCTGATCATTGTGCCCTGTGATTCCGCTTGTCTAAACGGTTTGAGAGTGCTTTGTTAAAACTTGGGACGAAACGAGGTGTGTTAGATAAACGTGTAGTAATAGTCTGGTTTCCATCGTGACATTTGTAAAACATGAAAGTACTTATGCAATTGACAGTTTAACTAACGTAGTATTTCCCTAGACTAGATCTGTCTTCTATACCTTAAAATGTAATTCAATTTGTATAATGTTTACAATCTACCTATCTATGCCAGAATCATATGTTTACAGTTACAGTTGTTAGTTTGTAGATCACGCAACCAACACAAAACTTGCCGGAAGCAAGACCAGAAATACAAGTGTTATGCGACTACTTCGCTACCCTTAACAGTACATACACTTTATATTTCCCTCAGAATAGTCTAATTGTAATTTGTTTATAGAAGTTAGGCATACGTCGTTTCACTAGACAGACACCAGTACTGAAATAAGAAACCGAAGCTACCAAAGGTGGGTATGGCAAGACTGCTATGTCGGTTTTCAAATCAGCATATTTCGAAACCTAGATAGAAACTGGACTGCAAAAACTGTTGCCTTTCCGTTTCATTGCTAAGTTAGTAAGTATGGCGTGAGTATATGGCCACCTGCCGCATTTGGTACGGCACGAGGCACGTGGCACGCGGCGAAAAGCAGCCCATTAAAAGTTAGCAATGTTAGTATTCAGTATGGCCACTTATTTGGTGTCCAGATTAGCTTGGTTTTTATAAGTATTTACCACGTATTTGAAGTAAATTCGATGTAGTTATTTGCTATTGGTGTTTGCTAAGGTAATGCAACATTCGCTTTTTTATTAAATACACGTACCGTAACAAAAAAATACTGTAAAATTGTATCAGTTAACTTTTATCAGCTCATACAAACAAGTGTATTCCTATACATATATATTAATTAATAGAAGTATCAACCTCGGTAGAATTATATGTACAAATAAATGTCAAACACCAAAACCACGCAACGCATCAAAAATCTCGTTACCATACGTGAGTATAATATACACTCCACTTATCTTAAACAATGTGAGAATTTAGACATTCTCACGCACACGAAGTACTCATTTCAAAATATATTTTAAAAACACCACAATCAGTAGAATTATCTGAAAATGATGACATATCATAATATCTACACGCAAAAAATACGCACCGTATCAGAAACCTAATTATAAAACGTGAGATCGCTATACACATCAATTATCTGAGGAAAAATGCGGAAATACAAATATTCCCATACACACTTAGGATAACAAATGGTGCGTGCGAAGCGTGTTCCTTACGATTAAAACAAATGATGACTATGTATGAGCCCTGTAAACTCATCTTTTATTCTACGTATGATACCTATAGGAGGTTTTACTTCGGGTCATATTAATACATGAGAACTCTTTTGTCCAGTTTTACTATGCGAATACATAGTAAAACTGGACAAATTGACTACACGTTTTCTTTGATAATTACAGTTTCTCTAGTTATCATTTTAATGGGCAGGGCTGGATTAGAAGCATCACGATTTCTATTACAGTCGGTTTTCTAAAGGGCTCTTGAAATCAACACGGCAGGGGGAAATTGATGGAAGTAATATAACAATTACATCGTTAAATTATGCAACTTGGTAATATACAATTTTACGTTAAATTATTATTATAGAGGTATGTGTAAATTATTGACGGACTTTACGTTACTTACGACTTTACTTTTATGGTGCTTGTAATTTTATAAGATTATAAAACACTTGACTCGAACAAGAATTTGGGCTTTAAAGCCCAATATCACGCAAACGGATAACTGAGTTGAAAAATGGTATTTAGAAACCCGTAATATTTATGAACAAGATATCCAACGATACCTACCCCACACCATGAGTTTAGAGAAAACAATACATAAGTAATAATGATTTACAATTATTAATTATTATATAATTTATAAATATAAGGGGACAATCTTACACAAATCGACCTTGTCCCATAGTAAGCTCAGTAAGGCTTGTGTTATGGGTACTAGACGACGATATATATAATAGATATAAATACTATAATATATAATTGTTCAAGATTTTATTTTATTGTTTTGCCGGCGTGATTGATTTATATACCCATGCTGAATTACAGTTGTCTAGTAGTATGGGTCACTGAGCTAAGCCGCAGACGGACAGACGGACATGGAGAAACTATAAGGGTTCCTGGTTTACTACGGAACCCTACAAAAATTACTGACTTTTGTGACAAACCAAGACCAAAAGGGGCTTCGCATGTCGGTACTCTAAAGGGGCAGACAAATGCAGCATGGTCGCTTACCGTCAATACAGTGCAGCCAGTGTATAACAATAATGCATTGAAATGCAATTGAATTCACGTGACGGGTCAATATTTCTAAATACAAACAACGACCATTGTTTAAATTTTTACGTCACACCTGGCCATAATGTGAGTTTTACCTTACGCTGCGCGAAAAACTCGCATTGTGGCCAGATGAAGACGTAAAATTGTGTATTCACCACGGACAGAAAAAAAAGAAAGCCCGAAATCGCAGGTATTTGTGACCCGAGCCGCAGGCGAGGGTTGTCAATATGCGATAGAGTTCTTCTACAGCCCTTGGTAAGTAATGTTACACAGGTATATGCTACAAAAGAAATCACATACTTACGCCATGAAAACGTTTTTCATAAAAAAAATGGTTGAATCAATAAATAATTAGGAAGACCACCAATAACTTGAATGAAGCCAAGAGAAACTATGGCTCAAGATAATCTCGCTACATTCGAGATAATTAACATTTTCCTTATTCATTTTAATTTCTCGGTTGGCTCGAATCAAGAATGTATTTTTTATTTGTAATAAAATAAATGAGAATTAAGTAACTGCGTTGTAGAAAATTGCAATTAAAGTGCAACGTGCTTGTAAAAAGAAATAGATGTGGCAGATGATTTACCGACCTTGATGAATCCTTTGCAATTCTAATGACCTCCGCTGGATGCAGCCGGAACTCATTACACATGCTGTAACGATAACTTGTTTATAATTCTATTACGTATGTTACGTATAAGTGTGAGTTTTTTCCCTGTGGTCCGAACACCGGAGTCGTGTTCTCTTTTCCCCTTCATTTCATCAATTCTTCCGGGCCTCAGGGAATTTGGCACAGACTCCTTTTGTTTACTTGGTGCACCTATATTTCCTTCTGCAGTTCCTGAGGCTCTTAAGTCTCGCAGGGGTCTGTTTTTGCTCGCCAGTGAACGTCCCAAAACGGTTAACGCGCATGTGGCTCTGGTTCTGATGCAGAAGTGTTTTGCCGTCCCAAGGGTAATTTTACCTTCTGCGTACGGCCCCAGTGTAGTTATTTCCCAGTGACATCAGTTCATTCGACGCTACCATTAAGTCTACGATCGAGGCGATCGTAAACGTCTCCCTAAGCGAGGAGCAGTGGGCGTATTCGGTACGGGGGTATTGGGGTGCGGCGTGCCTGGGATGTGAGCCTACCGGCTTTCTTGGCGTCGGCACATGGGGTAGTAGACCTAGTCGCTAACATACTATCTGTATGTAAATGGCGACAGGGCGAGCATACCATATGTGGCCGACGCCTTGGTGGCGTGGTCGGCTCTCAACCCAGGGGTGGCCGTATCCGAGAACCTCAAAGTTTAGCGCGCGTGGGATGACATAGGTTGTAAAGCCACCCTCGATCGACTTATTGGTGGTGCTGCTGGGGCAGACCTTGCGAGACTTCTGGCGGTATCGCGGTCAGAATCTGGGGCGTGGTTGAATGCATTACCTTCGCCTCAATTGGGCACATTACTCGATGGTGACTCGTTGCGTGTATCCGTTGCTCTCCGCCTGGGCTGTGATGTGTGTTATCAACATGTCTGCATCTGCGGTACCATGGTGGGCCGATGTACCAGTAGGCATCCGCGTCACCATGCCCTCAACGATATCGTCCAGAGAGCTCTCAGGCCGGCAGGTGTTCCGTTCGTGCTGGACTGGAGCCACTGGGGCTTATCCGCACTGATAGGAAGTGGCCAGATGGCCTCACTTTAGTGCTGTGGGAAAGGGGGCGGTGTTTGGTCTAGGATGCTACATGTGTCAGCACATTCGCCGCCACCCATCAGTCAGTCGCACTACGCGCGCTGCCAGAGCTACTGCCGAGACCCAAGCGGCGGTGAAGCGGCAAAAATATGCTCGTTTGGGACCGGGCTATAATTGGCGGTGGAAACAGCGGGGTGTTGGGGGGCGGACGCGAAACGGTTTGTTCACGACATAGGCCGTCGATTCAGACAAAAAGGGGAGGACCCCCGCTTTGAGTCGTTTCTGGTGCAAAGGCTTTCCATGGCTATCCAGCGTGGAAATGCCGCCAGTATTATGGGGACTTTTGCACCAGGAGCGGCTGGTGGCGATTAAAGTTAGAATTATACGTAATTTGTGGTTTTAATGTTATAACACTTATAATATTGTAAATTGTATCTGTTTTAGAAATAAAATTATTACCTTTAATAGTACTTAATGAAATATAAATAAAACTTCACTAAAAAATTACTTATAATGTATACTTATATTTATAGTGCAATTAGTACAGTCGCCTTAAGATATATGGGAACGGCTAAAGTGCTCACAAATATCTGAACACGTCTCTATTTTCAAGGCATTAGAGACGTGTTCAGATATTTGTGAGCACTTTGGCCGCTCCCATATATCTGATGGCGACTGTACTTCAATTTCTTAAGAATAATTTTATAGAGCATTTTTATGTTACCTAAAATGGAGTGAATAGTAAAATAAAAACCACTTATGGCTACAAACCACACAAAAATTCTTCAAGAAACATTTTACACGTAGAAGGGTGAAGAGCAGGCGCCAAGGTAAAAGAAAAAAATACAAAATGAACAGTAATAATCATACTAGTTAATATATGTCACTACCTTCCGCACGCGACTTCGTCTGCCCGAGATAAAAAAATCCATGGTATAAACTATCTTCGTGCAAAATTTCATCCAATTCGGTTGAGGTTGAGGCGTAGAGCGTCATTCAGTAACAAAATCCAAACACCTAAACATCCAAACTTTCGCATTTATAATATTTCTGTATTCAATAATATTAGTAGGATTCATTAATGAATGATAGTTGTTACATATTATTAGTTTTTTTTAATGGCAATTCACTTAATTATCTGTTATCAGCATATTTCTGTATTCAATTCCGAAATCTTCCATCATCAAAATATGTGATCTTAATAAATCTGACTAAAACTTTGAATAAATATAATAACCCGGTTTTTTATACACATTGAGCATTTAGCAATTACCTGACGCCACACATAGCGACAAACACAACCATTAGGCGCTTGCAACACCTCCGCTTTTTTTAGAGTTCCCTGCAAAAAACTAAAAATAAGCTACGTACAGGAGTTTTGGTAGAGTCACCAGACCCCGTATCATGGTCGGCCTTATCACGCGATAAGTGACAAGATAGAGCGTCCGTCACTGGCTGACACCGTTCGGTGGAACGAGACGGACGCTCTATCCTGTCACTTATCGCGTGATAAGGCCGACTAGGATACGGGGCCAGCATTAATATCTGCCCTGACACAATGTGCAAAAATATCTGACACGTCTTAATGACTTTACAAATAGAGTCCTGTCAGATATTAATGCGCGCTATGTTGTAGCAGATATAAATGCTGGTGACTATACCATATTAAAAAGTAGGCACAAAGTCATGTTTTAGAATGCCGGGGTTTCCAATGACACAAGCTGTAAAAACACCAAATTATTAATGCCTCGACAATAGAGACGTGTTCAGATATTTGTGAGCACTGGCCGCTCCGATATATCTGATCACGACTGTACATCAGAAGAAACATGTTAAAACTATTTAAAATTTATCAGCGACCATAACAATATACCTACATCGTCACTCCTCAGTATTTTACCTGTTCTTTACCCAAGTACCTACATATTAAAAGAAGTGATGAAGTGAAGTGAAGTGAAAAGCATAAATAGGAATTAGGCGAGTATTTGCTATAATAATATTACTGAACCCGCATAGCAAAGGTACATAACTTTTTCTGCGCGCGCATGACGCAACGGTCAGGTATGCGCGGGGACCGACCGGTTTGCGGAATCTAACCGCGTGGTCACTCTAGCAATTTGTGGGCTCGTGGCCATTTTCTTTTTTTATTCTGGTGTTTGCAAACAGCTATGTTTAGTTTAAATGTCTTTGAAGTGAAAACTTCTTTAGCGGCGCTGTGCACTTTTTGTGATGAGGAAAATTGTTTAACTCGCCACAGGTCACGTGACCGTAAGACGAACACGTGACCTGATCGAAAAACTGTTACAATGTAATTGAGTTTTCACTTCTTCCGGCACTCCCGGAGTGCAACCCGGTCTTTTTTTGAATTAACTTAATTTTACTAAAATACGATAGAGTTTAACTGAAGAATCGGTCATGCATGTTACACTCAATAAAGAGCACCACTACATACATGCCACGAATATTCCGAAATTAATCAAGGTTTACAAATTCTGAAATAATCATAGAGAACGCAACATGGAGTTTAATTTGTAAATTTTCTTTCACTAGATATTTTAATTGTTTTGCGTTTTGCGCTTATACAATACGCAACGCATTATGTCTATTGGTATTGCGTGTAGGCAACATTATTGATGGTATCCCTGAGATATATAGTGTTCTTTCATGTCTACGTCGCTCCACTGGTCGCCCCTATACCGTAATATCTGAAACAGATCTGTATTTTTATCGAGATACATTAAACCCGTAAAACCCGTTTGGTTTTTTTTTCAGTATTTATGTCATTTGCACGTAATTTTATTTGCATTTAAACGTATAGTGCACGTATACTTACGTATAGTATAATGCACGAATACGTAATACATAATAGTATTTTTTTATATACAGACTGTAACAAATTCTTTTAAATTGCCTAACATGTATTTCAGTGCTCAATCAAAGACTATGATTAGGTTCTTAACAGCATTCCACACATTACCACATCGGCGTATAAATTGTGCGAGTTTAAGCTCTAAGTCATGGGTACAACGTTTTTATTTGATTGATTTACTTTTCTGATAGTGTGGAAATATAGTGAACGGCAGAATTGTGCTAATATTGTATTTGACAAACTTATGAGAACAGGTGGTAAAGTTTAAAACTAAGTAGATCTTATGGTAACTTGGCGTAAACTCTTATATGATGGTGCTCTGGCGAACTGCATTGGCAACGTTGTATTTTTTGCGCGTTCACATGTTTTAAAATAGGCGTTGATTGGTATATTCATTAACGTTGATTTTTAATGATTGATTTTTCATGTTACAAAAGCGGATATTAGTTTTTATACGATGTATCGTATTATATTTTAATAAATATGGGGATACTACCTAAATGTCAATTTTCTTTCGTAGTTTTATCTTTAGCTTTCATCTGTTCGAAGTTGCGCTCGTTCAACGCAATTTAATTTCATCTTGTGAAATACCGATTTAAAGTGATCTAATACTGGTAATAAGAAACATAAAACCACAATCGAATAAAAAATTACGCAACTAACCGCGTAAACTAGATTCCCGATTCGCAATAGCAATCAAAATATATCTTTAAAGTAAAAAAACGAGTCTTATAATTACTCTGCACGGCCATACTACTACGATTTATAAGATACACCAATAAATTAAAAATGACTGAAGTATCGCAATATATATAATAACTAGCTTCCGCCCGCGACTTGTCTGCGTGGATCATGGATAAAAACTATCCTATATTTTAATCCAGGCTATAAACTATCTTCCTGCAAAATTTAATCCAAATCGGTTGAGCCGTTTAAGCGTGAATGAGTAAAAAACATCCAAACATCCAAACTTTCGTATTTATAATATTAGTAGGATTTAAAACCTGTTTAAAGTGCAGTAAGATTTAAATTGGATTAAAGTAATTTTCAACTACGATTCCATTAGAGATGTACCTAATTGGCATTATACTGCCATATACGTATGTGTGCACATTAAAATACTCGATTGAGGACATACAGTCTATTAGAGGCAACCTTCAATAACTATATTGGGTATTGACCCATAAATATATAATCGGAATATGCAGGTTAACTGTGATTATCATATAAAAATCGCAATACAGTGAATTAAATCTACATATTTATATTTAATTTATAACACAAACTTATTTTTTTGTGTATTTTGAAAGCTGGAATGTCCTGTTAAAGTTAAGGTGAAGTAAAATAAAGGTACATGGTCACCCTACAGATTACCTTTATGGTATGATGGTTTGGTATGATATACATCCGAATGAGAATCCATATCTGTACTAATATTATAAATGCGAAAACCTGAACCGCTTTGAATGAAATTTGTTATACAGATAGTTTGAGTCCCGCAGAAAAACATATAGGATAGATTTTATCCCTGAAATCATACCCTAAGGGGGTGAAAGTTTGTATGGAGGTACGATATAAACGACTTCCACGCGGACGGAGTCGCGGGCAGAAAAGAATTGAGCCAAAGAAGATAAGTACACGGATAGTGATTGAAACGAAAAACGATAGAGGCAAACGCCGAAAGTGACCTAAAAAATACGAATCTCGAATGATACGAAAGACGAACGAGTTGGGTACGTAAGTAAGGTACCTGCGGGATTTGTCAATAAAGAATTGAAAGAAAAAGCGGAGTAAAATTTAATATTGAATAAAAATCAACGAATAATTTTTTTTTAAACATTTGCTGTAGTTAAGTAGAATATATTTGCTGATGTTTTTACATAATCGAACGAGAGAGCGAAGTTCTATGCTTCAGCTTAGGCCGAAAATCGTTCGTCCGGCTGGTGTCCGGTGTCTGTCCCGCTGTTCTCCGCTACAGGTCGCATTTCTCAACCGATTCTCGTGAAAGTTTATGAGCAGGTTCGTTAATTTTTTGTAATTTTTTTGCAGTAACTTTTTCGATACTTAAAAAAAGAAATGAAAAAAGACTGGCTTGCGAGTTTTTACAGCAATAGTTTTTATTTATGTATAGCTACATGTTTATTTAATATCAATAGAATTCACCAAGTTACATATCTCATCCGACCACATAGTCGCATTTAAAACATCCTATCTCTTACTAACACACTTCTAAATTAGACCTTACGCCTTTCCAAATAAGCTCCAGTTTAGCAGAGCCGCTATACATGGTGTTCACGAGATGAGCAAGGCCGGTTGCGACACTAGGGCCAGGTGTAATCGTTATTAGTAGGTACCGGTAATTACTGGCCTTCTGCCCTCTGCACGATTCGGTGCAAGTACTTATGTGAGGCATCTTCAGTGACTCTGCAGCTTGGTATCGGGTAATTAAAGATTTTGGGGTTCCGTAAAACTACGGAAAAGTTATTGACAAATAAAATTTTAAGAAGATGCTGATTCTGTAGTTTATCCTGTATCCTATTCTCAAGGCGATTAGAACGAGCCTAAACAAATCTTCCGGTTCCTTTTACTACAATCATACACCAGTAAAAAAAAGTTCGTGTATTAATTTTGTGTATGTTGTAAAATTGCTTAGAAATTCTGCCGGTAAAGACATCTTAAAATAAGTGTACATTTCAATTTGCCAACCGATACTCTTATCTTGCATTACGGTTTGTGGTGTTGCCGCCAGCTCACACCTTATAAGTTTAGAAATAACACAACGACTCATCTCAAAAGTTATGCTCAGGAAGCCTCGGTTGCACATTCCCCACTACCACACTAAAGAATGGGCTGTTCTCACTGTCAAGAAATGGTCTTACGATGAACCAAAAGGACGACTCTCAGAAACATAAGCTGCCTATTATGTCTCTGAGAGTCGTCGACCAGCTACTGCGCAAAAGGATGTACAAAATTCCAATCTTCAACTCTTTCTTTAAACGCTTTCCTAGTTATTGTCATCCATACCTATATACGCGCGCGCGCGCTCAGTGCAAATAGGTAGTAAGTCCCATACGAATTTCAATTCTCGCCCATCCACGCCCCGCCTCGCCTCACCGGTGGAAAACCACCTTTCTTCATTTTAAAACTGATAAAGTGATCAGAAATGTTGTCTAGCATTTATTTCATAATTGGTCGTTGGCGCGCACACACACTTAAACACACACACACACACATTCCCATTTGTTTTATAATGATATTAGAGAATACGAGTACCTTCCGGAAAAAGCTTGTACTAATGTTTTTCAAACGGTCACCACGATACAGGCTAAGCCTAGTGTGGGCTAACTTATGTTGTGTTTTGTTTCTTTTAAATAAACGAATTTAATTTAATTTATTTATTTAAAGAGATTTCAATTTCAATATAGACTTATAGAATTTTTAATAGATGAAACTAAATAAAACTTTGTAAAAAGAACTATCTGATAAATTCAAAGTATAAGTAACGCATCTCTAATTGTAAATACTTATACAACACTACGGTGCAAGCGTCGCTATCTGTTGGAATGAGAAGGTACTTCTGTATGATCTCTCTCTAACTTTTACGGAAAGAAGTTTTTATCGATACTTCTCATAGGGTCCACTCCACCTATCTATGTATAGCGTAAATATTTGTCGATTCTGTAAGTTGAGCATTACCAGACGTTTGGTGTCGTAAGTCTTAAACGTTATGTTTAGCACCGACCGTTTTACATTACAACACCCTTGCCTCACACCATGACATCTCGCAACCACATTACCCCGAATGAACACGTGTAAATACCTCTAACACTACATGTGACGTTAGGTAAGAGAGGATTCGAACCCGTGACCGCTAGCTTCTTAGCGTAAGAATAAGAGATCCTAGTATGATGAAGAGCAAAATATTTGTGTGATGAACACGAATCCTTGGCGAATTTCTGTTTTTTCTTGGTATGGATGGATAACATTTAATTTATAATTGTTTCCAGACTCGTAGTCACCCTACTATTCGTGTTGAGAATTTCATCTAAATAAGTTTTTTTTTCAAAGCTCTTGTTTAACTTGCTTTTCTTATCGTAGCTGTCCAAAATAATGGAAATTCATTGTGTTACTCTCCATTCCCGAGATTGTACCTATATCTAAATAAATAAATAAATATCATCATCATAATTATTTAAGAGCCCGACTCTTGGCAGTGGAGTAATTGCCTCTAGTCTAGACTTCCTCTTTCACTTGGCTGAGATAAGTCAGTCTAGAATTACCTCTCTGCCTCTCTTGCCTGCTAATTTTCCCTCCAAAATGTTTTGGAAGAAGCTGTCATCAGGCTTATGACCTTGCTTCTCCTATCATGCTCAATATTATCACACCGCGATTAGGATGGGGTTGGAAGTGACATCAGTTTTGCCTTATAAATGCTTCAAAGTTTATATGAACTGACAGCTATTCCCATCCCAAACCCATCGTCGTTGAGTAAAATAGATACCAAGACGCAATGTATTTCTTAATTTTGGGTTTTAGTTTTCCCCTAATAAATGCCATTTTTGCAAATAAAACATACGTATAAATAAAAACATTACACGTTCGACCCCCGTCAGTAGGGCCAGGTCAAGAATAAAATGAATACCATTACCCTTCTTATAATGCCTTGCGTATGTGGTCACGGTCAGTCATGTTACGTATACTTAACAAATTAAAAAGTACTCTAACATTAATTTCGGTTATCTGAACTTGAGCCTTATATTTAGCCAGGTAAGGTTGATATTCCCTCAAAGCTTTCTTGCAGTTGGAACCTCCTTAACCTAGCAACTCGTACACAAGTTACTTTTTACAACAAAATGTGTAAGTGTTGACGAGGGATTTTGAACTTAGTTTGTTACCTAATAAAATTGTGTTTGCAATCGCAGTTAAAATTCCGTGTATATTATGTAAGTTTGAACGGATGGTTCTTTTGATTAAAGATGTGCCGTAAATTACTTGAGCATAATCTTAACCCTTCTAAACCCGTTTAGGATGAATAAGTAGTTATAATCTGCACGAAGAATTTGTTTCTTGGGTTTGTATCACATTGACTATATAATATATGTAATTTGTAAAGTTATCGCGATAAAAATAATTATATGTTACGCTCTAACTAATGACTACAAAAAGTGTCAACTCGACTCAGATATTTTATCTGGGGGCACGGTAGTGCCCCCGCCAAGACGAGCCAAGCGAAGTGCAACGCAAGGGCACTAACCTACCTTTTCTCGAAGCGGTTCGTCGTTTTTTTGAACCCTCGTAACTTGGGTTTGGATTATACCAGATAAACAAAATTCTCGGGATATGATGTCAATAGTGGGCTTATTAAACATATAAAGTTTCAGTAACATAGCTCTTATACTTAAGATTTTATTGACATCTAAAAAACGCCGATTTCTTCACTGACTCACTGACTGATGTTGATCATCAAAGCCTCTAGGGTACTTCCTGAAGCCCTAGAAAGCTTAAATTTGGTACGTAAGCTAGTATTAGTACACAATCAACAAAATAATTAAAAAAATTGGAACTTCTACCCCCCAACCCCTTAAAGTAGGGGAAGGAACTTTGTATGAGACTTCCGAAAATTTTGATGCTAGGGGCTGAAAATTTATATAGGGACTCCTTGTTATAAATAATAAAATGTGTATTTCAGGATTTTTAGTAAATCTCCCCCCACCCTTTAAATTGGGGGGTTGAAGTTTGTATTTTTCCGCAAATTCAGATAGCGATATAAAAAAAAAATATATTTCAGGATTTTTAGCAATTCTCCCCTACCCTTTAAATTAGGCGATGGAAGTTTGTATGGGTTTTCCCATACAAACTTAATTTAATTAATGCTAAAGATCCGAAAATTATACAAGTGACGTGTTCCCCAGCGAGTAAGGAGTAGGGTACTGGAGCGGATGCACGGTTTATTAGACTATCTATAGCTAGTTAGGGGGCTATAATTCGTTTATTAACAATAAATCGTTACCCTAACATTCGATACATAACCAATTCCAGTCGGCGAGCCTAACCAAATTTCTATCGCTATGGGACCCGGTCTTTTCCGTTATACAATAGTTCTTATCGTTTTCTGATACTTCAGTAGCGCCAAGCTTCCTACTCCACACGGCTTAAATCTAGTGGGTAGTAGTAGGGTGGGGTAGTGGTAGAGTTACGCTGTGTAGGATAGGAATAGGAAGCTTGGCGCTACTTATGATCTGATATCTTTTTAACGCTGAAAGCTATATATATGAGCTAGGGAGTCTTGGCAATCACTTTACATGTAATGTTTTTGGTGGAATAGGCTTTGTCTTGTCAGATTGTACGTAACCTATTGTAAACCTCTCCCAAATTGCAAATAAATAAAATAAATAAAAATAAAAATCATTTATTTCAGACTAAGGTCCATACATGGTTAGTAAACAATAAAATCTTATTAATCTTAGTGTTAGTATGTCATACAGACTTAACTAAACAATGACTGCATGCAGTCTCTGCCAGCGGGTGAGCATGGGGCCATTTTCGCGCTCCGAAAACACGCCAAACCATCATGTTACAATGACATAATCATGTTGAAAGAAGTTTGTTATTTGCCATTATTATATGAGTAACCAATTGCTATGCACCCATGTCAAAGTTACAGTGGCCATAGTGCATCGCCGAACTAAATTAGGGAACGAAAACCCACGCCATATCTTGCTGTTGCTGTGCCCATTATACTTAATTAACAAGAATGTGTATATCAATCTTAAGTATAGTATATGTTTAGGAACTTAAGGATGATCGGTCTGACCTCGCGTGATGACATCACGCAAAAACGCGTAGGCTCCGACCATCAACTTTTTGCGGGGATATGAAAAACGTGATCACTAATGGATGGGATACCCTATTAATTCTGATGGTAGGTATAAATCTTATAAAAGCCCGTTAAATGCTGTCTGCATGTTCACTTATGCCACATGCTACCTGACTTATATTCTTTGTTTATCCCTTAAAATAATAGTTGTACTTATTGTTTCTGTTTTCAATGCCATACGATTCAATAAATAAATCCCTGATTTTTCTGCTTTGCCCTGAGGTTCGCTGGTAAAAAATGCCACATGACATGACAGTATTTAATACACTTAAATAAACTCCTGCAGTTCCGAACTGCAGCTCAGGTTGAAATGATGTATATATCTACAACTAGCACTTCCCGCGACTGCGTCCGCTCGAGCTCCCGTATCATCCCCAATCGTATCCCTTTAGAGGATGATTGTGGGGTAATAAGTATCCTCTGTTTTAATCCAGGTTATAAACTCTATGGCAAATTTCTCCGTTGAGCCGTTTTTGCGTGATTGAGTAACAAACATCCAAACATCTAAACTTTTGCATTTATAATATTAAGTAGGATATTTGTAAGTTCACCGGCTGTTTGAAACACGTGGAATTCGTTTTAGTATCGGTGAAATTAGAAACTGCCATGAAAGTAGCAAAGAATTGGGTTTGTTTTCACTGTAATGACGCCGAATTCAGAGGAGTCATTCAATCATTATCATTACCTGCAGTCTTAACCACACACCTGAGTACATGTGAGGTGGGTGCTAAAACCGATTATAATTGCCTACAATTTCAGGTACTTATAGTAACAATACTTGACATTTACTATGAAACGGTGTATACCTACATATAATACCGCGCTGTAAAGCCCCGTGAGTCCAGTGATAGTATACTATACAGAGTTTACCTGAGTATCGAGTGACTCCTAAGTTGCAAAAAAAGCGTTTTTATAATTATAAAATTATTATTTTTATTGATCAGAAACAGGACTCATGGTTACCCTACTTTTAATCTTGAGGGTCGTCCTCAAGAGAGGCGCTGGGGATTTTTTGCATTTAAGAATTACGTGCAATTTACCATATTTCCTGTTAAGATAAAAATATGAAAAAATCCTTTAAAAACCTCTCCCAGTAAACTCTTTACATTCGTCGTCACAGGTGCATACATTTTACACCTTATTACAAAGGCATAATGTGCAAAACTGTACCATATCTTGGAAGTGACTACCAATGTGCCCCTACCCCTACTACATATTTTTCCCCACTTTCCCCAGAAACAAAGGCCACACATTAGCATAGATCGGCCGTAGCCGATGTCCCGTGCCCGTGCGTGAGCGATCGATTTCATGCTTTCATGGGAGAAACAGAAAACACGAACGCTAATATTTGGGAAACTTGGGAATTAGCGCGCTGTCACTTTTGCTTTTGTTACATTACAATATGACATGATTTTCGAGTAGAATAATCTATGTATTGTTGGATCTTCGACGGTTTTAAAAACGCCTTAAACGGACCAAGTTGACATTACCTGTCATTTTACGCGGGAATAGTCTAGATTGTGACTTTTGTTATGGATTCGTGTAATGGTTGGTTTGTTTAAAAAGTTGCTCTTAGGACTTGTTGTAAAATAGTAGATTTGATGTAAATTTATTTAATATTTGTAGAAAAAGTGATTAATTACAATTGTTATCTTTGATCCGTGTGTCTTTTATTGCTAATAGTATTATGATGCTAAGATAAATACATTCCTGTCAGAAATTGCTAAAAACACGAAGTATTCTCGACTGTACTGCACTAATAAATAAAATAACACAAGTTATCAACATTAGAAATCATATCTCAATTTTCATAAATCTTAGTACCTTACCTACTCCCGGAGAAGACAAGGGATATTTTTCCCCATTCTAAAATTACAAAATGGAGAGATGGAAGTCGGTATGGGAGTTGGAAAGAATAAGGAGTTTACGTGAACAATGTCCCATGCAAATGCTATTCTAAAATGTAGCTTTAATTAAATAATTTGAGAAAAAGTTTTCCCAAAGTATCACGTCCCAAACTAGGTTCTCAAATTATTCTAGTTCATTCTAGGAAAGGAGGAATTTCATGCCAATTTATTTAAAGTTCGTTACAAAAGTAAATAAAGATAATACGAAATGTGTGCTTTTAAATATACACGTGCCAGGTGTTGGATACTAGTACCTAGGTAAGCTAAGTAGCTCAGGTAGTTGTGGTTAGCAAACAATTCTAGCAAAATGTTCTGGTCCATCAACTTCTCCCTCGCCGTATTGGTTCGGAAGTATGCCCGCTATTTCTGCGCGCGCTATATTTAGGCGTACCCTTACCGGGCAACTCGGATAAGGGCATTTGACCTTAATTTTCTATAATACGGCTGGTCTAACTGTGTATGGTCTATGGGAATTCTTAACTGGTCATTTTCTTGGAGCTGAAGTGCAAATACCTACTGCAAATATACGGTCTTTGAATAACACAATTAATTGGCCATGCAATAGGGGTGTAGACACTAAATAAAATAAACAAGAATGTAATATTTTCTCGAAAAAGAAAAAAGAGTCCAAAGTTTCAAGAAGGGTTCTGTCGCTTTTTCGCAAAACGCAACTTCATATGATACGATGACATTCGTAGCTTGTGACGTCATCACTAGAAGACGGCAACGTCCCGCGCCCCATCGTGTTCGGCGCCGCCTTCGACGCGGCCCCCCGCCGCGCGCGCGGCTCGCTCTGCGGCACCCTCGCATATTGTGACGTCACATGCACACTGTTTGTGTTTTCTCTTTCTAACAAGCAATATTAAAACGGTTGTAGCTTCGTATTCGTAATTCTTTGAGATATCTGAATGGGATTTTCGTCACTATAGGCATATTTTTTTGCCTTCTCTCTTTTGGAGTAATAATAATTTTCGAGACTACACCCGTATTAAGACTAGTCTCAGGGACCTGTAGAACTGACGAGCCTGTCTTTTTTTCAAACAAAAATAACTGAGAAATGGGATCAGTAGAGGAGAACAGTCGGACATACGAAAGAATCCTGGCCCGCGCTGAAACGAAGAACTTCGTTCGCTTCGCTCGCTCGTTCAATTATTGTTTATCTGAAATTACCGACTTCCCGTTATTTCGGGAACTCACCTGTCTTTATTATGTCAGCGCGGCTTTTCAAATAACCCAGGCGGAGCCGCGGGGAAAAAATATCGCCTATGTCAATCCCGAAGGTCTATTCTACATAGTAAAAGAAAAAGCCAACTTGTTCTTTTAGTATCAGTAGTTTCGGAGATTAACCCCTACATACAAATTTATAACGCTATTCCCTCACAAGTAAAAGTCACAAAGATAGTAGTAGCTAGTACCTAGTAGTAGCTTTGCTAGTAAGTAGCAAAGGTATAGTAGTCACAAACTTTGACTTTATTTATTACTAGACGTGCCCGCGGCTCCACCCGCGTGAATGAATTATATGAATGCATTTGTCACAATTGCATTTTTATTCATGAGCCCTGCATCATGACGATATGGAAATAAAAAAGAGTATATATTTTCATATAAGTACATTTATTAAAATGTCAACATGAAACTCAGTAATACGGGCGTAGACAAAAGAAAGAAGGCAAAAAAATATGCCTAGTGACGAAAATCTCATTCGAATATCTCAAAGAATTACGAAGCTACAACCGTTTTAATATTGCTTGTTAGAGAGAGAAAACGCAAACAGTTTGTCACATCACAAACTGCGAGGCTGGCGCAGAGCGCGTCGCGCGCGCGGCAGGCCGCGTCGATGCCGGCGCCGAACACGATGGGGCACAGCACGTTGCCGTCTTCTAGTGACGTCACAAACTGCGAGCGTTAATTGTTTCATATGAAGTTGCGTTTTGCGAAAAAGGGACAGAACATACCCCTTCTTAAAATTTTGGACACTTAACTTCGTGATTATTTAACCTCTTGCGTTGATTTTTTCTCCATTTGACTACATTTTTAATTCTTTTTAGAGCAAAATATGACATTACTTATTGATTATTTTATTAAGTGTCTACACCCCTATTAAAAAAACCTCTTGTACTCTGCGGCCACCAAAGATTACTCGTCAACGTCAACAGCCGCTTTAAGCCCACATCACACTGGCGCAGCCTGGCCGCAGCGGACCATAGTAAACTTGTCTTTAGCTGTCAAATTTACTATTGTCCGCCACCACAGGCCGCGGCAGGGTGTTGCAGGCCTTACATACATGCATACATATTTATTTCCTTTTTTTATCTGCATAGCACAATGTTTTGAACTGGAAATTTGGAATCTTCGCACTTTGATTGCGCTTACTGAACACAAAATTTCAATTCAAGACACTCACTGTTTAATTTATCAACCGAAAATAATAAAAACTAAATTTAAATTATAACTTCTTGTATTCGAGGTGTCACAGACAATTTATTTATTTATTTATTTATTTAAGCTTTATTTTTTCCATATTGTTAGTATTCACTAATCTAAAAAGTTGTGTTGTGTTAATATTTTTATACAAATATATATGTTTTCTTATGGACCCCATTTGGGTAAAAGCCTCCTCCATCTCATGCCATTTTTCCTGATCTTTGGCCAAATTCATCCAGCTAGGTCCGGCAACCTTGGTTATGTCGTCTGTCCACTTTTTCGTGGTCTACCTTTCTTTCTTCTGCCTTTCGGCCCCGACCATATTGTTGCTTCTAGTGCCCATCTTTTCTCCTTATATGTGGCGATATGGCCTGCCCATTTCCACTTAAGGCACAGTGCTTGGTGATGTGCATCTGTTATTTTTGTACATTTTCGAAAAACTTCATTTCTGGTTTTATGTATGCTTTCTTAACTCACACTTTTTTGGTCCACCTACCATCATTCTGCATGGCAAGGTGTCCTGCCCAAGTGAAAGCCTGCCCTTAGTGCGACGTCGGATCTCAACATTCCTCACTCGGTCTTGTAGTTTACTACCGAGCATGTCGTAAATAACCGAATCAAGGTCCAGATGAGAAAACAATAGGTCCAGCCGATCGGAGCACTTCAATCAATCAATTTTTGGGGCTATATGGCTCCATCAAAGCCTTGATGATTCCGCCAGTCAAGTTTGGATAAGACGCGGTCAGTATTTAATCTTGACGGTGGACTACAGGTAGTGTTCGGTAGTATATCCGACCGACCGAACATCAGAGCACTTGTTGCACACGATAACAAACGATAAATAATAATTAAAGTAACAAACAGTGACAGTGACGGACTGAACTCAACCGTACGTTCCATTTCATGTAAAATTCTCTAACCGCAATTTCAAAGTTCAGTTTTAATCATTATTATTTATACACAGTATGTTTTTTAGCCGAATCAATTGTATAACGATTATACTAACTTGGAAATGTAGTCTCAGATATAATCAAATTACGTAAAATGAAATTTACCTGAATGTGATTAGCCGAACATTTCCGAAGATTTCCGAACAATGGCCTACGTTTCAAATTGTCAATGTTATCGAGATTTCATTACGTGATTGTAGAAAAAATACGCAACAGAATCGGGAGCCTTTATGCTCTTATTCTAAAGTAATATCCAGAAAATTGATTCTAACATTTATTTGTCGTGTTACTTGCGTTGTTTTTGAGAAACGTGTCGCCGGAGATCGTGTTTTTTGTAAGGCGCTATCTCGCTCGTTCCTTCGTGTTTTATCCCGTTCTGGTTTTTCAATTTTATATAATAGATGAGTATAGATTAACGGCCGTATTCATAAACGTACTACAAGCCTGTTTTAACTAACATGGCGCTAAAATTCGTTTCTCCTTATCTGTCACTTTGACATTTGTGTTCGTAAGAAAGGGACAAAGCACATTTTATTTAGCAGAGGCATTTTATGTTTTATGAATAAGGGGGTTAGCATTTTAGAATAAACGAGACACGCCATATTCATCTAGCCTAAGTAGATCCTGTGAGAAAAACCTAAAGTTATCTAGAATACTACAGACTAGCTAGTTCACCATGTCAGTTGCCTGGGAATTAAAGTAACGATTGCTTTTTGCCAAACTACAACCTAAATAGACAATCTCAATTTGGCATTGTCTGTATGTATGTCGCAGCTTCACACGAGGCGATAACAGCAATGTAATTAAGTGAAAGTCGTTACGCGTGTGTTTGTCTTGCTCTCTGAGGTAACTCAGCAACTATTGGCATTCTTGAGTGAGGCAGGTTTGAATATTTAGTGAAGTGCAGAATGACAATTAGGTTTAATTGAAGAAAGGGACTGGCTTAATTCCAGGCCCCTATTTCACCTACTTGACAATTGTCACCTGACAACGACAGTTCTCCGTACATTTTTGGATCCACAAGTAATCTAGCGACCACCTTAACTTTTGTCATGGCTAGCCGTCGAAAATAAAAACATTAATTTTATTTTCAATATTTGGGGACAATCTTACACAAAATCGACCTAGTCCTAAACTAAGCAAAGCTTGTACTACGGGTACTAGACGACGATACACATACTTATACTTATACCTATAGATAAATAAATACTTCCATACATAGAAAAAATCCATGACTCGGGAGGAACAAATATTCGTGCTCATCACACAAATACCTAAACCTATACCGGGATTCCCGGAGAGATTCGCAGGCAGGGTCACTCACTACCAACTAGGCTACAGAGGTCGTCAAACAGACTACGTTAAGTTTACGACTTCGTATATCCAGATACTGGTGACCTATTTCGCGCTGTGAGTCATCGCCTCGGTGGCGCAGTAGGCAGCGCGTAAGTCTCATAATCTTAAGGTCGTGAGTTCGATCCTCACCCGGGGCATACTTTTTGCATCTTTTTATCCTTTTAAATTCCATTCTCGTATTCTAACGACACAACAAGGCCACAGAACTAGTTTCGCTACCAGTCAGTTGTCGCAACTATTAATCTATACGCACTGCGTTTATTATGAAACCACACGCAATATGTTAATCTGTCGTCTTCTAAACAATGCGTACCTGCTATTCCAGTCTACCCACATTTCAAACTAAACGTGTCTAATTGCTAAGCACAAATAATGAGAACGCGGCTCGTAGTGAAAGGAATTTTCAATAGATTAATTACAACGCTACCTGTGGACGGATAGATAAACTATTTCTCATCACTCATTTTTGTTTCAGATATTCACGAGTGACATTTATAAACACGTAAGTGGGATTTATTATTTTTCTTGAATGAATTTGCGCAATGTTTATCTCGTAAAAATGAAGCTATCATTGTGCTATCGATAGGCCATCTTCAACGAAATTTATAAGCGGATGGTGTACTTACAAGTTTAGTAATAATTCTTGGCCGGTGTAACTTTTCCGTAGTATACATATCGCTGTACGTTATTAGTATGTAAGTAGGGTTCAGAATGGATAGTGTTTTGTTTGATAGGTGCAATGCAAGATGGCGGGCGATCAAACAATGACGGCATTATGTATACTACTTAAGGTCATCGTAAGGCCGCGCAGATTGTGCTTTGGATGTTTGATTTGCTTTTAATCGACTCAAAAAACAGAAGGTGCCGGCCCATTCGAGTGCTTTTATTTCTTTATTACAAGCTTTTATTTAGTTTCACCTGTCCCGTTGTCTGTCTGTAATCAAATCTTGCAAGTTAAATTTGACCCACTTCCCGGTTTCCGATTGAGTTTAAAATTTGCACGAATATGCAAATCGCGTGACAATGCAATATTATGATGACGTGGAGCTGATCTGCTGATGGAGCTGGAAGGTGGTCATAGGAACTCCGTAATAAAACCACATTACCCCATCGAGTTTGGGCTCGTTAGAATCGTCTCAATGAGTAGTTGATGACGGTATACAGAAAAGTACAGTTGGCAATGAAAGCTTGTATGCTCTATTGTACTTATACTTTTATTTTAATTAATTTATCGCTTTGAAAGTTCTATGGTCCTATTTATATTAGAACTGTGATCTGATGGGAATTGATGTGGGATTCACGTAACTTTCAAATATTATAGACGTGCCGTATACATTTTTACCATAACCACGTTTTTCGTGTCGTAAAGATAGTCTGGTTATGATTGGATCGATAAACATCAGCATTAAATAAAACTTTCTTTGTTATATGAAATTGAAAACAGCCGGTAAGCAAGAATAGTTATCTAGGCTGTTGCGGAACCGGTGAGTTATGTCATCGATATTATAAGTTTTTGAGTTTAATAAGTTTAGTAGGTAACTAACTAAATCATTGTATAAAACTGAGTCTCATCAGCACGTCTAGCACACGACGGCCGCGACATACTCTCGATTTTTTCGCACTATACCTCTTCTTCTAAGTGTTCTATTAAGAGAGAGACGGATAGTGCGAGAAAAATAGAGAGAGCTCGCGCGCCGTGGCGTGCTAGCTGTGCTGTTTCTGTTCTATTCCGCCCTTTAACGGGACTATTTTTAAAATCCATACTAATATCATAATTATAAAAGCGAAAGTGTGTCTGTCTGTCTGTCTGTCTGTTACCTCATCAGGCTGAAACCGCTGAGCGGATTGACATTAAATTTGGTATGGAGATGGTATGAATCCAGGGAAGGCTATAAGATTGTTTTAACCCGCAAAGCACCCGCTAGGGGGTCAAATGGGGGTGAAAATTTGGTATGAACCATATCACCATATCATATATCGTATATAAACGAGTTTCACGCGAATGGAGTCACGGGCAGAAAGTGTCTAATAAGGTAAAACTATTTTGAGAATCCGTGTAGTTCGTAATGACTGTGTTGCCTAACATACATATTACATGAATTGAAAACAAAAGATAAATAAACAAGAGCCTTTTTGGACGTAATTTGAAAAATTGTCGTGTTGACTATTTATTAGTCATATCATTAGTAGAAATGACTGATAAACTAATAATGTATAATTAAGGGGTTTGGGTAAAAATGTTGTCACTTTTTTAGACGAGCGGCCCTTCGTAGAAGTGGTAGATTATGATAGATCTACTGAAAACAAACATATTTTGTTATATTTGAAATATAATACACTAAAACGCATCGGAGCCGAGATATTTGCAATATATTTTTTCACAGGTGATATTGAAAAGTTATAAACAAAACTTCAAACTTAAATAGCTCGGCTCCTATACTGTTTAACGCCTTCATTATTTATATGTACCTACCTATTGTTTCGGTAATTGTTTCATACAAGTAAATTGATTCAATAAAATACCATAAAAACATAATATTTTGTTGAAATGTATAATGTTATACCTATCCAAGGTCTTGAACAATTTTTCATTGGAATAACTTTCAGTATACCACTGATACTTCAGTTTCAGTATCAGTAATAGCATATAATATTCATTCGAAATACCCTAACTTAACTAGTAAAATTTGCGATGTATCAACAAACCTGAATTGTTTACTCTATACACGTTCATACAATAAAACGCAAAGGTGATATATTTATTACTGGCCGGTACTGTAATATACTTAGATTTATCGTTCAGTTATTCATTTATTCAAATAAAATAATATACAATGGCGACTCCACTGCATTAATTGTGCTAAACTGCCACCAGAATCCTAACCCTACATAACATAATTGAATTGTATTTCCATTTTACCACCAAGAGCATTAATTTGTTGAAAGTATATTATTAAATTAAAATTCTCAATTAAACATGAGTACAACTAGAAAGTAGGTACCATCGTCATTATTACGTGAAGTTTTTAAATAATAAAAAGTAATAAAATTAGGAAAGTCATAGTTTTTTTCTATTGTATAAGTAGCTGCCCGGCCCGGCTTCGCACGGTTAGTGCGTAGGAATGAAGCATTTTGATAATGTCGGCTTCTAATGTTAAAAGAATTTTTCAAATCGGTCCAGTAGTTTCTGAGCCTATTCAATACATACAAACAAACAAACAATCAAATCTTTCCTCTTTATAATATCAGTGTAGATAATTGTGCTTTGTGCTAGTATATGAATAATTAAATGATTTCGTAAGGTACAAATAACTACATTTCGTGTTTCCCGAGGAGAGTAGGTACTTAGCTGCTTCTACTATCACTTGATTAAGGTGTTATTGTTAACAATAAAAAGGCGTTTGCTGGCCTATCTAGACTAGAGACAGCGTTTATTTTTACAAATATTAACTCTTTAAGCGTTAAACTGAAATTATAAGTGGAGAATGGACTTCTTATTATTGTCGTTAATTAAAACATTTCCTTGAAGTAATAAAGCTTAAACACAGACTGAAAACTAAACATGTACCTGTTGTCATAAAATTAGAAGATACGATAAGCCTATTTTCTTATTTAATTTAGTTAATGTTAGTTATCATCTTGTATATACAATATGTTTATTAATAAATATCTTTTCTTAGTTTGATGGATACTCGTACTTGCCTAATAAATTTTTTCTTGGGGTCCTTATGTGTCGCTCCCGAACAGAACAAGTTATTAGAATGTATACACTATACGTTATTCACGGACTCTCTCTAGCAGTGGTGGCGCGTGAGAATTTTCACTGGACAACCCGGAGCAGAAAAAGGGCCTGTTTTTTGATGATTTACGAGTTTGGTAATATATAGCAAGAAATGTTATTAGGCAAGCCTGCAAGCTTGCATGGGCGCTCCGCCACTCTCGAGATCACTCTCACAAACTTCTGTAGCCAGTATCAAATCAACTAGAACCTAAATCTATGTACGACCTGTAAGTACTATCTACTTGTCCAAATACATATGTATAAAGTTCTCTAATGGAATGCATGTTGCCAGTCATTTTGCTGCAACGCAACCTGCGAACGACATTGACAAGTGCGTGACTAAAGTCAGCGCCGATGCTGATCTGTTTCGTACAACTGTTCGCATGTCTCCGATAAATACTCGTAATTGTAAGGTTAAAACCTTGGTTTTACTCTTGTACGATCTTGTTTGATGTGGTCATTTAACACGGTTTTTTAAGTTCTATGGTGATAATGGCGATCGGTTTGTTAATATTTGTTACCGATGACTACTGTTTTGAATACTTGAAAGGAAAGTTTGCATCAAGGCCTATCTTATAAAATCATTCGAGCAATTATCACCATCGCTGTAATAAGCAATAAGAATCAGCTAGGTAGGTACTTTAAATTTTTGACAAATTGCCATATTTTCATATGAAAATTAAGAATCCACACCCAAGCGGCCCAAGTGCAAGTAAGTGCGGCCTACCGCATATGACCGCATGTAATCAAGAGTTCCGTAGTTACTTTCATATACTGTGTTCAGAATATTACAGGAGGTTTATAAAACTACTTCATACAACGGCCCTTATTTCAAACTTAAAAATCTTCAAATATAGTTTGATGTCTCAAATACAGATATTATATTACACAAGCTACTAATTCTATAAGAAGAGTCTGAACCAAGCGTAACCCGGTCTCTTCCAGGCTACCATCATGAAATGGCTAAGATGATGAGTTTAAGATGATCATGAGGAGGCTCGTCAGCCAAATGAAGCAATGGATACCGATAACAGGCTAAGGAAAATCATCTCTTTCTTATTGTAGGTGGGTGTATATTTTCAGTTAAGTATTTAGTTGATCGAAAACAAGCTGTTATATGGTTCCTCATTACATGGAACCCTGTGTCCAGCGAATTGTGGGACCGCCCGCAGTTTTGGCGAAATCGCCTTTCCACCGCCACTCGTCAAGTGGGTTGCAATTATAATTTCTTTACGTATATCATCGTGTCTCAATATGGAGCTGGTGCTACAGGTCTGACTCGTGAAACCATAAAGATGTGATGAAACCGAGATGAGAGTGGTCTTTAGGCGATTTCTCGAAATGTGTTAAGAATCTCGAATGAGTCATTTTGTTTTAGGTAAAATTGTTTCATAACTTACAACATATTTGATTGCAAATACTCGGAATACGTTACGTATAAGTATTCCGAGTATTCCTCTTCAGCTATACAACTATATAGGTGTATAGCTGAAGAGGCCTATCAGAGCTTTTTTTCAGTAAAATTTTTATTCGTCGCAGAATAAAAGACAAATACTCTTTATTATTAAATATTAAAGTACTGTTGTTTCAACTACTACCAGTTCTTCCCGCGACCCACATATCTCCAAACAAGTATAATGTTTTGTAAATATTTAACGTTTTGCGCAGCGTCGTTAACACGGTTTAGACTAGCGTTGCGTCACGGCTTCGCCTGCATTTGCGAAATGCGACCTTGGCAGCTTGGCGTAGGTCGCATCTCATTGGTAATTATACACCCACTATTTCGCACATGGCTAACACGAGATGCCAGTAATTATTCGTAGTATGAATAGAAATAAAAAGGTCAGTAATCGAAATTCCAAAGTGTAGCGGCAGCGGCAACACCATTTATTTATTTATTTATTTATTTATTTAATTCGTTTACACGGCCTTACAGCGAACCAATACGCCGAGAAACCAGAATACTTAATTATTTACAGTAAAAACTTACAACTAACAAATGGTATCACCTTTTTGTACATAGAAAACACTGGATATATATATATATATATTATACGTACACGGAGGATTGCCTGTCATCCATCGCCTCACAAAATCTCAAACATTCCTGGCGCACGGGTACCCATCGCCACGCAAACAGGTCACATTCCGGCACCGATGCCAAGAGCATATTGAGCAGAGTCAGCGCTCGCGGCAGCGGCGCGCTCCGGCGCGCTGCCGTGCGAGCCTCCGGCGCCGCCAGCAGCGGGCGCGCGCGCGCACGCAGCTGGACGCGGGGGACGTCCGGGACACAGAGCCGGAGTACGCTACCAACCAGTTGAATAACGTCCGACTCCCCGCGGAGAGAACGACAGACTGTCATGAGAAGGTTGTTATTTCGCCTCACTTCCAAAGAATTATATCCTAAACAACCAAGTAAAAATTTTGTGGGATATAAATAAGGGTAGTATCCGAACTTTTTTTTATAAAGAGACCTAAGGAAAGATTTTTGAATTTTCTCTAAGAGCAAGGTATATGTGGATTCATAAGGATTCCAAATGAGGGAAGAAGCTTCTAATTTGCTCCTCACCAAGGCATTAAACAGTAGCTGTATAACTCCGGGATCATGGAAGTCCTTACAATTACGGAGCACAAAACCCAACCGTTGGTAGCAGCTACTGGTAAGTGCACGAATATGGTCGTGGAAAGTAAGGCGCGCGTCAAACGTCACGCCTAGATCCTTCACAGAGAAGACGCGATTGATTTCCTCATTGTCCAGGAAGTACTGCGCATGTATTGGGGCGGAACTCCGCCCATATGTACAAACGCAACACTTCGCTGTATTGAACGACAGTTTGTTATTAGTGCTCCACTTCAACACCGAGGCAATATCATCCTGTAAGGAAACACAGTCCGCTGCATCTTTCACCCCATAAATGAGCTTAAGGTCGTCAGCATAAAGTAGGCACTTTGCATGACTAACTTCTGATTCTAGGTCGTTAACCATCAAACCAAATAAGAGAGGTCCCAAAATGGAACCCTGACTGACGCCAGATCGGGTGTGATATCTATCTGAAACGAAGCATCCAAGTCGAACATATTGTTGACGATCGCGTAGATAACTGGCAAACAGTTCGAGCAACTTAGGAGAGAAGCCAATATCGTCAAGTTTATTTAATAGGACGTCATTATCTACACGATCGAAAGCTTTTTTAAAGTCAAAATAAATGACGTCAACCTGGATACCTCTGTCCAGGCACTCAGAAATGGCATCAGTCAAGATTAAAAGATTTGTGTCAATGGAGCGACCCGCTCTAAAACCATGCTGCGACTCAGATAGGAATGGCTTGACTTGTGTGGATATTGCACGTACACCATATATACCATTCATTCATTTAGTTTAACTCGCGAGTCGCGACTATTTCATAGGCGATTCTCACCATTTTCATGATGTTCTCTTCAGATTGAATATTCACATCACTACATAGCTGTGAACTAAGGATTTCCATAATATTAGAATTGTGATTACCTACAGATATTATAATATCAATTAAATTAATTATTAGTAATAATTAGGCACCTTGCTGTTTTCTGTTGCCAAATTATCACACAAAGATACATATAGAGATATAACATGTACATATACGTTTTTCAAGTGCCAGTGTTATTACCGCCAACAAATAAATACGCAACTCGAAGTCAAATGTAAAGTAATGCCACGCGATTCAGATGTTAAAGTGAATGATGAAATGTACGAATCAACTTGTTTCGTTGTCGCCAATCACTTGCACTCCGATCACGGACATGAACTGTCGATGCGAGTCCATTCCTCATTCAATTGTGATTCGCTCTCACAGGGCGCGGCACTTTCGTTCGTTGCACAACCACTGGTTGGGCGAAAAATGGGCTTATTGTTACGGAAGAAAGGGTTCAGTATCAGGTCGAAGTCGATTAAAGAAAAAACATAGCTGTCAAAATTTAATTATTAAGTAGGACGTCAACCGAACTGACTTTTCTAATTTAAATCTGCCACTTTACCAAAGAAAATAAATAAGTTCAGTAAGCGCGGATTTCACTTTGCCATTTCAATTGGTACCTGATTTTTCAACAGTTTCATCGTACTAAAAATGATGGGCGGTTTATTTTTGATAGCATATCACTTTATCACAAAACTAAACACTCAATAATATATCATATCCTACTAATATTGTAAATGCGAAAGTTTAGATGTTCGGATGTTTGTTACTCAATCACGCTTAAACGGCTAAACCGATTTGAATGAAATTTTGCACGAAGACAGTTTATAGCCTGGATTAAAATATAGTATAGTTTTTATCCCGAGTCCACGCAGACGAAGTCGTGGGCGGAAGCTAGTCACTTATATAGGGCGGTCATACAAAGAACTTCTCGGATCGCAGGTGTTTTATGCCTGAGCCGAAAACAAGAGCGAAAACGTTTAGTACCGCCCGAGACGAGTAGGTGCCTTCTCAATTTTACGTTTCTCCCCGACCCCAGGAAGTGGGATTTTATGCACGCGTAGCGAGTAGCGAGCGGTAATTGCTACTTTATGGCTAGGTGTGAGGTAAAATTATACTTAATATATTGTTCTTGTGATCTTGGTTTCCATAAAGTAATTTCCGTCGGTTTACCGCCACGAACAATATATCATGAACTATTAAGCAAAATGGCGGTGGCTAGTTGGAGATTTGAGAGGCTTTTTGTGAGAACTGTATTGATAAATTATTATAACAACTTGCTTTATTTCCCAATATTGGTTATTTTATTATGTTAATAAATTCACCGTATTTTTGTTGTGCGGTGTTTTATAAGTAGCAACCGTGACATACTTTCTCCTTAGGGCACGTTAATTTGATTAATTATTCCTTCCTTCGTTGCGTAGGAATAGGAACAATAGACTATCCGTCAATGTATTATGCTTTTAATGAGTGTAGTTGTGTGAATTGAATCGTTATTTGTTGTAGTTAAGTCTTAGTCTCCAAGTATTTGGCTAAAAATCTTCTGAAATTTATAAGTAAACATTAACAGTGAGTGCTGAGTTCTGATTACACAAGTTGCAAGTTACACACCTGTAAAATGTTGTATTTATTTACTTCCTATGTTATTAAAATAGTGTAAGAATTTTCATTTACTGCACTCACAACGTAGGTACGGGTAAAGTATTACTTAACCTGTTTCAACATTAAAAACAAAATTCCATTAAATCTGATGGTGAAGGTGTTAACCGAAATGATGCCTGCCTACTACTACTAGTCTACTACTAGTAGACACTAGTGTATTAATAATGTCAGAGTTCTCTTATTGATAATTTGTAGAAAACGTGAATAATCAGGTAATTTATTGCATGCGCTGCGCAGAGGTAAAAGTGAATTTCTAATGCTCGTTAAACAATATTTACTTGGATTAACGTAATGTCATTTATATGAAAGTTAATACTTCCATTACGACTTTTGTTCGCTGTACTAAGCACGATGCTGCGGCGCTGAAAGTGTTGAAATAAACGGTTTCTATCGAGTTATTTTGTTTAATCAAGCTGTTAAATGCAAGGTCGTGTAGTGATTTAGCGCTTATGTGGTTGTGAGCTAAAACTTCCGTGTGCGAACTTAAATGATTTAAAATCTTATTTTTCATGGTATCAAAATCACAGAAAAGTTTCTAAACACTCGACTAACATAAAAATAAGACCTTAATTAATTTAATATCCTTTCGGACGCACAATATGGGTTTAGAAATGGCAGATCCGCGGCAGAAGATGCCGTCTTGGCACTTACTTTTTTAATTACCAAGCATACTGATAAAGATGATAAGTGTCTTGCGGTGTTCTTAGATCTAAAAAAAGCTTTTGACACTGTCTCTCCCTCCATCCAAGTTGAAAACTTGAACGAATAGGAATCAGGGACACGTCGTTGTAGCTGTTCAAGGATTATTTGAGCAACGCAACGGGTGAAGGTCGGTGTCGGAGACCACTTAAGGCTCCACATTCGAAATTTTCGTGAAAATGAGTTGTTTTGTAACCGTTTTATACATTATAACGTAACATTTTTGCTGTCGGAAAAAATATATCATAATCTGCAAGATATGCGACGGGTCATAGTTTTCGTAGAAATCCATTTTAACAATAAAAATTAGAGAAAAAGAAATCTAAAGTCACCCCTATTTTTTCACTTGTAACCATTTTACTGCTCCATTTTTTATCAGAATAATATGAAATTTTATAACTTTCTTCATACAATAATGAACAAGAGCATCATTTTCTTACTTTCTTAATTTTTTTAAAAATTTATCTCGTTTTCTGAAATATTCCGCCAACGTTCCTACGCCTCCCCGTTTTCGTCCATACGGTCAGTGCGGGACGAGACACGTTGCATGACGGACCTGTGTCAATTTGCGCTGCGCCGAAATTTTTAAATATTTGTCGAAATTGTGGACTATATTTGTTGCATAGAGTGGACAATCCGTTTTGTGATTCGTATAGTAGGTAATTAATAAATATTTGCGTAGTTTAATTTTTAGTGACAGATAATTTTGTTGCATAGAGTGGACAATCTATTTCGTGGTTTGTAAAGTAGTAGGTACTATAGACAAGACAGCTGACTGACCATCCGTGCACTTTATGTACATTGTAATAAGGTTCTTGTATAAATACAGAATGGTCAGTTAACTGTGTTGGCATTTGTACCTAATTAACATTTACGTAGGTATAGTTTAGATTTTTTTTAGTTCAAGATGGGAAATAATAATAATAATAATAATACATACATACATACATACATACACGCCTTTAGCCCTAAAAGGGGTAGGCAGAGCACATGAAACCTGTGTCCAGTGCCACTGTTAGCATAAATGTGGGTATAAAAGATCGACAAAATGTGATATAGCGGTGACAGGTTGCTGGCCCATCGCCCACAACACACTTCAACCCAGTTCCCTTAGTCGACTCTTACTACCCACACGGGAAGAAAGGGGGTGGTGCTATTCTAACCCGACACCACACGGGTAATAATAATAATAATAGAATAATAATATAATATTATTAATATAATAAAGAGATAATAACAAATTCTTTATTTCAGGCCAGTTTGTCCATAGATTGTTAGTAACATACAAACTTACGATACTAGAGTTAGTAGGTCTTAGCTTAGGTCTCACACATTTTTCAATAATTATTTTGGGTCTTTGTGGTTAAATAAGCGCAGGAGGAAAATACGTAATATCAAGAAATTTTACAAGAGAAGAGGAAAGAGAATACACAAGTAAATACCTATTCTATCAAAGTATCAAATATCTAAACAGTATCAAAATTGGGAAATCGCTAAAACCAGACATTTTATTAGTAAATATATTTACAATATCTATTGCCTACTAACAATATTGTTTTATCTGCTCGTATTAATGACTGTCAAGTGTTAATAGAATAAGTTCTAATAAAAATAGTGGGCTTGGCAAATATTGTAAGTACTACCTATGGGTTGCATGCCAACTCCAAGTTCGATACAGAGTTATTATTTGATATGAAACAAAGTATGGTTAACGTACAACTAATCTATAAGTATATATTTACCCGAGGCCGATTTCTGTACAGTCAGTATAATATAGTTAGTAGCAGCCAAGTTAGCCAAATATATCGGAACGTACATTCATCGAAACAAAGACTTTGTTACTATAAGTAGGAGTAAGAAATGTGTTACGATATATTTGGCTACTTTGGATGCTACTAACTATCTGATGCTGACTGTACACGCCATCATCATCAAATCAAGGAAGTAGAACGTAATAAATATACCGAAAATTAGTTTAAAACTTAACAACCTTACACTTACACAAAAGGTAACGGACAGACAGACACACTTTCGCGTTTATAATATTAGTATGGAGTATGGATATGGAAGTATGGATAGTATGGATTATATGTCTTTCCCGCTCACGGGACAATGATGTCCGTGCGTGGAGCTCTGAGCCAACACGTAGAGGCCCTTTTGACAATTTAATGAAATGCAAGGAGTACACCAAGCGGATGCTGTCTCTGCCCGTGTCATGGGACGCACACAGAAACAGCACCCGCTGGGGTGTAAGAGTCTATTGCTAGTTGATGGAATCTAAATAAAACGGGTTATTGGTTGAAAATGATGGACTAGTAGCTGGGCTATTGGATGAAACATCGGACGCCTGCCCATTAAAACTGTTTCACATTTTATCTCTGGCAGACGGTAACTCGCTAACTGCTAGATGGGCCCCTATTAATAGCGACATTCAAAACTGGCCTAAGGGCAACAGTAGGTATGGATTATTATTATTACCTTTATATTTTTTTCGCACTATCCGTCTCTCTCTTATATCTAATATTTAGTAACAGAGGTCTATACCTCGCGCGGTCTATATGTCGCGGCCGTCTAGTGCTAGCCGTGCTGAGGGCCTACCGCGAAACGAAACCGAACTTCGTTCGTGTAACTGCCTCTCTGTCGCGCTTGCTAGTTCGAGCGCCAGAGTTATTCGAACGAATTTCGTTTTCACTAGCACGGCTAGCACGAGACGGCCGCGACATACTCTCGATTTTTCTCACACTATACCTCTCTTTCCTAATGTTCTAATAAGAGAGAGACCGATAGTGCGAGAAAAATCGAGTGTATGTCGCGGCCGTCTCGTGCTAGCCGTGCTGACGGAACTACACTAATCGTAAGTAAATAGTATTATAAAAGTAGAGACATAATTTTTGAACTTAATCAATTATGTAATTTATGTATGACAAATATCACGTTTCAATGAAGCATGACGAATGTCACCCACCCACGTCCACCCTTGCATTGGTAACGATGCGCGATGACGCGTCTGTAACTTAATCTTTGTAACGCTTAATAAACGACGGCGGGTTGTGCGACTTGCGCGGGGAGAGGGTCGAGGCTCCGCCCATACGCTCAAGGACTTTAGCGGGTATACAAGCCTTAAGTCACTCTCTTCCTGATCTAAGTATATCAACTATCTGACCAACCTGGTTATTAACAAAGGGCATATTTACTCGTACGCAGAGGACCCAGCTGTAGTTTTCATAGCGAATACCTGGCAGGATGTCTATAGCTGCGCTGAAAGAGGTTTAAAATTAATACTATCTTAGCTTAAGAGTTTAATAAAACGATAATATTACCCGATGCAATTACGAATCTGTAAAGAAAAAAATTACGGAATGGTCGATCTCACTCACTTATGTATACATACACTGATTATTTATTATTTTAAGTAAGAAAACATACAAACACACACACACATGTGCATGCACTAAACTAAATTAAAATATATACATATTTTTAAGCTTTGTACTAAAAAGTAAATTAATCGATCAATGAAATTGAAATTGTATCTACTAAACTATCTTATAACCATGTAGACGAAGAGCGGAGCCTCCCAACACAAGTATTGCTATCAAAATAGGCCAGATTCAAAGAAAATACCTTTATTTGAAAAGAAGAGAAAAGTAACCTATTTTCCTAGTTTACTAAATTTGTAACTAACGCGGATAATTTACAGCGTCATTACGACACATTATAATCTTTATATATTTACAAGATCATTGAAGAAAAAAAATGCGTTCCCAGAAACGTATGACAACGATAAAAATCACACTTCTTTTCTCGTTTTACAAACAAACAAGTGTTTTTCCATCTCGGCAATATCCTGCCATTCCTCTGCCATACAACAATGCTTTAATTAGACGATGGTATCGACCACCATTGTCTCCTAATCTGTGATCTGTGAAAGCGTACCATGTTTTATGGTTTTACTTGGAATTGATCTTAGCCATATATATCAGAGTGCTGAGAATCTTTCACTTTTATGTTGGATTGGCGATTAGCCTTTTGTCGATTGCAGTTTACAAAGTACAATACAATACAATACAAATACTCTTTATTGCACACCTCACACAAACAAAGCAGTTAAAAAGCAAAACAATACAATAACATGTAGGTAGAGGTAGACAACAGGCGGTCTTATCGCTGAAGAGCGATCTCTTCCAGACAACCTTTGGGTATCGGAGAAAGAGATAAAACTAGATTATGTAGTAGGTGGTGCAGAGATTACAATAAGCCAAAAATCAAAATAATTATATTAATGCACGTACATAAATAGCTCTATATATAAACATACATACACAATCATACATATATACAAATAACACAAATAAAAATATAAAAAACAAACAGTCAGCCAATAATAATAATAGTAGGACAGTCAGGGTTAGGGGAAAGACAAATAATGTTCTTTAAGAAGAGATTTGAAGTTGCCGATAGATTTAGCTTGCCTTATATGAAGAGGGAGAGAGTTCCACAGTCGAATAGCCTTAAAGGTGAACGAACTACTGTAAAATTTGGAAGATGACAAAGGCACAGTTAATAGCAAATTGTTAGAAGATCTAACAGAATTCAAATAACTAAAACGCTCTTTAAGATAACGGGGAGTTGCAGGGTTAAAAAGGACACTAAACAGAAGCGAAATAATGTGAGAGTTACGGCGATAACGGATAGGGAGCCACTTGAGTTTGGAACGGAAACTAGAAACGTGGTCATATTTGCGTAACCCAAATATGAACCGAATGCAGACATTTTGGAGACGTTCAAGCTTATTAAGCTGCTCCTCAGAAAGGTCGAGATAGGATACATCAGCGTAATCAAGAATAGGAAGAAGTAAAGTTTGTGCAAGCGCAATTTTAGTTGCAGTAGGCAGAAAATTACGAAGCCGCCTGAGAGACCCCACTGCAGCAAATACCTTCCTGCTCACTTCACTCACTTGAGGCACCCAAGACAAAGAGCGATCCATAATGATCCCAAGATTTTTCACTTGCATCGAGTAATCAATCTGAATCCCATCAAAAAGTATTGGAGGGAGATTTACAAAATCAACCCTAGAAATCAGATTGTTGCTGCCAATAACAATGACTTGGGTCTTCGTTGGGTTCACACTCAGACCATATCGTTGACTCCATTTCAGAATGCGTACCAAGTCATCATTAGTTCTTTCTATGGCAGAAGGGAGATCACCAAGCACGGACTGTGTATAAATCTGAAGATCATCGGCATAAAGGTGATAATGAGAGGATATATTGTGTGTGATGGAATTGATGAAGATAGAAAATAAGAGAGGAGATAGCACACCGCCCTGCGGAACGCCCGCCAGAGTACTACACCAAGAAGTACAAGAAGAATCCACCTTTATTCTTTGCCGACGACCAAAAAGTACGTTAAAGTACGTTTGTAAGAACGAATTAATATTGTACCTGTGTGAGCTCAATAGTTCTTTTGAGGAACATGGTGTTCGTATAGGCATATGTTTTAATTTAACCAGCTTGTGGTTTATATGCAATATCTTGGATATTTTTTATGGATTCATTGTATAGTTTTTGGATTGACTGATATATCCGCCCTCCGTACTTATTTTATTTGTGCAATAATGTTTAAATAAATATTCGGAATAAGGTAGATCTTTAGAAATTAGTTGGTCAGTACGGGATCCAACAATTTTTCGATTATTAATAGAGATCGTCGGATGCCATGATTACACGACGATTTTGAATACAATCGACTCGCGTCACGCTTTACGTACCAATATCATATGTCACTTTAAATTACTTGCAGAATCTTTTTAACACGGGCGCATCTTTTATTTGCTGCCAGCAAAAAGGTTACATCTCCGGTTTTACTTGAATGCACATACGACATTTTAAATTGGTTATATATATTAAAGTATTGCTAGTTGAAATCATAAGACTTCACACGGAAGAAACTTCAAATAATAATATACGACATTATTCGAGTGAATAGGCAAAATGTCGGTATTAGCATGTGTACGCCCACTGACATGTGTCACTTTCCATTTCTAGTTCCGTTCCGTCCCTGTGGAGGGCTTGACGGATTGGTATGAGGAACAGATATACTGGTTACGATATGATATACATATTATGACACTGCTGGCATATTGAAGTTGATAAATAAATTTGTGAAAATTGTGAATATCGATATAAGATTTGCTCAAAAACTGATATCGCGTACATTGAAATCAGATTTGGGCCAAATATATTTTAGTTATAAATAATCTCGACTGATTTGTTTCGTGAAACGTACTTCAGCATTGCGTTTGTTAAAAACGGTAATTATATTCTATCAGCTGGTAAATTATGAATAAGAAGGTATAGAAATGAAAGCATTTTTATTCCAAGACGTTATTGACTGACCTATCACTTACGCAATCTACGTACCTATTCCAAATTTTTGAGTAAATCCAGTAAAATGTGGGTCAAAGAGTGCAAATACTTATAATTCAACCTTAAACGATACGTACAACGCTACAGGTCAAGTTTACATAAGCCTCCTATTACATTCGTAAGAGGAAAAAAAATAAGTCTCTCACAAAAAACACCAACTTTTATTGTTGGACATAGTGGTCGCTTTCTTTGATATTTATCTTTGTGGCATAAATGTATTTTCATTATGACCAAACTGACCCTATCAACAGTATCAACCTTAAGAAAGACTGGTTCTCACATTCTTTTTGCCGGGTACGAAATGCACACAGACCAAACTTTCGATACAATTCAGGCAAACAAAAACTGGCAAACACTTTCATTAGAATCTGCCGCGGGCTAAACTCACGTACGTCCTAGTTCGGGCGGAGCGCTTTCCAATGCGAATTTTGAACAGGATGGATATTGATTTTAGCGCCATCTGGTATTGGGTAGAGTTATGAATTATTGTTTTTTAATTAATAAAAATTATCAACTAGTTACTACGCTTGTTTTAATTTTTTTATACCACGTCGGTGGAAAACAAGCGTACAGACCGCCTGATGGTAAGCGGCTATCGTAGCCTCTGGGCGACTCGCATGCGCGTTTAAGAGTGCAGTGCAGTCATCATCATCCCCCCAGCGTCGTTCCCGGTTGTGCCCTAAAGGAGCCCGGGTCCGCTTTGACACCTAACTCCAAGATTTGGCATAGCCACTAATTTTACGAAAGCGACTACCATCTGACCTTCCACCCCAGTGGGAAACACTAGACCTTATTGGGATTAGACCGGTTTCCTTACGATGTTTTCCTTCACCGAAAAGCCAACGGTAAATATTCCGTACATATAGGGTTCCTGAAAACTCATTGGTACGAGCCGGGATTCGAACCCACGACCGCCGCTTGACAGCCGCATGCCTGAACCACTAGGCTACCGTAGCTTAATAGTGTAGATAAGTAGATGTAGTGTAGTCAGTAGTCACTGTTTAAGAAAAGACCAGGTTGCACTCCGGGAGTCCCGGCAGAAGTGAAAACTTGAATATTTTTTGCCATTTCGAATCTACGAATACCGTAGCGACAGAACCAGAAGTAAACTATTTCACTTCCAAATTAGCGCGTGACAACTTATTGTGTGTCAGCCGAACGGGTAAGCGCTGCGGATTGCATGGCGTTTGCGCCCTTTTTCTCGCTAACTCGAAAGGCGCAGCCAGTCTCGTACTACGACATCGGTCCCGCCCCAACCAAGCCTCGTCCCGAATCTATCACTTTACGCATCTTACGGTCACGTGACCTATCGAAACTCGAAATCTGTGGCGAGTTTAGCAATTTTTCCCTACCCCAAAAAGTGCATAGCGCCGCTAAAGAAGTTTTCACTTCAAAAATACAACTTACAGCATATTTACGTAATCGCAGTAAGTACCCTCTGAACCCGCCAGAGGGAACTAATGAACATCTCACGAGGTGCTGCATATCGATGTGCGGCGCCAATTATTGTGATCCGGCGTTTGCGCAAGTCACGATCTACGCACCGAGGGCTGTCATTCTTCAATCAGTCAACTCGATGACTCGGATAAAGGTGGGATTCCACGGATGGCTCGCACTCTGCGCAGTGAACAATGTCATATCCCGTATCCATTGATTATGTTCATCGCTGTTATGTATACCCTTCTATACAATACATAGGAATAAATCTGATTGCAGTGCTAACACTTATGCTCGGAGTTTAAGATGCCGAACGAAGCAAACAAAACAAACTTCTTAGTCTTCTTAGACAAGATAGGAGCGTCGTCTCGTTCTATCGAACGGAGTCAGCCAGTGACGGACGCTCTATCCTATCACTTATCGTGTGATACTGATAAGGCTGACCATGATACGGGGTCTGGTCTATAAAATGCCTTTGGCCTTTCTGCAGTAACAATAATATCCGACCAACAGTATTAAAATCGGAATCGTTTCAGGAATTCATCTCGAACTCTGCTTGTCCCTTGGCCTCATCTACGTTAAATCAAGTTACGCGTTGTTAACACATTTATTTTTACAACATTAGTACTTCTAATTGCATGATGTGAAAATTCTAAAATGGCGTAAAAATGTGGGTCATTGCAGTTTTTTGTTAATACGAATGTTAATAAAACTTGTACTCATACCAATTACGAGCATTAAGGCCTCTGCTACGATTTAAACTGTCGATTTACCTTGAAACAAACATTATTTAACAAATAGTCGCAATTACAACATAGTTAAGTAATGAACACTTTTAGAGCAACATAAAAAACTAGTCACATAAAAAAAACACAGTTTACATATAGGTTACATAAAACTGGTATAATGTCCAAGAAAAATTGAACGATAAAATAATTGTAAATTTTACAATTATTTTATCGTTCAATTTTTCTTCGGAAATTCTAATGTTGTAATGTCACAGTTAGCAATTCTGAGGTCAGCGCAAATGTATTTATTAATTGAATAAATATGTATTTGTAAATTTAATTTAGTAATTATAGTACTTCGAGTTTTAATAACTATGACTGGTCTAATGCTATCGCTCTCGCTCGCACTTACGACTGTAGGTATCTTTGTTGTTGTATCTTGGAAAGACAACCGCAGGTACCCAATTAATAATGGTAGGACTGTATCTAATAAGTATCTATAAAACGATGCTAAACGTAAACACGATTTATCAATATGCTCGTAAAGATAAACAGCTTGACATCAATTAGCATTGCCAGTGCCACTGTATAAATCTCAGTCTCACATACTTACAGCTAGATCGATGCTCCGGTCTTGTTTCAATTAACTCAAACTTCATAATTTAGCTGAAGTTCAGCATTTTGTTCATATTTCGCTTGAATTACATAGCTACCTACCAATGATATGAAAGATACAACTTTTTATGCTGGGATGCTGATTAGCCTCCAAGGGCCCGATTGTCCGAACTGGAAAGGACTTTGCCTGGGCTTAATAATCTAATCTATGAACTAATCTTGAAACCAAACTGTTGATAGTGTAATGATCACTTAAACTTGCAACGTTCTGAGTTAACATTTATATAAAAACGTTTCTTTAATTATTGTACTTACCAAGAAACATTACATAATTTACAAATACCGAAGTAAAAATGCTTGTTTGCTAATTGCAGCTTCAACACATTTTCTTGCCAGAAACGCGCTTTACGTCTTCACATTTTTTCCGAGCATATCAATCTCAGAACTGATTCTGCTAATAATCGTCTGGCCGTAAACAAACGTCTTCGGGCATTCACTTGTTTGCAAGCGTGACGAGAAGACCACTTTTACTTTTTGCAAGTGCAAGTTGGCTTAATGAAGATTGTGTGCCTGAATTATATTCGGTAGAAAGGGTTATTAAGATTTAATGAGCAAATGGCCACGAGGTCTGGATGGAATAATGACCGTAATCTCGGCCAATTGACGGATGTCTACAACACCTGCCTTGTTGGCTTCGAGTTAGCCGAGATAAAGTGACTTGTTAGGTTTCCTAATTATTTATTGATTGATCAGATTTTAACACTTCTATCCCCCTGACTTGTGTATTATCGGGGAGATTGCTACAGATGCTAATTATTAATAAAAAAGGTGTTGTTTTAGAGGAATGAGCTGGTTAGTCGGAAAGACCCTCGTAAAAGGTGATGCTGGTGATGCTAGATGTATTCATCTAACTTATCATAATTATACCCTGCCTCATAAAATCTGTATCCCAAGCAACTGTTTCCACAGCTTCTACTTCTGATTTATCAATCTGTATATCAATTTCATAAACCGTTACTCAACCACATTAGCTCGTTGCTCGCTAGAATAAATTACCGTGAAATGGTTATTAATACCGATCATTACCGATTCGGTGTTGACCAACTCTATTACGTGTATGGCAATCTTGCTTAGCGCTGAATTCTTTGATACAGGCCTAAGTATGTGTTGCGGGATAAATCATTTTTCTTCTCTGCATCCAAGTTTTATGATTAGCCGAAATGCATGCTTTAGAAAAGCACCACAATATAATGCATTACATTTATCGCCCTCCATATTGATCAGAGCTCCAGTTCTTGTTGCAGGCGTCAATAATGATTAATTTTCTGTCACAAAAAGATCTTAACCATTAAAATCTTTCGTTCAGTTACTTCGAATTAATGCAATCCCAAGACTTGAAACCCGAGTTATCTATACTCGTAGGTTTGACTTGTAACATTTGGAATCTATCTATCTTACGTTTCAACAGCGATCGCGAAATTCGCACTCTTTCGTGTTTCTGAAGATGAACAAAGACTGCCAAGATGCAATTATTTTGCATTGCTGCAGTTCTGCTTCGTTATTCCGTAACGGTATCATCGTTTGCTCAATACCAGAACAAATCAGTTTTCGCCAATTTCGGCTTCACGACTCGTTCAATTGGAGATTTCAAGTATGCTGGCTTTCTCCCCTAGAGAGTTCTAAGTTGGAAGTCACACAAGTAATAACTTCAATTGTGATTGAGTGACAGAACATGAGAACTGACGATACAGAGTCATTAGTCCTGATTTTCATCAAAGTACAGTTTCAATATAAGTTAAATTCAATGTATGATCTGCGGAATTCGTTCATCGACTCGTGCGCCGACAGTCGACTAGATGTCTTGGCATTCATAAAGTACCTTCATTTTATTACGAATGTTTTTCACATTTTTATGACAATTTCATCCGTGTCTTTCGCGAGCAATAAAACTTCGCAAGAAAATGATTTAAATCAGCCGGTTATGGAGTATGAAGTAATGTGCTGTATCAATCTTGCCAGTCAGCTTCTTACTTAATTAACTAAGACCACGACACCTGATGAATTATTTCAGATAATCACCCGGTCCGGGTTGTAGATTTTATTACTGATAGGAGAACTATATCTAATATGTTTGTATAATCGTTAGACTGTGAGTGACCACCTGCTTCTTTTCCTATGGACACCGTATACTGATGACACATCAGTATCATGCATGCATGTCATATAGACCAATAGATTACGTGTAAGCAAATTGGTAATCGATAACTTTCGGCACCGAACTTTCCGCTCAAGAGATGTCCTCATTTCTGTTGCGATATTTCAACAGTTTCCGCAGTCTTTAGGATGTGCGTGCCTCTAGTCTATTATAAATAATAATTTGGTAAAATAATTGAAGCGTTTTGTAATAATAGTAGTAAGTAAGAAGTATTGAATAACACTTTGTAAAATGCATACGCTGAGACGCTGCAGCGGAATGCGTGGGAATAGAGGAGAGTTCGCTTCCTCATGGCTTTATTCTGTACTTACTTATTCTGATAATGATTGTGAAATGTACGTTTGTAGTGCGTAAACTACGAAAAAACTCATCCCATTAAAAAAAAGACTCCAGCGGCCGTAACGTGGTTGCAAACTTGTCAAGTGGATAAGACATCATGCACGTTCTTACGAGAATGCGAGTGAGAAGGATGTCTTCTCCACAGCGATAGGTAAGTGATAAAATGACGATTTTCCGCTCACACTATGCAGATTAAATCTTCGGGATGGACTTAGGCTATTATCCCGTGCCATTGCTTGGGTTTTGGCTCGGAACCGCGCGGGCAGCTAGTTCTAAACCAAGGTAAACTTTTCTGTGGTTCTTATTACTATGACACCAAACCGCGACACCACAGTAACGGGTCCAACCACAAGTTAGCCAGCGTTGCCAGATTTAAAAGGTCCAATAACCCAGGAGTCGAATATACCAACACCGCTTTAGCTTTAGACCCGCTAAGCGTTGGTGTCCACAAAAACTCCGGTTGCCGACCTATTGCGATAACTGTTCAAGCGGACCAATAATGGAACAGTTGTCTTCCACGGCCCACGGCTGGCCCTACGCACAACACTACAATTACTACATAATTACTGTTTTTGCATTTGATACTTTCTATGATTATTTTTTTGTGATTGCTATGTGATGTTATCAATTGTTCTGTCAATGGTTATGGTTTTATGGAACAATGGTTGGTTTTATTGGCGTGTCTGCTAAAATTAGATTCAGTGATGTGGTACTAAAACGGTTTAATCTTACGATTTCGCTTTTGTTTTCGTGTTGGCTGGCTTAATGTATGGTCAGGTATGGTAGGTAGAGACTATTTAATGTGGCCGACTTTTTATAAAACTGACATTGGAATTGGAATCTTGTACCTAGCCCGGTTGAGTTGCTTTTCGAAGGACTACTTTGATGCAATTCGGCCAACTCAAATAAAATAATCTCAAGTAGGTATAAATAATTAAAACGGTAAAATCGGTAAACCGACGTATTACATTTAACAATAACCTATTAAGAAGGTGACTCGTTTGCCAATTTATGTAGCTTAGTTAGTAGTTACTTACTTCTAGGAATCGAGTTCAGTCACATAATTTTATATGGATGTTTTTAGCGGAAATACGGCTGATTTCAAGATTATTATCATAAAAATGTTTAAGTAGAGAAATGTCTATGCCATACGATAAATACATATACTGGTTTAGAGTTTAGTATTTCACTGTCAATGGGACATGTAATAAAAATCCTCTATCTGACTGGAAAGAAAACAAGCGTAGAAGGTGAAGTGAACAATTGGAAGATGCTTGTATAATGCTGGCTGGAAATTGCATAAAATTGTCCGTAACAGCTGTGAAACGTCGTAGCCAACCGATTCGTCATTATATCTGGCGGCTTCGTGGCTATTACTGCCACAACCATAAAACTGCAGACCCTACCAACTCTATAGCGTTAGATATAAGCGCTAAATTTCAATGATAAATTGACGTGTAGATTTGTTTGAAAAAGATACAAAACCAATATAAAAATGCATTCTTTGTCTACTTTAATGGTTTATATTAAGGGCTAAATTCTAAAGAAAATTATCTGGTATGGTTGTACGAATATTAGCCCCATGATTAGAATTTGCGTCTCATTTTGTCTTAGTGTGATAGTCATAAAGTCATAAGGTTGATAGCTATATTGGCTGATTGGGTGTTATTTTAGGTCTGTACAAAACGAGAAGGAAACGTCTGCTTCCGTCATTGTCTTGGTTTACGGATTTTATCCTTGGTGATTTGTGAGGTTGCCTGTGAGAACTAAGGTTTCGGCATTATTAATTCCACTTTCAACACTATATTTTATCATTTTTAAAAAACCTAAATAATAATTTATATTCGACGCGGGTCACACAGCACAAAACTACAGTCAAATTACAAATTAAACTTAAGTACTTCTTTGTTATAATTTGTCAAATAATAATTTACTCGTAGTTCAATTCATTCGTAAAAACCAATACAATGAGTTTACCGTTTCAACAGAAAATGCCATTGCACCGAACAATAAGACTGTTGCATTGCCGTGATTCCCAGACATTGCAATCTTAGTCCGATAAGCCCCAATTAAGTGCCGCTACTCCACGCTAGGTGGCGCAATGTCAACGTTATAATTGATTTCGAGTTATGCCACATTGTAATTAGGTTGACGTTTCAATGATAAAGCAAGTTAAGACCTCAAGTGTTAGGTGATTAATTTTGTTTTTTATTTCTTGCGCAATTAAGTTGTCATTTTAATGATGGGGTGTGTTGGGAAGTCGATCCGCTAGATGGCGTCCTTCCTTAGCTTATTATGCAGCTAATGTGCTCATAAGCGTGGCAGACTTGATTGAATAATGTTTAATAGTCGGTTGTTACAATTCTTGTAATAGTGGTTATGTCAGGTATAAGAAGGTAAAGAACGCGATACCTTTATAATTTAAAGCAAATAGATGAGACTTTTTGTTTCGTCCTTTGGTTTTGTACGCAGAAGCAACGAGCTGTAAATTATCTTTTAATGTTTTATTAAAAATACCAAGAAACTCATACATAAAAGTCTCATACATATTCATCTAAAAATTCAATTATTCTTTAATATGAATGCAAAAAGATATTCCGATACCGGGAATCGAACCCGAGCCTCCTGGGTGAGAGCCAGGTATCCTAGCCACTAGACCATATCGGATGATGTTAGGATGTGCGAAATACATATTCATATTGATAATATATTGAATAAGCATGGCTGCTTAAGGCGCTTTTTTGTTGGGTCCGGTATCTTTAGTTGTCCGTAATTGATATCAAAATGTTCATACTGAATTGTTTTTTTTTTTTAAATCTATTCACTAGTTCACTACCGCTAAATCAGCCCTAACCCACTTGCAAATTTTCGTGAAATGACACGTTCTTTGCTAACCCATACACTGTTATTTATGTGCTAACCTCCCTATCTACAACTATCTAGTCAGGGTTATTGTCACACCGGCTACCGCTACCAATTGCGCCGTTTTGAAAATTTGTCTAAAATGGCGAAAAAGCAAAATAATTGTGATTTTTTTATTTAGGTGGGGTGGACATGGAATGCCTTAACTGTTACGTATATAAAATTATTGACTAATCCAAATTTAATTGTTTTTTTTAATAATGTTTTCATGTACGTATGTTTTTACGTAATTGTATAAACAACAAAATATTGAAACTTTCGAGTTCGGAAACACATAATAATTGCCGTTTAGCATCCACTCTATGGCACAGTTTATTATCGATGTGGATCATGTTGCATAAAATCAATAGTCATATTTGCTTGTATGCAGAAAATGTATGGACTCGCACTTTACACTTGACAAGTTAGACAGTAACTCAACTAAGGCATGTAGTGGCGACAGTTATGTCGACTGTCAATGGCGCGTGCGTGGAATGCGGGGAAAGTGTCCACCTGCGCGCGCACGCGAGCTGCGGTCGTCGTCCCGAGATGCGAATGTCCAACCTGCATCCTAATTGCGAAAATACCTTTTGATACAGTCATGCAGTCTGTACAAATTACGTAACCATAATCACAGTACTTTGATTTATACTAAACAAGACTTAATCTTCTTATCTATCGTAATATTCGTAATCACTTTGAGAACTTATCTCTCTTTGAGGTTTGCCGGCGTTTCGGATGTCACAACATCCTTGGTCGCGGGATGGCTCTGACGCGCGAATAAAGCTAGGCTTAGACAAAGCCAGTGCTGGCTCACTGGCTTGAAAAAAAGGCGCGCGCTCTCCCGCCAGGTGCTGCAACATGCCAGTGCTATAACAACCCAGCATTGGCTTCGTCTAAACCAGGCTTGTCTCGGATAATAAAAATAATGAATAGTCACAGTTTAGACCGTTAAATGTACAATTAGTAATAGGTAAAAACCTATGTACAATGTATTTAGTAAATAAACGATTATTTATTTATTTATTCAAATGTGTAGGATTGGAATGTATGAATTTGAACATTTAAAAGGGACTTCTACAGTCCGTTCGACATCATGAATAATGTCCCAGATACACGACCTAGGTATCATACATCGATGTATAATTGCAAAACAATTGATATTTGCTGATTCAGGGTGGGCATTTGGCTTGTCAATTAGGATAATGATAATCTAACCTGCTAAAAACTTGGTCGGAATTTGGAATAAATGTGGTTGTCATTATTATGAACAGTACATTTGTATGTCTGCCAATTAAGGCTCACTTGGCAGTGGCTTATTGACAGTTAGTTACATTTGACATTTCTAGCAGACTCCGTTGGCATACTTGGCATCTAAGTGGCGTGCAATTAAAATGACGTATTATAGAATGTATGAATAACATGCCATTCATACTGTACATGTGCATGTGGAATATAAATATAACTGTCTTTGTGTCGGAATAAAATGTATCTAATACAACATTGCAAAGAGTAGATCTAAATGTGTTGCCACTAGGCTAGGACCAACTTGGCACTGGCTTCTCATGAGGCTTGACTACAAAATTAATTGTACAACACTATCCCCAATATTATATTTATGAATACACTTTGACAGGGCACTTAAATAAATATGCTATCTATCAGTGAGATGACTATTTTACAACATAATACACTCAAACCGCTTACAAGACTGAAAACATAAGATAAGTTGTAATAATACTCATTATACAGATAGACGCACAACGCCATTGTTGGGTGAAAGTAATGAAAGTGGCGATGGACAGATAATCAGCTCCATTACCCACTGCGATACCAGCGCTATTATGTCATTATTTTATTAAAGTATAGGTGTTCAATTTAAACAAAGTGTATATACAAGTGTGTATTAAATAATGTAAATTCATTCGTATTCATTCATTTATCTACGTTAGTATTATATAAAAAAAGTTTGTAACTGGATGGACGTGATAAGTAGGTAATCTCCGAAAACACTAATGTAAAAACTATTTCACCAATATTTAGAATGTTCTTTGTCTATTATTCCACTAGCTTCCGCCCGCGACTTCGTCCGCGTGGACCCGGGATAAAAACTATCCTATATTTTAATCCAGGCTATAAACTATCTTCGTGCAAAATTTCATTCAAATCGGTTCAGCCGTTTAAGCGTGATTGAGTAACAAACATACAAACATCCAAACATCTAAACTTTCGCATTTATAATATTAGTAGGATAGAATGGATCTTCAGAGTGGATACAAGCTATGCTATAAAATAAAAGGATTTTCTTGCACTCTAGAGGTTATTTATTTATTTATTGTTATAAAAACCTTTCAATCGGATCGCCAAATTTCTAAATATATACTAGGTGTGCTTTAGCGATTAATTTTATAATATTAATTGAACCCAAAAAAACATTTAAATATCTGTAGGTAGCTAAAATTATAGTTTTTTTCTGTAATAAACAATTAGACTCTTTTGCCGTGATCAAAGAAAATACCAGAAGCACAGAGTAAATATTTTCCGGAAGGTATAAATATACTCGCTTTATACATTGCACCTTATCTAAGTGCCTTTAAAGATAATATATAATATATTAACATTATACATAAATGGTTCCAATACATATCCTAAGGGTTTCCAGCTCCAACCCAACTTTCTAAGAAAGTCTAAACAATTTGCCTTAGTTATTGTTATACTAGATTGGACCAATTTTCCTACAAACGACAGCTTGTTACAGCGACCCGCCAATCTCTGCCAATCACTGTAGTTAATTCGTAGTTAACGATGGAGAAAGAAAATAAAAGGAAACGGAAGTTGGTGGAGAATGCAGCAGGGTTAACACGTCCGCATACAAAACAATTTGATTAAGAGTTAGAAACGAGTAGATTGACAGTCCGCTCCTCACGCAAACTTTCCGGCCTCTTCAGAGTTTCTCTCAAATGCAAGAAATTGGATGGAAACGATTGTACCCTGCCCGCCTAGGCGGTCTAATATCAAATGTGACATCTACGTGTTTTTGTCAATTTCCGTTAATTGCAAGGAGGCATAGGTTAGATCAAATAAAGCTAATTTCTCCAAGACAGTAGTATCTTAGCTCTTACTGTTATCATTGTTATCAAGGTATTCAATATTTTTATTTAATCAGATTTGCAACTTTAACCATTCGATTATTTTAAATAAAAAAAAAAGGTTTTTTTCAAGTAATAGTTATATGCTTATTTGTTTCTGTGAATGTACTCTGCAATATACCGAAGTTAACGGAAATTCCCGGGAACACCGTGTATAAGCCTTCTTATGCTTATACACGGTGTTCCCGGAATAAGCATAAGAATAAGAAGCGTTTGGGGAAACAGATCAGTGTATAATATAAGTGTATGCTGCCTCCTTGCGGGGGTACGATGGTTTGCTGAAATGTTGTCACTCAGTCTCTCTCGGGTTTTCTCGGCATTGTGTGTATAGGTATCGTATGTATAGGGTGATTAGGGTGTGAGTCCGGTGTATATAATGATTTTCTTTTGTTATCTTTTAGTTATTTTTTTCTGTATGTCATTTTGTGTGTGTCACTGTTTACTTGGGGCTCTTGGGAGTAACTAATTATGTATAATTCTTAAGTATATTTTAGTTACTTAATCTATGCTTTATACATTACCTTTTAATAACAAATATACTCTTTTGTTACAGATCCTACGCCACAAGCCCTGTCAACGAAACCAAATAACAACCAAAATGACGTAAAACCGTGGGAACAAAAATATGCATCAACCAAAGTGAATAAACAAATCCAAGATGGCGTCGTGTGTGACATTGTTGTGCGTGTTGTGTTGTGTTGTGAGTGCGTGGGCGCATGTCGCACTGACGTACCCGCCGGCCCGCCGGTATGATTTGGACTTTTTGGACAATTCGCGGACAAAACCGCCATGTGGGATGCCGAAAGGTAGTCATTATAATTTATACATGTAGTAAATCATTACTCACCTTCCTAGGTCTAGGAGTAGGGGCTAATGGTGGCATTCCAAAATCTATGAACGATTCCTAGCGATTAGTAGGCATACTTGTTAAATAGTTTTTAACCGACGAGAAAAACGGAGGTTCTCAAGTCGACGCGTATATATATATATATATTTTATGTATGGCCGCATAACTTTTTACAGAGTAGACCGATTTTGATAATTCTTTTTTTATTAATTGGAAAGGGTACCTCGAAGTCAACAAATTAAAAAAAAAACAACCCTAAGGTTAGGACAGTGAAGTGCAAAAATATGTATCGATTTAATCCTCTCATAAATATGTACCAAAACCTTAATCCGCTGACTTAAGAGCGATGGGACATATTTATGAGTAAGTTGTATGCACCCATATTTTTACACTTGACTGTATGACCAGAACCTAACTATGAGCAAACTAGTCATTAGCGCAAAACATAAAGTAAAGTACCTATCACTAAAAAGTATGAAATAAAACTTTTTTTAAAGGGCACCGCCTTCAAAAAACCTATTCCCTGAAAAGCACAAAATATTTTTTTTATACGCCATTCCTCCTTATCCAGTCCCTGTCCTCTCTCGATTATCTGGGTATTTAGGTACTTAGGTTTTGAAATCGGTGCCAAACCAACAAAAACAAAAAGGATGCTATCAAACAGAAAATAATACTACGAATGTACCCAACCAATACGTATAATGCCTAGAAGAAATAATAATAGCGCATTCGAAAATTGAGAGATTGCATCCACTCGTAACCAAGTAAATATAACCCGTTACTTAATATTATAACCCTTTTTAGTTTCTACATTTGTAAAAAAAATACAGAACATGGTATACGGAGTAGATAGACTAAGCCTGTCTTTCCACAATGTTGCCATATAGGAGATGGCCGGCACGAGATAAGACTTGTTAAATTTATTTACATTACCTCAATCTCGAGTTCCTTTCCGTTTAATAACTTAAAACCACCGACATTCGTTATATTAAGAGCATTTAAAAGTCCCGTCACTGCATTAAGTACAATGTCAACAGTAAACAGAGCGGGCCAGCTGTAAACAAACAGAGATAGTGCAGATAATGACTGCCGGGGTCACTGACCTCGCCGGGTAACTGTAGACTTGCTCTGGCACTCGCTTAGCTTACTCAGCTTAGTTCTTACGCATCTTGTCAATTTTATCATTTAATAAAGAGAATACCTTGCAATACGCTCACAAAAGATAAAATAAAACAAAGTATGTCTCAAAATGCAGGGGTTCGTCGATAAATAAGTAGGTAAAGTATGCGGTCGGTTGAGCTGAGGTTTACTTTAGTTTTTTTTTTCATTTTGTGGTCAACGAGTACGAAACTACACGCGCTCGTCAGGCCAGGAAATTGAATTTGCTGTGGGTTAGCTACTTTATGGCCAGGAGTGACGTAATAGTTAGTTATTGTCTTTGTGTTCTTTTTAGATGTTATTTCAAAACGGCAAAGCTAATCCCGTAATGAAAAAAAACTGTAAGCTGTAGGTCCCTAGGAAAAAAATCAGAAATTGTGACTTCTAAAACGTGTTTTTTTAACCCTATCATATCACATAACACGGCATTTTTTGTCATGCAGTAAATCAGTGCTTAGTTCCGGAAAAGTCTGCCTTATCTTATCTTTATACGATGGTATAGGTGTTGACTTATCAATTACCATTGAAATTTCCTTTCGATCAAATTAAATACGAAGTACAATCTAACCTACCTATAGTCTGTTCGTTTAGGTATTTAAAAGAATGTAAACGAACAAAACCACGTGACTTGGTCATTCAGCCAATAAGATTGCTGTGAATAGCAACATTTTGTATCTATGGTATTATCTTATTGGCTGAATGACCAAGTCACGTAATTTTGTTTGTTTACATTCTTTTAAATACCTAAACGAACAGACTATAAGTAGTTTAATAATTAACAACTTAGAAAAGTTGTCAAACCTCGACATGTTCAATTCAAACGGATTTGTTGAAACGTAGCTAAGAACCATCTCGATCCCGTCAACTTTCGAACAAAAAAACTGCATTAAAATCGGCCCATTCGTTTAGGAGCTACGATGCCACAGATAGACATACGGATACACAGCCACGTCAAACTTCTGATTATAACATATTTTTCGTTGGGGGTTAAAACATAATATTCGTCAATGTTATTTTGCAAGCCTAACTGCGCCTTAAATCATTAATAATCCTGCTGTGGCTCGCGACCCCAATTTTCGCTCGCATTGGCATGTGCAGTCGTGGCCGAGTGGTTAAGGCGTCTGACTCGAAATCAGATTCCCTCTGGGAGCGTAGGTTCGAATCCTACCGGCTGCGGAACTTTTTGCCTTTTGCTACGTTTCTTTGTTTTTACAAGCTTTATATTAACTTGACTTGTTCGTATGTAAGTATAAAAGTATGTATATAAGTAAGTTGTCCGTCAAATCTTGCAAGTTAAATTTGACCCACTTCCCGGTGACCGATTGAACTGAAATTTTGGGTATATCTATAGTTTGGATGACAATTCAATATTATGGTACCATCGAGCTGATCTGATGATAGAGATAGAAGGTGGCCATAGGAACTCCGTAATAAAACCACATAACCCCATCGAGTTTGGGCTCGTTAGAAACGTCTCAATGTTCTCAGTTGATGATGGTATACAGAAAAGTACAGTCGGCAATAAAAGCTTGTACCAAAAATGACATTTTTGACAGAAACTTATTCTTTATGTACAGCTAGCGTCGTACCTATAATTGACTAGCAGCCAAAGTAGCCAAAAATATCGTAACACATCCTTAGTTTTTTATGTTTATAATTGTGATTACCTAGTTCAAAGCTATTTTCAATTCAAAGTATTTGTATTTCAATAAATACTAATATTCAATGCGAAAGCGTGTCTATCTGTCTATTACCTCTTCACGCTTAAACCGCTGAACCGATTGAGATGAAATTTGGTATGGAGATAGTTTGAATCCCGGGGACGGCAATAGGATAGTTTTTATCCCAGATATCATCCCCTGCAGGCGTGAAATGGGGGATGAAAATTTGTATGGAGCTACGATATAAACGGAGTTTCACGCGGACGGAGTCGTGGGCAGAAGCTAGTATATCATAAAATAACATACACAATAGATTTACCTAGGTATTTGCTCGTACTATAAAATGTAGACAGAATACCTAATTCCTATTCTAGGAGTAAACGACCTTGGCTGTGGAAAACAATCGTCATAATTAGTTATAGCTATTAGCTAAACAAGTTGGCGGGTCCTGCGGTCGGTGCGGTCGGTGACTCAGCTTTAGGGTTCCGTAAAAAGCGTATAATACGACACCCACAGGAAGGAAGGGGGTGGTACTATTCTGACACCTCACGGGGAACATAATATCTAGTTAAAAGTAGTTACTGAAAAGGTGTGTAGGATAGGTCGACGAGGCCTACGTCTCGTTCTGTCAAAATGTATACAGATGCCTTTGTGAACTGCAGACGTGGCGAGCCTGTCTTTATTTTTTAATTTTATTTCGAAAAACTGATTCGACAAAAAACATCTTCGTTCGTTTCGCTCGCTCAATGAAGGAAATTCATTAAATCACCCCCCAAACAACAAACAAAGCTGAGAACCATCCCGCCTTTTCTCGAGAGACAAGACTTCCGATTAAAAAACCGCACTCAAATCGGTTTATCCGTTTGCGAGTTACGGTTCTGCGGTCAGACACACAGATACACAGTCATGTTAAACTTCTAAAACACCTAGTTTTCGTCAGGGGTTAAAACAATCTAATATCTAAGCCAAAGGGTAGTTTAACGTGTCAGAGTTAAAGTTATTCTTCGACTTAAAAGAACCCAAGTGAATGAGTCGCCTCGTCCATACAAAAACGACGAATTGAACTTATGAAAAGTAGTTTGTGTGTGTTGTCATGTGTATTTCAAAGAGTACCTAGCCAATATACACGATGAAAAGATTTCCTGTCTGTTTTACTTTCTTTTAAATTTATATACATTTGACATACCGAGAAGTACAAGTACTAATGCCATGTATTCTCATCCATACCTTTTAAGTAAGTAGGTACTTTTAACTAGACATTATGTTCCCAGTGACACAGTATAGGAACAGTAGATAAACTTCGAACAAAGGTACATCGCTCGGCTGCACACATGCGCGCGTGTTCGGTACGCACACGCACACATAGCCTTCGGGAATGATGGAGAATGCTTCAATCGGGGCCGCGCCGTTGCGGTGTTCGCTCGTTCTCACTCGCTACGTCAAAGGAAGCCGCCTCGTAGGTATGAAGACAGCGAGCCGCCAGTGCCACGATATCACAAGGAGCCGAATATGCTTGTAACTAAGCACCTACCAACCTAGTGCAGTTTAGCAACTATTATACTTACTAGGAAATATTTTAGGCATAGTATAGTGGTATTAAAATATTCGATGAAGTGGGAAACTAAAAACACATATCTAACTATCTATAATATTATTACTTTGTGTATACAATATTGTCTATTAAACTGTAACAGAAATACTTTGCATACTTAAAAGCAAAGTTAGTATTATAGGTATGCCAAGTCACAAACTTGACACAGCCCTGCGCACCGAGCGAAAGTAGGTAACGAACGCTCCTAAACGGCCTCAGATTACCTACTGTATTATTCTTCTATACTGTGCCCGTGAGGTGTCTGTCAGAACAGTACCATCCCCTTTCTTCCTGTGGGCGTTGTAAGAGTCGACTAAGGGAACAGGGTTGAAGTGTGTTGTGGGCAATGGGCTTGCAACCTATCACTGCGATATTATATCATTTTTATATCCACATTTATGCTAAAATTGGCATAAATGGGAATAAGTTTCATGTGGTCTAATAGCAGGCCTCTTTTTAATCCCCGACGCAAAGAGAGGGGTGTTATATTATAAGTCTAACGTGTCTGTGTATCTGTCTGTGGTATCGTAGCTCCCAAACGGATGGACCGATTTGAATGCGGTTTTTTTTGTGTCGTAGATAATTTTACCCCGAGTGTAAGTGCTAAGAATTCATGTTTCATGAAAATCTGTTCATCCGTTTTGGACATATTGGACTTTGAAATGAAAATGTCGGGGGATTTTCAACTTTTCAAAGTTGTCATGAATAAAAGCGTGAATCTATGTATGCATGATATTTATTCCCTATACATAATGTATTGATTCCCAGAAAATAAATTCAATGGATTTGTTCCGTGACCTGAGTTCCATACAAGAAATGGGAATGGCCTATGAAGGATTTGTAGAAAGTGGATGTTATTGATTGTTGCATCTTGCGCGCGCAATGGCTGTGCGGCAAGCGTTGAGCTCTTCGGCCATGCACGTCATGTGACCGTGTGGCCTAATGGATAAGGCGTCGGACTTCGGATCCGAAGATTGCAGGTTCGAGTCCTGTCACGGTCGAAACACTTCTTTTTTGTTCTTAACTTTTAAAAATATTTTTAGTATAGTTTCTACACTGTTGTACTCATTTCATTTCATTATACAGTGTTGTCATATTTTATAAATATGCCATATTTTACCGATAAAACGACATGAAGTCATGTAACCCCTTTTTTTCTGGGAACAAGGGATTTGTGCAGCAGAGGAACACTGTAGTTAGAGTATTAGGAATATAAAAGCTTCTTGCTCAACATGCTATCTAAAATACGACAAAATCAAAACTTTCGTCAAATCAAAAAAGTACGATTTTAAGTTATTTTTACTTGTCCCTTGTATTTTTCCAGTTGACATCGAGAAACTATTAAGTCCGCAGTAAGCTCGATTCTCCATACAAACGTAGTTACGCTCTCATTTTAAAACTACGTATTGGATTGTAACGAAACTTTGCATATACAATGACTTGAGGTATATCTATGTCTGTAATTAGTTTATGTAGCTTCAGATACCATAATAAAAAATACAGCGAATTCAAGTTTTTCATACAAAACTTGTTTTTGCTGTATTTCGTTTGTTTTATAAACTGGAACCATATAAATTAATTACAGACATAGATATACCTCATGTCAATGTTATATGCAAAGTTTCGTCACAATCCAACACGTAATAGTTTTAAAATGAGAGCGTAACTGCGTTAATATGGGAAGGTGAAATTCGGCCGAGCTTACTGCGCTCTTTATAAAAGTATCTTGTCGTGGCACTACACAACACAACAAGCAAGCTATTTTATTACTATATATAGCCCTAAATCATTCACCAGTGGCCGCTATTGACCCGAAAGCCATTAATGATTATGTCACTGTTATACAACAAGCAAATTTGGCCACTAACTTAATTATTTACCCGAACGAATTACTAATCCACTGTGGGAATGACTTCATTATGTAAGGAATTGTATTCTCGGTGGCAATACAATACGCAAAGTTCTCACGTATTTAAATTAAATTATTTTACGCCACGTTGCGACATCTATGTGCGAGTTGCTGAAGCATGTTGTCATTCATGCTGTTTTTACTACTCAATGGCAGATGGCGCTAATAACAAGCATTGTTTAAGCTTTAATTGTACGATGTTAGGATTTATTTCTGTGACGTTAATGCATTTCTCTGTTGTTACAGGCTCCATGAAGACTTCATTTTTGGCGGGCTCAAACTTTACAGTTCATTGGCATTTAGCTTACGCACATAGAGTAAGTGATTCATATTTTACGCTATGCTCCCACAAGCCCGGCTAGCTCAGTCGGTAGAGCATGAGACTCTTAATCTCAGGGTCGTGGGTTCGAGCCCCACGTTGGGCGCGCATCGCTTTTTGTATTTTAATATTATATTTTTTTCCAGGGAGGATTCAGTTTACGAATTTTGGACTACTTAGAAAGGCCAGTTTTGGACTTGACACCGCGGGCGGGCGGATCAGAGTTCGTCAGAGATGATGTTACGTAAGTATTTATTTAAACGGAAATGCATTTCGTTTGTGACTTTGTTTTTTCCGGCTGCCTATTATTTCATTTGCATTTTAACAAATTTTAAATTAACTTGCCGTTATAGTACTTATTTATATGTATGTCAGTTAGTTCGGGTCTTGCAGATCAAAATTGACTAAATTTCTGAACAGTATTGAGTTGATATTTTGTAAGTCAGCGGCGCTACCACGAACTTCGAAAGTCGAAGTTCGGGTATTTCAATCTATCGCACTCCCTTACTTCGAGTGACAGGTAGATATGCATGTATTACGAACTTCGTGGTAGCGCCGCAGATGACAATGGAATTTATGGAATAGTATGTTACTATAAACCGGGTCTGATGAGGGAGACGGAAGGTAGAATAGGAAATCCTCATTTACAGAAGACGACGGGTCTGTTTTCATTGGAACCCACTCAACAAGTAGTTGGTGGCTATGCAAAAAATAGGTGGAGTTGGCAACAAAAGCTTATAACAACGAGCCACGCGCAGTGTAGGGTTCCGTAGTTGCATGTCTGTCTTAGTTACATCGACGTGCGGTGCGGTTGCGTCGGCCGAATTTGTACGAAAATTGGCCTTCCCAAGTACACATTAAGTTGGTCGACTATTACTCGGTAACTACTAATGCCTACTTGTTCGTGGTAGTTTTCCTTTTAAATTCATTATATGTACTAATAAAACGATTTTTTTCACATCCCCAGTAGTAGCCATTTAGCCGACACACACACACACACACACACACACACACATGACTGGAACAAAAATTAGGGCTTTAAACTAAGGCTCGCGGTCGTGTCCGGGTTTCGTGTATTCGTGTCGGGTACCCGTGCCTGTGTATTAACACGCACGCGGGTTCAAGCGACCGGTCCGAACGGATCCGTGTAATTAGCGCACGGGTAGTACTACCCGTCCTTGAGGTGTGAAGCTAGGAACTATCGCTTTGTTCTAAGAATGTACATACAATTACTAAATGAGTGTTCGTAGCTTTGCAATTATAACATCTTTTTTTTGTGAATAAAAATAGCAGATTAATAAACGTAAGAAATTATAAAAAAGCACGTAAAGTTCGCCTTCTCAAATTCAGATTAAATAAAAAGTAAGTACGAATCCATACTAATGTTATAAATGTGAAAGTGGGTCTGTCTGCCTGTGTCTTTCCGTCACCCCTTCACGCTTAAACAGCTGAACCGATTTAGATAATATTTGGTATAGAGATTTGAGTCTGGGGGAGGGACATAGGATGTAAACGAGTTCCACGCTGACGGAGTCGCGGGCAGAAGCTAGTAAGTTTTATCCCATAAAAAACATTCCATGTAAAAAAGAGGCCAAGTCTCGAAACTCTTGCATCTTAAAAAGTTGTGATATTTCGTAGTACCAAGTCTCAGGCATTCTAAACTATAAGGGTTCCTTGTTGACTACGGAACCCTAATTTGATGGCATTATCATTCCAGAGCCCAGAAGTACGAGGCGCGTCTACCTCACGACTTCACCTGCGAGAACTGCACCCTGCAGCTGCAGCGCGAGGCGGGCGAGTGGGGCAGCAACTACCGCTTCTGGTCGTGCGCGGACGTCGACATAGTGCCGCGTATGTATACAGTGTGACCAGTATACACAGCACAGTATGAACAGTACGAGGCGGGCGAGTGGGGCAGCAACTACCGCTTCTGATCGTGCGCGTACATCGACATAGTGCCGCGTATGTATACAGTGTGACCAGTATACACAGCACAGTATGAACAGTACGAGGCGGGCGAGTGGGGCAGCAACTACCGCTTCTGGTCGTGCGCGGACGTCGACATAGTGCCGCGTATGTATACAGTGTGACCAGTATACACAGCACAGTATGAACAGTACGAGGCGGGCGAGTGGGGCAGCAACTACCGCTTCTGGGCGTGCGCGGACGTCGACATAGTGCCGCGTATGTATACAGTGTGACCAGTATACACAGCACAGTATGAACAGTACGAGGCGGGCGATTGGGGCAGCAACTACCGCTTCTGGTCGTGCGCGGACGTCGACATAGTGCCGCGTATGTATACAGTGTGACCAGTATACACAGAACAGTATGAACAGTACGAGGCGGGCGAGTGGGGCAGCAACTACCGCTTCTGATCGTGCGCGTACGTCGACATAGTGCCGCGTATGTATACAGTGTGACCAGTATACACAGCACAGTATGAACAGTACGAGGCGGGCGAGTGGGGCAGCAACTACCGCTTCTGGTCGTGCGCGGACGTCGACATAGTGCCGCGTATGTATACAGTGTGACCAGTATACACAGCACAGTATGAACAGTACGAGGCGGGCGAGTGGGGCAGCAACTACCGCTTCTGATCGTGCGCGTACGTCGACATAGTGCCGCGTATGTATACAGTGTGACCAGTATACACAGCACAGTATGAACAGTACGAGGCGGGCGAGTGGGGCAGCAACTACCGCTTCTGGTCGTGCGCGGACGTCGACATAGTGCCGCGTATGTATACAGTGTGACCAGTATACACAGCACAGTATGAACAGTACGAGGCGGGCGAGTGGGGCAGCAACTACCGCTTCTGGGCGTGCGCGGACGTCGACATAGTGCCGCGTATGTATACAGTGTGACCAGTATACACAGCACAGTATGAACAGTACGAGGCGGGCGAGTGGGGCAGCAACTACCGCTTCTAATCGTGCGCGTACGTCGACATAGTGCCGCGTATGTATACAGTGTGACCAGTATACACAGCACAGTATGAACAGTACGAGGCGGGCGAGTGGGGCAGCAACTACCGCTTCTGGGCGTGCGCGGACGTCGACATAGTGCCGCGTATGTATACAGTGTGACCAGTATACACAGCACAGTATGAACAGTACGAGGCGGGCGATTGGGGCAGCAACTACCGCTTCTGGTCGTGCGCGGACGTCGACATAGTGCCGCGTATGTATACAGTGTGACCAGTATACACAGCACAGTATGAACAGTACGAGGCGGGCGAGTGGGGCAGCAACTACCGCTTCTGATCGTGCGCGTACGTCGACATAGTGCCGCGTATGTATACAGTGTGACCAGTATACACAGCACAGTATGAACAGTACGAGGCGGGCGAGTGGGGCAGGCGAGTGGGGCAGCAACTACCGCTTCTGGTCGTGCGCGGACGTCGACATAGTGCCGCGTATGTATACAGTGTGACCAGTATACACAGCACAGTATGAACAGTACGAGGCGGGCGAGTGGGGCAGCAACTACCGCTTCTGATCGTGCGCGTACGTCGACATAGTGCCGCGTATGTATACAGTGTGACCAGTATACACAGCACAGTATGAACAATACGAGGCGGGCGAGTGGGGCAGCAACTACCGCTTCTGATCGTGCGCGTACATCGACATAGTGCCGCGTATGTATACAGTGTGACCAGTATACACAGCACAGTATGAACAGTACGAGGCGGGCGAGTGGGGCAGCAACTACCGCTTCTGGTCGTGCGCGGACGTCGACATAGTGCCGCGTATGTATACAGTGTGACCAGTATACACAGCACAGTATGAACAGTACGAGGCGGGCGAGTGGGGCAGCAACTACCGCTTCTAATCGTGCGCGTACGTCGACATAGTGCCGCGTATGTATACAGTGTGACCAGTATACACAGCACAGTATGAACAGCACGAGGCGGGCGAGTGGGGAAGCAACTACCGTTTCAGCGGGGCTAGAACAACTTCCTGTTCAGTCGCTTCCCGTGCGACTGAGCGTCTGTCTCACTCGCACCGTGCAAATTAAAAAGAGAAGGGTAGATCTTTCTCGACTCACGTCGCGGCGCGGCGTCAGTTGTGCTAGCCCCGTACATATGACATGCGCCGATTTCGACATAGCGCCGCGTATGTACAAATCACACTATGACACAGTACCTAAACACAGCTCAGTATCACCAGTAATCAAATAAACTAGGACGAGGTGCGTCGGGAGCAGATTGGCAACGCAACCTCGATGATGACTTTTTTAACGATTATATCGAGAAACGTCGGTTGTCTTGCTCGATGGGTTGACGACGTAAAAAATACCGGGTGATTGTTGGATGAGACTAGCCCGGGCCCGTCACGAGTGGCGTACTCGGAGAGAGGCTATGCTCAGCTCTGCAGTGAGCTGTTTATGATGAACTTACAATTACTACATACTTTAAATTTAAACTTTCACGAGACATGTCTAAAGTACTACTAATAAAACCACACTATTGCACAGGCGACATGTTTCATGTTTCTTGTGTCTTCTTCTTCAGGACGAGTTTTAGTTATGTGTCTGGCAACCCCTTTTCACGCCGATAGTGTTTTTTCAAACATGCAATGAAATAAATTAAAAAAAACTTCATGAAATCAAACTTTGATTTTCATGGCTGAACGCCGTGATCCCGTGCCACAATTTGTGGAATGGAAATTTAAAAATACCATCTTGCAGGCCTAGGCCTCCAATTTTGTATGAAATGCCATAACGGATCTATGGTCTCGCTCCGCTCGAAACGTGACTTTTCGAAGCCCATTATGAAGAAGAACGTCGATATTTCATTGCATGTTTGAGAAAAAACTATTTCAAACGTGTTATCCTTAAAATACAGATGGCCGAAGTATTCTAATCAGTATTCAACAAAATTCCATTTGTTTTGACCAGTTATGTTAATAATTAGATTATAAATACCTCAGTAAGGTCAGTAGAATGTAGCTGCTTTATATTTGGAGATAATGTAAACGTTTTGACAGCTGGCATTGTTTTGGACACGCATTTACATAACACCGGCGTATGCGCAGCATTGCAATGATAATCATATTAATTTATGCGAGTCGCCTTGCATGGAGATGTGGATAGATAAATGGTGGCTTTTGATCCTTAGGGTAGACCCCGCTCTATTTAAATAAATAAATAAATAAACATTCAGGGTCAATCTTACACAAATCGGACTAGTCTCATAGTCAGCTCAAGAAGGCTTGTGTTATGGGTACTAGACGACTATATATGTAATATATATAAATACTTAAATAAGTACATAGAAAACATCCAAGACTCAAAAATAAACATTTATGCTCATCAATCACACAAATATTTGCCCTTACCGGGATTCGAACTCAGGACCTTCAGCTTCATAGGCAGAGTCACTACCTACTGGGCTTACCGGGCATAGAATTTAAATGCCATTAACTTTTTTCAACGCATGTGGTTAAAAATCTACTTAAACAGACTGCCAATGCTTGGTATTGTAAGTAATCAATGGGTTTTCAGAGAAGCACCAAGTGAGACCCTGTTAATACCACTTAATTTTGACTAGCCGAAATGATTGTGTAACTTACTTACGTATTAACCCGTCAAGCGCACGAAGCACGCCCGATTGTGCCTAACGGCTGCGCCCTGCACGTCTATCGTGGGACGGCCGCGACATACTCTCGATTTTTCTCGCACTATACCTCTCGATACTCATACTCTTGACACTTAGTGTTCTAATAAGTGAGAGACGGATAGTGCGAGAAAAATCGAGAGAGCTCGCGCGCCGTCGTGTGAAAGCTGTGCTGATTGCCCTTGCTCGCGCGCTTGGGGCGACGGGCTAAGAGAAAAGAGAAAGACTCACGTTTGACGGGTTAATGGTGACCGGAGTAGTGACGCTGTCTACGCAGCTAACAGTTCTAGGTTCGAATCCCTGTAAGAGAAATTATTTGCGTGAGGAGTGATGAGCACGATTATTTAATTCGGAGTCTTATTTTTTGACTTAATATATAATCTTCTTGAACCGTAACACAAGCGTTTCGTACTCGTTAAGTAGATCGTCGATCATCGGTAATCCCTCTGGAATCCTTTAACCCTGTTTTTAACCCTATAAATAAACTATTATCGTCTTATTATGCCATTGCCTGAGCTGGTGGGTCAGGCGGTGCGTCTGCTAGTCCCCTCAGTGTCGAGGATACATTTTCGTCCACGTACCCGGCTACTGCTAGCTCCTCCAGAGGCGCGCACCATAGAGCGCAAAAACTCTCCTTTCGTCAGAGCTCTACACAGCCTTAATGCGCTTCTTGCATCAGCACCGGATGCAAGAAGCGCATTAAGGCGTCGTGTGGAAGTAGTTGGGGGGAATTGTGTATCGTGAATGCTTAAGGTACTGTGAGATGATGGATAGATGTAATTCTTCTGTCATATTAGGTATTCAAATGCAGTATCATTTGTAATTCACAGTGACTTAGTTTTTTACTGTAATGCAGTGTAATTATTTTTTGAATAAATAAATAATCCTACTAATATTATGAATGCGAAAGTTTAAATGTTTGGATGTTTGGATGTATGTTACTCAATCACGCTTAAACGGCTGAACCGATTTGAATGAAATTTTGCACGAAGATAGTTTATTATCCCGAGTTCACGCAGACCAAGTCGCGGGCGGAAGCTAGTAATAAATAACTGATTCCCCAGGCAAGGAGTACCACGAGACGTGCTCCGGTCACGGCTTCCACATCCTCGGGCGCTGCAAGTGCAACAAGATGTACTCGGGCTCGCGCTGCCAGTTCAGCGACGAGTGCGCCGAGGACACGGACTGCGGCCTGCGCGGCCAGTGCGTGGACGTGCGGGCCACCGAGGCGCCCTCGCACATGTGCTACTGCCCGCACGGGTTCTACGGCAAGGGCTGCAACAAGAGTGAGTGATTCCAGCCAGCTCCACGTGACGATACCAATGCGTTGCCGGAGGAGTAGGTTTCTAGTCGCCCTCGTAAGTGTGTTAGATCTACTGACCGCACGTGTTCTAGGGCAAGGGCTGCAATAAGACTAAGCACTAAGCGGCTAGCCGCGTGCGGTTGCAGCCAACCGCTTAGTGCGTAGAGGTTTTGCGTTTGCGGTTTCATATGTTTTGTCCAAGCCGCACGCGGCTAGCCGCTTAGTGCGTTGGCGAGCTAAGACATGTTCAATATGAGTATCAGTGCGTGAAGCAGCGGGAAACGGAGTTGCCGCTAACGATATGTTAGTGCCCTCACCTACTGATCACCACGACGTGGTTCGCTACAAACTAATCCTTCAAGATGGAACAGATTAGCGGCGCCGGACTGTACAATGGTTTCATGTTAGTAAATATAAGGACCGCGGTTTTTTTGTGACATACCTATAATTATGACATATGTAAGTTTAATATGTGTTAATATACCATCCACATTTCCATGATTATATTTACCAGCATTGTATCTTTTCCAGAATCACCATGGAAGGACAAGAACCTGAACCTCGCCATGTACAGCCACCGCGAGCTGTCCCCGGAGTTCAACTTGTACTGGCGTATGGTGCCTCACGAGCACGAGCTGGAGGTCGTCATGGTCGTCAACGGGACCTCTTATGCTGGTCAGTACTACGCTCAAACAGGGCGCCGATTTTTGACTTTCGAGCGCTCGACAATTGAATAGGAGTAAATAAGATTGTACTTCTTACCAATGGAATTGAATATGAGTGGTTTCTATCACTATTTCAAATAATCATTTCGTCAATTTTAAATTAAAGGAAAAATTGAAAAATTTAATGCTCCGAGCCACGCCTCCCAAAGGCGTTGTAGGAAGGAACTGATTGAAAGATTTAGTGGCCGAGACAGATTGTTCCGATAGTTCAGTTGGTTAGTAGCGACGGGCCATGAATGCCTGTGGTCGCCGGTTCGAATCCGGCTCGGAGCATTAAATTTTTCAATTTTTCCTTTAATTTAAAATTTATAATTTTGTTAGCAGCGTTACTGCTTAATACAAAATTAATCATTTCATCGTTTTTGAGTTATGTTATGACACTTTCGGATGACAGAGTCCAGCGCTCGAAAGTCAAAATTGCCCGTGGACTGAAGTGAATGTGTGAACGAAAAGTCTATGTAAATCGCCGTGATGTTGAATTTGTTGATATGTCTTGTCGACAGCGAATATAATCTGACCCTTATAAAACCTTGTTTTTCAGGTATCGGTTGGAGACCGAGTGGGCTGACAAAAGAGTGCAAACACTTCCCCGTCATAGGCCTGCCGCTGGTTGATAAAAGTAAGTTGTATCTTTAGAATACTTAAAAATCTTTACGATTTTAATCTTTGTAAAATTGTTTAATTTTGTAAAACTATCTGATTTGAGAGTTAAAGTTATAGTTGAGACCTATAGTTTTAATTAAAACCGCATTAAGACATGAAACTCAATACTATTTGTATTTGAGTGTGAGTGAGTTAGGCAACCAAAATAAGACCCACTATTTAATTTCATCAGCAAGCACACCAGAGCCGGAACCACTACCAGAGCCAGAACCTAAGGCAGAACCCAACGCCTCACCCGAGCCGAGTCCTGAACCAAAATCGGAACCCGAACCCAGCGCAGAACCTAAAGCAGAACCCGAGCCTACAGCCGAACCCAAGGCTGAGCCGGAACCTCAGCCGATTGCGGAACCAAAAGCGGAACCCGAACCGACCGCAGAACCAAAAGCTGAACCCACGGCTGAGCCCGAGAGCACCACCAAGCTGTCGGAAAACGACAACAGGAACAAGAGAGTCGCTATGCACTCGTTGGACGGCATCGACTTTAAGAATTTGGGCAACGATGTTACTGTGAAGACTAGTGTGTCGTACAAAGTGTCGAGTTCCAAAGGTAATTTATCATGTTAGTCTAACATCATCATATCAGCCGATAGATATTCACTGTTGGACATAGGCCTCCCCCAAAAAGTGCCAAAGTGAGCGGTCCTGCGCCATCCGCATTCAGCGGTCTCTCGAGACCTTTACCAGGGTATCAGTCTAAAATCATTACAGGTGTATTCCAATTGGAGGCCAGTTTGCTGGCTCGAACAGGCCCGTGGCCTATTTTAAGAGTCTGTAGGTTTAATCTAATCTAAACGAGTATAAAGTACGAAATCCTGCGAAATAAGTATATATTTTTCCGAAATGAAATTCTGTTAGTTAAGAAGTAATTGTATAGGTTGAGTATCATCATCATCATAAACTTAAGAGCCTGACTCTTGTCGGTGGAGTAGTTGCCATTCTGTTCTTCTCTGCCACTGTTTTGAGCTCGTGATCGAGATTAGATTAACTCTCTCTTTAACTTGTTCTATAAACGCAGGGCGATTAATTTTTAAACATTGTTTATATGTTAAAGGTCGTCGCAAGCGAGCCGCGGCTGATGAAAGTAAGTATTTAGTTTAGTATGGTGGCTTTTGGACTAAAAACCAAACATGCATAAAAGAACGGTACTTGTGACGTTTCATCGAAAAGTAAAGATTGGAAACTGGTTGATTGCATAACGCTCGACCGAAAAGTTATGTATTTAGGTGTCTCTGGTCCTAAAGAAAATTCGAAGGATGCGCTGAATGAGATTTGTTAAATCTCAGAACATGTTAAATTGATTTATTCAAAACGGTGTTAAATTGAAGGATTCAAAGGGGGATTAAATGGTGGAAAGCTTTAACAAAAACATCATTGTACTTGAAAATTATGAGTGTGTGTGAATGAAAATGAAGACATCTTTCGTTCGATAGAACGTCACAATTTACAAACTTACAAAATGACTTGACCACGGAATTCACACAGAACTAAATTTGAATTGGATTTCAAACACAGCTAACCACAGTGCAAGCACACGCAGCGCACTACACTAAAAATTAAACGCTAATGTACATATTTAAGTTTTAAGAAAACTGAACATAAATGTTTTAACTCGTGCACAAGTTCTTTAACTTTTGGGAATTTTCATTGTAATGTCAAGATTGAAATATTTTATTTTAAATCAGTCTGGGTTAACGAGTTAGGAATACCGTTATAAAAAACCCTTGAATTGGTCGCAGCTATTCGTAATCATGATGCTGGGTTGTCAAAATTTATAATGGCTTGAATTTCTATATTTTGTCCTCCAATTTTGAAACGGCATAATTAATATTATGCTTCGACAACTATGCAGCCGTGACTGAATATAATTAAATGAACCCCAGATTTTAGTTGCCACTTTATTTTGCTAAAATTCCCAAAAGCATATACATTATTTAAGCTATCTGCCCCGCACAATACCGCATGGTCACTTATGTTTACAGATGTGGAAACCTCAACCCCCCATGACCATAAACATGACAATCCCGTGCCATCCTTAGAACCTAAACCTCTACCTAAAGCTAGAACTAAATTTATCCCTAAGTTTAAGAGAACTACAACTACCACCACTGTTACCACTCCGACACCGACCACCCCAGTGCCTACTGAACTACCTACGTCTCCAGAACCTACTGCTGAACCTAAATCTGAGCCTGAACCTACTTCTGAGCCTACTGCCGAACCTACTTCTGAGCCTACTGCCGAACCCACGTCTGAACCGGAACCTACCTCTGAACCCAATTCAGAACCTACTCCAGAACCAACAGCTGAGCCTATAGCGGAACCTGAACCCTCCCCAGAACCAACCTCCGAGCCTGAACCTACAGCCGAACCTAAGGCTGAACCAGAGCCTTCTCCAGAACCTAAGTCAGAACCAGAACCCACTCCTGAATCTAAGTCAAAGGCAAAACCATCCCTACCACCAAAAGAGCATGTAATTAAACCCAAAATATTATCTAAACTCAGAGCTGCATCAAAACTTAGTCCCGAGCCTAAATCAGAACCCAAATCTGAACCGGAACCTACCCCAGAGCCTAAATCAGAACCGGAACCTACCCCTGAACCAAAATCAGAACCCGAGCCTACCCCTGAACCAAAATCAGAACCAGAACCTTCCGCTGAACCAAAATCAGAAACCGAACCTTCCCCTGAACCGAAATCTGAACCTGAACCTATTCCTGAACCTAAATCTGAGCCCGAACCTAGTCATGAACCTAAATCTGAGCCCGAACCTAGTCATGAACCTAAATCAGAACCTGAGCCTAGTCCGGAACCTAAATCCGAACCAGAGCCTTCCCCGGAACCTAAATCCGAGCCTGAGCCTAGCCCTGAGCTTAAGTCAGAACCTGAACCCTCTCCAGAACCCAAAGCGGAACCAGAACGCGAGACTTTGCTAGTGAAAGGACTTAAAGAAGAAGCAGGTAACGCACTAGCTTTGCACATTTTTAAAATCCCATTCAATAGCAAAATAACATTTTTCACAGAACTGGGGTTATACGGTTAATACTAAAACCAAGCCAATTTTAAAATATACAAATTGACTATGATTTGCTGTTGGATGCGTTTGTTTTTGTACAGCCATTTATCACCAATAACACCATATTATTACTGGTGCGAGGTAAACTAATGGGTACCTGCGTATACAATCTCTATATCTGTATTTTGCGTCTAAACTCATGCTCGAGAATCATACAGAATTGCTTGTATTGATTTTTGAAATTAAAGTATTCTTCCTTCGTTGTTACGTCACACACAACATATACGTAGCTGTGGATGACATTTACTCATGTAAGTATAATCGTAGTTAATTCCACTCACTATACGTAGGTATTGCGGCGAATTTTGATCCCTATGACAGCTGTCATCTCTGTACAATGTATAACCTTAAGACGTAAAATGTATTTAACTTATTAGCAAATATAAAGTTACTACAGAAATTAAAACACTCGTATGTATGTACAGTCGAGTTCTCCAATATGTATACACACAATCACTCATTAATATATATGTACACAGTCTTTATTGTTACTGACGTATAACGCATGTGTAGCTATTTTTGAAAGGCTGTCTGTATAGATATTAGAGAACTCGACTGTACAACTAAAACTAAAACAAAAATAATAAGTACTAAGTAATATTCGCAATAACTTAGGTAATTCAAAAGATCTCCGGGAACGCAAGTGTCTGGTGCAAATATGCCCAATATGCTGGCGGCATTACCCCGCTGCACTGCCAACGATATGTGCTGCACCAGATACTAACCGATCCTGGGATCGCAACCTCTCTCCCGCAATCGCTGTCCTAACTTTTTAACAAAAGTTTTCGCCTCGGAGCACCTGGGTCGTCTCCACCGCGACCGGGACGAAGCACCGGTTCCAAATAAAATTAACGTAAATTTGTACTGAGATGACAGCTGTCATAGGGATCAAGATTCGCTGTGACACGTATAACTGTTTGGAATTGGTAGCATACCTACAAAAAAAATACAATCTTGTTATAAAAAAATATTGTGATATAGAATTAGGCCAGTCATATCGAACATTAAAATCGCAAGCAATTCGCAATTCGAGTGCTGCAAAGTTAGCACAGGACTTTCGAAGCTGCAAACTTGGATATACGGTACTGGTAGTGGTCCTGACAACATACTCGTATAAAAAAAAACAGAATTAGCCGTTAGCATTCGAATTTTGTGATTTCACTGGTCAGAAATGACTGGCCTAATTAGGCGATATAGAATATAGCACCCATATTTTACCTTTGTTTGGTGCCTTTACAACTTTATTTTATGTTTTTTTTACATAATGTAAATTATTGAGTGATTTGCCATTTCAAAACTGTGGAATACTCTAAATGACTTTTTAGTTTCTAGTTAGCTTTATCGTGCTTCGCTTTGCCAAGCTTGGCCTATGCTTTTCCAACTTCCTCTTCTCTCCCTCCCTTACCCCGGTTCTTACTGGACTTACTTACCCTTTCAGTCTTACTCTGGTGTGATTAACGAAGTTGTGATCTAATTTGAGAGGATGGTTTCATCGGGATGTGGTCATTTTATTCTCTTCTGTCTTTATCTTTTGATAACTTTTCTTGAAATGTATTATATGAATTAAAATGTATTGTCATTAAAATTATTAAAGTTATCACAGTTGTCTGTGATTGTCTTCATGTATTGTTTTAAATGTAATTAAAGCCATTTAATTTGTTTGTGTTTTAAATTAACTTTGAGGACTCACTTTATCCAGTTAATTAAGTAAAGATCTGGTTAAAGCGATATCGTTTTCAGGTTATTTCCCCGCGCACGAATACGTGCCAAAGGCAGACTTCAACCCCATGGACTGCACGGATATAGTCATCGGAACTGCTCGAGGCAACTACCACAGGGTCCTCGACTATTACACTAGGGATAGGTAAGATCTCATGTAATACTAAACGCTTTTGGTTTCATACCAATTTTATTAAATATCAATTAATTATTATTGTAATGTTAATGTGCTATTTGTCACCAATTTTAATAGATAGATAGATAGATAAATTATTAAGTTATTTGGCATTTTGCAAAAAGTAAATAAAAAAAATACACAAAAAATAGAGAGAATAACGGTAAAAGAACAAGTAAAACAATTGTGTTACGAAAAAACAAGAATTTTTAATTAAATTAATACGCCTTCATATTTTTTAATAACTTTCGTCAAATTGATCCTGGTCACAGCACCAATTGTAACATAACTATCCTTTTTATGAATAAATACATAAACAGTAGTAGTTACATTGTTAGAACTATTTAAAACAAAAAAATATGTACCAATCTTGCCTTTAAATTTTGAATCTTCTCTTTTAAACCGTGAGGCCGATATTGGAACAGACTATTTTCTCAAAAATGTTCATCACAAATAATATCATCTTTAACTGAATGTATGCTCTCAGATCGACGCCCCGCGTGGACACGTTCTGGGGTGGGCACGACGACATCACCGCGGCCTCTGGTTTTGAAGAAAACGGTGTCACCACCATTATGTTCAGGAAGAAGCTGCAGGTACCAATCTCACTTGTTCTTAGTCGGAAAATAATAATAAACAATACACTAGTCTGCTCTATTCACGATGAGAAACGTTGTTTAGATCTTTTGAGTGCTATCACCATCGTCATCATCATATCAGCCGAAAGACGTCCACTGCTGGACATAGGTCTCCCCTAAAGAGTGCCATAACACATTTTTATTTCTTAACTCATAATATATGAACTTAGTACGAAATCATCAGATAGTTTGGTCTCCTTCTAAGATAATTTATTATTTGCTGAATGTCGTGTCCATTAGCAGTGCCTTTGATCATGCGTTGAATTATGCCTCTCCATTTTGTCTTGTTCTCTCGCAAACCAGTGATCGTCTTGACGAGGTACGACCAACGGTTAGGCGAACGTCCCCGAGATATTTACCTTTCGAACTGCTACCAAAAACTTCTCGAGGCGGTCGGGATGTCGGATAGCAATTATGAGATGATAACTCTTGAAAATAGGTGAACTTAGTACTGTGAACCCGACGGCACGCATCAACTTCAGGTTTCAGAGTTTAAAGCTTTAAGTGTCCATCTTCATTCCCAGGCCAAAGAGCCCACCGACCACTCGATCGTGGACGACGCCATGCACGTGATCTGGGCGCGCGGCCAGGAGCCCGGCCGCTACTCGCACGCGCCGCCCTCGGGGCTCGAGCGGGGGACCGCGGCCGTGAAGGACTTCTACCGGCAGGACGAGCTCAAGTACCACGGACACGGGGGACAGAGGGGCGTTACGAAGATTAACTTCTTCGGTGAGTCATCTGCTAAAAAACAACAACTTTTTTTTTTGACATTACTACGATCAATATTGTTTTAAATTGGTATTTCTGTCTGTCCTTGTTAATTATTATTGTTAGAAATTATTGTAACAAATTTATTGTATGTACCTGACGAGCTTTCTGTGAATTCATTTTATTGATATACAAAGAAAATTTGTAAAATATAATGTCAATTTTCAATTAGCAATAAATTAATCTGAATCTGAACATCTAGGTTTTCACACAAAAATGATCTCATATCTCCCAATTCTGATGAATTATGTTGGACTTTACAGAAAAGCGTATGTTCCTATGGGTTATTATTATTATTCGAGCGTTTCAACGGCCTCACTTTCGTGGACTTATTTTTGAAGAATTTGGGTGTAGATATTGATGCCGGTTTTACACAAAATAATTTGTTCCTATTCGCAAGGAAGAAAAACTTGTGTGTAAAACTGCATAATTATTGATTGGATCTATAATAGATCGTTCGATCCAAACAGATATGTCCCACTCTTGTATACGCTATGGACAAATAACAAACTAGATTTTAATTCTTTGTATAAAATAGTTTTCTTTAACTCTTTGTTTTTTCTTCTTCTACTATTATCATCCTCCTCTCATTTGCAGAAGAGAAGCGGTCCGCCTCCCTCGGCGGCATCCTCCCGCTCGCCAACAAGTGCGGCGGCTACTTCAAGCTGCCCGCCGACTGCTCCCTCGCCAACGGCTCGTGCGACTACCACGCCAGCTGGGAGTACCTCGGCCAGAAGCGAGGGAAGGATTCCGTCAAGTTCACCATTGTTACTAAGGAGAGCAAGCTTTGGACTGGGATTGGGTTCAGCGATGATAAGAGGATGGTGAGTCTAATCACACTTAAAAATCTACTACTGGTCTTGCCAACGACTAATCGTTTTTGACTATAACTAGTGGCACCAATTCAGAACACTTTTCATAAAATCTATTCTTTTATTCCCCAGTCCCAAACTGACGCGATAATCGGCTGGGTGGACCCCCGCTCCTCCCGCCCCTTCATCATGGACACCTGGGTATCCGGGTACGCTGCACCCAGGGTCGATGGCCAGCAGGACATCAGCAAAGAGTACGGAAGTCTAGTGGACGGAGTCACCACGCTCAGCTTCGTGAGGAAACGAGATACTAAGGATTCTAAGGTAACTGTCTATAATTATACTACCTTATAGATTAACCATACATAATAATATGAATATCCAAAACTTAGAATATAAGACACTTCGACGTGCGGCGCATGCTCTGGGTGTCAAATAGCCTCGAAATCGCCGGAAAACTACACCCTTCGGCCAGATCTCCTCCTTCATGACGGTCGACAGCTTGTCAGTTGGTACTCTCACCACAAATGAATTGAAACTCGCTTTTTGGCGGGACTCCAACCTCTCAACCCTCAGGATGAGCTTGCTCTTCGAACGCAATTACTCGACGATCTATTCAGCTTTCGTCGGGTAGTGCAGACGGGACGTACAACAATGTCACCGGGACCGCAGGCTTTAGTAAACCGGCCAACGCAGTACCACACAGGTTGCGACAGGTAGACTTACTTCTTCTTTCTTGTCGCCGTTCTATCTGCCAGTACTTTATGGGTGACGTCAGTAGTCTAGCAGAAAGAGTCATCCCGCTTAAACTATATTCTTTTTATCTATATTCTTTCTCAGCCTTCATTTCGGTGGTTGATGATGAATTGAAGTGGGTGTTAGACTACACGGCGCCCCAGCCCCGCGCAGATGCGTCACAACACTTACCTCAAAGTCTATAGCTTCGGTTATTTATGCCAAGTATCGGTAGTTAATGAACACGAAACAAAATTCATTTGTCATCTAAGACAACTCACACGACGATATATTTGATTGTTCCCAGGACCTCGCGTTCACGGACAGCCAGTGCCTGTACATGATGTTCATTCCTCACGGCGGCGGCTTCGACCCCGTCAACAAGCGCACGAGCAAGCACACACAAACACCCATAGTGTCCGAACACAGGGTGTGCATCAAGCCGTGTGGACCCGGTGAGTTTATAATTTATATCTGCAGATATCATACATGATGTTCATAGAATCAGTTTTATAAGTGCGCTAGACTTTATTTTCTGTTTTAGTCTTTGCGGTAGAGGTCACCTACGATGCCTTGTAAAGCCTTCTAAAGGCAGAAAAATGTCTGACAAGCGGTACAAGATTTTTTTTCATAAAGAAGCTAAATAAATGTGTTGCAAAACAATCGGTTAAGCGACGACAAGTCCAAATAGCAAAGAAATCGCGTAACTTTTCGGACGCGTAAAATATCAAAACTACTTTAGTACAGTATTTATTAGATCAGCGCTGGCCATTACTCTAGCACCATGACGAGATAGAACCGTGCTGTACTGAACCGTAGGTACCTAATAAAGTATGACGCGGTACCACTTAGACCGATTGTTTACTGTCCGCACAGTTAGACGCATTCACACGATTCGTAAATAGTACCCAAACGCCATACATAAAACCTGTCTTTATTAGGCCACCGTTTTCTTTCCAGTCTTTATAATGCCCATTTGACGTTTCCAGAGCCAGCGGAAGACGAAGTAACCACCGAAGCCGTGGTCCCGGGTCAGACGGCGTACACCATGCTGATCCGCATCACGGGTCTCGCTGACAGCTTCAAGCCGCCTGCTGAGGGCTCCCAGGAGTTCGCCGAGCTGAAGAGACAGGTGGAAGAGAGTCTGGGCAAGGAGGTTTCCAAGAACAAGGGATATCAGGGGCTGCAACTCAATGGGTTCATGCAGTGAGTACAGTCTGGAGGCTAGTATAGAAATTAAGCTAGGAAAGGTACGCGAGGCCACTTCATAAGTACCAGGGTGTCAGGACAGAAGTAGAGTTAACGGTTACGGGTTTAGCTCAAGGGTCCCTTGCTTGCAATAAGTGGGAACGTTCTAGAAAGCTAGTTAGATTACTTCTCTTCTTAGCGATGTCCCAGCTGTGCCCCAAAGGACCCCGGGTCCGTTTTCGCATCTAATTCTGATTGAATTGGCGACAGACATTTGTTTTACGAAAGGGACTGCCATCTGACTTTCCAACCCAGAGGAAAAACAAGACCTTATTGGGATTAGACCGGTTTCCTCACGATGTTTTCGTTCATCGAGAAGTCACTTTCAAATGTCAAGTGACATTTCGTACATATGTTTTTTTTTTACCCAGTGGTACGACGTGGGGTTTGAATCCGCGACCTTCAGGTTGAAAGGCACTACAGTGGCTTAACTTATTTAGATCACGAAGACAGTAAACTAACGAGGTCAAATAAATAGTACTAGGATTTCAGAATACAACAGCGGTAGTGCTTCAAGTATACTCAGTGGTTTTATTTTTTATTTTCCTACCTATCTTTTTAAGTTGGGGCCCGAAGGGGCCCTTAACTAATTACTTATAGTTATAATACCTTAAAATCTAACACATAACAAAACATAAGTACTCAGCGGAGTGTTCTAACAGTGCGAGTGGTTGCAATGTCCGGTCGGTCGGTGGGTAATTGACGATATCGACTATTCAATTCGTCGCCCATAATATCTGTAAAAGATATCAACATTATTTTCTTCTTCCCAGGAACGAAACCAAAGCCATAATCGCCGAGCTGACCCTAAAGTCGATCGAGAGCAACACGATCTCGGGCTCTAGCGCTCGCTCGCTCGGCGCGGCGTCGCGCAACGAGAGCGACAAGGACGGCGACAGGCGGCGCTGGGAGCGCGCCGTGCGGGAGACGCTCGCGCGCGGCGCCGTGGGCAGCCTGCACGTGGACCCCGCCTTCCTGCTGCTGGAGCCCGTGAGCCGTGCGTATCGAACTGACTGTTGAGCGTCGAACAGACGCCGGCGGGGCGGCGGCGGAGCTGGCGAGCGCGTGCTGCGCGCGGGCCGTGGGCAGCCTGCACGTGGACCCCGCCTTCCTGCTGCTGGAGCCCGTGAGCCGTGCGTATCGAACTGACTGTTGAGCGTCGAACAGACGCCGGCGGGGCGGCGGCGGGGCGCCGCGCAACGAGAGCGACAAGGACGGCGACAGGCGGCGCTGGGAGCGCGCCGTGCGGGAGACGCTCGCGCGCGGCGCCGTGGGCAGCCTGCACGTGGACCCCGCCTTCCTGCTGCTGGAGCCCGTGAGCCGTGCGTATCGAACTGACTGTTGAGCGTCGAACAGACGCCGGCGGGGCGGCGGCGGGGCGCCGCGCAACGAGAGCGACAAGGACGGCGACAGGCGGCGCTGGGAGCGCGCCGTGCGGGAGACGCTCGCGCGCGGCGCCGTGGGCAGCCTGCACGTGGACCCCGCCTTCCTGCTGCTGGAGCCCGTGAGCCGTGCGTATCGAACTGACTGTTGAGCGTCGAACAGACGCCGGCGGGGCGGCGGCGGGGCGCCGCGCAACGAGAGCGACAAGGACGGCGACAGGCGGCGCTGGGAGCGCGCCGTGCGGGAGACGCTCGCGCGCGGCGCCGTGGGCAGCCTGCACGTGGACCCCGCCTTCCTGCTGCTGGAGCCCGTGAGCCGTGCGTATCGAACTGACTGTTGAGCGTCGAACAGACGCCGGCGGGGCGGCGGCGGGGCGCCGCGCAACGAGAGCGACAAGGACGGCGACAGGCGGCGCTGGGAGCGCGCCGTGCGGGAGACGCTCGCGCGCGGCGCCGTGGGCAGCCTGCACGTGGACCCCGCCTTCCTGCTGCTGGAGCCCGTGAGCCGTGCGTATCGAACTGACTGTTGAGCGTCGAACAGACGCCGGCGGGGCGGCGGCGGAGCTGGCGAGCGCGTGCTGCGCGCGGGCCGTGGGCAGCCTGCACGTGGACCCCGCCTTCCTGCTGCTGGAGCCCGTGAGCCGTGCGTATCGAACTGACTGTTGAGCGTCGAACAGACGCCGGCGGGGCGGCGGCGGGGCGCCGCGCAACGAGAGCGACAAGGACGGCGACAGGCGGCGCTGGGAGCGCGCCGTGCGGGAGACGCTCGCGCGCGGCGCCGTGGGCAGCCTGCACGTGGACCCCGCCTTCCTGCTGCTGGAGCCCGTGAGCCGTGCGTATCGAACTGACTGTTGAGCGTCGAACAGACGCCGGCGGGGCGGCGGCGGGGCGCCGCGCAACGAGAGCGACAAGGACGGCGACAGGCGGCGCTGGGAGCGCGCCGTGCGGGAGACGCTCGCGCGCGGCGCCGTGGGCAGCCTGCACGTGGACCCCGCCTTCCTGCTGCTGGAGCCCGTGAGCCGTGCGTATCGAACTGACTGTTGAGCGTCGAACAGACGCCGGCGGGGCGGCGGCGGGGCGCCGCGCAACGAGAGCGACAAGGACGGCGACAGGCGGCGCTGGGAGCGCGCCGTGCGGGAGACGCTCGCGCGCGGCGCCGTGGGCAGCCTGCACGTGGACCCCGCCTTCCTGCTGCTGGAGCCCGTGAGCCGTGCGTATCGAACTGACTGTTGAGCGTCGAACAGACGCCGGCGGGGCGGCGGCGGGGCGCCGCGCAACGAGAGCGACAAGGACGGCGACAGGCGGCGCTGGGAGCGCGCCGTGCGGGAGACGCTCGCGCGCGGCGCCGTGGGCAGCCTGCACGTGGACCCCGCCTTCCTGCTGCTGGAGCCCGTGAGCCGTGCGTATCGAACTGACTGTTGAGCGTCGAACAGACGCCGGCGGGGCGGCGGCGGGGCGCCGCGCAACGAGAGCGACAAGGACGGCGACAGGCGGCGCTGGGAGCGCGCCGTGCGGGAGACGCTCGCGCGCGGCGCCGTGGGCAGCCTGCACGTGGACCCCGCCTTCCTGCTGCTGGAGCCCGTGAGCCGTGCGTATCGAACTGACTGTTGAGCGTCGAACAGACGCCGGCGGGGCGGCGGCGGGGCGCCGCGCAACGAGAGCGACAAGGACGGCGACAGGCGGCGCTGGGAGCGCGCCGTGCGGGAGACGCTCGCGCGCGGCGCCGTGGGCAGCCTGCACGTGGACCCCGCCTTCCTGCTGCTGGAGCCCGTGAGCCGTGCGTATCGAACTGACTGTTGAGCGTCGAACAGACGCCGGCGGGGCGGCGGCGGGGCGCCGCGCAACGAGAGCGACAAGGACGGCGACAGGCGGCGCTGGGAGCGCGCCGTGCGGGAGACGCTCGCGCGCGGCGCCGTGGGCAGCCTGCACGTGGACCCCGCCTTCCTGCTGCTGGAGCCCGTGAGCCGTGCGTATCGAACTGACTGTTGAGCGTCGAACAGACGCCGGCGGGGCGGCGGCGGGGCGCCGCGCAACGAGAGCGACAAGGACGGCGACAGGCGGCGCTGGGAGCGCGCCGTGCGGGAGACGCTCGCGCGCGGCGCCGTGGGCAGCCTGCACGTGGACCCCGCCTTCCTGCTGCTGGAGCCCGTGAGCCGTGCGTATCGAACTGACTGTTGAGCGTCGAACAGACGCCGGCGGGGCGGCGGCGGGGCGCCGCGCAACGAGAGCGACAAGGACGGCGACAGGCGGCGCTGGGAGCGCGCCGTGCGGGAGACGCTCGCGCGCGGCGCCGTGGGCAGCCTGCACGTGGACCCCGCCTTCCTGCTGCTGGAGCCCGTGAGCCGTGCGTATCGAACTGACTGTTGAGCGTCGAACAGACGCCGGCGGGGCGGCGGCGGGGCGCCGCGCAACGAGAGCGACAAGGACGGCGACAGGCGGCGCTGGGAGCGCGCCGTGCGGGAGACGCTCGCGCGCGGCGCCGTGGGCAGCCTGCACGTGGACCCCGCCTTCCTGCTGCTGGAGCCCGTGAGCCGTGCGTATCGAACTGACTGTTGAGCGTCGAACAGACGCCGGCGGGGCGGCGGCGGGGCGCCGCGCAACGAGAGCGACAAGGACGGCGACAGGCGGCGCTGGGAGCGCGCCGTGCGGGAGACGCTCGCGCGCGGCGCCGTGGGCAGCCTGCACGTGGACCCCGCCTTCCTGCTGCTGGAGCCCGTGAGCCGTGCGTATCGAACTGACTGTTGAGCGTCGAACAGACGCCGGCGGGGCGGCGGCGGGGCGCCGCGCAACGAGAGCGACAAGGACGGCGACAGGCGGCGCTGGGAGCGCGCCGTGCGGGAGACGCTCGCGCGCGGCGCCGTGGGCAGCCTGCACGTGGACCCCGCCTTCCTGCTGCTGGAGCCCGTGAGCCGTGCGTATCGAACTGACTGTTGAGCGTCGAACAGACGCCGGCGGGGCGGCGGCGGGGCGCCGCGCAACGAGAGCGACAAGGACGGCGACAGGCGGCGCTGGGAGCGCGCCGTGCGGGAGACGCTCGCGCGCGGCGCCGTGGGCAGCCTGCACGTGGACCCCGCCTTCCTGCTGCTGGAGCCCGTGAGCCGTGCGTATCGAACTGACTGTTGAGCGTCGAACAGACGCCGGCGGGGCGGCGGCGGGGCGCCGCGCAACGAGAGCGACAAGGACGGCGACAGGCGGCGCTGGGAGCGCGCCGTGCGGGAGACGCTCGCGCGCGGCGCCGTGGGCAGCCTGCACGTGGACCCCGCCTTCCTGCTGCTGGAGCCCGTGAGCCGTGCGTATCGAACTGACTGTTGAGCGTCGAACAGACGCCGGCGGGGCGGCGGCGGGGCGCCGCGCAACGAGAGCGACAAGGACGGCGACAGGCGGCGCTGGGAGCGCGCCGTGCGGGAGACGCTCGCGCGCGGCGCCGTGGGCAGCCTGCACGTGGACCCCGCCTTCCTGCTGCTGGAGCCCGTGAGCCGTGCGTATCGAACTGACTGTTGAGCGTCGAACAGACGCCGGCGGGGCGGCGGCGGGGCGCCGCGCAACGAGAGCGACAAGGACGGCGACAGGCGGCGCTGGGAGCGCGCCGTGCGGGAGACGCTCGCGCGCGGCGCCGTGGGCAGCCTGCACGTGGACCCCGCCTTCCTGCTGCTGGAGCCCGTGAGCCGTGCGTATCGAACTGACTGTTGAGCGTCGAACAGACGCCGGCGGGGCGGCGGCGGGGCGCCGCGCAACGAGAGCGACAAGGACGGCGACAGGCGGCGCTGGGAGCGCGCCGTGCGGGAGACGCTCGCGCGCGGCGCCGTGGGCAGCCTGCACGTGGACCCCGCCTTCCTGCTGCTGGAGCCCGTGAGCCGTGCGTATCGAACTGACTGTTGAGCGTCGAACAGACGCCGGCGGGGCGGCGGCGGGGCGCCGCGCAACGAGAGCGACAAGGACGGCGACAGGCGGCGCTGGGAGCGCGCCGTGCGGGAGACGCTCGCGCGCGGCGCCGTGGGCAGCCTGCACGTGGACCCCGCCTTCCTGCTGCTGGAGCCCGTGAGCCGTGCGTATCGAACTGACTGTTGAGCGTCGAACAGACGCCGGCGGGGCGGCGGCGGGGCGCCGCGCAACGAGAGCGACAAGGACGGCGACAGGCGGCGCTGGGAGCGCGCCGTGCGGGAGACGCTCGCGCGCGGCGCCGTGGGCAGCCTGCACGTGGACCCCGCCTTCCTGCTGCTGGAGCCCGTGAGCCGTGCGTATCGAACTGACTGTTGAGCGTCGAACAGACGCCGGCGGGGCGGCGGCGGGGCGCCGCGCAACGAGAGCGACAAGGACGGCGACAGGCGGCGCTGGGAGCGCGCCGTGCGGGAGACGCTCGCGCGCGGCGCCGTGGGCAGCCTGCACGTGGACCCCGCCTTCCTGCTGCTGGAGCCCGTGAGCCGTGCGTATCGAACTGACTGTTGAGCGTCGAACAGACGCCGGCGGGGCGGCGGCGGGGCGCCGCGCAACGAGAGCGACAAGGACGGCGACAGGCGGCGCTGGGAGCGCGCCGTGCGGGAGACGCTCGCGCGCGGCGCCGTGGGCAGCCTGCACGTGGACCCCGCCTTCCTGCTGCTGGAGCCCGTGAGCCGTGCGTATCGAACTGACTGTTGAGCGTCGAACAGACGCCGGCGGGGCGGCGGCGGGGCGCCGCGCAACGAGAGCGACAAGGACGGCGACAGGCGGCGCTGGGAGCGCGCCGTGCGGGAGACGCTCGCGCGCGGCGCCGTGGGCAGCCTGCACGTGGACCCCGCCTTCCTGCTGCTGGAGCCCGTGAGCCGTGCGTATCGAACTGACTGTTGAGCGTCGAACAGACGCCGGCGGGGCGGCGGCGGGGCGCCGCGCAACGAGAGCGACAAGGACGGCGACAGGCGGCGCTGGGAGCGCGCCGTGCGGGAGACGCTCGCGCGCGGCGCCGTGGGCAGCCTGCACGTGGACCCCGCCTTCCTGCTGCTGGAGCCCGTGAGCCGTGCGTATCGAACTGACTGTTGAGCGTCGAACAGACGCCGGCGGGGCGGCGGCGGGGCGCCGCGCAACGAGAGCGACAAGGACGGCGACAGGCGGCGCTGGGAGCGCGCCGTGCGGGAGACGCTCGCGCGCGGCGCCGTGGGCAGCCTGCACGTGGACCCCGCCTTCCTGCTGCTGGAGCCCGTGAGCCGTGCGTATCGAACTGACTGTTGAGCGTCGAACAGACGCCGGCGGGGCGGCGGCGGGGCGCCGCGCAACGAGAGCGACAAGGACGGCGACAGGCGGCGCTGGGAGCGCGCCGTGCGGGAGACGCTCGCGCGCGGCGCCGTGGGCAGCCTGCACGTGGACCCCGCCTTCCTGCTGCTGGAGCCCGTGAGCCGTGCGTATCGAACTGACTGTTGAGCGTCGAACAGACGCCGGCGGGGCGGCGGCGGGGCGCCGCGCAACGAGAGCGACAAGGACGGCGACAGGCGGCGCTGGGAGCGCGCCGTGCGGGAGACGCTCGCGCGCGGCGCCGTGGGCAGCCTGCACGTGGACCCCGCCTTCCTGCTGCTGGAGCCCGTGAGCCGTGCGTATCGAACTGACTGTTGAGCGTCGAACAGACGCCGGCGGGGCGGCGGCGGGGCGCCGCGCAACGAGAGCGACAAGGACGGCGACAGGCGGCGCTGGGAGCGCGCCGTGCGGGAGACGCTCGCGCGCGGCGCCGTGGGCAGCCTGCACGTGGACCCCGCCTTCCTGCTGCTGGAGCCCGTGAGCCGTGCGTATCGAACTGACTGTTGAGCGTCGAACAGACGCCGGCGGGGCGGCGGCGGGGCGCCGCGCAACGAGAGCGACAAGGACGGCGACAGGCGGCGCTGGGAGCGCGCCGTGCGGGAGACGCTCGCGCGCGGCGCCGTGGGCAGCCTGCACGTGGACCCCGCCTTCCTGCTGCTGGAGCCCGTGAGCCGTGCGTATCGAACTGACTGTTGAGCGTCGAACAGACGCCGGCGGGGCGGCGGCGGGGCGCCGCGCAACGAGAGCGACAAGGACGGCGACAGGCGGCGCTGGGAGCGCGCCGTGCGGGAGACGCTCGCGCGCGGCGCCGTGGGCAGCCTGCACGTGGACCCCGCCTTCCTGCTGCTGGAGCCCGTGAGCCGTGCGTATCGAACTGACTGTTGAGCGTCGAACAGACGCCGGCGGGGCGGCGGCGGGGCGCCGCGCAACGAGAGCGACAAGGACGGCGACAGGCGGCGCTGGGAGCGCGCCGTGCGGGAGACGCTCGCGCGCGGCGCCGTGGGCAGCCTGCACGTGGACCCCGCCTTCCTGCTGCTGGAGCCCGTGAGCCGTGCGTATCGAACTGACTGTTGAGCGTCGAACAGACGCCGGCGGGGCGGCGGCGGGGCGCCGCGCAACGAGAGCGACAAGGACGGCGACAGGCGGCGCTGGGAGCGCGCCGTGCGGGAGACGCTCGCGCGCGGCGCCGTGGGCAGCCTGCACGTGGACCCCGCCTTCCTGCTGCTGGAGCCCGTGAGCCGTGCGTATCGAACTGACTGTTGAGCGTCGAACAGACGCCGGCGGGGCGGCGGCGGGGCGCCGCGCAACGAGAGCGACAAGGACGGCGACAGGCGGCGCTGGGAGCGCGCCGTGCGGGAGACGCTCGCGCGCGGCGCCGTGGGCAGCCTGCACGTGGACCCCGCCTTCCTGCTGCTGGAGCCCGTGAGCCGTGCGTATCGAACTGACTGTTGAGCGTCGAACAGACGCCGGCGGGGCGGCGGCGGGGCGCCGCGCAACGAGAGCGACAAGGACGGCGACAGGCGGCGCTGGGAGCGCGCCGTGCGGGAGACGCTCGCGCGCGGCGCCGTGGGCAGCCTGCACGTGGACCCCGCCTTCCTGCTGCTGGAGCCCGTGAGCCGTGCGTATCGAACTGACTGTTGAGCGTCGAACAGACGCCGGCGGGGCGGCGGCGGGGCGCCGCGCAACGAGAGCGACAAGGACGGCGACAGGCGGCGCTGGGAGCGCGCCGTGCGGGAGACGCTCGCGCGCGGCGCCGTGGGCAGCCTGCACGTGGACCCCGCCTTCCTGCTGCTGGAGCCCGTGAGCCGTGCGTATCGAACTGACTGTTGAGCGTCGAACAGACGCCGGCGGGGCGGCGGCGGAGCTGGCGAGCGCGTGCTGCGCGCGGGCCGTGGGCAGCCTGCACGTGGACCCCGCCTTCCTGCTGCTGGAGCCCGTGAGCCGTGCGTATCGAACTGACTGTTGAGCGTCGAACAGACGCCGGCGGGGCGGCGGCGGGGCGCCGCGCAACGAGAGCGACAAGGACGGCGACAGGCGGCGCTGGGAGCGCGCCGTGCGGGAGACGCTCGCGCGCGGCGCCGTGGGCAGCCTGCACGTGGACCCCGCCTTCCTGCTGCTGGAGCCCGTGAGCCGTGCGTATCGAACTGACTGTTGAGCGTCGAACAGACGCCGGCGGGGCGGCGGCGGGGCGCCGCGCAACGAGAGCGACAAGGACGGCGACAGGCGGCGCTGGGAGCGCGCCGTGCGGGAGACGCTCGCGCGCGGCGCCGTGGGCAGCCTGCACGTGGACCCCGCCTTCCTGCTGCTGGAGCCCGTGAGCCGTGCGTATCGAACTGACTGTTGAGCGTCGAACAGACGCCGGCGGGGCGGCGGCGGGGCGCCGCGCAACGAGAGCGACAAGGACGGCGACAGGCGGCGCTGGGAGCGCGCCGTGCGGGAGACGCTCGCGCGCGGCGCCGTGGGCAGCCTGCACGTGGACCCCGCCTTCCTGCTGCTGGAGCCCGTGAGCCGTGCGTATCGAACTGACTGTTGAGCGTCGAACAGACGCCGGCGGGGCGGCGGCGGAGCTGGCGAGCGCGTGCTGCGCGCGGGCCGTGGGCAGCCTGCACGTGGACCCCGCCTTCCTGCTGCTGGAGCCCGTGAGCCGTGCGTATCGAACTGACTGTTGAGCGTCGAACAGACGCCGGCGGGGCGGCGGCGGGGCGCCGCGCAACGAGAGCGACAAGGACGGCGACAGGCGGCGCTGGGAGCGCGCCGTGCGGGAGACGCTCGCGCGCGGCGCCGTGGGCAGCCTGCACGTGGACCCCGCCTTCCTGCTGCTGGAGCCCGTGAGCCGTGCGTATCGAACTGACTGTTGAGCGTCGAACAGACGCCGGCGGGGCGGCGGCGGAGCTGGCGAGCGCGTGCTGCGCGCGGGCCGTGGGCAGCCTGCACGTGGACCCCGCCTTCCTGCTGCTGGAGCCCGTGAGCCGTGCGTATCGAACTGACTGTTGAGCGTCGAACAGACGCCGGCGGGGCGGCGGCGGAGCTGGCGAGCGCGTGCTGCGCGCGGGCCGTGGGCAGCCTGCACGTGGACCCCGCCTTCCTGCTGCTGGAGCCCGTGAGCCGTGCGTATCGAACTGACTGTTGAGCGTCGAACAGACGCCGGCGGGGCGGCGGCGGAGCTGGCGAGCGCGTGCTGCGCGCGGGCCGTGGGCAGCCTGCACGTGGACCCCGCCTTCCTGCTGCTGGAGCCCGTGAGCCGTGCGTATCGAACTGACTGTTGAGCGTCGAACAGACGCCGGCGGGGCGGCGGCGGGGCGCCGCGCAACGAGAGCGACAAGGACGGCGACAGGCGGCGCTGGGAGCGCGCCGTGCGGGAGACGCTCGCGCGCGGCGCCGTGGGCAGCCTGCACGTGGACCCCGCCTTCCTGCTGCTGGAGCCCGTGAGCCGTGCGTATCGAACTGACTGTTGAGCGTCGAACAGACGCCGGCGGGGCGGCGGCGGAGCTGGCGAGCGCGTGCTGCGCGCGGGCCGTGGCCCGCCGGCGCCGCGTACGGCGGCACACTGACGGCTGGCGCGCGGCGGGAGGCTGGCGCTGGCGGGGCGCGACAGAAGCGGGGCGCGTTGCCGGCGGGGCGCAGCCTGTGTGACCACGCTAGCGGTGTGTAGGGAAATATCGCGCTGCGGGCCCGCGACGGTGCTGTGTGGTCGACCCTTTAAGCTGCGTACGAATTGCTGCGCTTAGCCCGAGGCATGCTCGCGAAACAATTTGGTGCACACACTCGCGCGCGGGCGAGGCAGCGTGCGAGTGGCGAGCCGACATCGTGCGTCGTTCAAAATGACGTCGGACACGATGACAGCCGCGGCTGCGTTTATCGTAATTAACCAAATTATTACCAAAAAGAAAAGAAAAATGGATGAATCAGTTATACAAAATTCGTAATTCCGTCCGCGGCACGCTCGGGTAGGTACACGAGCTACACCAACACAGGAGCCGTGCGTGCCGACACACGGCTACTCTAATTCGTACGCAACTTTAGGAAGGCTGGTTTCATTTTATTTAAGGGTGGGTTACACGAACTTACGATCACAGACCGATCAACGTTAAATATAACGCCGGCAGCTGTCATTCCATAGAAACTTGTCAATCTTTCTATACATTCACGTTTTTAATGTTTAGGTTTAAATATTCCGATTAAGGAAACTATAAATCCATAATTTACTACTTTTTACTGTGTCAAATGTAACCGTATGAGACTGTTTGTTTCTTAATAAATAAATAAACATTCAGATTTGAACGGTCACCGCTTACGATACAGACGGTTTGGTGCACCCGCCCGGAGTCTGCACGGTTCGTCCCGTCAGCCTGTAAAACTATGTTTTTGTATTTTTTGACAAGACTGACCAGCAGTGGACCTGATGGTAAATGAGGCCAGGGCTTCAGATTAAACTTACTGATTATTGACGGCGTAAGGATCAAAGGATGCATTCGCTCCCCACGCCTGGACGGTCGGTAAAGAAACGGGGAAGGTGGAATTAAGCGAAGTTATGGTGTTTATTTGTTCAAGCTGACGTCAAAATAGTACCTGCGGCAGATTATACTTTGGCCGAATTAAGTAATTATTTCCTGATTTGATATATTAGTCTAAAACAGTATTTCATTATTTTTCTGTCAAATCTGCATCCAGTAAATGTCCCGTCTGTTCTTAACTCGTGGCTCTGAGCTGTAGAACTCACAGGAAATGAGATCTGTACAGGAGGGCAGCGGGACACCGGACAAATGATTTTCGGTTCCAGCTGAAACATAGTATTTCTTCTCCTTCGCTCGCTCGTTCGATAATGTGTTTTTTTATTAATCCTGTATCTCCTATTTCCAGTAGTATCAACCCAATCCATCCCCTCGGAGAGCGGCAACGCGCGCTCGTTCTTCGGCCTGGCCGAGACCAAGCTGTACGTGGTGGTCGGCTGCGTGGCGGCCCTCGTGCTGGTGGCGCTGCTGCAGGCTGGATGCACTCTGTACCGAAGCGGTAGTGGCAAGAGGAAGGTAACGCAAACATCATAAAACTGGACTTTACTCGATGTACAGAATAATTAATAGTACCTAAAGGTACAAAAGGTCCACTGCCTAAGTGATGACGTTAGCTGTTATTTTTTGGCAATAGACAATTATAGAGTGTCATAGGGTTGTCGACGGACTATATAACTGAACATCCATAATTATAATAGTTTTTGATAATATGTTTGTTAACGAATTAATCATACATTACGGAAAGAATATTATTTTATGACAATAAAAAAATACGATAGCTGGGAAGTAAGAATAAAGTAAAAATATACTTGCGTGCGATTCGCTGTACAGCCCTAGCTAGACCCGTACGTCTATCGTCTATCGAGGCATACTCTCGATTTTTTTCGCATTATTTATTTATATATTTCTTACATATTACATTTGCAGGGTTACAGTAAAGTATCAAGGCGTCTACAGTGTTAGGACTTAATTTAAAATTGTGCTTAATAAGTTAAATGAATACATTAAAACTTACATAGTAATCTAGGCACGTTGCTACCTACTCGTAGTAACTATAGATATTAGTTAGGGCAGTTATTTTAGTGAGCAGGGTTTGCCACTGGCAGGTATCGGCAAACACGTCGGCACCTGCACGCGTCTCGACACGAGTACCGAGTACCGAGTACCGAGTACCGAGTACCGAGTACCGAGTACCGAGTACCGAGTGCCGAGTACCGAGTACCGAGTGGACGAGTAGCGCGGCGCCGGCGCGCGGGCCGCATAGCTCGGGAGGTGGTTATATCCGACGCGCTATTTTCTTTCAGTAGAGGTGTAACTCCCGATACTTTCCATAGATCAGGATACACTCCGTTCCGAAGAGACAAGTTAAATATGAAAAGGCTGCTTTAGCACCGAAACACAATCTTTGATCAAGAATACAGGAATACCGTCTGGACCCGGTGCAGCTGCAATTTTTAATTTCCTAACAACGCCACTCAACTCACGAGGAGATACATTAAGCAAAGTTATACAGATAGAGTCTTATCCTCCGACTGCTTTTCGAACGGCCATGTCAACGTCTAGCAACGGGGAGTCAGCGTGAAATGTCGAGCTAAAGTACGCATGCGCAACAAACACCTACGCTGCATCTTGCTCTGCCAACTTTATACTGCCGGACGTATAGCAGTTAAGTCGTCGGTGGCTGCGCCGATCTTTGAAATATTTCCAAAAAGTAGCGGAGTCTCGACTAATTAATTGCTCAGTTCTCAGTAAATACTGCTTATGCGCTGAAGCCATTAATTCTTTAACTAGAGGTCGATAAGACCTAAACAGTTCCCTATTCAAATCCAGGCTCTTGCTCTTATACTTGACGAGGTGGAAATGTTTAATTATTGTGGAATTATACCTCTTTTTCTATGTGTTCAAATAAGACAAAGACGGATAGTGCGAGAAAAATCGAGAGGGCTCGCGCGCCGTCTCGTGATAGCCGTGCAGGAGGTTACCATAGATAAACAACGTTTCGCGCCAAAATGATTGTGGGATAGGCCTGCTCGATGTAGGTTACGACTACACACATTGTCAAACTACTTGCCCTAATCATGAACTGGTCTATTTGTGGAGGCGAATGGAAAATGTATCAGCACATACTTAATTACTTAGTACAGCACGTCTACGATAGACGTGCAGGGCATTTTCCGCAAGTCGACATCCAGTGTGCCTATGTTGCGTGAGCGCTATTCGCTTACGTCTAGCGCTGTTAACTACCCCGGCTCCTCCAAAAAGCTAGTGAGTGCCCGTGATGCCACCATCACCATTCTATATTAAATTGTATGACGTTTCCGTGAGTCACCAACGGTGCTGGCAGAAAATCAGCGCTGTAGGTGTCTGACACCTCAGCATAATGCTGAGCCAGTGTCCGGTTCGCGATCGCAGAGACACTTGTTTTATGTGCTTTTCTTTTTATTTTATTATTTAAGTGTGAATAAATTGTATCTTTATTTCTTTCTTCTTTTTTCTTTTCACCATCAAACGATGTACACTATACTTCCCACTGCAGACCAATGGCCTCAATGTATATCTAATATGTATGTTCAATTCCCCAGGAACAGCTGATCCCGAACCTGGGCTGGAAGCAGGACTACGCGACGGCCAACACCAACTACGCGTTCGAGCCGTTCGAGAACGACGAGAAGTACCACAGCACGGCCTCCACAGCGCCGCTGCGGGAGAGGCCGGGCTCCGCTCCGTTGAGGCCTACTAACCCGCCTCCACCACGACCAGGTAATATGACCCTCGGTAACAATTAAACCATTGAATCCGCTGGTAAAGAGCAAGGCAATAGGGATGTAGACTCAAAATGTATTATTACTCGAAAAGAAAGAAGGCAAACATTATGTTTAGTGACCAAAATCCCATTCAGATATCTCAAAAAATTACGAAGCTACAACCGTTTTAATATTGCTTGTAAGAGCGTGAAAACGCTCGGGAATCGTGACGCCACCGCCTGTGACTCGCGTCCAGTGTAAAATAGTGCAAGACAATCGTTTCATGTGAAACGATTGTCATTCACTAAATATTAAAACTTTGTGATTATGTAATCCCCTGCTTTCCTTTTTTCTCAATTTGACAATATATAAATATAAAAAAAATATAAATATTAGGGGACAATCTTACACAAATCGACCTAGTCCCAAACTAAGCAAAGCTTGTACTATGGGTACCAGACGACGATAAACATACTTATATAAATAAATAAATACTTAAATACATAGAAAACATCCATTACTCAGGAACAAATATTCGTGCTCATCACACAAATAAATGCCCTTACCGGGATTCGAACCCAGGACCTCTTGCTTCGTAGGCAGGGTCACTACCAACTAGGCTAAAGCGGTCGGTTATTTTTTTTATCCTTTTCCGAGAATATTCAACATTATTGGTACAGCACATACTTTCCTAAACTGGGTTGGACTTTCTTACTTTCTCGCTTAATGCAGCGCCTAAGTAGTCGGGTCATTGCCCCTCGCTCTAGTACCAGCTAAGGTAGCTAGGCCAAACCTCACAATACTACATAGACTAATTGTAGCCTGTAACGAAGAAATAAGAACAACATCGACAACTCCGCTACGTGAATTTGACTATTTAAAGGGTTGACACAATTCAGCAACAAAATTTGTCTCACCACGCTCTAGATAACAATAAGATTAGACCCTAATCGGTCCGTACTGCGCTAAGTACGAACTAGCCATTTGTTTCCCAACCGTGTATTTATCCCATCTCTTCTGCACCTAAATCACCAAGTCCTGAATCTAACCAAAATAAATCATAAAGCTGCTAGCACCATCTAACACAGCAAACAATCTCATTTCAGTGAGCAATAACAAAATGGCGCCGAACGGCAAGAACGGCAAGATGGCGGCGCACGGTAACGGGAACGGGAACAAGATGTCCCCCAACGGGAACGGGGGGAACGGGAACGGGAACGGGAGCGGGAAGATGGCGCCCAAGCACCCGAACAGCGCCGCGCAGTACTACCACGAGACGCGCTCGCTGCAGCGGCGGCCGCAGCAACAATACGGGTAACGATTTAATCGTTATGCTTTTTCATGTAAACTATTGATCCAATTTAAGAAAATCCGTTCGGGTGAGCCATCAGCAAAGATGTACTAAGCTGTATTTCGTTACAAATGTATTTAATCCTACGGCGAACTTTAGAGTAGGCGAATACATACATTATTATAAATCAACATTCAGCTTTCTTAGCCAATTAGCTGCGTCTACGGACCAATGACAGCAAGCTGCCAAATATACGAAAACACAGCTTGGCATATCTCTGGTGGATATGCACCTTTAAGGCGTGATATGTATGCCTAACTAGGCCGATTTGTAACCACTCTGTCACCATTCAATTGTTTTGTTACAAGACGTTAGAAACTAGAAAAACTACCGAATGTTTCACGATAACATAAAGTTCACTACTAAATAGAAACAAATAATAACAAAATAACCTTGGTACTTACATAATGCCTAATGAGTTTTGATGTCTCACATATGCGTACTATGGAACTACGATGAACGAAAGAAAATACAAAATAAATAAATATTAATTAAGTCGTCCGCATTTAAGTAGTAGTAGTTAGTTTTTAAGTATTTATTTATCTATATAAGTATGTTTATCGTCGTCTAGTACCCATAGTACAAGCTTTGCTTAGTTTGGGACTAGGTCGATTTGTGTAAGATTGTCCCCTAATATTTATTTATTTTATTTTTATTTATTTTCGCCAAACACTAAAGCTAAATTTTGGCGTATAGACGTAGGATGTAGGTAACATAATTATATATATAAAAATGCAAGATTTGTGTTTATCGTATAAAAACCTCACCAGAGATTATTCACCTCCTAATCTTGAATATTGGTTTAATTAGAGGATACAATTTTACATTTATGTAACAACTAGATTCTGCCCGCGTCTTCGCCCGCGTGGAACTCCTTTATACTTATAGTAGCTCCATACAAACTTTCACCTCCAATTGCACCTCAGGGGATGATTTCCAGGATAAATCTATCCTATGTCCTTCCCCGGGACTCAAACTATCTCTACACGAAATTTCGTCTAAATCGGTTCAGCGGTTTAAGCGTGAAGAAGTAACAGACAGACACACACTTTCGCATTTATAATACTAGTATGGATATATATGCATAGCAGATTGATAAGAAAAATCGAATTCTAATGTAAGTAGGTATTTATTGTTCGTATTACTTCGTATCTGAACTTCATTCAAGTATTTATAAATCCTACCCTTTTATAACAACAATGCGTTTATCGACCCAATGTAGACACGGCCTAAAGGTGCATACGGGGTGGATCAATAGGGGTGGGAAACCGCTGCGCCAACTAGCGGGAAATTTCGCAACCAACATCATATGACCGTGTGGCCTAATGGATAAGGCGTCGGACTTCGGATCCGAAGATTGCAGGTTCGAGTCCTGTCACGGTCGAATCATCCTTTTTGATTTATTTTCTATTTTATTTGCTCATGTTACTTTTCGTTTGTCATGTATATTTGGGACTAACATTTTTTATATTACCTAATTTCATAACAATTTTATGTAAGGCAATAAAAAAAATATGGCAGTAGTTACTACGTTGTGATGGGTAACGACTTGGCGGCGCTTAATTCCGGATGCAGTGCCTGGTATCAAGATGCTGTGTGTGTGTGCAATTCGGGTTTGCGTATACGATTACCTGGACATCGTTTTGGGCAGGTAGTAGCAGATATTTAGGATCTTTTCGCCTCTTTAGCTCTTGTAAAAAAAGCGAATCTACACACCAGGTACTTATACTTTTGGTCGGTTAGACTATTTTTTTTATAAGAGAACTGATATTGTAACTTGATATCTTGAGAAGTGTAGCATTAATATATACTTATATTATAACGAGATAATTTTTGTGAGTTACTATTTGTATGTTTATTTGTACCTACTATTTGTATGTTTGCATGTAGGGGGTAACCCCCAGAACCGCTTATGGGGCTCCCATACGCCAATGACCTTCGATCTGAATCCCTTAGTTTTTGTGTTTTTTTGTAGCTTATTATATGTATTAACAACAACGGCTTTCAGCAATATAGGCACATATTTACTTCAAAGTTCATTGTTTTCGAGATATTTGGCATCAAACTTGATCAATTTTAGGCCAAAAAACTGGTTTTCTGGCTATAACTTTTGTGTTGATTAGTTTAAAATGAAAACCCTAGACACGTTTTTAGAGACGTCAAAGACGAACCCAAATATGTAGATTTCGGATATGGTGATATGATCTTTCACGTCAATAGAGATACGAAATAAGTGTTTTTTTTAGACAATGTTTAAAAAAATCATAAAAAATTAAGTATACATTTCCTTCAAAATCCGGTAGATAAAAATGGCCTCCAGGACCACAAGGTTGAATTCCTAAAATGTTGGATTTGCATAAAGTTGAATTTGCAGCATGTTGAACGTTAAAATGTTGAATTTGCATAATGTTGAAATATTCAAAAGTTGAATTCCCACAACGTTGACTTAAAACGATAAATAATTCGAACAGTTTTGACGGAGCCCCGCTGAGCGGGGCTCCTATTTCTGGTCTGTTGGCCCTTCGGGCATCTGAAGATACCTAACGAACCTAACCTACCTACCAGTAGTACCCACCAGGTAGTTCAACTGGTAGGTAGGTTAGGTTCGTTAGGTATCTTCAGATGCCCGAAGGGCCAACAGACCAGAAATAGGAGCCCCGCTCCGCGGGGCTCCGTCAAAACTGTTCGTATTATTTATCGTTTTAAGTCAACGTTGTGGGAATTCAACTTTGGAATATTTCAACATAATAAGAATTCAACATTTTGCGAAACAAAATATATTCAACTTTCTGGGAAAGTCAACATTTCGGGATTTCAACATTTTAGGAATTCAACCTTGTGGTCCTGGAGGAAAAATGGAGATAAAAGATTGAAGAACCCGATAGCCGTTTGACTTATAATTCTATCTGTAGCGCAAAAGTAGGAGATACGATTCAAAACTTGTCAAAAATCTATAAAAAACCTCTGGTAGCCCCTTAATAGAATAGACCTCCTGGATTCATGTAGGTCAGGGGTCTTCAAACTTTTTGACTCAAGGGCCACAATGCACTTAATATAAATCATGCGGGCCAAGACTTTGGTTTCATGGCTGGTCAATGGTCATGACCAACCATACCCCATCGCTATCACGGGCCGGACTCTCCGCTTTGTTTCCGCGGGCCGTAGTTTGGCGACCCCTGTCATAGGTTATAGGCCATTCTATCCGCCTGTGTTCTTTTCAGCTAGCTTTATAAATATGAGTATAAATACGAGTATGTTCCCCGCAGGTACTCAACGCGGCCCGACCGCGCTAGCTACTCGCTGCCCCGCGGGCGAGACATGTCGCAGCCAGACTTCTACTTCATGCCGTCGCAGCGCAAGTACGAAGGTGAAGTGGTTAGGGTCTACGTCGACTATCGGGACAGGGACCAGTAGTGCCCTAATTGACTTATATAAACGTGGACTAAAGCCACATAACAGTCTCAGTTATGGCACTCATGGCCAACGAGTGACACCGTCTCACATAGTATGTTAATGCTTATTAACACATATTTATGTGTTAATAAGCATTAACCAAGGACCCCGTAACATAATGCCTTACGCCTCACAGTGCTACACGTAGGTGTAGTAACACGAGAAAAGGACGGGTTAGGCTTGTAAAACACACTTTCCCGAAATGTGCACTTTCTGCAAAGGTGCACTTTCCGCAAAATGTACATTCCCAAAATGTACACTTTCCCAATTTGGAAACTTTCCCGAAATGGCACTTTTTCAAACATTGCACTTTTCCAAAATTTTCCCATTTAGGGCACTTTCTCAAAATTTATACCATTTATTATTTTGACACTTTCTACACACGCACACGCACACGCCGGGTAAATATTATTTTCTTTTTAGGGTCCCGTAGTCAAAATTGCAAAAACGGAACGCTTATAGTTTCGGTTTTTCTGTCCGTCCGTCTGTCCGTTTGCATTTGCACTATTTCATAGAAACCCTTAGTACTATGTGTACCTGTATAGTATACTTTCAGGGAAAATATACCTTTTGCAAAAGTGCACATACTGGGAAAGTGCACCTATTGACAAAGTGTACATATCGGGAAGTGCACTTTTAGAGACAGTGTACATTCCGGGAAAATGATCATTCTATAAAAAATCACCTTTGTAGAAAGTACACTTCGGGAAGGTGTGTTTTACGAGACTAACCCAAAAGTAAGTACCTAAGGCCAACCCCATAATATAATGCCTTATGCCCTTACGAGTTACGAGTATGCGTAATACCGTTACTACAGTCAAGTGTAAAAATATGGGTGCATACAACTTACTCCTAAATATGTCCCATCGCTCTTATGTCAGCGGATTAAGGTTTCGGTACACATTTATGCGAGAAGTAAACCGATACATATTTTTATTACCTACAAGGTAATGGACACTATATTTTAGATGTTTCTAATATTATGTAGAACTTGTATATGCGTATTAAAGGGAGCAGCACTTATTGATAATCCGCAGTCTTATAAAATGGTGACATCAATTTGACATTTTGCTTAATTTAGTTATTTAGTAATAGTTTATTTAAGTTGATGGACAGGTTAAAAGCTTTAATGTAGAGTAGTTAGTTGGTTTTGTATTTTAGATTGAAATGTGCCAGATTGTAGAGTTGGGGTTATGTAAATATGTAACTGTATTTATTATAATTTTCTTTTGTCTTGTGTATCAAGTAATGCTTTAATAATATAGTATAAGTAATATATTCATATTTTACCGCTCGTTAAAAAATAAATATACTAATATGTACTGTCTATAATAATTGCTTGCTAATGTGCAAATATAAATGTATGTCTCAAAAAGCTTGATATTGTATGAAAAGACAAGTATCACTTCCAATTTGTATTTCATAAATGTGGATCAAAAAGATTTTTGAGGCAACAATAGAAATAAAAAAGAATTAGACAATTTTACATATAATTAAATTCACAAAAACCTAGTGCTTATTTGTTTAAGCGTATTTTATTATTTTACTATGTCATCTAATCCAGTGTTTCGATAATCTTTCCGGATGTGGAAGTTTTTGGTTAAACTGTTGTACTTAGTCAATATTAAGGGAAGTAATCAATTGTAATTTGGTTTTAATGATTGGTTTGGTTTTAATGAATGATTTTTAAATGCTTTGTTTGCACGTATTTTATTTTTGCACTAGTAGATGATAATTTACTAATGGTACGTTCTATTATAATACAGTATTTGTTAAGATGTTAATTTTATTGTTTAAAATATATTAATATATCACATCTTATTAATAGTATTCTCTTATTTTAACAGTTAATGTTACTAACTATGATTTACAAATTAAATATGTCAGTAGAAAATGGTTTGGTGTTTCGCACGCACACAAAATCAAACAACTATTATTTAAATAAATTGACAGTCATTTTAATCTCTATAACATTAACAAAAATAACTTTCTGTAAATAACTTTCTCGATATTTATTTCAACTATTTATTTTTTTCCAGATTTTTGACGGAGTTGAGGAATGGCGATAATTTTTAGTTACCAATAATTATTTCTCTTGCACCGAACATTTTATGTACATTTAAGACTCCCACATTTATATAATTACTCCCAAACCAGATCTAGTCTCGTTTCACAGTTTTAATCTAAGTTATTTTATTACACCTCTTTATTCTTAAGATTAATGTATATAATGCTGTATATTGCGGAACCTATATATTTACGATGCATAAGAGTGGCGGGTTTTACAACTAATTTTAAAGCGAATGTACCTTCAACGCGTAGGGTGCGTCCACGTCAACTGCACTGATCGCCTGGCAACACCACTCTTTAAATGGCATATTTCTACAGTTAAGGTGATGTTGTCAAATAATTTTAAAGCTTCTCACAGACTGGCGCGGCTTGCGTTTGTGGGCAATAGTAAATTTCATAGTTAATGTCCAGTTGATTATTGACCGCCACTGCAGGCCGCGCCGGTGTGTTTCAAGCTTTTTGCTGTCTTAGCTGGGATGGACTGTAGTAATATTAAATACTTACGATATTAGAATAAATGTAAAATGTATAATGTAGGACAAATATTGGCATATTTTATTGATATTGACCTTACGACTATTTTATTGACCTTATGAACAAACACAAAAATACTCTATTTTGAAATCACCTATTTCACGTTGTGTTGTTATTAGTTTATTGGAAAATTATATGATGTTTTAAGAAATTTGATTTTAACTAGCCAACACACATAGCCTGGATACAATATGGCAGGTCGATGAATAGGTTTTGAATATGTCGATATATGACTAGGGTTAGACTTAATCATGAAATTGAGTCGATTAAAACGACGATTTATCGATCGTCATTCGAATACTCCGACGCTTGATTGTTTATTCGATTAATTAGTTGAAACCCTAAAATTGGCATCAATTAAAAAAAAAACGTGCGTTCAAGCCTCTGTTGTACTGTATAGAGCGTGAAAAATCGTTCCACCAAAAAATGCAAAAACGTGACTAAAAAATTTGTGCATTTAAAGATGCACTGTCAAGTTTGGGGTTAAAAACATTATCGATTAATGCACGTTACTGAATACAAGCTACAACATAATAGTAGTTTATGCAACTGGTCCATAATGGGAGGTCTCAAAATGTCAAGTGTGATTTTATGAAACGAGCATGAGCGAGTTTCATAATAGGATCACACGAGTGTTTTAAGGCCTAATTATGTACAGTTGCATACACTACTTTATTTACACACATATCAGAAGTACTCTAACATGGGTTCACAATTCTACATTCGTAACAGCAAAAACCAACAAAAAAATGACAACAGCTACATGGCGGCATCGAATTGCCACGAAGAATGGTTTTTTTAAATCATAGCAAACGAATAAAGACCCATGAGGACTCATGTCACTCGAGATCAAATGTCGTGCGGTTTATATTAAAAAAACATAATGAATTGACGTTTTGTATCGATAACTGTTTTAATATCTATGGATACTAGAATAGAGACCCACTTGAGTTTTGACAGCTGTTCCAAATTTAAACTCATAACGTTACAAAAGTCTGTACTATAGTAAAATCGGTTGTAATAATGCTGGTCATTTCCTACGGTTTCTGAACGCATATTAGAGCACTAATGATATGTGCGTAGATAAAAGTATATTATAATTTTGGAAACTAAGGTAAATCAACCAATATACGGACTTTGTGCAAATTATTAATTACGATTTTGTGGACGACTACTTTGTGTCATCTTTACTCGAATTTAGAGAGTACACAGTATACGTCACATCTTATTATTTACAAGTTTGTGGTTAAAATGATCGTTTATTTTATTTAAAATTTGGTCTTAAAAATAATGTTAAATGTTATTAAGTAAGATTATTATGTAAGTTTTGTATATATAGTGTTTAAAAAAAACAAATTAAAAGAATAAATTAACTAATATAAAAGTAAGTTAGGTAAGCATCTTTTTACAAAGAGATTCTAGTTTATAAATCAAAAATAAATTAAATCTTTGCTCACATTTTATACAGAGAGTAATTTATTGTGTATGGAGTTTAAAAATAAAATGCAGAGAGCTGGTTTTACACATTTTAATACAATAAAAAGCAATGTAATATTACTACTATCACTACAATCATAGACGTTCAATATTATCTACCCATCTCACTGTAACTTAGTGTAACAGAATGTGATCGTTTGTTTATATTATGAATTACTTTTGAGTGTCCGGTTCGAAGGACCAATGTTGGGTAGTGCCTTACGAAGATGTGATTATCGTTTTTTAACCGCCAGAGGGCGGGATCACTGACTACCGATGTAAGTTGGCAAGGTTTAAATATACTGGACCTAAATAACATTGAAATAAATCCGTTGTCAATACAAATCATGTTTTATTGCTAGTAATCTAGTGGGTTCTCCCTTAACGTAGCTCCTTGGGATTCGTGGCCGATAACATGGGAAAAACCGTATGTAGAGGAAAGCACATACGAGCAGAGCGCCCATCTAGCGGGTTCCGGCTCTAGTGTCAGTGTAATTGCAATACATTGTGATGTGCGGGTTTAGCCGGACACACATATCCCTCAGCCTGAAGGGCTATCGAGGGTTTCCTAGTTAACTCAGACGGTAAGGAGCCTAGCAGGAGCAGGGGTAAATGAGAACAGCGGTCGGATTAATAGTTAAAACTGGGTCTTGTCGCCCTTTTATTAAATGCTGCACACTTACGCTCTACACGGGCTCTATTACTCGCGGTACGGGGCACGGTTGCCGAACGGATACGATGCGGGTCGGTGAGAGGCGGGAACGGCGGGACAGTGGTACTCCGGCAGTGCACTCGGGGACCAAGCGGCCAGTGGCGGGGAGGAGAGGAGGGCGAGGGGAGAGAGTTGGGCACACGGCGAGCCGCTAGCCAAACTCTGACGGTCCGCTTTTTTTTTTTTTTGAACCTGACTGTTTCTATAATAGGACGAACCCAATATAGCGGTCGAATTGCGTGGTTGGAGGGTAGTCGGGAAAATCCAGGGGGAGCCTCCGGCACGACCACGCGGGAAAGTTTGTACACTGGAATACTCTACGAGTTTGCGCTCGCTGACGCTCCGCGGTCGCGCAGGCGCTTATATGCTGTCGGCCGGGCGGCGGTGTGGTGGGGCGCGTCGTGGTGCGCCGCTCTCCCCGCTCGTCTGTCCCCCGGGCCGGCGCCGCCATGGTGCGCCGCTCTCCCCGCTCGTCTGTCCCCCGGGCCGGCGCCGCCATGGTGCGCCGCTCTCCCCGCTCGTCTGTCCCCCGGGCCGGCGCCGCCATGGTGCGCCGCTCTCCCCGCTCGTCTGTCCCCCGGGCCGGCGCCGCCATGGTGCGCCGCTCTCCCCGCTCGTCTGTCCCCCGGGCCGGCGCCGCCATGGTGCGCCGCTCTCCCCGCTCGTCTGTCCCCCGGGCCGGCGCCGCCATGGTGCGCCGCTCTCCCCGCTCGTCTGTCCCCCGGGCCGGCGCCGCCATGGTGCGCCGCTCTCCCCGCTCGTCTGTCCCCCGGGCCGGCGCCGCCATGGTGCGCCGCTCTCCCCGCTCGTCTGTCCCCCGGGCCGGCGCCGCCATGGTGCGCCGCTCTCCCCGCTCGTCTGTCCCCCGGGCCGGCGCCGCCATGGTGCGCCGCTCTCCCCGCTCGTCTGTCCCCCGGGCCGGCGCCGCCATGGTGCGCCGCTCTCCCCGCTCGTCTGTCCCCCGGGCCGGCGCCGCCATGGTGCGCCGCTCTCCCCGCTCGTCTGTCCCCCGGGCCGGCGCCGCCATGGTGCGCCGCTCTCCCCGCTCGTCTGTCCCCCGGGCCGGCGCCGCCATGGTGCGCCGCTCTCCCCGCTCGTCTGTCCCCCGGGCCGGCGCCGCCATGGTGCGCCGCTCTCCCCGCTCGTCTGTCCCCCGGGCCGGCGCCGCCATGGTGCGCCGCTCTCCCCGCTCGTCTGTCCCCCGGGCCGGCGCCGCCATGGTGCGCCGCTCTCCCCGCTCGTCTGTCCCCCGGGCCGGCGCCGCCATGGTGCGCCGCTCTCCCCGCTCGTCTGTCCCCCGGGCCGGCGCCGCCATGGTGCGCCGCTCTCCCCGCTCGTCTGTCCCCCGGGCCGGCGCCGCCATGGTGCGCCGCTCTCCCCGCTCGTCTGTCCCCCGGGCCGGCGCCGCCATGGTGCGCCGCTCTCCCCGCTCGTCTGTCCCCCGGGCCGGCGCCGCCATGGTGCGCCGCTCTCCCCGCTCGTCTGTCCCCCGGGCCGGCGCCGCCATGGCGCGCCGCTCTCCCCGCTCGTCTGTCCCCCGGGCCGGCGCCGCCATGGCGCGCCGCTCTCCCCGCTCGTCTGTCCCCCGGGCCGGCGCCGCCATGGCGCGCCGCTCTCCCCGCTCGTCTGTCCCCCGGGCCGGCGCCGCCATGGCGCGCCGCTCTCCCCGCTCGTCTGTCCCCCGGGCCGGCGCCGCCATGGCGCGCCGCTCTCCCCGCTCGTCTGTCCCCCGGGCCGGCGCCGCCATGGCGCGCCGCTCTCCCCGCTCGTCTGTCCCCCGGGCCGGCGCCGCCATGGCGCGCCGCTCTCCCCGCTCGTCTGTCCCCCGGGCCGGCGCCGCCATGGCGCGCCGCTCTCCCCGCTCGTCTGTCCCCCGGGCCGGCGCCGCCATGGCGCGCCGCTCTCCCCGCTCGTCTGTCCCCCGGGCCGGCGCCGCCATGGCGCGCCGCTCTCCCCGCTCGTCTGTCCCCCGGGCCGGCGCCGCCATGGCGCGCCGCTCTCCCCGCTCGTCTGTCCCCCGGGCCGGCGCCGCCATGGCGCGCCGCTCTCCCCGCTCGTCTGTCCCCCGGGCCGGCGCCGCCATGGTGCGCCGCTCTCCCCGCTCGTCTGTCCCCCGGGCCGGCGCCGCCATGGTGCGCCGCTCTCCCCGCTCGTCTGTCCCCCGGGCCGGCGCCGCCATGGTGCGCCGCTCTCCCCGCTCGTCTGTCCCCCGGGCCGGCGCCGCCATGGCGCGCCGCTCTCCCCGCTCGTCTGTCCCCCGGGCCGGCGCCGCCATGGCGCGCCGCTCTCCCCGCTCGTCTGTCCCCCGGGCCGGCGCCGCCATGGCGCGCCGCTCTCCCCGCTCGTCTGTCCCCCGGGCCGGCGCCGCCATGGCGCGCCGCTCTCCCCGCTCGTCTGTCCCCCGGGCCGGCGCCGCCATGGCGCGCCGCTCTCCCCGCTCGTCTGTCCCCCGGGCCGGCGCCGCCATGGCGCGCCGCTCTCCCCGCTCGTCTGTCCCCCGGGCCGGCGCCGCCATGGCGCGCCGCTCTCCCCGCTCGTCTGTCCCCCGGGCCGGCGCCGCCATGGCGCGCCGCTCTCCCCGCTCGTCTGTCCCCCGGGCCGGCGCCGCCATGGCGCGCCGCTCTCCCCGCTCGTCTGTCCCCCGGGCCGGCGCCGCCATGGTGCGCCGCTCTCCCCGCTCGTCTGTCCCCCGGGCCGGCGCCGCCATGGTGCGCCGCTCTCCCCCGCTCGTCTGTCCCCCGGGCCGGCGCCGCCATGGTGCGCCGCTCTCCCCGCTCGTCTGTCCCCCGGGCCGGCGCCGCCATGGTGCGCCGCTCTCCCCGCTCGTCTGTCCCCCGGGCCGGCGCCGCCATGGTGCGCCGCTCTCCCCCGCTCGTCTGTCCCCCGGGCCGGCGCCGCCATGGTGCGCCGCTCTCCCCGCTCGTCTGTCCCCCGGGCCGGCGCCGCCATGGTGCGCCGCTCTCCCCGCTCGTCTGTCCCCCGGGCCGGCGCCGCCATGGTGCGCCGCTCTCCCCGCTCGTCTGTCCCCCGGGCCGGCGCCGCCATGGTGCGCCGCTCTCCCCGCTCGTCTGTCCCCCGGGCCGGCGCCGCCATGGTGCGCCGCTCTCCCCGCTCGTCTGTCCCCCGGGCCGGCGCCGCCATGGCGCGCCGCTCTCCCCGCTCGTCTGTCCCCCGGGCCGGCGCCGCCATGGCGCGCCGCTCTCCCCGCTCGTCTGTCCCCCGGGCCGGCGCCGCCATGGCGCGCCGCTCTCCCCGCTCGTCTGTCCCCCGGGCCGGCGCCGCCATGGCGCGCCGCTCTCCCCGCTCGTCTGTCCCCCGGGCCGGCGCCGCCATGGCGCGCCGCTCTCCCCGCTCGTCTGTCCCCCGGGCCGGCGCCGCCATGGCGCGCCGCTCTCCCCGCTCGTCTGTCCCCCGGGCCGGCGCCGCCATGGCGCGCCGCTCTCCCCGCTCGTCTGTCCCCCGGGCCGGCGCCGCCATGGCGCGCCGCTCTCCCCGCTCGTCTGTCCCCCGGGCCGGCGCCGCCATGGTGCGCCGCTCTCCCCGCTCGTCTGTCCCCCGGGCCGGCGCCGCCATGGTGCGCCGCTCTCCCCGCTCGTCTGTCCCCCGGGCCGGCGCCGCCATGGTGCGCCGCTCTCCCCGCTCGTCTGTCCCCCGGGCCGGCGCCGCCATGGTGCGCCGCTCTCCCCGCTCGTCTGTCCCCCGGGCCGGCGCCGCCATGGTGCGCCGCTCTCCCCGCTCGTCTGTCCCCCGGGCCGGCGCCGCCATGGCGCGCCGCTCTCCCCGCTCGTCTGTCCCCCGGGCCGGCGCCGCCAGGGCGCGCCGCTCTCCCCGCTCGTCTGTCCCCCGGGCCGGCGCCGCCATGGCGCGCCGCTCTCCCCGCTCGTCTGTCCCCCGGGCCGGCGCCGCCATGGCGCGCCGCTCTCCCCGCTCGTCTGTCCCCCGGGCCGGCGCCGCCATGGCGCGCCGCTCTCCCCGCTCGTCTGTCCCCCGGGCCGGCGCCGCCATGGCGCGCCGCTCTCCCCGCTCGTCTGTCCCCCGGGCCGGCGCCGCCATGGTGCGCCGCTCTCCCCGCTCGTCTGTCCCCCGGGCCGGCGCCGCCATGGTGCGCCGCTCTCCCCGCTCGTCTGTCCCCCGGGCCGGCGCCGCCATGGTGCGCCGCTCTCCCCGCTCGTCTGTCCCCCGGGCCGGCGCCGCCATGGTGCGCCGCTCTCCCCGCTCGTCTGTCCCCCGGGCCGGCGCCGCCATGGTGCGCCGCTCTCCCCGCTCGTCTGTCCCCCGGGCCGGCGCCGCCATGGTGCGCCGCTCTCCCCGCTCGTCTGTCCCCCGGGCCGGCGCCGCCATGGTGCGCCGCTCTCCCCGCTCGTCTGTCCCCCGGGCCGGCGCCGCCATGGTGCGCCGCTCTCCCCGCTCGTCTGTCCCCCGGGCCGGCGCCGCCATGGTGCGCCGCTCTCCCCGCTCGTCTGTCCCCCGGGCCGGCGCCGCCATGGTGCGCCGCTCTCCCCGCTCGTCTGTCCCCCGGGCCGGCGCCGCCATGGTGCGCCGCTCTCCCCGCTCGTCTGTCCCCCGGGCCGGCGCCGCCATGGTGCGCCGCTCTCCCCGCTCGTCTGTCCCCCGGGCCGGCGCCGCCATGGTGCGCCGCTCTCCCCGCTCGTCTGTCCCCCGGGCCGGCGCCGCCATGGTGCGCCGCTCTCCCCGCTCGTCTGTCCCCCGGGCCGGCGCCGCCATGGCGCGCCGCTCTCCCCGCTCGTCTGTCCCCCGGGCCGGCGCCGCCATGGCGCGCCGCTCTCCCCGCTCGTCTGTCCCCCGGGCCGGCGCCGCCATGGCGCGCCGCTCTCCCCGCTCGTCTGTCCCCCGGGCCGGCGCCGCCATGGCGCGCCGCTCTCCCCGCTCGTCTGTCCCCCGGGCCGGCGCCGCCATGGCGCGCCGCTCTCCCCGCTCGTCTGTCCCCCGGGCCGGCGCCGCCATGGCGCGCCGCTCTCCCCGCTCGTCTGTCCCCCGGGCCGGCGCCGCCATGGCGCGCCGCTCTCCCCGCTCGTCTGTCCCCCGGGCCGGCGCCGCCATGGCGCGCCGCTCTCCCCGCTCGTCTGTCCCCCGGGCCGGCGCCGCCATGGCGCGCCGCTCTCCCCGCTCGTCTGTCCCCCGGGCCGGCGCCGCCATGGCGCGCCGCTCTCCCCCGCTCGTCTGTCCCCCGGGCCGGCGCCGCCATGGCGCGCCGCTCTCCCCGCTCGTCTGTCCCCCGGGCCGGCGCCGCCATGGCGCGCCGCTCTCCCCGCTCGTCTGTCCCCCGGGCCGGCGCCGCCATGGAGCGCCGCTCTCCCCGCTCGTCTGTCCCCCGGGCCGGCGCCGCCATGGTGCGCCGCTCTCCCCGCTCGTCTGTCCCCCGGGCCGGCGCCGCCATGGTGCGCCGCTCTCCCCGCTCGTCTGTCCCCCGGGCCGGCGCCGCCATGGTGCGCCGCTCTCCCCGCTCGTCTGTCCCCCGGGCCGGCGCCGCCATGGTGCGCCGCTCTCCCCGCTCGTCTGTCCCCCGGGCCGGCGCCGCCATGGTGCGCCGCTCTCCCCGCTCGTCTGTCCCCCGGGCCGGCGCCGCCATGGCGCGCCGCTCTCCCCGCTCGTCTGTCCCCCGGGCCGGCGCCGCCATGGCGCGCCGCTCTCCCCGCTCGTCTGTCCCCCGGGCCGGCGCCGCCATGGCGCGCCGCTCTCCCCGCTCGTCTGTCCCCCGGGCCGGCGCCGCCATGGCGCGCCGCTCTCCCCGCTCGTCTGTCCCCCGGGCCGGCGCCGCCATGGCGCGCCGCTCTCCCCGCTCGTCTGTCCCCCGGGCCGGCGCCGCCATGGCGCGCCGCTCTCCCCGCTCGTCTGTCCCCCGGGCCGGCGCCGCCATGGCGCGCCGCTCTCCCCGCTCGTCTGTCCCCCGGGCCGGCGCCGCCATGGCGCGCCGCTCTCCCCGCTCGTCTGTCCCCCGGGCCGGCGCCGCCATGGCGCGCCGCTCTCCCCGCTCGTCTGTCCCCCGGGCCGGCGCCGCCATGGCGCGCCGCTCTCCCCGCTCGTCTGTCCCCCGGGCCGGCGCCGCCATGGCGCGCCGCTCTCCCCGCTCGTCTGTCCCCCGGGCCGGCGCCGCCATGGCGCGCCGCTCTCCCCGCTCGTCTGTCCCCCGGGCCGGCGCCGCCATGGCGCGCCGCTCTCCCCGCTCGTCTGTCCCCCGGGCCGGCGCCGCCATGGCGCGCCGCTCTCCCCGCTCGTCTGTCCCCCGGGCCGGCGCCGCCATGGCGCGCCGCTCTCCCCGCTCGTCTGTCCCCCGGGCCGGCGCCGCCATGGCGCGCCGCTCTCCCCGCTCGTCTGTCCCCCGGGCCGGCGCCGCCATGGCGCGCCGCTCTCCCCGCTCGTCTGTCCCCCGGGCCGGCGCCGCCATGGCGCGCCGCTCTCCCCGCTCGTCTGTCCCCCGGGCCGGCGCCGCCATGGCGCGCCGCTCTCCCCGCTCGTCTGTCCCCCGGGCCGGCGCCGCCATGGCGCGCCGCTCTCCCCGCTCGTCTGTCCCCCGGGCCGGCGCCGCCATGGCGCGCCGCTCTCCCCGCTCGTCTGTCCCCCGGGCCGGCGCCGCCATGGCGCGCCGCTCTCCCCGCTCGTCTGTCCCCCGGGCCGGCGCCGCCATGGTGCGCCGCTCTCCCGCGGCGGCGGCTGTGGCGTTTTCCATGACGTCACAACATTTTATAACTTACGTGTCAGGACTAACTTATGTTCCGGCAGTCCCTCCTGCCGCTTCGGCTAAACTCGGCTCTCGTGCACCTTAGAGGTGCAAATTCACCTGACTGCGGCTGGCGGACCCATTGTATCAAGGCCGGCGTTGTCCAGTTGCCATCAGATATACCGGGGCGACCAAGGTGCTCACAATTATCTGAACACGTCTCTATTGTCGAGGCATTAGAGACGTATTCAGATATTTGTGAGCACTGGCCGCTCCGATATATCTGATGGCGACTGTACCTCGACGGTGACACGCAAATGTGACAACCCAAACCAGACGAAAGAACATTATCAAACATGAGTTTTGTTCGACAGAGGATCTTGTCTACGTACGTACTATTACTTGCCCGCGTCCGGGTGGAATTCGGATTATTCGTAGCTCCATACAAACTTTCACCCCGTTAGGGGACGGTTTCCGGGATAAAAACTATCCTATTTACTTCTCCGGAACTCAAACTATCTTTATACCAAATTTCGATTTACTGTTATTCGGCCCAAATGGAAGATCGTCAACACGAAATTAAAATTTTGAAATTGGACCAAAAGTAATACCATCTAAAGTGAATTAGGTAAAAATGTAATAGAGTATATTTATTATGGGCAATTTTTTTCTTGCTCAGAACGAATCCAGGCCAAATAGAATTTTGCCCAGTATGAAATAGGTTCATATTTAAGTATGTGCTATGTGAATGTTCCCTAATTTAAGTTAGTGACAAATTTTAAAAAGAAAATCGACATGTTTGTACAAAATTCCAACACGACGTATTTCCGATTGATCATATTTCTGGAGCGCACGTAATTCCATATGGATCTATATCAAGTATGTAAATACTTTTCGGACGTTATTAAATCTTAGCATTATTCAGGCTGGACAAGTTTCCACGTCGAGGATTATTAGTACGGATTCTGTGCTCCCAATGATCATTACAATCTGGTGAGCTGTCATAATTAGAGTGTTTTCGTTTTTGCAATGTTCGGGCGGAGCTGCACGGGCCGCTAGTTGTAAAATAAATAAAATACTTGACGATTACAATTAAAGTATAATAATTCATTATAAATTTAGATAATAATTTCAATGGTTAACATATCACATTTCAAATTATAATATTATAAATATAGCTATTATACATTTATAATGTACCCAACCCCACAAATACGACGTACCCAATATTTAAAGTCGCCATCGAGTACAGTCGAATTCATAAACATACGTACGTTCCCTAAGGTTAAAAAACGTGCGAGCAACCTTATGCTCTTAACAATAAAGTTGTGTTCACATTTGTTTTTTCACTTTCTCTTTCAACTTATTTCGAAAGACTGTACGTAAAGTCAGGGACATAATACACATACACACACATAAATATTTGTACAGGACTTTATTGTCAATGTCATAAAGGCGGGCACAGATATTTCTATCCTTATTTATGTACGTATATTAATACCACTGGCTGTACATTTAAGTAAGCAAATATCTAGCCACGGATTCATTGTTAACTTGTGCTCGCAACGTGTAATCGTGACGACTATACTTAATATTGATAATATCCGGTCCAGTCCAAGAGTCCCCAAGTTGCTCACAGGTGACTCTTCACGCCTCCGACTTGTTTGCTCTTGAATTTCCACGCGTCCTGTGAAAATATGGAAAGAATAGCTTTAGAGTTGAATGTCAATGGCGGATTAGCCGAAACAGAGTGCCGGCCGGCCTCGACACCGAGTTCCCATGCATACATAAATATTAGGGGACAATCTTACACAAATCGAACATGCCCCATAGTAAGGTCAAGTAAAGTTTGTAAACCTGATATCATCGTGTTTTACCTATGCCGGAGATCCCAGGACACGCCCAAACCCTAACATATAAATACATAGAAATCATCCCAGACAAAAATAGTTGATGACTCGAGTTTGCAATATTCTTACGCTCGTATTACATTTGCGAGGAAATAATAACTACAAAAGACAGAAAAATCTGTTTCATACCGCACCAATCAAAAATTGACGAAATTGACCACTTCACTTCCAGATCAGCTCGAGTGGAGCGCTCAGCTTCAATATTTCAACCAATCACAGAGCAGTACAGTAGTATTCTTGCGGCGCGCGGCCAACTAGATTTGCTTAAACCAATCAGATCACACACAAGCTCATAACTCCCTAAAGTTATGAAAATCCATAACTCCCGTGGGAACAATTTAGGCCATTGTCCATCTGTATACAGGCATGGAATAACACCATTTACGAGCAAGTGTGATGAAATAGTACATTACCGCCCGTGGTAAGTACACAATTTTACGGCTTCAGCTGGCCACAATGCGAGTTTTACCTGCGCGTACCAGCGTGCAGTAAAACTCGCATTATGGCCAGGTGTGACGTACATAATATTTTTACTGAGTTCCTTGGATGTTTTCTGTTTCGACGCGCGTTTGTATCAATTTACTTGTGATTTGACAGAAACGCGCGTCGACGGCGCGCTTAATAATCGCAGTCTGCATAGGCCCTTAATAGAGTCCGTCCACGCTAAAGGTCACAGCTCATTGGAGTCACCCGGCACCCGACCCGCACCGCCTCGCTTCGAGCGGTTAGTATTCTTTACATGGATTTGTATGGGCATGCGCTCACTATATCAACTCCGTAGTTAGTACAGTTCCGAGGCGAGGCGGTGCGGGTCGGGTGCCGGTTGGCTCTAATGAGCTGTGACCTTAAGTCTGCATTCAAATTATTTGGCAACATCGTAACTCTACATTATCCACAGAAATATGACATTAAATTGGTGGTGTTGCCAAATAATTATTGCAGAGTTAACCCATTCATTGCCTACGCTGAATCTCTACTGTACCCGCAGTGCCGGCGCCTCGCAAGCGATGACGGGAATTCAAGTCCGGGCATACAGTAACCGTTCTTGACGACGCGATTTAGCTACCGCGGCATTGATGGAATTCCCAGCGATGCGAATTCGCGTCCACGGCATTACGATTATCAAACCTCGTGACGCAAAAGTAAAGTATATTTTGGGTATCCGATTTTGTTACTAATATCTTTTTTTACTAAGACAAAATTATGAATGATTTCGCGTCCATTACCAATAACAAATTCTAAAATAATAAGTCCAACAAATCAAAAAGCAGCCAGCCATGAGAATTGTCCTCCAACTATATTGTGAATATTAGTTTCACATTCATTAATATCATTTCGATTAACAAATCTCTTGTCAAGAATTCGCGGCAACGGCAATGAATGAGTTAACGAGGACGCACTCTATGTGACATGGCTTGAGGTAAACGGTAGACGGACTGTAGCTATCCCTGTCTGCCCCGTACCGTGTAAGAGAGCTGGTATCCCTTCTTCTTGGCTTCAGCTTCAACTTGTCTCGCCAGTTGTCCAGTCTCGTCGTGGAAGCGGCACGCGCTGTTCGCGTAGTGGGCCGAGATCGCCTTGCGGTACCGCTGGAAACGGGCGGCAAGTACAGTGATGGTCAATTACGATAGTAGGCTATGACATGACACAAATTAAATAGGTGTTGATAATGGTTTTTTTTGTGCTATTGAAATACATTGACATTACTATTCAATTATTGTTAAATGTATTTACGTCACACCTGGCCATAATGCGAGTTTTACTGCACACTGCGCGTACGGTAAAACTCGCATTGTGCCCAGGTGAAGACGTAAAATTGTGTACTCCCCACAGGCGGTAATTCGTAAAGCCCCAGATCGCATATTTATGGCCCTCACCTTCGGTTCAGGCCACAAACACCTGCGATCTGGGCCTGATGATGATGATGATGATGATAATTTCTGCATGTCGTTCACCGACTGAATACTGAGGCTCTAGTATAAGTTTTACCGAAACAAAACTTTACGATCGCGTTTGCGTTTTACCCACAATTTGTATGGGATTTGACAGCTAATCGCGAACGCGGTCGTAACGTTTTGTTTCGGTAAAACTTATACTAGAGCCTCTGTACTACTGTACCTCAACACCCTGTACTACGTTTATAAGTATTCTGGCAAATAAAATAATTCTATTCTATTCTATTCTATGAGTCCGGTACAATCGACATAAGTCGAAAAAATTGAGAGAGAAAAACCTACTCGCTCTATTGTTTTCTATTTTAATTTCCAGGAACAGAAAACGACCTAGGTATGGCGAATGCCATTGTGTATACAAAGTTTCATGTTATTGAGCATGATGATTTAAAAAGTGAAAGGTTAGCTGGAAGAGATCCCTTATAGGGATAAGTTCGCCTGTGTACCTTAATCTTATATATCATGTTTATGTTTTATACTGTTCTGTGTACAATAAAGTGGTTACATACATACATACGTTTTAAAATGAGACCCGAACTATTTTTGTATGCGTGCTGGGGACTAATTTTTTTATGACAGCAATATGACAGACACTGATACATCTCGTTCCGCTTGTCTACGAGTATCCTATCCTATCCTATTAAACGAGCAATATTTGTTTATACATTAGCATTCACATTCTCGAAAACTGCTCTCGAAAACGATTTTGATGAAATTTACGAAAAATAGATCTAGCCTGGTCTCATGGCTAGGAAAAATCGTTTTCTCCCACTTTTCTCTATCTTCACCCGAGCAGAGCTCGGTCGCCCAGGGACTACCTACAGTAAGACGGAGAGACTGACTTCCGTTTCCACTTGGCTAATGTACCGTCTGTCTGTGGCTCTCTGACGATCGCCTTGTCTGAATGAGACCTCACGAGTTTGACATCGGTGGAGCTATCCCATTCGGCAGCAGTATTCGTCCGAGAAGATGGCAATGCCAGTAAAGTGCGACGCACCTTGGACACGTTGGGCCCTGAGCCGTGGACCAGCAGCGGGTGGAAGAAGACCGTGTCCCCGGGACTCATCTCCAGGTACACCCGCTTGTGTTCTGGGGCTATCCCGGCCTCGTCCAAGGTCCCGTGGTAGAGACGGCTGGCATTCTGGAACATGTAGGCAAAAAATCTCTCTAATCGGCCTTGAAATAAATGAATTTTTGTTCTGCAAGTAGACCGTAATGGCACATTTACAAGACCAAATTCTACCAGCGTTTCTGAAAAACAAGACCTCTGTTAAGAAGAATCGCCGAAACAAACTCAACAGTCAGTCATTTTTTGCCAATAAAAGGTTTTTACAATGATAGTTCTTAACCTACTTAAAATAAGTAAAACTGAATATGAAGACAGAGAAAAAAAAACATCATAATGCGTTGTTCTACAAGAACAATAAGCTATATGAATGATGAAGCTATTTTGGGCTCTGGTTTGGGCCATGCATTTCTGTCAGTAAGATAGCTATGGCTATTCCTTCACATATATACACCGAATCGTCTTAATCGCAAGCGGTGTTCGTTAAAATCTGGATGTATGGAAAGTTTGGCAAGTTTGTATGGAATGACAGTTGCCGGTGCCTTATTTAGCGTTGATCGGTCTGCAATCGCAAGGTGATGCTTAGGGAATGCGATCTCGAACTGGAATTGGAGATCTCGCGTTATAATTTCGATGTTAAATTAGGGAATCGAGATCTAGTCAGCCAGATCGACGAGATTTCGAAAAATCTTGTCAATATCGAGATTCAACTTTTTTTTAAACAGCTTTATATATGGTCAAAATTGCCAGAATGCGACTAAAACAGTACCTACTTGGGGTTATTATATTTTGAGATTATTGACGCTATAAAACACTTCTATGGAATACTGGACAAAAAATTTCGGTGATTTGATCAACACGTAAAAAACATGCACACACGCGCCAATATTACATTATTATTTTTTATAATTTTCTTTGAAACATTTAGTACTTCCCAAGGACTGTCCGACACGAATTATTAACATGCTTCGCGTACTAAAATCTCGTTCGAGATCTCGATTATTGCAGTCGAGATCTCGACCGAGATTTCAACATACAAGATTTCCTGTCGCCGAGATTGAATCTCGAAAATTCGTTCGAGATCTCGTGATTTCGAAATCTCGCGAGTTCGAGATTGCATTCCCTAGGTGCAACCCTTCCGTCTGTATATGTTCGGTATATCGATGGCAATGATCGGCCACGGCTTCGAGCTGCAGCGTTGCGCCATACGTGGGAGTGAGGCCGCGCTCCGATCTCTCGCTCACACGTGTGGCGCACGTGTCGACGACTTTCGAATGCTGTATTCATAAATAAATATTTGGGGACAATTTTATATAGTTAGTAGCAGCCAAAGTAGCCAAATGTATCGTAAGTCGTAACACATCCTTTCTCCTGTAGTAATAAAGACGTATTGTGATATTTTTGGCTACTTTGGCTGCTACCAACTATATGATGCTGACACTACGATGCTAGACGAAGATAAACATATTTATGTAGATAAATAAATACTTCAATAGATATAACATATCCATGACTCGGGAACAAATATTCGTGTTCATCATACAAATAAATGCCATTACCGGGTTTCGAACCCGTGACCTCCGGCTTCGTAGGCAGGGTCACTACCAACTAGGGTACGGAGGTCGTCTGATGTATGAAATAGGACATTTACCGGCACGGTCCCATGATCGTGCATCTTGTTGTCCAAGTGCGAGCCAGGAATGACGAACAGGCAGCCGTTGTCGAGCGTCACGTCGTCGACGGCCGTCCACGCCGCCATGATCAGCTCCGCGGGCCGGAACGGGAAGTAGAACAGGTCCTTGAAATAAAATGGACATTGGTATAAGTGTGGGAGTGGCTACTGCGTCGTATAAGTCAAAAGTTGGTAGAGAAAAGGCGATAACGTAAAATTAAAATATGCATTTCCTGCAAAACAGGCTCCAAATATTTTCGTAATAAAAAAGGTTGTGATTTTTGGACTCCCTTTGACACTGCAGGGATTCGAACGCATCATGGAACCATTGGTGAGGTAGGGCACAGCGAAATGTCATCCCGCACGAATTTGGAGCAGCCCAACTGGGGAAGTACCTCCGCCTTGCAGAAGACCACAGCCATAATAACACTACTACTTGCTCTGTAGTAGTGTTGTGTTCCTGGAGGTGAGCAAGGTCGCCAGAGCTCCCGAGGATGAGTTGTGTTGAGAGCGAGGGAATTTGTTCCTTCAGCTGTCGACACGGCGAATCCTCAAACATATCAAGGGTCGGCAACACCCATGTTACTCCTTTGGAGTTGCATGCGTCTATAGGCTGCGGTGTCCGCTTACCATCAGGCGGACCGTACGCTTGCTTGCCACCGTCGTTGTATTAAAAAAAAACCAGCAATTATCTTAATGACATGTAATCATCGTAGATCGTTTGGCGAACGACGTATTATACGCTTCCTTTTATGGATGACTGCTTTAATTACTGTGGTTGTTGTATCATGAGCTCGTGCAAGATTTGCAGAATGGGTGACTAAAACCGTATGATGGATATGTAATACGTCAGAGCCGGGAGGAAGTTATTTTTGGGTATATTAATAGTGCTGGTAGTTGGTAAGAACGAGGAATTTTTGCTATGGAACCTTGTATACTACGATCACAGGAAAATACCGTATTAGGTTATTCAGTAGTTTTATTTACGGAAAAGGATCTCCCCATGAGAAATCTGAAACTAGACTAAATAAGTACATATGTTTTTTACGATATAGGTAAATCTGTATCTATTATAGTTTCAGTTTTTGCCTCACTACCTTATTTAGATTATACCCCGGTATACCTGGTGTGGTGGGTGGCGACCCGTGCCCGGTGGTTTGTTGATGAGCATGCTGTGCATCACAGACATGTCCTCGCCTATCAGCTGTGACATTACATGCAGCAGCCGAGGGTGCTCACTATACGTCATGAACACCTCGTCGTGGTGGATGTCTTGTACCCGGTATACCTGGTGTGGTGGGTGGCGACCCGTGCCCGGTGGTTTGTTGATGAGCATGCTGTGCATCACAGACATGTCCTCGCCTATCAGCTGTGACATTACATGCAGCAGCCGAGGGTGCTCACTATACGTCATGAACACCTCGTCATGGTGGATGTCTTGTACCCGGTATACCTGGTGTGGTGGGTGGCGACCCGTGCCCGGTGGTTTGTTGATGAGCATGCTGTGCATCACAGACATGTCCTCGCCTATCAGCTGTGACATTACATGCAGCAGCCGAGGGTGCTCAGAATACGTCATGAACACCTCGTCATGGTGGATGTCTTGTACCCGGTATACCTGGTGTGGTGGGTGGCGACCCGTGCCCGGTGGTTTGTTGATGAGCATGCTGTGCATCACAGACATGTCCTCGCCTATCAGCTGTGACATTACATGCAGCAGCCGAGGGTGCTCACTATACGTCATGAACACCTCGTCATGGTGGATGTCTTGTACCCGGTATACCTGGTGTGGTGGGTGGCGACCCGTGCCCGGTGGTTTGTTGATGAGCATGCTGTGCATCACAGACATGTCCTCGCCTATCAGCTGTGACATTACATGCAGCAGCCGAGGGTGCTCAGAATACGTCATGAACACCTCGTCATGGTGGATGTCTTGTACCCGGTATACCTGGTGTGGTGGGTGGCGACCCGTGCCCGGTGGTTTGTTGATGAGCATGCTGTGCATCACAGACATGTCCTCGCCTATCAGCTGTGACATTACATGCAGCAGCCGAGGGTGCTCAGAATACGTCATGAACACCTCGTCATGGTGGATGTCTTGTACCCGGTATACCTGGTGTGGTGGGTGGCGACCCGTGCCCGGTGGTTTGTTGATGAGCATGCTGTGCATCACAGACATGTCCTCGCCTATCAGCTGTGACATTACATGCAGCAGCCGAGGGTGCTCACTATACGTCATGAACACCTCGTCATGGTGGATGTCTTGTACCCGGTATACCTGGTGTGGTGGGTGGCGACCCGTGCCCGGTGGTTTGTTGATGAGCATGCTGTGCATCACAGACATGTCCTCGCCTATCAGCTGTGACATTACATGCAGCAGCCGAGGGTGCTCACTATACGTCATGAACACCTCGTCATGGTGGATGTCTTGTACCCGGTATACCTGGTGTGGTGGGTGGCGACCCGTGCCCGGTGGTTTGTTGATGAGCATGCTGTGCATCACAGACATGTCCTCGCCTATCAGCTGTGACATTACATGCAGCAGCCGAGGGTGCTCACTATACGTCATGAACACCTCGTCATGGTGGATGTCTTGTACCCGGTATACCTGGTGTGGTGGGTGGCGACCCGTGCCCGGTGGTTTGTTGATGAGCATGCTGTGCATCACAGACATGTCCTCGCCTATCAGCTGTGACATTACATGCAGCAGCCGAGGGTGCTCACTATACGTCATGAACACCTCGTCATGGTGGATGTCTTGTACCCGGTATACCTGGTGTGGTGGGTGGCGACCCGTGCCCGGTGGTTTGTTGATGAGCATGCTGTGCATCACAGACATGTCCTCGCCTATCAGCTGTGACATTACATGCAGCAGCCGAGGGTGCTCACTATACGTCATGAACACCTCGTCATGGTGGATGTCTTGTACCCGGTATACCTGGTGTGGTGGGTGGCGACCCGTGCCCGGTGGTTTGTTGATGAGCATGCTGTGCATCACAGACATGTCCTCGCCTATCAGCTGTGACATTACATGCAGCAGCCGAGGGTGCTCACTATACGTCATGAACACCTCGTCGTGGTGGATGTCTTGTACCCGGTATACCTGGTGTGGTGGGTGGCGACCCGTGCCCGGTGGTTTGTTGATGAGCATGCTGTGCATCACAGACATGTCCTCGCCTATCAGCTGTGACATTACATGCAGCAGCCGAGGGTGCTCACTATACGTCATGAACACCTCGTCGTGGTGGATGTCTTGTACCCGGTATACCTGGTGTGGTGGGTGGCGACCCGTGCCCGGTGGTTTGTTGATGAGCATGCTGTGCATCACAGACATGTCCTCGCCTATCAGCTGTGACATTACATGCAGCAGCCGAGGGTGCTCACTATACGTCATGAACACCTCGTCATGGTGGATGTCTTGTACCCGGTATACCTGGTGTGGTGGGTGGCGACCCGTGCCCGGTGGTTTGTTGATGAGCATGCTGTGCATCACAGACATGTCCTCGCCTATCAGCTGTGACATTACATGCAGCAGCCGAGGGTGCTCAGAATACGTCATGAACACCTCGTCATGGTGGATGTCTTGTACCCGGTATACCTGGTGTGGTGGGTGGCGACCCGTGCCCGGTGGTTTGTTGATGAGCATGCTGTGCATCACAGACATGTCCTCGCCTATCAGCTGTGACATTACATGCAGCAGCCGAGGGTGCTCACTATACGTCATGAACACCTCGTCATGGTGGATGTCTTGTACCCGGTATACCTGGTGTGGTGGGTGGCGACCCGTGCCCGGTGGTTTGTTGATGAGCATGCTGTGCATCACAGACATGTCCTCGCCTATCAGCTGTGACATTACATGCAGCAGCCGAGGGTGCTCACTATACGTCATGAACACCTCGTCATGGTGGATGTCTTGTACCCGGTATACCTGGTGTGGTGGGTGGCGACCCGTGCCCGGTGGTTTGTTGATGAGCATGCTGTGCATCACAGACATGTCCTCGCCTATCAGCTGTGACATTACATGCAGCAGCCGAGGGTGCTCACTATACGTCATGAACACCTCGTCATGGTGGATGTCTTGTACCCGGTATACCTGGTGTGGTGGGTGGCGACCCGTGCCCGGTGGTTTGTTGATGAGCATGCTGTGCATCACAGACATGTCCTCGCCTATCAGCTGTGACATTACATGCAGCAGCCGAGGGTGCTCACTATACGTCATGAACACCTCGTCATGGTGGATGTCTTGTACCCGGTATACCTGGTGTGGTGGGTGGCGACCCGTGCCCGGTGGTTTGTTGATGAGCATGCTGTGCATCACAGACATGTCCTCGCCTATCAGCTGTGACATTACATGCAGCAGCCGAGGGTGCTCACTATACGTCATGAACACCTCGTCATGGTGGATGTCTTGTACCCGGTATACCTGGTGTGGTGGGTGGCGACCCGTGCCCGGTGGTTTGTTGATGAGCATGCTGTGCATCACAGACATGTCCTCGCCTATCAGCTGTGACATTACATGCAGCAGCCGAGGGTGCTCACTATACGTCATGAACACCTCGTCGTGGTGGATGTCTTGTACCCGGTATACCTGGTGTGGTGGGTGGCGACCCGTGCCCGGTGGTTTGTTGATGAGCATGCTGTGCATCACAGACATGTCCTCGCCTATCAGCTGTGACATTACATGCAGCAGCCGAGGGTGCTCACTATACGTCATGAACACCTCGTCGTGGTGGATGTCTTGTACCCGGTATACCTGGTGTGGTGGGTGGCGACCCGTGCCCGGTGGTTTGTTGATGAGCATGCTGTGCATCACAGACATGTCCTCGCCTATCAGCTGTGACATTACATGCAGCAGCCGAGGGTGCTCAGAATACGTCATGAACACCTCGTCGTGGTGGATGTCTTGTACCCGGTATACCTGGTGTGGTGGGTGGCGACCCGTGCCCGGTGGTTTGTTGATGAGCATGCTGTGCATCACAGACATGTCCTCGCCTATCAGCTGTGACATTACATGCAGCAGCCGAGGGTGCTCAGAATACGTCATGAACACCTCGTCATGGTGGATGTCTTGTACCCGGTATACCTGGTGTGGTGGGTGGCGACCCGTGCCCGGTGGTTTGTTGATGAGCATGCTGTGCATCACAGACATGTCCTCGCCTATCAGCTGTGACATTACATGCAGCAGCCGAGGGTGCTCACTATACGTCATGAACACCTCGTCATGGTGGATGTCTTGTACCCGGTATACCTGGTGTGGTGGGTGGCGACCCGTGCCCGGTGGTTTGTTGATGAGCATGCTGTGCATCACAGACATGTCCTCGCCTATCAGCTGTGACATTACATGCAGCAGCCGAGGGTGCTCACTATACGTCATGAACACCTCGTCGTGGTGGATGTCTTGTACCCGGTATACCTGGTGTGGTGGGTGGCGACCCGTGCCCGGTGGTTTGTTGATGAGCATGCTGTGCATCACAGACATGTCCTCGCCTATCAGCTGTGACATTACATGCAGCAGCCGAGGGTGCTCACTATACGTCATGAACACCTCGTCATGGTGGATGTCTTGTACCCGGTATACCTGGTGTGGTGGGTGGCGACCCGTGCCCGGTGGTTTGTTGATGAGCATGCTGTGCATCACAGACATGTCCTCGCCTATCAGCTGTGACATTACATGCAGCAGCCGAGGGTGCTCACTATACGTCATGAACACCTCGTCATGGTGGATGTCTTGTACCCGGTATACCTGGTGTGGTGGGTGGCGACCCGTGCCCGGTGGTTTGTTGATGAGCATGCTGTGCATCACAGACATGTCCTCGCCTATCAGCTGTGACATTACATGCAGCAGCCGAGGGTGCTCACTATACGTCATGAACACCTCGTCATGGTGGATGTCTTGTACCCGGTATACCTGGTGTGGTGGGTGGCGACCCGTGCCCGGTGGTTTGTTGATGAGCATGCTGTGCATCACAGACATGTCCTCGCCTATCAGCTGTGACATTACATGCAGCAGCCGAGGGTGCTCACTATACGTCATGAACACCTCGTCGTGGTGGATGTCTTGTACCCGGTATACCTGGTGTGGTGGGTGGCGACCCGTGCCCGGTGGTTTGTTGATGAGCATGCTGTGCATCACAGACATGTCCTCGCCTATCAGCTGTGACATTACATGCAGCAGCCGAGGGTGCTCAGAATACGTCATGAACACCTCGTCGTGGTGGATGTCTTGTACCCGGTATACCTGGTGTGGTGGGTGGCGACCCGTGCCCGGTGGTTTGTTGATGAGCATGCTGTGCATCACAGACATGTCCTCGCCTATCAGCTGTGACATTACATGCAGCAGCCGAGGGTGCTCAGAATACGTCATGAACACCTCGTCGTGGTGGATGTCTTGTACCCGGTATACCTGGTGTGGTGGGTGGCGACCCGTGCCCGGTGGTTTGTTGATGAGCATGCTGTGCATCACAGACATGTCCTCGCCTATCAGCTGTGACATTACATGCAGCAGCCGAGGGTGCTCACTATACGTCATGAACACCTCGTCATGGTGGATGTCTTGTACCCGGTATACCTGGTGTGGTGGGTGGCGACCCGTGCCCGGTGGTTTGTTGATGAGCATGCTGTGCATCACAGACATGTCCTCGCCTATCAGCTGTGACATTACATGCAGCAGCCGAGGGTGCTCACTATACGTCATGAACACCTCGTCATGGTGGATGTCTTGTACCCGGTATACCTGGTGTGGTGGGTGGCGACCCGTGCCCGGTGGTTTGTTGATGAGCATGCTGTGCATCACAGACATGTCCTCGCCTATCAGCTGTGACATTACATGCAGCAGCCGAGGGTGCTCACTATACGTCATGAACACCTCGTCATGGTGGATGTCTTGTACCCGGTATACCTGGTGTGGTGGGTGGCGACCCGTGCCCGGTGGTTTGTTGATGAGCATGCTGTGCATCACAGACATGTCCTCGCCTATCAGCTGTGACATTACATGCAGCAGCCGAGGGTGCTCACTATACGTCATGAACACCTCGTCGTGGTGGATGTCTTGTACCCGGTATACCTGGTGTGGTGGGTGGCGACCCGTGCCCGGTGGTTTGTTGATGAGCATGCTGTGCATCACAGACATGTCCTCGCCTATCAGCTGTGACATTACATGCAGCAGCCGAGGGTGCTCACTATACGTCATGAACACCTCGTCATGGTGGATGTCTTGTACCCGGTATACCTGGTGTGGTGGGTGGCGACCCGTGCCCGGTGGTTTGTTGATGAGCATGCTGTGCATCACAGACATGTCCTCGCCTATCAGCTGTGACATTACATGCAGCAGCCGAGGGTGCTCACTATACGTCATGAACACCTCGTCGTGGTGGATGTCTTGTACCCGGTATACCTGGTGTGGTGGGTGGCGACCCGTGCCCGGTGGTTTGTTGATGAGCATGCTGTGCATCACAGACATGTCCTCGCCTATCAGCTGTGACATTACATGCAGCAGCCGAGGGTGCTCAGGATACGTCATGAACACCTCGTCGTGGTGGATGTCTTGTACCCGGTATACCTGGTGTGGTGGGTGGCGACCCGTGCCCGGTGGTTTGTTGATGAGCATGCTGTGCATCACAGACATGTCCTCGCCTATCAGCTGTGACATTACATGCAGCAGCCGAGGGTGCTCACTATACGTCATGAACACCTCGTCATGGTGGATGTCTTGTACCCGGTATACCTGGTGTGGTGGGTGGCGACCCGTGCCCGGTGGTTTGTTGATGAGCATGCTGTGCATCACAGACATGTCCTCGCCTATCAGCTGTGACATTACATGCAGCAGCCGAGGGTGCTCACTATACGTCATGAACACCTCGTCGTGGTGGATGTCTTGTACCCGGTATACCTGGTGTGGTGGGTGGCGACCCGTGCCCGGTGGTTTGTTGATGAGCATGCTGTGCATCACAGACATGTCCTCGCCTATCAGCTGTGACATTACATGCAGCAGCCGAGGGTGCTCACTATACGTCATGAACACCTCGTCATGGTGGATGTCTTGTACCCGGTATACCTGGTGTGGTGGGTGGCGACCCGTGCCCGGTGGTTTGTTGATGAGCATGCTGTGCATCACAGACATGTCCTCGCCTATCAGCTGTGACATTACATGCAGCAGCCGAGGGTGCTCACTATACGTCATGAACACCTCGTCATGGTGGATGTCTTGTACCCGGTATACCTGGTGTGGTGGGTGGCGACCCGTGCCCGGTGGTTTGTTGATGAGCATGCTGTGCATCACAGACATGTCCTCGCCTATCAGCTGTGACATTACATGCAGCAGCCGAGGGTGCTCACTATACGTCATGAACACCTCGTCGTGGTGGATGTCTTGTACCCGGTATACCTGGTGTGGTGGGTGGCGACCCGTGCCCGGTGGTTTGTTGATGAGCATGCTGTGCATCACAGACATGTCCTCGCCTATCAGCTGTGACATTACATGCAGCAGCCGAGGGTGCTCAGAATACGTCATGAACACCTCGTCGTGGTGGATGTCTTGTACCCGGTATACCTGGTGTGGTGGGTGGCGACCCGTGCCCGGTGGTTTGTTGATGAGCATGCTGTGCATCACAGACATGTCCTCACCTATCAGCTGTGACATTACATGCAGCAGCCGAGGGTGCTCACTATACGTCATGAACACCTCGTCATGGTGGATGTCTTGTACCCGGTATACCTGGTGTGGTGGGTGGCGACCCGTGCCCGGTGGTTTGTTGATGAGCATGCTGTGCATCACAGACATGTCCTCGCCTATCAGCTGTGACATTACATGCAGCAGCCGAGGGTGCTCACTATACGTCATGAACACCTCGTCATGGTGGATGTCTTGTACCCGGTATACCTGGTGTGGTGGGTGGCGACCCGTGCCCGGTGGTTTGTTGATGAGCATGCTGTGCATCACAGACATGTCCTCGCCTATCAGCTGTGACATTACATGCAGCAGCCGAGGGTGCTCACTATACGTCATGAACACCTCGTCATGGTGGATGTCTTGTACCCGGTATACCTGGTGTGGTGGGTGGCGACCCGTGCCCGGTGGTTTGTTGATGAGCATGCTGTGCATCACAGACATGTCCTCGCCTATCAGCTGTGACATTACATGCAGCAGCCGAGGGTGCTCACTATACGTCATGAACACCTCGTCGTGGTGGATGTCTTGTACCCGGTATACCTGGTGTGGTGGGTGGCGACCCGTGCCCGGTGGTTTGTTGATGAGCATGCTGTGCATCACAGACATGTCCTCGCCTATCAGCTGTGACATTACATGCAGCAGCCGAGGGTGCTCACTATACGTCATGAACACCTCGTCATGGTGGATGTCTTGTACCTGGAACGAAACAGAATTATCAAGAATGTTTTCGGACAAAAATATATACAACTAATATTTAAAATAATAATAATTAGGAACGTATTACATAAGCTAGAGGCTTCTTTACTGTTACAACGTGCAAAGCCTCAAATCACATTGTTAAATCGTAGCAGCGACAACTATCGTTTGACCACCAAACGAGTGATGAACATACAAGTTGGAAACATACTCATTGCTTTCTTTTAGGTAACAGTGCCATCATTAGAAAGAGCCTTGAGCTATTCTTCAGTGACACGAACGGTTGGCCAGACTGTAACTGACAAGCTGAGAGCAAATCGCCTACAGTGGCCTATGTGGTATGGACATATTATGCGGAGGGATGTTAATCATGTTACTAGAAGGGCATTAAGTATGAATGTGGAGGGATGTAAGAGAAGAGGTAGACCACGAAAAAGATGGATGGGCTGCGCGAGAGACGGTACGAAAGGGAAGGATGTGTGTGATGAGTTGACGGGCGACAGAGAGGTATGGAAGAAAAATACATGCTGCGCCGACCCAAGGGAAAGATGATTGTAATTGATTAAAAGAACAGCTATGATATAGGCATACCATTTAACTGAACCGGTCTCTGCTGTAGTTTTCTGAAATACGACGGTGGCAAACAAATTGCGGTCTGCCTGATGGTAAGTAGGCACTGTAGCCTACGGACCAGTCCAGAAGAATCACAAGCGCATTGCCGACCATTTATTGATTTGAGGATTCGTTGATAGCTAGAGACGAACGCGGGTCCCTCACTCTCAATGCAACACACCCTCCTCAGCTCTGGCGACCTCAGTTGCGCGGCGCGTACAAAAACACACCCCTCCCGCACCGCGCAGCTACCACAAGTCGCAACCAACGGCTCAGCAGTGGTACTCAGTGCCCTCAGTGGTGCGTATGGTAGGCTTGTATTAATAGCTTATATCGAATACATGTAATGGTCATATTTTGCAATTTTGTTTTGTTTACATTAACTTAGTGACTGTTAATTATGCAGGAGGATATTATACAATAAGGTGGTTAGGTCTATACAATACAGTAGATATCAATAAAGTATGGGACTTGAAGCCGTAATAGACTCCAAATATCGGCTGCTAGTCGAGAGAAATTGAGATTCCGTGCTGTGAAACATATCCAGTTTGTTGTAGCTGGAATGCAAAAACTGGTAAATTTTCAATACCGGTTATTAACCGCTTTGACTAACTCAAACCGGTTAACCCGTTATTTTTACCGGTTTTTACGAATAGCTAAAAATTTAAGTATAATTTTACTGTAGAAGTATTATTTCTAGTTTATTAGTAGAAGAGGTGTAGTTCAGAAAATAACTATAATTTTTTTAAATGTTTTTATACATAAAATAACTCCCGATTACCGAAGGGGTAGGCAAATATCATGGATTTCCACTAACTACGATCTTGAGAAACTTTTCTTGCTTCATGAATGAAGCAAGAAAAGTTTCTCAATCTTTTATGACATTCTTCATACATGCTCGTCGGTCGGTAAAAGTTTGTCGAGGTCGTCCCCTTCCAATCCAACTTTACCATACACTTTTCGCTTATTCACTCTCTTTGTTAATCTTCTTTCGTTCATCCTCTCTGCCCGCCCAAAACTACTTAGCATGCCCGCAGTGCATCTTGTGATCTTGATACGCGTCGGTGCAACGCGACGGAGATACGATACGACAAAATGATACAAATGTGGACCCAGCTTATCACCATCCGCCTCCGCATCCGCGGATGTCCAAATGATTGCATCCGCGACATCCCTGCAGAATACCTTGTTAATGAGGTCCTCGCCCTTGGCTCCGGTGTTGATCAAGGATGGTTCCTTCACAATGAGGATGTTGCCGGGATCTACCAAGCCCTTGCAGATCTTGGAGAACTGCTGTCTGTGAAAAGTTACGTGTGTTATAGGTTCTCCCTTGACCTATAACTACATTAAATTAAAATAAATTAAATTAATAATCATTTCTTTACCTAATGTAAAGAAATAACTATTTCTAAATGCTTGATTTGACCTAATATTTCTTTAGATCAAATGCATATTTTTGTATTTATGTGTCGTGTGGTCGACCGTAGCATGTAAGATACTGAACCGATTTTGATAATGAAGGTGTCAGTCAATTCGAAACGATGCTCCGGGTGACATAGGCTGCCTTTTGTATCAAAAAAAGTTTAGTTTTGCGGAAAGGTAACTAAAAAAAGTTAAACAGTCACGTTACAGTTTTTTTAAACTATTTATGCTTGTTATTTACATCTATGCTGCTACATATATATTTCTAAAAATTATATAAGTATCAAACGAAAAAAAACTGCATATTTTTACATACAATTTACATACTACATGTAATTGAATTACTAATAGAATTTTAAGTTGATTTTTTACTTTTTTATTTTTTAATGATTTTTCTTTATGCATGATAAAAATAATAAATACCTTACTTCGGAATATTACTCCATAGTTATATTATTAACATACTTAAAGTTAGGTTAAATGAAGAATTAGAAAAGAATAAAATTAATCTAAAATGTTATCTAAAAAGTATGCTACCTCTTCCATCTGCTCAATCCAATACATCATTATGGAGCAGTCTTACTTATCAGCAATGACGTTTAGAATGTTGTCAGGGCTCTGTCGGACTCGACCAAGCAGGGATGCTATTTGTATTCTCATGATAGCTGGAAACCCGTCGGTGCGAGCCTCACAGAACATTCCCGAGGCACTGCACCTACACAGCATTCTACACGTATTGTTGTATTGCACGTTTAGGGCGCTGTAAGCTCGTTTTGTTTACCACACCCACAGGCTGCTCGAGTAAAAGCTCTGACGGTACCTATGCTTTAAATTGCATTATCTTGGCATAAACATGTACATAATATAATGTACATGTGTCAAGGTGACCAAGTATAATTACAACTATTAGCATCTCAGTGATAAGTTTAGTGAATACTTATCTTAACTAACACTTAATTTTGCCTCAGATATTTCTGTCAAAAAAACGATATTTATAATATTTCTCTAACTAAATTTATAAAAAATATATACATACAATGAATAAATCTATTTATAAATCATATAGTATTATTGAACCTGCTAACAAAATTTCACGAAAACCTATTGAGAAACTCCTGTAGAGGAGAACAGCCAGACAGCGGGTCATCTGAGCATACAAAAGAGTTTTGGCCGAAGTTGAAATGGAGAACTTCCTTTGCTTCACTCACTCTTTCAATAATGCCAATTAACTGATTTATCAAATTAATATCAAGCACCCTAAATCTATGTATCCGAGGGAGAGCCCGGAAGACAAACGATGGGACATAGATTGCAGATCCATGGAAGTCCAAGGCAGGTTCTCTTGGGTAAGGAAATTGAATAGATCTACAGACATAATAAATGGATAGACAAGCTTGAGGCCGACAGCCAGCCGAATGAAGATCCCAAGGCTCATTGGTCTTTGAGAACACCAGGCTTTGCTTCTTGTGCATCACCAGACCCATTGGCAAGCCACCTCTGCACTCCCCAACAGTGACACAGCAGTCACTGTCCTCAGCATTGAGCCCCAACTGAATGATGAAGAGATATAATGGGTTTTCAATGAAAATTATGAATACGGAACAATGCAAAATAGTATTTTATTGCGTACTTACTTGCAAGCATACAGTGTGGTGAAATCAATGAGTCCTTTTATAACAAGGAAACCATGTTTTGCCAAGTAGCTTTTTTCTTCGGCAGACAAAGTATATGTGTCTGGCAATTCTGCAAAAACACTGCAACAATTTACACATTAAACACATTTTTACATCACTTACATGATTACTAGTCCAAATTGCAATTTTTTTACAATAAGTATGTTCAATACGTTAATGTTAACCATTAAGGTATTCATTGCAGAAGTTAAAGGAATATCTCAAATCGTTAACAAGAAAAACAAAAGAATAAAATGAAAGTCGAAACAAAACAGCGTTCTAAAAGTTCCAATATAACTTGTAAGTAACTTACTTCTTCGGTATAGCTTTCAAATTTGCAAAAACCATTGCTATTTACTATCGCGACTGGTACGAATTCAATATTTTAGGAATTCCGTAAGTTCAAAACTTTTCCACACTTGTGTTTACGACCGTGTTTGAGAAGTTTGGCAAAGGTCCAAAGTCGCGTTTACTTGTCGCAGAAGTATTAATACTCTGTTATCAAAATAATAATAATGTATCAACAGGACGCGCAAGATAATGTACGGAATTCCTAAATAAGTAGCAGTTCTGTGTTGCTGACCAATTGGTTATTTGTTAGACTTGTTTTCAAGTTTGTTCAGTTTGTTAGTTAATAGTGAAGTGAAGTGGCACTTTGTTGACTTTGTTGCCAAATTTGACGTTGGTTGACGTTTCCGTTTTTGACATGACGGTGTGGATGCGTTCAGAATTCAAGTATATTGTAAGTTAGCGTTCCAAAAACAACTCGAGTTAAGTCTCGCTAGCCTTTGTAATAAGCAATTGTGTTACCCACCACGAATATACAGGGCGGAAAGTTAAAACGGGGCAGTAAGGGCAGCTACTAGATCTCTTGCTGCCACGCAAAAATAGCATTAGGATTTCAGTTCTAACTTTTTAAGCGATGACTATCTACATTCACAGATAAAAAAAAACATTCATGAGTGGCACTGGCACTGCATCTTCAACAGTAACGACTGGTAAAATGGCGATTAAATTGATTAGAAGTGAACCTGTCATCTACCGGCCCTATAAGCTATCTTACGACGAAAAATTTTCTATTTTTGTGTGAAAATCTTAATGCGGTTCACAGAATACATCTACTTACCAAGTTTCAATGGTATACGAGGGCTGCTACTTATGTATCTGGAATCCAGGATTCAAACTTTCTTAAACACAATTTTTGACCTCCATGGTAAAATTTGAACTTTCTTTTAATACTGGCCGCTATATTTTTTTTCTTGAGTACGCTAGTCTTTTGTTTTTGGCGGGTTTAAAATGTTATCTCATTGCAAGAATGGAACTTACTCGTGAAAATATTCGTGCTATGATTTATTACGATTTTCGGCATGGCGTAACGCAACAACAATGCATAGATCAATTAACTTTGACTCTTGGTGATGAAGCTCCATCAAAAACTACTGTGTATCACTGGTTTAGTGAGTTCAATCGTGGACGTAGTATGCTTACGGACGAAGTTATGGAAGGTCGCCCGAAATCGGCCGTTGTACCACAAAATATTGAAGCAGTGCGGAAACTTATAATGCATGACCGTCATGTTACGTATCGCGAGATAGAGGCAATTCTGGGGATATCTATGACGAGCATTAATAAGATATTACATGAACATTTAGCTGTAAAAAAAATTTGTTCGCGTTGGATACCGCACAATTTAACTAAGGATCAAAAACAGGCTCGCGTCGAATGGTGCAAAAAATGTTGAAAAAATATAACCGTGGTGACTCAAAAGCTGTTTATAATATCTACACAGGTGACGAATCTTGGATATATGCGTATGATCCCGAAACTAAACAGCAATCAACAGTGTGGGTGTTTCAAAATGAGCCGAACCCTACGAAAGTTACTCGTGCAAAAAGCACCTTGAAGCAAATGGTCGCCTGCTTTTCTGGTATGAATGGCCACGTGGCTACAGTGCCACTCGAAAATCGTAAAACGGTTCATTCGGAGTGGTACACGACCATTTGTTTGCCAGAAGTGTTTGAAGAAACACGTAAAGACAACCAGCGACGCAGAATCATTCTTCACCATGACAACGCTAGCTGTCATACGTCACGCGAAACAACTCGATTTTTGGAAGGTCAAAATATAGAATTAACGGGTCACCCCTGGTCTGATTTGGCACCCAATGATTTTTATTTATTTCCAAATGTAAAGAATAAATTACGTGGTCAACGATTTTCGACCCGTGAAGATGCGGTCGACGCGTTCAAACAGCACGTTTTGGAGATATCTCAATCAGAGTGGCAAAAGTGGTTTAAAAATTGGTTTACACGTATGCAAAAGTGCATCGATCGATTTGAAAAACAATAAAACTATATTTAGTAATGTACGTTTGATTATTTTTTCTATTCCGGATACATAAGTAGCAGCCCTCGTAGTTCTTATAGTTTCGGAAAAAAGGCTGTGACGGGACGGACGGACGGACGGACGGACGCGTGATTCGGCCCGTGTGGATATATGTTGGAAGCACGGCTGTCGGCCAAATCAAGGTCACTTCATCTGGGGCACGGCAGTGTCCCCGCCAAGTCAAGCGAAACAGCGGCACGGCCGTACCATCCTTTTCTCGAAGCAGTTCAGGCCATTTTTGACCCCCCTATAACTTCGTTGTGGATAAAACTAGAAGCCTGTATGTTTCAGTAACCAAGCACGCATTGTATAAACACGATATATTTCAAATTTTATTCAATTTGAACCAGTAGTTTAAAAATTATAACTAGTCAAAGTTTCTTAATTTTGTCACTCACTGACTGACTCACCGATCATCAAAAGACTAAGGCACTTCTAGCAGACATAGAAGCTTCAGAATACAATTAGTGTTTAGTGAAACTTAAAAAAAATGCAGTTTCAGTCCAGTTTTCTAGATACACCAACGGCATACATATATGCATGCCATATAGGATACAAAGTTATATTTGCAGTGAATAGGATGGGAAAATTAAAAAGCAGGAGTGGGTCTCTGTTGCAGGTCTGGGTTGTATGCATTGATAACACAATAACCTACAAAAAGAAGTGAGATCCCATAAAAAAACAATCCATGTAAAAAGACGCCAAGTCTCGAAACTCTTCCACCGTAAAAAGTTGTGATATTTCGTAGACCCAAGTCTCAGGCATTCTTATTAATCGTTATTTGCTAGAAGATAAAATTAGTGTTTAGTGAAACTTAAAAAAAATGCAGTTTCAGTCCAGTTTTCTAAATACACCAACTGCATACATATATGCATGCCATATAGGATGACAAAGTTATATTTGCAGTGAATGGGATGGGAAAATTAAAAAGCAGGGTCTGGATTCATAATTTGTATGTATTGATAACACAATAACCTAAAAAAAGAAGTGAGATCCCATAAAAAACAATCCATGTAAAAAAGACGCCAAGTCTCGAAACTCTTCTGACTTGGCAATCAAGTAAAAAAAAATGGGGTGTAGGGGGGGGGGGGGGTACGCTCAAAGTATATGCGGTGTTTGAGCTATGTTCCCTCAGGTCTGTCATGCACGTCCACGTCGTCCCTGGGCCTGCCGTCGCAGCCCAGAGACGAACCTGCCAGAGATGGGCAGGTCGTACACCCTGGTCAATACTGATGGCCGGAACGGGCGCCGCACGGACCATGCAGAAGCCGAGTATGAGGGGCTCTGCCGTCAGCGACTAGTTTTTCCCTAGCTAAGCGTGAGTATTTTATGGAAAGTACAGAAAATAAAAATAACCCGTCGTTTGACGACATCGTATCCTCCGTCCTGGTTTCCATCCAGGGTAGAGATGATAGTCGCGAGGCGAGCAGGGCTATACAAGCCCCTGGTGCGCCCGATATTGTTAGTCCGGAGGTCAGGGAGACGGAGTCCGTGGTCGACAGAGACGTAACCATGGTCTCTGATGCGCCCGGCAGTTTGGCCCAGGCTGACGGCACTAAATACAAGAGGGCCAAATAAATGGCGGCCCTCTTAGCACCCGCGAGGATCCTGCAGGCGAACATCCACCACGCTGCCGCAGCGACAGCGGTGGTGGACCATGGGTGCGAAACTCAACTATACTAGGACTAAACTCGGTGGGTAAAATGCTTTACTACACAGAGGGAATCAGGCCTAGGGCATGCATTGCTTTCAACAGAAACATTGACTTTCTACCTGTTCCAGAGCTGTGTACGGACGATCTGGTTGCAGCGTATGTAAATCTAAAGGGCTGGAAGGGTCAAAGAGTAATCATGTGCTCGGCCTACCTGCCCGGCGATAAGGTGCACCCCTCCGCGGACCTCGATGCAGTGGTGGACTACGCCCGCAGACACAACCCAGAGCTGCTGGTAGGATTTGACGCTAACGTCCACCATCCAAGCTGGGGGAGCACCGACATCAACGACCGAGGAGTGTTACTACATGACTTTCTACTAATTAACGGCCTCCAAAACCTAAACCTAGGCTGCGAAACCTGGGCTAGGAAGGAAGTTTTGGATATAACCTTTGCCACCCTTCACCGTGCCAGTCACATTGAAAACTGGAAAGTGAGTGGGGTGGAATCATTGTCAGATCATAGACACATTTGTTTTAGCTTAACATTTTCTCTCAGTGTTCAGTCATTTTGAGACCCCAGGAGGACCGACTGGGCGGGGTACAGACGCGTATAAGATCTACTGTACGGACAGTGAACATGATCGCAAAAAATTAATATGAATATGAATATGAATAAAGTGAGATGGCCCATAAAGTCATTCAAGCCACACAAGACGGCGGGACTGGACGGGATACGAATACCTAAGATCGACGGAAGAAGGCGCTATGTACTTCTCCGGAACTCAAACTCTTTATACCACGATTTACTGTCATTGGGCACAAATGGAAGATCGTCGACACGAAATGAAAATTTTGAAATTGGACCAAAAGTAATACCATCAAAAGTGAATTAGGTAAAAATGAAATTGAGTCTATATTTATTATGGGCAATTTTTTTCTTGCTCAGAACGAATCCAGGCCAAATGGAATTTTGAAATAGGTGCTATGTGAATGTTCCCTAATTTAAGTTAGTGTCAAATTTTAACAAGAAAATCGACGTTTGTATAAAATATCAACACGACGTATTTCCGATTGATCATATTTCTGGAGCGCACGTAATGCCATATGGACGTATTTTTTTCTACCTAATATCAAGTATGTAAATACTTTTCGGACGTTATTACATTTTAGCATTATTCAGGCTGGACAAGTTTCCACGTCGAGGATTTTCAAATTGACATTACATATTAAGATTCGACAAATAATTTCAATTTGTCCATTTTCCATTTGTGCTGAATGCCAGTAAATCCAAATTTCATCTAATTCGGTTCAGCGGTTTAAACGTGAAGAGGTAACAGATAGGTCAGACAGACAGACTTTCGCATGTATAATATTAGTACGGATTCTGTGCTCCCTATGATCATTACTATCTGGTGAGCTGTGATAATTGAGCGTTTCCGTTTTTGCAATGTTCGGGCGGAGCCGCGCGGGCCGTAAGTTGTAAAATAAATAAAATAAGTACTTGGTTTAGCGATTACAATTAAAGTATAATAATTCATTATTTTAGATAATAATTTAAATGGTTAACATATCACATTTCAAATTACGTTATTAGTCTAATATAGGTATTCTTAGCACTAAGCCACCAGACCATAATGTACCCAACCCCACAAATACGACGTACTCAATATTTAAAGTCGCCACCGAGTACAGTCGAATTCATAAACATATGTACGTTCCCTACGCTACGGTTAAAAAACGTGCGAGCAACTTTATGCTCTTAAGGCTCCACATTCGAAATTTTCGTGAAAATGAGTTGTTTTGTAACCGTTTTATACATTATAACGTAACATTTTTTCAGTCGGAAAAAATATATCATAATCTGCAAGATATGCGACGGGTCATAGTTTTCGTAGAAATCCATTTTAACAATAAAAATTAGAGAAAAAGAAATCTAAAGACACCCCTATTTTTTCACTTGTAACCATTTTACTGCTCCATTTTTTATCAGAATAATATGAAATTTTATAACTTTCTTCATACAATAATGAACAAGAGCATCATTTTCTTACTTTCTTCATTTTCTTAAAAAATTATCTCGTTTTCTGAAATATTCCGCCAAAGTTCCTACGCCTCCCCGTTTTCGTCCATTCGGTCAGTGCGGGACGAGACACGTTGCATGACGGACCTGTGTCAATTTGCGCTGCGCCGAAATTTTAAATATTTGTCGAAATTGTGGACTATATTTGTTGCATAGAGTGGACAATCCGTTTTGTGATTCGTATAGTAGGTAACTAATAAATATTTGCGTATAGTTTAGTTTTTAGTGACAGATAATTTTGTTGCATAGAGTGGACAATCTATTTCGTGGTTTGTAAAGTAGTAGGTACTATAGACAAGACAGCTGACTGACCATCCGTGCACTTTATGTGCATTGTAATAAGGTTCTTGTATAAATACAGGATGGTCAGTTAACTGTGTTGGCATTTGTACCTAATTAACATTTACGTAGGTATAGTTTAGATTTTGTTTTTAGTTCAAGATGGGAAATAATAATAATAACAATAATACATACATACATACACGCCTTTATCCCTAAAAGGGGTAGGCAGAGCACATGAAACCTGTGTCCAGTGCCACTGTTAGCATAAATGTGGGTATAAAAGATCGACAAAATGTGATATAGCAGTGACAGGTTGCTAGCCCATCGCCCACAACACACTTCAACCCCGTTCCCTTAGTCGACTCTTACAACCCCCACGGGAAGAAAGGGGGTGGTGCTATTCTAACCCGACACCACACGGGTAATAATAATATAATATTATTAATATAATAATAATAAATTCTTTATTTCAGGCCAGTTTGCCCATAGATTGTTAGTAACTTACAATACTCACGAATACAACTTACGATACTAAAGTTAGTAGGTCTTAGCTTAGGTCTCACAAATTTTTCAATAATTATTTTGGGTCTTTGGGGTTAAATAAGCGCAGGAGGAAAAAAGTAATATCAAGAAATTTTACAAGAGAAGAGGAAAAAGAATACACAAGTAAATACCTATTCTATCAAAGTATCAAATATCTAAACAGTATCAAAATTGGGAAATCGCTAAAACCAGACATTTTATTAGTAAATATATTTACAATATCTATTGCCTACTAACAATATTGTTTTATCTGCTCGTATTAATGACAGTGTTAATAGAATAAGTTCTAATAAAAATAGTGGGCTTGGCAAATATTGTAAGTACCTACCTATGGGTTGCATGCCAACTCCAAGTTCGATACAGAGTTATTATTTGATATGAAACAAAGTATGGTTAATGTACAACTAATCTATGTATAAGTATATATTTACCCGAGGCCGATTTCTGTACAGTCAGCATAATATAGTTAGTAGCAGCTAAGTTAGCCAAATATATCGGAACGTACATTCATCGAAATAGTCTTTGTTACTATAAGTAGGAGTAAGGAATGTGTTACGATATATTTGGCTACTTTGGATGCTACTAACTATCTGATGCTGACTGTACACGCCATCATCATCAAATCAAGGAAGTAGAACGTAATAAATATACCGAAAATTAGTTTAAAACTTAACAACCTTACACTTACACAAAAGGTAACAGACAGACAGACACACTTTCGCATTTATAATATTAGTATGGAGTATGGATATGGAATTATGGATAGTATGGATTATATGTCTTTCCCGCTCCCGTGAGCTCCACGCACGGACATCATTGTCCCGTGACAATGATGTCCGTGCGTGGAGCTCTGAGCCAACACGTAGAGGCCCTTTTGACAATTTAATGAAATGCAAGGAGTACACCAAGCGGATGCTGTCTCTGCCCGTGTCATGCGACGCACACAGAAACAGCACCCGCTGGGGTGTAAGAGTCTATTGCTAGTTGATGGAATCTAAATAAAACGGTTTATTGGTTGAAAATGATGGACTAGTAGCTGGGCTATTGGATGAAACATCGGACGCCTGCCCATTAAAACTATTTCACATTTTATCTCTGGCAGACGGTAACTCGCTAACTGCTAGATGGGCCCCTATTAATAGCGACGTTAAAAAATGGCTTAAGGGCAACAGTAGGTATGGATTATTATTATTACCTTTATATTTTTTTCGCACTATCCGTCTCTCTCTTATTAGAATATTTAGTAACAGAGGTATAGTGCGAGAAAAATCGAAAGTATGTCGCGGCCGTCTAGTGCTAGGCGTGCTGAGGCCCTACCGCGAAACGAAACCGAACTTCGTTCGTGTATCTCCCTCTCTGTCGCGCTTGCTAGTTCGAGCGACAGAGTTATTCGAACGAATTTCGTTTTCACTAGCACGGCTAGCACGAGACGGCCGCGACATACTCTCTATTTTTCTCATACTATACCTCTCTTTCCTAATGTTCTAATAAGAGAGAGACCGATACTGCGAGAAAAATCGAGTGTATGTCGCGGCCGTCTCGTGCTAGCCGTGCTGACGGAACTACACTAATCGTAAGTAAATAGTATTATAATAGTAGAGACATAATTTTTGAACTTAATCAATTATGTAATTTATGTATGACAAATATCACGTTTCAATTAAGCATGACGAATGTCACCCACCCACGTCCACCCTTGCATTGGTAACGATGCGCGATGACGCGTCTGTAACTTAATCTATGTAACGCTTAATAAACGACGGCGGGTTGTGCGACTTGCGCGGGGAGAGGGTCGAGGCTCCGCCCATACGCTCAAGGACTTTAGCGGGTATACAAGCCTTAACAATAAAGTCGAATTCACATTTTTTTCACTTTCTCTTTCCACTTATTTCGGAAGACTGTATGTAATGTCAGGGGCATAATACACATACACACACATAAATATTTGTACAGGACTTTATTGTCAATGTCATAAAGGCGGGTACCTACAGATATTTCTGTCCTTATTTATATACGTATATTAATACCACTGACTGTACATTTAAGTAAGCAAATATCTAACCACGGATTTATTTATTTATTTATTTAGACATACGTAAGCATAACAGTACAAGACCAAATCGCTTACACACTAAACATTAGTCATAGGTAGATACCTACCAGTCAGTTTAAATTAATTACATCCCAGTTAACAGCATATATTACAGTTAGGTATTTAATAATATAATAAAAAATATAAAAAAGAAAGATACTTATTTACTGATTCGTCATAGATTTAGTCGTTCATTAGAATAATCATTTAAATATATTAATAACTTTCTGCCAAAACCACCAACGCTATCCGCAAAAACATCTATTTGTGGGGCATTGATGGACATAGCCAATGATGTAAGACATAGCATTGAACATAGACGGGGCCCGCGAACAGGTGCTGCGGGCGCCGCGCGGGCAGTGCGCTCCGGCCTGGGGGACAGGGACGCCAGACCGGAATGAAAACACCCAGCCTCTCCAACACAGCGGGACTGTTTACAATGTTATTAATGACACCGTAGTAGTGCATTGTCAACAACAGTTTCCGCCTCAGTTCCAGTGTGTAGAACCCGACCATACCCAAGACGTAAAGCGAGGGATACAATAGAGGGTAGTATAGTAGCCGTATTGCCTTTTAAAGAGGTATCTTGCAAAACTTCTTTGAACCCTCTCTATCATTATCTTGTATTTTACCTCGTGGGGGTCCCATGCCAAGGCGCCGAACTCCAACCTACTTCGGACGTACGGATTGTAAAGCAATACTGCCACACGGATGTTCTTGAACTGTGCGGATATCCTCATTATAAACCCTAAGGTTTTTGTTGCGGCTTTACATACTTTTGTTATATGGAAACAAAAGTCTAGCTCCGTATCCAAAGTAAGACCCAAGTAAGATATCTCATAGACCCTTTCCAGCGAGGCGTCTCGGAGATTATATGCGACGCATAGGAGAACGTGCTCTCGTGAAAGTGATAATTCTGCATTTGGAGGAATTAAATTGCAGCTTATTGGCATCACTCCAATCTTGAATAGCATCGATGTCGTTCTGCAGCCTGGCATAATCATGTCTTTGACTTACCCGCAGGAAGAGTTTGAGATCATCAGCGAACAGCAGACACTTAGCGGCACTGACGACCTTCGCCAAATCGTTGATCATCAGCAGAAACAGGGTCAGCCCCAACGTGCTACCCGGACTACTGATATCCGGATACTGTTACATACTGACTACGACCCCGCAGGTAGTTTGCAAATGTAGCAGCTTGATTCATTGTTAACTTGTGCTCGCAACATACAATCTTGTAGGTATGTAACGACTATACTTAATAATACCCGGTCCAGTCCAAGAGTCCCCAAGTTGCTCACAGGCGACTCTTCACGCCTCTGACTTGTTTGCTCTTCAATTTCCACGCGTCCTGTGAAAATATGAAAAGAATAGCTTTAGAGTTGAATGTCAATGACGGATTAGCCGAAACAGAGTGCCGGCCGGCCTGGACACCGAGTTCCTCATGCATACATTAGGGGACAATCTTACACAAATCGAACATGCCCCATAGTAAGTTCAAGTAAAGTTTGTAAACCTGTTATCATCGTGTTTTACCTATGCCGGAGATCCCAGGACACGCCCAAACCCCGACATATAAATACATAGAAAACATCCCAGACAAAAATAGTTGATGACTCGAGTTTGCAATATTCTTACGCCCGTGTTGTACACAATGTTTTTCATTACATTTGCGAGGAAATAATAACTACAAAAGACAGAAAAAAACTATGTTTCATACAACCGCACCAACCAAAAATTGTCGAAATTGACAACTTCTCTTCCAGATCAGCTCGAGTGGAGCGCTTAGCTTCAATATTTCAACCAATCACAGAGCAGTACAGTAGTATTCTTGCGGCGCGCGGCCAACTAGATTTGCTTAAACCAATCAGATCACACTCAAGCTCATAACTCCCTAGAGAGTTATGAAAATCCATAACTCCCGTGGGAATAATTTAGGCCAATGGAATGACACCATTTACGAGCAAGTGTGATGAAAATAATATTTTTACTGAGTCTTGGATGTTTTCTGTGTTGACGCGCGTTTGTGTCAATTTACTTGTGGTTTGACACGTCGACGGCGCGCTTAATAATCGCAGTTTGCATAGGCCTTAATAGAGTCCGTCCACGCTAAAGGTCACAGCTCATTGGAGCCACCCGGCACCCGACCCGCACCGCCTCGCTTCGAGCGGTTAGTATTCTTTACATGGATTTGTATGGGCATGCGCTCACTACATCAACTCCGTAGTTAAGTAGTACAGTTCCGAGGCGAGGCGGTGCGGGTCGGGTGCCGGGTGGCTCTAATGAGCTGTGACCTTAAGTCTGCATTCAAATTATTTGGCAACACCGTAACTGTATATACATTTTTCAGAGAAATATGATATTAAATTGGTGGTGTTGCCAAATAATTATTGCAGAGTTAACCCATTCATTGCCTACGCTGAATCTCTACTGTACCCGCAGTGCCCGCGCCTCGCAAGCGATGACGGGAATTCAAGTCCGGGCATACAGTAACCGTTCTTGACGACGCGATTTAGCTACCGCGGCATTGATGGAATTCTCAGCGATGCGAATTCGCGTCCACGGCATTACGATTATCAAACCTCGTGACGCAAAAGTAAAGTATATTTTGGGTATCCGATTTTTTTACTAATATCTTTCTTTACTAAGACAAAATCATGAATGATTTCGCGTCCATTACCAATAACAAATTGTAAAAGTCCAACAAATCAAAATGCAGCCAGCAACAAGAATTGTCCTCCAAATATATTGTAAATATCAGTTTCACATTCATTCATATGATATCGATTAACAAATCTCTTGTCGAGAATTGGCGGCAACGGCAATGAATGGGTTAACTTGGACGCACTCTATGTGACATGGACTGCAGCTATCCCTGTCTGCCCCGTACCGTGTAAGAGAGATAGAGATTCCATCCCTTCTTCTTGGCTTCAGCTTCAACTTGTCTCGCCAGTTGTCCAGTCTCGTCGTGGAAGCGGCACGCGCTGTTCGCGTAGTGGGCCGAGATCGCCTTGCGGCACCGCTGGAAACGGGCGGCAAGTACAGTGATGGTCAATCACAATAGTAGGCAATAGGCATGATGCCTCATGTTCAAATTGATAACGTAGTGATGCTAAATGGGTAGTAAACCATCACATTATCGTAATAAAGTATAAATTATAACATATAATTAAAATCGTAAAAAGATATGAACCTTGAAAGTTTAGAAAAAAAATATGCATTTTTAGGGTTCCGTAGCCAAATGGCAAAAAACGGGACCCTTATGGATTCGTCATGTCTGTCTGTCTGTCTGTCCGTCCGTATGTCACAGCCACTTTTTTCCGAAACTATAAGAACTATACTGTTGAAACTTGGTAAGTTGATGTCATTATGTGAACCGCATTAAGATATTCACAAAAAATAGAAAATAAAAACAATACATTTTGGGGGTGCCCCATACTTAGAACTGAAACTCAATTTTTTTTTTCATCAAACCCATATATGTGGGGTATCTATGGATAGGTCTTCGAAAATGATATTGAGGTTTCTTATATTTTTTTTATCTAAACTGAATAGTTTGCACGAGAGGACTTCCAAAGTGGTAAAATGTGTCCTCCCCCCCCCGTAACTTCTAAAATAAGATAATGACAAAACCGACCAACCACCGAAAATGGGTTTTCTTGAACGAGATCTGGTTACTTACGTCCTAAATCGTAAACCGCAATTTACCTTTCATTCAACGGATAATGGTACGGAACCCTTTGTGCGCGAGTCCGACTCGCACTTAGCCGGTTTTTTTTATTGCCCAAGAGTAAATTTAAAGCTACCAATAGAATGCCTACGCTTTTATAGAAACAAAATTGTACGACAACTATGTACTTTAACGCAGTATTTCGCGACCGAAACAACAATTAACCTGATTTTCCATACGATTAGGACAAATGTACAAATGTGACGTCATACCTGTGTGTCTATCAGTATGAAGCGTCTTGCGCTGTCGCCAGCGAGGTCAATCTTTGTCTCAAATGTTTGGGTATTTATGTTCTTTAATTGTAGTTGCTCCCATAAAACCTTTGTTCCTCTCCAAAAACGAATCGAAAATGGTTCGAATGACATCATACAAAAATCTTATTCATCATCCCCATCCATAAGGGCCGGGCACGGTTGTACCTTGTTTTACCGACAATAGACAATTCAGCCTCTTTTTATGAAACGTCAAAAACGCTCCGTTGGTATGGAATTTGTAGGGATTACTGGCTTGTGACGTCACAATTATACAACCTCCTTATTGTTAGTTCATATGTATTTAAAAATCTTAAAATTGCTAACGTAAATGAAAGATTGATAGTTTTCGAGTATTTTCGTAATGTTTATACGTTGATAATGAAAAAACTATTTATTTTTACTGTTGTCAAATAGCTTATTGTTCCATCGAATGTATGTTTAGCAGAATTTTAATTTCATAGAAAACCTTTTTTTCAGAATCAATGAACTTTTCAGGAATGTTATAAAACAAACCTAGCCTAACCTAATGGGTTCAACAGGATGACCTTTTAGCTGTACCTAAAAAGTTAACGGCTTACTGAGTAACAGCAATTGGATGAGACGAAAATTCGGTGAAATCATGCATTCGGTTAAACGTTTGTCGGTGAAATAAGGGGACACCGTCCGGCTTGCTCGACTCGAGTCGAAAAAATTGAGAGGGAAAAGCCTACTCGCTCTATTGTTTTCTATTTTAATTTCTAGGAACAGAAACGACCTAAGTATAGCGAATTCCATTGTGTATACAAAGTTTCATGTTATTGAGCATGATGATTTAAAAAGTGAAAGGTTAGCCGGAAGAGATCCCTTATAATATAAGATAAGTCCGCCTTTGTATCTTAATCTTATACATCATGTTTATGTTTTAACCTGTTCTGTGTACAATAAAGTGCTTACATACATACATAAGTTTTAAAATGAGAACCAAACTACGTTTGTATGGAGGGTCGCGCGTGCTGGGGACTAATTGTCGGATTATGACAGCAAGATGACAGACACTGATAGAGTCCTTCCGCCTGTCTATCCTATACTACCCATTCAGGGCCAATGACAACACATATGCGTCAGACCGGAATCAAGAACCACGGGATCGGCTACGAGCGTAGAGAAATAACACATGCAAAAGATTATTCACTAATGCAAAAACGATCTGTTATTTACACACGCACACATTGTGAAAAAGGAAAACACATTCTCATTTTGATGCACACAGACATATCACACTTTGATGGACACTATTCCAGACACAAAAGAAATAACAATAGAATTACGCCTATAGGCGTCTACTGTCCATCAATGTGTGGCGTCACTCCTGTCAGCTGTCGAATCTGACGAGTTCTGCATCGCGCTATAGAAGTTTCATAAATCAGTTGCATAAATATAAAATACAAAAACTACACTTCGGTCCCTGAGAGATCTCTCTATTGCCGTGACTTCTACAAATGCATTAAGAATACGTAAATGGCAGTGTTATCGGCTCAACCAGTAAGGCGAGGTTTTTTTGGGTCGTTAAATAGGGTCGATAATTCTAACGATATTTGCAAAGATGTCGATTTCGATTATTAATTTTACATTTCAATTACCTTAATACATATAAAGTAGCAAGTAGTATTATATTGGAGTATAGAACCTGCTTTGATAATCGCTTTTTCGAATAAATTGTGTTTACTTGGCAATTTTGCAGGTTCATAGTGAATCGTACTCAGTATCTATACCTAATTATTGATTTCATCGACACTACCCTCATCTCTACTTTCTGAGTCTCGGGACACTGATCTGTCATTTTAGATAATCCTTGCAAATATTATTATTAACAGTATTTCCATTGAAATAAGGTTAATTTTTACAAAGCATGAAATCGGAGGCTCGTGGGGAGTGCGAAGTTTTAAATAATTTTGATTAATCAACGCTAATATTACGGTCTCTAAGCGTCAAAACAAGAAAGGAACAATGATGTAATATTGTCAGAGATGTACAGGGTCAATAACAATAAAACGTGTCAAGATCAGAATGATCTCTCTCGTCAATACGATAATAATAATAATAATAACACTAGTATGTAATTAGTTAACTATGTACTATGCCCTTGCAAGCATGAGCAGTCCGGACTCCACAAACAGCACCCGATCACGAGTATGACGCATATCTCAGCCATCGCCTCCCTCAACCATATTTTAGGGAAGGTACCGACCCGATCAACGACGCCACCGTAAGCAAAGCCCTTTAAGCGAGCATGACATATTCAAGCCACTGGACATTGATAATAACAAAGATTAAGCGACTTGCTCGGCGAGAAACAGCATTATGTGCTCTCTTCTTACATAAAACGGAACAGTTATTTCAGGTAGGTACTTATAATGATTACGTGTATTTAGGTATATTCCTAATAGAATTAGACTACTACTGGCTTAAAGGCATTTTTGTCGTTTAAGAAATCGTTGACAGTATAATACGCCTTGCTCAGCAAATTACTTTTAACATGAGACTTAAATTTACTGAACGGTAAATTAACAATTTCGGTGGGTATTTTATTGTAAAAACGTATGCAGTTCCCCACGAACGACGTGCTAACCTTGCGGAGACGACTAGCCTTCACTGCGATCTTGTTTTTACTTCTGGTGTTGTAGTCTCTAAGTTCCATACTCACATACACTGCACTCCTTGACTACCCATAATTTGTATTCAGGCTACGAGTGTCGGACTTGAATTGAACAATGTCCTTTTACTTGATGATAGCCTTAGAGATTGCATAAAATTAGAAATAAGGTTAGATTAGCCTAAATAACTCTTGGTCTAAAGAACTAACAAGATGTACGAGGGGCGGGGCGTTCAATAAGTTCTCGGTATCGGCATTAAAAACAGAAGTTATAATTTTTTAATGATTGAATTCACTCTTTCTTGTTTTACGTGCGTATATAATGTGTTTAAATTAATTTAATTTTACATCATTAAAAAATTAAAAAAATTGTTTGACGAAATGAGGCTCATTTTTAAAATTAAGGCTATTGCACCGATTTCATTGAGGAATTTTTAGTAACAAAGAATAAGAAGTAAAAGGATATGAGTTGGTCTAGGTGACAGGGTAGATAGTTAATTGTACCTATAGATTTTACGTCCCTAAATAGCACCCCTGGTAATCTGCAATCTCCTCCAAACAGAAACGTCATAAAATTACCATTTATTTTTCTTAATTTTTTTCTTAGTCTACCTCTTTTAATTGCTATACGATTATCTTGTATGACTCTTCCTTGGTATGTACATCCATATATTATTCATTTATACTGGCCCAATTCCTAGAAATTAAAATATATAAATATATTGATGGCCATTAAAACCCACCTTTAACTTTGTGTTTACAAATATGATTAATGACATATTCTTATTTTAATTTGTAGCCTTCTAAATACTTGTAGATATATATCTCATTTTAAAATCAATATTCTGGATTACCACACTAGAATTTTACCAAAATCACCCCTAAAATAAAAATAAAAAATCCTTCAATTTTACTCATGTCAAAATATTTGCTACCCCATCATCGTCTTTGTTTAACTATTGAAGAAAACAAATTAATCATATATATTTTTTACTTATTAGTGTATTCATGAATAGTGATACAGTATGAAAAATAGTCAGAAATTATTATCATGAGACGTAATCATGCCGATACCGAGAACTTATTGAACGCGCTTCGTACACTAACTTCACTAACACGATGAAAGTTACGTGACCAAAAGATGTAAGTATGAATGTGGCGGGATGAAAGAGACGAGGTAGGTACTCGTAAAGGACAAGGTCGATGGACTGTGTGAGAGGCAACATTAAGATTAAGGGAGTGAGTGACGAGATGGCATGACTGGGGAGGTATGGAAGAGAGACATGCTGCGCCGACGCCAACTAAATTGCATAAAGTCAAGGAAATGATGAATATGATGATGTGTATCTTTGATTCGTAGTAAGTTGGTCACCCCAGTTCGTAAATAGCAATTACGGCCCGCTGGCATAAAAACGCTAACCTGAACAGCAACCCGCGCCATTTTTGACCTAATATCCTAATCTATTCGTTGAAATTCATGAAACTACCACTTACGGACTTATAAACATGTAATAAAAGTAATCATTTGGGTAGGTACAGTCAGCATCAAAAGTAACTGCGCAATTGAAGACGTCAAAAGCTCTTACTCCCTTTTAATAAAGACATTTAACGTCTTCTTTTGCACATTACTTTTGATGCTGACTGTAGGTACCTACTATAAATCTGCGGCTAGTAATAATGAAGGTTAAAAATAAAACAAAAGTAAAACCGGTCGAACGATAATTTTACGTAGCTTAGGTACCTACATATAGGTATTATTATTTCCTAGAGTTTTTTTGACGAACAAAAATGGTGCAGCCAAATCACGGTGGGAAATAATTTGATGAGATCTTGATTGTGTTGTTTTGTCAGTTTACTTACATACACTTCGATTATTGATGAGACCGGGGCCGATTTTTGACTTTCGAGTGCTCGAAAATTAAATAAAAGTAAATGCTATTGTAGTGTCATTATCACAGGCACTTACTTTCTACCGATAGAATTGAATACGAGTGGTCAATACCGCACGTTTTTAAATTGTCTATCGTCATTTCAGCAACCCCACTGTGCTTAGCAACTTTCGACACATTTCAATACTCCCATTTTTATCGAAAGTTGCTGAAGCGGTGGCTCATAAACAGCTATCTCGGTTCATTTTCTCACATAATCTTCTGAGCCCCTATCAGTCTGGCCTTCGTCCTTGACATAGCACCAGCACTGCTCTGCTGAAGGTCACGGAAGACATCAGACGTGGCATGGAGTGTCAATTGGTCACGGTTCTTATTTTTATTGATTTTTCCAACGCATTCCAACGGAGCTTCGCTGTTCTTACCATCTGTACGCCGACGACTTACAACTTTATGATCACTGTAACGTGAGTGACCTAAGTGTTACCATTAACAAGCAGAATCTGGATCTCTTACACATCCAGTTTGGCTTATTTATTAATCCGTCCAAGTGTCAAGCTATCGTCATTGGTAGCCCTCAGCAGCTTGCGAAACTTAATTTTAATTTTATTGCTGCAGTTGAGTTGGTACTCCTATCCCGTACAGCAAAAGTGTCAAAGACCTAGGTGTTTATCTCGACAACACTCTCAGTTGGAGCTCACTGAGGTTAGTCGGAAAGTTGCAGGTTCACTTCATGCACTTAATAGGTAGGCACATTTCTTGCCATCAAAACCAAGATTTGATTAGTGCAGACATTGATATTGCCCATAATCGACTATGGTGATGTATGTTATCCCGACTTGAATGGAGAGCTTCTTGACAAGTTAGATCGTCTTCTAAATAATTGTACCTATTCGGTTCATTTTCTGTCTTCGAAAATACGATCATGTATCTTCCTTCTGCTCCCAATTGGGCTGGCTGCCCATCCGCCTACGCCGCAAAATACGTTTGCTCTGCACTCTCTTCTCCATTCTAAACGATCCTAAATCTCCCGAATACCTCAAAACTCTTTTTCAGTATTACTGTGTCTCGAGGCCATCAACTTCGCTCCTCCGGCAACGTTTCATTATCTATTCCACCTCACCGTACTGATTTTATGTCCAATTACTTCTCCGTCCAAGTAGCTCGCCTATGGAACCGTCTCCCTGTAGGCAATCTCCAAACAGGCTTGTCTTCAAAAAGTCCTTAGAAAATTTATTTACTGGCAGAACCAAAAAATAATCTATGTAATTGTAAGTTTCATATGTTTGTGTATGTACATTCATATGTATGTGTATGTATGTATTAATAAGTATATATTGTTATATCATATTATATTATATTGTATCGTATTCTACTATATTATTCATCTCATCTTTAGATATGTTAAAGAGTTTTTGTTTTAAATTAAGTTGCACTGCCCAAATTTTATCTGCTTTGCCTTAAGGTTGACTAGTAGAGAATGCTTTATAGATTCAATTCAATTCAATTCAATTATTTATTCTGCAAATAGGTCACAAGGGCACTTTTACATGTCAAACCGTGATTTACAATAAAATAATAATAATCTTACACAATAATAATTTAAAATTATATATAAAAGGTTAACAAACTAAATGTCACTAAGTTAATGTAAACAAAACAAAATTGCAAAATATGACCATTACATTCGATATAAGATCTGTATCAGCATTAACAAGAAGTTAATCATATTAATTCAGTATTCCAGAGATGTATAAGGTCTCTGAGCTTCCAAATACAATTAATAATTATTCTAATATTCTAAGAGATGTATGTTTAGAATGGAGAAGAGAGTGCAGAGCAAACGTATTTTGCGGCGTAGGCGGATGGGCAGCCAGCCCAATTGGGAGCAGAAGGAAGATACATGATCGTATTTTCGAAGACAGAAAATGAACCGAATAGGTACAATTATTTAGAAGACGATCTAACTTGTCAAGAAGCTCTCCATTCAAGTCGGGATAACATACATCACCATAGTCGATTATGGGCAATATCAATGTCTGCACTAATCAAATCTTGGTTTTGATGGCAAGAAATGTGCCTACCTATTAAGTGCATGAAGTGAACCTACAACTTTCCGACTAACCTCAGAGATCTGTGGCCTCCAACTGAGAGTGTTGTCGAGATAAACACCTAGGTCTTTGACACTTTTGCTGTACGGGATAGGAGTACCAACTCAACTGCAGCAATAAAATTAAAATTAAGTTTCGCAAGCTGCTGAGGGCTACCAATGACGATAGCTTGACACTTGGACGGATTAATAAATAAGCCAAACTGGATGTGTAAGAGATCCAGATTCAGCTTGTTAATGGTAACACTTAGGTCACTCACGTTACAGTGATCATAAAGTTGTAAGTCGTCGGCGTACAGATGGTAAGAACAGCGAAGCTCCGTTGGAATGCGTTGGAAAAATCAATAAAAATAAGAACCGTGACCAATGGACACTCCATGCCACGTCTGATGTCTTCCGTGACCTTCAGCAGAGCAGTGCTGGTGCTATGTCAAGGACGAAGGCCAGACTGATAGGGGCTCAGAAGATTATGTGAGAAAATGAACCGAGATAGCTGTTTATGAGCCACCGCTTCAGCAACTTTCGATAAAAATGGGAGTATTGAAATGTGTCGAAAGTTGCTAAGCACAGTGGGGTTGCTGAAATGACGATAGACAATTTAAAAACGTGCGGTATTGACCACTCGTAGTCAATTCTATCGGTAGAAAGTAAGTGCCTGTGATTATGACACTACAATAGCATTTACTTTTATTTAATTTTCGAGCACTCGAAAGTCAAAAATCGGCCCCGGTCTCATCAATAATCGAAGTGTATGTAAGTAAACTGACAAAACAACACAATCAAGATCTCATCAAATTATTTCCCACCGTGATTTGGCTGCACCATTTTTGTTCGTCAAAAAAACTCTAGGAAATAATAATACCTATATGTAGCTACCTAAGCTACGTAAAATTATCGTTCGACCGTTTTTACTTTTGTTTTATTTTTAACCTTCATTATTACTAGCCGCAGATTGATAGTACCTACAGTCAGCATCAAAAGTAATGTGCAAAAGAAGACGTTAAATGTCTTTATTAAAAGGGAGTAAGAGCTTTTGACGTCTTCAATTGCGCAGTTACTTTTGATACTGACTGTACCTACCCAAATGATTACTTTTATTACATGTTTATAAGTCCGTAAGTGGTAGTTTCATGAATTTCAACGAATAGATTAGGATATTAGGTCAAAAATGGCGCGGGTTGCTGTTCAGGTTAGCGTTTTTATGCCAGCGGGCCGTAATTGCTATTTACGAACTGGGGTGACCAACTTACTACGAATCAAAGATACACATCATCATATTCATCATTTCCTTGACTTTATGCAATTTAGTTGGCGTCGGCGCAGCATGTCTCTCTTCCATACCTCCCCAGTCATGCCATCTCGTCACTCACTCCCTTAATCTTAATGTTGCCTCTCACACAGTCCATCGACCTTGTCCTTTACGAGTACCTACCTCGTCTCTTTCATCCCGCCACATTCATACTTACATCTTTTGGTCACGTAACTTTCATCGTGTTAGTGAAGTTAGTGTACGAAGGGCGTTCAATAAGTTCTCGGTATCGGCATGATTACGTCTCATGATAATAATTTCTGACTATTTTTCATACTGTATCACTATTCATGAATACACTAATAAGTAAAAAATATATATGATTAATTTGTTTTCTTCAATAGTTAAACAAAGACGATGATGGGGTAGCAAATATTTTGACGTGAGTAAAATTGAAGGATTTTTTATTTTTATTTTAGGGGTGATTTTGGTAAAATTCTAGTGTGATAATCCAGAATATTGATTTTAAAATGAGATATATATCTACAAGTATTTAGAAGGCTACAAATTAAAATAAGAATATCTCATTAATCATATTTGTAAACATAAAGTTAAAGGTGGGTTTTAATGGCCATCAATATATTTATATATTTTAATTTCTAGGAATTGGGCCAGTATAAATGAATAATATATGGATGTACATACCAAGGAAGAGTCATACAAGATAATCGTATAGCAATTAAAAGAGGTAGACTAAGAAAAAAATTAAGAAAAATAAATGGTAATTTTATGACGTTTCTGTTTGGAGGAGATTGCAGATTACCAGGGGTGCTATTTAGGGACGTAAAATCTATAGGTACAATTAACTATCTACCCTGTCACCTAGACCAACTCATATCCTTTTACTTCTTATTCTTTGTTACTAAAAATTCCTCAATGAAATCGGTGCAATATCCTTAATTTTAAAAATGAGCCTCATTTCGTCAAACATTTATTTTTATTTTTTAATGATGTAAAATTAAATTAATTTAAACACATTATATACGCACGTAAAACAAGAAAGAGTGAATTCAATCATGAAAAATTTATAACTTCTGTTTTTAATGCCGATACCGAGAACTTATTGAACGCCCCGCCCCTCGTACATCTTGTTAGTTCTTTAGACCAAGAGTTATTTAGGCTAATCTAACCTTATTTCTAATTTTATGCAATCTCTAAGGCTATCATCAAGTAAAAGGACATTGTTCAATTCAAGTCCGACACTCGTAGCCTGAATACAAATTATGGGTAGTCACGGAGTGCAGTGTATGTGAGTATGGAACTTAGAGACTTAGAACGTTCTTCCTACAAGGGACGGTTGGGTTGTGACTAACAAAGTGTTGTCATCAACAATTTAATTGTTATGCAAATATCCGCACCTATCTATGTGAATGGTGTTTGATAGTTCTATAGTATTATTTACTGTTTTGTAAGAGACCTACTTACTTAGCTACGTAGTTAAAAGTATGAAAATCTACCATGACTTATACAAGTTACTAGGTACGCGTTCGCTGACAGTACGTCGACAGGCGGGACATATGGTTGCCGTCAATGGAATCCCACCATAAACATTACATGTAAAGTGATGCCAAGACTCCATAGCTCATACAGCTTTCAGCGTGAAAAGATATCAGATTGCAATTAGCGCCAAGCTTCCTACTCCACGCGGCGCGGCGTAACTCGACCACTACCAGCCACGCTCTACAAATTCTACATCTTGGCTAAAAAGTATAGTATCACTTTACATGTAATGTTTTTGGTGGGATCTCATTCCTTTTTGTAAGGTTATTTCTAAAGAAGTGAATGGGAAAACCCATACAAACTTCCATCCCCTAATTTAAAGAGTGGGGGGTGATTTACTAAAAATCCTGGAATACATATCTTATTATATATAACAAGGATAACAAGGACCCCCTATATCAATTTTCAGACCTCTAGCATCAAAATTTGCGGAAGTCTCATACAAACTTTCACCCCCTAGTTTAAGGGTTGGGGGGGGGGGGGGGGTAAAACTTCCAAGTTTTAAGATTTTTTCGTTGTTTGTATACTATTACTAGCTTACATACCAAATTTCAGCTTTCTAGGGGGTCCATATTGGCTCACATACCATTACTTGTCATATTATTTTTCATAATAACGCTTTTTGATCATAGTAATCATTTATCATATTTTCTTTGCCTACAAATTTGTTGTATATACATTTATATTACCAAAATCATTGCTCGTAATTATCTTTAGGCAGATTTTTTAACAACATAATGTCATTTACAACTATTCATCACGACTCATAATGATTTTTATAATAAACTTAATAATTATAAACTTATATTGTATAAGTATTTGACAGCATAACATATAAAGTATGAGTGTATTGGAACGTACACAGCGATTTGTCGTAGTACATTGTGGGTACGCACTAACATATTTTGTGGCTAAATCTGCGCGGTAGATCCTAGCTTATTAAGCGATTTCGGCCCGCCAAGGAGTCGACGAAGCCCCGCTTCGCGGGGCTCCTATTTCCGCTCTGAGGAACACAAGACACCTAACACTCCTCCTCGCTTTGCTCGTCGTCGTACCTATCCCGACTCTGGGACTGTATTTCTATTTTGATAGCAAGTTAAATGTGGTGTGGAAGATACCTGACAGTTTATAAATAAAACCAGGTAAAGTTTAAAATAAATATTATATAAATTTTTATTACTAATTTGTTGTTGTTAAAAAATAAATATGATTTAAAATTTTATTATTTGAAATCGTTATATTTTAAAAATAAATGAAAATTAACATTAGTATTACAGATATTTATTATGATTGACATTATTAACATGAATGATTCAGTGTTACGATAGTTATGCGCAAAGACAAGTCATAAGTAATGATCATTATGATATAAAATTATATAACAAACATTTTCGGACTTCCAATAATCGAAGTCGCAATTTTATGTGAACTTTGGCGCACCCCTTTCTAGGACTTCAGGGAGAACCTTAAGAATATTGATGATCATCAGTGAGTCAGTGACGAAATCGGGGTATTTTACATATCAATAAAATCTAAAATATAAGAGCTATGCAATTGAAACTTTATAGTTTTAATAAGTCAACGACAGACATCATATCCCGAAAATTTTGTTTATCTGGTATAATCTGAACCCCAGTTAAGAAGGTTCAAAAATACGACGAAGCGCTTCGAGGAAAGGTAGGTAGTGCCCTTGCACGCTCGTCTTGGCGGGGGCACTTCCTTGCCCCCAGATACAAACTTCCATCGCCTAATTTAAAGGGTAGGGGAGAATTGCTAAAAATCCTGAAATATTAATATTTTTTAATATCCCTATCAAAATTTGCGGAAAAATACAAACTTCAACCCCCTAATTTAAAGGGTGGGGGGTGATTTACTAATAATCCTGAAATACGTATTTTATTATTTATAACAAGGAGTCCCTATATACATTTTTAGACCCCTAGCATCAAAATTTGCGGAAGTCTCATACAAAGTTCCATCCCCTACTTTAAGGGGTTGGGGGGTAGAAGTTCCAATTTCTTGAATTATTTTGTTGATTGTGTACTAATACTAGCTTACATACCAAATTTCAGCTTTCTAGGACTTCAGGAAGTACCCTAGAGGTTTTGATGATCAACATCAGTCAGTAAGTCAGTGAGTCAGTGACGAAATCAGCGTTTTTTAGATATCAATAAAATAGTATAAGAGCTATTTTACTGAAACTTTATATGTTTAATAAGTCCACTATTGACATCATATCCCGAGAATTTTGTTTATCTGGTATAATCCAAACTCAAGTTACAAGGGTTCAAAAAAACGACGAACCGCTTCGAGAAAAGGTAAGTAGTGCCTTTGCGTTGCGCTTCGCTTGGCTCGTCTTGGCGGGGGCCCCAGATTTGCTAACTATGTAAACAAACCGCCATAGTGAAAGACAATTTCAATATGGCGGTTTGTTTACATAGCAAATTCTATAGATGGCCTCTTTAGGCTTAGTTAAATTGACGGTACTGTCAACGAACGTGTTAAAATAACGTTTCCTCTGCCTCGCCGCGTCGGAGCAACATCGAATTTTCAGCTTAGAACATCAAAAACTCCCACTTTAAGTTACATCGATAACTACTAGGTACCTACATAAGTAGTTACTTACCATCAGTAAGCTTGTTGGGCCCATAAGCTGATTTTAAACGCAACGTTTTTAAAACATGTACCAGAGTTTATTTACACCGAAGAGAAAATGAACATAAATGTCAATCACAATGTGCCATGGTGGTGGATTGGTTTTTTACTGGCGCGGAATGCATTGACTGTTGATATGTCACCTCCAACGAGGTTTACTAACTTCAGTTCATAGTAATACACTCTTTTTATCACTTCAATAGTATTATAGTAAAGTGTGCACAAATAACAATGTCATTGAAATGCAGGGTTTATTTCTACTCGTACACAATATATCATTCATATTTTATTCAAAATATACTCGGCTTAGAATAAGCACCTGTGAAAAGAGGTATGTACGTCCTCTTATCCAATATCATGAACAAAAACGGTTTATTAGCTATAAATGATTCAGGCAGACGCCTTGCCTCGAATTCTGCACCAGACGCAGCAGTAGCAACAGTACCCTCTTCGGTAACCTCTACGTCGGCTTTCTGGAAGACGTTGGATATATAAAAACTGAAGTCAGATAAATAAGGAAACTGGGCGTTCTGCTCAAACATTGACTTCAGGCCCATGTCCACGAGAAGTTCTTTAAGATTATCCAGTTGGGAAGCAATCTTGAAACGTGGGATCTGAACTTGGACAGCGTCCCGCCCATTCCGATTGAAGAGGTAGTATATAGACTTCATGCTGACGTTCTTTAGGAGGTCTATAACTCTAGCGACGGAGCTGGATTTGTAGGGAAGGAAGATGAGCATGGAGAATTGACTTCCGTCCCCGTAGGGGAGGTCCAACACTTTCGCTTGCACCTGGTCCACGGATGCCACGTCGAAATGCCCCATGGTGTACATCATGTTCACGTCTTGGTCAGCAGTGCCCTGTTCGTTGTAGAAGGCGGTAACCTCCGTTTCTGAAGGCTCAAACGGAATCTTCCATAAACCTTTGAAGTAAACAGCGTCGAGTAGAAGCAAGAACACGCCTTCGATGTCACTTGGTGTGACGACCTCTTGTATAGTGTTGTGGGTAGCTTGGCTCACGAGGCTGTTGATGGTGGAAGCCACAGTGACGTAGTTGTCGAAAGGCAGGATCTTGATGTCACAGACGCCGGTATTTGTCAGTTTCCTCTGGAACTCCTCGTGTAATGGAACAGATTTGTCAATGAAGAGCGTAGAACTTCTTTCAAAGGTTGTGTTTGGGTTGGAGACTGCGATTCCACTCACGATTTCCAAGTATCTATCGTTGAAGCACTGGTGGCCGTGAAGATGGAGGACTTGCTTCATTTCTCGGAGTGTCTCGTCGTCGGCGCCGAAAGATGCCGTTGTCAGGACGGTCCATAGCGAAAAGGGTGATGTCACGAAGTGATTTTCAGTTTCTTGGCCGACTCTTTCGATTAAATCCAAAGAGAAATCGTAGACCGCGCGGCTAAAGCTGGGAGTAGCCCTTTCAACGTTACATTGCCCCAAGATTGAAGGCACAAGGATGGCCAATAATAAGTATAAAGTGGCCATTTTAGTTGGCAGCGAACGAATGAATGGGCACACATACTCTTTGTTTTTATCGGTTGAACTTTGATAAAGGGTCACGGAGTTTGGTATGAATTCCGATTGTACAATGTTTGCGCGTACGATGTTTTTTTTGTTCTAAATTTTACCTAATAAAGTGAACCTAATCATCAGATTCTGAACCAAAACCCCAATTTGAGTAAAAATATGTGACGTCCTATGTCTTCGACATACCCCGAGTATCGTCATTCACTTCACTATTCTTTATAATAAGAATGACAGGCATGAAAAATGATATACTAGGACCATCTTCTCTCAATTGAGTTCTAACAGTTGAGACAAATGGAATGGCGGCTCAGGCTTTCCTGTAAGGGGAACTTACAATACAACACACATAACGATCAAAAGCCTCCTAAAAGTATCTTACGCGAATTTACGATGACCGCTTGTTAAGTAACTGTATGCTGTAGGATAACGTGCTGCTGTGTTTGCAACTTGTACTGCAGTACTGCAGCGTGTCGCCCCGTTCCGCGGAATACAGTACTAGTAGCTTCTGCCCGCGACTTCGTCCGCGTGGAATTCGTTAATATCGTAGCTCCATACAAACTTTCACCCCCTTAGAGGGTGATTTCCGGGACAAAACTATCGTATGTCCTTCCCCGGGTCTGATATCTCTATACCAAATTTCATCTTTATCGGTTCGGCGGTTTAAGTGTAGAGGTAACAGATAGTCAAACAAACTTTCGCATTTATAATACGGATGAATGCTGTATTATTTATTACTAAACATGCCATTTCACATAAAATATCTATTCAAAATATACTTATTGCCTACTTGTTTTGATTATCGTCTCCATAAACAATATGTAAAAATATTCTGGGAAATAACGTTACTCATAAAGGAAGTTATTTCACATTGCTATTGTATTGTTACATTAACGTAAACATGCTTGACTCACGCTGTAAATTATGGCTTGACTCACGCTCACATTGAAAACAATCAGTTCCTCTCTCTCTCACGATAAAAGTTCCCGGGGTATTTCACGGAAAGACTTTTGGATCGTTTTCGGAATTAAAATAATGTAAGTATATCTGGAGATAAATAAAATTTAAATATAAATAAATATAAACATTAAGGGACAATTTTACACAAATCGACCTAGTCCGATAGTAGGCTTGTGTTGTGGGTACTAGAGACGACGATATAGGTATTTAATAGAGAGAAATACATAGAAAACATCCAAGAATCAGAAACAAATATTCATGCTCATCACACAAATATTTGCCCTCACCGGGATTCGAACCCAGGACCTTCAGCTTCCTAGGCAGCGTCAGTACCCTACCACTACTCGTCCAAACTTTGACCTAGAGACACAACTTTTGAAACAATGTCCTTTTTAGGGTTCCGTAGTCAACAAGGAACCCTTTTAGTTTCGCCATGTCCGTCTGTCTGTCTGTCTGTCTGTCTGTCTGTCTGTCCGTCTTCGGATTAGCTCAGTAACCATTACTATTAGAAAACTGTAATTCGGCATGAGTATATAAATCCATCACGTCGACAAAACAGTACCTACAATAAAATCTTTAAAAATATTTTTTTTACGGTACCTCCCCTACCACCTAAAGCGGGGATGTAATTTTTTTTCTCGTTAAACTCATGGTGGGGGGTATCGTTGGATAGCTCGTTTAAAGCCATTTAGCCATTTAGCCGACAGGGGACTGTCGGCTAAATGGCTACTACTGGGGATGTGAAAAAATTCGTGGTAGTAGTAAGTACATATAATTAATTTAAAAGCAGCAGGAAAACTATCACGGACAAGTAGGCATAAGTAGTTACCGAGTAATAGTCGACCAACTTAATGTGTACTTGGAAAGGCTTAATTTTTGTACAAATTCGGCCGACGCAACCGCACCGCACGTCGATGTAACTAAGACAGACAGGCAATTACGGAACCCTACACTGCGCGTGGCCCGACACGCACTTGGCCGGTTTTTTTTTATATGACTGGCCTAATAGTTTCACAAGTGAGCCGTAGAACATGCGAGTCTCTTTTTAACCCCCGACGCAAAGAGAGGGGTGTTATAAGTTGAATGTGTCTTTGTGTCTGTGTATCTGTCTGTGGTATCGTAGCTCCCAAACGGATGGACCGATTTGAATGCGGTTTTTTTATTCGTAAGCCGATGTGATCCCGAGTGTTCTTAGCCATGTTTCATGAAAATCTGTTCAGCCGTTTTTGAGATATTGGACTTTAAAATGAAAATGTCGGGAGTTTTTCAATTTTTCTAAGTTGTAGTTATTTCAAAAATATATTGTTGTAAATGCAAAGCAAAGTTAATGGCACACTGGTCAAAGTACTCGATTGGTTTACCGTTAACAATCTGCTATTAAATGTCAAGAAAACGAAATGTGTTAGATTTTCTTTGCCTAATGTTAGACGGGTGGAAACTAGTATATTTGTAAATGATGAGTGTTTAGAAATAGTCGATAAAAAATCGATTAAAAATTCTTAGGTATAACATTCGACAAAAATCTACAATGGAGTGCCCATATAGATAGTCGTGTTGGCGCGTAAACTAAGTTCAATCGTATAGGTATGCTATTATTAGAAAAATGAGAACTGACCAATGTTGAACAGCTGGCCTAGTTTATATCATAGTTATTTTCATAGTATTATGTCGTACGGTATTCTGGTTTGGGGTAAAGCAGCTGAAATACAGACAATCTTTGTATTACAAAAAAGAGCCATTCGGAGAATCCGTGAGAACACTCTTCAAAGAAATTTGCATTTTAACAGTAGCGTCCCAATACATTTATGAAAATATTGTTTATGTCATTAAGAACATAGATTCATTCTGTAAAAAATCTGATAAAATATATAATAGCAACCAAAAAGTTTCTTGTTCGTAAAGTATACAAGTCTTTTTCGGGTCAATGTATCCATTTTTATAATAAATGAAAATTACATTTATTATGTGTTTGAGTTGTATTTGTACAATATGTGCCAATGGTAATTATATGTTTACTCCCTTTGTCTCTGTGGTCTTTTGTGTAGTGAATAAATGTCTTCTTGCTTTCTTTCTTTTTTTTATTGCAAAATCCTACGACCCTACTTCCCAAGCTACTAATATTATAAATGCGAAAGTTTGGATGTTTAGATGTTTGGATGTTTGATACTCAATCACGCTTAAACGAAACGACTCAACTCAAGATAGTTTCTAGCCTCGATTTAAATATAGGATAGTTTTTATACCGGTTCCACGCAGACGGAGACGCGGGTGGAAGCTAGTTGCAAATATGGAGAAAATATCATTTAATAGACACCTAGCCTATAGCAACTCACCGATTTGAAAAATATGCAAAACTTTGTTGTCTTTAGTGACGTCTAACATCCGAAAATACATCATGAACATTGCTTTTAATCCAAAAATGTTACAAGTCGAACAAAAGTCTGTTCAATTTTGAACTCACTGCGTTGCTAAAAAAGTTCAAGTTGATATGTACATTTCGCATGCACTATACAGCTGGTATTTTTCAAAAGATCCTATTTTCTTTAACTCCGCAATCTGAAGTCAACTTTATTGTATTGTTGCATACTGTGGTTATTTGCCAAATTTGAATCCGATAATCTCAAGTTACGACTGTTGATTTGCTGATGTGTAGTGATTTTGAACTCTGAATCTTATCATATATCTCTGAATCGAATCAGGGGCCAAGGTATTTTTTTTTGAGACAACGCTTTCGTGCATTTAGATAAAGATTGAATCTGTCGAATTATGTGATGTGTCGTTTGAAATAATTAGCAGCCATGCGTTAATAAACCTTCCTGTGCTACCCACTGCGATTTTAGACGTGGTGGTTATTGAACGCGCGAGCGTAGGGAACGAAGTTTTCTGGCTGTTCACCTCTACGCATTTTCCGACCGATTCTTTTGAAATTTTGTGAGCAGGCTCAATAATTAAGTACAAAGTTTTTTTGTCGATTCAGTTTTTCGAAATAGCCGCAAAATGTCACGACAATCGGTTGAGAAATGCGACCTGTAGAGAAGAACATCCGGACAGCCGGGAATACCAAAAAATTTTGTCCCAAGCTGAAGCAGAGAAATGCGTTCGCTTCGCCCGCTTGTTCAATTATAAAATATATATTTTAAATATATATTTATATGAATAAATCCTCCTAATACTGAGAAAAATTCTAAGCAAGGGAAAAAGTATTTGTCTCTTAGATAAACTGGCACGGAACATTTTCGGCAAACATTTGCCAGATATGTGATAAACTTTGACACCGCCCATAATTGAATATATTTAGGTCACTGTATCAATTTGTGTATATAAGCACTGTACATGGAGGCGAGTACCGTTTCCAATCTAAAAGTTTAGTGGAATACACTCCCTTTAAGGGGGCTGTTGTCAATAAACTTTAAGAAAATGAAAGATATTATAATATAACAGTGAGATTTTTTAATCATAAGTAAACTATATTATTTGAACAATGATACTAGTCTGATGGTAAGTGGTAAGATCTTACGCCCAGTTTTACAAAGACCCGTTAGGCAAGGCATTATTAGCTGGTAGCTATTATTATGAGTCAAATCGCAACAAACGCAGTGCGTGGTTCCTCTTAAGCGACGCTGCCGAGCTGTGACATTAATTTGTCTCGGGGCCTGGCTAACGGTCCTCCTACTTCTTATTCCACTGACGGACGCCTCACGACGCTAAAGTCGCTCAAGAGTACATCCACTCTCATCTTACTAGTAGTTCACCAAAGCTTGCGCAAGACAGCTAATTAGCTATCTAATCTCAAGATGCTAATAAACCAAAGGACAAGTTTATCATAAAAAATTAAGCGGCAAACAAACATAATCACATTCTAAACGCGGCGAAAGAATTCACGGTGCGTTGGGTGCGGTTTTAAAAACGTTATCGCATCCTTCTGTTATATATACAATAACAACAGTTCTCTGAGTCAGTCAACAACGGCGCCTGTTCTAACGCGGTCCGAAAATGAAGCTCGCGCTTTTGTTCAGTTTTTGCTGCTACTCGTTGGCTAAGAATTGTGATGAACGCTCCGCTATCGCGTATTATAAGAAGCCTATCTATGAATTCACGACCGGGCTATTGGATAGGGTGTCTCAAGAAACGGATGGCCATTTCGTCTGTTCCCCGGCAACGCCCTGGCTGCAGCTGGTGAACCTCGCCGCCGGCGCCCACGGAGCCACCTTGAAGCAGATCTGGAGGGTCACTGGACATGGGAAACCTTGCATGCAACGGACTCTTCGCCAGACCCTCAACAACATTTACGGAAATGTGAAGGGCAACTACAAAAGTCAAAGTTTAGTGATGGTGGACAAATATTTAGCAGTGAATAAGAATTTTAAAAGGAAAGTGGAACAGTCGAATACAGTTAAAGTGGCTTCTTTAAACATTGATACGCCTTATGATTCCGCTGACGAAGCCAATGAAATCATAGAAGAAGCTACTGGTATTAAAAATAGTATAGACCCGTATGAATTTAATCTGTGTTCACTTTTCCTGGCTGATGTGGCGAAGTTCAAAACGACGTGGAAGCTACCTTTCGATCCTGTGTTCACCACACGAGAGCCTTTCTACCACGGCGACGGCAAAGCGGGCGAAGTCAGGATCATGTCGCAGATAGCATACTTTAACTACACTAATCTGAAAAAGATACATGCTGAAGTTGTGGAATTACCCTGCGCCGACGAAAAGCGTTCAATGCTGATATTCCTACCTACAAAAGGCACGATTAAAGACTTATTCTTCCACCTGAAGCAAATACGGATAGCGACTCTTTTCAACCTGTTCAAAAATTCCAAGAACCAGCTGATGTACCTGAGATTGCCTAGGTTTAAGATTAACACTGAGATCATGAACTTACCTGAGCTTATAAACGACATGGGTGTTTCTTATATTTTCAGCCGAAGTAAAGGTAATCTTAAGGGTATTAGTGCGTTCCCCATACAAGTGAATAGGATGAAGAGCGTAGCTGAGATAGAGGTGACTGAGGAAGGAGTTTCGGCTGAGATAGCTCAGTCTCTCATTGATCCTGAAGTGTTCCCTATTAAGTTTGAAGTTAACAGGCCATTTGCCTTCATGCTGGTAGACAAGCCGACAGAAATCGTGCTGGTTGCTGGTGTTTACTCTGTCCCTTCAGTGTACTAATGAAATACGAGGATTTTTCAAGTGACTGTGTTAGAATTATTCATTAAACTCCTAGTCGTGTTGTCAGCGGTGTTTTGCGCCACCACAAGGCCGGGTCGTAGATGTGACCTATTACTATTCTGGTCTGGTTTTTACGTTACCAATTCACCTTGAAGATTTGCTAGTGCTAGTGAATCGGAATTTAATCTTCTTTAATCAAGGTTTGGAATAGACCGCGGAATAGATATTATTAGTATTTTATTCGTATCTACTCTTTGCCTCGCAAGCTAGTTTGTATGTATATGCCAGTAGTGAAATAAACGTATGTAAGTATTATAAACAACAAAATAGTGATTAAGCGTTAATATTAACCCTATGCTTTTTGACTGTTAACTTATTTATAAGTTCTGAACAATCCCGCAGCCTTTGACGAAAACTAGATACAATTAGTACGAAAATATGTACTTATGCTAGCTGTTCAAAACTATACCGACTCTATTGCAATGACAACTGACCTGCCTGGTAACATGATTACGTTTATGACGGACATCATAAAGCATTCGTACACCTCTTGTGATTGAGATGATTTAATGTGGCCGATTTTTTATAAAACTGTAGGTAATCGGAATTGGAATCTTCTGCCTAGGCCGGTAGTTGCTTTTTGAATGAACTACTTTGATACAATTATGTTCCAATAATCACAATGACATTTTCCCATTTTGACAGTTAGATCTACCTAACGTACGTACAATAGGGTAAACTCGCATTATTTGGTGATACGCCTAATTCGGTGATAGGTACATGTTTTGAAGCACGCTACCGAATAAAACTAGTAAATTAAAGAATTGTGAATAGCGAATTCCGACCTTACTATCCGTAGTAAGGTCGCATTTAAAATGCCCTAATTCACTAGCTTTCTTCGGTAGCGTGCTTCAAAACATGTACCGAATAAAGCTAGTGAATTAACGAATTGTGCGAAGCGAAGTGTGCTTCAATACATGTACCTATCACCTAATTAGACGTATCACCAAATAATGCGAGTTTACCTTACGTTACGTGAACGACCTGCAGGAATCAATGAGTCATTTGGAATATATTGTACTAACTGTCAGTAAGTTTATGGTAGGTATAGGTATTTAAAATCATCATGTCAGCCGAAAGACGTCCACTGCTGGACATAGGCCACCCCCAAAGAGTGCCACAACGACCGGCCCTCTAAAATAATCGAATAATTATATGGCGTAAGGAAGATGTGAGGTAAATGTCCCATGTGCACGTCACTAACTCAGTAGTAGACACTTTCAATTTACCAATTGAAGAGAACCTGAACAGCCCCCCTATTCTGTAACTTGTTTTAAGCTCACCTACAAATATATTTTGACACCGCGATGCGTAGTAACTAAGCGTGGGTAGAGGTCTAGTTCCACGACGGGTGAACGGCGGGGTGAGCCGCGTTAGCGCTTAGCGAATAACAGCCCAGTTGATCAGTATAAAATGTACGTTTGTGTATGTTTACTAACTATTACAGTCAAGTGTAAAAATATGGGTGCATACAACTTACACATAAATACCTATGTCCCATAGCTCTTATGTCAGCGGATTAAGGTTTTGGTACATATTTACGAGATGAAATCGATACATATTTTTGCACTTGACTGTACTAAGTATTTAAAATTTGTTGTTTTGTAAAGTAACCTTGTCGATGAACAACACCTGAACAAACTATTAGGTAAATAATCATAATTATTATATACCTATTGTACTATATAATTATTTATTTTAGTTGTATGTTTCGCAAAGTGCTTATTAAAATATTATTTTAGATAAGTTTTTTATTAATGTAAGTAAACGTCCTTATAGATGAGACACCCTATCCCTAATAATACTATTATAAAATAAATGCGAAATTGTGACCGTCTGTCTGTCTGTGTGTCCGTGAACCGAATTGATAAAAATTGGTACGAATAAATTTTGAGATAAAACGCTAACAAGTGTTATCTAACTATGGTATATGAAAAATGGTTTATAGATTGATTAGATTAAATGAGATTATTCATTTCGTGATTAGTATTAAGTATTAATCATAGGTTGAATTTTGCTGAAAGAAAAAAGTCTGACTGACAGAGATGAAAGTGAGCCTGACCTCGAATTGGTCCTTCTTCGTATGGACCAGACGATCCGTTTACTTTTAAATGTTTTTTTCCCATAGCAATAGGTAGAACACGTTTACCACACTAAATTTGCATAATCATTGTGTGTATAGTTGCACAGGTAAGTAATCAAATGTACATAAAACTGCGGTCTGATGTCAGCTCCGCTTATAATTGAATATCAAGAGAGGACATTCCACACCCTCATTACATCATTCACGATGACTGTTCAGTTAGGCTCGAGACCAAGATCGAAAATCAAAATCAAAATATTTATTCTGCAAACAAGAGCACTTTTACAAGTCAATAATTATATAATTTGACTATTCTCAATTATATACATCATTCATAAAACAATAAACTAAATTTATGTGCATAATACTTCCAGTTCTCACCTACGGTGCACACCTGGTCTTTGACACAACAATGGATCACAGCATATTGGGTGTAAAACTAATGGATTGTATATTCCGTTGAGCGTTATAACCAAGTGGTAATCACCACGCTGAGTATCCTGGTGGCCGGTGACCAAGGCAGTTGGCCACGCCACTTACCGAGGGTGGCCTTATATTTAAATTCGTGCATCAACTTGGCTACGGCATACACGCCGAACTTTTTAATGTTCGGACGTGAGGTAACGATAGGTCAGCAGCGCGTTGATCGTCAGATTGTGGAACAGGAAGTGGGACTCAGTCGGACTGAACGCGCAGCAAATCTTCTTACCTTGCGCGACGTATATGCCAGGGTGGCGGACTCGTTGTGTTGGCTTTTCATCGAAATGCGGTTAAGTTTAACTTGACTCATAAATCAGTTAGATTGTCAGAGGGTCAAGTTGTTTGGCGCAGGAACTTTCAGCGCAGGTCAACCGACGAAGCCAGAGTTGGTAAATTTGCACCACGCTTTATCCAATGCCGGGTAACAAAGTCGATGTAGAAACCCAAGTGGTGGGCCCGGAACACCACGCTTCCCTCACAAACTCAAATTGTAGACGTTAGGTCGGAAAACGGTCAAGTTAAAGTGGGACTCGGCTCACGTAGGCCGCATGCCCGGTGAGTTATCGGCAATAACACCACGAAGTGGAAACCTCAGCACTCGAAAAAGAGACGCAGCAGACCTCGTCAGCGATGGGTGGCTGAGTTGGACTACTTTTTAAAGGACTGGCCTGATCAAGCACAAAACCGCGAGCAGCGGAAGAAGAGGGGAGAGGGGAGGCCTTTGCCCAGCAGTGGGACTCATCAGGCTCTGTACTATAATAATAATATTTAATGTTGTACATGTAAAAAGTATATATATATAAAGAAAAATGTACAATTCCTAATTCTTAGAGATGCAAGAGTTCTCTGAGGGTCAAAATTTCAATAATATATTTAATCAAATGAGAACAGAGTCAATTCTCTCATGTCAATTCAACTGAATACAGTAATAAAGTTACTTGTCGTCCTTGCAAACATGAGCTGACCGGACTTCACAAGCGAGAGTAATAAACATGTGACACATGTTTATTACTCTCCCCTTGGGTTCGAGCCTCACTTCACAGTAGGTTAGGACCGCCTTGGAGAAGGACGGACCTCCTGCAGGCATGCGTAGACACGAGTCATTTCTTCCGGATATCATCGTCATCGTAATGTTTAGCCTGTTATAGCTTAGGGCTCGTCCAGAAATCATGTGATCATAGTTGGCCTACTTTTGACCCCCCCTCCCCCCATTCAAGATCACGTGTATTTTTGGGACTAAGTATGAATTAAGTTAGGCAATAAAAAAAAAAGAAAATTGGTTTTAATTTAAGCCATCTCACGCTAGGTCATGTCCTCGGTCCATGGGTTTTCGCAAATGTTTTGAATGGTGACATGAACCTATTTGGTCCATGGATGCGTGGATGGAGATGATGGGACAAACGCCGGGGGGTGTTGAGATCACCATCTTTAACATCTTCTTCGTTGTGCCACTGTGCACCATCGTTTTGCGCGTATTATTTTAATATTGAGTAAAAAAATTACACGTGATGTTTTTTCGGACCGCCCTCCCCCATGTGATCATTTATGATATTTGTCTGACCCAATAAACGATCACATGATTTCTGGACGAGCTCTTACTGCTGAGCAATAAGCTCTTCGAGTACGTCCTTCAGCTCGCCTTTGAGCTAGTCTAGACTTTGACATACCTAATCCCATAGATCATTCAATTTATGCTAATACCTTATTCTAATCCCAATAACGCTTGGTTTCCTCTCTGCCTCGATCTTCCATGTCAGTGGAAACTACTAAAATTGTGCTTAATCCAATTTTTGGCATCCGATATCGAGTGCATGGTGTATCAATCTTGAAATTAGGTGCCAACCCGGCTGCAACTGGGACAAACTTTTGGAGGATGATGATGAGGTATCAAGTGCATCCCGGAGGATATGGAAGATTCTCCCACTGCTCCGCATCCCGCCGCGGTGCGCGGAGCGGCAGATTTTACCATCGTAGGCAAGAATCTCAATTTATATAGAAAACACGCCTAGTAATTCACACTGTCGACGCGGCAATGCGCGTGAATGCGCGTGTAAAAAATCTGCCGCTCCGCGCGCCGCTGCGGGACGCGGTGCAGTGGGAGATTCGCCTAAGAGCTGGCGACAAGTCTTGCTGCCATGCGAAAAATATCTTATCTTAGGACACAATTATTTTTGAAACGGCTGACAATTAAAACTTGTGACAATTTCAGTTTCCACAAAACTTCCTATTCTACCCTGGCCATCGCCTTGATATTTACTTTATTTCCAATAGGGACGTTTAACGGGACGGATGAGGTCACGCGCAAAGAATGCCTCGTTACAACTTCCAATCTTGTCGAGTAGGCCCTCCCGTCACGGCTCATAGCTCTATTGTCCTGAAATTCTTCACGAATTTACCGATCAAGGCACTAACTGAACCAGTGTAAATGACCTCCCATTATGAGTACGTTGACTTGCAATAGTTAAGTCCCCGCTTGTCTTGGAGGGGCGAAATCGGTATGCACTATTTTGAAATGAAATGAAAAGTTTATTCATCATTTGCAATTTACTGAGAGTTTACTGACAGTGTTCTACGGCCGAGCCTAAGGGCCTGGTTTCGCATTGATTAGTAATTAGTGCGAGTCCATACAAAAGCTACTCGCACTCGCAGCAAATGTATGAACTCGCACTAATCACTAATCAAAGTGTGAATAAGACTCGAGTCGTCAGGTCTAAAGTGAGTATTTTCAGTCAAAGAGACAGTACTGCACAACGCTAGTGTTAGTTATAATTTATTTATTTATTTATTCATTTGTTTCGAACCATAAGTCCATAATCATAATCATAATGGTCATAATGGTCTTCTAGGCTCCGCTGAGCATTAAGTCACAATCATAACACTATTTTCTGATTCCTTACTCGCCCAGACTTCCTTACTTGTCGGTAAGTGTACCGACAAGTAAGTGGCAGTGGCCAGTGCACCTACTACATAAAAATCAAATCAAACCCTTACACAAGACGAGTTAGCTACGTAAAATAACACTCGAAATAATTTACACAGTGTACACTTTGACAACAGAGTTGTGTGGTAGGTTATATTTAAGTTAAAATTTAATTCATCCTATAAAAAACAAAATAGTATTAATATAATTCTAATATAAATTAGGCACCGATTTATCACAAACTATACACTACTACTTACTTACTTATAACTAAAATAAGGGGTCTCCCCGCGGCATGGTGCCGAAGATGCTGGCAGCATTTCCCCGCTGTATCGCAATAGGCACTAATGCGTTGAGCGCGCGTTGTGTGCAGATTATTTCTAGCACGCGAGTCGCCGCTACTTTTGCTGCTGATTGTGTATGACTCTTTGTAAAACATCTCGGGGTCACCTTATTTAGTGAGTATGTTAGGAATACACAAGTTGTTTTGTGAATAGTTAGACTGCATCGAACCGTATCCTTATCGATCAGCAGCGATATTAGATTTCAATGCAAGTGACCAGTTCTAATTCTAACTTTCGAGGGAACAAACTCTACTGGTCTACTTTTAATCGTCGCTTCCGTTTTAAATCATGTTTGTATTTGCTTAGCGCTGAGACAGGACATATTTTAGGTACCGGTTCCGTACCTCAAAAGGATAAAACGGCACCCTTATAGGATCACTTTGTTGTCCGGCTGTCAAGAGCCTTTATCTCGACAACGCGTGGAGGTATCAGGTTGAAATTCGCGAAAACTTATATTTCGACACTGTCAAGGGAATCAAAATTTAAAGGGTACTTTCCGTTGACCTAGAACTATGAAATTTGGCAAGTAATATCGTCTTATACTCCAAGTACATGGAAAAATCTGAAACGATATATTTCGTTAAATCATCAATATACTTAGTCTTTATAGTAGTACTGTTATCAATATTTGTGCGGAACCCTCGGCGGGCGAGTCCGATTCCCACTTGTCCTCCAGTTTTTTTGATGCGCTTTTTGCATTATCTTTGCAGACATTTTCTTACTCTTTAAGACAAACGAGTTTTTTTTTAATAGGCAACTAAGGTTTTTATTTTATATTGCAAGAAGTAAGGTACTTATGCGGAAAAAACGAGATCTCTCATCTGATTAGCTTTTTTAAGTTCTTAGTAGGTAGTCAATAAAATTATATTAATGAAATTAAGATAATTAAATAATTGTAATATTTTGACATGTAATAGTTTTTAGTATCATATCATCAATAAATGAGTATGAGTATGAGTATAATGTTGCGCCCTAACAGGGTTTATTGTGGAACAATATGTAAGACCTTTTGTGAACCCGCAATGCAACTAATTGAAAGTGCGCGGGTGTTGGTATAAGGAAAACGCCTTTCATAAAATTTAAATAAAAACTGTATTTCCACTTTCCTATCTCTAGCTCTTTACAAAGGATGCGTTGCGTGGCGAGGTTAACGCCCAACTCCCCCTTCTCATATATATCTACCCACATACATTGAGTCTTAATCTACCTACATGTAATGCAAATGTGCATATCTCTATGTACGGTATCGTACATACTCCCCAGCGGGCAAAATATGACAATAAAAAAACTTGTTATAACTATGTGTTGCCTTTTTGACAACCCTACCAACTTCCTAACATTAGCTAACGGATTAACATGAGCTAAGAAGTTATGGCAACAAACATCATAAAATTCTAATTTAAAAAAGGGTAATTGTTCAGCAAGTGAAGCTGCACACACAACCGAGGTCTGATCAGATAAATTTTATTTAGACTAATGATGAGTAAGTTCTAATCAGCCTCAATTGGGAGCACAGATATCTTATGAATACTAGTTCTAACTATAGAACCTTTACCGGTTCTGATGGAAAGTGCTCGCACTTTGCCATCCGGGCCTGGAAACACTTCCACTACCCTGGCCAACGGCCACCTTAGAGGACTCACATTATCCTCTCGGAATAGTACTAATGTGCCAACTTTAATATTATTCTTTTCTAAGCGCCATTTCGGCCGATTCTGCAAGTGAATGAGATATTGTTTGTGCCATTGCTTCCAAAAGTTTTGAACCATCTGGGTACATTGTTGCCAGAATTTTAAACGATTAGTTGGTACATGAGTACAATCATTCTCTGGGTATGAAATTATAGAATCACCCGTCAAAAAAGTGCTGGGGTCAAGTAAGGCATTTCGGTGGGGTCAGATGTAGGCAAAGCCGTTAGAGGACGCGAGTTTAATATTCCTTCAATTTGTATAACAACAGTGTTCAGCTCCTCGTATGTCAAAACTGCTGTGCCAACAACTCGTTTTAAATGATGCTTGACGCTTTTGATGCCAGCCTCCCACAAGCCTCCAAATACAGGGCTGTAGCTTGGTATGAATTTGAAATCAATTCCCATGTCAGCTGCATGATTTATGACTGACTGCTGGTGGCTTGCCGCAGACTGTAATCGGTATAATTCGACTAATTGATTATTAGCGCCCCTAAACGTACTCGCATTGTCGCAAAATACGACCGATGGCTTATTTCTACGCGAAATGAACCTCTTGAAAGCATTCAAGAAACACTCTGTTGTCAAGTCCGATACCACCTCAATATGAACAGCCTTTGTCGTGAAACATACGAACAATGCGATGTACGCTTTATACAGGATAGGTTTCCTAACACGATACATTTTAACAGTATATGGACCCCCATAGTCAATCCCTACCTTCTTAAATGCTCTACAGGCGTTAACTCTGTCATAAGGGAGCGAACCCATGAGTTGCTGGGCTTGCTTCGCTTTCAACTTGAAACAAACAATACATTTGTAGAGTACGTGTGTTACTTCTCTAATCCCATTCATTACATGGTATGTTAAACGCAAGCTGTTTAATACAAGTTTCGCTCCAGCGTGCAGTAATGTTCGATGCTCGTTCTCGATAATGTAGTGCGTGATTTTTGAACCCTTAGGTAAAATAATAGGGTGTTTTTGTGAGTATGGAAGATCCGCATGCTGGAGCCTTCCACCTACGCGAAGAAGGTTCATCGAACACAGGAATGGGTTTAACCCATCAAGCTTACCTTTAACAAGCTTATTAATTTTTAGAGCCTTAATTTCATCACTAAAACATTTGCGTTGCTCATATCTAATAATTACATTTAATGAGTGTTTTAATTCGCGAGGCGTTAAACATTCCATATTTCTGTTATTATTGTCCTGTGTGACGCAGGCTTTACAATTATTCATGAACCTATAGCACCACGCTACGGTTCGTTTCATTTTTTTAATACTAGAACAATCATTGAACAATGGTATTTCATCATTCGGAGTAGCGCTTATTAGAGCAGTTTTTAACTCGGGTATTTTCCCTGGCATTATTTTTTCATCGGCAATTGGCTTAAAATCGGGGTTGCTTAAAACAGTGGGCCCATGGAACCACAACGAATTCTGCTGCAGAAGGTGCGGCTCTACTCCACGAGAGAGGCAATCACTAGGATTTAATGCCGTGTTTATGTAATGCCAGGAGAAATTCCTAGTCAAGTCATGAATAGCCTTAACTCTATTTGCTATATAAACAGTCAGTTTGACAGGCTCTATTTTTAACCAGGCAAGAACTACTTGCGAATCGAGATATAGATACACGTTTATATCAAATTTTAACTTTATTATCTCATACACCTTGTGCGCCAGCATTGCTAATAACAAAGCGCTATTAAGCTCTGCGCGAGGCGTGGAAAGCTTCTTAATCGGGTTTATACGTGACTTTGAACATAGCAAAGCCACGCTAACCTTGCGATCCTTGTCAACAACTCTCAAATACAGGCAACATCCATAAGCGACATTTGAAGCATCGGCAAATCCGAAAATATCTATGGAGTGTGCATTTTGTGTATCTATATTCCGTGGCACGAAAATGTCTGACATTGTAAGTAAGCTGTTTGCAAAGGCCTTAAATTCTCCGTTTAATTTTTCAGGCAAAGTCGAATCCCACTGAACATCTGCAAGCCAAATCGCCTGCATTAATAATTTAGCTTTAACTACAATTGGGCCTGCCAAACCAAGCGGATCAAAGATTTTGCTAACAAAGCTTAAAGCTGTTCGCTTTGTATAATTATCGAGCACAGCCTGCTTAGGGCAACTTATTATCAAAGTATCATCAGTTAGGTTACACTTAAGACCTAATGTTCTTACAAAATCTGTATCTTTGTTCTCAGAGAAGTGAACTTCTTGTCCCTTCTTTTTACATTCGGATGGGATATCGCTCAAAAGCGAATTATCATTAGCACACCATTTGTGCAGGCTAAAACCGCCTAATTTTAACAAATTTATCAACTCATCGCGAGTTTTTATTACAAGCTCTTTGTCATTACAAGCTATACTAGCGTCATCAACATATGTATTATGAAGCAATACGTCTGCAGCCAGGGGAAAGTGGTCCCTATACCTATTGACTAACTCGAGCAAACATCGAGTAGCGAGAAACGCGCTATTCTTCAAACCATAGGTTATTCTTTGAAGCTGCAGGCATTGTATATCCTTATGAGGAGAATCTCTCCACAGAATATTTTGTAATGGGCGGTGTGATGGTTGCACTAGAACTTGTCTGTACATCTTTTGTATGTCACAATTTAAAACATATTTAAATAACCTAAATAGAATTAGGATGCTGAATAGATCATTTTGCACAACAGGGCCATTTACTAAGGCATCATTTAAAGAAACCTTACTTAAACTTGGTACACTAGCATGAAATACGACCCGCATCCTAGTGGTTGCACTGTTCGGATTAAAAACTGGAAAATGCGGTAGAAAGAATGCCGCCTGGGTGTCTAGGTTATATTGAGCAATAAGGATGCTGATTGCATGGCCCAGTTCTATATACTCATCGATGAAGGCCTTGTAACTTTGAAACAAAGAAGGATCTTTAGAAAGTCTAAGTTCTAAATTTTTAAACCATTTTAAGGCACAAGTGAGTGAGTCACCCAATTTCAATTGTTTAATATCCTGTTTTAAGGGCAAAGCTACCTGAAATCTATTATTTTCAAGCACAACCGATTCTTTAAATATTTTTTCTGCTAACTCATGTTCGGAATTGGCTTCAATATAAACTTCAGGCACCTTCTCCGTTTGCCAGAATCGTGAAATTGAGTCCTCTAATTTATTAAAGTTTAAATTGTTACCGACAGGCTTGCAGCAAAAGGCTGAGGTAAGGTGGGAAGCAGCACTGGTAGTGTTGCTCTTCACTTTCCCTGCTATAATGTAGCCAAAGCGTGTGCTGTGGAGATACAGCTCACCGGGTGGCACCGGAAGCTGATCCCGCAGCAACACCTGGAAAAATATATCGCAACCTAAGAGGATACTGATTTTGTCACAAATATGGAAATCCTTATCAGCTAGTCTTACATTTGGAGGCAAACTAAGTTCCCTTTTATCTACCACAAACTGTGGCATTTTGCTTGTAATATTGCCAACTATGTGGCAGGTCACTGCCATGCTGAAATCATTTGCAGTGGAGTACAAGCTGAAAGCGGCTTGTTGCGTTATTTTAGTGCGACCATCACATACCCCGCTAACAATAGTGTCGGATTGCTGTAATGTACAGCCAATCTCCTTTGCCAAGTCAGCCCTTACGAAAGAAACCTGACTGCCGGAATCTAAAATTGCCCTGGCGTAAATAGAATTGCCTTCCTTGTTAATTAACCTAACCTTAACAGTAGGCAAGAGTACGTTGTCACTGGCCTTTGATAATAAGCTCACATGGCCTGAGCTTGTACCGGGGACACTGTCCTCATGCAATAAAGAGTTATGTTTCTCTTTACAAACTGAACATCTAAAGCCGAAAAGACACTTTTTTCCATGATGTTCATTTAAGCAAACACTGCATAATTTGTTTGCACTTACAAAGTCCTGACGCTGTGCTATTTCTATCAGCTTAAAACCTGGACACTGATGCAGCTTATGTAACTGGGAACTGCAGTACTTACATCTTGTAGGTTTTGTGGAGGCTTTTGTAGGGCTGCTAGCAGTGGCAGCTACTAAGCTGCTCCGCCGGCTAGTACTTTGAGAATGACCGAATGTTTCAAGTGCGGCAGCCCGATCCTCTAGAAATTGAAACAAGTCATGCAATTGCGGCAAATCCAAGCCCTGCTTCTCTAAGTGAAACGCTCTCAGAGTGTATTGATCAAGCTTGCGCTGCAGCACCGTCAAAATGAGCAAGTCCCAATGCTGCACTGGCACATTCATATTTTTGAGGGCACCCAAATGTTGCTTAGTGTTGGTAACCAAGTCGCGAATAACGGCTGCTGACATTTTATTTATGCACGGCAGGTCAAGTATAGATGCAATGTGATAATTTATCACTTGCTGCTTATTATCATAGCGCTCCGAAAGCAACTTAAGCGCTATTTCGTAATTATCGTTGTTTAAAGGCAAATGCTTAATTACATTTAACGCTTCGCCTCTCAAAAGTGATCTTAAATAATAAAACTTGTCGCACTGCGACAGATTAGTGTCTTTATTAATGACACTGCTGTATAATGTAATGAAGTCGTGGTATTTACCTACCTCGCCAGTAAACTTCTCAATTTCAATCCTCGGCAAGCGTTGTAAGCTCGCGCTCGACCCTGGCGCTGATGGCGCGGGTCCTGGAGCAGCCGCAACCGACTCAGGAATCGGAGTTATGATTGCGTTAAAGTACGCAGCCATTTCGAAATATGCCTCCTCGACAGGGTCAACGACCTCTTTGTCGCTGGAATCTATCAAAGAAATTTCCAGATTTAATTCCATGTACTCAGCGTAAACCTTTTCTAAGCGATCCCTTTTTTCACGGAATAGAGCCAAATTATAATTACCTGGGTCAACGTTGCTTATGTAGGCCTTCAGCCTTGTCATGAACCCTTTACACTGTCCCCTGGCTGCTATGAGACGCTTTATATCCTCAGTCATTTTTGCTGCGCTTTTATTACTTATTCCACAGTAGCGTAACTTAAACACTATTTTGTCGCTATAACAATCAATAACAAATCGATTAGCATACAAAATCCACACAAAATGGACACGGACGGACTTGTTTTTGCCAGTATTGCCAATATAACACAATCCAGGGTGACGCTAGGAACCAATCGCACACTTTTAACACTACGAAAACACGCGAATCGCTGCGCTCCGTCAGCGCACCGCGCGATACAATCACCAATCACAGCCGTCCGACGTCGCACCGTACTGCGTTTCGTTCGTGCACAGCGAAAATTATACGCTATGTATTCGATTGTTTTTTATGTATGGACACATACGAGGAATGTTCTGGAAATTCTAGAATGCAAATGCAAGCAAATCACTTTATAATTGCACTACGGAAAAAATGTTACAAAGTTCACTTTGATAAATTCTTTGGCATGAAATGCTAATAATGTAATAATGTACGCAAACGCACTAAGTTCGAACATAAGTTGATGTAAAATGTTTATCAATGATTGCCTAAGAAATTACGAGCACTGCACGTAGGTATAACTTTACCGCTTAGGCGTAATAAAAGTTCTTCCGAAACAATGTTTAGCTCGGAAAAAGTCATGTACACTGTACCGTACACTGGAAAAGAGGTGTACGAACGCCGAAATTATGCCGCCAGACGAAAAATGTGAGCACTGCACACCAGCCTATTAAGGTCCCCGCACTGCAGAAAATAACTTATAACTAGGCTCGCCTGACTTTTTCCTGGACGCCGTGGAGAAAATCGGGTGCACTGCACACCGAAACTTTGTCACCCGGTGACGTTGCATGGGCTGCAAACAGCCCCCTAACGATGCGTGGTACCGGGTGCCGCGGAAAAAATAGACACTGCACTGGCTGCACGCACTGCGTGAGCGTGCCACTTGATGGAGATGAACGTTCACGGTAACGCCGACAACTTGCCGGCCACGAGTCTCACTGAGTCCGTTATCCGTGGTAGTGCACTGCATTAAAACCCGCCCGCGCAAAATCCTTTGTTTTCCTCGAAGGACCATATGAAAGTGCGCGGGTGTTGGTATAAGGAAAACGCCTTTCATAAAATTTAAATAAAAACTGTATTTCCACTTTCCTATCTCTAGCTCTTTACAAAGGATGCGTTGCGTGGCGAGGTTAACGCCCAACTCCCCCTTCTCATATATATCTACCCACATACATTGAGTCTTAATCTACCTACATGTAATGCAAATGTGCATATCTCTATGTACGGTATCGTACACTAATAAATGAAGGGGTTTTACTGGATTTTTCCCCATAGATATTGTTTTAGCACTTTTTACCAGTTTTGGTGGCCAAAAACTCTAGAACTTAACGATTTTTCTTTGGCAAAAACTGACATTAAAGGAGGCTTGATCATTGCAAATCATGATATGAGCGACGGCGAACTAAGTTGGTTATAGCGAATTAGTGCTTTAAAAGTCAGTATTCGAAGGATGGCGGCGAATCTAGATCCCTATGACAGCCTTCATCTCCGTACATTTTATAACCTTAAAACGTACAATTGTACTGAGATGACAGCTGTCATAGGGCATCAAGATTCACCGCAATAAGTACCTATACGTATTTAAAAAAAAGAAAATCGGAACGAATTAGCGCGACCTCGCCCACGTCGCTTAGGGATGTACCATCCCCGGGAACATTCCTGATTAGTGAGGGGAATATTTCTAACTCGGGAATTTTCGTCCATATTTCCTATACAAGTCGGAATCTTCGAGAATATTCCCGGGAACAGCAAATCTCTGCTTTTGCATTTATAACCTGGCGTTATTTTGTCGTTATATACTACGTGTTTTTTTTTTATTATTTTGTAATAATTTTTTTTTCAAGTTATAATTATGCTTATTTGTTTCTGTGAATGTACTCTGCAATATGAAGAAGGAAAACGGAAATTCCCGGGAACACCGTGTATTAACCTGACGATTCTTCATGTATGATATTTCAGGTGTAGGCTCGGTTTACTAGTTTATATAATTTATTTAAGGCCTCCACCCACCGAACGCATATAGTGCGCGGCGCGTGTCGAGCGCGGTTGAAGCGGTATATTCACAACGCAAGCGGGCGGCGTGTAGCAAGTGTAGCAACGCGGGGGTACGCGTCAATTCGCCCTATTTTCGGTTCTGAATTGGTTACCTGGCAAAGTTGTAAAATCTTTGTTCACATACCTACGTCTCATCGTCCATAAGAACGCATATTCCGTCCAAGTTTCAGAGAAGCTGGTACAGTTTTCGCGACCTTGAAACAGGACTATTGTATTGTTTTACCGATTGTTTTGGGGCTTTTACTTTTTTATAGGTCTTTAAATTTTGACGCACTTTGGCTCTCTGGACCATAGATGAACTAGTTTTCAATTTTTTTGCCACATCCCAGACTGTAAAGAACTTTTCGGTACGAGCCTTATTGTAGCTTTAGTTAGGTACTTACGGAAAATGGACATAGGATACTTTTATACTGAAGATCAACACAATAGCGATCAATTTTCGGTGGAAGTTTGTATGGGAGACGGCTGAACTCGCCGGCTAAAGGCAGGCTAGCAATTAGTCACAATAACTTGTTATATTATACCTAGTTACAATGTATTGCTGCCCATTCCAACTATAGCAAGTTGTTGTGACAAATTGCTGTAACTATAACTATTAGCACCTTTAGAGATGATACCTAGGAACTATAATACCTACAATATTAATTACACTTAGCCTTGGTGTTCAGATGTTAAAGCCTAGACAAAGATTCATTTATTATGCTACAATGTTTCGTTATGCGTACGATTTCATGATGGACACATTTAATTACCTTTACGAGTGTGGTTATCATAGAACAGTCTCTCTGTTGATTCGCCGCGGTCTGGACGCCGCGCCGGCGGGCAGTGAGGCGACGAGCGAGCGGTAGTTATTCAATACCTATTATTTATTTAATCTTTATTGCACAAAACAACAGCTTATCGTACGTACGTACGATTCTCGTGAAATTATGTCAGTTCGTTAATTATATAGATTTTTGTCGATAAAACTTTTGGAAATTTAAAGGTTTTGTTTTTTCGGTAACAGCCACCCTCGCCAGCTTTAGATACAGCTCTCAGTGACATTAGGTTATTCTGTGGTGCCACGAAGGTGACGACCCCAACGACACGAAAGAAAAATGGGCTTCGCGGTAGAACCTGGCATCCTGAGGGTCTACTGCGAAGCGAAAACGAACTTCGTTCGTATATCTCCCTCTCTGTCGCACTTGCTAGTTCGAGCGAAAAAGACAGAGATACACGAACGAAGTTCGTTTTCGTTTCGCGGTAGGCCCTCTGTTTTTGTTAGGCCGTAGACTTACGGATGCTCTACACATCATACAGGACGCCAAGCTATGCGCCAAAGGAAGAAGTACCTACTTTCATCTCAATTTACCGCATAATTGTGTCCCGTACTGCGGCCATGATGGCTATTGTGTAAAGGAGCCTCGAGGGTTTGATAGACGAAGGGGTTTCAAGAGGTAAAATAAAATTGATTTCCAATTGAGTGTAGTATTTATCAATAATATCAATACTAAATAGCAGTAAAATTTATAATTTCACCTTACGTCTAATATCACAGAAGTAGCCTTTAGATAAATAAAACCAAATATATTTTTTGTTTAAATATAAAACTGATATAGGCCGCTGATATTACATTACACATAGAACCTATCATTATAGCTATCATATATTATAACGTAAAATAAAAAAACTTATACACAGACTTAACTGAGCCAGAACTTCTAGAAATAAAATAAACAATTTGTAAATGTGCAGAAAAAATACATAAAGTTTTATTTTCAGCTAGTTTAAGCTTAGTTTTATTTAAAATAATAACAATATTTATTAAAATAGGTACCTACAAATAAAGTGAAAAAAGATTTACCCTCTTAATTTTTTTTGACATAACATTACATTTTCCCTGACTCATAGAAAATATTTTTTCACTATACCCGTATACCTATCAGTTAAATAACTTAATATTTATACTTTAACATAGATACAAACAAAATAAACGGGGCAACAATGGAATTATATTTAAGGACGTAAACAACCATTTCTTATCTAATACCTATATTCTAATAGCACCTTTCAATTTGCTCCTTTTACATATTTAGGTAAAAAACATATTTATACGTAACTATTGTTGACGACCGCCGGTTAGCCTAGTGACGCTGCCTACGAAGCTGAAGGTCCTGGGTTCGAATCCCGGTAAGGGCAAATATTTGTGTGATGAGCATGATTATTTGTTTCTGAGTCTTGGATGTTTTCTATGTATTTAAGTATTTATATCTATTAAATATATCGTCGTCTAGTACCCGTAACACAAGCCTTATTGAGCTGACTATGGGGCTAGCTCGATTTGTGTAAGATTGTCCCGTAATATTAATTTATTGTTTTGCAATTATTAAAATATGTTTTAAGATAAGAATTCTACTAAGTACCTACCTGATATAATTTAAATAGCACCAGAGCGTTTGCAATAAAAATTATTACTTACTTTTTCCTTAAAAAGTGTCGCCAATTAATTCTCTTAATATCTACATGTGACGATTTTTCATAAATATTGTATAACGCCACGGATGTTTTTCATAACGTTACAAGACGGTAAGGAAAATAAATGGAAATTGGAGCCACTTGCTTTATTATTGTTTCTGTCTGTGATTCTCAGTAGAAAAAAAACAAATTTCCAAATTCTGAGAAAAATATAAAAAATACTTACTCTTTAAATTCAAAACGCTTACCAACAAAATAGGTAATTATACTTATTTAAATATTATAATCACTAATTATTTGCAAACGATCCGGCCCTTCAAAACGATTAACATTATGATAACGATATATGACGGATATACCTACGAGTATGATGGTGTAAGTATAATTATCTCATAAGTACATTATATAAGACTGACATGTAAAATACGTGTATTTTATCAATAAATTGATTGAATTGAATTGAATAACAATACAATTAACAGAGAATAGAAAACATACTCGTTAGCAATTCTCTTTCAATTAACAATTAATTAAAGTAGGTACTTACGTAATAAAATGATAAGCAACTGATGAGTGATGTAACAAAAACTAAGAATTTTAACACCGATAAAGCTTTTATCGTATGCAGACATCCTTCACTAAATTAATAATATGGTATGAATAATAATATATGTCAATATTCGCACTAACCCATATTTACGTATTACGGAAATGCAAGTACTACGAGGGCATTTCCGTTTTAATATATCAGATGACAATGTAAACGGATGTCAGCTGTTCGATGAGTGTACTCGCAGTCTAAGACAGTGTTAAAGTTACGTAAAGTAGGCCGCCAATAGACATGCCAGTATGTGCTAAAATAGGAGAGTAAAGTATAATGTTGTGTAACTTGCACCCTATCTAACCTGGTTAGTTTCAAGTACAAATTTCATCATTGGAATGCGAAGAAACACGAACTGCTCCAGAAGGATGACTTGTTGCGCAGGAGTGCTTCTAGAACAATTTGACAGAAGAGACTTGAATGCCTTACAGTAGGGTATTTGACAGCAGTGAAAATAAATTGTATTTAACCCGTTGTACCGAAAATACTCGGAAAGTATCAATCTTTCATTTATGTTTGCTATTTTAAGATTATTAAATTGATGAAAACTAACAATATGGACGTTGTTTGATTGTGCCGTCACATGCAAATTCGAAATTAATCCCTACAAATTCGATACTAACGGAGCGTTTTTGACGTTTCATAAAAAGGAGCTGATTTGACTTTTGTCAAATAGCGTATTCCCAGGTTGTACAATAATATGTATACATACGAGTAGATAGCGCGCTAGTGCCGTGGAACGACGTTTCTTGTATCTTATGTAACTAAGCCCCGGCCTAAGATGCCATAAAGGCGTTGAAAGAAAACTCTTCATTATGGTCTTCTTTGATTGAGACCAGATAATGTTTGCTTTAAATAATTAATAGACCTTCCTTCAGTGAGTGAGTAAGTTTCGTTCGCTAGTAAAAACATTGGAAAGCTAAGACAATTTCGTATGAAGCAGTAACGCTGCTAACGAAATGTATAAATTTTAACTTAAAGGAAAAATGCCACACATGCCTGTGGTCGCCCGCCGGTTCGAATCTGGCTCGGAGCATGTCCTTTAATTTGAATGAAGGGCTAAAGAGAAAAAAAGTTGCAGTACAAGAGTCATTGGAAGGCAATGACGAACAGCGGCACGCACGACGACGCAGGCGCGGGTGACACGAAGATGCGCGACTCGCACTCCGACACGATCAAGAGACTTCTAGAACCATCTATAAGAAGAGAAAAATGATATAAGGGGTATCGATTCACCATCAAAAAGGATCGACGACGGTCGCAATCATTTCGCCATTAAGCGGCCAAATCACCAGAAATGGCTTCGAAAGAAAACGTTGTGGAAGTTTTTCTTGGGATAACCGTGATTCGTATTGTCGTAATGGAATTGTTTCAATTAATTTAGGAGTTCGAAAAAAAAACCGGAAGGTCGGTCTGGTCAGTTTTGTGCGTGGTTTTTTGATGTGAGTGTATCATTCGAGCTACTAATTAGATATTCACTCTCGTAAAATTTTTAGCTGGTTATTGATTAATCATTGGAAGGCGAAGGTCATGATGAGCAGCGGCACGGCGACGCCGCAGGCGTACGCGGAGGTGCGCGGCTCGCACTTGTTCTAGAGAGACACTTTGTTGCGCAGGGGGACCTCCGGAACCAACTAGAAGATGCTAAAATTCCAGGTGGATGGACAGGGAAAACCCAGATTATGGGCAGCTGGCACGCTATTGCTTGGCGGTTGAAGTCGCCGTATGTCGTTTAAAGAAATAAAGTGAAAGTGCTTGAATACTTTTTAGGGCATCCGTATATCCGACAGTGGTCTATTCGAATTGATACGATAATGGTGATGATTCATTGAGAATCCTTAACATAAGACCTTCAGCAAGTTTCATTGTAGATAGTCACTCGGTTAAATCTTAGCTATTAAGTAATTTGAAGCCAAAGCTCTTGATGATAAGAGACATGAGGCTTCAGTACCAGGATCATTGGAAGGCGAAGATCATGATAAGCAGCGGCACGGCGATGACGCAGACGAGGTACACGGAGGTGCGCGGCTCGCACTCCGACACGATCACGAACTGCTCATTCCAGAGGGACTCATTGTTGCGTAGGGGGACCTCGAGGACCACCTGTAAGAAGACAGTGCAGTGGGGTGAGAGGTTGAAGTAATAGCGAGAAATGGAGGGAGAGGTAAGTTGTCATGTACCTATTTAGAAAAGTGTAGAGAATTAGGAAAACTAATTTAAAACTAAAAATAAATTGCTTGAAGACTGACTTTAGAAGACTTGAAGACTTGATATTGAAACAACCGGGAATTACGCTAGGGGGAAGATGACACTGATATTGAAAAATACGTCCGCGGCCTAACAGGAATGTATACGTAAAAAACTTAAGAAGGGGACCTCTTGTATTTAGACTAGTTGTGATCTGTTCGAATCAAACACGTCCACTGCTGGACACAGTCCTCCCCCGAAGAGTGCTACAATGCCCGGGCCTGCGCCAACCGCATCCAGCGGACTCCCGCGACCTTTACCAGATCATCAGTCCAGTTTGGGAGGGTTTACCACGCCGCGCCTTCCGGTACGTGGACGCCACTGGTCGAATAGACGTTACATATTTAAAAATTGTAACCGAAACATACAAAAAGCCTATTTGAGCAGTCCACAACTACAAGCATGAGGGACCTTACTTGAGGAGTAAGACATTAAATCAGTCTAATTTGTAGGCGAATTTTAAAACTATGCCACAACTTCAACCTCAAGTCTAGTTTCTTTAGCTTTGAGACTAGGATTCAGTTGATATTTGATTAATTAAAGGTACTTTCATGCTTCAGTGGTTTGTTTAGACGACAAAACTTTATAATATTACTTATACCTAACATAACAGCGAAAGTGAATGTTTGGATATTTAGATGTTTGGATGTTTGTTACTCAATCACGCTTAAACAAATCAACCGGTTTTGATGAACTTTTGCACGAAGATAGTTTATAGTCTGAATTAAAATATAATATGATTTTTATTCTGGGTCCAAGACGCGGGCGGAAGCTAAACACACACAACACACAACTCTACTGATTATTTATTACTTACTTTTTGGCTGGAAAAGATATCGAGCAGCAGCTCGCACCGCTCGGTGCTGTTCCAGCACTCCCTGAGCGCGGTCTTTGCGACCTCGTATCTGGTCTTCTGCAGGTCGAACTTGGCGCGGATGAAGTTCTTCTGCCGCTCGTTCTCGGAGTTGAACACGAAGAAGTAGTAGCCGTTGGCTGGTACCCTGGACACAGGCGAGTAGAGAGAAGATTAGGCCACAGCGGTATCTCATCTCGTTCATATTTACAGCAGCCCAACTGGGGAAGTAGGTACCTCACAGACAACCGCAGCCATAATACGCCACTTGATTTGCAGGTGTTGTGTTCCTGGTGGTGAGTACGCTCGCCAGAGCTCCCGAGGATGTGTTGTGTTGAGAGCGAGGGACCCGCGTTCGTCTCTAGCTATCACCACAACGAAACCTCAAATCAACACAGGGTTGGCAACGCGCTTTTGATTTTTCTGGAATCGCAAGCTTTTATAGGATGAGCTACGTCTGCGTACCGGCAGACCGTATGCTTGTTTGACACCGTCATAGTATAAAAAAAAAGCTTGACTTAACACATTACAGCCTACCAATTTATAGCGCTAATATGCTTGTAGCCGATACCATGTATTTTCTGCTCTGTAGAGGAATGCGGCTACGAACAGACCGGGTTCCTGGCAGCGTTACTTTTGCTTCGTTGTCGGAATAAATAATACCTAGAAGAGTTACATAAAAAATCATGATATTAATAAAACATGATAAAGAAAATGTTGGGCCTTCCACGCTTTTACAAATAACGATCACTGTTACTTTAAACACTTCAAAATACCCTGTTAAATGAAGAATTAATTTAGAAGTAAGACATTGTCAATTGACTTCTAACAGTCTTCAAGCTGCCTCAAGGTCTTTAGGATCCTAATTCACCTTAACATACATGCCTGTTGTTACCTGTAAGTAAGAGCGTTAGCCCTTGCAGCCGTCGCACTCTCCTCCTCCCCGGCCTCCTTCACGCACGACTTGTGAGGAGTCATGGGCAGGTTGAGGATCAGGCCCGCGCACTCCAGCAGCGCCTCCTCGGAGCTAGAGAAGGAGGACCAGTACTCCGAGTTACTCATGTCGAAGGGGGTGGTTTCGTTGATGATTTGGTGGCGGTCGGCGTAGCCGTCGGCTTCTATACCCTGGAAAGTAAAATGTTGCGAGTTATATTAGAACCATACAATCTACCGCCAAATCTGAGGTGTTCTATCGAAGTTTCTTAAATCGGTAGCACGAATATACCTCCCAAGCAACTCTCTCATCGGAGTTCGGTCCCAGAGACATCTCCATTTCTCTCTCCTCTCCTATCTGTTGTATATTTTATAGCCTAGCATTATGCTTACAACGCTTATTAGCTACAAGGTCAGTACTGCCTTAAAAACATGTTAGTTGTATTTGTAGTATTTGTACCTCCTCAGCCGCGTTGTCTCGTGCTTCGTCATCTTCGTTCAGTTCCTTGGTTAGCTCGATCTGTCCTAACATGAGGTCTCGCTTCGCTCGGGCGGCTTCCATAGCGTCGCGCCTCTTTTCTGTAACATTAAAGTAATTAATAAGAGTTATGTTAGGCTTTAGACAAAAGCGTTTCTTCCAATTAGCAATTAATGTTCACAACAGGAATTCACCACATTTATCGTTATTCACTGTATTTATTTTTACTGAAAAGCGTGTCATCCTACTCGCAACATCCCAGCACATTCGTGATTCTTTACTGAAATGTATTACAGTATCTTGTGCTTAATAACGAATGTGTTAAATGTTAATAGGAAGCTCTTTTGTGTCAATACTTAAAGTGTCCAATCAAAATCAGGACGTTAAGTATTGTAAGAATACTTTGATCGTCAAAAACACCTGTAGATGTTAGCGTCGCATGATGTCATGCCCACGGCGCCAAGCACGACTATCGGTGCATTATCAAAATCACCTTCATGCTTTTAACTGAGCTTCGTATGCACACCCTTATGGCTTGATGCTCACGGCTGCTTTCTATCACGGCATCGCTAGACAACTGACAACCCAGTATGCCCCCACAAGCTACGGTGACCGCGGTACCATCAGGCGGCCCGCAGGTATAGATGTCACTTATGTACCTGAAAAATGCCTTCCAAAATGTTATGCCTTAATACTTGGGTACTCACGTTGTCGCTCCGGTCGTGTTTTCTCCTCATCGATGGCTTCCACCAGCACTTTTCTGAGGTGGTCCAGTTTCTCTTCGCTAGCCGAGTCTGCTTTCAATATGTCGGCCTGGTTACCCTGTAAAACAAAATGGAATAATCGTTATATTATGATTCATGAGCGAAGGCCCGCCGTTATATTATATAAGGCTTATGGCTTTACTGAAAGACTTATTCTCTTATGTTTAATTAATGCCTACTGAAAGACTTATTCTCTTAGGTTTAATTGCAATAAGTATAGTTGGTTGCCACCGTTGTCGTAAACAGAAGACCTTAATTTGTCTGTGTCAGTTTCAGCGAGCAAGATCGGATCGGATGTATTTGACTGAGACGAATATGTGATCTGAGGCCTTCTTTCCTACCGCCCGTGGTGAGTACAAAATTGAACGTCACTCCCTGGCCTGGAAGGGCATTTTCCGCAGGCGTAGCGTGCGGTAATTTCTGCTTTATTGTACCTGTACTGGATAGTCCACACCTATTTTCTTGTGCAGCCGGTTCAGCACCCTGGCCCCTCGCGGCCCGAGGGTCTGGAGCTGCTGGAGAATGTTCTGGAACACCTCTTGGGAACTGAGCTCCTGGTTGACCTGGAATTTACAAGAAACCTTAACCTTAATAACATTGTAAACGTGAGTTAGAGAGTCTCGACCAACATCTCATGAGACACTCGCTAGATGGCTGAGTCAATTGTCAGATAGAGAAAGCGGCATTGCGACACTGCGCGGACACTCAGGCAGGAGGTTCCTCTGTCTGTCACCCTGATCTCTGGTAGCTTAGCACATTTATTTATTTATTTTTTAATCTTTATTGCTCAAAAGAACAACTTATCGTATAAAAGGCGGACTTAATGCCGTAAGCATTCTCTAAAAAAAAGGGCAAAACAGACAAATTCACTGCCAAGAATCGCTACGCGCTACTCTAGTAGCCGATCCCGTGGTTTTCCTATGTAGCGCAAAGCGTCTAGGCAGCGAAAGTGTCAACACTTTCGCTGCCAGAAACCCGCCTAGCGGCTTAAGCCCCGCCCCATTGCTAGGTGCACCCTTGGTTAAGTTGTTGTAAGGTTTTGTATGTACTTATAATTTTATATTTATAACCAACTTAAAAAAAGATGTGGTTCTCAATTGGGTTGTTTTATTTTTTACATAATGATGGTTACTTCAGAACTCCGTCACTTATGAACCGATTCGTATTTATTTTTGTTTGAAAGTAAATGCTTCCAGATTGGTCCCATTGGTTTTAAAAAGCCAGTTGGTCATCTACGAGAGACTGTGGGAACTCTTACATTTTATTAGGCACGCGTGTAGTGTTATCGTTTTTTTGTAACTCTTACTTAGTTACTTACTCGTATTACTCGGAAACCACATATTTGGTGATGTGGAACTAATGATGATGAAGACCACAAAGGAGTTATGGAACTCCTCAATGATATAAAATACGTCACTATTCTGATTCCGTTTAAGTAGCAACTAATGAAGTGCCAAAGTTGATTCTGAGATCCTTGAGGAATCGACGAAACTCCTCAAACATTATCCACATTATAGCGACTTGGGTTTTTTCTGTAAATATACATGTGCTCTCGGAAAGCAGTTCATGTTGGTAAAGTGGAAAGGACATGTGTAAATGTTTACTACCCTCCGAAGTGTTACGTCAAAGTCGTAAAATGTCCAGTGTTAATGTGGCTTGGCGGAGTACTACATTGAAGTCGGTTAAAAGTGTTAAAACTTAGTTTCTAAAGTAAATTATTATACTTTAGTGTGACATTATAGTAAAAACCCAAGGTAAGATAACAAAAAACAATAATAAATGACATTATAAGCGTAAAAGTCTGTGTTGAAGTTGTTCCTCTGAATGGGAAGTAAGCAGAAAACTACGCAATGCCGTTGTAAAATATAGCTTTTAAGGGGGTGACAGTTCAAACACTTCCCGCCAATACCATTATAAAATTCTCGGCTAAAGTACTTTCAATTATCTCTGTACTGAATTGTACAATTGTCAAGAACAGAGACTTATTAAGTGACACGATAACGCCTCAACGATCTGTCAGTTGTTCTACAAACAGTAAGTTCTTAGCACTAACCCCATTCAGAACTGATAAAGCACTAAACAGACATCTAACAGATAAGAGTCTAGGAATCTTCCAGTACATATCCCTGCGCTTGTTTTTCACATGATGTTTAAAAATCATTAGGTGGTAAATACCTAACTGGAGAGGTACAGTACCAATGTGTATTCTAGCTTATTTACATTATAACACTCTAAACTCTCGCACTTTGTACACATATCTCAATGATTATGTAACACGGGTCTATCGCGGAATTTATTTATCTTTATTTTTTAGTTTGCATTAGATTTGATAATGGAAAGATGTTTATGATGCACCTGTCTTGTGATATGACCATCATTGTTATGAATGTTTGCATATTAACATTGTACCAAAGACAAAGACAAAGACAAAATATTTATTTGTAAACATAGGTTCAAAGGTGTTACAATTAGCTTTAGTTAAGAGTTCCAAATTATAGGTGTGTAGCATATATCACTTCGAATAACACGTGAGGTAAACGTCCTAGTGTTTGACACCGTAATAGCTAGTAGTTGACACCTATTCCTATGGCTTATTACTATTTTAAGGCAGCTAATAGTATTTTATGCAATCGTTATACAATGTATGCTTTTTCAGTCGAGTACCACATTTAGGCCATGAAGCTTGCTGAGTGGCCTAATTAAGGTACGAGACTTTTTCTACGAGTCAACAGAACTAATTAAACCAACTTGGTATCTATTGAAAATCTAAGCCCTGTTGAAACGAATAAGAACTTTTTTGTCATTGACGTCTTTTCTTTACTCCTATTGGTCAAATTCATTATAGTTCAGTAAAGGCGCCACGTGATGGGTCGCATTTATTTTAGCTGTCTAAACAGTTGTAAAATGTTGAGTTGGGAGCTCCATAGTAAAAAGTATGTGATTTTTTGTTTATATTAAATTAAAGTAAAATAATATTATGAGTTTGGTTAGGCTATTGCCAACAAAGTCCAAACCATAACCTTAGCTAGAGGAACAGATGCCATTGCCAACCTACGGATGTCAATTCATTCATGGTATTAGATTCTATTGTTTTAAGCTCTACGAGTAATTGACTAAGGCGGTGATTTTGGATTTGGACAGACGCGTGCTCTCGTCTCTATATAAACACTCCTTCGCTACGCCATAATATATGTTGGATCGTGTCGCCGCAGGCAAAATATTACACTTTAGATTCTAGATTACGGATAATAAATCTAAAGTTAATTTTGTATTAAGCAGTAACGCTGCTAACGAAATTATAAATTTGAATTAATGGAAAAACTGAAAAATTGAATGCTCCGAGCCGGATTCGAACCGGCGCCCACAGGCATTCATGGCCCGTCGCTACTAACCAACTGAGCTATCGGAACAATCTGTCTCGGCCACACCAAATCTTTCAATCAGTTCCTTCTTAAAACGCCTTAGGGAGGCGTGTAGCGACATCTACCAGAAGACTTAGGCTTCTTAACGGCACCAACGTCTCAAATTATTTTGAGAAATTGTCAGCAACGATGCGCCATCCCATACTAAATTAATTTTGTATTAAGCAGTAGGAACGGGGGTGGCGCATCGCAAACAATATCTTATTTACCTACTTACTTGCATATGTGCCACGTCTTATTTACCTACTTACTTGCATATGTGCCACGTCAACGTTTGCTGTATCTTTCGAATCTTTTTGCGCTTCAATTTTGTTATCTACTCCCAAATATGGTATATCTGTCGTGATTACGTTCTTCATATCTGTTTGATCTAGGATTCCATCTTCACCATCTAATTCTTCTATTTTCGTTGGAATGACATTAATTTCCGATTCAATTGGTGGAAGAGTGTTTGGAGACTGCGTGGATTTTGGAGTTGTTTCTTCTATTGTAGATGTTGAGGTTTCAGTTTGAGTATTTGCTTCGCTGGGGCTTTGTTCGGCGATATTACCATTCAGATCTGTAATACATGATACGAAACCAGTAATTATCATGCGTACATTTATGGTGCAGGCAAGACAAGAGAGGTCTGGAAGATTTTTAAAGGCAAATACTAGAGATGAAATTAAGTAGTAGAAATGAGGTTATTCGATAAACATACAAACATTTGCGAAGAAATTCAAAGGTGCATGGGGCTTGGTCTACTTCCCATTTCTTCTCGTTCATGAGAGGTGGAATGGGCCCAGCTGTGGGACTGTGTGGATGTAAGTACAAAAAACACAATTACAATTAAACCTAGTAGATTATATACACTTGCATTACCAACCGCCACCCACAGACAGTAACTGTCTTTCCTCCTTATCGATTCGGTGTGCTGATGTCTCTGCTGGGCGGAGTGCAGCGACAACAGTTGGTCGAGCGGTTGGTCAAGCATGTCTTCGCGCCTTGGCAAAGTGCATGCTCACCGGAACAGAGGCACAGGGGGAAAAATACTGCGCCGAGTTAGTAAAATATTTTTACCCTCGAAAGGCAGCCTCTGCCTCTCATTCTTGTTGACGCTGGTGTCCCAATGGTGTTGCTGAGCGGTGTGTATTTACACGAAATAGTCACCCGACTATGGCTGGCAATGCTTGTAAGTGATGATGATAAAGTTAGTAATTACCTTTGAAAGACAGCCACTGCCTCTCATTCTTATCGACATTAGTGTCCCGATGGCGCTGCTGAGCGGTGTGTATGGATACCAGGTGGTCGGGCGGCTGGTAATGCTTGTAGGTCTCCGTCTTCGCGGCCTGGCGCAGCGCGTGTAAGCGCTCTAGGATCTCACGCAGTTCCTGAGGGTTTTAAATTTGATAACTTAGGTTTTTAGGGAAATATGGTTGGAAGAACAATGCCAGTTGAAGACGGATATGTGGCTATAAATCGCCGCCGGCCGATTATAATTAAGAATTTCCTTTTGTAGAAATGCGTTTCTCTTTGGCCGCAGGAACAACTCGGGAAGAGGAGGACAAAGCCCGATTGGCTTGAGTCTATAGGGGAGGGAAAGAAGTTCTTTGTTAGAACTTAGGGGCAACAAAGCCAGCGAATATATTTTTGTTGAAATTCTGATGTCCTCCATGGGACCAGTATTTTATTTTGCTTAATATTGGAAGATGCGTAAATATAATCTTGTTGCCTGAGCCCAGCAGTGGGACGTCCCACCGTCCGACCCATCGATATAGACATGCTGCACTGTACCTTAGGGTCGTGGTCCGTGACATCCACGGCCGGCACCGACACTGAAGACGTGACATTAGTGGAGTGACGAGGGTCCAGGAAGCTGACTCCCACTTTGTGCCGCTTCATGGTTCCTGGTCAGTTGAGGGAATGGGACATTAGTTGAAAGGCTAATGGTAACTAATAAACCAAACATGTGTATAGGTATCCGTTACAAACATCGAATTAATTTGATATGGGTGACTCTTTTAATGAAAAACATTATTTTAGTTTTATTCGTTTAAACAGTTGTATGCACTTCTATAGACTTTTCAACTTTCAAATAAGTTCACCCAATCATAAATCTATATAACAATACAAGACAAATACTCTTTATTGCACACCTCTTATAAATTAGGCAGGTAGTACAGGCGTCTTATCGCTACAATGCGATCTCTTCCAGAACACCTTTGGGTAGTGGAGAAATGAATAATAAAACCAAGTAGTAGGTAGATATACACTCATCATCATTGCTGGCCTTTAACGTCTATAAAACTAGGTACGCAAGTGCCGCACTTTTAAAACATCACAGTGCGCTACTTGCTACTATATTTACCAGGGTCATTCGTTTTTCCGTTAACCTTCTTGAGTTCTAGAATCTTCTGGGCGAGGGTGGTGTTGGAGAGGAGCCCCAACTTGTTGGCTTCCAGCAGTTCGTCCAGCTCCTCCGAGGAGTCGTCTCCGATGTACGCGCACTCTTGCAGGTGCTTGTAACCTTTGATCATGATGAGAGAAGCTCCAGGGTGACTGAGAAAACGGAGATTCTACAGTATAGTTTTAGTGACTTCATCCTTTCTAGTGCCCATTATTGCTCAACCACCCCAGTGTAGTCCGGTAAGACTTATAGACATGTGACTTGTAACTTTGTGAACAAAGCCACTGGACTCTTGTAACATCCGGATACATTTTTAGGGTCCGTACCCAAAGGGTAAAAACGGGACCCTATTACTAAGGCTCCGCTGTCCGTCCGTCCGTCCGTCTGTCACCAGGCTACATCTCATGTACCTACTGTTATAAGTAGTAAGACAGCTGAGATTTTCACAGATGATGTATTTCTGTTGCCGCTATAACAACAAATACTAAAAAACAGAATAAAATAAATATTTAAGGCGGCTCCCATACAACAAACGTGTTTTTTTTTGCCGTTTTTATAGATAATGGTACGGAACCCTTCCTACCCATTTTTTAAAATCTACTGTCTCCTACAAATGTGCTTTTATTGAATTACGAAAAGCGATCTGGTGAAACAGGAAGTGTTTGGAGTTGTCTTCGATTACCGTACTGCCAGGAACCCGCTTAGCGGGCGCTCTCCGCTACATAGCAGGATCAGGAATACCAAGACATCGTCTACGAGTGCTACGAAATTGTTGGCATTGAATATGATAACCAAGTCTATCATGCTTTCATCTATCAGCAACTCACTTGACGCAAGCAGACACGGTGACAGTAGACCTTTTCAGCAAATAGAAGCCGCAGGTTTCCGTCATATCGTCCTTAAGCTCCAGTTCCCTGGTCGTGGACACCGGCACCAGGTCCTGCGCTATCTTAGGAGGGCCCGGCATGACGAAGGCGTTGAACGTACCACTTGTCACTGGAATCTGGAATTATGAGATTCAAGCTTCCCTGACTCACTTGACGCAAGCAGACACGGTGACAGTAGACCCCTTCAGCAGATAGAAGCCCCAGTACTCCTTCATGTCGTCTTCAAGCTCCAGTTCCCTGGTCATGGACACCGGCACTAGCTCCTGCGCTATCTCAGGAGGGCCCGGCATCACGAAGGCGTTGAACGTCGTGTTAGATCGCACCACCTGACGCTGGAATCATAAGGTTCGGTCAAGGACTTGATCGAGAGCCACTTTAGCGGTAAGAGCGACACCCAACGACTTTTTGTATACATTTTAAATACAGGTGAGTTTCTTCAAACAATGAGAACAAGAAACAAGAACAAGAAAGATCACAATGAACAAGATCTTATTTACATAAACTGCCATTCTTAAATAATCTCGACTTATGCGTAATCCCACATAATAGGTACGAGTTTTTATCGCAGAGAATAAATAGAACAATACAAGTACCTATGTCTATCGCCAGACTGGCTGGCGATAGCGCGAGCGCGAGATATCACTTTTGTCACCGATTATTGTAATTGTGTTTATTCCGGCTGTACACACTCGTCGAGACACCCCGAGACAGACCGAGAACGCGTGTGTACATGATGCGCTCATCTTGTCTCGCCCGCTCGGGTCTCGCCTCGATACGCTTCGGTCGCGTGTCGGTTTGCGACCGAATCAAAGGGTTGTTCCGCTGTTCAAATGACGCAGCGAGTGTGTACATGGTGTGCTCTCGTCGAGAGCTTCTCGCCCGAGACTCTCGACGAGCAGCTCTCGACGAGTGTGTACAGCCGGCATGGATGGATCTTTAGGGTTAACGCATAAGTATGATTTTGGTTCAACTATTTAATGAACGTTTTATTAAGAAACATTAACGGTTGTATTGAGGCGCACGAAGCGTGTATGTTGTTTAATCGCAGGCTTTTTAATACCATGCCATATTCAGGTTATATACTGTAGCGGATCAACACGCGACTGAAATCGCTACCGCTTATGAGCTTGGGCAACCGCAAATCACGCCACCACCTCGGCAGATCTATTGTTCGGCGGCCGGCCTGCGCTCGCGCCGCGCCCGCGCCCCGCACCGAAGCCACATGGATTTCGCCTGGCGCGGCCCAGTCAATGCGATTTTAACCTCTGCCTAGCTAACACGCGCTTTGCATTATATAGCTGCACTTTGCTTACGCTCCGCTTGATTTTGAGTAGTATTTAGTTTCTTTGTTTCGGCTGTGCTTTTTCATTTGCGTTAATTTATACAGTTTCCAATTTTCGTCTTAACTATCTATTTTGTAACGTCTTAATCTTTATTGTGTCTGTGTGTAAATTACCTGTGTACAGTAGAATTAAATTCAAGTTAAATTGTGCTGCGCATTTTTGTTGCTTAACGTAATCGCATTCGCTCCACCGTCTTGTGACGCAACCTATCGGGTTCGACTCCCGATCGCATTCATACCTACACTGGTGACATCCCGACTTTGGACAACATGACTGGTCGTTCTGGAGAGCAGGGAGCGATAAATGACGGTACAGGCGACAACCAGGAATTTGCAGACGCGTCAGATAGTGCAAACAAGTCCGGCGGTGGTCCAAGTGCAAGAAGCGGTAGCGGAGCAACGAGCGATGTGTTTCGTGTTGGTGTGCGTATCCCACCATTCTGGCCCGAGGAACCTGAGGTATGGTTTGCACAAGTTGAAAGTCAATTCGAACTATCGAATGTCACGAGCGACGGTACCAAATTTAATTTTGTGGCTTCTCAGTTGGACCAGGAGTACGCTAGGACGATGAAGGATATTTTAATCAATCCGCCCAGATCAGGCAAGTACGATACATTTAAGAGTGAACTTATCAAGCGGATTTCAGCCACGCGCGAGAAGAAAACGCTGCAATTAATGCAACATGAAGAATTAGGGGAACGCAAACCTACCCAATTCTTGCGTCACTTACGCGATTTGGCAGGACCCACTATTCCTGACGAATTTATTCGTACCATCTGGGCGAGCCGCCTTCCACCTAATGTGCAAACAATTGTCGCTTCACAGCATAATCAGAACCTGGGTGACGTAGCAGAATTGGCCGACCGGGTCAATGACGTCACACAACCTTCCGCCCACATCGCTGCAGTTGCTGGTACCCCCGCCCAATACAACCATGCCACGCCGTCGGGCTCCGCTTTGGAAGCAAGAGTAGCAGAGTTGACACGCCAGGTGGAAACTCTATTACGGAACCAAGGTACATACTCCCGCTCTCGTTCCCACAGCAGAGGTCGCTTTCATCGACGGGGTTCCAGATCGAAGTCGCGGTCACGCCAGAGATCCCGTGAAAGGCCGGATGGACATCCGCATTGTTGGTACCATTACCAATTTGGGAACAACGCGAAGAATTGCAAGGCACCGTGCGACTTCAAGCCGTCGTTAAACTAGAGAGGCAGCATTTAGTGGCCGCAAATGCTTGCCCCGTGTCATCAGGCCGCCTGTTCGTGACGGACCGTAAGTCGAAGATCCAATATCTCATCGACACAGGTTCAGACCTGTGTGTGTATCCGCGGTCAGCCGTCCGGGCGCCTCCAAAGAGCAAGACCAAGTACCTGCTTTTTGCTGCAAACGGTTCACCCATACCAACCTACGGCCACCTTAACCTTCGTTTAGATCTGGGGTTGCGACGAGCATTCGAATGGCGTTTCACCGTAGCTGACGTGTCCAAGCCGATTATTGGTGTCGATTTTTTAAGCCACTACAACTTGCTTGTCGATTGCCACAACCATCGGCTGGTTGACGGTGTCACATCCCTGGCCATCGTCGTGCCGGACCAGAAAGCAGCTGAAGACATCTCATCGGTGCGGACAACAACTGACAACTCCGCTTACCACAGACTGCTTCGAGAGTACCCAGAAGTAACTCGCCCAGCTGGTAAGCCCCTCACTCCTAAACATTCCACAGTGCATCATATAAGGACTACTCCTGGCCCACCGGTTTCCAGCCGTCCACGTCGCCTAGATCCGCAAAGACTACAGATTGCCAGGAAAGAGTTCGACGACATGTTACAGAGCGGAACGGCACGCAGATCTGAAAGTGCCTGGGCTTCTCCACTACATCTGGCTCGTAAGAAGAACGACGGCTGGAGACCGTGTGGAGACTACCGAGCACTGAATGCTAGGACTATCCCGGACAGCTATCCAGTCCGGCATATTCAGGACTTTGCTTACCAGCTGGCGGGTAAGAAAATTTTCAGCACGGTCGATCTGGTCAAAGCCTACAACCAGATTCCTGTACATCCAGATGACATTCCCAAGACCGCCATCACGACTCCCTTCGGTCTCTTCGAGTTCACGTACATGACCTTCGGACTCCGGAACGCGGCGCAAACCTTTCAGCGCTTCATCGACGAGGTACTGAGAGACCTGGACTTTTGTTACGGGTATATCGACGACATACTGGTCCACTCTGAGTCAGAGACACAGCATGAGCAGCATCTGAGACAGCTTTTCGAGCGCCTGCAGGAGTACGGCGTCCTCATCAACACGGCTAAGTGTGTTTTTGGACGTCCAGAGGTATCGTTTTTGGGCTACACGGTATCTGCTACGGGGGTAAGGCCCTTGGATTCGAAGGTGTCGGCGATCAACGAATATCCAGTACCCAAGACTATCAAGGAGTTGAGACGCTTCCTAGGGATGATGAACTTCTACCGACGGTTCCTCCCTGGTGCAGCATTACTGCAGGCCCCCCTCAACTCACTGCTAGCTGGTCCAAAAACCAAAGGTTCACATCCCATTGAACCTACACCGAGTTTCCTGGAGCACTTCGACAAATGTAAGACCAGTCTCTCTCAAGCCACACTTTTAGCCCATCCAGACATGCATGCTGAACTGGCCATACAGACAGATGCTTCAGACGCGGCTATGGGAGCTGTCTTGCAGCAGCAGAAACAAGGCAGATGGGAGCCTTTGGCCTTCTTCTCTCGAAAATTGAGTCCATCGCAGAAGAAGTACAGCCCATACGATCGCGAGCTGTTGGCGATATACGAGGCAATACGCTACTTCAAACACATGGTAGAGGCTCGCACGTTCACTGTTTACACGGACCACAAGCCTCTCACCTTCGCGTTTACCACACGACGAGATAACTGCTCCCCGCGCCAATTCAGGTACCTAGACTTCATCAGTCAATTCACCACAGACGTCAGGTACATTGCGGGGAGAGACAACACAGTGGCGGATGCATTGTCCCGCATCGAAGAGGTCAACACCTCAACTCCTGTTCTCGATTACCAGTCTCTAGCTCAAGAACAGGAGACGGACGCAGAGTTGCTGGACTTGCTACAGAACGGATCATCCTTGAAGTTAGAGAAGGTACAGACGCAACTTACGAACTGTCCCATCTATTGCGACATCTCTTCTGCGGAGCCGAGGCCGTTCGTCACATCTACGTTCCGCCGCACTGTTTTTGAAGCTCTTCATAATCTCAGCCACCCAGGGGTCAAGCCTACGGTTCGTCTCGTGACACAAAGGTTCGTGTGGCCCGGGGTGAGAAAAGACTGTCGACAGTGGGCCAAGGCCTGTCTCCAATGCCAGCGGAATAAGGTACATAGGCACACTTCCGCACCTCTGGCAGAGTTCAAGCCACCATCAGCACGTTTCAGACACGTGCATCTTGACCTGGTTGGACCCTTACCCGTGTCTCATAATTACAGGTACTGCCTCACTGCCATCGACCGGTTCACCCGTTGGCCTGAGGCGTACCCTCTGGTAGACATCACCGCTGACACCTGCGCTGCTGCCTTTGTGTCCGGCTGGGTAGCGCGCTTTGGCTGCCCCGAGCACATCACCACAGACCGCGGACGCCAGTTTGAGTCGCAGCTCTTCAAGGCCATGGCGAAGATCACGGGCTCGAACCATCATACGACCACGGCCTATCATCCAGCCGCTAACGGGCTTATTGAAAGGCTTCATCGCCAACTGAAGGCTGCAATCGCGTGCCACACCAGCACGCAATGGACGGAAGCACTTCCCTTGGTGCTCCTTGGCATCCGCAGCGCCTGGAAGGAGGACTTGCAGTCGTCAGCAGCTGAACTGGTCTACGGCGAGCCACTTCGTTTGCCTGGGCAGTTCTTCACTCCATCTGATGAGCCAGTAGACGTCACCGATTTTACGAGTCGGCTGCGGAACCACATGAGCAAGCTAGCTCCACAGCCTACGGCATGGCACACAAATAGACTCTTCTACCTGCCCAAGGATCTCCAAACAAGCAGTCACGTATTTCTGAGGCAAGGTCCAGCACGACGCCCTCTACAGGCCGCTTACACTGGTCCTCACAGAGTCTTGAGACGTCGCGACAAGGCATATGACATAGATGTGTCAGGGAAGGAGATAACGGTGACTATCGATCGACTGAAGCCAGCCTACGTCCTGAGAGAAGAAGTTCCAGCACCGACCCGGGAGACCGTCATCGAGCTGGTGCCGCAGAGGAAGACGAGGAGTGGACGAGTCGTTAGGTTCCCCGACTACTATCGACCGTAGTCACGGTCTCAGCAGGGGAGAACTTGTAGCGGATCAACACGCGACTGAAATCGCTACCGCTTATGAGCTTGGGCAACCGCAAATCACGCCACCACCTCGGCAGATCTATTGTTCGGCGGCCGGCCTGCGCTCGCGCCGCGCCCGCGCCCCGCACCGAAGCCACATGGATTTCGCCTGGCGCGGCCCAGTCAATGCGATTTTAACCTCTGCCTAGCTAACACGCGCTTTGCATTATATAGCTGCACTTTGCTTACGCTCCGCTTGATTTTGAGTAGTATTTAGTTTCTTTGTTTCGGCTGTGCTTTTTCATTTGCGTTAATTTATACAGTTTCCAATTTTCGTCTTAACTATCTATTTTGTAACGTCTTAATCTTTATTGTGTCTGTGTGTAAATTACCTGTGTACAGTAGAATTAAATTCAAGTTAAATTGTGCTGCGCATTTTTGTTGCTTAACGTAATCGCATTCGCTCCACCGTCTTGTGACGCAACCTATCGGGTTCGACTCCCGATCGCATTCATACCTACAATACCATATTCATATATTGCATATATGGGTTTAACAAGATTTTATAAAGTACTTACTCTAGTTATTATAACTACTTATAACTTAACTCCTTCGTATTGTAAAACAAGTTTTCAACCAGGAGTTTCACCATGGCGGTGGTTAATATAACTACATCACATCACTTTAAACAAGTATTATAAAGTACTGATACTTAGAAGATATGGCTAATACTTTTCATGTTGTTTTGGCTGCTCCTGTAGGATGAAAGGTCAGTGCCATCCAACATCCTCACCCAATCTGTCTGTCTGCTCCCATGGACGTGAGGGAATAGGGTTTTTAGGCCCAAGTTATGTTAATCATGTCCTTTTTTTCGATTTTAAATGCCCACTACAAAAAGAACTAAAGTCAATTATCGAATGTTTTACCCTAAAGAAAATCCGTTACAATATAACTTGTATAAAACTGCCCGAATTTAAGGCAGTGAATTAATTTAAATTACCAACTTCAACCGATAAAATAATATAAACTGATGAGAGAGAGAACTATTTCCAAAATCAGTCATTGTGCCGTTTCCCTTTTCAATTGGCTTGACATAAGGTTTAAGGAGAGTCTTGCCTTCTTTGCGTGTGTTGTATGTTTACTTGAGATTACGACGTAGTGCCCCGAGCGTAGCTTGGCAGTGGATGCGGATATATTTACCTGGCACCATGTAGGCGATATCTTGCTGTCGATGAGCCTCATATCCGTCATACTCATCGGGTACATCTGCGCTTGGAACACCCGGTATCTGGAAATAAATATCTAGTATACAAGATGTTTCACGGTTCCGGCAGAAAATGAAGGAGAGAGGCGGTTATAACGGTACGCGGTTTGATATACCATCTTTCAACACAAATGGAAAATATACATCTCGTCATTTTTACTTGAATCTGAAAAAGGACAATAAGCAGGTTTGGGGTATTTCACAATAGTAAAAATAAATGGTTTTTTCATTAGCAACAGATAAACATTGCGAAAATACTCGGAAAGTATCAATCTTTCATTTATGTTTGCTATTTTTAAGATTGTTTAATTCAAAAAATCTAACAATAAGGGCATTATTGGATTGTGACGTCACAAACAAGTCAACATCTAGCGTTGTTCCCGGTTGTGCTCTAAACGAGCCCGAGGTCCGCTTTGACATCTAATCCCCAGATTTGGCATAGACCCTAGTTTTACGAAAGCGACTGCCATCAGACCTTCCAACCCAGAGGGAAAACTAGACCTTATATTAGGATTAGACCGGTTTCCTCACGGTGTTTTCCGTCACCGAAAAGCTAGCGGTAAATATTCCGTCATTCTTTACAATATTTAGTGCATCAGAAAATACGTGACAATACATTTAATGTCAAATCATATTCATACAAATTTTAATAGGTAATAATAATAATTTAACATGTCAAGTCAAGACTCATATACTCTTTAACCGAGTACAATGGATTTTCCAATAAAAGGTATTTAAGGCGGCGTCTAAATGCTTCGTCAGATGGTTCCTGTCTAAGATCAGCGGGCAGTCGCTCGTGGTAGGTAGGCCCAATGACACGCGGGTTCTTGCCTGCAAGTGCCATCCGACGGGGAACTGTTCTCAAACGCCCAGTGTGGCGGAGTGTTTTGCCAATCGCATTTACGGTATCGAAAGAAGAAAGATTGTTCCTTACGAACATTATAATTTCGAATACATAGTGAGTAGTGCGTCATAATACCGTGCACTGGGAAGTAGCCTCTACACGAAGTCCTCGATTTTGCCCCAATCATCGCACGTACGGCATATCCTGAGGGGGCCGCGGGAGAAGCCCTTGTTGGAAAGGTGACTGCGAAACGAACTTACCTCAGGTAAAGAGGTATGAATATAAACAGGCTTGAGAATACGATCAGCAGAGCCCTTGTTAGCGAGGTGGCTGCGAAACAAACTTACCTCAGGTATAGAGGTATGAAGATAAACAGGCTAGGGAGTAAGATCAACAGCACCAATAGCCTGCAGATCCGGAGGGGGCCGCGGAAGAAGCCCTTGTTGGCGAGGTGGCTGTAGCGAGGGTGTGGACGAGGGCGCGGGGGGATGCCGCCTGAAATAGAAGAGACGTCGGTTCAGCCAAGGGAATATTCTCTTCTATGATAAATGTTGTTCATGTTGTTATGCAATTTACGCCACCTTATTCAATTTATGATGGATCGTGTGTGTGGTGCAATAGTGACGTGTGATGTACTTTTCATGTCACGACATGGCTGTGGTTGTGTTTGTTTCCTTGTTATTGTGTACATTTCTTTACATCATCATCCTCCTAGCTTTATTCCCGGTTGTGCCCCTAAAGGAGCCCGGGGTCCGCTTTGACACCTAATCCCAAGATTTGGCATAGGCACCAGTTTTACGAAAGCGACTGCTATCTGACCTTCCAACCCAGCGGGAAAACTAGACCTCATAATCCCAATGAGACCGGTTTCCTCACGATGTTTTCCTTCACCGAAAATCTAACGGTAAATATTCCGTACATAAGTTCCGAAAAACTCTTTGGTCCGAGCCGGGCTTCAAACCCACGACCGCCGCTTGAAGTCGCCTGAACCACTAGGCTATCGTAGCTCTCCCACTAGGCTACCGTAGCTCTTACATTTCTTTACATTGTCTTAATTTTATCTCTTTTTATATCTTTGTTTTAAAAAATCTTTTTTTTTTCATGTAACTGACTATAATGTAACTGCAACTATGTTTAAAACAAATAGTTTTGACTTGAAACCTTATACAATATAATCAATTCACGTCAGTTTCCTCTACTCAGCTTTGGCATGTAAAACTATATAGTCGTAGTGACATGTGTCGGTATCATGGTAATTTATACGAGTGCTATTCATAAACATCCTACTAATATTATAAATGCGAAAGTTTAGATGTTTGGATGTTTGGATGTTTGGATGTTTGTTACTCAATCACGCTTAAACGGCTGAACCGATTTGAATGAAATTTTGCACGAAGATAGTTTATAGCCTGGATTAAAATATAGGATAGTTTTTATCCCGGGTCCACGCGGACGAAGTCGCGGGCGGAAGCTAGTTAATAATAATATCAAGTCTTCATCAGTCGTGAATATAATTATACGTGTAATATATGAGCCAGCATTGTTGCACCCAAGATTTCTAACTATAATGTAACTGTTGATTGCAACGATGCTGCTCTTATTAGACCGACTGTTAATTAGGATTATTAGGAATCACTTTTATACAGGTTAATTTTATTGAATAATATTCAAACGAGGCGGTCAGGGAAAATGTGAAACTACCTACTCGTATAATTACTTCAGCAAAAACCCATGACGTTCTATTTGGAGAAGTTCCGTCGATTCCTCAAAGATCCTCAGAATCACCTTCGGCACTTCATTAATTGCTACTGGCTACATCAGCGGAAGTTTCAGCATTGCAGAATCTTTGGCGTACATCATTGAGGAGTTCCATAAGTCATCCGTGGTCTTCATCATCAGTTCAACTTACCAAACTTGGGATTCCCGGGGGTAACGAGTTATAATAGACACTACCGAAATTACTCCGCGTGTTCCTATAAAGTTTGAGGGTTGCCCTCAATTTCCCATGGGAAATAAGTATGCAGATACTTAGGTAAGAAAATAGACCTACCTATTCATAAAGATCTAAATCTTGTGTGTTGTCTTCAACTTTGAACACAGTAAAGGTTTTTCCCGGAAAGGAATAATTTTGCACACATCTCCCCTAATGTATGTAAAGAATATTTTTAATCATTTGACCGGATTCGATTCCCGGCCGTATAGGCTTTTTAAAAATCTTTAAATGCAGTTTCAATTATTTTTTAGCGGCCTCGTGATTCCTAAGAACTACGTACCTCTTATAAATACACCCTGTATTTGTAGCGCGCGCTCGCTTCCAATTATTTACTCTTTATTCAGATGCCTATTGAGAAATAAATGCCTATTCAGTATTTTAATTAGCTATCTAATCTCGTACATATCTACTTACTTTTCTTACTTCTTATTCAATTTTGTGATGTGCCAAGCAGGCTGTAAGTGCAAACTCACAAATCAAACATAAGTAGTAGATTGTGTATCAAAGCAGATAAGAGAAAAATGATATATTTGCGGCGAGGTTTATATGTTTAGTGAAGTGAAAGATTGTATAATAGAATAAAGAGAGGGGTTCTAAAGTAAAATCTTGAGCGTAACGAGGTATTAAGGTGGTTCGGCGACCATACAAAACATTTTTTGACATTCGCAGGTTAACGGCGTGATTTTTCCATTTGCGCGAAATTCCCCCTTTCCTAGAATAAACTTGTATAAACTAGAATAACTTGAGAAATTAGTTTGTCACGTGATACTTTGCGAAAACGATTACTCTCAAATTATTCTATTTTAAGTATATAAGTTTATTCTAAGGAAATGGGGAATTTCGCGCAAATGGGAGGCCAATTTATGAAATATAGTTACATACGTTTCTTAAAATATCACGCCGTTAGCCTGCGACTGTCAAAAGACGTTTTGTGTGGTCGTCGAACCGTCTTAAAGTGTTTACGACCCGGACGGAAACATATTTTCTCAAACATGCAATGAAATATTGACGTTGTTCTTCATAATGGGCTTCGAAGTGTCACGTTTCGGGCACAGCGAAACGAGAGACCCGTAATGGCATTTCAAACAAAATTGGAGGCCTAGGCCTGCAAGATCGTCTTCGTCGTCAACGGCGTTCAGCGATGAAAATTAAAGTTTGATTTCTTGGAGTTTTTTAAATTTATTTCATTGCATTGTTTGAGAAAAGCACTATACATACCTCGACGTGAAAGGGGTTGCCAGCCTCTTAACTATCCGACCTCGCTACGTTCGGCCGTCTACATGTACTCGGCCTGCAACCCCTTACTTCCGGCCTCTGTAATGTACTATTGCTACCGAGTGGCACATACAGCGATTCACATCTTCTATGGGTAAATAGAGTGATTGTTACCTTCAAAACTTTGATCCTTCATTTGTGGCCAATAAAGACTCTTTTCTGAATAGCATTTCGTAGGTGTGAAAAGTATTTAAAAGTGTATAAACTATAAACTTACCTTCCAAAGGTTCTAACTCCGTTTTCTCCATCACACTGTCACTAAATACGCACAAATCACAACACTGTCCAACACCCACTGCGGTGAATCTGACCACAAGCTGAATTGGTCGGTTGTCACTAATTACGATGATCACTGATGAGTATTTAATTATATGTTTATTTTTGCTAACAGTCGATAATTTGTGTAGTCTAGAAAATAAAGTTTGTTTATTGTTACGCTTCACAAAGACAAATTATGACACTTAATGCACAGATGAAATACAAATTACGACACATCCGCGAGCGAGCTACACAATATTCAGGTAGGAGTTTCATCATCATCGTCATATCAGCCGAAAGACTTCCACTGCTGGACATAGGCCTCCCCAAAGAATGCCAATGTGACCGGTCCTGCGCCACGCGCATCCAGCGGACTCCCGCGACCTTTACCAGGTCATCAGCCCACCTTGGAGGCATACCCACGCCGCCGCCGCCGCCGAATTATTTTTTTTCACCCCTAAGTTGGTTCGATTCCCAGACGAAGCAAGTTATTTTTAGAAAATCTTTGAGTGCAGTATTACTGACTCTTATAGAAATAACATAATATCTTCTTTCAGCAAAATATCCTATCTACGATATTTAAGGTACTTTCCCTTGATGTCCCATAGGCTTGGGACGCCCTGTATATTATAACCAATGAGTCATGAAACGACATATAAAAAAGACAAAAAAAAATAAACACGTATAATTACATCCACGCAGTGTTCAGGAGTACCGCCTTCTGTATTCGGAATATTCAGATACATCGTTTCTGCGAACGGTCTAATAGCGAAGTCTCGACGAACACCTCAAAAGACTCTTCGCTTTGAGACCGTTCGCAGAAACGACTATCGGGACAAAGATCGTCGAATCAACATCCCACATGGCGGTTACCTCGTGAGATCTGTGCTCGTGAGTCAGGTCAAGGTACTTGCTGGATTTTTCCTTCTCAGCTTTCTCGAAGTTCTCATCATGAGAGATGGTGACGTCGACGAGCACTGGCTGGCGTTTCTCTAGATCTGTTATTATATATGATAGTGATAAAATTCATACGAGTTTATAGTTTAGGCTTATATAAAAGTGGTCTCTCGGCTTTAGGAAATTGAGACACCAAAGCTGCGTCCGCTGCGCCAATGTTGTCGATGTTTTTTTAACATCTAACATGCTAGTTCGGCAAATAATTTACTTTAAAAACAAAGTTTTAACCGACTTCAATTTAGTACTCCGCCAAGCCACGAGAACATTTCCACATTTATTTTCCAATTTACCACATGAACTAATTTCCGAGAGCAAATGCGTTGATTATTAGAGAAAAAAACCCAATCGCTGTATGTGGGCCGATAATATTTGAGGACTTCCGTCGATTCCACAAGGATCACCTTTGGCACTTCATTAGTTGCAATTTCAACGGAATCTTATCAGAATCTGTGACGTACTTTTGAACTTTTAAGTACATAATTGAGGAATTCCATAAGTCATCTGTGGTCTTCATCATTAATTCCACTCTTCGCTAAATTTATGATTTCCGGGTGTAAATACAGGAGTTATAATAGAAAATACCAAAATCATTACACGCGTGCCTATTATAATTGAGGAGTCAGCTTAAAAAAAATACAACCGAATTGAGAACCTCCTCCTTTTTCTTGAAGTCGGTTAACAAATAGGGTAGTGTCGTTTTGATTGGCAAAATATTTTTGACGTTTAATAACCACGAAAACATGGCGCAGTGGACGCGGCTTCTGGTGGTATATTCCTAAGATGACATATTCGAAACATGTCACATTCTAATAGTCAAATCGCGTCACTGTTGGTACTTTTTTGTCGGCCGACTTCCGATACCAACTAAAGAACTATTAGCAACCACAATTTTCAATTAGGCTGTAAGAATAACAATGCCATAAACGTCAACAAAAACCTGCAATTCATTCATGACAAATAAAAACAGTGGAGGTTGACTGAGAACAAGAGGGCGATACCGTATATATTTTTTACCGCTGCTTTTTTTGCATTGTCATCATCATATCAAAGTGACCTGCGAGTTGCGCCACCCGCATCTAGCGGACTCCCGCAACCCTTACCAGGATTTTAGCACATTGATTTGAATTATGAATGTTACTGAGCTCCGACTCCGATTCCGGTAAAACGCGGAACTTTTGATTGATTTGACTTTGATTCCTACTCCGGTTTCTGGTTTTACTTGTCGGCCGGGTATTAAATGAAATAAATAATTGAATTTTATTCTGCAAGTAGGCCATAATGGCACTTTTACAAGTCAAAATTCTACCAGCGTTTCTGAAAAAGAAGACCAACCTACTTAAAATAAACTGAATATGAATACAAAGAAAAAAATCATCACAATCCGTTGTTCTACAAGAACACATGTCCGAATAAGCTATATGAATTATTAAGCTATTTTGAGCTCTGGTTTGGTTACATAGTCCTCAACTCTGTAATAAGCCTTCGACATCAATGTTTTTTTCAGGTAATTTTTAAGAGCTGGAAAGGGTAGAGCCAACATTTCATTAGGTAATTATTATAAAAATGGATATATTCACCCGAAAAAGACTTGTATCTTTACGAACACGAAACTTTTTGGTCTCTCACTCAACTCATGATCGCTTTTTGTCTCTCTAATTGAATGAGCGAGCAAAGCTAACGAAGTTCTCCGTTCAGCTTTGCCATTAATCTTGCATATGTCCGGCACCTCACCGGCTGTTCTCCTGTACAGCACCGATGTTCTGTAACTTGTTTTAAGCTCACCTCAACGCTCACCCACAAATATATCTTAACGCCGCGATTCGTAGTAACTAAGCGCAGGTAGAGGTCTAATAGTTTCTTTAGGCGTGCCTTACGGGACGGGTAGGATGAACTGCATGAGCGCGTAAAGAAAAACGGCCCGGGTCATATTTCTCAACAGATTCTCGTGAAATTTTGTGGGCAGGTTCATTATTTATATAGTTTTTTGACGATTCAATCTTAAACAACTAAAAAATAAAATTAAAGAAAGACAAGCTTGCGAGTTCAGCCCACTGAGCCACTAAGTAGTATGGTTAGTACGGTTACTGCGTATGCGGTGTTTATTTACCGAGATCTTACTGATATCGCAAGTCGCCTAGACTGCATTACCGTTGATTATGATTTATTTTCTGTACCTACTAACATAGTTATTAAGTCAAAATTTGTTACTAACATGCTATGGATCATTGGTACTGATTTGGTTGACAGTTGATAGGCCTTAGGTATTCTAGTACAACTCTCTTTACTGCGCGACAATTTGTCTATACTGCATGTACCTAGCTAAGGTCCAACTCCAAGAAAAGGTCAATAGTCGAATCCGACTCGGCTGAAGCTACGGCAGATCTTATCGTCCAATATTCCGCAGTGTCTCAACACAAGAGTCGCTGACCAGTGTGTGTTGCCAGTGATGACATATGGCACTAAAACGTGGTCGCTTACTATGGGCCTAATAAAAAGGCTCAAAGTCACCCTATGGGCAATGGAGAGGGCTAATATCTTGGGAGTTTCTCTGCGATCGCATCAGAAATGAGGATATCCGCAGCAGAACCAAGGTAACCGTAGCCCTCCGAATCGCTAAACTTAAGTGGCAGTGGGCGGGGCCCATTGTACGTAGAACTGATGGCCGTTGGGGGAGATAGGTTCTCGAGTGGCGACCACCAAAGGCGCGGCGTGGGTAAGCCCCCAAACGGTAGACCGATGACCCGGCAAAGGTCGCGGGAGTCCGCTGGATGCAAGTGGCGCAGACCGGGTAACTTTGACACTATTTTGGGGAGGCCTATGTCCAGGAGTGGACGTATTTCGCCTGATACATGATGATGTATGCACCTATGTAACTGTTATGTGTTTGGTCTGATTTCTACGTTGAAGCACTTGAGACACATTATCGCTGACAGCGAGAACACTGCCTTTGATAAGAGGTTGTCAACACCCTCGACCGACTGCCTTTATATCCTGCTTTGCTTTAAGGCTGTGCATTGGAAATTATCGCGTGCTTGAAACGCCGTTCTGACTAGATTAAGAAACAATAAGGTCTAATTTTCAGATATATGATTCTTGACTATATGATTGTTTATCTGATTTTATCGATACATGATTGCTTAAAATTTCCTCGAAAAAAAAAAAAACCAATATTGGGTCTCTATTTTCCTTTTTTTAAATTTTTTTCATCTAAAATCTTACTTTATGAAATTTAAATAAAACGTCTCTAAGCTAAGTTACGTATTTATCGAATTTTGTCCAAAAAAGCCATTCCCGAAGAGTGTTACATCTCTTTTCCTCGTGCGCGGAAGGCATCAGCGTGTCTCTGTCTAGGAGGCGTGTTCGGCTCAAATCAAGGCATCGCCTTAAGGTTTGCTGGTAGAAAATGCTTTATATTGCGGTGTTCAGCCTGCCTTTAGTTTTATAAGTTCTTATTATGTGCCATTAAGAGCGAACGCCACTTGTGGTATACTTGTATCGTAATCGCATTGTCAAGCATTTATTGAAATGAGGATTCGTTGTGATTCTTATTTGATGATTCGGATGCCGCTACATTTTTGCGAGATTTTCTGCAACTTTTATGTTATTTCTACTCAGAACCGCGATCTGTTTCCATCCCGATGGAGAATAAAAGTGTCTCAAAATATCCATACATTTTTGAACTTGCATTGTGTTACTTCCAAAGTACTTATATGGGAAATGGTAACACAATAGGAAAAATATTTTTGGGACAATTTTACAAGCTTTATATTAACGTGACCCAGGTCGATCACGTAGCGCATTGTACACTCAGCATCATAAGTAGCTGCGCAAACGAAGACGTCAAAAGTCTTTATTAAAAGGGAATAAGAGCTTTCGACGTCTTCAATTGCGCAGCTACTTATAATGCTGACTATATGTACGTTAGGTAGATCTAATGTACATTTTTATATGGAAAACTGCCAGTTCGACTGTCCTAACGCGCGTTCGAAAAGTTACGTGATTACGTTAACCTTCTGTTCGTATGTTTGTATACATATAAGTAGGTATGCAAGTTGTCATGCAATCCATTTTTCAGTCACTTGTCGTTGTCCGATTAAGCAGAAAATTTGGGTTAAAAATTACTTTGGGTCAGTAATTAGTAGTCGCGTTAGGAAACTCTGGAAATCTCGTTGACAGGAACACGGTACCATAAATATACCTTCTGAACAAGTAGTGGTAGAACAAGTAGTAGTGGTATGGCTGCGGTATCAAGAGCAATGAAAACGGGTACAGCTTGTATATGATTTCTATGCCATGTGCTCCTGCGGATCGATCACGTAACACATTGTACCTACTTACGCGCGTCAGGTAGATCTAACTGTCATTTTTTATATGGAAAAATGCCAGTTGGATAGTCCTAACGTGCATTCGAAACTAACTAAATAACCTAGAACCTATTGGTTATAAAATACATTCAAATGACAGGTGTCAAGATTGAGTCGTTATCAGCCGCAGACCGTTGTCTTCAATCGGCTCGTTGTAATCAACTTTGAACCTTGAGTCGCAGGTATAAGTTTCAAAATGTATCATGTGAATGAAGTCTGGATGTTGAGATGTTTTCGGTATGATAAACTTTGAACTCGACTCTCGAGTATACAAAAAGGTACATGTATAAATAAACTACCCTCGCTAGCATGACTCGCATTTGTTTCGAACACAGGGCATCCGTCCCTCTCGTCTCGCACTTGCATATTATGCTAGTAAGGGACGGATGGAATGCTTTGTTGTACATAAACGCTATCATGCCAGGGGCGGCTTACTCCGTGACTTTTTCGCGCCGCTACAAGTAGGTACATACCGGCCTACCGGTTCCAGCCGGTATGTTAGCGCAGCCACAGTAGAAGGAGTGGAAAGTACGTTATCTTCATACAAACGCACCGCGCGCGGCTTGTATGTGTGTGCCATAGTATCTATGCGTCGCCGCACCCACACCCAAACAAAATCTCGACCCGTTTCTCAGTGCGCCAGTCATAAATAAGAGTGTAATATACTGGCGCCAGTGTGCCGGAGGCTCCCCCTGGATTTTCCCCAGGCTACCCTCCAACCACGCAATTCGACCGCTATATTGGGTTCGTCCTATTATAGCAACAGTCAGGTTCAAAAAAAAAAAAAAAAAACGCGCCAGTCGGGGCTAACACCGCACAAGGTTCGCTCGTCACAGATTACCGGCAGCGCTAAATTGATGAAAAATGAGTGATTATCGCAGGAGAACTTATTGCTGTGTGTTTGGGTGTCTAAATAATTCATCAATTCCAGAGTTGTCTGTTCAGATTACCTACTGAACAGGAAAGTTAAGCAGGTCATTATTCTAGCTTAAGTATAAGGGCTCGTCCAGTAATCATGTGATCATAAATTTGGCCTAATTTTGACCACCCCCCCCCTCACCCTTTGGTGATATTTGTCATTTCATTTCATTTATTTTATTGTAAAAATCATGTACATATCAATTAAGGTCTTACATTGCAATAGTCAGTCCATGACGCCCTGTTAGGGCACCCAATATTAACTAACGATACTTGCAACTAAAAACTGAATATATCAATTGAACACTTTTAAATATGTAGTAAATAATAAATTTAATAAGAACATTTTATTTATATTTAAATTATAAAAACAATTCGTTAATTATGCAAACAATTCAATTTTTTATCGCTAAGAAAGTCCTTTACAAAATAATAGCAATTACTAATTAATAATGTCTTTAATTTATTTTTAAATAAAATGATAGTAGGTACTTGTTTGATTAAATTGGGGATTTTATTATATATTACAATGCATTTATAATGGGGGCTGTTTAGACATATTGCTTACGCTTTTGGAGGTAAGAGTAAAACCATTTATGGGCCGAACCCCGTACTCCCATGCCGTATAATTATGGGCCGAACCCCGTACTCCCATGCCGTATAATTTACTGAGAAGTACTTCGTGAGATACTTTTTCATACGCTTTCGTCATATCTAGAAGTAGTCCTACACTGTATGTTCTATTATTTATATGACCTAAGATGTGCGATATATATTGATAGACGGCTAATGATGTTGAGTGGCGTTTTCTAAATCCGAATTGGTGTCTGTCCAAATATAACGCTACCCCCTCCCCCCATTCAAGATCACGTGTATTTTTGGAACTAAGTATGAACAAGTATGAATTAGGTTAGTCAATTAAAAAAACGCACAGTGAGCCACGATGTGGGGTCAACGCAGGTCAAGGCCATGCGCGCCGATGCAAAGTTTTATTATTAATGTTTTAAAGTTGTTCCAATTAATAATTATTATTTGGATAAACACGTACGCTCAGAGCCGATTATTTTGATATGAGAAAATTATTGAGAACTTTCGTTATTTTTTGACAGACAGACGAAGTAGGCAGGCCTACTTTCCCACTATAATGTATTAGGTACTTTTGATCTGTCAATTGATATGCCGCTATTGCTTTGTTTACGTTTAGTCATGCCGATTTTTCAGTATTGTAGGTAGGTATAGTAACTAAGTACTTACAGTTATAAAATTGTAATTTAAAATAATTGTCGAAATTGACCTCACAAACCCTGAACCCAGACAACACAAGTAAAAGATACAACTTCCCGGCCCTTGCCAGTTTCTAGGCACTCAATTAAAATTTAGCTAAAAGTGACAACCCTGAGATAGGTAAGTACGGTAGGTAATTATATCGCGGATTGGGCCGGAGATAGCCTACTATGGCGCAGCTACGCAAGGCACGGGTTCTATCGCAGCGCGATTTATGCGATAGAAAGGGATGGCCACGTTTAGGGTCGTTCGGCATACCAAAACACCATTCGTTAACAGAGAACCTTCTGTACGTAGTACACCGTAGTACTATGATTTATTCTGAGATCATGCTAACTAAGACAGGGAAGTTAATAAATAGTACAATGCGTATACACATAACTATAATACAAATACCAACCTTTATCTGAATGTTTAACGGTTTTTGAAGAGTTTTCCTTATGTATTTGTTTGCCTACAACGAATGTTTACGAACGTTTAACGCATAATGTTTATGATTTAGTGTAATGACACATGAAGAACTAAATGTTGATACCGTGAACGTCAGAAATATAAAGGTAAATAAATATCGCGTCAGGACAGTTATCTTTTCAACGATTTTTTTAAAGGGTAATTAACACAGGTATTTTTTATTTGTACATTAATTAAATCGCTGCGCAATTGTTACGATTGCTTTTTTTAGGGTTCCCTTACACTTTCGCCATGTCCGTCTCTCTGTCCGCCTGTCCGTTTTCGGCTTAGCTTATTAACCCTTACTACTAGAAAACTGAAATTCGGCATGGGTATATAAATTAATCACGCCGACAAAACAGTAGAAGAAAATCTTGAAAAATATTTTTTTAGGGTACCAACCCTACACTTGAAGTGAGGATGTCATTTGTTTTCTCGTTTAACCCATGGTCACAGATTATATAATCCATGGTGTAGGGATCGTTGGATAGCTAAAACCATTTTTCAACTCATTGGGCCTTAAAGCCCTAATTTTTGTCCGAGTCATATGTCCCCCCCTGCCTGGCTACTATTCGTCCTGGAAATGTGAACAAAATCGTGGCAGTGTTCCTTTTAAATGCATTATATGTAGGTACTACTAGATATAATGAATTTAAAAGGAACACTATCATGGCTATGTAGGCATAACTAGTTACCGGCGAGTAATAGTCGGCCAACTTAAAATGTACTTAGAAAGGCCACCTCATCATTTAGTTGGCGCGCGCGTGTCGATGTAACTAAGAAAAATAGACAGGCAACTACGGAACCCTACACTGCGCGTGGCCCGACACGCACCAGGCCGATTTATTATTACCTTTTGGTTTTGTTCATGTAAGGTGTAAATAAGAAGGCACGTGAAAAAACATAACAAATAATAATATTAATAATCGTTTATCAAAATTCAGTTTTGATGTGCAATTGTTAAATCACGTGCAAGTCTGTAATCCATTTAATTCGCAAAAAATAGCCAAGGTCCATAGTTCAAGTCCTGGTGTCGCTAAATAGCCCAAACGATACTGGTCATGAAAAAAAAAAGACAGTCGACGAGTATGTCTAGCCGGCTGGACAATGCGAATTAAAGGGTTAATAAATAAATAAATAATTTAAATCATGTGCAGCTTGTGCAAGTCAGTATTTTTTTGGTAAACGATTAAATTATTTCCTTAAATAATTATGTAAATTCGTACCCAAGTTGCCTAAGTACCGTGAAATGGGGTTACTTTAGGAAAAAGTGTGGCTACTTTGATCATTTAGAATGTAATATAAAAGCAGAACTATTATTTGAAATTAAGTAGATTTAATCGAGTAAACAGCAAGATAGAATAGAAATATATTCACTGTCTAATTCAGCCATAAGTACCCGTAAGTGATGGTTTCGGAGAAAAACCTATTTGATCAAAGTCGCCCCTCGAACAAAAGTAAACAATTCCACTGCCGGTACATAATATTTACATAGCTGTTTGCTAGCAGAGCCAGATTCTTAGTGTTTCTGTTTCCTATTTTTGTCTGTATATATACTACTCAAAAGAAAATAGGGGTCACAAGTATGGTAATCGTTACGTGAAAATTAAATATGAAACAGTAATAATATAGTTTTTCCAGCTATTAGCCACACACCAGCATGAAAGAGGTTGGATTCTGGAGGATGCGGGACATCATTAATTAGCCACCTATCAATTACTTTATGTCCAGTAAGTAACAATAAAATAGAAAAATGCTTGTGGCCCTTATTTTGTTTTGAGCAGTATATGAAGGTTTTTTTATTTGTATGTATTTTATTTGCGTATTTTTATTTATTTGTCTATTGCTGTTATTCATTATGTATGTATTTATACCCTCTGTGTGTTTATATCTTTAGTTGAACCGCCCACAATTTGTCTGCTCTGCCCAAAGGTTCACTGGTAGAGAATGTTTACGGCATTGAGCCCGCCTTTTGTACGATAAGTGCTTCTTTTGTCCAATAAAGATTAAATAAATAATTATTTTAAAACTGGTTTTGTAATGAAATAAATAAATGTAAATCTCATACTAGTATCTCTCGTATGTAAATTGTGTATATAGTCGTGTTGCAGACACATTTTTTACAAAAATAACAAACTCGTACTCAAACACGCAGCGACTGTACATAAAAATTAAAACCAACAAAATCCCTTCAAATTCCAACCCTCTCCTCACGGAATAGCGTCGAAATTCCAATGAAAATAATCACAATACACTACACAGTCGTTCGAGATTTCACACGATTATACACCTTATTGCGTCGCGTTACAGTTCACGCGTTAGCGAGTGGACCGGCCTAGTCGAGTGTTCATAAGCGACTACTCGCATTCGCTATCGACGCTTTGATAAACTTATCTTGAACGTTTGGGACTATTAGGAGTAATGTCAATAGACATTACACATATTTGTTCGCGATTAAAATCTTGTGTTCGCGTTTTTGTAGGTTAGAACGTGACATAATTAGCTGCCCGTATTCTAGTTATGCGAAGAACGCAGGCAAACCCGCGGGATAAAATATAGCATATGAAAGTCCATTGTATACACAGAGGAAATCATTTTTAAAATTGGCCCAGTGGTTCGAGAGATTACCCATTAGCTACATACAAACTCACAAGCTTTATGCGCAAGCGCTGCTGCGCGGCGCTCCGCAGGGTGCGCGCCAGGAGCCGCAGTTGGTGGCCCACAGCGGCGCTACCACGAAAATCGAAACTCGAAGTTTGTATATATGCATCCCTGTCACTCGAGTGTTATAAGCGCGATAGAGATGGAGATACCCGAGCTTCGAGTTTCGACGTTCGTGGTAGCGCCGCAGGTGGGACGGTAAGGTAGCCTATTGAGGCACTGGTCCTCCTCCCTGCATTTAAGGGGCTCCCCGCGCTTTCTCGCTAGTTTTGACGAGTTTTGGGTTGATATTCCTCCGTCAAAACTATAGATATGTTTATGGCACAAACACTTATCGGTCCTTCAATCCTTTATCTACTTTTGCTCGAGTTTTTATGAAAATTATTAATATTTTTTTATGATTTATTCAAACATGGTCCAAAAAAGCTCTGTTTTTGCTATTAGTTTGTTGTTTACGCAATTTTATTTATGAAATCTACTTCTTGACTTCTCTAAAAACCCACGAAAGATTTTTATTTTTAACTCATTTCACAAATGTTACGTCCAAAAAACGGTGTTTTGCCCTGAAATTGCCAAACTTTGGTGCCATATATCCCGAAAACTGTGAGTTTTGATGTAAATATGGGATACTATTTCCGTAAACCACGCAAAAAAAAACCGACAAAATCGACAGTTACAGATCGAAGGTCATTGGGAGCTAGGAGCCCCTTAAGTTTAAGTACTAACAAAGTTATACAGGATGTATCAAAAATGGGGTGTGAACCGATCAAGGGCATGTTCGGTAGCATATTGAGATTCCAAAACACTCAGACATCCTATATAATTACTTACTGTAGTACTGACAGTCGATGTTGTAATAGATTTTACAGTACATATGGTGCTACTTTCCCGCACTAGTGCGGAAAAGAGCACTTTTCGTGCATATGTCGAAACTTTAAAGAGCCATATGTACAGTAAAACGTTGTACGATACACGTGCGAATAGGTAATTCGCAACTCGTGTCGATTTAAAACACTCCCTTCGGTCGTGTTTTAATTTATCACCACTCGTTGCGAATTTCCTATTTTTGGCACTTGTATCGTAAATAACTATTATGCACCTAGTATTAAAACATAATGACATGTAAAATATTTTTCAACACAATTGCTCGTAACGTACCTCTTATTGTGTCGCTTTTAGGCTCATAATCCTGGATATTAAACACGCGTGTTTTATAACATTACGACACTTGTGTGTTATGGTTATATCCCGATTAAGTCACATTGGCACCTTGCAGCAAGATGTATGCATGCACACGGTGCATTCTTAAACTAACCGGGTTGTACAGAAAGTACAGCTTTTTTTATTAATTCTCGGCAAATGGAGTCTGACTCGACTAAACTAATTAAATCCTTTTTGTTAATTAATTGACTATTTCTTTTTGGATATGATATAGAAACGTTTAATTTAGTAAAAGTATTCACTTTTGATAACATTTTACATGAATTAATAAAGATAACATTTTAAAATGAAAATATTTATTTTATTTTGTATTGGCTGTTTAGAGATTTCATCTAAGTCTGGCTGAACACATGCGCGCTCACTGCGCAAATTTCAGGAAAAAAAACTGTTGCGCGTCATTATAGGTTATTTCACAGCACGTTTCACAGATATTTGTAAGCATTGCTAATGCGTGTTTGGGTAGTAACAAAACTCGTAGCGACTTAGAAATGTGATAAAAAAATGGACGCCACTGGAAATTCTTGGCGATGTATACAAAATGTGAGTAAAAAGCTGTTGCCATTAATAAGTAAAGAAAATAACTTGGCAGGCCTATAAAATTTTCATCTTAAGAAAAGGATTTTTTCCTCGCAAAATGTGTTGAAAAACGTCGTATGAAACGCGTGAGCTTTGATAATTACATCCTCGGCTCTCTTATCACGCTCACCTGCGGCTCGCGTGATAATTCCGCCTCTGAAGTAATTATCAACATACCTCACTTGTATCACAATATACTATTTTATCAATAAATGATCGTATCGTATCGTATCGTATCGATGGATCAAAGTTGTCCGAAATAAATTCTTTTTTAGGGTTCTGTACCTCAAAAGGAAAAAACGGAACCCTTATAGGATCACTTTGTTGTCCGTCTGTCTGTCTGTCAAGACCCTTTATCTCAAGAACGCGTGGAGATTCTTCAAGCTGTGAAAAAAACGGCTGTTTTTGCTGCAAAAAATGAATATTTTGACACTTTTAAGGGCATCAAAGTTTATAGGGTACTATCCGCCGACCTACAACTATGAAATCTGGCAAGTAATATCGTTTTATACTACAAGTGCACGGAAAAATCGGAAAACTATACATTTGTAATTGGGAACGGAACCCTCGGTGGGCGAGTCTGACTTGCACTTGTACGGTTTTTTTATTTATAATGTTAGAAAAAAATAGTCGAGAGAGAGAGAGAGAAATTTGAAGTCGGTTAAAAGCATAACAACACTACTTGCTCTGTATGTGTGTGTTCCGCTGCCCACAGCTAGCACGTTAAGTTTTATGGTCACGTTTTAGGTGAGGCCTAAAGGTTCCAGAACGTCACGTAAAACATGACCATAAAACATATCATGCTAATTGTCTGGTCGTGAGTTAGGTCGACATGGGCCCCGTGGATGCACTGTGTTGGCTGAGGTACCTACCTACATTCTCTAGCTCTCAACAGATCCTCCTAAGCAATAAAGGATCGGCAACGCGCTTGTAAATCCTATGGAGACTCCGGCGTCCATAGTCTACGGTGTATGTTTACCATGAGGCAGATCGTATACTTGTTTGCCACTAAATGGCTTAACCGATTTGGATGAAATTTAGCACGAAGATAGGTTTTATAGCCTGGATTAAAATATAGGGTAGTTTTTATCCCGGGTCTACGCAGACGAAGTCGCGGGCGGAACCTAGTATTATAAATGCGAAAGGTGGATGTTAAATGTTTGCTACAAACGGCTCAACCGATTTGGATGAAATTTTGCACGAAGATAGTTTATAGCTTGGATTAAAATAAAGGATAATTTTTCTCCCGTGTCCACGAAGACCAAGTCGCGGAAGGAAGCTAGTTTTCTTATGTATTTTTTACGTATATTATTGCAGGAGATTTTACAGCCTGCTTTTGTCTCTAGCTGTCAACACAACGAATCCTCATATCAATAAAGGGTCGGCAGCGCGCTTGTGATTCTTCTGATGTCGCAAGCGTCCATAGGCGACGGTGTCTGCTCACCGTCCAGGCAGGCCGTGTGTTTGTGTGCCACCGTCGTAGTAAAAAACATGCTAAAATATCTTCGCTTATTGATTAACGTGAGTGTAATCCTCAAAAATATATTTCCCTTTTTTCCGTAGATGTCGAAAAAGCAGACTTTGGGAATAGGGTTGAGCTGTGCTGTGGCTGGCATGGAAAATGAAATACCATGTATGGTTTAGATTATGTAATGTGGCCGATTTTTACACAACCGCCCGTCACTGAAATTTAAAAGTTCTTCGATAGTTCTGATGCAATTCGGCCAAGTCAAATAATCTCAAGTATCTACTTTGCTACAATTTTTAGAGACACCTGCGTAAGTTTGTCGCAGGTATTATACCTATTTTCATATATACGCACTTTGCATATTTACAAAACTTCGTGTATGCCATAAATATTTTTAAATACCTACCTCATTATTATAACCGAAGTTCTGCCACAGTATAGAAGAATAATACAGTAGGTAATCTGAGGCCGTTTAGGAGCGTTCGTTACCTACTTTCGCTCGATGCGCAGGGCTGTGTCAAGTTTGTGGCTTGGCATACCTATAATACTAATTTTGCTTTTAAGTATGCAAAGTATTTCTGTTATAGTTTAATAAACAATATTGTATACACACAGTAATAATATTATAGATAGTTGGGTATGTGTTTTTAGTTTCCCACTTCATGGAATATTTTAATACCACTATACTATGCCTAAAATATTTCCTATTATGTATAATAGTTGCTAAACTGCACTAGGTTGGTAGGTGCTTAGTTACAAGCCTATTCGGCTCCTTTTGATATCGTGGCACTCGCCAGTGCGAGCCGCCGCTCGCTGTCTTCTCTGTGCTGTCTTCATACCTACGAGGCGGCTTCCTTTGACGTAGCGAGTGAGAACGAGCGAACACCGCAACGGCACAGTATAGAAGAATAATACAGTAGGAAATCTGAGGCCGTTTAGGAGCGTTCGTTACCTACTTTCGCTCGATGCGCAGGGCTGTGTCAAGTTTGTGGCTTGGCATACCTATAATACTAATTTTGCTTTTAAGTATGCAAAGTATTTCTGTTATAGTTTAATAAACAATATTGTATACACACAGTAATAATATTATAGATAGTTGGGTATGTGTTTTTAGTTTCCCACTTCATGGAATATTTTAATACCACTATACTATGCCTAAAATATTTCCTATTATGTATAATAGTTGCTAAACTGCACTAGGTTGGTAGGTGCTTAGTTACAAGCCTATTCGGCTCCTTTTGATATCGTGGCACTCGCCAGTGCGAGCCGCCGCTCGCTGTCTTCTCTGTGCTGTCTTCATACCTACGAGGCGGCTTCCTTTGACGTAGCGAGTGAGAACGAGCGAACACCGCAACGGCACAGTATAGAAGAATAATACAGTAGGAAATCTGAGGCCGTTTAGGAGCGTTCGTTACCTACTTTCGCTCGATGCGCAGGGCTGTGTCAAGTTTGTGGATTGGCATACCTATAATACTAATTTTGCTTTTAAGTATGCAAAGTATTTCTGTTATAGTTTAATAGAAAATATTGTATACACACAGTAATAATATTATAGATAGTTGGGTATGTGTTTTTAGTTTCCCTCTTCATGGAATATTTTAATACCACTATACTATGCCTAAAATATTTCCTAGTATGTATAATAGTTGCTAAACTGCACTAGGTTGGTAGGTGCTTAGTTACAAGCCTATTCGGCTCCTTTTGATATCGTGGCACTCGCCAGTGCGAGCCGCCGCTCGCTGTCTTCATACCTACGAGGCGGCTTCCTTTGACGTAGCGAGTGAGAACGAGCGAACACCGCAACGGCACAGTATAGAAGAATAATACAGTAGGAAATCTGAGGCCGTTTAGGAGCGTTCGTTACCTACTTTCGCTCGATGCGCAGGGCTGTGTCAAGTTTGTGGATTGGCATACCTATAATACTAATTTTGCTTTTAAGTATGCAAAGTATTTCTGTTACAGTTTAATAGACAATATTGTATACACAAAGTAATAATATTATAGATAGTTAGGTATGTGTTTTTAGTTTCCCACTTCATGGAATATTTTAATACCACTATACTATGCCTAAAATATTTCCTTGTAAGTATAATCGTTGCTAAACTGCACTAGGTTGGTAGGTGCTTAGTTACAAGCCCATTCGGTTCCTTTGATATCGTGGCACTGGCGGCTCGCTGTCTTCATACCTACGAGGCGGCTTCCTTTGACGTAGCGAGTGAGAACGAGCGAACACCGCAACGGCGCGGCCCCAATTGAAGCATTCTCCATCATTCCCGAAGGCTATGTGTGTGTGCGTACCGAACACGCGCGCATGTGTGCAGCCGTGCGATGTACCTTTGTTCGAAGTTTATCTACTGTTCATATACTGTGGTTCTGCTTTCTCACATATAGCAGGCGCAATTAGCCCTTGGTCAATACGCGCTAAAGTATTATTGAAGTAAAGTCAATAACAGATTTAAAGGTCATCATCTGTTTATAACAGTGTAAGTTACATAAAACTGTAGATGTCGTCTATGCAACCTCTACAACAGTGCAGTGCTGTCTGGACAGCACTTTTCCAAATGAAACTGTCAGGAAGTATAGCGTGAACCCCCAATCTTATTTAGGTACCTACTTGATTTTATTTATTATTTCAATTTCGGGCCAGGATACGCATTTACGTTTATGGGTCTTAAGATGTGTTAAAAATAGGCATTAGTTAGTACACTGGCGCGGCCTGCGGTGGCATTCAATAGTAGATTTGACAATCGCTCTCAAAATTACTATAGACCGCTATACCGCAGGCGGCGTCAGTCTGTGAGAGGCTTAAATAGGTTAGTAGTATTACAATACGCCTATTCGTGGACTCAGGTAACCGACCGCGAAAACATCGGAACGGCCGAAATTCTTCTTTGGTCGTGAAGGTCGATGGATGGTCAACTATATTACCTATGAAATAAGCTATCAGTTATAAGTACCTACGAGTGTTATGCCGAGCATTTTGTGCTACCAGCATGAAGTCTTTTTTATTAGTCGCATTTTTTGTGACATGACTCGCCCGGCCAGACTCGAGCAGTGGTTAACCCTCTATACCTCAATAACATCAACTTTAATATTTGAAATAAATTTTGATAGAACTTATTAAGATAAAAAACTTAATTTCTTATTTTTTATTTATCTTGATTATTTTATGAGAAAAATAAGAAAAAGGGAGTGTTGCTCGTAGGCAACAGTGAGTAATAAGTATAATGAAAATGCCCAAAATCCTCAGTCAACTCTTCAGCCAACCCTTCAGTATCAGGATCAAAAATCAGTCAAAATCTAATTCATACTCACTCTCATCATCATTGAAAATGGCCGCGATGATGTTGATATCCCGCAAACATTGTTTACTAGACATCCTAGAATTTGTTCTAGTATGGGATATGGCCGTTAAATATCATAGTTACCATACTAAACTTTTACCCTTTCACGTCAATGTAGCTTGGAGGATACAAACACTAAGTGTCATCGACCTTGACAAAAACCAGAAATTACTTGCAGGTAACAATGTGTGCTACTTGATATATCCTTTTACCTCAACGTTTTTAATACTATCAGACAATAAAATCATCAATTTTTTTTTTCAGGTTTTGAAAAACCACGAATACTCGTTTTTCAAAATTCGCCGAAACACTTAACAAATGTTGAGTTTGAGCATGTAACGCCATCTAGTTGACTTTTTTTGAAACGTCTTGTCTATACATTGGTGTGTAGGCGATAAGCTACAATGAATTATAACGCGTTTAAATTTTTCCTCTTAAATTGACGAAGGGTATAAGAGTATGTTGCCTGTAGGCAACACCATGATACAGAGGGTTAACCTTTTAGTGATGAGGGACCATTTGATTTTCTTTTTGTTTTGCTATGGACGGGACCACCGGTTTTTTTAGTTTTTTTTTGATGATTACTTTTAGCATAAAATAAGTTTCTGACAAACTTCAGCTGAATCGGATACGGCCAGTGGCTGAAATATGGTTTGCAAATTGATGACAACTTAATTAAGCACTTACCTAACCTTCTTGTGCAATATTTAACAAATAAACAATGAATCTCATCCTGACTGCGTTTAAATCCAGACATGTCATGCTCCAATCGCCATAACGTTATTATTATGACTGTTACCAAGCTATAATTTCACTGCCATTATGATTTAGTCGCATCTCTCCACTCAATCATTTTGGAATTGTAACTTTATAGCGCTTACAGCAAGGTTGACTTTCTAATGACAGTATTTGATAAAATACGAGTTTTGAATAGGAAGTAGCCGTTACCTATCTCAGTTCTTCGACCATTGCTGCTCCAGTGTGCGTCAGACTGAGACGGAGAGCGGACGCTCATTTGTTTTAAAGGCAAGTGTTCTTTTACTTATCTAAATTAATGCAGTGTTTAGTGTCAGTAACCGGATGTAGCGCTATCGCACTCATACCTGAGTTTAACTGTATGTTTCTCAGTATAAAGGAGATTGCCGAAAGCTATCTCATAGTTGGTTTTGCTCATATGCCTTAGCTTGTCAAAGCGTCCCAAATTTGACCAATCGAATAACGGCAAGTAAGTTCGTCCCAACTAGTGCTAGACCAGTGTCTAGTCAGTGTCAGTGCACAGTTACGGGTCAGTACCCGTAACTGTGCACTTTTAATCCTAATAGTTACATAGAGGCGAACTAGAGGGTGTCGAGAATTGGCATGAAGGTAACAAACATTGGGACTTTTACCTTATTATATAACGAATGTCAAAGATCTTATGTTAAACCACTGTTTTCTGATAAATACCTTTTATGAGTTTTATGAGTTTTTAAGTTATAAACCTGTTATGTTTAATAAAACAGGTAAATGATATCGGTTTGTTTACAACGTCGATTCCAGCCGGCGTATTATGCATATGAGGAAGGTCAAGGCCGGTACGGGCCGATATTGTGGGGGCAACCGAGTGATCAATCCATCTTCTGGCTATTGTTCTGCAATATTGATAGTTTCACGCCAGTCTTCATAACGTTGATATCATCTACTGCAATAAACAGTTAGGGTTTTCTAAAACGCATATTATTTATTGAATACATTTTAAGTCTGTTAAAAACTTCACATACTTAAAAAAAACTGCGTTCTAAATCTAATCGTTAACGTACACATGGTTATAGGTTACAGAAATCATTTTGTTTTGAATAGGTAGTTTAATTAATGCAAGTTTCCCACATAGGTATGTTTTGAGTAAGTAGATACAAATGAAACAAATGCAGTTTCAACATTTTATTATCACCCTAGATACGTATTTATTATCAATAGCCACCTAGTTACCAACTACGGTTGTTATCTTTTGAATCGCTGCTTGTATCTACATGTTTATTTGAACTTTGTAGGTATTATTAAGTTTAATTGTGATAAAAATACCTATTTGAAATTGCTTATGAGCATCTAATGTTCGTCGTCAAGGTTAAAATACTTCGCAACAATAATTCATTTACAAAGAGCGCTCTAGTAACACCGCATGAATTATACTATCTCGTATTAATGATATTATCTCGTGTTACGTAGTGTAAGGCTGAATTGGAAATTATAAGATTTTTTAGGGTTGCTGGAACTAGGAAACAAGATGAATTAATTTTCGGATATGTATCTTGACTTTATGTTTTGTTGGCGTGGTTGACGACTAAGGAGTATAAAATACATTCCCAAAATTGAGATTGTCATGGAAAGATTGCAGTTTAAGAGAAAATATAGGTTTAAGTATCTAATTCGGAAAGTGTTCATTTTGGGGTGTATTTGGATGCAGTGTTACATAGTTATATATTTTTGTGAAAGTGTAGGAATTTATAGATATTTCATTTCCCACTGACTTTACCGATTATCTCATCGCAGTTGTTACCTATATAGTAAGTACTCTCCTAATAATTTCAGATGGCGCGTTTACTTTGCCTCGGCTTCCTCCTGGTTCTGCTGGCTTCACCATTCCTCGGTGTCCTCTACGTCTTGTTCCTGAGGAGTTCACCTCCTCTACCCGAAGTCGACCTCAATGCGTGGTGGGGGCCAAAGGACTTGCAGGCTAAGCAAGAAACCACCATCAAGCCTTTTAAAGTGCAGTTCTCTGGATTGGTGAGTGTCCACTTGTTTCGAAGGGACGCAACAACATCACTTACATCATCAGCAGCAGCAGGCAGCGGGGGTTGGCTTTTTTTACTTTTATTTGCAAAATTAAAATTATTCAAGTTTTCACTTCTGCCGGCACTCCCGGAGTGCAACCCGGTCTTTTTTAAAATTTCTTTCGTTTCGTCTATCTCATCGTTCATCAGTTTTTGTGATATTTAGCGCTGAAATACCATACCCCATCAGCTAATCGAACGAGACAGGAAATGTTTAATATTTGAAATAAAATAATCAAGCATTGCTATAACAATTTTCAGATGATCCAAGACCTTAAAGAGCGTCTGAACAACCGTCGCAAGTGGACCCCTCCGCTGGAAGGAATTGCCTTCCAATACGGTTTCAACAGCAACCAGCTGGACAGCTGGGTCACTCACTGGGCCGAAAAGTACAACTTCCAGGAGAGGGAGAAGTTCTTCAACAAGTTCCCTCAGTTCAAGACCAATGTCCAGGGCTTGGATATTCACTTCATCAGAGTACGGCCCGAGGTATGTTATCAGCATTGAAATAAAGTCGAAAAGTGGCTAACAGTTTGATTTCTGGAATACAATCAGTTATAAGTAACTATTCTGATTGAAAACGATAAGTATTCAACGATAAGTTGTCAAAATACGAATTAGTATTTAAGTATGTAATAATTAGTACGTACCAGCGTGGGTAGGCCCCCCACAAGGTGGACTGCTGATCTGGTAAAGGCCCCGAGAGTCCGTTGGATGCGGGTGGCGCAGGACCGGACATTGTGGCACTATTTGGGGGAGGCCTATGCCCAGCAGTGGACGCCTTTCGGCTGATATGATGATGACGATGGTAAAAAAGTATGCAATGAAAAGCCGCATTCTTGAGGATCAATCGATCTATAAATAAACGAATCACACGAATGCATATACAACTACCGTTTATTTTTACACAGTTAGGATTTTTCAATTTTATCGAGCTGTTTAGCCGGGGCACAAACCAACGTATATGCTTGATTCCAGGTCCCAGCCGGAGTGGAGCTGATCCCTATGCTGTTCATGCACGGCTGGCCAGGGTCAGTGCGGGAATTCTACGAGGCTCTGCCTCTCCTGACTGCCGTCAGCAAGGACCGGAACTTCGCCATCGAAGCTATCGTGCCTAGTCTGCCTGGTTATGGTTTCTCTGATGTAATTATCGACATCCTTAACGTCCTATAGACCTCATCGCATGGATGCTGAATTGAGCTGAGAAACTAGCTCAAAAGCTAGTATAGACCGGATCACTATTTCTCCTGCTTTGATTGAGCGTTAGAAATGTAACATAGGAACCAGGAAAATTAATAAACATATTTCTATTCTGTTCTAGACATGTAAATGGCTTCAATCTAGTCTGATATGTCAGATACAAGTGCTATGATTGATTTGTATGTATGTACTTTATTGTACACAAGATACAGGTAAAACACAGAAAAAAAAGTTTAAATCGGTATAAAGGCGAACTTATCCCTGTAAGGGATCTTTTCCAGTTAACCTTTGAGCAATTGAGTTGACATCAGGAACAAAAAGATATACAAACTAACACGTGTACATACGTATTTACCTTGACTGTACAGTAAATTATGACTTTATGACTATTATGAGATTCAGTGATTTATGTTCCTAACTACATGAGATTAGTTAAGATTAGTGATGATATCGGAGACAAATGAGAATGAATTATGTATTGCAATTTCTCCTCCTTCTGCCTACAATGTTAATTAGCACGTGTTCCGCTCAAGGCTCAAACTTCTAATCCTTAGAATTGTCATAGACACTAGTTTTCACGAAAGCGACTGCCATTTGAGCCGCCAACAAAATCGCAGTACCTAGCACATTTAATGATAGTTATTTAGTTATCACATTTTGTCGATCTTTTATACCCACATTTATGCTAAAGGTGGCGCTGGAACATAAGTTTCATGTGCTCTGCCTACCTCTTTTGGGATTAAAGGCGTGAATGTATGTATGTATGTATGTATGTATGTATGTATGTATGTATTTCCAGGGGGCTGTTCGGCCAGGCCTGGGTGCCGCCGAGATGGCCGTCGTGATGCGTAATCTGATGCACCGACTGGGCTACAAGAAGTTCTACGTGCAAGGTGGAGACTGGGGAAGCATCATCGGATCTAGCATGGTCACTCTCTTCCCTCAAGTAAGTTTCCATGGTAATATATTGTTCTCTTTAGTATAACTTAAAGCAGGTGAAAAGGAGATAAATGTATTTAAACCTTTTGACGAGACGAGTGTTAACTATCGATTTTCTATCATCAAAGAAAAGGAATGAATACAATATCTTTATTGCACACCTCACACAAATGTAACGTAAGAAAGGAAATATAATCGACTGAATCAAGCATGTTACACGTCCCTCTCGCTAAGCCGATACGGTACCGATATACTTTAAGCTGATGGCTGTTGCTAATAGAAGGGAACAGAAGAAATGATCTTTTCTGCCAAACTTAATAATTATCTATATCTTCAATGTTTTAGGAAGTTCTCGGATACCACACAAATATGGGCTTCGTCATGTCCACGTCTGCCAACGTCCTCAATGTCCTGGGCAGCGTGTTGCCTTCCTTCGTGGTGGAATCCCACCTGGCCGAACGCATGTACCCTCTTGCTTCGACCGTTGGTCACCTGCTTGAGGAATCTGGGTACATGCACATTCAAACCACTAAGCCAGATACAATTGGTATGTACAACTTTATTATAAGTTCTATATAGAAAAAAAATACATTAAACTTGATGCCTGGATGATTATGTTTTGACATACAATGAATTGGTCCTTTAGCTGTTGGCGACCCGATTGGCTTCCGAAATAAATACTCATTAAAAGTTACTTTGGCTCGCAGGTTTCTCCAACAACCAACCTAAACTTGATTATTTTATTAACAGGTGTGGGAATATCTGACTCGCCTGTCGGTCTTCTCGCTTATATTTTGGAAAAGTTCTCCACCTGGACGAAGAAGGAATACAAGTTACGAGCTGATGGAGGCCTGGGCGAGCACTGGACAAAGGACCAACTGCTGGACAACCTGATGTGCTATTGGTCTACCAACTCCTTCACAACATCTGTTAGATTGTATTCTGAATCTTTTAACAAGAGGCAACTTGGATTACAATTGGACGAGTAAGTATATACTTAAAAAGCAAGGCAGTTTGTGGCTCTAATGACACACCTATGTCTAATGTACACGGTATGCATGTTATGTCATGTAAATGTCCCCCGAAGGGATGCATTGTTCTTTATCACAATTGACGAAAACAAGCATACGAACCTTACTACTGAACTAATTTTCTAAGGACATTATAATACAAGGAGCGTCATGCGATGCAATCCATCGTCCTTATCCAACCACATATCGGTGATATTCAATGAAGTTAAGGTAATTAAGTTGCGAGTTGTGTCTGATGCATCTGCTAAATCTTCTTGATCATTATTTTCTTTTTTCCCTTTGTCTAACTACATTTACTGTCTTTCAGAATCCCAACTCCAGTCCCGACTTGGATTATTCAAGCGAAGAACGAGCTCTCATTCCAATCCGCCAGGATCCTACGGACGAAGTTCACCAACCTCGTCCAGGCTAACCCCATCGGCGTTGGAGGCCACTTCCTCGCCTTCGAGCTACCCAAGGTCTTCTCAGAAGACGTATTGAAGGCTGTCTCCGCTTTCAGGACACTAAAGAGTCAAAAGACTGAACTGTAGTATCTTAGCAATTTTGGTTGCGTAAGTCCGCATTTTTACGTTGTTGTATTAAAAAATACATGTTCCATCGCTGTCCTAAAAGAGAATCAAAAGAAGTAACACGTTCAGAGCGCAACGAATTACTTTTGTAAAAAATATTTACTTGCATCTGTTTAGCATAAGGATATTCGTTTTTTATATTTGTTTCATATTAAAAAAATACCACATTTAACTTGTTTTATTTCAACTTACTCGTAGTCCTGTCCAATCCAAACAGGGCTAGTCTGGTGGATTGAAATTCTAGCTCTAAATATATATAGTTAAATTAATATAAAAAACCTGCGTAAACAAATTCAGGAGGTTGAAAAATCCAAAACCACATTACAATATAGCTGATGAACCAAGTAATGTTGGAACCGTTACGCGCATGTAGGTATTTAAATCAAATGCCCACCAGTTTACTAATGTCTTGTTTGGTTTGATTTTGAAGTCGACTTGTGAAAATGTCGAGTTCAAGTGACAATTCACGAATGAAATTAAATGAATAAAGATAAAGATAAAGATAAAAAGCATTTATTCAAGTAGGATTTCATAATCACTTTTGCATCGTCAAAGATTATACATTGTATATATATATCCGTTTTATCACCAATATTACTATTCTGTTACACAAACACGTACACATTCCCTAATTAAAATAATTAATATGTCACCTAATTCTAAGTAATTCAATGTGTTTCAATTATTATCAAGGTCTTTATGTAGTCCTATAGGAGGCCAGAATCATTAATTTAACCCCAGACAAGGTTAAATTCTTACAACGACTTTGCAATAGGTATATTTTTTATGTCCTCGCACAATGCATATTGCATAGTAAAACGTCGTTGATACACGTGGGTTAAGACGACGACTCGTGTTGACTCATACTCATCGATTTTTATCCCGCAGGTATCACCATTGTTCATTTATGATCATAATTTAATATGTCTTTAAGTTACAATCGAGCCTTATGGGTATTTCATAGTCCTTACAAGATTTTTTACCTACACAGAATTGGCCATCAGATGTTGGTTGTTGGGGAATATATTGAATAACCAGTCCCAAGCACAAAAATTACAGTTTTTTTACGCGTACGAAACGGTACCTGATTACTCCTCAGGATGCAGTGGAAAATATTTTAGTTTGGAGGCGGTTGCTACTCCCGCGCACCTGTCTAGCAGTTTTCTTGCTCCAGATGGCATTAAATCCGTCTGTGCGCGCCTCGGCGACCATGGACGATGCGCTGCAGAAGCGAGTTGAATCGTATCTCTCGGAGAGAATACAACGATTAGTCATCAATGGGATCCAATCAGCAGGGACAACTGTTGCTCTTGGTGTTCCTCAAGGCTCGATTCTCGACCCGTTTCTGTTTCTGATTTACATCAATGACCTATCAAATGTGTTGCAAGATAAACATGATGTTATTCGCAGACGACAGTCGCTTATCTTCAAGGTAGACAGGAAAGAGAAAAGCTTCGATAGTATTAATGATGCGCTCAACATTGTTGTGAAATGGTTTACAGCAAATAACTTACTGTTACATTCCAAGATCACAAAGTGTATCACTTGACCTAATGTCAAGCAGGTAAACAATACCAAGATCAAATTAAAGGGTGATGATCTGGAATTTAGAGATATAACAGTGTTTTTAGGTATCACCTTGGACTCAAAACTACTATGGCATGCGCATGTCGCCGCCCTAGCCGGAAAACTTAGTTCACAAGCGTAAGACTAGTGTTGAGACGGCCAGGCTGGTGTTAACGTTACTTAGTTTTTATTTATTTTTATTATACCTACATCATTATTTTATAGGTAGGAATACAAAAAAATGGTAATTATAATACATGTAAAACACAACATGAATATTTAACAAGCTAAAAAAAACCCCAAAAAAGTACTGCAATTATAAATCGGATACCGCCTCTAGCAGGTCTTATTGTGGTATGGATTAACTATTGTTTTATTAATATTCATTTTCTAACATGATCCAAAACATACGAGGAACAAATTTTGACGGACAACATACATACTTACATACATAAGAACAGTGCAAGTTAAATAAGCTTGGCTTTTGATACATTTTTTGGTCGTGAGACACATCGTTACGACTGGTTCGGATTCGCCGGCACATAAGTTTCATCACGTTTCATTTGTCAATAATGAGTACTTTCCTCAGTTGACTGTTATACACTCTCGCTTCGGCACATTCCTCTTGGTAAGGACCAAGAGGAATGTGTTTAGAGCTGATTTTTCACATACGCGTTCAAACCTAGATTGTTCCTCTTCATACAGGCGACAAACGAATTTGATATTTCTGGGGGCACGGTAGTGCCCCCGCCAAGTCGAGCAAAACAGCGGCACGGCCGTAACATCCTTTTCTCGAAGCAGTTCAGGCCATTTTCGACCCCCCTATAACTTCGTTATGGATTAAACTAAAAGCCTGAGTATTCAGTAACCAAGTAGGCATTATATAAACAAAGTCAAAGTTTCTTAATTTTTTCACTCACTGACTCACCGATCATCAAAACGCCAAGGCACTTCTAGCAGACATAGAAGCTTCAAATTTAGAATAAAATTAGTGTTTAGTGTATAAATCAAGGAGAAACTAAAATATTTTGCAATTTCGTTCCAGTTTTCTAGATACACTAACTACATAAATAATAGGATTACAAAGTTACATTTGCAGTGGATGGGACAAAAAATGAAAAAGCAAGACTGGGACTGCATTCATAATTTGTATGTATTGATAACACAACAAAAAAAAAAGAAGTGAGATCCCATAACAAACATTCCATGCAAAAAAGAGGCCATGTTCCGAAACTCTTTCACCGTAAAAAGTTGTGAGATATTTCGTAGAGCCAAGTCTGAAACTCAAACGGAAGTTGAAGGAGTCTTATCAAAAATCGATTTAACTCATTACATTTCGAGTGTACCGTCACTGCCCCGACTCTCGAATTTTGATTCCCTTGAGTGTGTCGAAATAATTATACGTTTTTTGTGGCATAAACGGCCGTATCTTTTTTAAAGTTTTTTCATTTTTTTTTCATTTTTTATTTTCATTTTTCACAGCTTCAAGGGACTGTAGACCTAAGTAAGTATATGGTTTTAATTTACGACTTTTTGCATCGCTATCGCTATATACAAACGGGATACAGCATCGATACGATCTATGGCTACCTACTTAGTTTATTTACTTATTTACAAAAAGTTGCTGTGTGTAATGTAGGTACCTAACTGCTCTTAAACATGGAATTGCTCCGATATAATATTTTCTTGATAACTGAACGTTCAAAACAGCACACAGATGTGCCTTGGCTTTTCAAAAATTACTATTTCAATTAATGATAACGATGATTATAGGCGGATCCTGTGGGCGTAGCATGGTTGCCATTTTATCACTTATCGTTGTGGTAAAGACGCCCATCACGCTCTGACAAGTATGCGAGTGCGAGAGTGACGAATGCCTTATCCACAACGATAAGTGATAAAATGGCAACCGTGCTACGCCCGCTGATTAATAAAACTAACCGCAATCTTATCTTACCAAATTCGTTATCGTTTATGGCTCATGCCAATTTTAATCACTTTTATACTTTGCTGTTTGACTATTTAGGTGTTTTACTTAAGTATACATGCACTCACGGAGATACGCAGTTTTAATTTCTAAATAGAAGACATGAAAACTTCATCTTTAAAGTTTAAAATGATATTTTTTTGTAATTTAGTTTACTATTTGTATAGTGACACCTTATACATTTTAATAAGTAAAAAGTATCAAATTAGGTACTCAATTTAATGACTAACGACGCTCTTTCTTGTACTGAATCGAGAAGAAAATGTGATACATAGTAAATTTTCGTTGACAGTATGGTTAAAAGTAATTAAAATGCCTGAACAACTGTTATTAGACTTTGAATCTTCTAGCTTGGGCGCTTAAAGTTCCTTTTTGAACAGAGTATTTTGATATTTAACTCGATCAAATCACCTAAAGTGTAAGTCTATATATCGATACCCTAGTTCACAGTCGTACTAATTACATTTTTTTGTCACTGAATTTGTAACTTTATGATTCACACTAATTACACCACTTTTTTCCCCGTAACTAGTACGATTGTGAACTATGGTATCGATATATTGAGTCAGTATCAAGCAGACGCCTCGCGATAGAGGTTATGTTCCGCCTATGCCTATGATTTAGTACACTAGTGCAATAAACGGGACTTTTCTAATTATCTGGTAAGCAGAAACACATTTGGTTAGATTAGATGCAATAAGATTTATTTATTTCATATTATATAATTTACTTTAAAAACAAAGTTTTAACCGACTTCAATTTAGTACTCCGCCAAGCCACGAGAACATTTCCACATTTCTTTTCCCATTTACCACATGAACTGATTTCCGAGAGCAAATGCATTGATTATTAGAGAAAAAACCCCAATCGCCGTATGTGACCCGATAATATTTGAGGACTTCCGTCGATTCCACAAGGATCACCCTTGCCACTTCATTAGTTGCTATTTCAACGGAATCTTATCAGAATCTGTGATATAGGTACTTTTGTACTTTTAAGTACATAAATGAGGAATTCCATAAGTCATCTGTGGTCTTCATCATCAATTCCACTCCACCAATTTATGATTTCCGGATGTAAATACACGAGTTATAATAGAAAATACCAAAATCACTACACGCGTGCCTAATAAAATTGAATTCCTCATGGATCCCATCATCCAATTGAATTTCCAAAAAAATGGGACCCACCTGGAAGCATATACTTACGAACAAAAAAAAGATTTTAGGAATCGGCTCATCAATGACGGAGTTCTGAGGTAACAAACATTGAAAAAAAAAAAAAAAAAATACAACCGAATTGAGAACCTCCTCCTTTTTTTTTGAAGTCGGTTAAAAAATACGATATAAACTATACTAAATACGTCCGTTTATAAATACGACTTTATGATCGACATTTTTTTACATAATATATTTTTTCTCGATACTCGAATGGCGCAGCCAGTCTCCCCCCCCCCCCCCCCAAGCCTCGTCCCGAATCTCTCACCTTACGCATCTTTCGCTTACGCATCTTACGATTTCGATACGTATAACGTATCGAAATCCGTGGCGAGTTTAACAATTTTTCCCCATCGCAAGAAGTGCACAGCGCCGCTAAAGAAGTTTTCACTTCAAAAACCTATAGTAATAGGTACCTATGTTACTATTTACATTATCGAAAAGGTACAATAAAAATACGCGGCGTACGCCTGAAGGTGGTTTTCCACCGGTGGAAAACCACCTTGATTGTCGCAGGTCCGAATTCAAATCCTGCTGGGAGACACAAATAAAAAAACCCTTTCATTTGAAATTTATATTTCATTAGCAGACGCTAAATAAAAAGCTAAATATTTATTTGAGTTGTAACAGTACATTTAACCAAGTCATGGTCACATGGTTGATTGATAGACTGAGATTTAGATGTACCTAAATACTCATACTCTTTGAGTTTAGGTCGCAAGGATTACATATAAATGAAAAATCATGGATCAAAAAGATCAAAAATCTTGTCATTTTTGCACTGTCATTTAATGACATCTCAAATAACGTACACGCCCGCCTGTCTCAGTCTTATTCATACATGTAAAATGTTTCTAATGTGTCTACAGCTATATCCAAACTTAAACATGCCAAAGTTCAACAACTTATCGCGTCAATTAGTTGCTGCTTAGTGTATTGGTCTAAGTCTTCCGTTGACCATCAATGAATCGTTGTTAAGCCTACATATGACATGCCTGTCGACATACTGTCACCGAACCTGTTAAGGGCGGGTTGCACCAACTTAAGATTACAGATCGATCAACGTTTAATATGGCGCCGGCAGCTGTCTATGGAAAGCATAGAAACAAGTCAAACTGTCCATACTTCCAGTTTTTGGCAAACACCGCTAACGATTACAGACGATTTTTTGCATTCCACCCTAAGATGACCTTATACTCGTAAGGATGATTACAATTGGTTACGGGAATTTGTTCGATTGAACTTTCCTAAAGGCATTTTTTCCTATCGGCTAATTTTCCTTTCGCTATTATACTCGTAGATAACATCATTTCGTATTGAAAAAATATATCTTTCTCGCTATTTAGTGGTAGCGAATTTTATGCTTGCATTTGTTTATGGTGTATGTGAGTGTCTCAAACAGCAATACGCTTTGTCGCACATGACGGCACGCGAATTACCTCGCGCGTAAAAAAGCGATAGACTCACGCAGAAACCTATAGGGTTAATGAAGCTTTGTGGTCAACATCTTGAGACGCAGGGTGGATAGTATTAGTCTCCTAAATAGATTGATCAGTCGGTACCTGACGCATATTGCAGCAGGCGGAGGCGACCGCCCCTGCTGGCCACTGAGCGTGCGCCTGCATTCCCCCGTTCTGCGCGTTTAGTATGGAATCAATGTAACGCTTTGGTGTTAACTGTTATGTTGTATAAAATAAATAAACAAATACCTAAGGCGTGACAGCGAATTGGGACGCGAGACGTAACATGTGGGTGGTTAATTGGTCTAATTAATAAGGTGTTCATATTCAGAAGTTTCATGCTAGCAGGCTAATTACAAAAAAAGGTACTAATAATAAATAAGTACGACTATGGTAAATGACCTTCAAGAAACTGACTTCAAGAAATCAAAAGGCAATCTCTAAGGTTCTGGCGGCTTTACTCACCACCAGGAACCTACATACCTATAGAACAAGTAGTGTTATCATTTCCGCGGTTCTCTACCTCTATAATGAGGAGGTACTTCCTCAGTCGGGTTGGTCAAAATACGAGTGAGATGACATTTCGCTGCACCTTAATATACGACTAGCTTCTGCCCGCGACTCCGTCCGCTTGGGACTCGTTTATATCGTTGCTCCGTACAAACTTTAACCCCCACTTCACCGCCTTAGGGATTGATTTCCGGGATAAAAACTATTCTATGGCCTCCCCCGAGACTCAAACTATCTCTATACCTAACTTCACCCGTACAAACTTGCACCCCTATTTAACCCGCTTAGGGATGGGTTTTTCCACAACCCTAAAATACTTTCGTCAATACGTATTGTAATGTAATAAGGAGTCCATAAGGACACAAAGTTTCAAGTCTCTTACTTAAAATTTCACTCCATACCCATACAAACTTTCAACCCCGTTTTTACCCCCTAGAGGGTGGAATTTTTAAAAAACCTTGCTTAGTGGGTGTAAGCAAAAAAGTTATATAAACTACCTGTTGTGAAAAAATCAGCATTCTAGGTTCAACGGTTTCGGCTGGGCGTTGATTATAAGTCAGTCAGTCAGTCAGGACTTTTACGTTTATATATATAGATTTTTCTATGACAGGTATATTTCCAGGTAGAAAATGCTAAAACTCATCTTAGCCGTAGTCGTCGGTGTAGCCCTCGCTTTATGGCTTGTGTCCAGACCACCTGATCCCTCCAACCTGCCTAAACTGGACCCTGAAGAATGGTGGGGGCCCAAGGAGCTGATGGGAAAAGCTGACAACAGCATCAAGCCCTTTAAAGTAGAATTTAGTGAGAAGGTTTGTGTAATTGTATCGTTATTAGCAAAGGAGGCTCAATCCCGCGTTTCCGTTTAGGTTAGGCTTATGTAAATCATGTACTAAGAACTGAAGGGGATGAGCCGTTACGAGAGCGAACTATTCCGGTTCATTTTTGCTCTTAGTACATTTAAGTATAATAACCTTAGAGCATAATACTAACCAATTAACCCGCCCGACCCAACTACACCAACTGCACGATGGTCGATCGGGTCTGACAGAACGTTCGGGACATAAAAGACTGATCGGGAAAAACGCCTAGTTAGTAGTAGCCTACTAGTACTTAATTGAAAGACCAAAGTTCTAGTACATTTGTACGATTGTACTAGTTTGCAGTGAACTGCTCAGTCATCAAGCACGCACAACTCTAGTCTAGGTCATGTCAATTGTATGTTTATCTTCAAGGCAAGAGGTTATTTATTTGTCAACCAGTGAGCTAGGTCAGTTATTGTATTATTAGTAACCTTGGACGCGTAGAGTTAAAATCATATTTACTTAGAGAATAGTTACCTAACTACTTATTTGTTAGTTTCGTGTTTACAAATGATAGTAGTGGGTAATGAATGTCATGCCATGCAAATTATGTACCTATAACACGTCATGATCGATCCGAAGGTCGTTCCTAATTCGAATGAAGCAGTAACTGTTTAGATGCTTATTGTGGTTTTTACTTTGTCAGATCAGAACACTGACGACCATTTAAATAAATTAATCATAAAAATACGCGGAAAACTATCTTCTTTCTTTAAACTACTTTAATGGTTGTAGGTACAGAATAAAAACTTCAAGTTAAAACAATGGTCCTCAGCCCAGCTGGATCCCTCTCTCAGCCCCCGTTCCTTAATTTTTCAGATGATCGTTGATCTGAAGAGACGCTTAGACAACTTCCGCGCCCCACCGCCACCGCTAGAGGGCGTGGCGCAGACCTACGGCTTCAACAGCAAGCTGCTGGAGGAATGGCGGCGCTACTGGCGGGACGAGTACCCCTTCAAAGCGAGAGAGGCCTTCCTCAATCAGTTCCCGCAGTTCAAGACCAACATACAGGGGCTGGATGTTCACTATATACATGTGAAGCCTAAGGTGAAGTGCAAAATATTCGTAAACTTCCCGTTCCCTAGTATTCATGAGAGGGGGCCTGTGCCCAGCAGTGGGAGTGGGACGTATATATGCTGGCTGGGCTTCAACAGCAACCTGTTGGAAGTGCTGGAGGAATGGAGGAGCTACTGGGGCGGGACGAGTACCCCTTCAAAGCAAGAGAAACCTTCCTCGATCAGTTCCCGCAGTTCAAGACCAACATACAGGGGCTGAATGTTCACTATATACATGTGAAGCCTAAGGTGAAGAAAGTGCAAAATATCCGTAAACTTCCCGTTCCCTAGAATTCATGAGAGGGGGCCTGTGCACAGCAGTGGGGCGTATATATGCTGGCTGGGCTTCAACATCAACCTGTTGGAAGTGCTGGAGGAATGGAGGGACTACTGGGGCGGGACGAGTACCCCTTCAAAGCAAGAGAAACCTTCCTTAATCATTTCCCGCAGTTCAAGACCAACATACAGGGGCTGGCTGTTCACTATACCACTCGTCTTTCAATGTGATATCGCTATTTATATACATGTGAAGCCTAAGGTCAGGAAATTAGTGCAAAATATTCGTAAGCTTCCCGTTCCCTCTCATTCATGAGAGGAGGCCTGTGCCCAGCCGTGGGACGTATATAGGCTGATGACGATGATGATACGTTAATATATGTAGAATCGAACAACATGATGGTCTATACTTGTGAAGGAAAGTAATTTTACATTAAAATACGTGTTGATTTTTTTTTCACCATAACTACCACAAGGTATTTTCAGTGGTTCTATCAGCCACAATAATAATGTTGCAAAAATAAATCTGACACAAATTGTAAGTTAGTCCGTTTATTAACTCGAGGTGTTGTGTTGATAGCTAGAGACGAACGCAGGTCCTTTACTCAGAACACAATGCATCCCTGGGAGCTCTAGCAACCTTATTTACCATCAGGAGCACCTACAGAGCAAGTCGTGGCGAAATTATGGCTTCGGTCATCTGAGAGGTACTTCCCTAGTTGGGCTGCCCCAAATATGAGCAGGTTGACATTCCGCTGTACGCTACGTTTTGAAATTACTGTTTTACAGGTCCCAGCTGGAGTGAAAGTGCTCCCCCTCCTCATGCTACATGGATGGCCCGGCTCGGTCTGCGAGTTCTATGAGGCTATCCCCCTCCTCACCCGACATACACCCGGTTACGACTTTACCTTCGAAATCATCGTTCCCAGTCTACCGGGCTACGGGTTTACAGATGTAAGTGCGTTAGTACAGACTGAATTACCTAAACATTTATATACCTGGTCGAACGACATGGTACAAACACATTAGATATATGGCTACAAACACAGATATATGGGTACAAACGTCCGCTGCGAAGCACTCTCACAAACACGTGTTCATACAAGCTGATCTGATGATGGAGACAGAGGGCGGCCACAGCAACTCTTAAACTACAAAAGAAAACCCGTCGTGGATGGGTTCATTGAAGAGACCCAACGAGTAGTTTGTACCAAAAGCATGTACTTATTTATGTATGTAAGCACTTTATTGTACACAATAACAGGTTAAAGAATATACACGTCACACAATAGTTCAAAGTACAAAGACTACAAAGGCATGCACCGAAAATATTTTATTTTGACAGTGAAGCCTACTCGTATATGGGAGCAGAAGTAGCAGGATGTGAATTTGGTATAGAGGCTGATTCCTTATCATTCTTATCAACGACATCATCATATGAGCCGAAACACGTCCATTGCAGGACATAGGTAAAGAGTGCCACTATGACCGGCCGCCCGCATCCAACTGAATCCCACAATATTTACCGGGTCATCAGTCCACCTTGTTTCTATCCACGCTGCGCCTTTGGATATGACACACATCTCAATAATAGCTGAATACCTTCTTGACACTTTTTGTATTCCCAGGCATCGGTCCGACCAGGCTTAGGCGCTGCGCAGGCGGCGGTGTTGTTACACAACCTGATGCGCCGTCTCGGACACAAGCAGTTCTACTACCAAGGTGGGGACTTCGGCTCCATCATCGGCTCCAACTTGGTCACGCTCTTCCCTGATGATGTGCTGGGTTTCCACTCCAATATGCTGATGGCTAGGGTGAAATTATATTTTTATTTGACGGCTTGTATAACTTAAAGTAGATTTGATGTTGTGATAAGTCGCGAGCTAATTGAGGCCCCATGGAAAGCTATTGCATTGAGAAGTTCCTATCGCCATGTATCTTCGTCCAATAATTATAAGTGCAGGGAAATTCCAACCAGCGTTTGGTTAACAGGGCTACAGTAGTTCGCAATCGCACGAATGTGCGCTCTTAGGATTCTTTTAGATAATAGTCTTTTATATACGCAGAACACGCGTTCATACCTCCTAATGCTTCTGGGAGCTCTGTACCCTCCTCTCATCGTGCCTGCGGGCCACGAGCACCAATTGTACCCATTAACGTCGTACATAGCCAATATGACGCTGGAGATGGGTTACTTCCACATCCAGGCCACCAAACCAGACACTGTTGGTAAGTTAAACGGTCAATGTATTTTCGTTCAGGTGTGGGACTGAAGGTCTTGTTTCGAAATAAATCTCTGATGTTTGGTGTAGGCAATAGTTTGTATAGTTGCAACTGAGATCTGACTTTCCGATCCAGAGGAGAATTAAGTCCTCATTGGGATTACGCATTTTTTAAGAATATTGGGTAGTTTGATTTTGTATTGAAGTTATTATGTTTTGAAGACTTGGTTAAACAACTGCTGTAGTAAACAGCCAATGGGATAAACGGCATGATGTGCTTTACAAAGCGTTGAAACGCTCAATTATTAACCACTCAACGTTGTTACCCAACTAATAAATACAGCCAACGTTGCTAAACCTCGCATATGGACAACGGTCCGTGAGCGCCTCGAAGCACTGAATCACATGATTTAATGCTATCATCATTTCTTTCAAGGTGTGGGTCTCTCCGACTCCCCGCTTGGTCTGCTCGCGTACATCCTCGAGAAGTTCTCCACCGGCACCAGACTAGAATTCAGGACCCGAGATGACGGAGGCCTCCTGCAGGTCTACTCCAGGGACCAGCTCCTGGACAACATTATGATCTACTGGGTCGCCAACTCGAAGACCACAGCGATGAGGCTGTATGCAGAGACCTTTAATAAAGCACATACTGCCCTCAACATCGACAGGTTCGGAAAGTTTAACGCAATTATTTTATAGATGTTTTGGTTGACCATCAGTCTATAGTTCTATATAAAACCCACAGCTGCTGGTCAGTGTCCTATAGGTATAAAAAGGACAGGAGAAATAGATTCATGTTCAGGTATTTCACACACATCGATGGATTTCTTTCCAAATGTATGTTATTATGTTCTGTATATTCTTATAAATGACGTTCAGACCTCTCTAGTAACCATAATATTTAGATAGGAAACCAAATCAGTGTTCTAAATTCTGAAGACGATGAAACCGTCCGTTCAATCACTGGAAAATGGTATATACGTCTAAATAAAAAAGTCCTGTGTTCAATAGTTAAGACTTTACGTGCATCAGCATCACCATATCAGCAGAAAGACGTCCACTGTTGGACATTACGCGTACATATAAGCAGAAAACATTATTCATAATAAATATACATAAGAGGAGGATATATTTATGCGGACGAAGATTCAAACTGAAAGTTAGGCTTTGGAGAGCCTAAATCTCCGTAGGACTCATTTCACATTTGACATTGGCCACTTTAACTAGACGGTTATAAAACCTAGTTTTTCCAGTTACCAGACTGCCGTCCCGACCTGGGCGCTCCAGGCCAGTGACGACTTCTATACTCCCCCTCGTCTCCTACGCACCAAGTTCGTGAACCTCCTTGGCCACACGGAGCTACCAGAAGGCGGCCACTTTATAGCACTAGAGAAACCTGGCGTTTTCTCTCAGGACGTGTTCAAAGCAGTGAAGGCATTTATGGAGTTTCGAGAGAGGAGAAAGAAGACTGAGTTGTAGAGTATTGGTACAATAAAGTCATGTTTAAACGGGTACTACCTACAGCTGTGTATTTTTTTCTTTTTTATGTCGATTTTTCTTAGGTTTACTCTCGGCATAGTGGTTGGTCATACATAGGTTGGTGTTAAGTGTTAACTCGTTAATCCGTTAACATTTTGAGTAACTAATTAACTTTTAACTTAACCTTATTTGTTAACGGACTCATTAACTTCCGTTAACGTTCCATATCCGTTAATCGTTAATCAAGTATGCACCTATTATTTGGCAAAAGGACACTACGCGGACGGTGCCGTGCCGCAAACACACGTTCTGCCAAGCACTTTCGGGTTGGTCGGTACTAAGTGATAGACCTTGTGTTAGTCAGCGTGGGTCAAATCTTGCTGGTAAGATTAGATCAACTTTCTGAAGTACGAGTATACATGTATATGGCTCTTGGCATTGCAGTTAATGTGCACCATTTTATAGCAAACATTTTGTTTCAAACATGATTACATGAATTCAAAACTAAGTTATTTGAAAAGTTGATCAAACTCAAGCAATACTTCAATATCAATATCTGATGAACCTATTCGATTAAAGCCAAACCTGATTAGGTAAGTAAATAAAATAGGTAAGCCTGTTTATTTCGACACTAAGAATGTGTGCACGACGTCCGCCTATCGCGGCGTCGACCGGGTGAATGCGCGGCGCCCTCCACCCAACAATTACCTAAGAAGTGACTAGTCCGAGACACGCAGCAGCGACGCGTCAGCCCCGCCCCCTGCGCTCGGACAGCCACCAACACCTACTAGGTGCGGCCCGGAACACAATCCAGTCGGCTCGCCCAGCCGGCCTACGACAGCTCGAAGACTCGATGCCCAAGTTGTACGTTCGGAGTCGCAGAGTCCCCGCAGATACCGAGGTAACCTTATTACCGAAATGAAAAATAATTTGTAACAGAATTAAATATTTATTAAGATCTTCACACTTTTAATTATCACTTGCCCTATCACTTTCCCTATCACTGTCCCTAATTACTAGTTCCTACTTCTCCTTGTTCCTTTAGTTGCTTCTTCCGAGAGGCTTCAGCTGACACAAATTGCATTTTTTTTTTTTTTTTTGAACCTGACTGTTGCTATAATAGGACGTACCCAATATAGCGGTCGAATTGCGTGGTTGGAGGGTAGCCTGGGGAAAATCCAGGGAGAGTCTCCGGCACGACCACGCGGGAAAGTTTGTACACTGGAATAGATTTAGATTTAGAACTACTGGGAGTTTTATCGCTGGTTCGCTAAAACCTAGCCTAGCTGAGAAGAGTCCAGCAAGAAACTCAGCTAGGCCCGACTTGGGTCGGACTGACTCTACCCGGTATGCGGCGGTACCGGGACGAATAGGCACTGTATGTGTCTGTGTTGTCGCGATCTCGCGGTGGACGTCCCCGCCGGCGGGAACGCCGAAGTGTACGCGATGGTTGGACGCCGAAAGCGCAGCGTTCCATCTTTCGATGGACGCTGTGATTTCGTCGTCCGGGTCCGTGAGTGTGAGCATGAAGGACAAAGAAAGAAGCGGCCCCCATCTGTGCGACATGTCAGCGATACAAAAAACCAAGTGCTCACAAAACAGGAGATGAACAGTGCCCTGCCCGCGTTTATGCCGTAACTAGCTATATCAATTCAACCGATTATGAGGGCGCCTAAGAGCGCCACAGTAAGGTACTGTATTTTAGCACTTCTCTTAAATAATAGTTATGGACAGCTTATTAAGTAATGATTTAGATAATTTAATTGTATCGAACTCGAGATCATGCGATGTTGAAGATTGTAAATACCAAATCTCAAAAATAAAAAATCCGTTAATTATTCTGTCTCAAAATATACGTAGCATAAATCGTAACATGGATGGTTTAAGAGTCCTATTGCAAAGGCTTGAATGTAACTGCGACATTATAATATTAACTGAGTGTTGGATAAAAAATAAAGATGCATATCTTCCTGATATAGACGGGTATAATATTTATAGCACCAAATTCGCTACTAACCAAAATGGTGGAATTGTAATATATTCTAAGTCGAACATGCATATCTCTGCCGAAGAACCAACAACACAAGATTGCGATTGTCTCATCCTTAGACTGGGCAGTGGCACCGTCATCGTCGCCATTTACAGGTCACCCTCCATCCACAACTTAGATAACTTTCTTAACTCATTAGATATAATATTAAAAAAACACTCTGTATATAAAAACATAATTTTGGTAGGTGACATTAATATTAACATACTAGAGGATAGTCAGGACTTTAGACGTCACGCTTATCTTAATTTTTGCTCTTTTCACGGCCTATTACCTACACACACGCTACCCACGCACCAGAGTGGTTCATGCCTAGATCATATCTTTATCAAAAGTGATTTGCCATCTACAACTTTGGTTACTAACTCTACACTAACTGATCACCACTCTCTTTTACATGCCCTAGAGCTCAAGCCCCCTAAAACAGAATCGATCCAGATTTCAAGTAGGATAAACTATACCAACTTAGAGTATGACTTAACAAACATTGTACTTGACACCATTTACACCTCAGCTGATGTAAACAAATCACTTAATTATTTTGTTGGCTGCATTCAAAATGCTATCATAGCAAACACGACTAAAATCACGTTACCAAGAAGCAAAAGGAACATAAAACCATGGATTACTCCTGGTCTAATTCGTTGCATGAGACACAGAGACAAGCTGCATTTGCGATCAAAGCAATTTCCTGATAATCTAGAATTAACAATTATTTACAAAAGGTACCGAAATTTTTGCAATAATATATTAAAAAAATTAAAACATCAATTTGAAAGAGCCGAGCTTGAGAAGAATAGCAAAGACAGCAAAAAAGTATGGAAATTTATAAAAAATATCACGTACTCGAACGCTAAACGTGACTCCAATTCTGATATATTAAAATCGCACACCAATCCGGAAATGGCAGTAAATATGGCAAATAGTTACTTCGCTAACGTCGGCAAAAATCTTGCAAGTAATATCGTAAATAAAGATGTCAGAATTAACACTAGACGTGCACAAATGACTCAGGCAAGTGTCGACTCATTTGTTTTAGAGTAGTAGAATCGCTGATAGGCAGTTTAAAAGAGGACTGCGCTGTCGGCTGCGACAATATCTCGAGTAGTATTCTAAAACGATTTAAGCAAATTTTTGTCAAGCCCTTAACGCACATTTTCCAGCAGTGTCTGGATGAAGGTATTTTCCCTAACATCTTAAAAAAAGCCATTGTGATTCCTATCCACAAGTCCGGTGACAAAGATAACATTAATAATTATAGGCCTATCTCCATACTTCCAGCTTTATCTAAAATACTAGAAAAAATTATGAATAAACGGCTGATTAATTACCTTGAACGCAATCGAATACTCTCTGACCACCAATTTGGCTTTAGAGCGCAAAAGTCGACAAATGATGCAGTTTTTGGCCTTACTGATTATGTAACCTCTAATTTGGACCAAGGACAGAAAGCTTTAGCTATCTTCCTCGACCTTGCTAAGGCTTTTGATTCGGTGTCTGTCCCAATATTACTTAGCAAGCTGGAGCAGATAGGAATCAGGGACAAGCAGCTATGTTTGTTCAAGGATTACCTCAGCAACCGCTTGCAGTGTGTTAAGGTTGCCAACTACATAAGTGCAGACCTCATGGTCGATTTTGGAGTCCCCCAGGGTAGCATTCTGGGCCCGACCCTGTTTCTCATTTTCATTAATGACCTGTGTGACCTTCAATTGAACCATGGCTCTCTAATATCATATGCCGATGATACAGTGCTATTGTTCTCGGGTAGTAGTTGGGCGGATGTATACGACTATGCTCAGATAGGTTTCTGTAAAGTTACTAATTGGCTAAAGCGCAATTTACTTACCCTCAATGCTGAAAAAACTAAATACATGGCTTTTTCCATGAGAAGATCTGTGCAACCAGCACACAATGACACAATCCGTGCGCACCATTGCTTTCTAGCTAATCAACAGGTATGTAATACGTGTCCTGCTCTATCAAAGGTTGATACCATAAAATATCTTGGCATAATAATTGATTCGAACCTGAATTTCCGAAGCCACATAGACGTTCTTGCGGCTAGAGTACGTAAACTTATTTTTGTCTTTAAAAAGCTAAGAAGTGTTGCTAACAAAGAACTGATACATCGGATATATTCGGCTTTGTGTCAATCTATACTAACATACTGTATAACTTCGTGGGGTGGGGCGGCGAAGACCATTCTATTGACACTTGAACGTGCTCAAAGAGCCATTTTGAAAGTGGCTACCTTCCGTCCGTTTTATTTTCCGACCACGGAATTGTACCAATCATGTAAAGTACTAACAGTTCGACAACTATTCATCAGGAGCGTAATTCTAAAACAGCACAAGTTGACTTGCTACAACCCTAATAGGCACACCAAAAGACGGTTGGATATAATTTTTAAGCAATTTCGCACTAAACACGCTTTTACGCACAGTTTCTTCTCTTTCCTGGGCCCTTTTCTTTATAATAAAATAAATAAACAATGCTCCGTGTACGATCAAAATAGCAAAGTATGCCAAACTAAAGTTACAGCATGGTTGCTAACCCTGACCTACGACGAGACAGAAAATTTGCTTACTATAGTGAAATAGTTCTGCAATCGCAAGCATGCTTTTGTTAAATATAGTTTTGTAATTCTTGACGCGAGGTAACAAATGTTTAGACAAGACAATATATATGTAAAACAAAGACCATTTATGCCTAAAACACAGATTACAACTGTAACCTAGTTTAGGCAAAAAACTTGTATATTGGTCCCCTAAGACCATTTCTTTTCAGACGCATTGGCGTATTAATATTGTATACGAATAATCCTGTTAGATATAAATTTTGTTGTTAATAACTTAATTAGATTATATCCAATTATTGTACTATTTTTTGCTAAATAAATAATAATAATAATAATAATAGTGTGTGCCTAGGACGCCGGACCGTGCGGCCCCTAATCAGTGAGCGCCGAGTAACGACAGAGGGGGGAGGATGGGAACGTAATCAGCAGCCTTTCTAACTAACGGATTCCTATGGTGGGGAGCGTTGTCAAAATAACGTCTGGCAGCCTGCTTAAAGAAACCATACATGGTGCTAATCCCCATGTCGTGGTGCAGGCTGAGGTTCGATTGGTACCACGGAGAAAACACAAATTGCACTGGGATAATAAGCGGTTATTATACAAGATTAGGTCCGCCACCTAGTGGAAACGTCAATGCGGGCCAATAATGAGTTGTAAACCTATTATGATGCGTAAAGCCGCTTTGGTCGCTGGTGGGGGTAAGCCCCGCCCATGCCGGTTTCGCCTGTTTTCCCTAAGATTTGATCTTTCATTTATGATATCCCAAGCGGACTCAACCTATTAGTAATGAAACCTATTTGGTAAAATTAAGTAGATTCTAATTGACGTCTTACCAACATTTCTGCGTCTCTTATGGCTTTCTAATCCGAACTGTTAAACAATGAATGTGGGTTCTTCACGTTTTTAACCCGTCATGACGTACTTATTTTAACTTTATACAATAATTATTTAGAATATTAATCGGATAGAACCTACTTTGGCCGATCTATTGACATATAAATTACTCTTGTGTTATTAAAGATAAATGGGTCTATGAGCTGAAGGTTTCATAAGTTAGGTAAAATTACTCTTCCTCAAGTTAAGTTTTACAATTTAGTATGGATTAATTATAGCCAATTAGAATAATCTTGCTAAAAATGATCGCGGTTGACACGGCGGTCGTATTTATGGACGTGTCTATTATATATACTCGATTTGAGTGAGATTAGCTTTGCCAGTCTGGCTTATGTACTTGCTCTGATCACATTAATAATTTCTTATATACTTTTACATACTTTAACTGGTATAATTATACAATGTTAGGGTACTCTACCTACCTAACGTCTACCTACTTTTGACATGGATTTCTAAGTGAAATAGGATTCTAGCTGGGGTCAGTCTTTATTTAGTTATACAATCTAGGTACTTATATATTATATATTTCTTACATGCGGTCCTGATTGTCCTCGTTGTCTTCTGTCGTTCATAGAATGGGAATTAGTCTTTCAGAGGTACAACTCTAAAAAGAGTGAAGTTCTTATATTTAAAACAAGTAAATATAACCCGACAGTTGTGTCTCCGATAGTATTGGGCGGCGTTGCTCTAAACTTCTAAAGGTAGCAGACCAGTTAAAATATTTGGGTCACAGAAATATATCAAGATAGAAGCAATAAGTGTATGTACTTCGCGTGGCGAAATTATGCCATATTGGCACAATTGCTCGCCGCGAACTTCAGTCTGCTCCCGACCGCGGTCTGCGTGCGACGTCACATTTTAAAAACAAAATGGTTGTTTGCGCAATAATTAGTTGCTCAAACACTTCCAATAAAGGTGGAGCTGTTAATTGAGGTATTTCCTTTCCTTGGTAAGTACAATTTGTCCTTATATATCTGTTATTAATTAAAAAACCATTTCATTCATTATTTTCATCAAAACAGTAGCGGGCGATTGTGTGCCCACGCCAGTTTTCCATTGCGGCTTTAATTTGACGAGCCAGACTTGGTGTGCGTTCAAAACCAGCGATAAGAATAAGATTTTTTTAATTTGCCATAAAGATAAAGAAAAACAAAACACATGCAATACAAGGAATAGAAACAAAATTCGCTTTACAATTAACTACTTAGTACCTATGGCAAATGGGATCCAGTTTCACCATGTGCTAGGCTTAGCAGCCTGGCGCTGGTTTTCAAACTGGTCCCGGAGAGAGCGATCGCGACTCTATAATAAGTAGGAAGTTGTTTCCGTGCTGTGTGCGGGTGTGTGTAGATGTGTGTATACGTTTGCGTTTGTGATATTTGTTTGTATGTTGTGTGCAGGTGTGAGGTGATTTAATTAGTTACGAGGGGGTGTTGCCTGTGTATCTAGGAGGTGTGCTCGAGTGAGCTGTTTAAATTTAAATAAAGACATAGGCTCTCTTAATGGTGGTGATAAATCATTCCAAATTTTGGCGGCAGCAAATATGAAACCCCCTCTGAAAAAGGCAGTCTTGTGTTGTGGAATGCTAAGTTTTGTGGATATTCTCAACCGTTTTAAACGTGTGTCCTGGACCCATTTCAGTTTTTCAAATAAATAGCAGGGTTTATGGAATTCCAATAATTTTCTTACTGTGGAGGCTAAATGAAGCCGTCTTCGGTTGACCATATTTAGCATATTCCTGTCATTGAGGTAGGGCGTGATGTGAGATCTTTTAGGGATGTCATAGCAAAAACGTATGCAGGCGTTTTGTACTCTTTGTATGTGATGTTTGGTTTTAGACAAAAGTCTTGGACCATATACTATATCCGCATAGTTCAACTGCGAGAGCACTAAGGATTCGACTAAGGTTTCCTTTACCTTTTCTGATAGGTATTTTCGAATATTGTACAGTACCTTCAGTCGATAGAACGCATTCCTTATTTTTAAAACGAAATTATTTATTTTATTTTGTATTGGCTGTTTAGATATTTCATCTAATGCGCGCGCACTGCGCAAACTTCACAAAAAAAAATTATGCGCGCCATTATAGCTCAATTTATTTAATGATAGAAATTGAATTTTAGATACTAAATAAAAAATAATAAAACGAAAAAATTAAAACTAATTACAAAAAAAATAGTCCGTCCAAAAGTTCTGTCTGCGGCATGGACCCCATGACGCTTGCGGCATTTCCCCTTTGGACCGCAAGGGCGATCCTTTGTGAAAGGTACGCGCCAGCTCTGGGGTCCCCTGAGGCGTGGACCAGCCGCGACGACAGGGTCCTCATGAAGGCCTTCATGTCGGCTGACCAGGGTCCCATCGTTTCAACTGCAAGCGCCGCAAACTCGTAGTTCTGAACTAGAGAAGAGTATTTGCGGCGCTTAAGTAATTGGGCCTGATCAGCGTGTTGCCTGTATGTGGGACAGTGCGAACGTATCGACGCATGTTGCGTCCCACACCAGGGCCCTACCGAGTTTCCACGGTACCAAAGTTACTCCGTCCGGGCGCTTGCCGTCGTCTCTCGTCATATCAGGAGGTTCTAGTGACGAAGGTATGGAGGCAGTGGCGAGCGCCCGACGCAGCAGGTCGTTTATGGTACCATGGCGGTACATGCGGCCGGCGCTTCTGTTACATGATAGGCCATGTCAACCTAGCTGGTCCACACCTTTGCCGCAGACACAAGTATGGGGAACACATATTTGGGATCCCAGCCTTAAACAGATAGCTATCTTAGCGTACCTGGGTCGAGAACTGTGCCTATGTTGCGTGAGGGAAGAGCGTTAAGCCAGTGGCCTGACTCATGTGAGGAGACAGCCAAAAGCCGGGCGCGTTCTGAGTCGTTTAGACTATTTTCGATTAAAGAAACGTGAATGGATTTGAGCAGAGGAGTGTCCCATACTTTCTGGATGTGTTTCATGTCAGGGACGTCCGCTTCCGGGCACAAGTCGCACCAGGCTCTCTCGGCCTCCGCCAAGTTCGCGATCTCTTCGACCGGTATCTGTTGAATGTTTAAAATAATACCGACGAGGGACAACGAACTGTACGCAGAAGACAGGAAAGCTGGTAGTGCCACACCGGAAGTTGCGCGAACACCCAGACCACCGAATCTTACGGGTAGAACTGCTTGGGACCTTGAAATGGAATCGAAAGTAACGTTTAGAATTGTGGATAAAGTAGTTTGTAGAGTATTATCAATTGACAAAAGTATAGAGGGGTATTTCCAGATCGGACAGCATCGGAGTAAGTGCATGAATTTAGGTGTAAAGAGACAAAAACGGATAATAAAAAGTGCCATATGGGGGTTTATATCAAAAAGTAAGTCAGATGTACAGTTAAACAAATTTAACTTGCAATTAATAACTGGACTGATCAAAAATTGGAGATCCTAAAAGTGTGAGTGATGAAGTGGAATGGACGGAGATGTTGGGTAATATCGCGTTAAAGTTAGTCAGTATATCAATCTTTCTATCCGGGGGAAGGCGGTCAGGCAGAAAAATTTCACATTTCGTGAAATTAAGGGAAAGCCCTATTTCTGCAAATTTGTCCATTATTAATTGCAAGTCCTGCAAGACTGTTTCAGCGTCCCCACCAAGGGAACCGTCGTCCAGATACCAAAGATTAAATTTTGAATTTAGATTGTTTATGATTGGATGGATAGCCAAACTGAATATAGCAGGACCAAGCGGGTCTCCCTGCTGACAACCAGTGTTTGAATCGATAATTTTGTCACCAAAAAGTAATTTTGATGGTGCCCCATAACATTGCCATAGATAACCATAGGCATCGGGGAGATGTTTTTTGACTTCTGCTAAGAGGGCACCACGATCAACCGAATTGAAAGCGTTTCTCACATCAACTTTGACAAAAACTTCATAGTCCGTGCGGCTCAGAAACGTGCGTGCAGCGTGTACTGCAGCCTCACAGCCGCCCTTGACGCCAAAACCCAGCTGTCGAGGCTTGAAAATTTTGGTGAGACTCTGATTGAATTTCCTACAGCTGAGTTTTGAAGACAGACGTCTAAAAGTGCAACCGACGGCGATCGGCCGAATGCCACCATCCTTTTTAGCTAAGGCTACTAGATTGGCACCGTAGAGGATCGGGATGATTTCAGCGTTTACACGACCAGTTAGTATTAGGTTGATCAAGGATTATTTTTATATTAACATGTTCCATGAATCTTAACTGTCCATCCATTATCATACCAAGGTTTTTCGCGTTTTCTACTTGGGATATAGTCTCGGCCCCAATGGTAACTCTCGGGTCCTGCTCCTTTATTACTCCAGGCAAAATACGGTTTTGAAAAACATTAATTTATAATAGCGTTTTTTTTGTTGATTTCATATGAAAATGTTATTCTAAGATGATATATTCAAGAATCCGACAAACTTTCCACCCGGAAGTAATTATGTAGATTTCATAGAAGCATGCATTGTCTTTTTTTATAAGATTTATCTTGAATATTATAGAGCAAATGTAAATAAACCAAAATAAAGACAAAAATATTTATTAATATTTTTTCTGACTTCAGAAGTTAGTTAATTTATCATTTTTTTGATGTCTGAAATTTTGTCGGATTTTGTCGCTGGGTAACTATTTAATTGATAATATATCCGTTACACATAAAAAGTAAGCTATTATAAATTATTTCCAAAGTTGACATTTTTTCCATACGAGTTGTCAGTTCATTTACTGGACTATATTTTCGTACGCTGCCATTTATTACCCATAATAATAAATTGAGATTTCACAGGATTCAACACAAGGTTGTTTTCCATTGACCAACCAGCTACGACTTCTAGATCCTCGTTTATTTTTGTGAGTGCTATATTCATTTCGTGAGGTGGGAAGGAGTAGAGTAGTATACTTGTGTGTCGTCGGCGTACAGATGTATCTTGCAGTATTTGAGGTTTTGAGCTAGGTCGGCTGTATACAAAATAAAGAGTAACGGACTCAAAATAGATCCCTGCGGTGTGCCACGCTTGATCTCTTGAACCGTTGACTTTTCTAGCTTTCCTTGGTCAGTTTGCACCTCTACATATTGTTTCCGGCCTGTGAGAAACGATAGGAACCACTGACATGATGACGGTGATACGCCATAGTACTTCATTTTCGAGGTAAGTAATGTCGGATTTAGGCAGTCAAAGGCGCGCGAAAAGTCCAGTAGCACAAGAATTGATCCCATGCCCTTGTCCGATGCTGTAATAATGTCATCCGTGACTTGCGCCAATGCAGTTGCCGTACCGTAGCCACTTCGGAACCCGGACTGTGTACGCGGTAGCAGATTGTTGTCCTCCAGAAACTTTGCCAGTTGCTTACATACGACTCTTTCTATTACCTTGGATAGCACTGGTAAGATGCTAATTGGGCGGAGATCTTTATAGTCCTCAGTTCCGCTGCCTTTAGGTATCGGCTTTGCTTTGGCGAGCTTTCAGGCCTCAGGAAAGGTGTTCAATGCTATTGATGTATTGACGATGTGAGTTATTATGGGTAAAGTGATATCTATTGTTAAACGTATCATATCTATGGTCACATTATCATAGCCACTTGCGCTTGTTTTTATAGACGATATTATTTTTAAAACTTCGGATTCTGTGCAGCTCTTTATATCAAACTCACATTTAGTTTGCTTATTGTTTTCAACAAAGGCTTTCATTTCAGGGTTTGTGTCTGCTATGCCTGGTAATGTTAAAAAAGATTGATTTATTTCATTATGGTTACATAAGTGATTCGGCACTACTGATTTGTCGGCGTTCCCTAGACTAGAGCAGTTATTTAGGTGTTTCCACATTTCTTTGGGTTTCGACTTATTGTTATTGACATAAAAATTGAAGTAAGCGGTTTTTTCGCGTTCCAGAGCAGCCGCTGTGTAATTAAGTAAGCTGCGCTCTCTTCATAGCAGAGTCACGTAGACACATCATATGCTTAATAGTTTTGGTAATCCAGGGGTTAGGTTTACAATCAGTACGTAGTCGTCGAACAGGTGCATGCTTGTCGAATACAGTTGACAGCAGTTGGTTAAACCGGTCTACTTTACGATCTAGGTCTGTGATTTCTTTGATATCTTCCCACGGTGCTCGTCGGTCTATGTTTAATTTCTCTATATCAATTTTACCTAGAAGCCGTTTGTAGATGAAGTGTGGTATCTGCTTTGGCTTAGAAATGGTGAGTTCCGCAAGTACCATAGCATGGTCACTGAGCTTGTGGTTGTGGTGCACGTGGACTGCCTTGCAAGTGTTGGGACTGTCTGCAATAAGTAAGTCAAGTACAGATGAGCTGTCCCTTGAAATTCTGGTAGGTTCTTTTATCAGTTGGTCCAGATTTCGTTGTATGAGGAACTCGCTAATTTTTTGTACTTGGTCCGTCTTGTGATTCCAAATTGACGTTAAAGTCAGTCAGCAAGTAAACACTTTTACATGTTGCAACCATGTCTAGCGATTCGTTCAGAGCGTAGATAGCGCTGTCAACCGATACGGATTCTGGTCTATACGCAGTACCGATCGCGAAGCGTCCTACACCGCGGATCTGCAACTCAAGGGGGATGGCGGGTGTGCTTTAACCAGTGTACGTAAGTTTTTTCGTACATTTATAAAACCCCACCCTACCACCCCTGGAGCTACGGCTATAATCGTTTTTGAAAACAGAGGAAATGATAATTACGTTCTTATATTATTATGCAGCTATAATATAATGTACCTATGTAAAGCAAATATTATTAACAAACAGGTTATGGTTACTTCTATATCGAACCCTATGGTCCTATGGTTCTTATGGTTGGTTCTTCTATTTTTTCTTGCATATTCAGTTTTCCGAATGATCCTGAAATGAAAAATAAATGGATTGAAGCTACTGGTCGTAAAAAATGGTTTCCTACATTTTTGGTTTCCTTCTGGCCATTACGGTATCTGGTCGCCTATGTATGCTTAGTTCTTTAGAACTACGCAACGGATTTTGATGCTACGCAACGGTTTTTTTAATAGATAGAGTGATCCAAGAGGAAGATTTATATGTATAATATAAGTAGCTGGTACTAGTACCCGTGCGAAGCCGCGGCTGGTCGCTGGTTTATAATATTAGTGTGATCGTTCATTAAGCAAACCTTTGGCTAATCTTATATTAATTTGGAATGTAAGGGTTTACGAAAGCGAAAAATCCATCTAGATAGGTCTCATGTCCGCGAAAAGTCGTTTCATAATTTCCTCTACTTTCACCCGAGCAGAGCTCGGTCGAACAGGGACTTTGCTAGTGAAATAGTTTACTACAGTCGATACGGTGTTTCTCGACAGCCTTTGTCAAATTTGTAAGCCATGGTACCGATGCAGTACGAGCCCAACGTTAAATAATTACGCATCGAAGATTAATCGCTAAGGGACTAATGTTTTGTTGATGTTGCCGTAGAACACCGGCACCATGACTTACAACCTTTTGCGACTTCTATTCGAAGCGCGTTTATTCGATGACGACAGTAGTAATGTAATGTTAGTTGTCGATAGCTACGGGTTAGTGTGGTACTACGTTAACGAGTATGATGCGTATCTCATTGAGTTTTGAATAGGAAGTAGTCGACTGTTTCGCCCTTTGCTGCTTCAGTTTGTGTCAGACTGGGACGGAGAGCGGCCGCCCATTTGTTTTAAAGGCAAGTGTTCTTTTAGACTCTGACCAGTAAAAGATAAGCCTGAGATATATTTAAAACTTTTTACACAGCAACAGTAATAATATTTTCAAATGCCTTAATTATTATGTCTCGTCCAAATTGAATTTTTGGAGAGTGATTTTGATTATTCTTCTTAAATATAAAGTATAATTAAGTCAGTGTTTTATTTGACATACTTAATATTACTTATTTCTCCTTGAGCAGTTGCATTGTGTGTATTGAAGAAAAATAATAAGTGTTCAAGTAACATTATTACCTATATTATCGCGTTATACACGGTGTTGCAACGCTACACACCTTTTTTTAAGTTTGCCGGTCTTTTCTAGGCTCATCTTTTACTGGCCTGACTTACCTATCTAAATAAATAATGCATGTAGTGTGAGCTATCGGCGGTATATCGCTATCGCACTCAAACTGCATACCTATTTGTCATTAGTGTTTCTCAGAAAAACATACACACAATCACACACGAACACCTTTGCTTATCATCGCGTCCAAAACTCGCCTAATTGAATAATCAAAAATAAGGTAAATGTCCCAGTGCTCGACTTTAGGCCATTACTGTGCATATTCTCTCTTAATACTTAGCAATAGAGGGTGTCAATTATTGGAACTAATGTGTCAAACACTGGCACGGCTACCATATGCACATGCCACTATTAACCCACAGGTGGACTAGCTTGCTTAACCTGTTACCCCCTCGGCGATGCGTACCTTTATCATGTTATTCTCTTGACAAACACCTGCACGTCTAGCACACGACGGCCGCGACATACTCTCGATTTTTATCGCACTATACTCTTCTTCTAAGTGTTCTTATAAGAGAGAGACAGATGGTGCGAGAAAAATCGAGAGAGCTCGCGCGCCGTCGTGTGCTAGCCGTGCTGGGGGCCTAGGCAAGGTTACAATCGACAAGCGCTAACGCCAATAGAAAACTAATAAAATGTATGGGTATGACAGATGTTAACGAAAAGTGTTTCGTCGGCATCTGTCATTTTCCTACATTTTATTATTTTCTATTGGCGTTAGCGCTTGTCGATTGTAACCTTGTCTACGGCCCCTGTACAGTCAGCCTCATATAGTTGGCTAAGTAATAGGAGGTATAAGAACTTATCATATAACATTAATAATGTATACGCTCACTTTGTATAAGCTTTGTTTAGTATAACGTTCACTGCATATAATAAACCAAAGGCATAATTTCAAAATATATATTTTCGTAAAGTATAACGTTACTTAGATATAATATCAATTGATATACCGATTAAAGCGTATAATATTCATAACACCTAAGGTTTAAAACATATATTATTCAATTAATCTAACATCAAAAAGTATAATGCTCGTATAGTATAATCGCCTACAATTATTTTAATAGCAGTAAATATTTGTAATTTACATTACTGGTTTGAAAAAAAAATGGAAACATACACGCCAATTATTTTAACCTAACCTAAACCTAACTTTACCGCCAGCGTGTCGACGACACTCCTTATTTCCGCTCTAAGGGACACAAGATAACCTTAACCTAACCTACAAATAATAACATTGTTACGATTTTGTTTTTTTTTTAATGCGCCTTGCGGGGGGCTCCGCGCCCCAATCCCCTTTTTCTAGCCGTCCTAACCTAATCTTCTATATTATAAACCTTTAAGGAAATATACTATGTGTTATGATTGTTATACGTTATGTACTATGTTATACGAAAAGACATTATGTGTTATGATCGTTATACAGTGATGTTGTGACGTCACGGATGCCATACGACGTACGCGCTTAGGTACTGTTGTGCCGTTCATATAAAATAAAAAGAGTTGCTTTATGCTTTGCAAATACACTAATTTACTTCGCGTTGGTGTAAATATTGTCAATTTTTATTTGCGTAATTGAAAGTGCAGTGACAAAGCCGAAAAGTGATAAATAAAAGTTAAACACAGACGAGAGCTGCGACATCTACCCGCAGTGACAAAAAAACAAAACGACAAAAAATCAATACAAAACAATGAAAAACGGCAATAGTGGGGCTTGTGCTAAATTTATTGGGCGCACTGGCATCGTATCATGCCCAAAATGCAGCGGTCAGTACCACGGTGCTTGTGTCGGTGTCTCGGTTGGAGCGGTGGTCCTTGGGGATCCAAGGAACTGTCCTAATTGCCAGCGCTTCCAGCCGAGAGACAACCCCTCCGACACGCCCGTTTAAGGCCTGCCGGGCCAATCGTGTTCTGCTACGCCAGCCGCCGCTCCGCTCGCCACCGACCAGCGCGCTGCTGCCGCTCGGCCCACCTCCGCTCGGGCCACCATCACCCAGCCCAGCGCCGCACTGCCCACCTCCACTGTGGACTCGCTAGAAGTGGGCACGGGCATGCCCGACTCTCCTGTGTCCTTTGGCGGGGGGGACATGGCCCGTGCGCTTGCTGAACTGAAACGGTTCATCGGCGTGGAGTTCTATACCATTAGACGGGAGCTGAAGGAATTTCGCGACGAGTTTCAGGAGATGAGAGCGCAGCTGTCCGATTTTAACGAGAGGATGGATCGTTTGGAGGGCCGCGTCGATGCTATTGAGAAGCAGGTCGTAGATGGGGCTGCGTCAGCCGCTACCCGAGTTCTCGAGGAAGCCGTTGCAAACCTTCAAATGGAGTTGAACGATCGGGATCAGGAGCTTCTGTCTAACGACGTCCAGGTGACGAACGTCCCGGAAGAGCCTGGTGAGAGCGCAGCCGGCCTAGCCACACTATCATATAATTACGGTAAAAAAAAAAAAAAAAATTAAGTTGTTTCGCGAGATCGCTCTTCAGCGATAAGACCGCCTGTTGTCTACCTCTACCTACATGTTATTGTATTGTTTCTCTTTTTAACTGCTTTGTTTGTGTGAGGTGTGCAATAAAGAATATTTGTATTGTATTGTATTGCATTGTTTTGCATGTTGCACTTTCCTCGCTACAGTGCAGTGAGTTGAAAAGTTTTGTGTTATACACGGGTGCAAATGTATTTTACTTCTCGTGTGTTGAAACACTCGCGGGTAAAATACAACTTTGCACCCTTGTATAACAAATAAGTCAAATAACTATTGTATTTCATCTAAGTCTGGCTATAAGACCTGCGCGCGCACTGCGCAAACTTCGTTGCGCGCCTTTATAGGTAATTTCAGAAATACTTGTAAACATTGCTAATGCGCGTTTGGTTATTATCTGGGGGCAAGGCAGTGCCCCCGCCAAGTCGAGCAAAACAGCGAGCGGCACGGCCGTACCATCCTTTTCTCGAAGCAGTTCATGCCATTTTCGACCCCCTATAACTTCGTTGTGGATAAAAATAGAAGCCTGAATTTTCAGTAACCAACCACGCATTGTATAACCACGATATATTTCAAATTTCATCCAATTTGAACTAGTGGTTTAAAAATTATAACTAGTCAAAGTTTCTTAATTTTGACACTCACTGACTCACCGATCATCAAAAGTCTAAGGCACTTCTAGCAGATATGGAAGCTTCAAATTTAGAATACAATTAGTGTTTCGTGTATAAATAAATCAAGACAAAAAAAAATGCAATTTCACTCCAGTTTTCTAGATACACCAACTGCGTAAATAACTTTGTAATCACATATAAACATATAGGATTACAAAGTTATATTTGCAGTGAACGGGACAAGAAATTAAAAATTAAGAATGGGATATTGATAACACAATAACCTACAAAAAGAAGTGAGATCCCATAAAAACATTCCATGTAAAAAAGAGGCCGTCTCGAAACTCTTCCACCGTAAAAAGTTGTGACATATTTCGTAGTACCAAGTCTCAGGCATTCTTATTTTTCTTTATTTGCTAGCTAAATAAAATTTTGTGACTTGGCAATCACACAATAGTTACTACATAGGTTTAGGTATGCAAAAATCCATAAATGCAGTGAAGATGTGTGATTGCCAAGTTACAGAATTTTATTTAGCTAGCAAATAAAGAAAAATAAGAGTGCCTGAGACTTGGTACTACGAAATATCTCACAACTTTTTACGGTGGAAGAGTTTCGAGACTGTGCCTCTTTTTTACATGGAATGTTTTTACGGGATCAATGTTGACTCGTGATGAATAGAAGTGATAAATAGAAATGACGCCACTGGAAATTCTTGGCGATGTACATTAAGTGAGTAAAAAGTTAAAAACCTGTTGCCATCAATAACTATAGCACGACGCTTTATGTGCGAACTCATGCAATAACATTACGCAATATAAATACATAGTTAATTATTCATCATCATCATCATATCAGCCGAAAGACGTCCACTGCTGGACATAGGCCTCCCCCGAAGAGTGCCAAAGTGACCGGTACTGCGCCACCCGCATCCAGCGGACTCAAGCGGCGTTAATTATTATCAGATATATATATTGTGATCTAGATAGATACTTTTTTTTATAGAGACTCATAGGTACCCTACCTACATGTTATTGTATTGTTTTTCTTTTTAACTGCTTTGTTTGTGTGAGGTGTGCAATAATAGTACATTATTGCAGAGGCCGTGAAGTAAGGGATTGCTGGACGAGTTTGGAGTAGACGGCCGAGTCGTAGACGAGGCCGGATACAACGAATACAGCAATCCCTGTTCCGGCCGAGGATTGTATAGTGCTTTTCTCAAACGATGTGAGGAAATATTTACATTAAAATAAATACAAGGTAATCAATTAAATAATAGCTAATTTGCCGCTTTTTTTATTTTTTAAACATGCCATTTGAACAAGCCGTTCGAGCACCATGATTATCCGCACATAAGTATAGTACCATAGATTTTGTTTTTTTTTTATGTCGCAAGTATGCTTACAAAGTCTAGTGGTGGTTGGCAGTATGTAATTTTTCCTTTGTCTGTTTATATTAGTAAGCAAATTTAAAAAGTTAGAGTAGCGGACAATAATGGTTTTACTTAGGGTTTTCATACATTACTTCTTGGCGTAAGGCCAAGAAGAAATGTAGGGAGCCTTAAACAAGAAACTTCATGTCTTCATTTCGTGATATTAACGCATACATTTCCGAGCATGTTTGAGAAAAGAGTATTTGTATTGTATTGTATTGTACCTGCGCACAAATAAGGCGCGGTCAAATGTCAAAGCGATAAAATTTTGTGACTGACAGTTCGTAGCGGGATACTCTCGTAGCGGGATACTCTCGTAGCGGGATACTCTCGTAGCGGGATACTCTCGTAGCGGGATACTCTCGTAGCGGGATACTCTCGTAGCGGGATACTCTCGTAGCGGGATACTCTCGTAGCGGGATACTCTCGTAGCGGGATACTCTCGTAGCGGGATACTCTCGTAGCGAGATACTCTCGTAGCGGGATACTCTCGTAGCGGGATACTCTCGTAGCGGGATACTCTCGTAGCGGGATACTCTCGTAGCGGGATACTCTCGTAGCGGGATACTCTCGTAGCGGGATACTCTCGTAGCGGGATACTCTCGTAGCGGGATACTCTCGTAGCGGGATACTCTCGTAGCGGGATACTCTCGTAGCGGGATACTCTCGTAGCGGGATACTCTCGTAGCGGGATACTCTCGTAGCACCACAGAATAGATAACAGTGTAGCACGCACTTTGCAGGGACAAAATCTCGTTGTTCGCGTCGCAACGTCACAATGCGAGAACTTGTCCTCAAGACCTGGAGCCCGCGACAGCGATAAAAAAGTTGACTATGTAATATAACAATAAGGGCATGTTTTCGTGAATGAGCGTACAAACGACAACACTGTTAACTGACCATCCTGTGTTTATATAGAACCCTATTCCAGGGGTCGGATTTTTCATCGCATGGTGAGACGAAAGAAAACTGTGGAGTCGATATTAAAGCTAAATTTTAATTCATATTCATACTCATTCATTTAATTAAGAACGAAATTAAATTATAAATAAAATAAGTCATATGAGTAGAAATAAATTATATCGTAAATAAAAAATAAAATAAAATAAAATATTACTTTTATAATATGCTCTTAGTTTCCAATATCCATAAAACTTGTAGATATAGGAATGAGTGCCTCAAAATCTTGACAAGGTATGGCATGTGCATTGTCCATTTCAAAATCACAATTCTAAAACGAGTAAATAATGGCAACTTTTTCCATATTTTCTGGGCTAAAACTGGTTCTATATTGGTTGAAAATCCACTTGTGACTTGAAAAAGATCGTTCTACGTCAACGGAAGTTAGCGTAGCATATTCTAGAACTCGCTCAAATTGTTCAGTACTTGCTATGTGCCTTAAGTGTATGAAGTCCGGATTTCTGTTGAGTACATTTTCCAATTTATTGTTGGCTGTTTCAGGGCCGAAAATAGTTAAAAATTGTCTTACGTCGTCTAATATTTAAAAACTTTACTTAATCGACATATTAGTACATTGCAATTTTGTGATTGAATCAACAATGATTTCAAAGTTATCTTTTATATAACTTAGCTCATTTGGCATATTAATGTTCAATAATACAGTTTGGGCGTTTAAAATTGCGGCGGCATCTCTACTGTTCAATGATGAAATAATATTTTTAATTTTTTCGTAATGAGTAGCATAATAAAATGCAGCACTCAGCCACGTCCCCCATCTGGTTATTATAGGCTGTGGTGGTAAGGGCACGTCAGGGGCCATCGTTTTAAATAGTCTTATCCGTTGTGGCGATTTTAGAAATACCTTTTTTACATTGGATATATTTTTTTTTTAACGTCCTCGTGTTCTGATCTTATATGTTCAGCAACACGATTGAGTGCATGTGTAACATGTGTTTAATAATTAAGTGACACATCGCGTCGTGAACGATTGACATGACATTGACATGCAAATGATTTATGATAAAGCAGCTAGTACCTAGCATTACGTTTACCGCAACAAAGTAGTCTGAACCAAACAAAAGATTAACTAATTTGATATAGTTACAGGGTAAATGTAACCCTTTACCAAGCAAAAGGCTTAACACTTCCCAAATCATACTACACAAATAATTTTAATTACATTCAGTAAGATTAATTTTCGATTAACATTTTCGATCTGTCAACCTGCACAAGGGACAAAAGTATTACGGGACTAAGAAAATTGATGAGTATGAGTATGAATATGAATAAAAATTTAGCTTTAATATCGACTCCACAGTTTTCTTTCATCTCACCATGCGATGAAAAATCCGACCCCTGCTTATTACAATGCACTTAAGGTGCACCGATGGTCAGTTAGCTGTGTTGTCGATAGTACCACCAAACAATCCATTAGCCGTGTGTTGAGCTACTATCTCAAATTTGTCATGAAATGAATGAAATGAAAATTATTTATTCGTAACAAACAAATATAAATATCACATACGCACATATAGTGTCAGATATTGTGATATTCCAAGAATAGCACAAAAGAATAAGAACTGCCAGCTTTCAGCTTGAAGCAAGTGGTGCAGGATTGGGATAGGTGGTGCTGTCGGGTCGGGGTGACAAGACCCTTTTTGGATCGCACAGCTAAAATACACTTAAGAGCAAAAGTTTCGCGTACACTTTGTACAGAATTTCAGAACAAACTGTACCCGAAACTCTTGTAACTATAATTAGTTAGACTAAAAATCTACTTACTTACTATTCTACTCTTATACTTATAAATACTAACTTCTGCCCGTGACTCCGTCCGCGTGGAACTCATTTATATTGTAGCTTCGTACAAATTTTCATCCCCCATTTCACCCCCTGAAACTATCCTATATCCTTCTCCGGGATTTAAACTATCTCCATACCAAATTTCATCGCAAGCGCTTCAGCGGCTTAAGCGTCAAGAGGTAACAGACAGACAGACAAACTTTCGCATTTATAATATAAATAATGGATATAAGTAAAGTTACATTTCGCTGCGGGCAACCTTTATATACGTGAAATGTATGATTTATATAGTGCTTGGTATATTTCCAGGTAGAAAATGCCGAAACTCATCTTAGCCCTAGTCATCGGTATAGCCCTAGCATTATGGCTCGTCTCCAGACCACCTGATCCCTCCAGCCTACCTAAACTGGACCCTGAAGAGTGGTGGGGGCCCAAGGAGCTGAAGGGAAAAGCAGACAACAGCATCAGGCCCTTTAAAATTGAATTTAGTCAGAAGGTTTGTATAATTTTACCGTTAATTGAAAAGGAACACGACTTGACCCGATTGGGTCGGCGGGTTGATTTGCTGACCGTGATGCAGTTGGTGTTCCGGTCGATCGGGTCGGACAGGGCTTTTATTGTCTACGCGCTAATGCGGCTCACCCCGCCGGTCACCTGTCACGAAACTAGACCTCTGCCTACGCTTAGTTACTATTACGCATCCCGGTGTGAAGATATATTTGGGGGTGAGCGTTGAAGTGAGCTTAAAATAAGTTACAGAATAGGGGGACTATGAACGGAAGCAACGCTTAAACAGAACCTGTTGTGTAGGTACTATATAGTGAACTAAATGAACTAAAAGGCCAAACTAATACATTTGAACGATCTTGTAGGTACTAGTTTGTAGCGAACTGATCTGTAGTGTAGTGTGTGTAGTGTAGGGTGGTAGTGTGTATTAATGAATATCATGCATATGACGACAGTTGTTATCGAGCCAAAGGTCGTTTCTAAGTTGAATGAAGCAGTAAATTAACCGTTGAGATTTGAGATGCTAATCGAGTTTTAATTATTTACCTACTTTAATTGTTAGAGCATGGCATTTGACACCATTTAAATAAATTAATCATAGGTACATTACCACACGAAAATACACGAAAGACATGCTTTGCATGCTGCATATAGATAGAACATTGTTCATACCATTTGTATACCTTCTGGTAAGGCATGCTGATACCTAGGTACATATTGTTACGAGAGTACAGGATAGTTATAACACCTTTTTGACACGACAGTAGATTAATTCTGCGATTTACAACACAGGGCAAAGTCCACTGAGTCCACACGTACAGTCGAGTTCTCCAATATCTACACAGACCTACACCTACCAATATCTACACCTTTCAAAAATATCTATACAGAGACTTTATTGTCGATCTTGTAGCATGTCAATTTCGACAGCTCGATATTTTGATAACAGCAGCGTCATCTAGCGAAACTACAAGGTTTTATTAGTAGCTGTGTCAATATTCTTCTAGCGCGCCATCTCTTGCGTATGGATGTAACTGACAGGTGTATTAGGGAGCTTCCAGGCAATTGTTTCGTGATTAGATTGAGATTAATTATTTTGTTTAAAGCTGGAGTAACTACTTAAGAATTACGTAAATTAACATAAGAAAGGGAAAGGAAGACTTTTGGGTTTAGTTAAAATGTTTGCATTCTCTAGAGATTCTCCATTCGCGAATGTAATCTATGGGCTTGTCTGTCTGTGGTCGTTCACTGCTGAGCGGTAGATTGAATCGTTCCCTCATTCGAAATCGGACCGCCATGGATTGAGCACGCCGCATTGTTTCGATTTTGAGTCACTCACTTCGGCCAAGTGCCATTAAAAACATAACCCATGTGAATCGCCCTGTAGAGAAGGGAATCTTCAGAAATATTGTGAGTATTGCTGTTTTTTGATGGCTGGGATCCTTTTCTATGCCGTATTTCGTGTACTTTTGTACAGATGTCTAAATTATTTGTTACAGAAAATGTGGTGATCGCCATCTTCAATGTTTAACATGAATTCTCGTCGATTGTTGTGTTGAAACGCTTAACTACAGACCGGGTAAGTACTCGGGATAAAAAGTCTAGAAAGATGGTAGCATAAGAAAATAATGTAGTTTGGTAAAAATTGTATGATCAGTAGATTAACGGATGTTGTTTTATTTCAGCATTACGCCGGTGCTTGGGGCTACCACATGCTTGGGGCTGCCACATGCTTGGGGCTGCCACATGCTTGGGGCTACCACATGCTTGGGGCTACCGTGCTGATGGATATCACATGCTCGCGGCTGCCTGGGTGTCTGCTTGAGCTTGCTACTTCTAGATGTCTGATGCTTGGACTGCGAATTTGTCGTCGTTTCGTCACGCTGGCTGCCACTGCTGCCAGGAACGCTGTTCAGGGTCGCTGGAGCGTCTAGGCAACAAGGGCGCATCGCCGCGACTGCATTATCAGCTCTTCTGCTAGTGTTGGATGTGTTTTTGGTGCATTGGGCCCCTCGTCGACCTGACAGGACATTTAAAAGGTGAATGCGCTCCATTTCTTACCTATTTCTAAACTGCGTATGCTCTTCATTGACCCAAGGGAGTTGTAATGATAATACTTTGTAATTTAGCGTAACATAAACTTAAGATAGCATTCTAAGAGGAAATCAAGACCCATGTCTGGATTCTTAATTATACAATTAAGCATTTTTGAAACAATATATCGTGCTGTTTAGATAATTATATGCATTTTCCTTTATCAGACTCCTGAAGGCATACTGGTGCTGTTATTTCCTTCATAGTTGTCTGGAGGCTATATTAGCTAAAACTATGTGGCGCCCTCTATAATTAATCTATTTGCTAAAATACAGTAGTGTCTAGAGACTTGTCTATTTTCTCATAACTTGTGAATAACTCGAATGAAATAGCAGAAGCCTTTATACCTGATTAGGGCAACCCGAACCTACGAGCTGAATACCCTGAGAATTATAAAACAAAATAACGCATGAGCACTAATTTTTCTTCTCCTCTAGCCTTGTTAAATAATAACACATGCGTTAGCTGAGTTTCATGGTAACATTTTGGCGCCCAACGTGGGGCAGGTTGCTTATGCTTTTGGTTCGGTTTTTTGCAAGTTGTTATTGTGTTATAAATAAGTTGCATTTGTTTTCTTTGTGTACACTTACAGAGATAATTTTTGTGTTTTGTTTTATAAAACATAATACTGCTAAGACTATCGTCACTATACTAAGTGATAAAGTACTTTAATTGCCTTAACATTATAATTAGTCTGAACTACAACTTGAACTTAAATATTGAAACTTTGTGTCTATTTATAAATTAGTAGGTACATATCTATAAATATGGCTTTACAAGTGGAAGTTGACTGTCTAAACAAAGATGAATTGTTGTTTGAGTTAAGAATTAGGGGTTCAGATGTTGATGAAGAGAATACTTTAGATGAACTTAAACAACGATTAAGAGCGGCCAAAGGGCTAACACCTGATGTCAACAAGGTCAATGCTTATCTCTCAACTCTTTCTTTTGACGATGAATTTCAGACTTGTGAGGAGAAGGTGAAGGCGGTTCTGCAGGCGGATCACTCGTCTTCATCGTGTCGAAAGCGGTGTCTCACCCGGCTCTCTCACGTGGTTTTAAGGTTAGACAAGTTTCATTTGTTGTCAACTCAGCAACAGCTCAAAAAGGTGGCTCTTATAGCAAAGGCTTTTGGTAGCATTGAAAGTCTGAAGTGTGGGAAGACGGGGCCAAGTACATCCTCACCGGCTGTTGTTCCCAAGTCTGACGAAAAGGAAGGGACTGTTTGTCAGATGGCTTGCACTAAGCATACCTCGCAGGTTCTTAAGTGGGGTTTATTATATAATGGGCGAACCTCTGTGCACGATTTTGTCTTTCGGTTACAAGAACTTAAATACTCGTCTGAGATTAGTGACGCGGAACTCTTGCGAAACTGTGTTCATTTATTTGAGGGCGAAGCCTTGTTGTGGTTTAGAACAAACAGATCGCGGGTAGACACTTTTGATAGTTTAATCGAGTTGCTTAAGTCAGAGTTTCAACCGCTTGAATATGAACGCTGCTTAAAGAATCAGATTAGAGCGCGTTTGCAGGATGAAAAAGAATCGATTAAGACCTATATAAATATCATGGAGGGATTGTTTCTGCGACTCTCAAAACCGGTTTCTGAGGAGGAACAGTTGGAGATCATAATGGCGAATATGAGCTCATTCTATATTTCTGGCTTAGCTTTACATAAAGTAGCATCGATTAAGGAATTAAAAGAAGTCTGTTCGTCATTGGAAGTAGCCAAGTTCAAATGCGACTATAGAGGTTTCTTGAGTACTGGTAACGAATCAATTGTGCCTAACTTCTATAACCAAGGGATACGAGCTGCTGCCAACACTGGTAACGCTATACCAGGTGCTAGCACTACACATAATAGGTCGACTAATATTTGTCTTAAGTGTGGGGGAACTCATCATCATACTCGGTGCGATATTCACCCAACTCCCATATGCTTCAAATGTAGGAAGCCTGGGGTAACTACTCGTACCTGTGGCTGTTCAAAAAACCGATAAGTAGGTCGGAGGCTAAATACCATAATAATTATAGTCTATTTTCTTCTCCAGTCTCCGACCAGGCTACTCAAACTGACTTGTCTATGAATAATTTTCATGAAAAAAGTTTCTCTCTTCCCTTGTTTAAAAAACTACCAGAGGACCCAAGACCTTATCTGTCTGTTGGTATTTTAGGATTAGAATGCAACGCTTTGGCCGATAGCGGAGCATCTGTGTCGATTATGAGTGAGGCAGCGTACTCCTCATTGCAAAGAGAGGGTTTAAACTTTCCTTTGCAGACGTGTGATAAAAACTTAGCTGTAGGTAACGGCGCGCATTTGATGGTCCTAGGTACCATAGAGATACCAATAGCTTTTAAACGTGATTTGCATTATCTCACATTTTTTATATGTAGGGATGCTAATACTCCTATCATTTTAGGTGTAGATTTTCTCAGAAAATTCAATCTCTGTTCTGATATACTTAAAACTGAGTGGCCGAGTGACCACACTTATAATTTGAGCTTCCTTAAAAATTCTGAAGTCCATTTACATGATTTGGACGACTTGAGTTCTCATCAAAAGGCTCAATTGGATGTAGTTGTGAATCAATTCAAAAGTGTAGCTGCTTCTAAAGATGTTTTGGGTTGTACTACTTTAGAGGAGCACATAATAGATACTGGTGATCATCCACCAATTAGACAAAAATATTATCCTATACCTTATCATCAGCGTGAGTACGTTCGTAAGGAAATTGATGACATGTTAAAGATGGGTATCATAGAAAAAAGTAATTCCCCGTGGAATAGCCCAGTCTTGTTGGTGCCTAAGGCAAACGGTGAACTGCGTATGTGTTTAGATAGTAGAAAGTTAAATAGCATCACCGTAGTAGATAGTTATCCAATGCCGAGAATTCAGGAAATATTAGATTCTCTCAACAATGCTAAGTTTATGTCATCACTAGATTTAAAGTCAGCTTTCTTTCAAATCATGCTTTCACCTGAATCGAGGGAGAAAACTTGTTTTTCTATTGCTGGTTTGGGAGCTTTCCAATTTAGACGTATGTGTTTTGGACTTGTTAACTCTACTGCACGCATGATGCGACTCATGGATAAGGTTTTTGGCCCTGAGTATGCTCACAATATATTTTATTACGTGGATGACATAATATTAATTTCCGAAACTTTTGATGAACACATGGAGCTTTTGACGAATGCTTGTAGAAAGTTAAGGCAGGCTGGTTTAACTATTAATTTGGAAAAGTCTACATTCTGTCGCTCGTCCTTAAAGTTCTTAGGTTACGTAGTAGATCGTAGAGGCTTGAGAACTGATAGCGATAAGGTCAAGTCTATAGTTGATTATCCTGTTCCTACAACTCAGAAGGAAGTCAGGAGGTTCTTGGGAATAGTTACTTACTATAGAAGGTTTCTTAATAATTACTCCACTGTGTGTGCGCCTTTAACTAATCTTACCAGAAAATTAAAAAAGGGTACATCGTTTGTTTTTACTCCTGAGGCTCATAAAGCTTTTAAGCAGGTTAAAGAATTACTAATATCTGCACCAATCTTATCTGTGCCTAAGTTTGACAGGCCTTTTATTATTTCCACTGATGCCTCTGATGTAGGACTAGGCTGTGCGTTGTCACAGGTGGATGATGAAGGTCACGAACATGCAATCGCATATGCTAGTAGAACACTTTCTAGCTCTGAGCGGAATCACTCAACTACTGAGAAAGAACTGAATGGTTTGCTTTTTGCTTTAGAGAAGTTTAAAGGTTACATTGAGGGCTCACCTTTTAGAACGAAAGCATATACTGATCACAGTAGTTTAAAATGGTTGGTTAGTTTAAAATCACCAACGGGTCGTCTAGCTAGATGGGCACTTCGCCTCTCTCAATTTAATTTTGATGTTCAGTATAAAAAAGGCTCGGAAAATAAGCTTGCTGACGCACTTTCTAGAGCTCCTGTCTGCAATGAGAATTTAAATTTAGTCTGTCCTGTGAGTGTAGCCAATGATGCTTGGTACACGAGTCAATTTAATCGAGTTGAAAAGAACCCTCATAAATTTCCGGACTTTAAAATTATCAATGATAATTTATACAAGCGAATTAGGTCTAAAAATCCTTTGACTAAAGACTGTGAGTGGAAACGCGTCGTTCCTTTTGAACTACGCCAGGACATTTTAAAGGAATGTCATGATCGTTCTGATGCTGCTCACTTAGGTATATTTAAGACTATGAAACGTGTAGCTCAAAGTTATTTCTGGCCCAAGATGTTGACTGATATTAAAAAACATATTAAAAATTGTGAAGTTTGTTTGGCTTACAAAAGCACAAATGAGGCGCCTCCAGGTCTCATGGCGAACCCTAAAATCATACAACGACCATGGCAGGTCATTGCTACTGATATTGTTGGTCCACTTCCTAGAAGTTATAAAGGCTTTAAATTTGTCCTTGTAGTGTGCGATTGTTTCACTAAATATACTTGCCTCTTTCCCATGAGAAACTCTTTGGCTAAGACTGTAGTTGAACTTATAGAAAATAATATTCTTATGAAATACGGTATACCACAATGTATTATCATGGACAATGGTCCCCAGTATATATCTAGGTATATGCATGCATTGAAGGAAAAGTATAAAATACCAAAATTTTTCTATAACTGTCGTTTCTGTCCCCAGAATAATCCCTCTGAGAGGACGCACAGAGTCACTATGACAGCTGTCGCTTCTTATGTAGGTAGTAATCATCGTACATGGGCTGAAGAATTAAATAAAATAGAATTTGCAATAAATACTGCTGTACATGAGGTCACTGGTCATAGTCCCTATTTCTTGAATAGTGGGCGTGAGGCTATTCTGTCTGGAGAATGGTACCCTTCAGGACCGCTTAACAGTGAGGATTTGCAATTTACTGATAGAAGTTTGTACTCGTCTATGCTAACTCATTTACAATCTATTTTTGAGAAGGTTGTTGGTCTACTTCAAAAGTCTTACAATAGAAGCAAGATTTACTACAATAAAAATAGGAGGTTTGTCGAATACCAAGTAGGTCAAACAGTATGGAAGAAGGAATATCCCTTGTCTGACGCGGATAAATTCCTTGCTCGGAAGTTGGCACCTAAATTTAAAAAGTGTGTTGTACTAAAAAAGATTTCACCTGTAACTTACGAACTGCAACATTATGTCACCAAGAAACCTCTAGGGATTTGGCATATTAAAGATATCTTGAAGTCGCAGTCTTCCGCTGAATAGTAGTGGTTGTTTTGTTTACTTGAGTCGAACGAGGTGTATTGTTTTTTTTTACGCCTTTCATTCGGAAAAGTAAGTTTTGCTCCACAACGAGAGGGATCAAGATACTACTTACCTGTTCAAACTATTTTATTAATTTATTCATTGGCATGTAGCATTTACGCGATGTGCCAATTGAATGCAGATCTTAATAAAATTATCGACTGTAATTTCATCGTAATCGATTAAAACGAACATATTGCAAGTTTTAACATTAGCAACGTTATATGGAAATTTATAAACTTTTTGTAATGTTTAAAAATTGGTAATAAAAACCTCGCTACGCTCAGGATTCAATACACCGCCCTCGCCGTGTATATACTATTTTGCTCCCTTGTAACACAAATAACTATTGTGACTGGGGAATAGCAATAGCTAGCTTGTGGTAAACAAAAGGTTGTTTACTTATTCGTATGTCTTTCTTATTACACTTGAATTCTAATTTTGAGAATAAACTACTCTTTTAAACTGGTACTTTCCTATGTATTTGGTGAGGTCAAGGATCTTTGGCATATCTAGTGGTATGTTTGCATGGTTATCTACTAGTAAGGAATTCAATTGTTGTTGGAAATTGATCTTTATGAATTCATGTTGGAAAATAAAGTCTTCTTAAAAATAAGCATGATATTTTAAAATGGAACTTGGTGGACTCTGTCCATGGTTAATGTGAAAGTATTGGTCTGCATTAATGAAATAACTGAAGTTTTTTTAAAACATGAATTTATACTTTGATTTGGCAGATGTGGTGTGAGATAGATTCTCAAATGTGAAAGGGGTAACTTGTTACCTGGATGTATATTTCAGAAAGTATTTGTAGGTTTATAATTTTAAGAAAACCTGGTATAGGGTTGGAACTGTAGTTCTATTGACTTAGGTCATGCGGGCTAAAACTGTAGGCTAAGTCGTTTCTTTGTGTTTAAAAATATTTTTTTTGGTAAGACTGCTACTTACTAACTCTCTCTAGACCCTCGGGTTTACTCTTTGTTACTTCTGTCTGAACGTTTTGAAAGGTGTCATTTGTAACCTACTCTGTTTTGACGGCCACTTTCTGTCAAATATAATAAGTTTTGTTGGCTTCTACTCTAAATGACTTAATTTTTTTTGCTACGGGTATAGTGATTAATCTGAAACTTGCCTACTTTAATTAACTGTGTAAGGAATGTGGGAGTTTCTTGGTTATTTTGTTACAGCAATCGAGATGCGACGTTTTAATGCTTCGCGTCAACAATGTTGCTACTTTTGTTGTTGAGTCTTAGGTTGAATTTAAATTAGTTTTGAAGGAGATCTGATCAGCTGTTTTATTTTACGTGGATATATAAACGCTTGATAGTTGTTTAGGAACAATTGCTGTTGTTCTGCACGGAAAATGGTCGGAAAGATTTGTTCTTTGTTTTAGTTAGTTTGAGATAGGTGGGGATGTGTTTGTCAACTGTTATTTTATAGTGATAGGTTGTTCTTCAGCAAGCTTGGCCAAGCGAAATAAGATAGAATAAGCGATAAGGTAAGATAAGATAAGCAATAACTTAAGTGGTTTTGATGTTGGTTTTCTTGGGTTTGCAATTGGATGGGTATGTTGGAGGAGAGATGAGTTCGGGTTGTTTTTTTTAATGATGGTATGCAGTGCCAAAAAAAAAAAAAAAAATCTTCAATTTTTTTTTTTATCCAGCTAAGAGAGTGATGTAGCATGTCAATTTCGACAGCTCGATATTTTGATAACAGCAGCGTCATCTAGCGAAACTACAAGGTTTTATTAGTAGCTGTGTCAATATTCTTCTAGCGCGCCATCTCTTGCGTATGGATGTAACTGACAGGTGTATTAGGGAGCTTCCAGGCAATTGTTTCGTGATTAGATTGAGATTAATTATTTTGTTTAAAGCTGGAGTAACTACTTAAGAATTACGTAAATTAACATAAGAAAGGGAAAGGAAGACTTTTGGGTTTAGTTAAAATGTTTGCATTCTCTAGAGATTCTCCATTCGCGAATGTAATCTATGGGCTTGTCTGTCTGTGGTCGTTCACTGCTGAGCGGTAGATTGAATCGTTCCCTCATTCGAAATCGGACCGCCATGGATTGAGCACGCCGCATTGTTTCGATTTTGAGTCACTCACTTCGGCCAAGTGCCATTAAAAACATAACCCATGTGAATCGCCCTGTAGAGAAGGGAATCTTCAGAAATATTGTGAGTATTGCTGTTTTTTGATGGCTGGGATCCTTTTCTATGCCGTATTTCGTGTACTTTTGTACAGATGTCTAAATTATTTGTTACAGAAAATGTGGTGATCGCCATCTTCAATGTTTAACATGAATTCTCGTCGATTGTTGTGTTGAAACGCTTAACTACAGACCGGGTAAGTACTCGGGATAAAAAGTCTAGAAAGATGGTAGCATAAGAAAATAATGTAGTTTGGTAAAAATTGTATGATCAGTAGATTAACGGATGTTGTTTTATTTCAGCATTACGCCGGTGCTTGGGGCTACCACATGCTTGGGGCTGCCACATGCTTGGGGCTGCCACATGCTTGGGGCTACCACATGCTTGGGGCTACCGTGCTGATGGATATCACATGCTCGCGGCTGCCTGGGTGTCTGCTTGAGCTTGCTACTTCTAGATGTCTGATGCTTGGACTGCGAATTTGTCGTCGTTTCGTCACGCTGGCTGCCACTGCTGCCAGGAACGCTGTTCAGGGTCGCTGGAGCGTCTAGGCAACAAGGGCGCATCGCCGCGACTGCATTATCAGCTCTTCTGCTAGTGTTGGATGTGTTTTTGGTGCATTGGGCCCCTCGTCGACCTGACAGGACATTTAAAAGGTGAATGCGCTCCATTTCTTACCTATTTCTAAACTGCGTATGCTCTTCATTGACCCAAGGGAGTTGTAATGATAATACTTTGTAATTTAGCGTAACATAAACTTAAGATAGCATTCTAAGAGGAAATCAAGACCCATGTCTGGATTCTTAATTATACAATTAAGCATTTTTGAAACAATATATCGTGCTGTTTAGATAATTATATGCATTTTCCTTTATCAGACTCCTGAAGGCATACTGGTGCTGTTATTTCCTTCATAGTTGTCTGGAGGCTATATTAGCTAAAACTATGTGGCGCCCTCTATAATTAATCTATTTGCTAAAATACAGTAGTGTCTAGAGACTTGTCTATTTTCTCATAACTTGTGAATAACTCGAATGAAATAGCAGAAGCCTTTATACCTGATTAGGGCAACCCGAACCTACGAGCTGAATACCCTGAGAATTATAAAACAAAATAACGCATGAGCACTAATTTTTCTTCTCCTCTAGCCTTGTTAAATAATAACACATGCGTTAGCTGAGTTTCATGGTAACAATCTATCTCATAAGATCCATCAATCAGATCCACTGTGTATCTATTGTCCTAATGAGTTTTTTTTTTACCGCTAGATACATTCGTATTTTATTTAGATAGATCGGAGATACTTTGCACTAGAACCTCTTTACTTTTCACTACTTGTTTTCACTGTTCTTCTTCTGCTGCTCACTAGTACTTCACTGAAGACTTTAAAACATACAACAAAAAGTGCATGTCGGTCGCTGGTCTCGAACCCGGGTCCATCGCCTTTAAGACGGAAGTCTGTGCCACTGGTCCAACTGTGTCTTGTTACAACACGGTGAATTTTGAAATACCTGGCCCCTATTTCACCAACTTGACAAGTGTCACCTGACAACGACAATTCTCCGTACATTGCTGGAGCCACAAGTACCCTAGCGACCAAATTAACTTCTAGAACAAGCAACGTATGTCGAATTGTCAGTGTCAGGTGACAATTATCAAGTTGGTGAAATAGGGGCTTGGACGGCGTGTCACTATGGCAACAAAACTGTTATTGACCCAGCCGTCGTAACAATTGCAATAATATTTACCAAAATAGAATACTTTGACTTTGCTTTTGCAGCCCAACTGAATCCTTCTCATAGCGTCCTTCGCTATTTTTCCAGATGATCGTTGACCTGAAGACACGTTTAGACAACTTCCGCGCCCCGTCCCCGCCGCTAGAGGGCGTGGCGCAGACCTACGGCTTCAACAGCAAGCTGCTGGAGGAATGGCGACGCTACTGGCGGGACGAGTACCCCTTCAAAGCGAGAGAGGCCTTCCTTAATCAGTTCCCGCAGTTCAAGACCAACATACAGGGGCTGGATGTTCACTATATACATGTGAAGCCTGAGGTGGGGAATTGGATAACTCGCATATTCAATTAGGACGGTTTACATGTGGGTTGTATCAACCGCACTTTACTGACCTGCAAACTATAAATATGGCGCCGATAGCTGTCAACTCATAGAAAAGTGTCAAAATTGTAATACACACAGGATTTATCCGACGGTTCGGAAAATCATTTTGTTTCACTCCTCAAACGACACTCAATGTAGCCAAACCTCGCTTGTGGACCCCAATTCGTGAATGATTCTAGGCCTTGAACGTACGTACTTACGTCGATGAAGAATCCTAGTTTTTTTCAAAATATTTTTTTCACTTGGCCGCGACGGCCGTAATCCCCGAGGTGGGAAGACTGGGAAGACAGTTTTTCTCTCACGACGTCGACACGTCGTCTATCCGTCGGCTCCTGGCCTTGGAAATGTGGAGTGCGTCATGCAATTTGGTATTGAGAACGGATCTGGTCAGACCATCTTGTTGGGCAGCGACCTCTCAGCCGATTCCCAATAAGGCGAACGATTACAGCGTCGGAAAATATCTTTTAGGTTACCTTGTGTACCGTGTTGCAGGTCCCAGCTGGAGTGAAGGTGCTGCCTCTTGTCATTCTACACGGATGGCCCGGCTCAGTCTCCGAGTTCTACGAGGCCATCCCATTGCTCAGCCGACAGATGTCTGGCTACGACTTCACCTTCGAAGTCATCGTGCCCAGTTTACCGGGCTACGGGTTTTCAGATGTAAGTGCTTTCACCCGTCTGACGACTTCAAGGCAGTGGTAAATACGGCACAAGGAGTTCAGCCCTTTGAGAGTTCGACCGTGCAACGATTCTTTCTTAGAGGTTTATTCGAAGTCGAAGAACAGTTTGTACCTGCTTAATTTAGTCACTAATTCATGGGACAAGGGACGCAGAGATACGTTGAAGGGGGAAGCTTGATTCTCCTCTTACGTTCATATTACCAGTGACTAGATACACGAGGGAGGTGCATTAAGCCCTTTACAGGAGGTGCACTTCACGGGACTCGATGATATTAAATTAATGTATTATCACGATTTTAAAGTGGAATATTAGTTGTTAAAGTGGAATACCCTACTTTTTCGCTATTATCGAAACAAAGATCAAATAACACGAACAATTTAATTCTTGTGTGTCTGTGGCTTAATACGGGTGTAGACTCCATATTTATTATTACTCCAAAAGAAAGAAGGCAAAAAATATGCCTAGTGACGAAAATCCCATTCAGAAATATCTCAAAGAATTACGAAGCGACAACCGTTTTAATATTGCTTGTTAGAGGGATAAAACGCTCGCAGATCGTTACGTCACTATCCGCGAGCGTCATAGTTATTTGGCGTCTACTATTCTTGGCAAAACTACTTACTTTACTGCCTGTGTGATACAATAGGGATGTAGGTATAAGTCCCACAGTCGACAGTTTTGTCATCATATTCTTATATATGTTTGTTTCAAGAATAACAATACTCTTAGTTTATCTATAGGTACAACACGTAAGAGAAACGAATTAACAAGGGAATAACTTCATCACACACACTTTTTGTATTCCCAGGCAGCAGTCCGACCAGGCCTAGGCGCTGCGCAGGCGGCGGTATTGCTCCGCAACCTGATGCATCGTCTCGGACACAAACGGTTTTACTTCCAAGGCGGGGACTTGGGCTCTATCATTGGCTCCAATTTGGTCACGCTCTACCCTGATGATGTGCTGGGTTTCCACTCCAATATGCTGTTGACTAGGGTGAGATTGTACTTTTTTCAATAGGCGATTCGTGGCTTATACGGGCGGGATCGGCATGCTTATTTTGTAGTTTGATGTGAGACTGATGTAATGTCACATCTTAGATTTCCACAGTACTTTACCAGTATTCTGTCACTATTACATTTGCGCAATGTCTTGCGCGGAAGCGGGGCGGTGCGCTTGCGTACCTACTGCATTCGTAACGCCTCATAATCATTATCATCACCGCCTCACCGACAAATCAGGAAGTTGCCTGGAGAAGATTCTATATGTTCTGATGAGAGTGATGAGTCTCGAGCTAATAGGTGCCATGTGGGGAGAGATTGTATTAAGAAGAAGAAGAACAGATTATATTGCCAGGCGTCCTTATCTGATAAGTATAGCGGCGATTGCAAGGCCGGCTATTTGTCACCCAGAACTTGCGCCGCGCGTCGCTGTCTTAAGGGAATGCCTTGATTCGAGTCGAACACGCCCCCTAGAAAAAGACACGCTTATGCCTTCCGCGCACGAGAAAAAGAGATGGACTCTTCGGGAATGGACAAAATCCGATAAAAACCTAACTTAGAGAAGTTTTATTTAAATTTCATAAAGTGAGATTTTAGATGAGATAACTATGTATTAACTTGATTGTGTCGTAAAATAATGTATTGTTTGAGTAGGCTCAGTAAAAAAAGGAAAATACAGACCCAACTTTGGTTTTTTTTTCTATCGAGGAAATTTTAAGCAATCATGTATCGTTAAAATCAGAAAAACAATCATATAGTCAAGAATCATATATCTGAAAATCAAACCTTATTGTTTCTTAATCTAGTCAGAACGGCATTTCAAAGCACGCGATAATTTCCAATGCACCGCCTTACGGTGTAATCGTATGTATATTAGTCTCTAAGGTATTTGTTGCTTGCCTGAAGCAAATAAATAAATAAATAGGTGAAGGGAAAACGAATCCCAGGGACCCATTTTACCAAGGTACAATTTTCAATTTTACAAAGCTGAACCAGCTACACTGTTACTCTACAAAAGGCCAGGCGTTACTGGGCAAGCACCAAGTGTTGCCAGTATAGACCTGTTGTTTCGTGAAATGGGCAACAATAGTTTGCACTTGCACGGAGGTGCGTTCTTTTAGGTAAAATTTAGTCATTTTGTATCCGCAGAACACGCGCACAGACCTCCTAATGCTGCTGGGAGCTCTGTGCCCTTCCCTCATCATGCCTGCGGGCCTCGAACACAAATTGTATCCACTAGCCACGTACATAGCCAATATGACGCTGGAGTTCGGCTACTTGCACATCCAGGCCACCAAACCAGACACTGTTGGTAAGTTACTGTCAATGTTTAACATTATGGCAGGCGATTAGGTGTGCGATTGGTTTTGGAAACAACGGGGTTTGCTTGCTCCCTAGCCCCGAAAATTGGCGTAGGCTTATGGTTTTCGCTAGGAAAACTAGTCCTCATTAGGATAAGGCCTTCTGAAGGGTATTGATGGCTTTTTTTCTCGTTAAACCCATAATCTGGGGTATCGTTGGATAGCATGTTCAAAAATATTATGAGTTTCTTAAAACCATGCCATCAACTCGGTGAGTCGTTTGCGAGATATTCGGCTTAAGCCCTAATTTTTGTTCGAGTCATGTCAATCTCCCGAAGGCTTTTTCAACCACTTTTACTGAACCGATTCTTGTGACAATTTTGTTATTTATAAATACTGTGATACTGAAATTACTTATATTGATTTAAATACATTATACCTCGCCGAGTTTGTTACGCCGGTTCTTTTTGGCAGTGGTTTTCTTTCCTTGACGCGTGACGGTGGTAGTTTATCGATATTCAAAGGCGCATGTCATATGCCAATATTGAAGAACAAATAAGTTTGACGTTTGACTTTTCCTTCAAGGTGTTGGCCTCTCCGACTCCCCTCTGGGCATGCTCGCGTACATCCTCGAGAAGTTCTCCACCGGCACCAGAATGGACTTCAGGGAACGAGACGACGGAGGCCTCCTGCAGTTCTACTCCAGGGACCAGCTCCTGGACAACATTATGATCTACTGGGTCACTAACTCGAAGACCACGGCGATGAGGCTCTATGCAGAATTCTTTAATAAAGCATATTTGGCCTTCAACATAGACAGGTTAGAAAAGTTTAATAAATGTAATGATTTACCATCAACCGATCAGCGTTTGGAATGTGGTCAGTTTTAACAAGGGAAGGAAAACATACTTTCGATTGCAATCGCGTGAAAGGTATTGTTCGTTTTTGAGCCTCATTTTTAGGGTTCCGTAGTCGACTAGGAACCCTTATAATTTCGCTTTGTCTGTCCGTCCGTCCGCGGATAATCTCAGTAACCGTTAGCACTAGAAAGCTGAAATTTGGTAATCATATGTATATCAATCACGCCGAAAGTGGTAAAATAAAAAGTGTTTTTTTCTAAAATAAAAAGTGTTTTTTATTAGGGTACCCTATACGTAACGTGGGGTGTTTTTTTTTCATTTGAACCCTAACGTGTGATATATTGTTGGATAGGTATTTTAAAATGAATAGGGGTTTGCTAAAATCATTTTTTGATAATGTTAATATTTTCGGAGATAATCGCTCCCGAAGTAAAAAAAATGTGTCCCCCCCTCTAACTTTTAAAAATATGAAAAAAATCTCAAAAGTAGAACTTTATAAAAACTTTCTAGGAAAATCATTTTGAACTCGATAGGTTGAATAGTTTTTGAAAAAAATTACAAAATAATTTCTGAAGTTTGTAATTTAACCGTATAAGCAGATGTTTATTGTACCTGTAATTGTGCGACGTGCTTACAAATAAAGTAAAAAAACGGTGAAAATCGGTTCACGCAATAAAGAATTACCCCATAAAAATCATCTTCCATACTTTAAGCTCGCGCGCAATAGTTTACTTAATTTGCCGATAAATGTCGCTGTACGCGGAACGCTCACATTGTACATGGCGCTGTTAAGATTTTTCCTGATTTAATGGGGTCGGAGCAGGTGCGCCGATACATTAGGTCGAAAATTTGCCGTGTTCGAATTGTCTTAGTTGTCTTTGGTCGTTCGTTGTCTAATAATAAAATTGTTCGCTAAGTATTGCTTGTATTGTGTCTGTCTATAATACATGGTCGATTTGATTTGGGAATTTGAACTCTCTTGCTCGGTTCATTCGGTTCACGGAACGGGCTACGGAACCCTACACTGAGCGTGGCCCGACACGCTCTTGGCCGGTTTTTCTGTTCTATAGAGAACAGGGGAATAGTGTTCGTAATTATTCAGTTTTGGGATTTCATCTGTATGTTTTCCGAGATTTATATTATAAATGACTGAACTCTCAGAAAGAAATTTTAATATTAAGATAGAAACTATATCAATGTTCTTAATTCCGGGGAACATGAAAACGGTCCGTTCAATACCTACACTGGAAAATGATCTGGTTCCGATCTACCGCTTTAAAGAGATGTTTAAAAACCTCGTTTTTTTTCCAGTTACCAGACTGCCGTCCCGACCTGGGCGCTCCAGGCCAGTAACGACTTCTATACTCCCCCTCGTCTCCTACGCACCAAGTTCGTGAACCTCCTTGGCCACACGGAGCTACCCGATGGCGGCCATTTTATAGCACTAGAGAAACCTGGCGTTTTCTCTCAGGACGTGTTCAAAGCAGTGAAGGCGTTTATGGAGTTTCGTGAGGCGAGAAGGAAGACTGAGTTGTAGAGTATTTGTACAATAAAGTAATTGTTAAATAGGTACTAACCTGTGTTTTTACCCTGCACTCCACCTTGACCACACACTTGATCTACACAAATCATATTTAGGTACTACCCATCAAATTCAAAACCTTAGACAGAAGGGTTAGAGACGCCTGTGGCAGCAAAAATTAGCAGTGGATTGACTTTATGATTAATGACTCCCTTAATTTTCAGGTTGGTGGTCGAGTTACCTGAATTATTCGCTGCAGACGTCCTAAATGCAATGACAGCTTTTAGGCAACGGAAGAAGACAGACAGACAGGAACTGTAATTCGTAATAGCCAAAAGACAATCGGTAACAGGGGCTACTGGTTTTAACCAGCATCACTGGTTAGAAGCCCTGGTTAGAAACGCTCGTCATTGGTCAAAGACTCAAAGCACAACACTACTGGCCAGTTACAAACTGTACCTACCCATTGCTGGATTAAGATCTCCCCTAAAAGACGTTACCATGACAAGTTTTGCGACTCCCCATCCAGGGCAGAGGCATCATTAAACCATGACCATGTTCTAAATTGCCATCATATCTTGCATCTTCTAGACTTGAAACTATGTAAAACCTTTTTGAGAAAATATTTGTTTTATATTTTACGTACTTGTTTCGATGATTCCACAGCGCATGCATAGTAACATATAAACTATATTGCTGTGCCCTAGCAGGGTTCGTGTTGCGAACTGTGTTATGCTGTAAGACCATTGTAAACCACATGAGGCAATAAACGAATATGAATACGTGAGCGTTTCTCAAAAAAAATGCCACTATTATTAATTGTACTTATAGGAATTTTATGTTAACTATTTCCACTCAGAATCAGGAGTTCTTTCGACCCTGGTAGGACAAAAAACTGTCCCAAAGATATTTTTCCTATTGTGTTACCATTTACCATACACTTTGTATGGTGGTAACACAATAGGAAAGTTCAAAAATGTATGAACATTTTGGGACACTTTTTTTCTCCTATTGGGATGGAAAGACATCGTGATTTTGCGTAGAAATAACATAAAAGTTGCAGAAAATCTCCGAAAAAATTTATTGGCATTTTTTTTGAGAAACGCTCATGTACTAAAAACCATGGCCCATTAATCCGTTTAACTGCCAAACCAAAATATATTTTTTGAAATAAATCCTGTACATTCTAAAAAGTTTCTTAAGCGCAAAAATCCGCAAAAACCGCTACAGCTGACAATCCACCTCTTCACAATGCGCAAACATGTTAACAGGAATCTCCCTGAGCTCATTTACGGTAACACCACCCTCTGAGCCCCGTGATTGGTCGCCAGCCGCCCCGCCTCCAACCAATCAGAGCGCGTTGCTACAACCCCTTCAGCTTGCAATTTTTCAGTCAAGAGTTAGCGTTAGCTGGGAGTAGACTGGTGTTGAGAAAAAGGTGGAATTAGTATTAGTGTGGGTTTAATATCCGAGTCAGTTTTTATGCCAACTTTGACGAAAAGTACTTCGTTGAACGGTCAGTACATTTTTTTAGGTAAAATACAAAATAAGTTTTGCTTAATGTGTATCTATTCGACTAAATAAACAACGCAAAATATCACGCATCATAGTAACAATGCTTTTTTCCATATTTATACCACTACACCTAGGTGTAGCCGTGTGTGGCCGGATTTTACACTCTGTCTAGACAGTGTAAAATCCGGCACTGTTTTAGTTCTAGTTCCGTATTAGTAGGTTGAATTACGTAGATGAAGATGAGGTTCAGTCTTTTATTTCTAGAATAGAATAGAATAGAATAGAAATATTTATTTGTAAAACACAGGTGAAAAAAATAAGGTCTTATTCTAATATCAATGGTACTCCGTGTTTTTGCCTATTGGGCGTACAAATTTTTACTTCAGAAGAAACATTTCTTTTACCAAATTTCTTATTTTTTCAGATCGAAAAGTCCCCTCTTTTGTTGAAAGGTTATAATTGTGATGAAAATTCCTTTTTTTTACGTTAAATTGCTAGCTGGCCGGGCGGCTCCACTCGTATTTAATCGAACCCAGGCGGAGTCACAAGAAAAAATATTCTCTTTCTCCATCATGAAAGTCAATGACATATACGGGGTGAAATATTTTTTGAAATCGGATGAGTGGTTGCAGGGATTCCCCTAAATACCATTTCATATCATATCATATCATCAAAGCTTACAAACCAGCATCCTCATAGATTCCACCTCTTTATAATATTTTACTGAGTTCCAAAAACGAGGTTCCCAGTTCGACGGTATTTTATGAAGGTTAGTTGTTACCTCAGAATACCGTCATAATAGATGGATTTCAAAAATCCTTTTTAATCCGTCTAATGACTAGTTCCCTTTTTGTGGTAGAATATGTGTGTATATTCTTTTGTTTTTTAGTCCGCCTAGCGAATGGTCGTTAATTTTGTAATCGGGGCATGTATAGTCTTTTGTTTTTTATGAAAGATTTTAGCTACAAAGACGGACTCGACGCGAATAATTCCTGATTGTTTAAATATAGAGCGTCCGCTGATAGTCCCTTCCTGTTGATAGTGCTTTATTTAGTCACACGATGTGTTCAACTTTCAAGTGAGCAATGGATGCAATATGACCAATACAGTTCCGACAAAGTATGTTGCGGATTATTATTGTATGCTATTAACGATGCCTGTTTTTAATTGATTATTGGCAGTTATTGTATATATTTTACTAATAATCAGAAATAATGATTTTTCTAAAAAACCTTGACAATTTTTTTTGGATTGAGGCTGTTATCAACTTAAAATATGCTACTCATGTGCTACTGCTTCTAAACCACGGGTGGTATTTTTACGGTTCTTTTGAGAAAGCATTGGTAGTTCAATCAAAATTACCTGAAATTTTAGCGTTTAAGTGTCCATGGGCGTCGATTATCGCTTACCATCAGGTGATTCGACTGCTCGTTTGCCTCCTATATCATAAAAAAAAATATATATATAACAGTTTTGTTTTTTTTTCAAACTTCGCACGTCGGTCCGTGCGTAAGCGGAGAGCACTGCATATAGTGCTCAAAATAAAAGTCATTTATTCTTCAATTTAGGCATATTATTTGCACCTATGACTAGAAAGTGAAACAGCTTATTAGAGAGCGAGCGAGACCAGATTTACGGGCCACAGTCGCCCTAAAAGCATTATATCTGTGTAGCTAGCCAGAACGCGATGGCGTCAGACCAGGAATCCTGTTCCGACGAGGAGCCGGACAGCGAGATGCTGAGCGACGACCTGTGCCTGCCCGACAGCGACGACGACCGCCACAACCTGGGTGTGCAGGTAAACTGTTAACTCGACTTCTAAAACTTGAATTCAAGATAAGGGAGCGCCCGCACTGCTGCTTAAAATACGCCGACGCACCGAAAATGCTGCAAAATGTATGAAGAAGGCGTGACGCTTACGATTGTGTACGTCACACCTTATTTGACACGTCAACGCGTATGTACAGCGTTAGGCCCTGGAGTGGTCGCTCCGAGGTCTTTACAATGCAATCGATTGTAAAAGTAAAAACTAGTATCAAAAGGATCGACTTCCAGTTTGCGAGTTTCTGGGCAAAAATTTGTATTGAGGTAGGCACGATATCTATCAGCCAGATCAACGAGTAACTTGGGCAATTTCTTCCTCAGTGCCTTCACGAAGACTTACCAGCCCTCAGCTCCTGCCTGCTCCGGCCTCCCCGGAAGCTGTTCACCAACTGCCGGGAGCGCTGGCGCCAGCAGAACGTCAGCGGGGCCTTCGCAGAGCTGCGGCGGCTGGTGCCAACGCACCCACCCGACAAGAAGCTGTCCAAGAACGAGATATTAAGGATGGCTATCAGGTAACCTTACTTTCCCTTATTTTTCTTCGTGTCCTGACCGTCTCCTCACGATAGTGTAAGAGTGAGTACCAAACCTGTGCCACGTAGTGTAAAGACGTAACTATATCAACCCCCAAATCTCCCTCATGTTGACCACAACCGCTCTGTCAAGAGCAAAACGAAGAAGAACTGCAGATTGCTGTCATGTAAACTGCCTTTAGAAGCATGTTGACGTTGGTTCGTAAACACTCAAAGCCATCATCCATACGGCTTCAGCCAACGTTGCACGATCGACTCATGTGAGGTAAGTGAGCTTATGAACGAGGGGTGCTCTGCTACCGCCTGTTCCTCCTCGGAAGCTGTTCACCAAGAGCCGTGAGCGCTGGCGCCAGAAGAACGTCAGCGGGGCCTTCGCAGAGATACGGCAGCTGGTGCCCACGCACTCGCTCGACAAGAAGCTGTCCAAGAACGAGATTCTAAAAATGTCAGTCAGGTATTGTGTTCTTTACTTTCCTTCATTCCTACTTGACCGAAGAATCATAACAGCGATCCTGGTTGCACTCTGATGGGGTCTGGGGGTGGTGGGGATGTGGGGGAAGAATGAGATACTTGCGAATGGCTATCAGGTAACCCACTTCAAGGAGTCTGCGGTGGTAAATTTTTGTCATGTTCGGAATAGTTTATCCATAGCGACATATAATAAAAACACGATGAACTACTTTCATTGAAACAATTTCTATCAAACATACACTTTTTTTATGAAAGTTGCAAATTTCTTATTTAATAATTATTATAATTTAAAGAAGGTTCATAGAAGTTTTTGATAGACACCGGGGCCAGACAACCACTCTTTAGTTACAAATGGATAGACTTTAATCTTATTGCCCTAGATTTCTTCTTGCTAATTCATCTATGCAGCTAATGCTTTAGCCACGCAGCATAGGCGTACTAACGCCGTATGACGTAAAAACCGAGTCTTCTACAAGATATCTCTTAATGCGTAAAACTTCAAAATAACATTAAAAAATATCATTGCCATTAGGTACATCGGCCTCCTCTGCGAAGTCCTAGAATGGCAGAAGAACCACGGTCTCAACAAAGAGAACACTCTAGCCATCAAATGCGAGTCCCCCCTCAGCCCGCAATCTCGCCGCCTCCGCCTCAAGAGACCATATTTCGAAGACGACGGTCCCAGAACCAAGGTTTTCATTGAAGACAAGTACGGCAACGAGGAGAATGAGGAACGGCGGACCCAGCGCACTTTCACTTGCACCAAAACCGAGTTTATATTCGGGAAGGACCATTTGCGTGTGCTGAGGAACCATTATTATTGCCCACCAAGGTGGCGCCAGAACGTGCCGTTTAGAAATCTGACGCCGGATAAGAACGGGAATAATCTGCTGATGATTGCGCCGCAGAATGGGAAGGACGATAAGTTCAAGGAGAGGGAGGACGGGAAATATGGGAAATAGAGACTAGTATGATGCTCTGGACCTCTAACTTTCACGCTCGTAAAATTAAGGAAATCGTCGTTTACGTAGTATACCTTTCGGGGGGTCTACGATGGTTAATGCGTCTATTGGGGTAAATGCGTCTTTTGAAGATATCTTCGAAACGCAACATTTTAGAATTAGAGAGAGATCCATCCGGGCCAGCAAGAGAACATCCCATCGACGCATTTGCCCTGGTTGACCTTATTTATTTATGTTTAAACTGTTCTAATACTGGAGTTTTAATTTCATTGCTGTGATTGTGTGTGTTAGGATAGTGATTGTTGTATTATAGTTAATTTCCAATTTGTTTGCATGCGGGTTAAGACCCACACGCTCGTATATTAGGTACTTAAAACGTTCCATAAATTAACGTGTTTTAACTTAATGTAACGTCTAAATGTGTAATCTCTGTCATTTTAGTAAAATCCGGCTTGAAGGACCATTTGACTATGTAAGAATTGTACATTTTCATTAAGTACTAATAAATTTTCCTCATTCATACTTTAACAATGGACTCGAGAAGTCAGAGAGTAGTTCCCACGGAACAAGAAAATAACTAAGTAAAAGACCATAAATACCGGCCAAGTGCGTGTCGGGCCACGTGCAGTGTAGGGTTGCGTAGTTACCTGTCTATCTGTATTTGTTACATCGACACGCGCCAAGTAAATGGTGCGGTTGCGTCGGCCGAATTTGTACGAAAGTTGGCCTTTTCAAGTACATTTTGAGTTGGTTGACTATTACTCGGTAACTAGTAATGTCTACTTAGCCGTGATAGATAATCGACCAAAACGACAATAATATATGACCTTATATCAAAGACAGGTAGTCTAAAATATGAATATTACAATACCTCATCCTTTTAGAGATTTCCCCGGTTGTTCCCTAAGCGAGCCCGCGGTCCGCTTTGACACCTAACCCCTAGTTTCACGATTAAATCGTCTGCCGCCTGACCTTCCAACCTAGAGGGAAAACGAAATTTTATTGGGATTAGACCGGTTGCCTCAAGATGTTTCCTTAACCTTTTGACAGCCAGGGTGCAAAACAAAACGCTGCCAACCTGACGCCAGTGATAAATTAGAAGTTACGAGCTCTGAAAAGATAGTGATTGCAAAGTACGATATCGATGACGCCAATAACCTCGAGCAAATGCGTACTTACGTGTCAAAAAACAGTTACAGGTTTCGGAAAATTAAAATGTCTCGTATAAAATTGTTTAAAATGTATGCAAAAGTTATGGTCGTCCGTGGCCGTCGTGGCGTCAATGGTACGACATTTAGTTGTAGGCCACAGCCTACTGTGGCTGTCAAAAGGTTAACTGACAATATACATATAGTAATCGTTTTTTATACTTAATCAATCAGATTAAAGTATTGGATCTTCGTTGTGTACTGTATGTCGTGTTGTGATACCCAATATCCAAAAGGTTCTGTCTTTCGTTTAAAATTATCTGTATAATTTATGTAATATTAATATGTTACTCAGCCAAGATATTCGGTCATATAACATATCATACCTAATCATAACTGTAAGATATTATGTTAAGGTAGATAGATAGGTACTAGTACCTACCTACGCGTTAGAATTAAATACGTTTATAGTTAAACTAAAAATACCATTCCATTCATCAATTTTGTACGTCACTTCATGCAAATAAGTTTAAAATTAATGTATGGTAGGTATAATTATAACAAATATCCAATAAAAAATAATTAAATAGCAATCATAATTTTGTTTGTTTTCCCTGTAAACTAATCCCCACTTGGTTCACTCGAAAAGCATTTCAAGACTTATAAAAATCCCTGGGACGTGTCTTCTCTGGTATTATGGACACTTTGAATAACAAAATTTCACGATTCGCCTTTCATTGTGATCTCCATATAAAACGAACTGTCACTAACCCTTCGTATGACTTGGCAATAATCAGTCGCGGAGTTAACGAAAAAAATATGAAGCCTAAAACAAAACTAGCGGTACTGGTGGTGGCAGTTAATAGTAAACTTGAACTGCCTCTCACAGACTGGAGCGGCCTGGCCGCGGCGGTCAATAGTAAACTTGTCATTAGCTGTCAAATGTACTCTTGACCGCTACCACCGGCAGCGTCAGTGTGATCTGCATCAGCCTTAGGCTTGAATCACACAGTGGCGGTCAATAGTAAAGTTGTCATTAGCTGTCAAATGTACTCTTGACCGCTACCATCACCGGCAGCGTCAGTGTGATCTGCATCAGCATTAGGCTTGAATCACACAGTGGCGGTCAATAGTAAATTTGTCATTAGCTGTCAAATGTACTCTTGACCGCTACCACCGGCAGCGTCAGTGTGATCTGCATCAGCCTTAGGCTTGAATCACACAGTGGCGGTCAATAGTAAACTTGTCATTAGCTGTCAAATGTACTATTGACCGCTACCACCGGCAGCGTCAGTGTGATCTGCATCAGCCTTAGGCTTGAATCACACAGTGGCGGTCAATAGTAAACTTGTCATTAGCTGTCAAATATACCATTGACCGCTACCACCAGCAGCGTCAGTGTGATCTGCATCAGCCTTAGGCTTGAATCACACAGTGGCGGTCAATACTATCGATCTGATCATTGTTCAGTTCAACGCGTTTTAAAACGGCGAATAATCTGTTCTGTTACATGTGAATGTTCACGTCTAGTTGCACCTTTACAGAATCGTATTCACTGCAACGTCATAAAACGACAATTGACATCGTGAAAAGATCACTGAAGGTCCACTGCTGGACATAGGTTTCTGTAGAGAACGTCACAAGTGACACAACCATCGATCGGTTTTGTGCTAACCGTATTGGAAGTAGTTAATAAATAAATATTCATACTAAATACTTAGTATTCAGATCAATGACGCGTAGTTTGCAGTGTCCACGAGACAACCGGATGTCTCGCGGTATTTGAGCTGTGCAACCCGAACTGAGCCAACTTGGACTGGGGCGGAAATATAAAAAATGTATGAACATTTTTTTTTGTGAAACTACGCGTCATTGCTTTACCTATAGTGGATCTGTGGGTAGTAGGTCCCGCGAGTCCATGTTTTTAAAAATTTAATTTTGTTTGTATTCTCAAACACGAAGTAACTCAGTACGACGGTTAACTTTTGACACTAAACCTATTTAGATGGAATTTGGGTAAGTACGAGTTTAGAGATACCCTTGAGACCCGGGGACATAGGACAGTTTTATCCCAGAAACCGGCTCTTAAAATAGTGAAAAGGATGGTGGAATTTTGTATAGGAGCGCGTAGGAAGTCTATAGTCATATTTGCTATTAGATTTTGTACAAGCGTAGCGTTAACCACCTAAGGTGATTAACGCGGAGGTTATTAATACGTGAAGTCACGGGCTTATAAATGGCAGTGGACCGTTTCCATGAATATTTCCACATTTCCTTTCCACTTTACCACATGAATAACAGCTGCTTTCCAAAAGCAAATCCATTGGTTATTACAGAAAATACCGAATAGCTGCATGTGGTTCGATAATATTTGAGGAGTTAGGTACGTCGATTTTTCAAGGGTCTTAGAATCACCTTTGGCACTTCATTAGTTGTTATTTCAACGGTATCATATCAGAATCTGTGATGAACTTTTGTAGTTCATCATTGAGGAGCTCCATAAGTCATCTCGGCTCTTCATCATCAATTCCACTTCACCAAATTTATGGTTTCCCCGGTAAAAACACGAGTTATAATCACTACACGCCTCCCTAATATAATCGAGGAGTTCCCTCATTCCTCATGGATCCCATCATCCAAATGGATTTTTAAGCATATTCTTACAAACAAAAACAAATCGTACGAATCGGCTCATAAATGACGGAGTTCTGAGGTCCTGCAAATTATGCAACCGAAATGAGAACCTCCTATTTTTGAAGTCTGTTAAAAATGGCACTCGATTGGACTTTAAGGTCGTTTTTCGCGTGGCAGCAACCCGGCAGTATGTTATGGAATTAGGTGGGGTAGGGCGCGTGCGTTCTGCAGATAAGGGGGGTGTGCGGTGCCTCTTGCAGCGGGCTGTTCAAAGTAGGGAATATTCAAATAAATAAATATTTGGGGACAATCTTACACAAATTGACTTAGTCACCAATTAAGCAAATCATGTAGCCATAGTAATATAACGGCTACTGGATGACGACGACGATATATATACATATTTATATAGATAAATCCGTACACGGCGGGAATAAGTTGACAACTCGAGATGTAAAATGGAAGAAAATTAAACTTTATGTTATATGTACATAGAGTTCAAATTTCTTCCAGTTTTCCTCTCGACTTGCCAACTTATTCCCGCCATGTACTCATTGAACAAATATTCAATAAGCTCGCAAATGGATGATGTGCGGTTTTTGACCGAGATGGTTCTAAGCCATTTTTGTTTTGTCAGTGTGTTTTATTAAGCAATTTATTTCACGATTACCTACCTATAGTGATACAAGCGACATCGCCGCGAAAACACTCCTGAAGAAGAACTCCCGAAGAGTTCGAAACATGTCGCCCGTAGTGACATTGAATTCGTGAGTTGAACCGTGTAATTATTAGTATTATTTCAACATGTCTCACGAAAGTTTAAATTCGAGTACCTACCTAGTTATAATTCATCAAAATCTCGTCAAAATCTACCATATTGACATTATTGTATTCAATCACTCGAACGTCCCATACAAATTGGATCGCTCGTGGCTTATCATTCATCTAACAATCGCATTGCCACGTGCCACCACGCAACGATATGGCAAATCTGTTTCTACATGTGTAGAACTACCAATACTGCAATGGATTGTATGGTAGATTCGTCATTTGATTTTCAAAAGATCATTAAAATTGTTGCTACTTTTAAATTATTATTTTCTATCGCTGTTCATTACTAACACGATCATAAAATATTTGATTTCAATTTACTGGTGAAAGACATTTTGAAATCAGATTAGTGGTTTCGGAACTTACCCCCTACATTCAAAGCTACAATCTCACCATCAGTCCGTGACTAATGGCCCGTCCCAATAATCAATCCACCGATTGTTTTCCTTACCAACAGTTACATTTTGGACAAATGTCAAAATGTAACTGCCGGTAAGGAAAACTATCGGTGGATTGACTATTGGAACCGACCATAACAAGTTTGTCGTTTACCTACCGCTGTATCTTCATCATCATCTTATCAGCCGAAAGACGTCCACTGTTGGACATGGGCCTCCCCCAAAAAGTGCCACAATGACCGGTCCTGCGCCACCCGCATCTAGCGGACTCCCGCGACCTTTACCAGATCTTCAGTCCACCTGTATACTGTGGACACAACATTCTCCATGTTCTGACCCCGTATTATGGTTGCAGTTATCACGCGATAAGAGGCAAAATAAGTGTTTGTCACTCGCAGAAGTCACTGCACTGCTTAGATTAAATGTCATGTATGATATATTCAAACCGTGTGACAGTGACGCGATTGTACACTACTCTCTTAAACCATTTATTGTATTTCTGATAAATGATAATGATGGACTTTTTATCAACAAACGATAAAAACCGACCATCGTTGACCACAGTCCAGTCAAATTTACTAGGAGCAAATATTACCGATACAATATTAAAAGGCACAACATATCTATTTACTTTTTCATCTATCCGCCCTCACGAGTTGCGGTATCAGTACAGTCCACTCGAGGGTAAATTGATTGTTATTGCCCTTTTAACTGGGGCTGGTTGACGCGTCACCGCCGGGGTGAGAGAATTTTATTGAGTTTTTTATCGCCAGTCTTTATAATAGAGGGCGTTAATGACGGATTAAGTGAGCTGGAAGCTACCGTGGACAAAATCGCTGCCAAACCCTTATTGAACCGAGGATTCGTTGAGTTGGCAGCTATAGACAAATGCTGATCCCTCACTCTCCAACACAGCACATTCACGGGAGCTCTGGCAACTACATATATACTCACCACCAGAAATACCACACCACATACCTAAATAGGTCTGGTGTCATGTGTAGGGTGGAGGTAATTCCCCAGTTGAGCTGCTGAAATATGAGCGAGATGACATTTCACTGCGCCCTACCTCTCTAACTTAGACGAATCCATACTAATATTATAAATGCTATAGTGTGTCTGTCTGTCTGTTACCTCTTCAGGCTTAAATCGCGATTTAAATGTTTGGTATAGAGATAGTTGAGGTCGTTTTTATCCCGGAAATCATCAGGGGATGATTCTTAGAGAAGAGGGTGAAATGGGGGATGAAAGTATGTATGGAGCCACGAGCTCCTCAAACGAGTTCCACGCGTGCGAATATTAAAATCTATTTAAGCTACATTTTGTTGATTTCTTCATTCGATCACGTTTCTGTGTCGACAAGGAAAAGTAAAACAAAGTCTTACAGAAATAAATACAGTTTTTAGCCCTTTGTTAAAGTTTCGAAGCCACGTGCCAGAGAAGTCTTAAAAATGCAAATTATTTTGCAATAGAACGTTTGAAAACCTGAGGGTTAATCACGTGACCTTTCCAGCGAGCGTTGCCGTGGTCCGAACGAGCGTTCGAAACGTTGCGTGATCAACCCGCTGCTGTGCTGCGAATACGTAACTACTCGATTACGAATTAGCGGCCGGCGCGGCTCCAAAAGCGCATTAGGTACATAGAACGCAAGCAAATCCGTGGCATAAGATATAGCCTATGATGTCCATCCCGAAGGTGCAACTGGTGAAGGTGAGGTGATAGTGGTACTATATACAGGTATAATAATTTCTAAAATCAGATGAGTACTTTCGAGATTAACCCCTATATACAAACTTAAAACTTTACAAACTTACAAATTCACAGATTATTGGCCCGACAAGCCACGGTACACAAGTGCCGCATTCTTATGGACGCTGCTTAAATCATCTTTTATAGATGTTAGAGGCCTATGATTAAAATGATGATGAAGACAAAATTTAGCATTCACATGTTTCCACAACCCCAGCTCTCATGAATTGTAAGCTAGTAAAAAGATCTAGATTATTTACTGTCAACATTTTATTCTACTTCAACAACTGTAGGTTTTTGAGCAAAACTTTTGCCCGCGTCCTCTTCAAAACCAAACTTACATAATTTGGACGTTGTACTTGTGTTATTTTCGCTTCGCATGTCAAGTGGCGCAGCTAAAACAACACCTAGAGTAAAAAAACACTTTATTTACAGTTCACTCTTAAGCTTGCTCCTGTCTAATTTCCTGAACGCACTGATGGCCTTCAGCACATCTTCTGCCAAAGTTTCAGGCAGTTCGAAGGCGATGAAATGACCTCCGTCTTCCAGCACAGTTACACCGACAGTGTTGGGGAATTTCTGTCTGAGGATGGTCGGGGATTGGTAGATCAGCTCGTATTTAGCTTGGAGTAACCAGGTTGGCACGAATGTGGGGATTCTGAAAAAAAGTGGTGGACGACTTCAGTGAACAAACACAGATTTAAAAATTGAATCATAAGGAAGACCGTCATTATCTTGAATGTAACAGAAATTATCTCGAAAAAAATCGGCGAAGTGCGTGTCGGGCGCAGTGTGGGTTCCCGTAGTTGCCTGTCTGTCTTTGTAACATCGACACGCACAAGCCAACTAAACGGTGTGGTTCCGTCGGCCGAATTTGTACGAAAGTTGGCCTTTCTACGTACACATTAAGTTGGTCGACGATTACTCGGTAACTAGTTATACCTACTTAGCCGTGATAGTTTTCCTTTTTAAATTGATTGTATGTATGTACTACTGCCACGATTGTTTATTTAAATAAATGAGTATTTGTTAATTAAAGTTAATGGGCTAATGAAACGTAACCTCTAGATGAATGTTATTTATGATTCTTGTAGACCTTTTGACTTTGATTGTTTTCACATTCCCAGTAGTAGCCATTCAGCCAGCAGGGGGGGGGGGGGGGGGGGGAGACACTTGACTCGAACAAAAATTAGGCCTTTAAGGTGGTTCGCTTTCCGTACAAAACGTTATTTGACATTCGCAGGCTAACGGCGTGATATTGAAACTTATGTAACAAACTTTCATAAATTGGCTTTCCATTTGCGCGAAATTCCCCCTTTCCTAGAATAAACTTGTATACTTAATCTAGAATAATTTGAGATATTTGTGATATTTTGGGAGCTCGAATTATTCTAGTTTATCCTACTAATATTATAAATGCGAAAGTTTACATGTTTGGATGTTTGTTACTCAATCACGCTTAAACGGCTGGACCGATTTTAATGAAATTTTGCACGAAGATAGTTTTTATCCCGAGTCCACGCAGAAGAGGTCGCGGGCGGAAGCTAGTAAAAGTATATTTTATGAAAGGGGCAATTTCGCGCATTTACGAGAGTTTGTTCGATAAGTTTCTTAAAATATCACGTCGTTAGCGTGCGAATGTCAAATAACGTTATGTATATGGAAAGCGAACCACCTTAAAACCCAATATCATGCAAACGGATCACTGAGTGGAAAAATGGTTTTAAGAAACCTATAACCCTGGGCTCCTTTACTCGAACATGATCCATAACGCTAGGAAGATGACTTTACGTGTAGGAGAGGACACGTGATGTTTTTTTTTAAGATTTCATTCTACCCTTATGTTGGCGTGATTTATTTACCCATGTCGAATTACAGCTTTCTAGTAAAACAGTTTAGGTTATTGAGCTAAGCCGCAGACGGACAAGGCGAAACTATAAGGGTTCCTTGTTGACTACGGAACCCTAGAAAGTTGATTCGGACCAATAGGCGAAAATCTTGACTCGATAATTTCATTTAATTGGAGATATTATTACATCTTCTTAATGGATTTTTGGTCCCAATACTTCGAATAAAATAGTTCTCCTCTGTAATTATAGTCGTTGCAATTTAACCAAATAAGAGCATAGTTTACACGCACACATTCTCGACTGTATTTCTAAGAGGGGTATTTAGACAGAGATGGAGAACGGAGAAGAGACTTCATCCCAAGCCAATCCAAAAAAACTGACGTTAGTGTTTCATGATCTTGTCATACGAGATGTGCTCCTGGTGATGATGATGGCGACAATGATGAAGATGACATTGTTACTGATGATGATACCTAGCAGCAGCGATGAAATTTTGTTGATGTGGATGTGACTGTGGCGGCGACGATGAAGATAATGAGGATAACAATATTGTTGCTGTTGATGATAAACGTGACAATGTTAATAATACTTGTATTTTTATTAGTACCGGTTAAGAGTGTTCTGAACATCGTTCCCCATACTTTCGGCATACAGCCTCATGGACGTGGTGATGGAGTTTGTAGACCAGTACAGCATGAGGTTATCAATTATCTGGTCGCGAGTGAAGCGCTCTTCGAGCCCGCCGTCGGCGCGAGTCTTCCAGTTGGGGTTGGTCCAGGTGGAGAACTTCTCCGTGATGTAGGCCAGGAGACCAGACGGAGAGTCAGAGAGGGCTACGCCTGGAAGGAATCAGAAGTAGTTTTAATAATTTCAAAATGTTTCATTTTGAATGCTTCGGTCATTATATTGAGGATTTACCGGTTGATGTGTAGCTCTTTTTAAAGGCGATTATCATGTGATATGATTATCATCATTTCATTTCAGTATTTTTATTGTCATGTCATGTAATCATGTGATATATTTAGTACATGATTCGTCCTTTTGTAATAAAGAACAGTAAAATGCCGTTGATGTAGAACCATCTCAACAATAGTTGCAGAAAAAGAGAAGGTTTTCATGTTTTAATCCTACAACCTAATCTCAGGTTGGGCTACTCTAAGTCAGTTAAATTAAATTCGTAATCATAGTACCAGTTTTACCGGACATTGTTACTAATACAACCCATTTACTTACCCACAGTATCTGGCTTAGTGGCTTGAATATGCATGTATCCCGACTCCTCAAGTATATACGAGAAGATCTTCCCCAGGGGATACATGCGGTCGGCGAGGTGGGACTCCACCACCAGGGACGGGAAGACCGAGCCCAAGATCGTTTGTACGGTGCTGTAGGGGGTCTGCACCATGGCGAAGTTGGCGTGCCAGCCTAGGACGTCCTGTTGAATTGACCAATTAATTAATGATGATTGTTAGTACATTACAATTTTGAAGGATCATTGAGTAGTTTTAGGAGGAGATGGGAGAGGAATGTTATCTCACTGAAATTTTGAGCAACCTAACTGTTAAATAACGATTCCCTGTTTACAGAAGATCGAATTCAAATGCACTGGTGGAGTGGTGTACTCAAGACGAGTGTCACGGTTGCTTCTGAGGATGCGTTGCATTTCCGACGAGAGATTTGTTTTGATCCTTGATAACACAGCGATGCCTTATGCATCTTTAACGGCAGTAGGTTATGGACAAAAGCAAAGCGTATTACAAACGCTTTGCTTTTGAGAAATCCCTAAAATATCATGATTTAAAGGAACATAAAGTTAGTGGCTTTCTTGATCTAACCGGGAAGACATGCTTACGTCAGGGAATAGTGTTGCCATGCTGGTGCCAACTGTACTGCCCCAGTCTCCTCCCTGTGCGTAGAACTTCTTGAAGCCGAGCCGGTGCATCAGGTTCCGGAATACCACCGACACTTCGACTGCTCCCAGCCCGGGGCGGACTGCCGCCTGGAAATACCATCATTGTTAATATCATCCTTTTAAGCTCGTCATTGTTTTTCAATTAGGTTCAGCTACGTAATATTTCTTCTTCTCATTTAAATGACACAATTTATGTTGACTGTAATCGGAAATATTTTAAGTTTTCACTTTAACGGATAACGAAATCACTTGCAAATGCCCATGAAGCTGCTACAACAGATTTACTGCTACTTATGGCAAAAGCAAAGTCTGAGTCGTATGCGTGTCAAGCTGTTACGATATATTTTCCACTATTATGGCATAAGCATGCTAGATGACCTTGATTGTGTTGTTAATTATGATGAAGTATTCCAATTAACATGAAACAAAGAAGTCTTAAATAAAAATTCTTCTAAATACTCATAAAATGTGAACCAAAGCAAAGCTACTTACATCAGAGAAGCCGTAACCAGGCAAGCTAGGCACGATGGCCTCGATAGCGAAGTCCCGGTCCTTGCTGACGGCGGTCAGTAGAGGCAGAGCCTCGTAGAACTCCCGCACTGAGCCTGGCCAGCCGTGCATAAAGAGCACAGGTACAACCTCCACTCCTGCTGGGACCTGTAATATCATTATCATACAGCCTTCACCAACAGAAAAAAAACGAGCGAAAAAACATACTTTAATTATGGGCCTAATCAGTCTGTGTCAGTCTACTGATGTACATGGGGCTCTTCCATGGCACAATATGGAGCTTTGTGTATAACATATGTTAATCCTGACAAGTCATTCGACGCTGAAAGCCACTGGGCCTGGTGGCGGGCTGCTGGTAGCATTAATTGTTCTCGGAGGCCATGAATGTGGTAGACATTAGGGAACGAAAAGGTTCTGTAAGATATAGTTGCCTATTCGTTGAGCATGAACCATTTGAAATCTTCAATAAGTACACTTTTCAACTGCATCTCAGCTTTTAGATTATGTATCAAATACGAATCATAGTGCATACAATTTTGACGTTTAACATCAGACTGTCCTTATTCCATTATGTATGTATTGTCAAATATGGCATAAGAGAAGGAAACTGGATTACCTCCGGTTTAACCCTGATGAAGTGAATATCTAAACCCTGGATATTGGTCTTGTAATGAGGGAACTTGTTGAAGAACCTCGCCCTCTCCTGGAAGTTGTACTTTTCGGCCCAGTATTGCACCCAGCTGTCCAACTGCTTGCTGTTGAACCCGTATTGGAAGCCGATGTCTTCCAGCGGAGGGGTCCACTTACGATGGTTTTTCAGACGGTCTTTGAGGTCGGTGATCATCTGGAAAGACCACTTTGTTACTAGCTTGGGAGTACAAGAGAGTCCGTCAATTACGACTAGGTCTCTACCTAGTCGTAATTGACGGACTCTCTTGTCATTATATTCGAAATGCTCTACCGCTTTTAACGATGATGTAGAAAAAACCTAAACTCATCATTGCGTGAGCCTGTATGTGTGCGAGCGCTTGTAACTATGAAGCTTTGTTATGTATGGCAGTTACAAATCAGTAGTCGTCGTCATTTATAGTATAAGTGAATGCGTGCGCCAGTAGGTAACGACGACTGATTGAGTGATTTGTTGACTGAGTCTTTATATATAGATAGATAGGTAGACTTCCACATCAAACATAAGCTGTTGGACCAGAGCTCAGCTGTGTCACTCCACAAAAAATACGATTTTGAAGAATATTAATTTACAATAGTTTTTTTTTATTTCATTTTAAAACTTAACTAAGAAGTTTTATTCAAGAATCCAACAAACTTTCCAGCCGGAAGTAATTAAATATATAGATTTGAACGAAGCATGCATTCTCTTGTTTCGTTTGATTTATCTTCTTTTATTTCAGTTTATTTATAATTATTTGACGTCTGAAATTTTGTTGGATTTTGTGTGGAGGTAACTATTTAACTGATAATATATCCGTTATTTTTAAAAAGAAACTGTTACAATTAATTATTATCAAAATGTTATTTATTTAGCAAGTTGCCAGTTTATTGACGACTATGTTTCCAAAGCGACACCTAGTTGGCTTGACAGCTCTGTTGGATCAGTTCTGATGGATGCACAACCAAAAGGGTTTGGGTGGTATGCGGTTTTTATCGGAACAATCATTACCGATTCGCTGAATGTGACCTTGAACGGCCTGACGCTGGTGTCCTGTTTCCCCTGCAGTTTCGGGCCCCACCACGCGTTCAGGTCCAGCTCGGGGATGGGAGGCGGTTTCTTCAGGAACATGTAGTAGATGCCCACCGCCGCTAGAGCGTAGAGCGGGACTAGGAAGAGTACGCGAGCCATCTACAATTAGAAATGTGATCCAGGATAATCTCAAAAAGGTTGGTTTCCAAGTTTTTTTTTTAAACATTCACAAGGACTGAGGCCAGTTTCCGTTTAGGGAGTTCTTTGAAGGGAACATGTAAAATTACCGAAAACTTGCATGCGAGGTGTCAAATTTACTATAACACATCTTCGCATATCTTTGATGAATACTCATCCTAATTTATATAAAATATTTTGTGTTTTTCTCCGGAACACAACTTACTGTACTAATGTCTATACTAATGTATAGTATTAAAGGTAAAATTTGTAAGTCTATAATGTAAACTGCAAACTTTGGAACATCTCTAAAAATATTTCACCAGTGCATAAAATTGGCCTTCGTCATGGGTTCACTATTGGAAGGCATAAAGTCATTTGTACTATTATTGTTACGCATAATTGCTTTTCGCCGAAATAGTGATGTGCATAATTCTCATTACGCATAATTATATACGCATAACATTAAAAAGCATAAATACTGAAAGCATAATCTTCATGAAGACTGATGACAAAAAGCATAAGCACAAATAGGCATAATAATCAATTGGCATCATATCAAAATGCATAACAGTAATGTCCCAAACAAAAGTTATGTAAACCTAATAGTTATTTAAAAAAAACTACACCAATGGCTTAATAACAAAAACTTCTACAGCTTAAACGAAATTTTCGACATGTAATATTTTAGATATCTTCTTAGAGAAGTTGAGCTAGTAAATAATGTTAATACGTGTATGTGTACCTAATTGTCTAATAAGTTTCAAAATAGAACATGTGCTCACTGTTTTTTTTTATATACATAGATTTATGGAATTATTTTGCGTACCAATTATGGTTAAACATGTAAACCTACCAATTATTCTGTAACACCTGTAACCGGTTATGTTTAATGCAAATAAAGATATTATGATTATGATTATGATTAACCTAACCGCCGGAGCGTGTCGACGTCACCCCGCGAAGCCTTGCCTTTTTCTGCTCTAAGGGACACAAGCAGACCCTAACCTAACCTACTAATGATACCATTGTTACGATTATTTGGGTTTTTTACTGCGGGGGGCTTTGCCCCCCGAACCCCCCTCGTCCCCCGGGTCCTTCCAGAATCAATAGCAACGTAGTTTAGCAACCATCATTCATCGATGAAAATAAGTCAATATTATAATAAATGTTTTCACAATAATAATAAATGCATTGTAACAACGAAACTGAGTTTTATTCATTTAGAAAACTGAAATTATGGATAATGACAGATATACCAAATAATTATTAGCCCAAACAATAGTATGCGTAATGTATATTCGGCCAATACAGATTAGTTCAACTGCAATTATGCTATTAGCGTAGTATGCCAAAAAAGTAGTAGGCCAAAGTATTACTATGCGAAAGTACTATTATGCCAAAACAAATTATGCCACACTAATTATGCGAAACAATAATAGAATAAAAAAAATTATTTGACCCAAGGGGATCCCTTCGTCATGGACATAGCCACCATAGCCAGCCAGGCAGCTACTGTTTATAAATTTCTCCTTACCCTGTTCTTACTGGGTTGCGATTCCAGAGGTCTTAACTTGACGGAACGATATGACTTTTCGTTCGCATCTCTGTAATTCAGTTTGAAGAATGAAATTAAATGAAAGTGGGAATATCCTGGGGATATACCTATGACCTATGACATGCCGGAGGCGTTATGTTTTGATTTTAAATCGAGCTACTACTTAGATACAATTTAGCTTAACATTTAAGATTTTTTTCCTAATATTTTGTAGGTAAGTATATTCATATTCAAAGTAAAAAATACCTTAAAAATCTGAATTCGAATCAAGTGGGCATCGGTTCTAGCACAATATACTCTGTACTAATAACACGACAGCAGTAAGTTAGCATGCAATAAACGAAGTTTGAATTTCGATGGCAAAATGTCATTAATAACTAAGTATGTTTTTGTTACCATATTGGTCACATCTGTCTGTGTATCGTTAATCGCCCTTATCGAAAAATAACATAGTATTTAGTGCAACTTAATGCATGTTCCGTCTCAAGTCTGTGCGAGATTCAGTATGCGCAAGAGTGGGAAAGCAACACGCCGTTGTGATATCTAAGGAAACTGAGATAACTTAGTTGTAGCAATTTCTCTCCGAACAACACTCCATGGGAAAATAGACCTTAGATTTCCCAATGTAAGGTCCTTTATTAACACTTAATGAGATAAATATATCTATAAAGACTCTCGCTCGCTCTCATGCGAAAAAAAAGCTCAAAAAGCAAGACGGACTGAACTAAACAATCTGAATTGAAATGTTTATCATGGAAACGTGGAATGCAGTCATTGATAATACTTGCAGACAATACAAGTTTGAAAATTATTGTTAAAGCGTTAAGTTACCGTAGATAATAAATAAAACTAAAATCCATACATTACAAATACTTAATAAAGATAGTGTTTAAAAGTACCTTGCACACGACTTGTTCACTCCCAAGACGGACCAAAAGTGACTTATTATTACTTATGTAATTTGCCTGAGCCTGAGTCACTTATTAAAAGTCTTATCTTAGTTTGATCATTTTAAAAAAGGACTTTAACCAGTAACTAGTTGGGTCCATTTTGATAAAGCTACGGATGTTGTGATACACATTTGGAACATGACTGGCACTTATCGTAACCTCGACCATGTAAATAATCATCGTGTTTGTTTGTCTGTCTAGCAAAACCTGTGAGTTGTCATATTGAAAACATTAAGTAAAATAGATTTAGTGACTTGCTGTTTGGAGAGTTCACATTCACATGGCATGATTCCTAGGTATCAGCTGAAATAAAAGAAAATGTAATGAATTACTTTACTGTGTTATTTTCATATTTGTATACCAACTTACAGGCTGATATATACAGCTTCTAAAACTATTATGACATTCATAACTCATGAATAAAGATACAGAAAGTGCGAAATCATCATGCGTTGTGATATTATCTCTAAATATCGCACAATAATTATGTTAGTTATACACGTGAATTTATTGTTTTATTAAAGTAGGTATTTGACAACAGTGAAAATAAAATTTTCATTAGCAACAGTTTAATATTTTCATTTGTCATATTAAGATTTTTAAATTCATAAAAACGAACACTAAGGACGTTGTTTGATTGTGACGTCACAGGTAAATAATCCCTACAAAATCCCATACCTACTAACGGAGCATTTTTGACGTTTCATACAAAGAAGCTGACTTGACTTTTGTCGAATACCGTATTGCAATGAATTAAGTGTCATACCTACTTATATTTTATTTTACTTTTGTCTCACGTAAAAACTAATGCCTACGCTCCGGCCTCCTTAACTGACATATTGGCTAAGGATTTTGATGGAAATCTGTGCGACATCAGCAAGTTTAAGATACCGCATACCGATACCGCTCCGTCCAATGCGGAAGTGACCTGAAAATGAAATCAACATCATCATCATCATTTAGGCCTCCCCCAAAGAGTGCCAAAGTGACCGGTTGCGCCACCCGCATCCAGCGGACTCCGGCGATTCTTACCAGGTCATCAATGCACCTTGTGGGGGCCTCGCCACGCTGCTCCTTCCGGCACGCGGCCGGCCGCCACTCGAGAACTGTTCCGCATCAGCCATCCGTTCTACGTACAGTGTGAAGATAAAATCGCGTTTCAAAAATTGCAAGGATTCTTTAAACTCCACAGAAAACTCTACCAAGTGAAACTCCCTAAGAAGCTTTATCAGATTTTTCACAAACTTCGGAATTCTTTTTTTCCAAGCTCATAATTGGGTTTCGTCTCGGGGCTTCAGTTTATTAAGAACCGCGCAAAAACAAATCTTTACTGACAGGAATTAGAAAGTAATTAAGATCCTTTCAACCCCAAAAAGCTTTTTGCTTCTTTAACTTTTTTAACGGAGCTAATTTATAATTGTAACATTTTTAATGGAATAAGTACCTACTTAAAATACAGGGAACAGAGAATCCAAACGCATGTCAAAAGTACTTGAAAACATTACCTAGATTGTCATAACACCAGCATAGAGCTGTGAAATTACATTAGTAAACACAAAATCTACCAGGATGTTAAACTAATACTACTAATACCTACATAAAACAGGAGCTTGCCTGAACTCACCCTTAAAAACATCATACTAGATATAAAAATAATTAAGTTCTGTTACAACCGCAACACTTGTGAGAACGTGTTTTATCCAAAGCGATGTGGAATATGCGAAATGAGGTCACCATTTAAAAGCATAAAACAGCGGAACTTGCCCGAGTTTACCCATAAAAACATCATAATTAATTATTAATTGAACGAGAGTTTAATAGTCTTGATTGATACTCGTTATCTTGTTGATTATCGTTATCTTATCTTTTATAACCGGGTTTAGATATACAGGGTGTAACAAAAATGTGGTATGAACCGAGCAAGAAATGTAAAAAAACAAACGCGTGAAAAAAATTTTTTTCGTTTTTTCTTATTAGAACACGATACCTGTATCGTGTTCCTATACCTTGATCGGTTCATACCCCATTTTTGTTACACCTTGTATATGTCAAATCGTTGTCTTAAAAAAAACTCATATTGTAAACGCCCGAGCATTAAAGTACGCAAAACACACACACACCACCACGTTTTTTTAAGTCGATCGAAAACCGACTGGCAACCCAACAATAAAACACGCGCGACAGAGCGCCCGCCAACACCTAAAAATCGTTATCTCAATAAAAACCAATATCAATTTATTTATAAGCCCCTAATGATATAATAATGTTTCCCATCCTCGACACGTGCCGATGGTGCTATCGGGCTTGACTTGTGACACGTGGCAGTAAACCTCATGGGAAATGGCACCCTCGTTTTAATCCCTCAATTGTATGTGATGATGCAAATTGAGGATTAATATTTCAAGATGTTGTTTGTTTGACAAAGTGTTTTTCGATTTTTTTATGTTGATGTTTAGTACATTAATACTTTGGTGCATTATACTAGATGAAAATCATCAAGAGAAAAGAAAAAGAAGCATTGGCAATTTGCCAGCGGAAAATGAAGCGAAGTATGCTGGGCATGAAACTTTCTGACAAAATAAGCAATAAAACCATTAGAAAAACAACAAAACTAAATGGTATTGTAAATCGGATAAGATCATGCAAATGGAACTGGGCAGGACATATTTGTAGAATGGAACAAAGCAGGTGGACGAAGAGAGTAACCGAGTGGATACCGAGAGGCGAAAAGAGGAAACGTGGACGCCAAAGGAAAAGGTGACGCGATATTTTCTGCCAACGGCTCGGCTGACTGGATGCCAAATTTGGAACGAAGGGGCACGCTGCAGAGGCGACTTCTACCTAGAGTATTTTTTTAAGTTTAACAGTTAATATAATTAGTGTAATTATTATTGGTAGTAGAAATAAAGGCTTTTTTATTTAGTTATTTTATTTCAAATTCAAAGTTCAAAAAAATCTAAATTCTTTATTTTGTAAGATACACTTTGTCTATAATCTAAGGCGATGGATTTATTTATACTAAATGTAAATCATTGTAAAACTCACGTTAAATTGTAAGAAAATAAATATAAGTTTGACATATGTGTGTTAACAAGGCTAATCACTTTTTCGCATCAACAGGTTTTTTTCTGAGAGAAGGTGAAATTGCATTTTCATCGATTCGACATTATGCTTGCCAAAATTAATTAATTTTACTACACTAGTAAGCCATGGGTATAAGAGTCTAGCATCGTATTCCATTTTATGAAATGTGTTACGTATCAACCCTTTTATTGAAAAAAAAAATCAAGTTTAGTACTCCAGACTTAGAAATTTCGAGTGAATCACTAGCTTAGCGACATCTGTTTCGGATATTGACAAAACTAATGTAGACTATGTCAACCAGCTGTGGAAATGATTATAATATCTGGCTGTAGATGGCGAGACTAAACAGAGGGACCGCCATCGCCACCTTCGTTGTGTCATGGTACTCATTCATGGTTGATATGAAACGTAAAATAGTGTTTGATGTTGTTGTTAGATGGCAGCACTTACGTGGTTTGGTTAGTTATTGATTTTTAGCTCGTGGTGTAAGTTTTACTATTATCTATTCTGTGGTGTAAGTAACAATTTGTTGGGAAGTTACGTATTTATTTTAATGTCTCGAACGGAAAAGGAACGTGAAATTTTCAACTTCAAGTTCCTCAACATAGTATAATTTAACAATGCAGCTAATTGGGAAATATGGCTTCTTACTACAAATGATTAGTCTTATTTTTAGGGAAAAGGTGTAAAGCATGCCATTTCAATCTGGAGACCGTGTGTTCGAACTCCGGCTCATACCGCTAGGTTATCGCAAAAAAAATAGTATGAAATATAATTTGATGTATACTTAACAGTAGGTAGCTTTTCGGTGAAGGAAAACATTGCGAGGAAACCAATCTAATGCCAAACAAGGTCTACTTTTCCCTCTGGGTTGGAAGGTCAGATGGCAGTCGCTTTCGTAAAACCCTAAAACCCCTAAAACCCTAAAACCCTATACTACGCGCTTTTGCCTAATCTTGGGATTAGTTGCCACGCTTTGGCATCTAAGTAATCCCAAGACTCCAGGACAACCGGGACAACGCTGTGAGGAGAACATAAATGTAGGTACCTATATTGGATATCTTTTTACAAATAATAGGTAATTTCCATGGCTAAAGGGAATCTAACGACACCTCAAGAATCCTCGCAAATCCATCAAGCCGTTTGAACTGGACGGCTATCACTCGACGGCGCGCGAGCTCTCTCGATTTTTCTCGCACTATACTCTCTCTTATTAAAATACTTAGAACAAGAGGTATAGTGCGAGAAAAATCGAGAGTATGTCGCGGCCGTCCCATGATAGACGTGCAGTACCCCGTAAAATAGAATTATTCTTGTCTTTATAAAAACCTAAATATTAAATATATATACTTGCTTCCGCACGTGACTTCGTCTGCGTGGACCCGGGATAAAAACTATACTATATTTACAAAAAACTATCCTATATCCAGGCTATATAATATCTTCGTGCGAAATAGCATCCAAATCGGTTGAGCCGTTTAAGCGCGGTTTAGTAAGAAACATCTAATCTAAACATCCAAACATACAAACATCTGAACATCCAAACTTTCGCTTTTATAATATTAGGAGGATTTGACATACACACATACACTAAAAAAACTCCTGAGGCAATTGGGTAAAAAAGTGATCCATTATATATATTATATTTAATTTTATCTCTTTTTATTTAGTTTTGATCTTACCTAAGTATAATAGGTATATTAAGGCTAAAATAAAACACAGAAACTAACAAATGGATCTAATCTAATTATGTATATTTATTTATTATCATTTAGGCAATTTTTCCAGCGCTTACATAAGATCATGTAGCTAGTCTATAAATTATTTGATAATCACTTTAATAAATGTTGAATTCCTATTTTTGATAATTATTGTCATAGAGTTATTGTCTCTTTTAGCTGTTTAAAGTTATTTTTGCACGGGCAATTCTGTAAGCAATTATTGCCCAACCGACATGAAATTGCTGTGGTAGTGACGTCACAATATAGGCAAAAAATGGAGCAATTCCTAACGTCTTATTCCACACAAGATATAAATCAAGGGGGTAGTATTCCAGACAGCAAAATGCTGTATTGAGCAAAAATGGTAATTATGCTAGATTACAAGAGTTAGGAAGCCGGTTATTAAATGTTGACACTCATTTTACGTACATGTATTAAGTTTGGTTTTGGTTTATGTGCATATGCCACATACCCTTACAACATCGAGGTCACAATACATATAATTTTTAATGATTATAATTTTTTTACATATTTCTCCACGATGTACTAACAAATAGGAAGTACCACATTTAAAATTTATGTAATGCGAATAGTTGGTAATTTTCTGAATTTTGTGTTGGCAAAAGAAGTCAGTTTGCATCATGGACTTTAGGCACAAATGTGTATGTAACGCAGGAATATGTAATGTAACGTATAGGAAGTTGCTGTTTATACATTTTTTGAATGAATAAATGAAAACAAATAAACAAGTGTCAACATTTTCCCCCTTAAGCAACACACGTGTGTTGGCCAGCAAATGATAACGTAGTAGTGAATTCGTTGCGATTCTTACATTAGCAGAAAGGCAGAAGAATAATGTGTATCGTAAAAATCTTTTATGTTATTATAATTGATTATTTTGTACAATCTAAAGTCTTTTAAGGAACCACTAAGCTAGTTAAAGCCCTTCTATCTTAACAACTACATTCTTTCTAACTGAGCTGTTTACGATATGGTAAAATTGGTTTCAACATGTAATAACATTTTTGCTTGATATGATAAAAGCTTAAACAGATTCGATATGGTTACTCCGTTTTCATCCATATCATAAACAGCTTTACACAATTTTATTTAATAAATTGAACAAAAGATTTATTGTTATTATTTTTGTAAATTCCACATACTGTACTAAAAGTAGTAGTAAAACAAAAAAAAATGTTAGCAAATAATATGAGAGTAAATTTTAAGCTTGTTTACTCAAATTATTTATATTCTAAGAACAGGCACACTTCTACCACGTCACAATAATTGCTAAAAGGCTAAAATTTATGGTTTTGGTTGCACTTGTTCTCCTGTTTTCAAGAACAATAATTTTTACAAGACTATTTTTGTTTTGCGTTTTTAAAAACGGTGAAAATATGTATTTTTGTTTATTTTCGTTCTGACAATTTTCCTCTGCGAATACTAATTTGATTAAAATAAATTGATAAACTAAGATTTGTATTATAGGAAGTCATCAAAAAATGTTTACCCACCCATTACTATATGTTTTACCGTATTCTGATAATTTACACGATAATACGCTTCCTATAAATTACAATTCTACGGCAAGCAAGCATTAAATTAATGAAATAAGCGACTTTTTTTACCAATGTAATTTATTATTATAAAATCTAGAAAATGTATAAATTCACAACCTATTATTTGTCTATTAATTTATTCCGATTTAATTCAATTTTATTGTTTTGCCCACTTGCAACCAATTTTCGTAGTACTTATCATTACACATTTTTAACCATTGCTGCGATTTTAACCAATACTAGCTATTATTGTATAATTGTATCCGATTTCCTCGCATTTTGTAAAATGGTGTTTCAAACTTTTTAACCCTAGTTAAGTCATTATTGACTTTCTGTTTAATAAGTCGTATTTTTGGGTTGTATTGTTAAATAACTCGAAGCCAAATCTTGGAATAAATTACTGTAACCGCACTAACACAAAATCATCTTGAACTCAATATTCTATTTCAAGTCAATGTACATACTTTTAAATAGTTATTTTTACGAACGGGCACGTCAAGGCTACTTATTGAACCAGTGGTATATAGTATTACAATTTTATTTTATTAGTAAATAATAGTTATACATTTTCTAAGAACTACTAATTGGCAGGTGTAAAACAAGAAAGGCAACCGTCTAATTTGGACTTATAGCTGACTATCAAAGTTAAAAATATCTGCTAGAAACTTTTATTCATACCAGTGGTATAGGCCCCTGGCCCCTATACCACAAAACTTTACAAGCGTACAATTTAAAAAAAAATTCAACTTTCTCTATGGAAAATTGTACAATTTTGTCGAATTGTAGACTTGTAAAGTTTTGTGGTATAGGGGCCAGATTTCTGTATTTTAATCCGCTATGTAGCAACAGATATTTTTACCCTTTGATGATTCATAATGGCATTTTTTAATCTTCTCAAATATTAATAATGCAATTATAGAACATGAAAGCCCAAGTATTTCATAAAGTAGGTGACATTAATTGCCTAAAACTCCTTCATTCGTGGGTGTCCAAATTATGGAGCGTGTTGTGTTAATTTAATAAAAGGCCTATGAATAATTTTATACTGAATTGCGTAGAAGTAAATAGGTGAAAAACTGTGTGAAAACTGCTTACGAACTTGGCTTAAACACTGCCACATGTATGACTCTCGACTAGGTGGATCTATATGACTAGTGACTGTTGTCATCACAGTTCTTTTACATTTAAACGAAAAATATTCCACTGATATGTTAGCTGCCTGCCCTACACATCAAGTCTCGTTTAATTTTTTAATGGTTTCTTTCGTCTCTTGCTCATAGTGTTTACACTCGTAATTGTGGACATTTTTCACTTTATTTTGTGTACTTGAAATCTAAGTCTAAGCAGCAGAAGGAATGATAATTCAATGTTTAAATGTAATATTTGGTAAAGCATGAAATACATTGTTTGGACATGAGCTCGTCATTTCTCGGTTTGTAGTCGAAGCACATTTTATTTAAAGTAAGATTTTAAGGGGCTACCCGAGGTTTTCATCGATTTTTGACGAGTTTTGAATAGTATCTCCTACTTTTGCACTACCGATATAATTATAAGTCAAACGGCTATCGGTTGTTCAATCTTTTATCTCCATTTTTGTCTACCGGATTAAAAAAAAAAAATATATTTAATTTTGTATGATTTTTTATACATTCTCTAAAACAACACTTATTTCGTATCTCTATTGACGTGAAAGATCTAACATACGAAATCTATATTTTTGGGTTCGTCTATGACGTCTCTAAAAACGTGTCTAGGGTTTTCATTTTAAACTAATTAACACAAAAGTTATTGCCAGAAAACCAGTTTTTCTGGCTTAGTCTGGATAAACACCTAATTTTCATACTCCACGAATAACAGGAATTTTAGGAAAGGAATGACCTAATACTACTCTAAATTGCTTGTCACACGTCGCTTCACGCTCAAACATACATCTAAGACAAAATCCTATTTACATCATAAGTATATGCGCTAAACAAAACAATTGTTCCCCTAGAACATTAAATATAATATAAGTATATGTTAAAGTATGCATTTCTAAATATGGAAATATAATTAGGAAGGAATTATGGAAGATTCAGAAGACTTATTAAAATATTTCGATATTTTCGAGACTGTTGACGTAACTTTAAATTTATCAAGTGATCTTACAATCGGAGATCATAATGATTGTGTCTCATCAAGTCATCACGTTAGATCAGCACTCATTAGTATAAATAAAATTATTGGCCTGAAGATCATAATTTAGCTACCAGGAAGATCCATGTTCATGGGCAGTATTATAATGATCGATCACCTCATTACAAAAAAGGTTTGGGTATACATTTTCAATGATTTCTTAAATATCGGTCCTGTAAATATAAGTAAACAATAATATAATAGGGGTTATTTTACGAACAAGTAAATTTATTATGAAAAATATTGACAAGTATGAAGGCTTGCCCAAATTGATGAATATGTCATAATTCTAATATAACTTTTCAAAGGAGTATATAGGTATTACCTTTTCACCTTTTACCTTCACACCGACGCGTTTAAGTATTCGGACGGAGTTGACCATCCCCAAAGTTTGTTAGACTGCATACAAGCATCAATTTATGCAAGTCTTAATTTTCTACTAGGCGTCCAATACTTTAAACGGACAAAATTAACATCTAGTTAAATGATAATCTAATAGAATTTCAGAAAGTCAACAGCATCTATACTAAATATAATGACAACATGTCATGGGTCCTAGAAACATTCAAGTAATTACGCATAGTCATTTATTACTCTAAAACGAAAGAATAGACTCCAAGAAGTTTTGAAGTAGGTATAAAGTGCGTAGTTACTCGAATATGTTTTCCCATTTTAGATATAAGTATAGTTAAATTATTATTGTCTTATTTGTATTGTCATAGAGTAATGTAGGGAAGCTCGATAAAATATCCAGTATTTATAAGTTATAAGTAGAGAATAAACTTTTTACTATGGAATTCTGGAAAATACTCTTTAGTAATATTAAGAATTCTAAAGGGATTTAATTAAGAGGTAAATAATGGACCACTGCAATCTTAAAATACATAAACTAAAGATATTTTAGATATGATTCGACTAGGATATGCGAGTATTTTTTTTACTAAAACTTTTAGGGACCCACCAAATACAAGGTGGATATTTATTTAAAAAATTGTAATAAGCACAGCCAAAACATTGCGGTGGACTCCATTTAATTGTTCCTACTTGGTTGCTACGTCTTACTCCTTACACCCCCTTACAATTCCTCCTAATGCCTGCTAATCCAATTTAGGTTTCGCCAAGTTCAGGCATTTCACTAAGCCAGACACACGCCAGACATGAATATCTAGTCACCATTGTAACAGTAATTCCAAATTTAGTATTTTATCAGTACGTTTCGTTTTCTTGTTTTTGCAGATATTATTTAGTTAGTTGTTCGAAACTTTTGGTTATAATTATAACTTTATCAAAGTGCGTTTTCTCTGTTATGTTAGTAATAGTAATCAATTTCCACTTTACAAAATAGTATAAACATTATTGAGCCATAGCTAATTTAGAATTACTGTTGTTTGGTTTTCTCTTCTTTTTTTGGTTCTTGTCACACTACAAAACTCCTTTCTATTTCCTTGTTGCCTACAGCTACCCAAAAACATTCTATGAAAACACGACGAATAGCATCTTTCATAATTACAAGGTTTGAGAGAAACCTCCCTTTTCTGCAACATCTTAACTGTTTACCTTTTAGGCGACAGACTTTGGACATAATTCGGATCCATTTCATCCAAGTCTTTCCCTTTCGTCTCTGGCACACAGCATACGACGAAGCACAAACCTCCTACACTTATAGAAGCGTATAACCAAAAAGCCCCGTGAAGACCTAACGCCTGTTGAAAGTCTACAAACGTCTTAACACCAACGAATGCACACAGGTAGCTGAAAGCTGTTGCCATTGCGCTTCCAAAAGCCCTGTATTCCAAGGGGAACAACTCTCCTATCAACAGCCAGGATATAGGGCTCATGCCTAGTGAGAATGCTATAGTAAAAACCAAAACGCAAAGTAGAGGTATCCAGTCGTTCTGACCAACGGTTTGATGGAACATGACATTTTGGATCCGCTGGTTCCTGTGGACTTCTTCATAGTATGCGTAGCTCCCAAACCCGGCTAATGCCATTGACATTAACACTGAACTTAGTATAAGAAGAGGTAAACGACCGACTGTATCAATCAAGAGTCCGGACAGACATGAAGCTAGCAGTTGTACAAAAGACACAGCTATAGCGGCCCCGTGCGGGTTCATCCCTCCAAAGGTCTTCCTGAATATAGGTACAGCATAGAACGAGAATGCATGAGCGCCTGAAAACCGTTGGAACATCATAAGACCGCATGTCACTAAGATCGGGCCTAGTAATCTATTCACGGACTTAACATCCAAGGAGTTTATAAACTGACTGCTAGACATCTGGCTCTGCCTTTGACTAAAGTTCTTACTAGCTAGGACGTTGGTTCGTATAGTTGCAAGCTCCTGAGCTACGTCTGAATTCGGACCTCTAAGCCAGAGGAGGCTTTTGTATGCCTCCTCGTCTTTTCCGATAAGGACGAGATAGCTTGGCGTCTCTGGTATGTACAAGATAGTGCAGAATAGGAGTAAGGGAGCAGCGGATATGCACAATGCGAGTTGTTGCCAGTCGAGGTAGGCGCCGATGGTGAAGGAGAAGAGAACCCCAAGATGGCCGACGATTTTCAGGACGGCGCTTAAGCAGCCGCGGATGTCGGGGACCGATATCTCGCTGATGTACACCTGAAATTATAAACGAATTTGTTATGAAGGATGATGTAGAAGACGATCATATTATATAAAGCTTGATGTTGATTCAGTTGGAGACCGATACAATTAAAACATCTTTATAGATTGTGACTAGTTAAAAAATTCATCTAATAATAAGTAGGTAGCCTTTGCAAAAGGCAAAGGCAAAGTTTGCTCAGCAGATTGTCTACGACACGACGGCCGTGGAAATGCCAACTTAATAGTAATGGACATGTAAGTGGAAATGTTACGACCAGTCAAAGAACGGCTCTGTTTTCATGAACTATGACTAGGGACAGTTTTCATTATGCCACTTTCGATGGTCTCTCTTTGTCTATCCACTTTACTTTGTTGAATTTTAAGTCATCAAAAAAATCAATGATAGGACTATCATAAAGTGTGTTAAATTGTGCTTCACAGAATTCAGCATCTGTTTTATATCTTTTGCCTCCCGTAAATATATTACTGTCAATCTTACCCTAAGCCTTAAAGGCAGGTAACTAATTCCAACTTTCAAAAGTAATAAAAGTTTAATAACAAACAAAGCTGATTTAATCTCGTTCCAACGAACTAATAAATAATAATTTTATCATAAACACCAAACTTCGCCTTTCGGAGCAAATTTCTGAATTAGCCGCTCTTTGGGAACGGTATTCGGAAAGAACTTTAAGCCTGGACAAAGTTTCAGACTTTATCAATTATAAGTAGGGTGTTACGGATTTTGATAATCAAGGAAAGTCCCTTAAGAAAGTTTATGAAAATGCTGAATTAACTTGCTGAACAGAAAATACAATTTATGTATACCTAAACAATTTACGACGTAATATAGGATCGCACAATAAAGAGAAAACTATTGTAAAAATTAAACTCTTACTGATGGTGAGTTGTTGAGTCAGTTTTGACTACTACGGCTGTGTCAAGTGTGGACGAGACTTTAGTATGTGACGTAGTGAGTGTTATGTGTAACCTGACATTGAATAATGCTGATGAAAACGAGGGTATATTCTCGCCTCCGTCGCTGCTGCGCCCGCGCACCAGCCGAGCGAGCAGGCGCGGGCCCGCAGTGCTAAACGCGCCGGAAACAAGAGTGCTCATGATTAGGATCCCGAATCGGTTCGAAACATGAGCTATATTCGGCCTCAAAGACGTGAGTGACCCGTTTCAGTATTTTAATATATCGAGGCTAGATTATAATACAGGTATTTGTTTACCCACGACGGAACGGAGAGGTATATGCGTTTAGAGTGATAGGTTGTATGTGCACATCGTTGTTCCAAAGCCCAAAACATATCAATTCGTTAGTAAATCTTTCAAATATTAATGCTAATCAAACTCATTCGGTGAAACAAACGGGACTTCATCTCAGATAAAACTTCAAAATTCAATGGACTCTTGGTATAAATAAACACCAATCTTTTTTGATCATGTAATATTCCTTCATAAGATTCCTAAATAGAATTGACCCAATTTAACATAATAGGAGAGATTCATCAAATACGGGTGCCTAATTCGTTTAGAAATGTTTGATGTCCTAATTCAATCCGGAAAACTTTCTAAGTCTCGGTAAAGTTCCGATATGGCTATCCTATCTATACCGACCGGGAATGCTAAAGAAGAAAGGCGTAAGGGATAAAAATTACCAACTGTAATTCGCCGTTTTATGTAAGAAAGATTATATGCGGGCGACTTGAACATTAGTTTCTTTAGAAAGCGTAGAACTTTATGCCAAACGTTAAGAGTTTATTTTCCTTTGATTTTGAATTCTTTGTAGATAAGTCCTGCCGCAGAACTCTGTGGGTTATTGAACGATTAGGCTTATCCTGATCTTGTCCGTTTAATTTAATATTAGCTGTAATTGAGCGACGTTTCAGTGGATTAGGAAGACACTAAGCCATGTCGTCTGATTTGTTGTCTATTTTGAGTAAAATGATGGTTGGCCTTTTGCTGCTGCCAGCGAGTTTAATCTTTACGCTGCCTTATTCAATTCAAACGATGCTTACCGGATAGGATTAGAAGATTGATTATTGTGGAGGTCCTGGGGGCATATATTTTTGCAATGGAGTGATAAATCATATACCTGTGATATGGTGCTGAGGAATACTGTGTAAGGTGCATGCGTCCTCATCAAATACAATTAAGTAATACCATTCTTAGGAATAAGGTAAGGTATACTTGGCAGTGGCTTGGGGAGCACAGGAACGATAATTGTTATGTGACAAGCACAGCTTTCAGCAGAGGACATAATATCTACAATACTTGCAACCGCATGGTGACAGCAGGCTCTACTTGTCCAACTTGATATTTGTCACCTGGCAATGACGATTCGCAGTGCAATGACAATATTTTTTAAATCAATAAGTTTATTCAGAAACGAACAGCGAATTATCATAATCCATATCAGTCTTAGTTCTAAATGTCTCATGCATCAATACTGTACATACGGATATATTTTTTGTTTGTTAAAATAAAGACATTAAGAGTATACCCATATCCTTCTAATTTAGATTACGGCAGGAGAAGATTTCTCGAGATCAAATGATACGGTGATGCTTGTGATAGTATAGACCTAGTAAGAGTAGTAAGCCTAGTAACATACATTTTTCAGTTGATATGGTGTGCGTTACCTGTGACAACATGGTGAGGATGGAGCAGCAGAAGCCTCCAAGGAAGGCCGTGATACACATCATGCGGACAGAGGTGGCCAGGACTGTCAGCAGCCAGGACAGGCTGCAAGGTGCTGCAGCCAGGGAGAGGACCCGCCGGCGCCCGTGACGCATTGCGGCGCCGCCCGCCATACCACCGAACAGAGCTCCTGGAATGATAGATAGTTGGATAGATAAATAAGAAACAAAAAAAAAACAGTTCTACACACAAGACGGCGCGCGGGCTCTCTCGAGCTCTCTCGCAATATCTGTTTCTAAGTTTTCTAATCGGAAAGAGACGGATAGTGCGAGGGAGCTCGAGACAGCTCGCACGCCGTCTTGTGCTAAATGTTCAGAGGCGGCTCAGCCCACTCTGTGATTTCGTCGCCCCGCTACAAGTACGGCCTCAGCGCGGTGCATGCGATAGAAAGGTATGACCACGTTAAGGCTCGTTCTACTGAACGAGCCTTAACGTGGCCATCCCACCACACCATACCTCTCAGTTCAGTATTACTCTTAGTTCAGTATTACTCTCTCCAAGACTCACCACGAAGCGACACTAAAACTTATTTATTGTGCAGTGGAAAATTGTATTTTGTTTAAAATGCGAAATTAAATTTCGTCCCTCTTCTCGGTCTGTCTTACGTTCGTCTTCAGGAATTCTCTCTTCTTCTGCTTATTTAAGAGCTAAGCGCTTGTCGGTGTAGCTCAAAGTAGGCCCTCCATCTACTCCGATCCCAGGCAACCTCTTCGAAATCTTGATACGACCTAACATCAACTCTTTTTTTAGTCTAGGCTTATGTAGTTTATTCTAGGCCTTCCTCTTCCTCGCTTCCCCTCTATCTTTCCTTCAATTATATTGAGAATGAACTTGTCATGTCGTATGAGGTGCCCTATCATATTCCCTCTTCTATTTTCTAAGTTTCTCATTAACTGCCTGGTTTGCCTCACTCTATTCAGCACTTCTTCATTGGTTACCCTCTCTCTCCAGCTAATTTTCTCCATTCGCCTTCAACACCACATCTCGAACGCTTCTAATATCTCCGCATCTTTCTGGGTCAAGGTCCATTTGGCACTTCCGTACAATGCGATGCTCCTTATGTATAATTTAATAAATTTTATCTTCGTTTCTTTTGATATTTTTGAAGTTAATACCTGTATGTCTTTTGTAAGGAATTAAAAGTAGACGATTAAAGTTTACATTAACAATTTAGGTTCGGTCGATACACAGTCAAAACTCAAAATACGCCCATCTTCGGACAACGGGCTTCAACAGCGTACAAAATCTGTTTGCTCAATTTAAACATCAATTTAAAACGAATTAATTTACATGATTTCAATTCCCTACACGAAATTGTACGCATGGTACCTATCTCAAAAGAAGTCGCGACGCGACAAGGTGGAGGAAAAGAAGAAGCCTACTTGTCGGAATCTGTGCGGTACCGCATACGCGCACCGACTGGACCAAATCACCTGCTGCGTCCTGGTACACCTTCGACGCAGCTTTACTACGAAGACAGGAGAAGTAGTGGAGTATGTGCGCGTGAAGACCGGATTCATCCTGAGGGTCGTGAGGTTGGAGTCTCGTCATGACGTGAATTTTAATTCCTTTGTGGTCAGAGTTCCAACAGACCATCTATCGACCTTCACTAAGGAAGAATTTTGGCCGAAGGGAGTCTAGTTCCGACGTTTTCGCGGTCGGTTACCTGACACCACGAAATTGCGCAATACGTCGCAGTAAATGTGTGTTTTGTAGTTATTAATAAGTTTATATATTTGCAATATGGGCCTTGTTGCCTGATTTAAATAAATAAATAAAAATAAACAAAGTGTCCATACAATTAAAAGTAGGTGTAGGCATAGCAACAAAACTAGGTATTTAACAGCGAAAAAGGCAATCACTGAACCAATATCTGTATTCACCAATCGATTTAGGTATTCCATCAAACCATTAGGGTAATGGAAGCAGGTGGCTTTTACAGAAATGAATTACTTCCACCGGCTTTCATCAGCTAAAACAGTTCGTTCGTAGTTTTGAAAGCATTTCGGTATTCATTGGAATGGAATAGTCGATTATTGCTTTGGAACAGAATACTGTGGAAACCAACTAGTCGAAAGTTATGTTATTTCTTCATCAATTTACCTTACCTTACAAGTTACTGTCGCTAGGCACGACTGGATAATCGTCAAAAAGAAATTTCCGTTTCGAAATTGGACCATAACCAATACCTACTACCAAAAGTTAGTGAAAATGTAATTTTGCCTGAACCAAAACATTCTTAACCATTATTTTCTTGTTATAAATTAATTAAGCCCAGACCCCGTATCATGGTCGACCTTATCATGCGATAAGTGACAAGATAGAGCGTCCGTCTCGTTCTATTGAACGGTGTCAGCCAGTGACGGACGCTCTATCTTGTCACTTATCGTGTGATAAGGCCGTCCATGCTACGGGGTTTGATGGAATTCTGTCCTGTATTACACTTTGACTGCCAAGATCCCGCCCAGCGGGCGCCTACACCGTAATATAGTCGCTTTCCGCTACATATGAGGAAAACCACGGATCGGCTACGAGCGTAGTGCGTTGCGATTCTTGGCAGCAGCGAATGTATTAAATTGTTGCAATAATATATCGAAGTGAATATTGTCTTATTTGCACATATTCATTTCGATTGGTCATACTTTGAAGTGAATCTATTTTTTCGACGTACTCGTAAAAGTACATACCAATATGTTTCACTGTTACCTACTAGACACGATTATGTTCTGATTCTGATATTACTTCTAGCATCATTATTTTAATCAACCATATTCATGTTCAACGAAACATGATGCAATAATAAGTACATCATGTCCCAACTTGCGAGTTCCCCGCCGGGTGGGAATTTAATTATACAGCATATTTTCCCCATTCCTGTTTCAGGCCGCTTCGCTCCTTGTCTTGGCCGCAGTAGCGGACATTATATTATGTGATATTAAAATGTAATTGTAAGTAATAAATATATATTGTAAAGTACCCTAGGAATTTTTAAAAAGCAACGCTGTCTTAGTTGTAATCCTACTCCTACTAAGTATAATTATATAATTATAATTATCCTACTAATATTATAAATGCGAAAGTGTAGATGTTTGGATGTTTGGATGTTTGTTACTCAATCACGCTTAAACGGCTGAACCGATTTGAAGGAAATTTTGCACGAAGATAGTTTATAGCCTGGATTAAAATATAGGATAGTTTTTATCCCGGGTCCACGCGGACGAAGTCGCGGGCGGAAGCTAGTAATATTATAAATGCGAACGTTTGTATGTTTGGATGTTTAGATGTTTGGATGTTTGTTACTCAATCACGCTTAAACGGCTTAGCCGATTTGGATGAAATTTTGCACGAAGATAGTTTTTAGCCTGGATTAAAATATAGAATAGTTTTATCTTAGGTCCACGCAGACGAAGTCGCGGGCGGACGCTAGTGTTTCATAAATATTATTGTACATTTTATTACTAGCGGCTCTGCCAACTGTAGAACGTGCTGTACATTTTCATTACAAAAAATAAAACGACCAAAAACGATCGTTATAATTAACGAATCTGCTCTAAAATTCACGAGAATCTGTTGAGAAATGCGGCGAAGTTAGGAACACCCAAGCTTAAGCATAGAGCCCCGCTCGCTCGTTCAATTATAGATACGTACCGACCGATATCGTTTTGTGATTGTTATGGAACAAACCAAAATTCAATAGTTTCCTCGCAATAATTAATAGAGCTAAACTTTATGAATAAAACACAGTGCGAGCGCAAATTCTTATAAAACATTTCATTTGCGAAAACGCGTGTACCTAACACTCATTCTGGGTTAGGTACCTATCCTAATCACTAAACATTGTTTCCCAACTGTAAGTATCGTTTGTCCGAATTTTCATTTGTCCTGGAAGCAGTTTTTCTCTGAGGCCATGACATTTTCAGAATTATTATGAAACAAACCTAACTTAGGTTAGGTTTGTTTGGTTCCTTAACACTTTGTGGTCTCCGAGAAAATTGTATAGAATAGAATAGAATTATTCTATTTGCCAGAATACTTATAAACGTAGTACAGGGTGTTGAGGTACAGTAAGTACAGTATTCAGTCGGTGAACGGCATGCAAAAATTATATAGGATTAACTTAATTATCATATCGCATACAATGTCTTAACAATATAATTTTATAATTTAAAAATAATTGAATAGTAATGTCAATGTATTTCAATAGCATTGTCTTTTTGCCAATATAAAAAAAAGGACAAGCGGTACATTTGGGAAATTAAATTTAGTGATTGCGATCATAATATTGCGATACGATACCCTTATCTTGTTACATTCATTTTTATATTTGTGCATGTTGCAAGTTTTAAATAAGTCTGTCTCTTCGATTTTAAGTCTAGACCACGATAGAATTCAATTGTTTTCTACCTACATTTTGTCTCAAGTCTCAAACTAGGTGACAGCACCTAATATTGTGAAAAATGCTCAAATAGATATCCCAAGGAAACATCCACAATCCCATGCCATTTCATTCCTCAACACAGCATTTATAACTAAATGACAACAGGACGTAAGCGCCTCGTATTTCCTATAGAGAACTGTATTTTTGGACGCCGGTGTTCAGACGTATGTAATTTTCCCCACAGTTTGACCAGTTTGCATTCCGCGGATTTTCAGCGTTACTTCCTTTCGTAATGACCAGTTACGTCTGTATGTAACGGTTATGTTGTTAGTTTTTTGTCGCAGATTGTGGAAAAGGGTCAAAGGGGAAGGAAATAACGCATTTTTTGAAGCGGGCGCGATTTGTTTTATTTTTACAAAGTCCGTATTTGCTGCGAATGTGTTAAAACATCACATAAACATTTTCACCCACCTGCACAAAAAATGCGTTGGCCGAGAATCGAACTCGGATCAACTGCTTGGAAGGCAACTATGCTGACCATTACACCACCAACGCATATGACAGAGCATATGAAACAAACATAGTGAAGGCTTTATACGGAGGAAATGAATATAAAAGCCAAAGTAATATTTGTTCATCTGTTGGTCACGAGTGTCACGACTTGTTCCCTGGGGGCCTCGACAAGGTTACAATCGACAAGCGCTAACGCCAATAGAAAACTAATAAAATGTATGAGAATGTCAGATGTTAACGAAAAGTGTTTCATCGGCATCTGTCATTCCTCTACATTTTATTATTTTCTATTGGCGTTAGCGCTTGTCGATTGTAACCTTGTCTACGGCCCCTGCTCAGCTAGTCGGTTGCGTAACGTTTCGTTTGTACGTTAGGTAGATATCTAAATGCAATTTTTTGCATGATGAAACGTGAGCAATAAAGAAAGAATGGAGTTACCTAGGAAGAACAAACGCAAGCCACGAAGTCTGCTGGTTTGTCAACTGGAAGTCACGTCGTGTGGCGTTCCCTGGGCCTTGAAGAGATGCGATGGCAGGTGAGCTGTAACCCTTTCGTAACCCTTCCGTAACCCAGTCCAGAAAAGATGTAAAGAGACCGTCAGAGCTGGCAAGAATGACGACAACCATGAGGGCTTGACCAGGAATAAAGAAGAATGGAGTTACCTAGGAAGGACAGAGACGCAAGCCACGAAGCCTGTTGATCCGTCAGTTGGAAGTCACGTCGTGTGGCGTTCCCTGGGCCCTGGAGCGAGGCGATGGCAGGCGAGCTGTAGCCCTTCCCAAGCCCAGCTGAGAATGGAGCCAGTGAGACTGCTAGGGCTGCTATAACCTGCAAAAAAAACAAATGTTATAATGTTTCATAAACTCACGTCTCACACCTGTACATTAAGCTAAGCAAGTGGTCTACCATTTTTCGACTATATTGTTGATATATTGAGGTTCAAAAGCTTAGGCACAGTGTTTGCGTTTGGGCGACTTCTGACAGAAAAAACTATTTTTAGGGCCTGTATTACACCCGCAATGTTATATAGCGCAATCGTATAATAATAATAATAAAATTATTTTTTTCGGACAACAAGTTTTTTAGTACTTTTCTTAATACTATGTTATCCTATGTTAGCATAGACTTATTTATAAAAGGCAAACAATAAAACAGAACTACTTATCTAATTTACATTTTGGATTGAACACGACCGTGTCGATGGGGTACGTTGGGATGTTAAAATTCAACATTCAGCGAGTTGAGCCACGTGATCACGCCGGCTGTCAGCTGCAGATTCTCTTGGGGACAAACTATTCCTGGGGGACAACTGTTACTCGCGTCCTCAGGAGCTACCTGCCACAAACCTGCACGTGTCCCCTAAGGTGGTGCTAAAGAGTGACACACTTTAAAGGCGAAATAATACGAATAAATAAAATAAATAGGTGGGAACAATCTTACAAAGGCAACAATATAGATACCTATATGTCTACACATATAAATAAGTATTTATTTACCTATGTACATACAAAACAATAATTTGGGAACAAATATTCGTGAACCCAGGACCTCCAGCTTCGTAGGCAGGGTCACTACCAGTTGGTCATCATCAAAGTAAGCAGATGTCCGCTGGCAAGCAATTGGCCAGTAGAATCCGTAAAATATTTAATTGTTACAGTGTCCCGGCACGGAACGCCAAAACTGTCAATAACGGGCTGAAAGCAATTTGCATCGCCACGATCAATTTTCATGAAGCCAAGTGACGCTTTATGCAGATCGTTGACTGGCGGCCATTAGGCATTGTTTGTTAGTAAATAACTGTGTTTTTAATAACTTCGCAAGCGGGGTTTGTGTATCGAGTACAGCTATAGTCTCTAGCTATCTCTCGTAAACCTTCTTCTTAAGTATAGGAATTTAAAACATTTTGGAACGGAGTTGCACTTGTTTTGTCTCGGTCGACTGAAACAAAAGAAATTCAACAACTTTTCGTACTATAAAATCTTAGCGGGTCCGTAGGTGTTAAATATGATTTACTTCAAAAACAAAGCTTTAAACGACTTCCATTCGGTACTCCGCCAAGCCATATGAACATTACCTTTCCACGTGAATATTGGTTATTACAGAAAAAAACAAATCGCTGTATGTGGGCCGATAATATTTGAGGAGTTCCGTCGATTCATCAAGAAAGGTGATTCTGAGATCTTTTGGCACAACAAAAAATATGCAATTAAATTGAAATTAGTATTAGTGATTTATATTACATAGAATTAAATTAATTAAACTTTAATATGAATTCAATTTGATATAATTTTGCTCTCAAGAATTAGGATTAAAAAATATTAGTTTTTAAACGTTTTCTGAACACCTACACTAGTTGAATCTTTAATGCAATTTTGTATTGTATGGCGGGCCTTACAGGTCACCAGGACGCGCGATTCTCCATACAAACGTAGTTTGGTTCTCGTTTTAAAACAACATGCTAGAATAACATGAAACTTTGTATTCAAAATAGGGTCGGAAACTATAGTATATAGTTTCTCTTGCTAGATATTACAATCGGGATCTGTGGACACCCCACCACTGCAGCACTGTCATTAAGGTCGGCCCTAGACCTACAATAACTTTGCACAATATTATGGTGCAATATAATTGAACTACCCCTTGCCTATCAAACGATCAATATTTTCACGTAATAAAATTGCGCAATAACTTTGATGCGTCTGCCGCTGCCTTCATAATACTGTGCAATTACATACTGTTCCTAGACGGTACAATAAAAAAGATAGTACAATAAAAATTAAACACTCAAACTTTTGTTCAATCATTGCGCAATCTTCAATACTAACCCTAAACGGTCAAAAACATTGCACAATTCGTAATTTTGTGCAATTTAATTGATCGTTTAGGGCTGACCTAACAAACCCCAACTTAGGGGAGTATTAAGAGGCTACGGTTCCTGAAGAATTTAACTAAATGAACTCCTACTTGTTAGGATGCGTTTGGCACCACGCCATGTTCACTGGTGTTTAATCTTCTGTTAAGCGATTTATCCTATCCTAGCGGAAACACTGATCCGGAGATTAATCGTCAACATTTACCATTATAAAGATTACTTCATACATTGCATTTTGGTTCTTATTTAATCGAATTGGCACTAACACAGAACCAAGCGTGGATTGGCAACGACTATACAGTCAGCAACATAAACAACACCCTTTTCGACTTTACCTCTTAAACAATCAAACGCTAAAATGCATACATGTTGAAGCTGACTATACGAAGGTAACATTGAAAGAAAGAAAGAAAAACATTTATTCGTGACACACAAAACGACAAACATTTAGTAAAAATACAAAAATAACACGTCACGAAATGATCCCAACTCAGCATGATGCTGGCGGTTACCAGCGCTGGTCTTCCTTTGGAACCATTGGTGAAGCCACAGTGCACGGGGGGCAGCGCCCACATTGCAATAAAATATATAAATATAAAAACTTACAATAATAAAAAACGTCAATAAGACAGGCAATCAATTGTACAAATAAAAAATAAATCAGAAAATAAACTAATAAAAGAGAGATATGTCAAGGCTTATAAGTAAGAATGCAGAAATGAGTATATATATACGGGGATATAAAAAAGGAAGCAGGCTAATGACTGTAATTATAAGCAGCTAGTGTCCATATAATCTTCTTCACTGAGCTGGTGTTTAAAAATATAAGTCTTGAGTTTAGTACGAAAGCTATGTATATTTTGCAGGTTCCTTATCAGGGGTGGAATATTGTTCCAGCATTTAGATGTTGCATAACGGAAACCACCACGGAAAGCAGTCGAAGCATGTCGACTTGTCGAGGTGGCATTACACACCGCCGACTGCCACGAGACGAATTAATAGTCAACATTGGCCGGTAATATTCATATTTTGGTATCTGATGGGTTCAAACCAGCACCAATAGTTTGTTAACATATTCTTAATATTTTCTTGGCTAAATGTAAAGTCTAAGACCCTCAAAGTTGAATGTTTCACCTCAACCTAAACTTTTGAAAATGACAAAGTGGTATGCCATATTCATCCACTAAGGCTGTGGGCCTTGTAAATTGTTTACCTCTTATAAAGTGGGTAAATGCTTTTTGCATAATTACTTGGTAAAATTTAATTTACTCTGAGCCTAAGGGGGTTCTCGAGACCACGGGCTATGCTTAGTAATGAGGCACAGTGCCGTTAAAATTTTAGACGCAAACAAATGTAATACGTCTTCTAATGCTAATTCTTAACAAGATTAACAATTATTTCGATGTCTTCGGTTGTCGCGATTATTACTTATTAAATTACTTATTGGCTCTGTGAGCTGTAGAAATCGCGAGGGTGTCTTTTTTCGATTCTTTTGTATTCCGAAAACTGAATCGGCAAAAGAACGCTACATAATTAACGGATTTTATCGCGTATAAATATTAAGTAACATATATGCATGCATCTGCCCTTTTACATCGTGCATGTGAGCAAGCGGGTAGAAACGTTACACTTAAATATAACTAGCTTCCGCCCGCGACTTCGTCTGCGTGGACCGGGGATAAAAACTATCCTATATTTAAATTCTAGCTATAAATTATCTTACGTGCAAAATTTCATCCAAATCGGTTGAGCTGTTTAAGCGTGATTGAGTAAGAGATATTTAAAAAAACTCTACCATCTAAACATCCAAACTTTCGCATTTATAATATTAGTAGGATAGTAGGATGCAACAATAAATTGGGTTTAAATAGTTGTATCAAAGAAAAATAAATGTAAAATAATAAAATGTGAGTAGACAGGAATAAGTTAGATTTTATTTGAGGCCAGCATCTTATACATGTATACATTATAGGACCTTGTACGCTAAGAGATAAGGTCGAAAAGTGCATACACGTTTATGATGCTGACGGTACAAGTACAAACGACAACACTGTTAACTGACCACCCTGTGTTTATATAGAACCTTATTACAATGCAGTTAAGGTGCACCGATGGTGAGTTAGCTGTGTTGTCGATAGTACAGTTTTCACAACCCATACAAACTTCCACCCTCATTTTCACCCGGGCGTGACATTCGGGATTAAAAGCTATTTTCATAGGTCATTGTTTATCTGAATAGCGGGTTGAAAGTGAGCCATGTCGCCCCTAGGGTTGAAAAGTATTAAAAAAAAAACAATTACCAATGGCAATAACCTAAACAGCCACACTTCGTTAAACTGAATTGTTTTTGAAGTTTGGTAGTTATTACGATAACTTTATGTAAAAAGTAGTAATTTAAGTCAATTAAAGTTATTAAAGCCATTTAGAAAATAAATAAATATATTTAACGCATTTTTTTATAAAATGTATTAATATTCATGCGCGGTGCGACGCAAAAATGGTCCACACACAAACAATATTTAAAATTGGTTTACACTTGTTGAGCAACGGGAAAACCTGTACAACCGCATTTCAATAATACTACTTATCATTATAAATACCTACTAATGTGAACAAAATAATTTTAGTACAATAAGTACTATTGCTTTAAATAACATTAATTGCTGTTATTTTTAGGTGATATACATACAATACGCATTTTTTTATTTCCTTGACACCGACGAAAATGCCGCGTAAAAAAATAAGTGGTATCTATGGTACCTACTTGAAAAATAGTTGCGCGTAAAAAAGTAAAAAAAGCGGGAAAGCGAGACGAGTGCAAAATATAGTTTATATCTAGTATAGGTATTCAACGAATTATACATTTTGCAAAAATGAGTCCATCCAGCGATTCGGATATGGATTTAACGCCTGATTTAATTAGAAAAGAGGCTGAAATGGTTGTACAAAACCTTTTACCGACAGTTTCGAAGGAGAGATACATAAAATCATATAACGATTTAACGGGCGGAGAAAAAAGTGAAATCTTTGTCAGAAAGTGTGTTTCTGGCGTATTTCAGCGCGTTATCTAAAAAATATCAACCTTCGACCCTGTGGAGCATTTATTCGATGATAAGGCAGAAACACGAAACACGGAGTGAACTTTAAAAATTATACAAATTTAACGTCATTCCTAAAAAGAACATCGGATGGATTTAAAAGCAAAAAATCGAAGGTTTTCACTGCACAGGATGTGGAATCCTTCTTAAATCAAGCCCCAGACGAAATATACAAGGTGTACCAAAAATGTGGTATGAACCGATCAGAAAAAACAGAAAAAAAAATTTTTTGACGCGATTTTTTTTTACATTTCTATGGAGCTTGTCGCCCCAGTCGGCCAATGCTCCATACTAAGGTGAAAAAAAATCGCGTCAAAAATTTTTTTTCTTCTGTTTTTTCTTATCAGAACACGATACCTGTTAAGCCCTTGATCGGTTCATACCACATTTTTGTTACACCCTGTATCTGGCAATAAAGGTACGTGACGATTTCATATTTATTAGTGTGATTTCATATGATGTGTGTGCTGTGCTGTTTACGATTATATACCAATGTAAAAATTTGATCGTTACCGAATAAATAAAAAATATTATTTTTACAGGTGGCAATTTTTGGGATAAGTGGCGCATGCAGAGTTGAGCTTACAAACATAACTGTGGAAAATGTGGAAAGACACGGCGAATTATTACTTGTAAAATTACCGAATACGAAAACACAAATTGATCGTACATTTGTCGTGCGGGAAGAGTTTACTCAATTAGTACTGAAATACCAAGGACTACGCCCCGATAATATTCGAACTAACCGTTTTTTCCTGAAATACCAACGGGGCAAATGTCTTAAGCAGGTGATCGGCAAAAATAACATCTCAGGGATGCCTAAACTAATAGCGACGTATCTTAACTTTCCAAATGCCGATCTTTACTCTGGGCATTGCTTCCGGAGAACATCTGCGACCCTTTAGCCGATGCTGGAGCGGACATGACTATGCTCAAACGGCAAGGCGGATGGAAATCCAGTACTGTAGCCGAAGGGTACATCGAAGACTCCGTGCAGAATAAGTCAAACATTTCAAGCAAAATAACAGAGGCCATACATTTATGCTCGGCCGAATATCCGCCTCAACCAGGATCTTCCAAAGAATCAGCTTGTCAATATCGGAATATCAGGGGTAAAGAGGTGAATATTACAGCTAGAGATGATCTTCCGATGTCTTCCTCTGCTAATGAGATATTCCCATCTCCGACATTTACAGATCCTACGGTGCAAGATACACAAATTTCACAAACAGTATCAAATGTAAATATTCCAGGAAAAACCCATTCAATGACATTCACAAACTGCTAGAATTTTACAGTAAATTTTAAGTAAAGGCCTCGTGAGTACGTTTACCTAATTGACAATATTTGTAAACAAAATACATTGTAATTTTTTGTAATATTTTTTTTTAAATAAATTTTGTTGGTTGTATTTCGTATTTGTTGTTTAATTTCCTATTATTCGAAATGAAAAGTAGTGTTTAACTCGGGTGGAAGCCACCCATTTCAGTCTCGAACTATTGGGGCTCTCACTTCGTTCGAGCGCCAAAATATCTCGACTGAAATGGGTGGCTTTCAACCCTTGGTTAACAATCTACTATTACGTCACACGGCCAGGTGAAGACATAAAATTGTGTACTCACCACGGACGGTAATTCGTAAAGCCCCAGATCGCATATTTATGGCCCTCACCTTCGATTCGGGCCACAAACGCTTGTGATCTGGGCCATTCACGAATTCACCGCCCTAGGTACGTAATGTACTATTACGTCACCGAAATTAAAAGTAACTCCATATAATATTTAATCCAAATCTGTTGCGCGGATTAACCCCAAAAACAGACAGTTACACTGAGTTACTTATGTATTTTGTAGTATACGTTGGGTCAATCAACTATTTCTTATTGTAATTCTGTCCCGTTACACAGGAGACAATACGACAGATTGTCTTAGAAAAAATGTTGAACTAGTCAATTCAGGAGAAAAAACATACTTAGAAAGCCCATAAAAATAGGTTAAAAATATCAACGAATCCGTACTGGTGAATTTAATTACAGTTCTAACGTGACCCAAGAGACGTAACCTCCATGGCAACTAGCTACAGAAAAAGTTGAGTCACCCAGTCACGCCACCGCTTCAGTGCCTCCAGGAAACCGGATGGTCACTTTTTGTTTTCACTTATGTTTGACCCAAAATAAAAAGGTCGAATCAGAGCCGGCCATTTCGGGCGTATTAGGGAGCTTTAAGCTCGTGGCTCGTTAAGCTCTCCTAATGAGACCGGAGCTTTTATTTGTGAAATACGATTGAACTGGTGAAGTAAAGAGTTAAACACAGTATCATCATTCGTCGTTCTCCTAGCAATTATCCGGTCGTGTCCTAAAGGAGCCTAGGGTCCGGTTTGGGACCTCACAAGATTTGGCTTAACTAGTTTCAAGAAAGCGACTGCCATCTGATCTTCCAAAACTAAGTCTAGTTGAGATTAGACTAGTTCCAACACGATGTTTTCCTCCAGCGAAAAGCTACTGTTAAATAAATATCAAATGCTATTTTGTATTGTTAATTTTGAAGAGACATTGGTAAGCAGGGATTCGAACCACGACATCCAGAGATCAAAATCAAAATATTTTCATTCAATATATAAATTCATACAGAACACTTTTTGAAGGTCAACGTTCACTTACAAATTAAAATTAAGTACATTACAGTATGTTAAATTACAAACGTGAATGCTGTTTTCACAATGTCAAACAAAAATATTATTAGAACTAGGAAAAAAAATATTACAGGATTAAATAAAACAAATCCAAAATCAGAGTATGTCAGTCAGTACACAAAGAGAAAAAAAATAAAATCATTTAAAATCGTATTTGTCATCGCCCAATGCGGACATTGGCCTCCCCCAAAGAGTGCCAAAGTGGCCGGTCCTGCGCCACCCGCATCAAGCAGCATCCCGCTACCTTTACCAGGTCATCAGTCCACCTTGCGCCTTCCGGTACGTCACCACTCGAGAACCTTTCCGCCCGAACGGCCATCGGTTCTACGTGCAATGTAGGGCCCAATGCCACTTAAGGCTGTGCATTGGAAATTATCGTGTGCTTTGAAATGCCGTTCTGACTAGATTAAGAAACAATAAGGTCTAATTTTCAGATATATGATTCTTGACTATATGATTGTTTATCTGATTTAATGGATACATGATTGCTTAAAATTTCCTCGATAGAAAAAAAACCAAAGTTGGGTCTGTATTTTCCTTTTTTTACTCAGCCTACTCAAACATAGATACATATACATTATTTTACGACACAATCAAGTTAATACTATAGTATTTTATCTCATCTAAAATCTCACTTTATGAAATTTAAATAAAACGTCTCTGTTAGGTATTTATCGAAATTTGTCCAAAAAAGCCATTCCCGAAGAGTGTTACATCTCTTTACCTCGTGCGCGGAAGGCATCAGCGTGCCTCTGTCTAGGGGGCATGTTCGACTCAAATCAAGGCATCGCCTTAAGTTTAGCGATTTGGAGGGCTTATCTTTAGATCAAAACAATAAGTATACATATTGTTGGCGGTGTTCCCGCTTCGATTACTTTGACTTCTGTACTTACACATGTACCTAATAACTTCTCGGAACTAGCAAACAACAAACTTACAGCTAACTTACTTGCTAGCTAACTTATCAATATGTCCACCCTCCTAATCCCGATGACGTCAGCAAATATGGCGGCTTTGACAACAACGTGCAACGTGAAGAGCGAAAGCGTGTCTACCAATATAAACCTTAGCCATAAAAGGTTTAAAAAACTCACTTTTAGGAGTTAGACTTTTAGGAGTGTTTTTTAATGTGGAAGACCGAGTGTTGGATAAAGAGAAGTATTACGATTACTCCACCAACAGGAGCTAGACCCTTAAATACAATAAATAAATATTGGGGGACAATCTTAGACAAATCTAACTAGACCCGTACTATGCTCAATAAGGCTTTTGTAATGTTACGGGTACTAAGACAACGATATATTTTATTAAATAGCTATAAATACTTAAATACATAGAAAACATCAAAGACTCAGAAACACATATTAACCCAGGACCACCAGCTTCTTAGGCATGCATCACAACCAATTCTAGGCTAACCGGTCGCCTAATGATGATCAGAAGCAACAAGCAGCACTATACCGATTTGGCCGTACATTGTTATTAACCCCCAAATTATTAAAATAACAGATACCTATTATTTAAACTTTACCGACCGCAACCATGATAGCACTGGGTACTAGTTCTGCAGGTATGTAAGCGTTGTGTTCCTGGTGGTGAGGTCGCCACAGCTCCCGAGGCTATGGGACGAGAACGGGATAAAAAAAAGAAGATTTATTTTAGACCTTGGTCCACATATTGTTAGTAGTACATATTTTAGTTAGTAAGTACACGGTTGTTTGTTGCCAGGATTACTTGACGTAAATCAAAGTAGCCCTGACCATCTGAATCCAATGCCACATAATCGGGCAGTTAAATCTCCCAGCAATCACCTTCAGAATGCCGTTTTGAGTTTCCCCGACGCGACCCATCAGCGACGTGATTTTCTATCGCATCACCGCTAGGAAACCGTCCGTGTGGGTATTGGCGAACATTTGCGACGCACTGTACCATATTGGGAGTCTTAGTCTTAACAGCATTTGCATTTCTTTCTAATCTAACTTCTAATTTTCAAATCAATAAAAGAACAACTCTTGTCACTGTTTGGAATCACGAGCGTTGATAAGCAACGGTGCCAGCTGACTACCAACCACTACCAGGCCAATCGTATCCTTGCCTGGTAACTTCGTGGTATAACAAATACTAAGATCTAGCAGATTGCAATTTATTTGCACAATACCTTAGGATAACACAACACGACCTCGCCGGCGCCCGTTTTTTTCTTTCGCTCGAAGTGGGTATTCTTAATAAGATTTCTCGCACTCCGACGGTTTTGCTTGCAATATTTACTTTCCCAGTTATGCGGCTTCGGCTAATGAACCCAAGCGAAAGATCTCCACGAGCAAAGTGTTGCCGAGCAATTTCATAGTTTTGTATAAAACCTTAAATCATTGAAGAGGTGATAATTTACCTATTTTAACGTGAATAAATGCCTTGTCGTATTAAAAATAGACTATTTTGAATTATTATTTTATTTTTTGCATTAGTTATTAATTAGTATGAGGATTTTGACATTGGTTTATATTTTTCTATTATTATTTGATTGGTACTAAATCGATTGACATATACTTTATTGTCATTGTGAATTGATTATACACAGAAATAACATGACAGATTTATTGTGTACGAATTGTATTTGAAATTACGTTTTATTTTATATTAATTTAATTTGAATTGTAGGTATATATATTTATTGTATATACCTTGCTATACATATAATTTTCATTATTATTGCACTCCTCGACGATCGCTGTACGATAAGTAATATAATTTAAGTCAAATGTACTGTATCATGTGAAAATTGTACAACGAAATGTAATAAACTAAACTAAGTTATAGTAATAACGGGTAATTAAGTTTTAGGAATATTAAAATATGCGTTGGCCGAGAATCGAACTCGGATCAACTGCTTGGAAGGCAACTATGCTGACCATTACACCACCAACGCATGTGTCAAACCATGCAGAAACAAACATAGCTACGAGAATACTCAATGGCGAATACAATTTTGTATTTGTTCAGTTGTCACCTAAAGAGTATTATGAACCTAATGTTTAGGGGTTTATTCTTATTCTTAAATTTTCGCTTGGTAAGTAAGTGTATCCTGAATCATTATTTTCATCATTATTTCTCGTACCTTTTTTCTGGAAACTCACGATTGTTACCAAACAACATTGTTATGGGCGCTTTGCGATTATTTTAAAAAAGTGCTCAAAAGTTAACGACTTTATGATGAAATGAAAAGTATGTTCACTCATATCAAGGGCTACCATGATTGAGCTGTACGAGGCCTTAGAATTAGAACTGGCACCATTTATGAGGGATCGTGGGTCTGGGATACTTTGGAAGATTTAATAGATATACAAAGCTGTCATGACGTAGCTGTCATAAGGACTGGACTTATTAAGCCAAGCCCATGCATGACCCATCACAAATGGTCTAAGTTATACCTTCGTCGCTGTTATCATATAAAAATCAAACTATGTAATGCAGCTTAATTTTAATTATTTGTTAAACTCACAATATGTGCAAGATTTTACCTCTTAGCTTAATTGAAGTTCTAACTGTAAATATTGATATCCGCCTGTAACGTACGCATCATCTTTTTTGTTAAATCTTTTGGTAATATCCGAGTACATACAGTCCCGAGTGAAACAGGCTCGGATCACTGATTACTCAAATTCAATGTACTATGTTAAGTTTATGATTTCTTTCTTTATTGTACAATGACTTACTGGTAAATAAATAAATGTTATATTTGTATTATCTCCACATGCATTTTAAATATTTTAATAAATCTTTATTTATACTTTATCCCCGAGCTTTGTATGTGTGTTATTAGGTATGTTTGTTTCCTTTCAACTTACTTTAGATACTAGTTATTGAACGAGCGACCGAAGCGAACGAGGTTCTGTGTTTCAGATTGGGAAAATAATCTGTCTGATGTCCGGCTGTCCGACTGTTCTCCTCTACAGGTTGCATTTCTCATCCGATTCTCGTGAAATTTTATGAGCAGGTTCGATAATAATATAGTAGGTACCTAGATCTTTTTAAGACAGACTCGTTGGTCTACTGGTCACAAACCCACTAGTCTTAAATGTTCAGATTTTTTAATAGGAGAGACGTGATAGTAATTTAGGAAACCTACTTTACATAGGGAGCCGATTCCACTATCATATCCCAGGTAAGACATTATGTCTTACCTGAATATGGAATCAGCTCCCTATGGTTAAAGGTCGTTGAAGTAGGTACAGTCAGCATCATATAGTTAGTAGCAGCCAAAGTAGCCAATTATATCGTAACACATCCTTACTCCTATAGTAATAAAGACGTGTTCCGATATATTTGGCTACTTTGGCTGCTACTAACTATATGATGCTGACTGCACCTACACTTTGAATTAAAATCGGGCTAATATTTTTTGAAGGCATAAAAAGTTATGCGTTGGCCGAGAATCGAACTCGGGTCAACTGCTTGGAAGGCAACTATGCTGACCATTACACCACCAATGCATTGTCAAACCATGCCTAAATAAGCGTTAAAACAGAATGCATTTCATTTTAAAATGTTTATTAAAGCTCTGCGTTCAATTAACAATTGTTAATTATTTTACTTTTATAGTAATAGCAGGTAATTAATTTTCAGCAATATTAAAAAATGCGTTGGCCGAGAATCGAACTCGGATCAACTGCTTGGAAGGCAACTATGCTGACCATTACACCACCAACGCATGTGTTTCAACTGGTTAATTAACTAATGGCATGACAAAGTAATGTTTCACTATTTATTCAAGTGCTTTATTACAAGAAGTACTTTACCGGTAACTATGTTGGTAAGTATATTAACAATCTGTTTAGCACATTAAATGCGTTGGTGGTGTAATGGTCAGCATAGTTGCCTTCCAAGCAGTTGATCCGAGTTCGATTCTCGGCCAACGCATATTTTTTACCTAAGCAATTCTAAATATAATTAGTACAATCACTTTTATTTGGTTCTATTTTTGGGGTTCCGTACCCAAAGGGTAAAAACGGGAGCCTATTACTAAGGGTCCGCTGTCCATCCGTCCGTCTGTCACCAGGCTATATCTCAGGAACCGTGATAGACAGTTGAAATTTTCACAGATGATATATTTTTGTTGCCGCTATAACAACAAATAATAAAATACATTTCTGGGGGCTCCCATACAACAAACGTGTTTTTTTTGCCGTTTTTATAGATAATGGTACGGAACTCTTCATGCGGGAGTCTGACTCGCACTTGGCCGGTTTTTATATTCCACGACGATGGCAATCAAGCGTACAGCTTGCGGACACCGTAGTCTATGGACGTCTGCGACTCCAGAGGAGTCATAATTGCGTTGCCGACTTATTGATTTGAAGATCCGCTGTGTTGAGAGCAATAGATAAATGCAGGTCTCTCTCAGTTCAGCGGATCCTCGGGAACTCGAACAGCCTTACTCACTAAGCACACACACAACATCACCTACCTACAATTTTTGCTGCAGTCTTCTGTAAGGTAAAGTTAGCCAAAAACAACAAGTTTACATAGACGCTACAGTCTATTAAAATTATCGTATTTAAGAGGTTGTAGAGAAACATCTTATCTTAACAACTGATATTTCCAAGTTTCAAAGGTGGGTCCTTGTCAGTCAGTAAAACAAAAATCGTCTTTTCAGTGGGCAATAGTTAAGGGCTTATGTTTATATATAATAAGTTTTTATCGCATAGAATTATAGAACAGGCGACGCCGTTTATGCGGATTCAGAGTTCAATCAAAAATTAGGTTTTAAAGCCCTTAACTTTGGCAATATCCACCGAAAAGACGCGAACCTAAATCTGACAATGACCCAGGTATGTATAATATTTATGGTCAGTTTAATGAAAGAATCAACCGTCGATACTCTGTAAAAGGGGTTGATTGACCGGTCCGGGAGAGAGACTGTATGATTAATGCCTATCCTGCCGATAACAGGCTATTAATTATAACTAGTCCCGTGCAAGTCACAAGCGTAATTAACCCGCAGTTCCGTGTCTCTCGCTCTGCGCGTGGTGAAAAGGGAAGGCTGATGTTGTTGTTTTGAGGTTTTACGTTGGTGTGTTGCTTGTTATTGTGAAATTATGGACACGAAACTAATTGTATAACCCTTGGCAAACGAGAAATTGTGATTCGCAAAACATTCAGAATGAACTTTAATTATTACTCTTTTCAAAAAAAATACAGTCCAATATAATAACACAAGCTCACAATCGTTTCAAAACCGGTAAAGGGATAACAAACTTAACGTCACACCTGGCTATAAAGTGGTTGTAATTGTAACTTTATTTGACACGCAAGCGGAAAATCCCACTTTCTAATTAGGGGGAGGCATTAAGCTTTTACTCAGCTCGGACGGTAATTAACAAAGCTTCATATTGCACATATTTTGCCCTTGCCTTCGGCTTAGGCGTCTAATACTTGCAATCTCATACATTATTTCTTTTACCGCCCTAGGCGAGTAATTTCATGCATAAGTTAATCGTTGATTGCTGAGGAGGCCTTTGAAGAATATAAAATCCCTACTTACTCTATATTATTATACATGTCCGACTGGCATAACATATTGCTAAAATCGCTCTAATAGCCACATTAGGGCAATCCTGAAACGGGCTTGAAGATATCCTTGACGCGGACCGAATCATTAATGACTGAAGAGCGGCCATATAACACGCCATTACCAACTGGCAGACGGCAACATTATAGTTCGGGCCGCGTTTAATCTGTGGCTTATGTGATTTAACGGTTGGCTCTGCGCTTAATAACTGTGCCAAGAATTACATATATGAATGAAATACATAAGTTATTCAAAATGTTACAAGAGATAGAGATCTATTTTGCTGGTCTCTTCGCACCTATTCTTTGGTATTTATAATAAAATTCCATGACGAAACTTTTATGTATAGTTTTGTGTTATGTACTTCAAGAGAAAAAAATGGGTGCACTTTGTATTTAATTAAGAAACAAACTTTACCAACTTTTTTGCTCTTGAGTGTGATTAAAAGTAGCCTTGAAATAAATAATAGATGTACTGTAATAATGTTTAACGGATATTAATAAAAACAATATGCGTTGGCCGAGAATCGAACTCGGATCAACTGCTTGGAAGGCAACTATGCTGACCATTACACCACCAACGCATTGTTTTTCTAACTAAATTTTTTATACATAACGTGAACGTGACTTTAGTAAGTCTTTAAACATCTTTAGCACTTAAGTTTTATTACCTACTTACTATACTTATATTGACTATAAATAGCAGGTAATTAAATATGAATTGTATTAAATGATATGTGTTGGCCGAGAATCGAACTCGGATCAACTGCTTGGAAGGCAACTATGCTGACCATTACACCACCAACGCATCTGTAATAAATCACAAAATTAAGGTATATAATATTTGTCATTATAGCGTGACCCATTATTTATTCAGGTGGGTACCTTACCACGTATTACGAGTAGATACATTTAATATGAAAGGCAAGATAATATTAATGCCATACAATAACTGCGTTGGTGGTGTAATGGTCAGCATAGTTGCCTTCCAAGCAGTTGATCCGAGTTCGATTCTCGGCCAACGCATATTTTTTTGGGCAACTTTATTTAATTTACATACAAGCATACACACATTCACGCCTTTATTCCCAAAAGGGGTAGGCAGAGCACATGAAACGTATGTTCCAGCGCCACTTTTAGCATAAATGTGGGTATAAAAGATCGACAAATGTGATATTGCAGTGATAGGTTGCTAGCCCGTCGCCCACAACACATTTCAACCCTGACCCTTTATTTATTTATTGATACATGGAAAACCAACAGCGCAACATATTTATAGACAAAATAATAAATCCATATAGCCAATTACAGGTTCTCAATTATAGAAATAAACTAACACAAAGAAATCTATAGCCAAACTTAAACTTAGCGTACATTACGACGCACAGTAACCATCGCGCACCAATAGCAAGCATGGCAATGGGAATATACAAGTAGTTAATAAATTAGGATATATAAACTCTAATAACCCCAGCCTACACCTGAAGTATCACACATGAAGAATCTTATAATTTATTGAAATAAATGAATGATAATCAAGGATCGGACAAACGCCCGTCATTTTCGAAACATATACAGCAGACTTCCCATATTGTTCACAAAAAATATTATTAGTATTTTATAGATTTATTACCTATAGTATAATTTATATGTATTCAATGACCATTTTATTAATGATTGACATTTCGGCGTCTGTGTTCGAGAAAAAATCACTTTCGCCAATAACGGAGAGTGACCATTTTTTTCCAAATTTTCACTAGATAACGTTATCGACGTGAATTTAGGACCCATTTATGAGTTAAAAAAGTTTGTTCACAGTCTACGGACGTCATTGGGGCATATCTTTTTTGTTTTTTTTCTAATCTAATCGTTGACATTGGTGCTACTGTTCTTCCAATATGCTTGTGGCTCGGCGTTAATTTTCTTCTGAATATCTTTTACAGTTACATAATCAGGATTACTATTCAAAATTGCTTGGATGCTTGCGTGCCATAATTCATTAATGAAAGTGGCATTCGTTTATCAAAACACGTTTCTAAAAGTGACAACGTCAAAGCCTGACAAAGTTGTCGATAAATGGGAAACTACACTAACTAGACATTTTGTATAAACGTGTTAATAAATAAATAATATAAAATCTCTGCTGTACGGAACAGCTGGTTATGTTTTAAAACAAGTTTCTGTCAATAATTTCATTTTTGGTACAAGCTTTTATTGCTGACTGTTTTTTTCTGTATACCATCATCAACTACTCATTGAGACGATTCCAACGAGTCCAAACTCAACGGGGTTACATCGGTTAAGTACTGAATTCCCATGGCCACCTTCCGTCTCCATCTTCAGATCAGCTCGAGGGTACCATAATATTGAATTGTCATCCAAACTATACTTATACCCAAAATTTCAGCTCAATCGGTCAACGGGAAGAGGGTCAAATTTAACTTGCAAGATTTGATTACAGACAGACAACGGGACAGATGAAAGTAAATAAAAGCTTGTAAAATAAGTTTCTGTCAAAAATTTCATTTTTGGTACAAGCTTTTATTGCCGACTGTACTTTTCTGTATACCGTCATAAACTACTCATTGAGACGATTCTAACGAGCCTAAACTCGATTGGGTTATGTGGTTTTATTACGGAGTTCCTATGGCCACCTTCCAGCTCCATCATCAGATCAGCTTCACGTCATCATAATAATGCATTGTCACGCGATTTGCATATTCGTGCAAAATTTCAACTCAATCGGAAAGCGGGAAGTGGATCAAATTTAACGTGCAAGATTTGGTTACAGACAGACAGACAGACAACGGGACAGGTGAAAGTAAATAAAAGCTTGGAAAAATGACGGGCCTTTATCCGATCCTTGATTGATAATGGTAGAATGATGGGTTGTTATTGTTTTGTACATAAGTTATATCGATGCGACCACAACAGTTAGAACATATTGGCTGAGAGAACCTATTGCTGATGATGATGACACTTGTCAATCAGGAAAAAGTGTGATCATATCACTGTTGATATAATCACATTTTTCCTTGATTGACAATTGCCATTGGCAAGGCCTCTCATAGACTGACGCGGCCTGGCCGCGGCGGTCAATAGTAAAATTCAGGCCTCAATGTAAACAATGAAAAATCTTAATCTATGCTAATATTATAAGGAGGAAAAGTGTGTGCAGTTGTAAGTTTGTATGTTCTTAAGAGGTAATCTACGGAACTAGTCATCCGATTTCAAAAAATCCTTCAACCGGTGTGTAAAATCGACTTCAGGGATGTATTGGATTGGATTGATTCGCTGATTCTCTGTTAGATGCGGGCGGAGGCGCGCGGACATATAGTGAGAAAACTGAACTAGGAAATATGATCTACCGGCTTCAGGACCGGTTAGCTTAGTGGGTAGTGACGCTGCCTACCAAGCTGACGGTCCTAAGGTTCGAATCCCGGTAAGGGCAAATATTTGTGTGATGATGTTTCTGAGTCTATTAAATATATCGTCGTCTAGTCTAGTACCCATAACACAAGCCTTATTGCGCTTACTAGGGGTCTCGTTCGATTTGAGTAAGATTGCAAGACTAAGTAAGTTTTACTGCTAATAAGCATTGTCCTCTAATATTATGTTGTGTATTTATGTTAAGTCCACCTTATTATTGACTTTAGATCGTTTGTCTGTATGTATTAGTTGCCCAGCATCAAAGCCGAGACATGTGGACACGCACAAGTGGCTCCCCTAACTAATTCATTGATTAATAATTATGTTAGTGATTTCGGCTCGTGCAAATGTGTGGCTGTGCCTGTGTGTATATTCGACGGGTCTAAAGCACTCCAGGCGGCCGACGAGACCACTACAGTAAATCGGTCCACATTAGGTACAACATTCCACATTTTGGTTGGAAAGGCCCTTGAATAGGGGTGTGATAAAAAAATATTGTACTTCGTGGGTTACACAAAAAGCATACGAAGGACATGAAAACAATGTATGCTTTCTCTTTTTGATTTTATTTTATTTATTGTAAATTTGGTGCTCTAGTTCCTATTCTAACGATTAAACAACTAACGCCAATTAGAAAACTAGTAAAATATGAACCCAAAATAAATGCATTAAGAGGAAGTGCGGGGCCTCCTGACAGGTGTTTTATAATCCCTACTGGGAAGTCTCTACACTTGTAATGTAACCTTAACCATGTGTAGAGTGAAAATAAAGCATTATTATTAAGTGATTTGTATTATAACTCAAACCAATACAAAAACTACCACACGAAATACAGGTCCGAAGCACAAACACACATGCAAGCGCAGTGTAAAGGGCCAGCTCTACGTTTTAGAACTTAAGTATAACATTGTCCATTCTGTAAAATACAATATGTATAAACGTCCCTTTTAGGGACAACCCTACTCGGGCACGGGTCATAACTCAATGTAAAGAAGCCATTACGGCGCAGATTGCCCTAATGTCTGTAATTACGGCATACAACCTCATTCATAATCAATAACTGGCCCATATTGACGTAGGATTGTCAAACTCGGTCAACACAAAATGTGTAATTATGTATATTATGTATCAATATCCTGTCTCGTACCAATGAGTTTTTCGGGACGCATGTACGGAACGGAACATCATTAGCTTTTCGGTGGAGAAAAACATTGTGAGGATACTTGCATACTTACAGCGAAGACTTGAAAGGACACTTAGCGTGTCGATTGATTTTTTGTGCACTGGACTTCTGTAGAAGTAAGTACCTAGTGTAATTTTGTTTTGTTTTAAGTAATTCTAAGATCCCAACCTAGCGTGGAGATTTTTTTTAAATTAAATAATGAAACTATATATCAGTATCAATAATAGCAAACCCGAGACACAAACTCTTAGTTATTCTGTTTAAGAAAAATGTTTTAAATAGGACTCTGACTTGCCTTACTTTCTAAGGACTGGCCGACCAGTTTACCATCCCCTTAAGGTTTCTGTGCTCTTACTAATTTAGGTACTGTATCTAATCTAATGCACTAACCTGTGGAAGATGTCTGGTGCGTCTCGGAGTCGCCTCTCTCCCCGGAGGCTTCCCATTCATCACTGGCTCCTCCTCTAGCACCGGCCTCGAGATGGGAATATTATGCTTCTCGAAGTATCCGTTCTGAATCATCTGGTCCAACGACACCTCCAGCTCCCTCACTGGAACCACCTTCCTCCCGCAAACCGGATCGTCTATTACCATCTTGCGACTTCCAGAAACTTCGGAGAACTTCACGTTTTTCTTCACCTCGTCCGATCGTTTTTTAGGCTTCTGCGGTGGATCAGTGGTCCAATACCGGGCGTTTCTCTCAGTCAGCCTTAAAGGTTTGCAGACGGCAACGTTTTTCGAGTTTAAATCGATTTTCGGTCTACTTTCGAGTTGGGGTTCACGTCTTTTGGTTTTCGGCTCGTTGCTCGTTTCGATTCTGCGCTCTACGCGTCGTTCTGGTCTTTTTCTGTACGGCTCGTAAATTTGTCGTGGTCGCCTCCGTTCCTGTTCGATTCTGAAGTCGTAATAGTCTTTCTTTCTATGTTGCTGTCGGTCCTCGTAATAGTTGTAGCGAGGCAAGGAGTTGTACTTATCGTAGCTTGTCGGTAGATTAAGGTACTCGGGTCTGATGGGCCGGAAGAGGGATAGTCGGCCTTGGGCCTCGTCGAAATCTGAATAGATATCCTCATATACATATCCATTTTTCCTTCTCGGCCGCTCGCTCCGGTATTGCTCGTACCGATTCTCCTGTCTCCTTTCATATCTGTAAGCCGCGTTGCGTTCGTAAAGTAATTTTTCTCGGGAGCCGGCCATCTTGTTTTATTGGGTCCCCGTCTGAAAGGGAAAGCGTATTAATGAGGGGATTGAGGGTTGGCTTAAGTTTGGGTGCTTGTAAAGTAAGGTAAGGTGCCATTTCGGGGGTATGGTTACCTATTTTGAACATCCGCATAAAAGCTATAGGTACCTAAGTATTATTGAAATCTTGAGCAGAATTCGCTGAAGTCCCTTATTGATAACCGACGGTCAAACCTATGTTAGAGTGGTGTCAAATGTAATTTCTCTGTAACAGTCTCTTTGACATTCGTATAAGTAAGGTACACCCATTATCCGACAGTCACTTGATTATCATCAGCATATCAGCCGAAAGACGTCCACTACTGGACCTAGACGTCCCCCAAAGAGTGCCAAAGTGATCGGTCTTGCACCACCCGCATCCAGGCACTTGTTACAGAAAACAAGTTTCTGTCAAAAATTTCATTTTTGGTACAAGCTTTTATTGACGACTGTACTTTTCTGTATACCATCATCAACTACTCATTGAGACGATTCTAACGAGCCTTAACTCAGCGGGGTTACGTCGGTTAAGTACTGAATTCCCATGGCCACCTTTCGTCTCCATCATCAGATCAGCTCGATGGTACCATAATATTGAATTGTCATCCAAACTATACTTATACCCAAAATTTCAGCTCAATCGGTCACCGGGAAGTGGCTCAAATTTAACTTACACGATTTGATTACAGACAGACAACGGGACAGGTGAAACTAAATAAAAGCCTGTAAAAAACATAAAAGTAAGTTTGAGGGGGAGCGTTAATTAAGGCGCTCCCACTGAACCTTTCGTTTTCAATCCCATTCATATATAGCTACTACTTTGCTATACTACTATAGATTATGATTTTATTGTATATAACTAACACTTATGGGTGCACGCCTCAAATAAATCATTTGAATTGAATTGCGCTACCCAATGCAACCTATTGAAGAGACTGCTCTTTAGCGATACGATCGCCTGTTAAGAGCAAGTTTGGCCTAGCCAGTCATATCAGAGCTCATAATAGGGCTAATCCATAATTTTTAGGGTAGTCGTCATCGAAACCGATGAGGAGGGCTAAGTATGTGAAGCAGTACTAGTAAAACTCTCTATTGTACACAATAATTAACGTAATAATTACAGAAGGAAAACGCAAGGCGAACCTATCCCTTTAAGGGATCTCTTCCAGTGAGGTATAATAGTAGTCTACGGTACTCTCAAGATTAGACTCCAATTCAACCGGCTAATCCGCCAAGAAAGCCAACCAATCGGACGGAGCTCGAATTCAGCTCCATGCATATTCATGGCGATTTAGATTAAAATGCAAAGCGCAGTAGCAGATGGGATGGAGCATGTAGCTTGTAACATATAACATCAGTCTACACATGTATACATATGCTAGTAGGCTGAAGGAAAGCCGCTTCAGTTTAAACTTCAGTTCAAAGCTGATGATGTTTGCGTATAAGTGTAAACTTTTATGATAACTCTACATGAACTATAAAACACCCCAGCACGGCTATAACAGGACGGCCTGCGAGCTGTGTCGCGGCGAGATAGACTATCCATCTCTTTCTAATTAAAATCAAAGTTAAAGGGGTTCCTCTTTGATAACGAGTCACCGTCGACTAGCTAGCTAAAATTAAACCTTTAAGTACTCACCTACGAGCATGCCTAGTTGTTTGTGGTTAAGTTAAATGCATGACGTAAGCACTTTATTGTACACAGAAACAGGTTAAATTAAAACCATACACATGTCATATAAGAGGCAAACTTATCCCTACTTATAGGGGAAATGTTACTAAATAAGAATGTAAAAGTAAATCTCATTAAAAAATGTTAGATTTAATTAAATAGGTTATTATAGTGTAAAACATGAGCGTTTCTCGCCATCAATCGTTACAGTTTGGCGAGTTTTTATGTAAGGTATAAAATGTAACTTCTTCTTTTTTAATAATAATAAAAAAGTTAATAAGTCCACCATTTAGCAGCCAACATCATACAAGCAAATAGCATTATCCAGATTCTCCTACACATACGAATCAACAACAAACCTGTCATATTATATGGCGCGTAAAGCTATAGGCAGTCACATACTTGCTAGTGAGGGACATAAACGTTCGTAGGCCGGTCCTGCTCGAAGGTTTAAGCCGTAAACCGTTTAATTTAATTTAAAGAAGCTTATCATCCTCGTGATAAATCTCCCGGCGTGTCTAACACGACCCCATTAAACGGCGACACGTGCCAAGTCGCAGCTGCGACAAGACACGACTATTGATTGCCCCGTGTTGGTTGGCTGGCTGTTCGAAAAACAATATTCCATAAAAAACAAATATCAAAATGGAAGCCAAATTCAGTGTAAGAACCTGCTTGGTGGACTTGCCCGAGAAAAGAATTGAGAGCTATGGTAAAAATGACGATTTATAGACGCTAATGTCTCAGTAACCGTTTGATCTGCATCCATACAATTTGGGGTTCTAGTTAATCTAAGGGGTTTTCACTACATAGTATAAAGCAAAGTTGCTTCCCGCTGTCTGTCCCTATGTATGCTTAGATCTTTAAAACTACGCAACAGATTTTGATGCGGTTTTTTTAATAGATAGAGGGATTCAAGAGGAAGGTTTATATGTATAACCAGACGTGCCCGCGGCTCCACCCGCGTGAATGAATTATATGAATGTATTTGTCACAATTGCATTATGTTCATGAGCCCTGCTTTAGCCTGCTTAGCCGTTGCTAAGCATCATGACGATATGGAAATAAAAAAGAGTAAATATTTTTATATAAGTATATTTATTAAAATGTCAACATGAAACTCAGTAAGTAATACGGGCGTAGACAAAAGAAAGAAGGCAAAAAAATATGCCTAATGACGAAAATCTCATTCGGATATCTCAAAGAATTACGAAGCTACAACCGTTTCAATATTGCTTGTTAGAGAGAAAAAACGCAAACAGTTTGTCACATCACAAACTGCGAGGCTGCCGCAGAGCGCGTCGCGCGCGCGGCAGGCCGCGTCGATGCCGGCGCCAAACACGATGAGGCACAGCACGTTGCCGTCTTCTAGTGACGTCACAAACTGCGAGCGTTAATTGTTTCATATGAAGTTGCGTTTCGCGAAAAATTTTGAACACTTAACTTCGTGATTATTTAACCTCTTGCGTTGATTTTTTCTCCATTTGACTACATTTTTTATAATTTTTAGAGCAAATATGATATTGTTGATTATTTTATTAAGGTCTACACCCCTATTAAAAAAACCTCTTGTACTCTGCGGCCACCAAAGAGTACTCGGCAACGTCAACAGCCCAAGCGCGAGCTATAGCCGTATACGCTTTAAGCCCACATCACACTGGCGCAGCCTGGCCGCGGCGGACCATAGTAAACTTGTCATTAGCTGTGTCAAGTTTACTATTGTCCGCCACCACAAGCCGGCAGGGTGTTGCACTTGCAGGCCTTACATAGATGCATAAATATTTATTTCCTTTTTTTATCTGCATAGCACAATGTTTTGAACTGGAAATTGGGAATCTTCGCCCCTATCCTGAACTAATAATCTTATCCAGAAGTGACCCGCAATCTTCCTAATATCGTCCACCCATCGAGCTGCTGGACGGCCGACGCTCCTTTTACCTAGAAGTGGCCACCAATCTGACACCTTTTTGGTCCTGGCAAGGTGTCCTGCCCAACTAATGGTATCTCCAACATCGAGCACCTTAGTGCGACGTCGGATCTCAACATTCCTCACTCGGTCTTGTAGTTTACTACCGAGCATGACGTAAATAACCGAATCAAGGTCCAGATGAGAAAACAATAGGTCCAGCCGATCAGAGCACTTCAATCAATAAATTTTTGGGGTTATATGGCTCCATCAAAGCCTTTATGATTCCGCCAATGTCAAGTTTGGATAAGACACGGCCAGTATTTAATCTTGACGGTCTCGAACATCAGAGCACTTGTTGCACACGATAACAAACGATAAATAATAATTAAAGGCAAATTTTCAAAGTAAGAGTAACAAACAGTGACAGTGACGGAAGGTTGAACCAAACCGCGTACGTTCCATTTCATGTAAAATTCTCTAACCGCAATGTCAAAGTTCAGTTTTAATCATTATTATTTATAAACAGTATGTTTTTTTAGCCGAATCAATTGTATGACGATTATACTAACATGGAAATGTAGTCTCAGATATAATCAAATTACGTAAAATGGAATTTGCCTGAATGTAATTCGTACGTTAGCCGAACATTTCCGAAGATTTCCGAACAATGCCCTACGTTTCAAATTGTCAATGTTATCGAGATTTGATTACGTGATTGTAGAAAAAATACGCAACAGAATCGGGAGCCTTTATGCTCTTATTCTAAAGTAATATCCATAAAATTGATTCTAACATTTAATTGTCGTGTTACTTGCGTTGTTTTCGAGAAACGTGTAGCCGGAGATCGTGTTTTTTGTAAGGCGCTGTCTCGCTCGTTCCTTCGTGTTCTATCCCGTTCTGGTTTTTCGATTTTATATAATAGATACCCGTGCGAAGCCTTTCACGTCTTAATTTTGGGTTACGTATATTAAGGTTTCAAGTGGTTCGTGCAATAATAACACACGGCTGCTGCGTCGCTAGCCATATGCTTGAACTTGGCTTGACAACGCTTCTGCGTGTCTAGATCTATGTGGTGTTGTGTTCAGTGAGTAAGGTCGCCAGAGCTCCTGAACTGTGTTGAGAGTGGCCCGCATTTGTCTCTAGATGTTGATAAAACGTATAAGTAAGTGGAAGCTACGGTAGCCTAGTAGTTCAGGCATGCGGCTGTCAAGCGGCGGTCGTGCTTTCGAATCCCGGCTCGTACCAATGAGTTTTTGGGAACTTATGTACGGAATGTTTACCGTTAGCTTTTCGGTGAAGGAAAACATCGTGACGAAACCGGTCTAATCCCAAAAAAGTCTAGTTTTCCCTCTGGGTTGAAAGGTCAGATGCATGGTGTTCGCTTTCGTAAAAACTAGTGCCTATGCCAAATCTTGGGATTAGGTGTCAAAGCGGACCCCGGGCTCGTTTAGTTCACAAGTGGGAATAACGCTAGGAGATGACGATGTTGATAAAACGTATCTTCAAATCAGTAAATCAGTAATTCCTCTGGAGTCGCAAGCGTTCATTGACTGCGGTGTCTGCTTATCAGGCAGACTGTATGCTTGGCTGCCACAGTCGAGTACCACAATTTGGTTTGCTTAGGGGACGTGAAGGACACTGCGAGATTCAACAGTAATATAACCGCATAACGCGACACAATTAGTGGCGAGGAGAAAAGCGTCTCGGTGGATTAAATTAAAAACATACACTCCAAAGACAACAATAAAACCCTTAATTATATGTTTTAGTTAATATATACAACTAAGCCTTTCTCTGTAGCTTATGCAATAAGAGTTGTTAGTATAGATAGCCTTAGTAATCGCAGTGTAGACCGTTAAATGTACCTATGAATGGCAACAGACAGTTACAATGATCCCACCAGGTACAGTGTCTATTAACACGGAGTGATACATGGAAGTTGATTTCTTAAGAGTCCGCAGTAAGCTCGATTCCCCATACAAACGTAGTTACGCTCTTATTTTAAAACTACGTGTTGGAGTGTAACGAAACTTTGCATGTACAATGACATGAGGTAAATCTATGTCTGTAATTAGTTTATGTAGCTTCAGATACCATAGTAAAAAAATACAGCGAATTTAAGTCTTTCATACAAAACTTGTTTTTGCTGTATTTCGTTTGTTTTATAAACTGGAACCATATAAACTAATTACAGACATAGATATACCTCATGTCATTATATATGCAAAGTTTCGTCACAATCCAACACGTAGTTTTAAAATGAGAGCGTAACTACGTTTGTATGGCAAGGTGAAATTCGGCCGAACTTACTGCGGACTCTTAAATACTCAATCTACAGGAAATTTCATCCTGTAGACTGAGTATTTAAGAATTCGTGATAAAATAAGCAGATTATGAATCTATCTATGATTCTGGACAACTTTTACGATGGGATCACCTTTGTATAATGCCAAGAAAAACTGCCGTTCATGTAACAAAAAAAGTCCAGCTAGTTTATACACTTTCCTCGTAATAATGTCTCAGAATCATGGATAGATTAACATTATGCCATTTTGTATCACGAATTAAATTCCACCTAGACGTATTTTATCGCGTAAATTCTTTGAGTGAAATTGTCCTTACCTTTTTGTCTTCTTCTCTATAATACCTACTTTATGTAGATGTTTAGTCTACGCTCAATGGACAACTATCTATAGTGATGTTAATTCCTATCAGATTTATATTTGTGAGAACCTATAATTGTAAATGTTTTTATATCCTTCGTTAACCTGTTATGCGAGCTGTTGGTTTTCCTATAAATAAATAAATAAGAAGTTCATCCGGTATCCGTTAATGGTGCCCACTATCCACTAAAGGCGTAATTTTCGCTCTAAAGCGTCTTCAAGTTAGTGGAATCAGCGCGGACTTCCAAAGACTAGTCAAAGCGGATTTAAGCTGCCCAGCGCAGCGGGAGGAAAATCGCGTTAAGCGAATGTCTGCGCCGGCCCTTATTTTAATTTGGATTTCTTGAATTCCGTCCTAAGATTGAAATTCTAGTACATTTACAGGGTTGAAAGAAGTCATTAGTTTAGGTTTTGCGTCGCTGACTGTGTAAATTACTTCACGGCTTTACTAGCATAATAGACATTTCTGTTTCAACTATCACTCGTTAATTATAAGTAAGTAGGACCTGTTACTGTATCAATACACATAGGTATAATGTGCGAAAAGTTTACATGATATCGACACAAGATCGAATTTCACCCAGCCAGTGGATTTTTTTTCTCTATATCTGAACAGTTAGCTAAGAAAGTTACCTTGCTTGACTCATATAAGGTCATAAGTTAGATAACTCGAAAAAACATATGGAATTTCTGAAATAAATACAATTGCTTCTCGGAAAGGCTCCACTAGCAGTCGAGTACCCAAAATCAAATGGACGAAAAGTCTGGCTTTATGGATCCAAAACTTAAAAAACGTCACTAAAGCCCCTGACCCAGCGAAACTCGGGCTTCGTTGTTCGTATGTAAAATGCGAATAAAAGTTGCCGGCATCATTCCGGACAATAAAACAAACATCATTTTAATGCTGAAATGTTTTTTGCGTAGCTTGGTACAATCAGTTACAGGAGTAGCTTTAGTGAAGTGGTCAATATGATCGGATCATTAAAGCTGTTCATTTTCAATCTAGGTAATTTAGGTATTTTTGTATTTCAATAATATGTAACTAGGTACTAGGTAATATCCATCCCTTTAGCTAAGTTACTACACGGTGATTGTGAGTTTGGTAGAAAAATACACTAACAGAACTATTAATAGTTCGGTCATTTACGTCTGTCTGTCGGTAAGTCACAAGGCAGTTTTTTAATTCATTTAATCCATCCATAGGTGTTTGTCAATACAAACACCTATGGATTGTACAACCGCCAGTCAAGAAAGTGGCCTTCCATTCTTGAATCTTAATGTACATCTTCAAAGAAAAAATACAAATGCACATTATAAATAGGTATACAAATTAATGAATGCGACAAAAATTACGGGGAGATTTTGTTAACCTAAATGTACCTATTTTGAGTATGTCTGAGAAGAAAGTGTGTTATATAAAGCTTGAGCACAACATTAAGAGTACACGTATCTCTCTTTTCATAAATTTAACATTTTATTTATTTCCTATTTTTAACCGACTTCAAAAAAATGAGGTTCTCAATTCGGTTGTTTTTTTTTTTTTTCAATGTTTGTTACCTCAGAACTCCGTCATTGATGAGCCGATTCATAATTTTTTTTTTTGTTTGTAAGTATATGCTTCCAGGTGGGTCCCATTTTTTTGAAAATTCAATTGGATGATGGGATCCATGAGGAATTGAGGGAACTCCTCAATTATATTAGGCACGCGTGTAGTGATTTTGGTATTTTCTATTATAACTCGTGTATTTACATCCGGAAATCATAAATTGGTGGAGTGGAATTGATGATGAAGACCACAGATGACTTATGGAATTCCTCAAATATGTACTTAAAAGTACAAAAGTACCTATATCACAGATTCTGATAAGATTCCGTTGAAATAGCAACTAATGAAGTGCCAAGGGTGATCCTTGTGGAATTGACGGAAGTCCTCAAATATTATCGGGTCACATACAGCGATTGGGTTTTTTCTATAATAATCAACGCATTTGCTCTCGGAAATCAGTTCATGAGGTAAATTGGAAAAGAAATGTTCTCGTGGCTTGGCGGAGTACTAAATTGAAGTCGGTTAAAACTTTGTTTGAAAGTAAATTATATTATGGTGTAGATACAAAAAAAATTAAAATACCAATCAAAAACCTTAACTTTGTCCTATTTTCCTTTTTACCTTATAACCGACGCAAAAAGAGGGGTGTTATAAGTTGGCGTGTCTATCTGTGGCATCGTAGCTCCTAAACGAATGTACCGAATTTAATGCGGTTTTTTTGTCTGAAAGCTGACGTGATCGAGATGGTGCTCTCTGCGTTTCAACAAAATCTGTTCAGCCTGTTGAGATATTGATATTTGAAATGAAAAGGTCGGGGGTTTTTAATTTTTCCAAGTTGTTAATTATTTTCAAAATAGTAAAATATGGGCATAGTAGAAAGAGTGGACTCTTTCTACTATGATATGGGTGAACCGGGAATTCCGTACCGCTAAGTGTAGGAATTTCAAGACATGGTTTTTGAAAAGTCAAGCTATCGAAGCTATTGCAATTGTACCCATATTTTCTTTTTGTAGGGTTACTTTAGCCGAGTGGTAAGGCACGTGACTTTGAATGCGAGATTGAATCTTGAGATAGTTCCAGGGAATGGTTCGACTTCGAACCCCGGCTCGCACCACCGTGTTTTTCAAAAACCTTTACCTACGAAATATTATTCCAAAATTAGTGGCAACGCCAAATCTTTGGATTAGGTGCCAATGCCAAATTGGGCCCCGGCCTCCTTTAGGGTACCTATACAACCGGAAAAACGCGAGGAGCGCGATGAGTGCATTTAATTATGCATCTGATCTACTCCATATTTTGTTTGAATAAAAGCTTCATGAAAACAAAACAAAGAGAACGCACGGAAGCACCGACAATATGAACAGATGGACAGACTGTCTGCACGGGGGCTTCATTCTTGAACGCGTTACTGACATCTAAATTAAAATGGAATCATATTGGTTAGTGCTCACACGCGTGCACCAGAGGTCAGCAAAATGTGTGAAGGCATCATTTCATACGACTCCAATGAAATACGAATACGTCAGTAACGCTTTTAGAAATTGGTGACCGAAATTGGGTCACAATAGCACCATTTTTAACCAACTTAAATAAAGGAGGAGGTTCTCAATTCGGTCGTACTTTTTTATCATTTTTAACCCCCAACGCAAAGAGGGGTGTTATAAGTTTAACGTGTCTGTGTGTCTGTGTATCTGTCTGTGGTATCATAGCTCCCAAACGGATGGACCGATTTGAATGCGTTTTTTTTATTCGAAAGCTGATGTGATCCTGAGTGTTCTTAGCTATGTTTCATGAAAATCTGTTCAGCCGTTTTTGAGATATTCGACTTTTTTAATCTTTTATCTTATACTACTTAAGAACTGTACGCGATATACGCTGCGACCGGCCCTCTCCCTCAGGGACCGGTCTGAAAACCAGCGCTGGGTATTAACTTAACCCAGCGTATGCCGAGATTGGGGCCCATTGCCCAACTTAATCAATTTTATATGTAATCATTATTCTTTCTTTTTGTACATTCAATTTAATTAGTTTTAAGCTCTATGTAATGTCTAGGTTAAGTTTGTGGCAATAAAGATATTTATTATTATTATTATCTCTTTATTCTTATTTCATCTTAAGTTAGGTTTGTACAATAAATTTATAAAAAGTAAAATATAGAACTATACATACAAAACATAAAATCATTATAAAAACCTAACCTAAGGGTGCAGCCGGCAGCGAGACGGGGGCTAAGCTACCGGCGCGCGGCGGTCAGGGCGACAGAGACAGGAACCTCCTGACTATCCGCGCAGTATCCAGGAGTACCGCCTTCTGTATCTGGCCCTTGATCCAGCCATCTAGCGAGAGTCCCTTGAGGTGATGGTCGAGACTCTTCGCTATTAAACCGTTCGCCGAAACGACTATCGGGACGATGATCGTCGAATCAACATCCCACATGGCGGTTACCTCGTGAGCCAGGTCTAGGTACTTGCTGGCTTTGTCCTTCTCGGCCTTCACGAGGTTCTCGTCATGGGGGATGGTGATGTCGACGAGCACTGCCTGGCGTTTCGATCGATCTGTCAGCACGATATCAGGCCTATTGGCAAGAATAGTCCTGTCCGTGATGACAGATCGCTCCCAATAGAGCGTGGCACGACCATTTTCGAGAACTGGCGCAGGTGTGTACTTATAGTAAGGCACTTCGGAGACCACAAGACCGTATAGCAGAGCAAGTTGCTGGTGAATAATTCTGGCTACAAGGTTATGTCTGTGCAAGTACTAGCCGTTAGCAAGATGACCACAACCTGAGATAATATGCCTGAGTGACTCCCCGGGACGGCGGCATGCCCGACAAATGTCGACCGTACCGTCCTTCAGGATATACCTCCGGTAATTGTTCGTCATGATAACTTCGTCCGCAATTGCACAGACAAAACCTTCGGTTTCCCCGAAGAGATCCCCGAAACGTAGCCAGTTCACCGACGCGAGCAGATCTACATCGGGCCAGTATCGTGAGGGCCTTGTAGAACCGCCCGTGTAGCTCCTTGCTCCTCCACACCGCTCTGCGGTCCTCGGCGCTCATTACTTTAAGTCTGCGCCAGTTCTCGTTTGCCAAGGAGAGCGGGGTGAAGTTTCCGTCTACTGCTACTACGTCACGATGCATCCCACACTCGTTGTTTAGGAAATAATCCCTGAGACTGCACACCTCGCGGTTGTGGAGGTCTTTGGCATTTAGAAAGCCGCGACCTCCACACTTCCGCGAGATGTACAGTCTCATAACAGACGAGCGTGGGTGTAGCATGCGATGCGCAGTAAGCAGTACTCGGACTCTTCGATCCAGGGCATCCAGCTCAGTCTGAGTCCACCTTAGTACGCCAAAGGAGTAAGTAAGCAAGGGCATCACCCAAGAGTTGAAGGCACGCACCTTGTTGCCGCCCGACAAAAGACTATTAAATACTTTGGTCAGGCGACAAAAGAAGCGCTCCTTCACCGCCCGCTTTACGCCCTCACCCTCAATACCCAATGACTGTGACATACCAAGATACTTATAGGTTTCTGCTTCGGAGATAGATTTGAGAGACATTGTCTCAGAAAGTTGCAAATGTACGCTGTACATGCATGACCGCACACTTATCGACACCAAATTCCATTTTGATGGCGCTACTGAAGACTTCTGTTGTTTTCAGTAGTTCCAACAGGTTATGTCCATTCGGTGCAAATAGCTTAAGGTCATCCATATAGAGCAGATGAGAAATGACCTCACCCTCCCTCCGAAGCCGGCAACCTAGTCCCGAATCCTTCAGCAGGGTGCTAAGCGGATTCAGTGCTAGGCAGAACCACAAAGGACTCAGACTGTCACCCTGGAAGATCCCACGTTCAATCCTTATAGAGTCCTGCGGACCAGAAGGGCAATCTCCTCCCCCCGGTTGACGAAGGACTGTGGTCCACTGCCCCATGCAAGCACCTAAGAAGGATCTTAGAACTGCATCAACTTTATACAACTCTAAGATCCTCCTGAGCCATGAATGAGACACCGAATCATAGGCCTTCTTGTAGTCAATCCAGGCGGCCGAAAAGGCCCCCCTATTCCGCTGGACTCGTTGGCAAATGGTCATGTCTATGAGGAGGAGCTCTTTAGTACCACGAGATCCAACCCTACATCCATTTTGAGCAGGGGCCAAAACGTTGTTTGCAACGATGTGTGCGTTAATTTTTGCTCTCAAAATAGATGTAAGGAGCTTGTACAGCGTAGGCAAGCACGTGATGGGTCTGTAGTTTTTCGCTTCCGTGGTACTACCGGACTTATAGAGCAGGGAGGTGATACCAGTTGTCAAGAAAGATGGTAGAGAACCGAGCTCAAGGGCTTGCTGGAACTGCGTTGCCAAACGCAGGTGTGAGCATCGAAACCATTTCAGCCAGAAGTTATGTAATCCATCCGGTCCAGGACTTTTCCAGTTCGGGGCCAAACGGATGGCACAACTAACGTCCTCGGGGCTGATGGTAACAGTCCCCATGGGCTCGATGAACGCACACTCACGTTCGACAACACTCATCCACTCGCCTTCGGTGTGTTCGACTGGCACTGACCAGATACTACGCCAGAAGTCAACCATGGCAGTAGCATCCGGCTGCTGTCCGTCGGACACACGAAGGTCAGCTCCCTCCCACTTTCGGTATACCTTCCTTTGATCGCTTTGGAAAAGGCAATTCTGCTGGTATCGATCCACTCGCTCTCTGTAGCGGCGAATACAAGATATATTATTATTATTATTATAATAAGAGTGTGTCTATTCCCCCTATTCCCAGTGAGGATTTGAAAAGAAAGGCTTTGTGTACTTCTACTTGTACATGTTTCAATTTCATCAAACTCTGTTCAGTGTGAAAGTGTTCAGGCGGACAGAAAGAATTACTTTCAGTCGGCGCGAAAAGTTGCCAGGAAAAAAGAAATAAGTAGGTACTTTCGTATGTGTATTTTATGAATAGGTACTCGTATATTATGACAACAATGCTGTCAATACAGCATAAACAATGTTATAGATACAAAGTAATTTCATAACATAGCCACATCTCGTACATGGTCAACAATGATTTTTCCTTCGCTAATTAAAAAGTGTCGCCCGCCGTCTCATTACGAAGCTCGAAGCTATAAGTCAAGAAGGGCTAATTTGCAAAGTTTTTAGCGGCTGTGTGTTTTAGCAGTTACACTGTAGGGTCAGGTGCCCCCAGTTAGCGGGGAGCGTTGAGTTCACCCTGGGAGCGCGACTGCGTTGAGTTCACCCTGGGAGCGCGAATGCGTTGAGTTCACCCTGGGAGCGCGACTGCGTTGAGTTCATCCTGGGAGCGCGACTGCGTTGATTGGGTAGATGTATGAATGGATTGTATTTTGACAGTTGCCATGTAGTGGTAACCAACTTGTGAAACGGATGTCGGTACACCAGCATTATAGCATTATATTTTGACGACCGTTTTAGCCGGGTGCGTAACGGTCTATAACTATAACAACTTTAGATATATTATTAGTCGGTAATTATCACGATTAAGGGACATAATGCACCTTTGGTATGTCAACATTAGGAATATTCTGATAGGATCTAACTATCATAAGGTAACGTTATATCTAATGACTTTTATACTTATTGAACATTATACACCATGAAATTATCTATTTTGTTGTTATATCAAAAGTTTATTATGCCCCTCAATGATTATATTCTATCAAATTATATAAAATGTTGTTATATCCAGTAAAAATATATCAAAAGTTGTTATACCGATCATTACACACCCATTTTAGCTTGATTGGTTTGGTAGTGACCCTGCTACGAAGCTAGAGCCGCTGGAGGTACTGGGTTCCAATCCCGGCAAGAGCATTTATTTGTGTGACGAGCACGACTATTTGTTCCTGAGTCCTGGATGTTTTCTATGTTTTTAAGTATTTATGTATAGGTCGGAAGGGACTCGGTCGATTTGTGTAAAATTGTCCGCTAATATTTATTTATTTTCTTAGTACCTTTCTGTCATATCAACGCAGATAAAATACGTGACAAGTCCTAACGGCCCTAGAAACAAGCAATTTCAACAAAAACAAAAACTGTAATGTAAACACAAACAAATCAAGAATTAAAAAATAAACAAATGCATTATTGTAATCGGAATACGCTACCGATCAATGCTTGTTTGACACTGGAACATTAAGTTTTATGTGCTCTGCATTCCCTTCTTGGGAATGAAGGCGTGAATGTATGTATGTAGGTACTCGTATGTATGTATGTATGCCAGAATGTTATTGTATTAAATTGTTATAACTTTTTAAACTAGCAATTTCCGTCATTATTAATCTGACTGACATCGATATTAAACACATACTTAGGGTGCGCGGGTGCATATTTGAAACGTATTACTGCTGCAGAGCTGCTGAGACATTTTTCTAATATTGAAATATGTATATCTATCAGTAGCATTGACCCCCTTCAACATATGAATCGATTTAAATGCTTTTTTTTTATTGAAAGTGCCTGCCGAGATGGTTTTTAGCTACGTTTGGTTGAGTCGGGGGCCTTTTGAATGTTTGAAAATGAAAATCGATTGTTGGTCACAATCATCGTGTTTGCAAAAGAAAAGGTTGGGACTTCCTAGTAAGTATATATGGACAGTACTTGTGACAGATTCCAATCCTGCAGCGTCAAGATAAAAATAACCTCGTATTATATTTTGCATGTGAATTACATATTCAATTTTTAGTTCTTTTTCGCCTGAAACACAGGGTATCCTAGCTCAGGCACGTTTTATTTGCCTCTAATAGTAAGCTCCTAGTCTACAGTAAAAACGGATGTACATTATATTTACTACGAGTAGCTCTGCGTTCGGTTGTCCAGAGAATTCACTTGTTTCTGCTAACCAGTCGCATCCCGCGCGATAAAACAAAAGAACCTACTGCAAATAACTTATTTTTAACTTCACTTACGAAAATGTAGTCATTATACCAACCAACTTTATTTTGTATTTATGCGTACCCACATGGATTTTCGAAATGTACTTAATTTGAAAAAGAAAATAATGTATTTCTTCCCGTTTAAGTACGATCACTATAAGACTGCGGGATTGATTGGTCAATAAGTCGGGATGTATTTATTTATTACATTATAGACACGTGATAAAATTTGTTTAAAATTCGGATACCTTAATGACAAATGACATTTGCCATAACGCTAATGTTTTATGTTTGCCATAATTATCATTTGCCATATAAGTGGTTTTCTCTGAAACCGTAACATTTTCAGGAAAATTATTTGTAAGTTTGGATGGAACCCTGTAGGTTCTGCAAGGTTATTTTTACAAATATCCTGAATAGTTGCCCAGTTTCCGATAAAAATCAGTTACCTAAGGCATGATGATGACTATAGAAAACGTTACATTTATGGCAGATGAAATAATGGATTTACTTAGTAACCCGTTTAAATAGTTTCAGATCAATCAGGTGTAAGTTTGCGCAAGGTCATCGATTTCAACGTCTCCCAGATTTGCTTACTTGTCACCGACAAGTAACGTATTGCGCGGAGGCAGGGCATGCACACTGCATTCCTAGTTTCCTACCGCCCACTTCCACACCGCACCAGTTTCCCCAGGATGTAAAGCTGGGTCCACATTTGTATCATTTTGTCGTATCGTATCTCCGTCGCGTTGCACCGGACGCGCAAAAACAGCGCGATCATGCGGCGGCGCGCGCTATCTGATCGCTCGGGATCGATGTTGACACGCGTTTATTACCTATATACCCCGCACACTCGCGATCGGATACGCGTATCAAGATCGGTAACTTATGAACGTGGTTTGATACTGTATCACGATACGAAGTTATGATTTGATACGCGATACGCCGCGACTAAGTCTGTTTACCTAAAAAAAAACGAGAACCTCAATCGACCAAATTACTCCATACTATATAATTTTTTAACCTGCTCACCAAAATTCTCGAGAATCGGTTTAGAAATGCGACTTGTAGAGATGACACGGAGAGCTTCGTTCGCTTCGCTCTCTTGTTGGATAAGATGTACTTTTGCGATACTGCTTGAAGAAAAGATACTGATTATAGCTACATCTGCAATGAAATGCTACCTTTACAAATTTTATCATGCACTCTAATGAAAAACGTCACAGCACGTCGATGCTTCGATTGGCGACGCCGCCAATCGCTGTTTATTTTCAAGTTTCATAACGACTCGGTATTTGTGTTTACTTCCCCAAGGCGTTATCTTTAACAGTATTGTTGTAAAATAAACTCTAGACTTTAAAAATAAGGTTCGATTTTAAAAAGTGATAGTTTTTTTTAATTTCTGCGCAATGGCGGCCTGAAATGGATGACTGGAAACGGGTAACGACTGGGTGTTTCTATCTGTTTCCGTTGTTAGTTGTTGTTTTTTTTTAACGAGAACGGCTTTTGTTGAGGCTATATTCCGCTGCAACGGGGTCTGGTAAGAGCCGCGCGACTATACCACGGTTATAGCACTTCTATTGAATCCACATAAAAATATTTTTCTCGTCGACTGTACATCAAGTCGAAGCGTAAGAGGAATCTTAGGCTAGATTTCTACGTGTTAGGATACCATTCGAACTAGATTTTGGAGAGGAACAAATGTGTGTATGAGTAAAAATAGGCAAAAAAAGACGGAAACTGACGGGAACCCACTGGCGACAGCCGAAACGGCTCATACTAATTGAGATCTAAGTATGACGTCACCGTTTTTTTATTTCAGTATCAAGTAAATTGCTGGTTTGGCCGTAAAATACTGCGTTTAGGTGCATAGTTGTCGTACAATTTATTTTTTGTTAAAGCATTAGGATCTTTAGCTTTAAATTAACGCGAGGGCGATTAACAAAAAAAAACATAGTTCCCTGTCTTTTTATGATTTTGATTATATTGCAATATTTTCATGGTTTAGTATCAATATTTATGTTTTTATAAGAACACTACATTATCATCTGATTTATGTTTAATGATTATAGATTCTGTGCTTCCTATGTAGGCAGTATTCTTAAGCATACGACTAAACTAGAACCCGGGGACTAATCAAACCCTCCGAGATCCATAGAATTTCCTAGCTAACAAACTAATTATAAACGGTAATGGCGGCATAGTTAGTTCCGTGTTAGTGTTAGCTAACTTTAGCTAATGGCTAAATCACTGTTCAGCGAACCACAGTAGACATGTTAAAAAGCGTAAAGTAGTAGGTAAAACAAACCCTTACAACCGTCCGATGCGACGTCCGTGCTTTGAAACGGTTTGAGACTCAACGAGACACGCGCGCGGACACGCGTCGCTACAATAAACTTAAGTGCAATTCGGGGTAAACAGTGGTACATCAGTCCGAGTGCAGCCTGTGTGCCTCGTACAAATGGTTTTAAAAGGAGAGCAGCTGTAGAAAGGTCTTAGAATCTGTTCAGCGAGTCGTATTCGTAGCATAAGCATTTTTCAAGTTCTTTATTACTTATGGTCAAATTATATTGCTACAATTTTAGCTTCGAAATAAGCTGTCAGTTGTTAAGTACTATGCATTGCGTGTTACTAGGATGTCCATTTTTTTAATGTTGCCGCATTTATATTATGACCTTGGCCAATATATTTACCGTGCTTAAGTTCAAGTCGGGGTAGAAGGCGGTACATTAGCCGGCGTGCAGTGTTTGTGTGCGTAGAGCCGGTATAAAATGGAGCGTAGGTGAAAAAGGTCTAACAGGCTAGTTGTCATACTGCCTCAGCTAATATTGACTGTGGCGAAGCTAAGTGGGTTCGACGTGTAACAGCTATGGGTGCAGTTATTCCCACCCTTTGTCTGAAACCCACTGTGCAGTCACGTTCAAAATTAGTTGAACATTTTAGTACCTTCGGTTCTAGTTAACTTTCATAGCCACTACTAGCAGTTGTGGGTTTAACACCTCGTACGTGTATGCCAATGTTTGCTGATCAAAAGATGACCTTGAGATTTGAATAATAATAGTACTAAGTACAGAAGGTTCTCTGTTAACAAATCCCCTGTTTAGGTATGCCGAACGACCCTGAACGTGGCCATCCCTTTGTATCGCATGCAACGCGCTGCGATAGAACGCGTGCGTATCGTAGCAGCGACTGCTGAATATCGAAGGGTTCTTTTTAAGGTGTAAACAGGTATATATAGATACTTTAAGAGATTCCTAATCAACATTAAGTCGCATAAAAGGCAAAACTAGTTCCATGTGGTGTCCGATTAGAATACTTAGCGCCTTTCTCCACGTGGGTATCGAAAAGTCGACCACGGGATCGGGTTGAGGTGTGTTATACCCATATCCCGTACCCGTCTAGTACCCGTAGCACAAGCTTTGCTTAGTTTGGGACTAGGTCGACTTGTGTAAGATTGTCCCCTAATATTTCATCATATCAGCCGAAAGACGTCCACTGCTGGACATAGGCCTCCCCCAAAGAGTGCCAAAGTGACCGGTCCTGCGCCACCCGCATCCAGCGGACTCCAGCAACCTTTACCAGGTCATCAGTCCACCCCTAATATTTATTTATTTATTATTATTATTTACAATCTATATTTGCTGTTGACTGTACCAGCCTACCAGCCAGGATTTTAGCTCGCAACCTCAAGAGCCGCTGAACCACTCTTCTAGCGCCTCTAGTCAAATAGCTCCCAACTTGAATCGCATAGCAGCTGTGCCTGCATTATAACAGCATCAAACTAGAACAATGCTGACGCATTGCAGACGATGCCAACAGCACGTAATAAGCTGCAGCGGGTTCGAGTCCCGGCGAAACCATTAGCTCCTCATACTAGGTCGATACAAGGCCGTGACTAGGTAGAAACGGGTCAAAAGTAACGAAAATAGGCGTTTTTACTGCACAGAATATGTAATTAAGTAAAACGATTTGAACGGATAACTTATATCGCGTATATTATGCATTCAATACATCCCGACGTTTCGTATCCGATCATACAAGTCATCAAGATCAGGTTAGTGATTTATAAGAATACTGCTTGTTGTCAGCGTCATATAGTTAGTAGCAGCCAGAGTAGACAAATATATCGTAACACAGCCTTATTCTTACAGTAATAAAGACGTGTAGCGAAATATTTGGCTACCTTGGCTGCTACTAACTATATGACGCTGACTGTATATTGTGTAAATATATTGATTTATTTAAATATGTAGATATACATTTATTTTTACTTGTGTAAGTATAGTTATTTTTGTACCTACCTAGCTTGTAGTCTATGTATTAAGATGAAGTGCGTAACACGTGTTAGTGTCTATCTTTTCGTTCCTGATCTTGTCTCGAAGGTTAACTGGAAGAGTCAGTAATTTAGTACTTCAACAACCCTCACTCTATGATTGTCTATTGCAAAAAAATACAGGTAACGTCATCACTTAGGCAGTGGACCTTCTGCACCTTTATAGGCACTATTGATTATTCTGTGATATCACTTAAAACTTGCAATACGGCGGCTGGCTGCAACCTATTAAACCCTTGAAAAACACAATTGATAATTTACTTTAAAAACAAAGTTGTAACCGACTTCAATTTAGTACTCCGCCAAGCCACGACAACATTTCTTTTCCAATTTACCTCATGAACCGATTTCCGAGAGCAAATGCGTTGATTATTATAGAAAAAAACCCAATCGCTGTATGTGACCCGATAATATTTGAGGACTTCCGTCGATTCCACAAGGATCACCCTTGGTACTTCATTAGTTGCTATTTCAACGGAATCTTATCAGAATCTGTGATATACTTTTGTACTTTTAAGTACATAATTGAGGAATTCCATAAGTCATCTGTGGTCTTCATCATCAATTCCACTCCACCAATTTATGATTTCCGGATGTAAATACACGAGTTATAATAGAAAATATCAAAATCACTACACGCGTGCCTAATATAATTGAGGAGTTCCCTCAATTCCTCATGGATCCCATCATCCAATTGAACTTTCAAATAAATGGGACCTACCTGGAAGCATATACTTACAAACAAAAAAAAAATTATGAATCGGCTCAGCAATGACGGAGTTCTGAGGTGTTACCTTGACATTGAAAAAAAATAAAAATACAACTGAATTGAGAACCTCCTCCTTTTTTTTGAAGTCGGTTAAAAATGACGGCTGAACGTCAGTTATACAGACAAACAATCATCAATAATCACCAGTCGTCAGTAATCATGATTGATGACAGGCAGTTTTTGATATATAACATAACTCGTTATCTGCTTATGCGCCATATTCTGAGAGCTTCGCTAGTTATTCTACAAGGAAAACCCATGAAATTAACCCAGTCAAAGCTCTGTACAGGTGCAATAATAACGTAAACGCATAACCTAATTTTCCTAGCCGGGCTAACCAAATGAATGTCGTATAACGCCGCATTGCGGTACTTCGGCGATAAATTTGCAGAACGGTATCAGATGGAGAGATATTATTTTATGTCCTCGTGATAATAGCTGCAAATAACTAGACTCGTAAAAGGTAGGTAAAACAAGCAAACAAGACAAATGACAGTTGTGCGTTTCATTTAAACAAAGATTCGTCCAACTAAGTATACATATTATTCCAAACACATTCCAAGATTAGCCGTTCCTGACGCTTAAATTTAAAACAGACGAATAAAAGTGAACCAAATAACAGAATCTGATCCCATTTCCAAAAAAGGAGAGGGTGCTCAATTTCTTTTCTATCATTTACTAAAACCATTTTTAACAAATGAGTAGTCGGTACACCGTAGTGGTTCAAGCATGTGGCTCTCAAATGAAACGTCATTTGAGAGCCAGAGTGAGTTCGGTTTCTACCGAGTTTTCCGGAACGTACCTACGGAGTATCATTTGATATTTACCATCAGTTTTTCGGTGAAGGAAACCTGCATAAACCTGCAAGAAATTAAATGGGAGTGAAGTCTTTAACCCGTATGGGTAAGCGTGGGACAGAAAGAGCATTTACCTATACTCATGCATGATGATGATAAAAGAATTCAGGATTCAACACAATTGCGGGCCTGGTACGAGATCAATCTGCTGAAAGTCGGTTTTCATAATATTTAATACCTATCTCTCTGGAGATAAGTTCCAAGGATAACAATATCGCTTGAACCTGTCTAAAAATAGGTACTAAGATAAAAACCTTAGATACATGCTTTCATCTTCTCAGAAGGGATAATGTGGCCAACTACATCCGTATCTTCCTTATCTCGTCTCACAATATACCAGGACACAGAACAGTGTAATAGAATTACATAGCCAGGGTCAGGGTCAAAGAATTAGTACCCGAATGGAAGGCACATTGTCGCCAATAACGCGAACTCAAAAAGTTGTTAAACCCTTTATAATATACTTCTTCGAAACTGATTTTCGATTTCCTTCACGCCCTGTAGCCAAAACTGTTGAATACATTTTGGTCTGTGATGTTTCGCTATATTCTTTTCAACCCCAGAGAGAAAAACGATATGATATTCTAAATAAATTAATAAAACGATGATATTTATTCTGCAAGTACGTAGACGTACGAGTAAGTGCGCTCTTACAAGTCTCCCAGCGCTACCAAATGGAATCCATTGACGCCTTATAACCTTCTTTGTTTTACTAAATACTTCGTATATTTAAGTTCATTTTGGTCAAGATCCAATTGTACTAACGACATATAGCCAAGTGATGGATCGACACGCTACTAATTCAGCCAATAACAATTGAGTTTGTCTAACACGGCCTAGCCCCTGCCAAGACCAGCATCGAAAGGCTCTAGGTCCATCCTTTTATCAAGGCGCATGGATTTTTTTAATTTTCAAATCTTGAATTCTTGATTCATCTGTGGTCCTTTTTGCCCGATTACGGCAGAGCTGAAAGGAAGGGGTATTATTTTAGCAGTCCTCGTTCGTTGTTTCACCGTAGCGTTTAAGAGACTGAACCGATTTTGATGAATGATGTATCAATCGATTTGAAATTATGCTCCGGGTGATAATAATGACATAACCACCGTTTGTATGCTTTTTTTCGAGTTAGGATTCCGAAGTTGGGATACCGTTTTTTGTACTTTTTATGCTAGTTTACGATATTTAAAGAGCTCCTTCCACCCCTATTACTGGCTCCACGGCATCACGGCGTTTACGAGCCGCCCATAGTTTTACGAGTGACAAGTGTCGTGCGGAACTTTACTGCCAATGTCACGCTCATATTGACACTTGGGGAATGCAAATTATTTTTTCACGTACAACGAGGATAACCTTTAGTTTGTGATAAAATACCAGTGAAACAAAAATACAGAGTTTATAGCGTTAAGAATGTGGTAATTGGAAATAAAACAATGCGCCGTACGCCAGTTAAAACAATATTAACGGCTGTAAAGACACGAGGGGCCTGTTTTCTTTATATTTTAATATGTGTCATTCTCAAGGGGCTTTTTCTATGAAATCCATGTGGGTATCTTGTGACATGTTTTACTAATTTAAGTTTTAAGTAATTTTGTATACATGTATTTTATAGAACATGATGTATCTACTGTTCTGTTAGCTGATGACGATGCAAAAGTGGTTCAAAGAATCCTATTTGAATAAATGAATTCTTTCTTTCTTTCTTTCTTTCAAATATCAAGGAAAATATTCGTTTTCTAAGCTAAGACATATCACAACATCGTTCCATTTGGATCATGATCGTCGTCATCCTAGCGTTTCGGCGGTTGATAATGTAGAGGTCATCTAGGCAACTTCTACAGTGCTGGCTGGCTGGACAGCACTGTGCAGACGTTCGGAGTTCAAATCAAGCGGTCTGGAAGTCTATAAATAGAAGAGGAACCGAAGATGTCAAGGATTGGCCCCCGAGGCTTTCATCTAGCAAGTTATAAAATAAATAAAAGATTAATATATAAACAAGTTTAGTCTTTACCATCTGAGTAACAACGTACCCCCACAATACCTAACGGTACACAGGTTCCGCGTTGGCGCCTAATGTCTTTGGATACCATCCTACTTCCTACTATATTATAAATGCGAAAGTTTAGATTTTTGGATATTTGTTACTCAATTGAAAAATTGATTGAGATTATTCATGGAGATGGATTATATTATAAAGCATAGGATCCTCTTTATCCCCATTATCATCCTCTAAAGAGGTACAATTAGAGATCGTAGTTGGTACGGGAGTAAAGTTCACGCGGACGCAGTCGCGAGCAAATGCTATTAGATAAATATAATTTCCAACAAAAGTCGATCCTATAACTTTCACTAACTATGTAGTATTTAAGCGAATCCCAAACTAACATCCGAGTTGTTTGTACTTATTCAACATTCCACTAACCAAATATCGGCAAGTTCGGAACAATACCCTTCGATACCAATATCTCAATTACAGAAGAGAATGTGCCGAAACACGTAGCCTCACTCATAATCATAACGTACTCCACGTCAAATATATGTATACATACATTATTCGCCTTATAACAATTGCATAAGGTGCAAAAGAGTATTCATATTTGACGTGAAATGTAGGTACAATTTAGATGAATATTGGGGTTGAATTGGCTCGTGTTTGTTCAGCTGTTTACAAAAATTGGAATCGGTCGCATTTGTTTCGTGTTCGATTTAATTTTGCGCTATTGTGTGGAAGGTAAATATATAAGGAACGTGTAGGGTGCGTCACGTGAAACACGAAGGAAAGCATTCGGATTTTGCGTACAAAGTAGATCCAATAAATTTCACTGTTTACGGACTGTTTCATAACGTGGCTTCCTGAAATCGATTAATATGACAGCGAGGTAGGGTGTAGATAACGATTTAGTTAATTAAAAATAGTAGATACATTTTTCCAATTGATATAGTCCACTTGTGGTAACTCGAGCGACATAAAGATATACCTAGTAGATTGGTGAGTAGGTGTCGTTGACACATTTTATTCCTATACATATATCTCTTAACATTGCAGGCGTCTTGGTAAGAAATAAAGCCATATCAACTTCGAGATTCCATTTTGGTGGTAGCGTCGCTGTCCATCTATCAATCCTGTGATATACATTACCTACTGTTCCATCTCGCAGTCTTCCAGACTCACAACCCACCGTAAATCGCGCAAGTTATTAGTTACCATGCCTTGCTCATAGTGTATGGAGCAGGAAGGAGTTATTGTATAAGAAAGTGACGAATGCCTAGCCTTTAATGCAAGCTTAATTGAAATGCGAGAAAAAGAGCAATAGAGATGTCGCTATGTTTAAATGAGAAGGAAAACAAGAATGAAGGGCCTGACTGATGGTATCCAGACACCGTATCGTCCATACCAGAGGAGCTGTTGAAGTTGCTTGATGTGAACCCTAGAGTACTAGAACCTACCCTCAAAAATAGACGCTTAAACACGTATACTTTATTTTTATTTTTTATTATAAAAAAAAAGAAATTACATTTTATACCTTACATAAAAACTCACCAAACTGTGACGTTTGATAGCGAGAAACGGTCATGCTTTACACTATAATAACCTATGTACTTAAATCTAACATTTTTAAATGAGATTTACTTTTACATTCTTATTTAGTAACATTTCCCCTATAAGTAGGGATAAGTTTGCCTCTTATATGACGTGTGCGGTTTTAACCTGTTTCTGTGTACAATAAAGTGCTTACGACATGCATTTAACTTAACCACAAACAACTAGTGGATGCTCGTAGGTCAGTACTTAAAGGTTTAATTTGAGCTAGTTCGTCGACGGTGACTCGTTATCAAAGAGGAACCCCTTTAACTTTGATTTTAACACAGTTTTGCTTACTTTGGGAGTTTCTCAGGATATTAATTTTGTTGAATATTTTTAGAATATTTAGACATTCTTTTACCATAATAGGTAGTTTCTAGTTTTCTGTTCTACTAGTTTTATTTTCTCTACGCCTTGTAATATAATACATTATATTATAATACATTACTACTTAATTTTTATTTTGTTATCATCACTATAATAATGTGCTAACCCTATTCAATATTCATCTTTTTTATCGACCGGTAAGATCTTACATAAGGGAAGTAACTTATAACTTGTCATATTCTTTGTTGCATTTTTTCCCAACTTTTTTGCTAACGAGGAACTTTATTAATCGAGTTTGTAGTTTTTTGACATCATTAATGTAAGTTATAAATGTGCGGCCGTAAACAATAAGACCACAGCTCATCAGGGAATCAGCGAGCGCGTATACACAACCCGTAATGTGTTTTTATTTAACGTACTATTGAGTTGATAGAATTTGGCCAATACAGATCTCAGTCTATTACAATCTCGTTAACATGTGGCTTCCAGTTAAAGTTCTTATCAATTATTAAACCTAGGTACTTAAACGTTTCTACGTATAATAACTGTTCGCATCCACAGTTGCGCTTATTAACATGGACTCGTAAACAATCATTATGTGTGACCTATATCGATACTCTGTGCGTAAACCGTTTTACTTCGTCTTCTATATCAATAATCCAACTGAGATCCTAAATACATTATCCCTGGGGGGATAATCCTCATCCGAATTTTATTCAAAACTTTATTCACCACACGCGTTTCCTCACAATACAGTCAAATTGATCGTCTCCCTCCTTAAAACAAATTTGATGTACCATGACTCGCATAAAAGACAGGCGTCATTTCAACATCTATTAGATTACGCTGGCGAGCGAGATGGCTATATCGCCTTGAAAGCGCATTACGCAAATGTGGGACAGGGACAAATATTGAGTTATACGCTCCCACCGAGGCGTACAAATTGACTGGAATGGAGCGCTCGGATATTTTATTCTATTTTCTTGTACAATGGAATTGTATTACGGTGGTTTTTCAGGGCGTCTTTTGAAATGTAACAATTGTAAGGATGGTTTCAACTCAAGCTGGGTTATATTTTTGGAAAAATCTACAATTCTTTAGTTTGACCTGACGAAGATATCTACTCTTTACTACTTATGAACTCCTATTACTTGCAAATGAGTAGAGAAAGGGCAATGGAGAGGGCTTTGCTGGGAGTTTCTCTGGGGACGGGGCATGTTGCACGTAGAATTTATGGCCGTTGGTGTGGAAATATTCTCGAATGGCGTACATTCGAATTCGTTATGTCGTTAAGTCGTCATCGATAAATTATTTGCATTCCATCCGAATAAAGTAGATAAAAGCAGTTGACTTGCATTTGAATTAAAACCAACTAATATCTCTTGAGCATATTTGTGTGACATGATGCCTGCAGCCACATTCTAGCATCGCACCGCTTGCCGTCCGCAGAGCTGTTACCGCTTGCCGTCACGAAACTAGACCTCTACCTACGCTTAGTTACTTCGCATCGCGGTGTCAAGGTATATTTGTGGGTGAGCGCTGAGGTGAATGAAATCAAATCAAATCAAATCAATTATTTATTCTGCAAATAGGCCACAAGGGCACTTTTACATGGAAAACCGTAATTTACAATAAATTAATAATAATAATCTTACAGAATAATAATTTAAAATTATATATAAAAGGTTAACAAACTAAATGTCACTAAGTTAATGTAAACAAAACAAAATTGCAAAATATGACCATTACATTCGATATAAGATCTGTATCAGCATTAACAAGAAGTTAATCATATTAATTCAGTATTCCAGTTATGTATAAGGTCTGAGCTTCCAAATACAATTAATAATTATTCTAATATTCTAAGAGATGTATACGGTCTCTAAGCGTCAAAACAAAAAAGGAACAATGATGTAATATTGTCAGCGATGTACAGGGTCAATAACAATAAAACGTGTCAAGATCAGAATGATGTCTCTCGTCAATACGATAATAATAATAATAACACCAGTATGTAATTAGTTAACTATGCACTATGCCCTTGCAAGCATGAACAGTCCGGACTCCACAAACAGCACCCGATCACGAGTATGACGCATATCTCAGCCATCGCCTCCCTCAACCATATTTTAGGGAAGGTGGCGACCCGATCAACGACGCCACCGTAAGCAAAGCCCTTTAAACGAGCATGACATATTCTTAAAACAAGTTGCAGAATAGGGGGGCAGGGCATTCAGTTTCACACCTTTGAACCCAAATGATCGCACACAGTAGTATAGTACTAGAAGTTCCCTCCTGCTGCTAACATTTTGCCTGTGGAATGAGCTCCACACCGTGGATTTCCCGAAAGATTACACTATGGGATTATTCAAGAAAGGAGTGTACACGTTTTTAAAGGGTGTGCAACTCGCATGCGAGCCCCCGGGAGTTGCAGGTGCGATAAGCTAAGTCCCGCTATTCTGTAACTTGTTTTACCCTACCTCACCTCACCACCCACAAATATAAGTTGACGCCGTCGTAGTAATCATTGGCATTTATAAGCCGCAAGAGACCGAAAGGCCTGGCAATCGGTCATCCAGGACAGAGTGACCCATGGGCGGGATCATCGGCTCAGTGTTGGGAGAACGAAGCACGGAGGAGGAAGCATAGGTATAGAGGTCTAATTTCGTTAGGCGTGACGGGTGAGGTGAGGCGCATTATCGCGTTTCTATAATTACAGTCCTAGCAACCACTTGCCATCAAGCCCTAATAGGTACGTTTATTTACAAATGACGCGATATAAAAAAAAACGAAAACCCTCAAAACGGAATCGCCAGCTAACTTTGTTTATAAAGTGTCACGCGCTATACGACCGGCCCGCCATTTTATAGCAATCGAAATCCGGGCATATATCCGGAATATCCGGATCTTTTAATCTGGGTCGAGCCGGGTAAAAGTGAAGGTGAATTAAGTGTGATCTGATTGCCGGCCGGATTAAATTGATTGATCGGTAGTGGAGATATTGAGTGGAACAGGGGATTTTATGGCTTCGTGTCGATTGAGTCTAGTCGGCGAAGAGGCGATAAAAGGTATTGGACAGATGTTGATGTATAAATTGTATAAAGGTACCTGAAAGGAATAATGGCGATTCTTTTAAAGCGTTAATTGGTATTTTATCGCATCGCATTTAAGATAGAAATAAGTAGGTCAGACATTTTTCGACGCCTAAAAACTTTTACGAAACCCGACATATAAACGACAGTCAAATACATTTTTGTTTCTGTTGGTTGTATAAATATGATAGTAGTGGTTTTATAAAATCACTACTATTAGGTGGTGTAATGGTCAGCATTGTTGTCTTCCAAGCAGTTGATCCGAGTTCGATTCTCGGCCAACGCATATCGTTTTTATTTTAGGAAAATGTAATTACTTACCTGATTTTTACAGTTATTTCTTTCAGAAGTATCATAAAAAACCTATTCTAGAAGTTAAATTTAAAATATTACATTTTGTGTAAAATGATGTAAGTTAACCTTAAGTTAACCTTTCACCCTTGATTCACCCTCCGATAACTCGAGATTTAAAGAAAATCCTGTGTCGTGGTACACCACGACACAGGATTTTCTTAATAAGAAAGCGTGCCACTTCTGCCTAAACTACAGTCTAGGCAGAAGTGGCACGCTTTCTTATAGACTGAGCGATCTAATAGCATTCACAAGTCATTAAAGTAATTAAACTGTTATAAGTCATTGTATGAACCGGCCGGTGCAACTGACAGCTGATAAATGCCCAGCGTTTTGACAAATCACGAGAATTTCAGTAACTTCCCAGTTTGGAAGTCGAAACTTTATTCTCCGTGGACCAAGGATTTGTTCCACTTCGAGGGGTCAAAGTTAATTATTGATTAAACATTTTGTATTTGGTTAAACAAAGAGACTTAAATAGGATTTGTAACTTTATTTTGTAAGTACATTTCCTCTACCACGACAACTCAGCAATGGCATACAGCTCGCTAGCTGTCATACCGTAATCTATGGACGCCGGCTACTCCAGAGGCGCTGCTTACCATTTATTCATTTAGAGTCTTTGCTGTGTTGACAACAAAATATAAATAGAAAAGAAAGGGTATTTATTCGTGACAACAATACAACATGAATAGGTATACGTAAGACCAAAAAGGTTCCATCTCAGCAAGACGCTGACGTGATGGCCAGCGCTGCTCTACCTCACTAAACCAAAAAACAATATACATAGACACTGCTTCGGCTGGATAGACTGCGGAACTGACGTACAAGACATCCAACATATTACGAGTATCCTTGAATGCCCTGAAACGCGATTTACCGGGGGACCTCTCTAAGTCCTGATCAACCTTAGTGACGAAGCCACCAAGTGGCTTAAATCTCTTAATATACATTCATAGTGAACTGCACCATATATTACACAAACAATCCTCGTGAGCACCTTCTTGGCGGCCTTACGCATTATTAACTTTGAGTCGTCACAATTTCTATTTAATATCACTGCCGAGAAAAAATACCGATGGGCATAAAGATAACAACGTCCCTCAGATATTAAAAAGTCTTTTGGGTTCTGGTGACATTGCAAATAATCGCGTTGGCGTGTTTTTGTCAACAGGAAACCCTCGGGCCTCGGGGAGTATAATAACTATAACAAGTCTGACTACGTTTCTAGGTACAAGCTATGTAAAAAATATGTTTGGAGTTCAGCTTTGTAAAGCTCGACCTTTTGTTGGTTAGTAATGTAAATAAAGTCTCTTCTTCGTCGCATCCTCATGGCTTTGCGCTACTGCTCTCCAGGCCAGTCGGTTTGCGGCCTTCCGGATAGACGCTCTAAACGTTGATCATTTACTCTGCACCAATTTTAAGTGTTTCTGTTTGGCCTTATGTTTGACTGGTAGAGAATGCCATTTGGATTAAGTCCGCCATTTGTACATTAATTTGGTTTTGTGCAATAAAACTTCAATAAATAAATAATAGACGTCTGCAAGTTTCCTTTGCAGATTTCCTTCATTGCGTCGGTCCAACGGGTTGATGGCTCCTTTTTCCTTCCACGTGGCCCACAACAATGAGTTTTTCTAGGTTATCGGGTTCTTGCCTGGCCACGTGTCCGAAGTACTGGAGCAGTCGTTGCATCCTGGGCGGGACTTCATTTAAAATTCGGAGACAATTGTCAAATCGGTGCGGCAGGCAAGAAAAAATGATTTAAAAACTAATATTTCTTTTGAACGGGTCCATATAGCCGAATAACTACTTGTGTCATAATCATCATTACGCATAAACATCAATAGTCATAAATTAGTTCGCATACATTTTTTAGCCATAATATTTGAGAGCATAAATTGCAAATGTCATAAATTTATTGTGCATAAAATCTTTAAGCATAAATATCAATCGCCATAATATGTTTGCGCATAACGTATTCAAGTCATAGATATAAGACAAACATTTTTAATGTTGTACATTTTTCTAAAATAAATTGTCTCTGTAACTTAAACTTAATCCAAAGTTCGTTTAAAAAAAAAAACACCTGGCAATTATTTTAACCTAACCGCCAGCGCATCGACGCCACCCCGCTTCGCGGGGTGCCTATTTCCGCTCTAAGGGACACAAGATAACCATAACCTAACCTACCAAAAATACAATTGTTGCGATTGTTTATTTTTTTACTGCGCTAGCTCCCTAATTAAATGCTAGCCAACTAATATAATAACTTGTTTTTCTTTGCGAATCAATCATACTGACAGCCTATTGCCATAAGTTATGCATAGCAATTCTTATGACTAAAAATAATTATGATCTTCAATATAATAACTAAAACTTGTATGGTGATCAACATTATGGTTAAACAAAATATGACATAGTACAGTTATGACAATGAAAGTATTATGCGCAGAATTATTAACGACAAAAGACTTTCTGCGCAACAACTTTATGCGTAAAGTTGTATGGCTTTCGAAATTATCACGAGAGTCATTATGCGACTAACTAGATGGACACCCCTTTTGAACTGATGTCAAATGAACCTTTATAAATAAAGCTTCAGCTGGTAGATGAGCAACGTCATGTCATCAGTTTTCGGGTAAAAATTGACACAGCAATTTTCTTCTGAAATTAAACTGTCAGAATGGACTCGGGATTTATACGCTTTTCTTCTTTGTTATTCTTCAAAACGAAAAATGTAATTTAAAGAAGCCAGCTGAGCAAATATTATTACAATTGAAAAATCTACAATCTTTCATAATATTAAACGAGTAAAACACATGCGTTGGTGGTGTAATGGTCAGCATAGTTGCCTTCCAAGCAGTTGATCCGAGGTCGACTCTCGGCCAGCGCAATCTTTTTAACCAGCCATTAATTAAGAAGAAAATCTATAATCAATTTTCCTTTTTTTTGTGTCTTGCCAAAATTATTTTCCATACGGAACACAAATCCGAAATTTCATAATTCCTAACGCCATTTTCCGCTAAACGAAAGTTTGGACACAAATGATTTAATGGAATATATAAATAGGTTAGATATAATATCCTTTAAAAGATCTAAAATCTCTCCGCTTCTTCAGCGGAACTTGGTTTTCAGAATGATGAAATTGGGGTTTTTTTTGAAGTGTAAACTTCTTTAGCGGCGCTGTGCACTTTTTGTGATGGGGAAAAATTGTTAAACTCGCCACGTGACCGTAAGATTCGTAAGACGTGAGATTCGAGACAGGTCACGTGACCGTAAGCGGACACGTGACCGTGACACGTGAAAACTGTTACAATGTCATTGAGTTTTCACTTCTGCCGGCACTCCCGGAGTGCAACCTGTTCTTCTTTAATTTTTTTATTTATCATTTCGGACAAATGACTACGGAATTATGAAGTGTGCCGTTTTAAAAATGTAATAATAAACCCTTAATGTGATTAACGAATATTTGAAGTAACAGGCAGGAGCTAGTAGGTGTATAGGTCCTATTTTAATCCCCATATCTACCCTCTTTCTTTGAATATAACGGGCAAAACCGCGGGGACAACAAGTGAAGAAAAGGCGTGGAGAGAGCAGGCATTGACTTTCTAATCAAAGCAAGATTTATTCACGAAATAATTTATTAATTCTCAAACCGCACAATTGTTAGCATTTCGCTTATTAAACCCCGTCCAATTCATCAGCGAGACAAATAATTATATTACGGAACAATGGTGGGCGTGGATCGGCATTCAGATGAACTGTAATTGCGTTAGATTGTTTCATTATTTCCTCGCATTTCGGGTATAATGCTGTATTTACCACCCCGTAGTAGTTTTATAAATTGTCTACTATCCACAATAGGCCAAGACAGTATTCTCTCAGTATACTTTGGACACCTCTGTTCGGATAGCCTAGAGAGGATTATTATGACGGGCAAAGTTGAGGGCCAAAGGTCTCGGGGCAGACCACCCGCTAGATGGAGCACACAAATCACTGCACCCTTGCAACTAAATCTGCACGAGCCCATACATAAAGCGTGTGATAGGCCTATGGAGAAGTCTGGTCATCAAGAATAAGACGGCCATTCTCACTGCGGGCGTTCTCAGCCACCACCCTTTTTATTCCTTCATTATTTCCAAACAATTTAATTACTTTAGCACTGTAATAGCATACGCGGTATTTGAGTTATGGTGATCTTAATTTCTCTAGGATCCTGGCGATTAGAACATTGAAATTCGCTCCGTTCCGGCGATTAGAAAATAATAATTTTGTTATGTAAACAACGTATGAAAACTCTCAAATGATCGCTATACTGGGAAGAATACACTTTTCAGACAAAATAAATGTAATGGCAGTTCTGTCTCGTTAGATGCACTTAGAAACTTTAACCGTTAACATTATTACAACATGTTAAATCCAGTAAAACATATTGATAAAAAGAAGGCAGTGCTCGACATTAGCATCCCTCATTACGAGAAACTCGTGAAGGCCGAGAAGAGAAGGACAAAGCCAGCAAGGGAGGATTAGGGCGTACCAGAATGCACCTCCTGACCTGACTACCGACGCAGTGACCAGTAGTATATAGCCTTCTCTCTGACCCTTGACCTAGCAATCTGCGGGAGAGTCTATTGAACTGTTGGTCGAGACTCTTCGCTATTAGACCGTTTGCAGAAACAACTATCGGGAAAATGATCGTTGAATCAACATTCCACATGGTGGTTACCTCATGAGCCAGGTCTAGGTACTTGCTGGCTTTGTCCTTCTCAGCTTTCACTAGGTTCTCGTCGTGGAGGATGCTGACGTCGACAAGCACTGCCTGGCGTTTCGATCGATCTGTCAGCACGATATCTGGCCTGTTGGCTAGAATAGTCCTGTCCGTGATGACAGATCGATTCCAATAGAGCGTGGCATGACCATTTATAGTTCTGATAAAATTTAAAGAAAATTGTATTGTATATTAGTTTATATTTTATATTATCGGTTATATTTAATATTATATACCTAATTATAACATATTTTAACACTAAATCAATACGATGGCAATTAGAAAAATCCTGGCATTTAGCGTCGTGGCTCTTAGAGAGAAACACATTTTCGTAGAAAAACAGCTGTTAAATGAAAATATAGCTTAAATATATAGATCAGAACCAGCGAAGCCCACAATTCTGCTTTTTTATAATAAGCTGTAACCCACTGACGATAACAGATTAATTATGAAACATGACAACATGAATTAGAAATTTCGAAAACCAAAGTCGAGGCAATAAGATACTTATGTGCAGTCCCGCGACAACACTGACACAAATACGTCCGCACTCATCGAGCACCTCGGCACAACTGATGGCTCGCGCCCTGTGATGTGCCAGATAGTTTTGACTAGGGCTGTGCACCCGCGATTGTAAGCGGTGCAGGCAATTATTCCTTTAGGCTGGACGAGATTTTCATTAATTATTTTGTTAAAGAAAATTTAATGTATTTTGTTGTATTTTTTATATGTCGTAGGTAAACCATTCCTTTATTTAAAATGCGATAAAAAGTAACAAAAATCTGTACCCTTTCAAAGTTTAAGACAATTTCGTAAACTAAGAAAGCGCGTGGACGCGTTGTGGTAATTTGAGAACAGGGCTTTGAAAAAACATATCTATTAAACAACTAATGACAAGGCTTCGATCTAAGGTGCAACACCTAGGTATAGGCGTAAACTATCTTACAAAAAAATACCAATTTATTATAATTTGGTTTACATACGATTTTAGGCCCGGACGTGCAAAATTTAGCTCTTTGAGAATGACCCAAGACATGACGTCACGAATCACGATCCTCAGCATTGAGGGGACGGCTGATGATGTTGAGTAGCTTTAAAACTAGCGCCTACACCAAATTTTGGCATTAGGTGTAAAATTGTCAGAGTATCTAAAAATGCACACATTTTTTAGTTAGCTTTTTGCATTTTTTTCTCAAACGGTTTTTCGCGCATTATACCTATACTCGTACAGCGCAACCGAGACTAGAACGCACGATTTTCGTCTTATTTTGCAAAATTTAGGGTTAAGCGGAGGGCTCCTTTAGGGCACAACCGGGAAAAACGCTAAGAGGATGACGAGGATGGTGAGTCGCGGTGGAACGGAGTTGGTGGAGAAATTATCAGCATAATAGTAGTCTTTCAAGCAGATTTTTTATACCACGTCCGTGGCAAACAAGCCTATCGATACGCATATCGTAAGCGGTTACCGTAGCATATGGACGCTTGCAACTCGAGGGACATGTGCGATGCAGACCTTAAATTAAACATCTGCATTACCAACCCTAAATCTGCGATGATCTTCGGAGTTCGATTCTCCATCGAATAATGTACGTTTTTGAATACAAGTATTTCATCACATTTTAATTATGTTTCTTTATCTATTGAAAGTACAAGAGTTGATTAGTTTGGGACTTGGTCAATTGGTGAAAAAAACAATTGTACGATATTGGTACTTCAATTACCAATTGCTTAAATGTATAGAAATCAACGTTGATTCACAATTCATCGACCACCTTATGGTCATTCATCCGCCGCCGGCGCCAGCAGCTATTATCTCATAGAGAACTGTCAGACATGCCATACAAACAGATATTTACTTTTACGTTAGGTTAGGTTAGGATCTTTTTTATGTGTAGTTACACATGACAGTTAGAGTGTTCCTCGTCAGTCCTCACTGTACTTAAAACGAAAACACATTTTACCTGCTGGTCGATGTCCGTGCGTCAGGTACCTAGATCTAAATGTCACTTTTTGCATGGGAAAATGACAGTTGAATTGTCCTAACGCACGTTTGAAAAGTTACGTGATCGTCCCTCTGGTTACAATCACGTAGACAAAAGACTACAATACAATATAAGTAAGTACTCTTTATTCCACACCGCAATAAATATATGAAACTAATATACTACACAATCCCGTCCCGCTTCATGTAAATATGGTAAAATCCCCTAAAGACTTTATTCTACATATAATCTTAGCACACATAAACAGTACACGCTCACAATGTCCCAGACATTTGCGCCCGGCACCTGGGACCGCTGTCCCGGAGTTTCGCAAATCCACGATCGAATGTACGGAAATTGGAAAACGCTGCATGCCTGTATTATGTTGGGAGATTTGAATTTGTTATCACACATGTTTATTTATACCTATATCAGAATTTCCACTTATACCAGCGCCCACAGTTTCGTAGATCTAGCTATATAACGCGAATTGTTTTTATATACCGGATCTTATCTTAAGACCCATCGGTCCAACAAAGCAATTGTTTAGCCTCAATAGCCACGTGCCACTAACGCTTGGAAAAGAAAAGGCCACGGTTAATAAATGCTTTACTCGAATAGCGACTCTATTATTATATATATTATATTTTTATTAAAGTAGTCTATAGCTTTTACTACAAAATGGTCAACACCACAATGTCAATGGTCATGGTGGTAGACTTGTGTGTAGTAGAAAACAAAATACAAGAGGATCTTACTAATATCATTAAATGGGCACACGACAATGGAATTGTTATCAACATAAATAAAACCAAATGTATGCATGTGCGATAATTGGCCACACGTATGGGTGCCTGCACAATGCGCTTCAGAACTGTCAGTGTGAGAGTATCGAGGTGGTATCAGAGTACAGGTACTTGGGCTTATAAATAGATTACAATTTTTCTTGGAAAAATCATATCAATAAGTTATGTGACGGTGTACCCTTGTTTTGTCGACAACCTTTTCATCGAATATTATTTCATCGACAACGATTCATCGAAACTTTAGTACGAGTAATATTGTTTGGCGTTATTTTATTTCAACTACTATTTATTTAAATTTATCTTACTACGTAGAAATACTATTCAATGAATATTACTTAATCGCTGATTTGTTTAAAATTTTCTTAATTGGCACAACTACAAAACATTGCAATTCATTTCTTCGACGTATTACTTTAATACAATTTTATATGTCCTACTGCACATACATTATTCAAATTATGTAGTTAATTGTGTGACATACAAATATGTATAATATGTATGTATCATAAAACTAAGAATCATTGGTGTAAATCGTTTATTACAAAAAGATATCAGGGCGGACAAAAATGACTTGTCATAAGCGAAGTCTGTTTTAGGTCGGTTAGGTTAGGGTTCACTTGTGTCCATCAAACCAGAAATAGACACCCCGCACAGCGGGGTGGCGTCGATTCGCTGCACGGCTATCACAAGACGCCATGCGAGCTCTGATCTTCATGACAAATTCATACGACCAACCATTCGTCCAGATAAATTATTTCATATCTGAAACTACCCACATATCAATAATCTCGCAGTGAGCCGACTGACGTGATTGCGTTTAGTTTCGATAACGAATTATTACCAATTGAAATAATTTTATGCGGAATAAATATTATTACCTACATGTAAAAAAATGTATTAAAAAAACCCGAAATGAAAAGCCATGACATGAATTTTATTGAAATAAGTCAACTACCAATTGAAAGACCTCGGTTTAAATTACCTAGTATCGAGTCTTCGACGTAATGACTTGTCGATGAAATGAAAATACTTGAAACGTTGTCTTTGAAATAATATTCGATTAAATGTTTGTCGGCAATTCAATGGTAAACCGTTATGTGACAAATTAAGGACGGTACTTGTAAAACTTTACCAATTAAAATCTGTTCTGGATAGGAGCACGATGTTTACGTTATACTATGCGCTGGCAGACTCTGCTTTCTTATGGACTGGCATGCTATGGTAGGACATTTAAAACTTATCTAGACAGGGTCAAATCATTACAAATACGCTTTATGAAACTATTAGTGGACAATAAAACTAAAACACGCTGTAAAAAAGTAATTATGAGGAATTATTCGTGGAATGCCGTATGTTGCCGGTTCATGAGGGGGTATTGCTGTTGACGGCTTTAGAGCAGTTCAATAAAAACGAATTTAAAATCAAAATAAGTCACTCTAAATTAACAAGAAAAATTGGTAAACAAATGTTAGAGGTGCCGGCGTGTGGTAATAATTAGGTATTATGGGAAGAGAAGTAGGAAGTACTTGGTCCCTAAAATATATAATGATATAAGGGAAAGTAACACACTTAGAATGTTTAAAGTTAAAGTGAAGGAGTTTTTCTTAGAAAAGATAAAATCGAAACTGGAAATGTAGTCTAAGTAAAGTTATCACGTGAGCTGTACCATTAGAAAGCAAAATTATGTAACTTAGTAACTAGCTAATAGCTAAGCCTACTCATCTATTTTTTATAAGGGAGTCCCTCTGCCAACAAACTGTCCTGCAGTTTGGCAGAAGAAAATACTGTAAAACAAGGGCTGTTTAAGTGAGTACATTTTTCTTATTCTTAATCTTTCTTCAGTACGACCTAGCAGTATTTTTATGATTTTCCTTTCCTTAGACATTAGAACCGCCTTTTGGTTGAAAAAGTGTTGAGGTGTACTCCTTTTATTTTTCAATATCAATTAGCGGTTACACTTAACAATAAAATGCAACCGATTTGTTTTCAACTATTAAAGACAATCGCATTGCTTACTAGGCACAGGGGAAGTAAACCCAGTGTAGAAAAAGAAGCCGCGGCATACGCTCGTAGCCAATAATAAGCGAAAACCGTTTGTAGAGGAAAGCGCCTATATGCAGAGCGCCCAACGGATTCCTGGCACTAAAAGTGTTATTCTGTTATCAATATTCATTGAACGTGATAAGTACACAGAGATTGCAAGTTTCTAAATGTCTCCGAACATAAAATAAAGGCCTGTTACTGCAATTAGATGCCAAAGGTTTGCCTTTGTTTCGAAGATACACGGTACCTACTAGCAAAAACAATAAAACCCGAATCCACCGACCCAATTAAACTACGTCCATTTTCTAGCAAAATGGAAATCACATTGCAATGAAGCGATGGCTCTAAGTGGTCTGACCTGGTCTCGTGGCATGAAATTGACGTTTGTCATCCAGCCAAATCTAAAAGTTATAAACTTCCGTCCAAAGAGTGGCATACCCGAAGACGGAGCGTGGGCAGATTGATGACCTGGCAAAGGTCGCGGGAGTCCGCTGGATGCCGGTGCCGCAGGACCCATCACTTTGGCTTATTGCAACTCTTAGAGAACTCTTGGTAACATGTATTGGCTGCTCGTACTCAGGTTTCGTTGTCAAGTTAAAACCAGTCGACATCTTACAGCGGCAAACGCTACGCTACGCCCCGCAAAAGGCCAACACGGGATTATCCACGTGGTCCGTATTCGTGCATATAGATCGGTACGCTCCCCTCCCAGCTTCTCGTATGATATGGACAAAACTTAGTAGACAATGAGCAGCAAATTAGCGTCAAGAGCGTATACATGTGGAAAATGTAGAATCTTACATTTACCGACTTAAAATACCCCAGGAGAACACCAAGAGACTGCAAGCCTACAACATCTCCTGCACGTCTAGCACACGACGGCCCCGACATACTCTCGATTTTTATCGCACTATACCTCTTCTTTTAAGTGTTCTAATAAGAGAGAGACGGATAGTGCGAGAAAAATCGAGAGAGCTCGCGCACCGTCGCGTGCTAGCCGTGCTGGTATACATGCGAATGGCATTTTAGAGTCCCCAGCACACTAGACACATTTCTAGTCGGCTCTCCATACAAACGTATAGTTCCTTTCTCACTTTAAAATGGCATGCTGGAATCACATTCAACCAAAACGCAAATAAATCTGATTTCATTTCATTTCATTAAACTTTTTATGCACAACGGAATCCACCATATCCAGGTCGCAAATAAGTTTTCGTTGCTATAATTTTAAAATGGGTTTCAAACTACGTTTGTAATCAAGCGTCCTGGCAACCCTTAAGGGCTATGTGGTCAGTTTAGTACAAAACACCAGGCTTCTTAACGAATAAACCTTACTATTAGAGCAGAAAGGCAATTAAGAAAAGGTGGTTCCCCCTCGGAAGTTGGATGCAAGAAGCCCAGGAACTCATTAACCGGGATCCACGGTTTCATAGTGTAATCATGTACTATGAAAGCTAGTTTGCTCTATTTGGCAAGCCTTCAAGTCATTGCAAAGTTCCGAGTTGAGAAACTTATTGTCACATTTGTCGGTAATTTCCTTAACTAGAAATTTCAAAAACAATGTGGGTAGTAATGTCAAATCAAATATAGATAGAAGACGACTCTATTTCCGAAGCACTGATAGCTTTTTGCTGTTTTTTATAGGCACATTGTTACAATTAAGGAAAGTAAAGGGGCAGGATTAGGACTAAGAGAACAAGTAAACTACCAATGGATTAACAACGTGATGTGTTATAGGTACTAGGCACATTGGAAAAAATATTAGGTAATCAAAGTATACTTTTAATCATTCAAAACAAGAAAACCTGGCTTAAAGTAGCTACGGCTCAGAAATAAATAAAGCATATATTGGGTCTGTATCGGATATTAAATTCTCCGTTGACCAGATATAATCTTTATAATGGAATGAAACCAAGCGAACACCATCTGGGCATGTAGCAACTAGATATCGATTTCTACCAACTTACAGACTATCGGCACATCCAAGGCATGACAAATTGACTTTCACATTTCACCACACAACCTAACCTCGATGAACAAAAGAGTAATGAGAAAAGAAACGACGTTTGAAAAATTTGGGGAAAAACAAATGACATTAGTTGAGCCGCATTTCGTTCTCTTCTCAAATACTGGCACAAAACAAAACAGGTTTTGGAATGTGGCTGGGTGGGTAGAAAAAAATGAAGATGTATTTTTTTTTTTAATTTTGGCGTGAGTAACGGCCTGCGTCCGTTCGCGGCCGCTCGCCGCGTCGACTGAACCTACCCCTATGCGGGGTTCACCTATACTTATGTGTTTACATCTTAAATAGGGTGCGCACAGAGTAGCGGAGGTGCCAGAGAGATTAAACCCTAAAGAGTACCTTAGTTGGGTATAAGATTGGTTTCAAGTTAACAGACTTTTAATGAAGCGTTTATACATCTTTGCATCGTTGACTTCACATCATTACAAGAGCGTTTCTCAAAAAAAATGCCACTACATTTTTTCGGAGATTTTCTGCAACTTTTATGTTATTTCTACTCAAAATCACGTCCATCCCAATAGGAGAAAAGAAAGTGTCCCAAAATGCCCATACATTTTAGAACTTTCCTATTGTGTTACCACCATACAAAGTATAAGGTAAATGGTAACACAATAGAAAAAATATCTTTAAGACAGATTTTTGTCCTACCAGGGTCGAAAGTGTTCCTGATTCTGAGTGGAAATAGTTAACATAAAATTCGTAGAAGTACAATTAATAAAAGTGGCATTTTTTTGAGAAATGCCCACAAATCAACATAACAAGAAGCTTTGATCTGAAAAACGTTCCAAAACGAGAATATCTGTTACAAAAATATCACGAAAGTACATCTGTTATTTCCAGAATCTCATACTCACCTTTCAAAAGAGTCGCAGGTCAATATGGTGCACTCTAGTCACACCTTGTGAAAATCACTTACATTTTTAATTTAACTGTAGGATTCGATGAATGTCGAAACTTTAAGGTACCAATAGCGTAATTTATAATGGCAGCTACTTTCGTAAAGCGACACCTGGCAAGCCTATAATATTACTCCTTAGACCCTCCCTTCTATTTATATCCTTTATTTTGAGATCTTGGGCGCATTGAACCTATTTATGTGTATAACATAAAAGTCCTGACTGACTGACTGATTGACTGACTCACTCACTTAAATCAACGCCCGGCCCCAGATTTTTTCACAACAGGTAGTTTATATAACGTAAGTACCCTTTAAGAAGTGGTTTTTGAAAATTCCACCCTCAAAAGGGAGTTGAAAGTTTATATGGGGATGGAGTAAAACTTCAAGTGAGAGACTTGAAACTTTGTGTATGGACTCCTTATTGCAATACAAGAAAGGTAATTTTAGGGTTTTGAAACCCACCCTTAAGCGGGTTAAATAGGGGTGCAAAGTTTGTATGGGGAAAATTTGGTATAGAGATAGTCTGAGTCCCGGGGAAGGCTATAGAATAGTTTTTATCCTGGAAATCAGTCCCTAAGGGGGTGAAATGGGGGGTGAAATGTTGTATAATAGCTCCAGTGTAAACGAGTTCCACGCGGACCGAGTCGCGGGCAGAAGCTAGTGTTTAAATAAGTGCGTTGGTCCAATTTTTGCACGGAACACTAAAATGAAGTGTCGAAAAACAATAATTTTGAATTTAAACCCCCGAAAAGGCTACATAGTATGCAGCATTATTCCACAAAAAGTTCATTTACCTACTATAAACACCTTTGACCACTTCTACCCTGGTAGGCAAGTGGTAATTTTTTTACATTTTATTCCTCCAGGGTAACCAGTTATCTTGCGGGTATATTTTTCCTCGCAGACAACCTGATTATCTAAATGGTTATTTATGAGGACTTTTTACTCTGTGAAATATTCCTTCATGTCACCGCCACGCTGCGTTCTTCAGTGAATGGATAAAAAATTGTTATGTGAATTGTTTGAAAGTAAGCAATTTTCTTATACATATTCGGAATAAAATATAAGAAAAGTAAGGAAAAAAGATATGGTTATGAAATAGTTTAATTAATAATAATTGTTGGTTTACATAACATAATTATCTAGAATACACAATTATTACCTATATTTTAAGAAAGTAATATCACTATTTATGTTTTTTTTTATACAACGACGCTGGCAAACAAGCGTACGGCCCGCCTGATGGTAAGCGGACAACGCAGCCTGTAGACGCATGCAACTCCAAAGGAGTAAAATGGGCGTTGCCGACCCTTGATATGTTTGAGGATTCGCCGTATTGACAGCTGAATAAACAAATTCCCTCGCTCTCAACACAACGCACCCTAGGGAGCTCTGGCGACCTTGCTCACCTCCAGGAACACAACACTATTACAGAGCGAGTAGTAGTGTTATTATGTCTGTGGTCTTCTGCAAGGCGGAGGTGCTTCCCCAGTTGGGCTGCTCCACGTTCGAGCGGGACGACATCTCGCTGTGCCCTGCCTCAACACATTCTCAGCACACTCAAGTCAACTGACCATAAAAACGATTATAAACAATCTGATCCGCCATATATCTAGGCCGAAAACTAGTTGCAGTTGCTAGAAATTCAAACAGTTAAAAAGGTTATAATTATAAATTATAATTGAATTGCACGAAACGAAACGATTAGTGACCTGGTATGAAGGAAGATTTATGTCATGACACGAGCTGCATATAACTTTTCCTCACCTATTTTTTATGTCTCATTTGCATTGCCATGTATATATTGCTGTTTAATTTGTTTTAGTCCATTGTTTCATATGCGTTGTATTGTATTATTTAAGTTTAGTTGGCCACCAGTCTTTGCGATCCGTCAGCGCTCCGCAGCCATGCTTTGTCTAGTTGACATTTGTGACATGAAGGCGTACGGGTGGCAATAGACTGGATGCGTTCACGGATCGCACAAAATAAAGGCTCCCAAAAACGGTGTAGTTTATTATTATTGTAACTTGTAATGTGATTTCGTTGTTCGCTTGTTTTTTGTTTAGCTTTTAATTATTATTTTCTTTTCGTTGTTTTATGTTTTATATTTTAATTTGTCATCGGTTTTTATTTTATTTTATTTTACTGTGTTACGTACCGTGTCCTCACTAGATGGACCCTACGGAAGACCAGCGCTGGCAGCAAAGCCAGCATCATGCTGAGTAGGGCCCATTTCGTGACACTGCACAGATTTATTTCTTCTTTTCTTTGTCCTGTAATACTGTGTTTTGTTGTGTTGTGTCATGAATAAATATATTTGATTTGATTTGATTTGATTTGAAAAACGTTAAAATCGATCTATTTTTTTTTTTTTTCTAGCAACAAAACTAATTTCCGACATTGATATGGCGAGTCTCAGTCACAAAGTTTAATCTTATTCTAGCATGTTGTTTTAAAAGCCTAACTACGTTTGTATGGAGAGCTAAACGTCCTGGCGACCGAGATATAAAACGATATTGAAAAGATGGCTAGTCCGAGGTCACCATACACGAACACGCATTTCGGTTGCATCTACGGTGCTTTGGACCGGATTTTATTAAAACAACTGAACAGCCACTGAAAATACTTTCGTAAAAGGACAAAATGCGTTCCATAGCTATGCTACGTGTGCTACGCCGTAGCGTGTAGCAGCAATTTTGCGGCTCGTAGCGGTAATTGCTCGTAGATACATGACTCGCATGTGGGCAAATGGGTTACAATATTTCCCTTTCTTTAGTTATAGAATATAATATACCGTATTGTCAAGTATAGTGTAATTCGTTCAAGGCCCAGAAATTGTTTTTTTTGGGATTTTACTTCGTTGCGAAAATCATCCGATAACTACGTACACATTTATGAGACCATCTGTTTAAACTTTATTACTAGAACGTAATTTGATATAGTTTACTGATTATAGGAGGTAGACAGGTGCGTTGGTGGTGTAATGGTCAGCATAGTTGCCTTCCAAGCAGTTGATCCGAGTTCGATTCTCGGCCAACGCATATCGTTTTCTTACGAAACGATATTAATTACCTGGTATTTACAGTTAATTATTAACCAAATCTTTGTTGATTATTACGTTTTAAATAGTAAATTAATGCAAAAACTAAAGAACTTATACATAAGTGTACGTCATTTTCGAACGTAGCTCGTTCGTTCAAATTCTGATAAGAAATTTTGCTCAATCATATAGATGCGTTGGTGGTGTAATGGTCAGCATAGTTGCCTTCCAAGCAGTTGATCCGAGTTCGATTCTCGGCCAACGCATATTTTTTTAGATTATTCAAAACCTTATATATTTACTACTTAGACAGGCAGGCAGTATGAGTATACAAATAAGTGCAACCGTTTTTCGAACCATCTTTACTCATACTCATACTCGCTAAATGTTTTTTAGGGTTCCGTACCCAAAGGGTAAAAACGGGACCCTATTACTAGTGCTTCGCTGTGTGTCTGCCTGTCCGTCTGTCACCAGGCTATATCTCATGAACCGTGATAGTTAGACATTTGAAATTTTCACAGATGATGTATTTCTGTTGTCGCTATAACAACAGATACTAAAAAATCGGCCAAGTGTGAGTTGGAGTGGGGCTCCCAAACAACAGACATGATTTTTTGCCGTTTTTATAGATAATGGTACGGAACCCTTCGTGCGCGAGTCCGACTCGCACTTGGCCGGTTTTTTTATTAATACAATACTAAATGAAGGATGTAAAGTGCCTGTTACATTTATATTCACATTTTAATTAGTAAATAAGACCTTTAAGATTGAAATAAGATTCCGTTTATATAAGAATTAGCAAATTAAGTAATGAAAAATCTATGAAAACCAAGACACAGCTACCATGAAACAACACGCAAATGCTAGAATCATGACGATCACATAAAGTACTATTAAAAGGCAAAACCACAGCCGTAAACAGACGTTCACTGAGGGGTTCGTTTGGTCGACTTCACTGTACGTGTGGACAGAGCCAGTAACTCGACTGTATCCGTACATGTTGCTTTACCTTTAGTTGAAAGTTTCAAAATTGCACCTAAGTATCTATTTTACAAATATCACTTTCATTTGAACGCCAACACAGAAATATGTGTTAAAATATCACAATCTCGACAGGAACATCCAATTTTTCATTTTTTGCGCAGTATTTTTACTTAAATTCGTTGTTAAAGTTTCTCTTTGGCTTTACTTTTCTAATTTACAGCTATATTTTTAAACTCCGTGCAGCAATTTCATCTTTATGACAAATTGTCCCAAAAGCTTTGATTTCTGATTCTGCTTTCTTTTGTTGTAAAATTATCCTCTTAAACTTATTCTTCTTCACTCTTCACTAAGCTTGTTTTTCAATATGTCAAAAGAGGCCGCACTTTTTATTCTTTTACGATGAATTCAGTCGTATTTTCGTCGTTCTTTTGTTTGTTGAAGAACTTGACTTACGCGTCTAACGTCAGTTCTCCACAAATGACAAATCTGAACTACTTGAATAAGGAAAATGTATCGATACATTTTGATACATTTTCCTTATTCAAGTAGTTCACTGATCATTGCCATAAGTGATGTCAATGTGTTGCTTAAAGAGGATAATTAATTACAAAAATGTTCTGCTGTAAGAAGTACAGTCAAGGAATTTAATTTAGGACCCACTCAAGGTTGACAATCCTGTCGATTTGTATTGGGCTACAAAGAATATTTTTGCGAAAAGGGTATGTGCAAGAGTAAAAGGTATATGCAAGAATATTTTCTGAATAACAGCCTAAATGAACTTATTTAATTATCTGCTAAGCGTTTATGTATTTTGCAGTTTCATTCAAATAATTTGTTCAACGACGAACAAACGCCGATGGGCTTAATAGTAGATAGATAGGATTGGTTCAAGCGGATATTCTATAACTTTCTTGTTTATTTTGTCGTTATATTAATTACCTAGTCAAAATCATTATAAAAACACATTGGACATGGTAGAAATAAAACAACCCATTAAATTCTTATCGAGTGCAATCAGTATTCAATTAGTTGGGTCACTGACTTAGATTATAATCGCTAGTAACTATCATTTATAACATTTACTAAATTCTTATTGTACCTGCTGTATTATCTGCGTGTACAAAAAATATTTTGAAATTACATATTAGATTTTTTTATTGCCCAACATTTTTTCAGTTCCGTAAACTTTTTCCACGCTTCCCTATTGTATTTCATCATCCAAAAGTAAACACAAATAAGCATTACGGACACTAAATTCACAACGAGGTAACCTAATACTCCCAAATCATTATGCTGATGGTCATCTATCAAAATCATCACAAGAACTGGTAAGTAAATGATCAGACCAGTAGTCAAGAATGCTAAAGTAGCTACAAGTGCTAATCTTAACTTCGTATTACGAGTAGATACAATAGCAGATTCTGATTTATATAATGCATATAAAACTCTCAAATACAACAAGAAATTGAAACATGACGTTGCTATTCCGAAGTACAACCCGTGAAGTTTCAAGAGGATAATCATTAAAGTTACAAGAACAGGTAGCGTCCACGCAAACAAGTTCGCTTTTAAATACCTATACTCAATACAGCTATTGAAAATCTGCACAAAGTCAATGTAGAACATAGCCGTAGCAATAACCAGCCAGTGGTTGAACACAGTTTGGAAGAAGATACATAGGTAACAGTTTCCTAAGCCAGCCAGGGCGAAAGGCGTGAGCAGGTGCAGACAACCACTGAAGATCATGTTCTGGAACACGTAGTTGTGAAATCTTCTCCACTTCGGTATCAGGATCCAGGAGATGAGTCCATAGATGGAGGTCACTACAGCAAGAACTGTGGTGCTGATCCAAAAGACGAGAAGGAGGTAAAAGATCCACTTGTTGTTTACTTCTTTATGCACTTCTTTAGGTATAAGCGAGTTCAGTAGGTTTTCCCCCTACAGTTGATCACAAACAATTCAGAGTACCATTCCTAGTGCCTTGTTTACCTTGTGTTAATGTTTTTTTGCACTAAACCAACTGTATGCACTTATAATAATAACACAAAAGAGGACTTTGCTTACATTAAATGTGGTGCTCCTTCAGAGACGTATACTTTTAAAATGAGGTAAACGTGTTCTCATCTCATCGAACCTTTTGTAACTTCCAGTGAGTAATATGAATTAATGTCATAACAAGCTATATAAAATGTGTAGGGGGGAAACGATCGTCTTGACTCAGTTAAGTTATTCACACTTGACGTATGAAAGAGACATAAAATACGCGAATAAAACGTGCCGTTTTTAATGCGCGAGCCAGAAAACGTCACGATGAAATACTATTTGTTCATTTCACAGGAAAATTTTAAACATATATGAAACATTGTATATTCAAAAGTCGATTCACCTGTTAGTGATTGAGTCAATCAACTTTTGATGAACGCAATTTTGTCTGAAACGCTAGAGATAAAACCGTCATGTGTGTTAGTGAAAACGGCTCTAAACCAGAAAAAAACCGCTCAAGTGCGAGTCGAACTCGCCCACCGAGGGTTCCGTACTTAATAACAAATGTATAGTTTTCAGAGTTTTGCTTAAAATTGTAGTATAAGAGGACATTACTTGCCAAATTTCGTAGTTCTAGGTCAACGGAATAGAAAGTACCCTACAAATTTTGATTCCCTTGAGAGTGTCGAAATATACGTTTTATGCGGCATAGACGGCCGTATCTGTTTTATGTAAACTTAGAAGTAAGATTTTTTTCACAGCTTCAAGGGACTGTAGACCTGAGTGACTTCGACGCGTTCCCGAGAGAAAGGGTCTTGGCAGACAGACAGGCGGACAACAAAGTGATCCTATAAAGGTTCTGTTTTTCCCTTTTGAGATACGGAACCCTAAAAATTATTGTTTATAACGATTGGTTGCAGAGGATATTGTGTTATTATGACTGCGGTCTTTTGTAAAGTGGAAGTAGGTACTTCCCCAGTTGGGCTCCTCCTAAAAGGTGAGTGAATGTTCGTGCCACTGTGCTCTGCCTCTCCCCTTACAATACATACTATGTATTTTATATAGCTATTGGGTTTTCAAATTGCATTGTATTCAACAAGTACAACTGTACAAATAGACATTACGAAAGCAATTTGTAAGCCTACTTTTCGTTACAATTCGTTTAAATAATTCATTTATCTTTATCTGACGCCTCGGGTTTTTATATTCCAGAAGGAGACGAACGTATTAAAAATTGTAAAACAATGTTTATATGCTATGGTTTCATAATATCTTTAAATATTTCTGATGGGAAAACAGATGCGTTGGTGGTGTAATGGTCAGCATAGTTGCCTTCCAAGCAGTTGATCCGAGTTCGATTCTCGGCCAACGCATATCGTTTTTATACAACTCTAATATTTTATGACCTACTAGTAAGTAGAGCAATTAAATTTAATTACCTATAAATCATGCAAACGCCCATACAATTCACATAACGTATGAAAATTGACGTTAGAAAATACATGCGTTGGTGGTGTAATGGTCAGCATAGTTGCCTTCCAAGCAGTTGATCCGAGTTCGATTCTCGGCCAACGCATACTTTTGAAATAAAAAGTCAATTCCATTTTTTTCCTAACAGCGTGTTTAGCGAAAGATTCTATGTTAACCACTGAAATAAACATACTTACCAAAAAAATATTCAAATTCGATACCTGCGATAAAATGACAGCTACTTACACCTCTTTTATTTTACATCTCGCGACGAAGACATATGTATGATTGTGTATGTATGTTTATACATAGAGCTATTTACCTATATGTACGTGTATTTATATAATTTTTTTTATTTTTCGCTAATTATAATCTACTACATAATCTAGTTTTATCTATTTCTCCGATACCCAAAGGTTGTCTGGAAGAGATCGCTCTTCAGCGATAAGACCGCCTGTTGTATACCTCTACCTACACGTTATTGTATATTGTTTCTGTTTCTAACTGCTTTGATTGTGTGAGGTGTGCAAATTAAGAGTTTTTGTATTGTTTTTGTATTGCAATACAGTACATTGAAGATCAATTCTATGTTCATACACTGGTGAAAGATTTTAGAAAGCCGGATGACTTGTTTTGTGGAACATTTTAGATTAACCATGCAACTGCGACTTTACTTCACAATGTAACCCGCTATGTCACTACCCGTCATTAAAACCAATCGAATCGCGCCCATTTTCGGCCGCAATTCTACCTGTCACGTTGCCAACTTATTAATTAACAGACTAACAAACCTAAACGTCACTCAAAACTGAGACTTGTTGTGTGTTGCGTCTCTGTCTCGCCCGCGGGACGTTGATGGTGCTGTCTCGCGCACTTCAGTCGCAGTGCTGTAATCTATCGATTGAGCAGAGGTGGTATACGAGGGAAGATGGCAGAAGATTTATCTCAACATATTTTTGAACAACAAGGAGCAACCCCAGTCCCAAAATGTCATGCCCTTGCCAGACAAAGAATGAATTACTTTGGTAGCGACTATCCGCAACCAAGGGAGTTCAAGGTGCTCCCGCTGAGCTGCATCATCCGCTTTGTGGAAACGATGGAGCGAGCTTGGGAGTAGGCATAAAGGAGAGGGCAAATGCACAAAAGATCCCGCTGGGTCGAAGTGCATCCGAAAGGGCCCTCATCTAGATAAGACAAGATAAAATAAGATAAGATAAAATTGGAGGTGTTGTGGGTGTCTGTGTGACTGTGTGTCTGTCTGTGGCATCGTAGCTCCTAAAAGAATGTACCGATTTTAATGCGGTTTTGCTATATCAGCACGTCTATCACGAGACGGCCGCGAAATACTCTCGATTTTTCTCGCACTTTACCTCTTGTTCTAAGTGTTCCAATAACACTTTCGCTACCAGGAACCCGCCTAGCGGGCGCCTACGCCGTAGTCGCTTTCCGCTACATACGAGGAAAACCACAGGATCGGCTACGCGCGTAGCGAGTAGCGATTCTTAGTCGCGAAAGTGATAAGAGAGAGGACGTAAAGTACGAGAAAAATCGAGAGTATGTCGCAGCCGTCTGATGATAGCCGGCAGAAAGCTGACGTGATCGAGATGATTCTTAGCTACTTTTCTGCACTAAAATCGGTTGAGATATTGAACTGTGATTGAAATAAAAATGTCGCGGGTTTTTAACTTTTGTTGTTAATAGTTCAGTAGCTACAACCGTAACACTTTTATCTCGGAGCCATTCAAAACACTTTGAAATTCTCTTTACCTATAAGTTAAGTTTCTCGCTAAAATAGAAAACTTTTATTTCAAATATCATTTTGTTTTAGTTACACATTCACTGCTGCTAACATCACTACTGCGCTACGCTCGTGAGCTCGCTCGCCGATAACATGCGAAAAACAATATGTAGAGGAAAGTCTCTACGAGCAGAACGCCCACCTGGCGGGTTCCTGGCACTGACTTAATAAGTACCAATGACCGAACTTACACAATTTTGGCTCTCACTTCGTCGTTACTCTATCAAGTTTAAATTTGACGTTTACTGTCAACCAACATGCGGCATGCACATTTTTACAAGCTTTCATTTAACTAGACCTGAGGGGTGGTCACGTAACGTTTCGAACGCACGTTAGGACAACTCAACTGTCTTTTCCCCATACAAAAACTGTCAGATCTACCTGTAAGTGTCACGTTACCTGACGCGCGTAGAATGCGTTACGTGATCGACCAGCTGTTCATTTGTTTGTCAGTTTGTTACTTTGTTAGTGTGGGACAAATCTTAGAACTGGATTTTGAACCAGTTAACCCCAACCTAGTGAACTGAACTTTTGGTTTTAAGTATAGTTTGGATGACATTTCAATATTATGGTACCATCGAGCTGATCTAATGATGAAGACACAGGGTAGCCATGGGAATTCAGTACTTAACCGACGTAACGTAGAATCGTCTCAATGAGTAGTGATGACGGTATACAGAAAAGTACAGTTGGCAATAAAAACTTGTACCAAAATTATGCATATGGTAACTCCCTGTATAACATAAGAGCAACGGACCCATCACATTCTAGCACAGCAGATCGATTACGTTACGCATAGTACCTAATATCAATTTTTATATGGAAAACTGACAGTTGGACTGTCGTACGCACGTTCGAAATGTTACGTGATTACTCCTCAGCACAGCACACGACGGCCGCGACATACTCTCGATTTTTATCGCACTATACTTCTTCTTCTAAGTGTTCTAATAAGAGAGAGACGGATAGTGCGAGAAAAATCGAGAGAGCTCGCGCGCCGTCGCGTGCTAGCCGTGCAGGGGTGTGTCTTTGTGGCTTTTGTGGATGTGATATGTGGGTTGTTGGGGCGTATACAACCTGAAACCGAATCTCGAGACTTATCCCAGTGACGTGGGAGCTTGTGCAGCCCCAGCTAATAGCGCCCAGGTACCTGCATGGATGCTCGCTTGCTACGGATTGTATACAATGCACGGATTGCAGGGAACGCATTTAGCACATACCTATATACGTATATGCTTGTGACTATACTAGTACATAAATGGTATGACGGGCTCGTGATACACTCGTCTTGGGTTAGACATAATATATGTTATGCATTGGCTTCGGTGTGCGCACCGTGTGACCGGAGCAGCTGAAAACATGCGCTTATCCCTTTTCTGGCGCTGGAGACTCTTTACATCTCCGTATTCGTTTTGTACAGTCAAGTGCAAAAATAAGTTTCGATTTAATCCTCTCTTAAATATGTACCGATACCTTAATACGCTGACATAAGAGCGATGGCACCTATTTATGAGTAAGTCGTATGAGCCCATATTTTTACACTTGACTGTAAATATTAACCCTTTATTTCGAAAAATATTGCTAAGGTCCGTAGTTCAAGTCTCGGTGGCCCTGATTAGCCCGAACGAGTCAGGTCAGGAATAAAAAACAAAAGACGGTTGACGAGTGTGTTAAGCCGGCTGGACAATGCGAATTAAAAGGTTAACACTAAGTCCCCAGCCCGCAGTAGGGCCAGCGTGGGAACTGGGAACTACTGCCTATTCCCTCTCACCCGGGAGGCCTAATACCCGGTAGCGTGGGACGTATGTAGGCTAATGATGATGGAGATGAATGGCGGTTGTGTCAAAAGAAACGTCCGTTATAGTTACGTTTGTTAAAATTTAATTGTTCGGGAATTTTCACAGTGTCATATTCGACTCAATGATATGACAGCTACGAGCGGGCGACATACATTCTGGTTTTTCGGGGTTAAGTGAAAGTAAATACCTACTAACACTGCATACATAAAAAATATAGTTTTCATTTCTAAACTACGCCCCAGTGACACGGATAGCCAAACTAACTAAGTATCTAATTTCTATGACGTCGCAATTTAAATAAAACTAAATTCATATATAAATATAACTCGGCTCTGCTCTAGTTTCAGTTCAGGATGTGTTATGAAATTTTAATAGCTTTCTGACGTCACAGTAGTTTTTCAGATTTAATTTGTATGCTTCAATCTGACTTATAAATAAACATATTTCTGTTCTAAATTGAGCTGCCTCAAGAGTCTACTTGAGTTCGAGTACCTATTGAGATAATAATGCACTGCTTTCTTTGAACTCTTTCAAGTGGTTGTAATACGTTGATTTGTTCTGTGACTAAAGTATTTGGTCAATATGCCTATTATAATGGTAGTCATAATGGTATATATAACCTATTTAAAAATGGACCGAATTTTAAGTTTAAAGTAGGAACTACTGAGGCAATGTGTAGGCTTGGCAAAATGTTGTTTAAAGTGAGCATTGCTATTAATTTTGATTAGGGGTTTTCGCATAATGAACGCCGCGGGGTTGATAGCCCATTCCCATATATAATATATATATGTATTATAATGCTAGTATGAGTAGATCGTTCACTGGATGATCGTTTCAGGTTGACCTAAATGTCAGATGTTAATGCTTAATTGTATGTATGATCCCGATGATCATTTTTAGGCTTCTCATAATATGATGCCTAAAAATATTAAAACAATAATATATTTGTAAAACAAATAATAATAAGTACCTACTAGTAATAAAGGATATAAGTATGGAGCCATCGACAATGGCTTCATATTTGAGCCGTTCGGCGTAGAGACCCTCGGACCGTGGGGACGGGGACCAAGCGCGCACCAAATCTTCAACGGATTGTGCAAGCGCTTGGTCGAGGCTTCACGTGACCAGAAGGCTGGCTTTTACCTCGCCCAGAGGATCAGCGTTGCCATTCAACGTGGCAATGCTGCCAGCCTTCTGGGCACACTACCGCCTGACAGCGACCTGGGGCAATTTTTTTACCTTTAGTTTTAGTTTTATGTACCTAAATGTGTATTTATAGGTTATCTATTATAATTTCTAAGTTAGTATTTTAATTTAGTAAAATTACAACTTATTCGACTGTTCAAATTTAAGAGATTGACATTCTGATAATTATCTAGTAGTAAATAATTATGAGTGACTAGTATTAGGAGTGGATTGACTTACCGATTGTCCATTTTTAGAATCCTCCTTTTTAAAATGATTATTACACGTGGCTTTGACGATTTTGAATTGACGGTCTTTGTTATATCATTATTGTTGTGACCTCGACTGTGACTCCCCACAGAATGCACTTCGATAAGAATCACCGTCATTGTTCACATCCAATTTTATATAGAACCTTGTCATTACAACAGTTTAAAAAACATGAGAAAAACTTTTCTAAATTAATCGGTCACTTACTGTGACAAAGGCCCAAAAAGAATTAGATACAGATTAAATTGTACGACCGTTCCGGGTTGTTACCGTAATGATATCATTTTCCTATATTAGGTTTGGACTATTTAGGTCCTAATTTGCTATTCCGGATGTATGCCGCATGGTTAGTGTTTAGAAATAACAAATAACAGATGCGTTTGTATGCCTTGAATCTAAGTGTATGGAATGGGATCCTGTTCTTTTACCAAATATATTTTGGTCTTTCATTTCCCAAACAAAGTTTAGCAACTATTTTGTTTGCCAATGCAAACTTTGGCACAATATTAATACGAATATTTTCATTACGTCAAATTTTCATTCAGCAAAATATTACTACGAAAAATTACACTTTTAATTTGGTTATGAAATTTTACCTAAATACTATTAATAAAACGGCACGGTTAGGTAGGTCGGTAGGCAAGGGCGGTAAATTAGGTGAGGGCAGCCAAAGAAGGGGGGACGGGGGCCGGAGCCACCCACGAATGGGGGGGGCTCGGGGGGCGAAGCCCCCGCATTAAAAAAGCATACGATCGGAACAATTACATCATTTGGTAGGTTAGGTTAGGGTTACCTTATGTCCCTTAGAGCGGAAATAGGCACCTGGCTGGCGGTTAGGTTAGAATTGCGACGTCTACACAAGTTATACTCCCTACCCATATAGCAAAAAAAGTTGTTATTTTATTATGTATCTTATACACCATTGAAATAAAGATGCGAATGATTTGTCATTGAAGAGTTCCTCTGCTGATTAACCGACGGATTAGAAATGGTAAATTAAATATTGACGATACAAATAATTTGTCTTATTTTGTTTTGGTTAAAACATATTATGCCAACAACAAATTTGATCAAAGTACCAGTTGGTAAACGAGATATTGCTTAAACATGAACATGCCAAACATTAGGTTTGCCAAAGAATTATTTGTCAAGTGTTAATTTGACAAACGATTATTTGGAAAATGAAATTCTACGATTTTTTTTTTGGGAAATGATAATTTGTCCATTTTTTTGGTAAAACAAAGGTAACCCGTATGGAATGACAAAGCATTTTTATTACAGTCTGCCTGAAAAAACTCAACTTTTTCAAAATTTAAAATCTTTTAAAACGGTTGCGTTGCATAGTGCCTTAAATTATGTTTCAGTTGTTTTTTGTCTGGTCAGTTATTAGGCTCATATTGTATGAAGGCAAGACATTACAAAATATGTACATTCAATTCGTATTTGATATTCCAGGTAATTATTAGCAGCTCGATTCAGGCTAGTTTTTCTTAATATTCATTAGGGTAGTATGAGGTAAATTCAAGAAAAGTCTCATAAAGGGGTTCACAAAATTTATTAACTGTGTAACAGATTACTAAATTCGAAAATGTTTAAGTACAAATACTTACACAATAAACTTTATATAACAGCGTATGGCATGGCAACACGATTCTATAAACATATCATAAATACAATATTTACAGGCCTATAACATATTATGTACAAAATTCACTAAGTGTACGTAAATATATAATAATCTAATTTTAACAACAAGGCACCTACGTAGCACCAGTTCTATGTTAAAAGAACTTTCTTATTATTTCGGGGTACACTACATAATTCCGAATTTGTCCCAAAAGCATTTATTTTTGCCTTTCAAGATTCCGAAAACCACGTTCCGCTGAAGGATTATTGATTTTTTCAGGATATAGTACTAACCTTTCCTATTTATATAGATATTTCATTAAATCATCTGCGTCCAAATTTTCGTTTAGCGGAAAATGGAGTTCGGCATTTTGAAATTTTGGAATAATCGTGGTTTCGGACAAATTAATTTCCCTGTGTACCCACTTCCCCATCATCAACGTGTCATTCAACAGAGAAAAGAGACCCAAGTAAGTGCAAACTCTACAATGCCAAAAGTCACATTTATATAGAGTAATCATCATTATCATCAATACCTAATGGCGTTAGCCGCATTTGGGTCACTTTATCCTGTGGCATGTATTCACGCCTTCTGGAAATTCTCCTCTCATGAAAGACAGGGAATAGATAGTCTTTCGAGTGCATATACACTGATTGTATTGTAGCATGGTCTACACATTGGGCTTGATCGAAGTCGAAACTGACAATAATAGGATTGCTAGAACTTCAAATGTATCTACAAACATTGCAATCGACCCGTTTTAACATAATTTTTAGAAGTACCTAGGCAAGTAAATTGGTTTCAAAGCTTAGATTATATCTTTTAAACAGTATTAGCTGCCAATGTCAATTTTCATGTAAAAAACAGCCAGTGTAAACCACGCAACTTGAAAGCTTGGTGAAAATGTATACCATAAGTATCACAGAAATGTTGTGTTCTCCATACAAAATGACCCCAGTGCCAACTCTCATAAATAGTTTAGGAGACGAACAAAAAATTGTTGCTTAAATAGGTACTGACTCATTTTGTTTATACAAATATATCGCTAAAAAGAAACATTTCATATGTATGTAGTATAAATAAACATGCGATATTACACATATTTATCACGAAACGATATGATCATAGTAAATGCTTTGCTCTGCATAATTTATAGAGAAATATTAGCACCTTTTTAGAATTGGAAGTTATCATTATCAATTACCGATAAAATCGTAAATAATTGTAATTTATGCCATTGGCTACCTTTACTTTACCAATCTCAATGGCTCAAAAACTGGCACTTAAATTAATTTAAATTTCATGAAACCGTAGTACAAATATTAAAAGTATATGCATATTTTTTTTATCTTTTAAAATATGCTATACTTTCGGTTACATATATTTTTAGGGCGACTAATAATGGATTTTGGTTTTTGTACGTATTTCCATCTCATCCCGTATAATACTAGTAAGTATTTTATACGATTACTCGTAATGTTACCCGTTATAACAAAGTTCGAACAACTAATACTAAACTATGTACGTTAAACTATATTAATAGTTGTGAAATGAAGTCCTCAGATCTGAAAAGCTCTGGTATTAGCAACTCGCATAGTTTATAGCGTTTAAATTTTGGTATATATTACCAAAAATTTTAACGATAAAAAATAATTTTCATGCAGGTATGAATGCCATTACGTCACCAGTACCTGCTTTGTGGTGTACGAAAAGAATTGCCATATTAACCATCACATATATAGCATTTTATGCAAGTTGCTGTACCCAAAATTACCCACATAACCACACATTCACGCAAGATCTCCAATCAAGTCTTGTTTGAGGAACTGAAAGCACAACGCGTATCGAAATACTTTCGTAAGAATAATACTGCACTATTAGCCTATACAGACAGGCAATACTGGCGAGTTACAGCGTAGATCCGGCATCAGGCTTAAAAATGCATTCTAGAAAGGGATATGAGCATGAAGGGCTCATTTTGAAATCAGTCACTGTATTATTAGGTGATCAAAATACATTAGGTATTTGAGCAATTCTATTAGAATGTCCTTTTCAATCCCGTTTTCATAGTTTTACTATTTACTGGGAAAAATGTGTTTTACGTACGCTCTGTTAATACATGATTGTTTAATTAAACAACCAAATAAATGCACTTGATTGTAAACTAAAAATGACTGCAAAGTAATTACTTTATATGATTATTTCATTGTTAGACATAGCAGCCAATTAATTATCATCTGTCTGTATTAGCTTGGAAGACTGGGCCTTATAGCTAATCTTGTAAAACAAGCTATCTAATGGATAGCTTTACCTAGATAAGCCCAATTTTATTTATTAATAATCTACCTAACTAAGCCTAACTACAAGTTTGTCCAGCAGAATACGTTCTTAAAACACTCTTAATATACTCTTGCTTAAGTTAATTGACGATGTTTCCATGACGTGATCGTTTTAAGTAATACGGCGAGGTTCTATTCTAAATTCAAACGCAATTAAATGAACACACGGCTGAAATTGACAATAGGCCTATTTTGAGACGTTAAAGCCGTATTCTGCGCAACAAACACTTAAAACGTACGGCATTCGTACTATCGATTGATACAAAGCGATTCGACATATTTCGGGTCCATTTCGTCGATTTCACGCCCCTTCGTTTCAGGCACGAAGAGAATAACAAACAACAAGCACAGAACTGAGAGGCCAGCGTATAACCAGAACAGTCCATACAGGCCTATCTTCTGCGTGAAATCTGTAGCTGTTTTCACGTTCATAAATCCGCAGAAGTGGCTGAAGCTTGTTGCTAAAGCGCTTCCAGTACTTCTGTACTCTAATGGGAATAGCTCTCCCACTAGCAGCGAGGATATAGGGCTGATACCAAGTGAGAATGCAATGGTAATCGTCAACACACAGAGCAGAGGGATCCAGTCGTAGGAACCTGACTCCGTGTTCGCAGTAGTCAATATAACCTCCTGGTAGTACGCGTATGATCCAAAGCCAGCTAACGCGAAAGACATCATAACCCCGCTTATTAATAGGAGCGGTAGTCTTCCAACGTGGTCGATCAGCATTCCCGACAGACACGACGCTAGTAACTGGACGACGCTGGTAGCTATAGCTCCTCCATGAGGACTGAGGACTCTGAGGGTCTTCTTAAACCAGTTAACAGCGTAGAAATTGAATGCGTGGGCGGCGGTGAATCTTTGGAAGAACATGAGACCGCAGGTAATGAGGACTGGTCTGGTGAGGCGCTTAGATAGAAGAGCCTTTAGTTTTCCACCGTCATGGCATCTCTTACTGGCCAGTATGTTAGTCCTGATTGTAGCCAGCTCTTGTCTAATATCCGCATCAGGTCCTCGCAGAAATTGTAATGATTTTGACGCTTCTTCCTCCTTCCCTCTGAGAAGGAGAGAAGATGGAGTTTCTGGGATGAAGAGTAGTGCGAAGAAAAGGAATACTGGGGCTGCGGCCACAACCAGAGCCAGTTGGCGCCACTCTAAATAGGCTCCTAAGGAGTAGGAGATGAGGATGCCTATTTGACTAAGTATCTTGAGCACGGAGCTGAGGCAGCCTCTGATGTCAGGGACGGCGATTTCGGTGACATATACCTGTGAACAAGAGAAGACAATGTTTAAGGTTCTATTCGAATGTTAATTCACGCGTGTAAATACCATTTCCTTGTGATAACCTTTGTTATGCGGTTACTTTTTTTAACGAAATTATAGGAGCATAAATAAATGAGAGAATGATAGGGCATCTAAGGCTAACGTGGTAGTCCTCGACGTTGGACTAGTGTGACATGACATGGGTACTATTTGTCAGAGTGACATGGCTTAAATTAGAATGAAGGAAAATCCTCTTAGTTCGAACTTAACCCATATTGCTTTGACATAAAATGCCCATATTATTTATTTTTTGACGACCTTTGTAGCCTAGTTGGTAGTGACCCTGCCTACAAAGCCGGAAGTCCCGGGTTCGAATCCCGGTAAGGGCATTTATGTGTGTGATGAGCATGAATATTTGTTTCTGAGTCATGGATGTTTTCTATGTATTTATTTATCTATATAAGTATGTACATCGTCGTCTAGTACCCATAGTACAAGCTTTGCTTAGTTTGGGACTAGGTTAATTTGTGTAAGATTTGTGCAACGTCGAGAACAAAGGCGTTTACCTCGAAATGGGATTATATGATTTTGCTAAGGCTAAATTTATATTGGACAGACAAACACATACATAAGCAGGCTTAACCAAAGGATTATTTTCGGGTAGTTTATATATTCAATGCTCGAATTCGTTCAGCTTACAAACAACGAGTTTTTAACGTTAACCGGAGAGGGTCATGACGCATGGCACGGAAACGTGGTCGCTTACTATGGGCCTCATAAGAAGGCTCAAAGTCACCCAAAGGGCAATGGAGAGGGCTATGTTGGGAGTTTCTCTGTGCGATCGCATCAGAAATGAGGCTATCCGCAGCAGAACCAAGGTAACCGATATAGCCCTTCGAATAGCTAAACTTAAGTGGCAGTGGGCGGGGCACATTGCACGTAGAACCGACGGCCGTTGGGGCGGAAAGGTTCTCGACTGGCGACCACGTACCGAAAGGCGCAGCGTGGGTAGGCAAGGTGGACTGATGACCTGATAAAGGTCGCGGGAGTCTGCTGGATGCGGGTGGCGCAGGACCGGTCATTGTGGCACTCTTTGGGGGAGGCCTATGTCCAGCAGTGGACGTCTTTCGGCTGATATGATGATGATGATGAAGCGGGTTCTTTACAGTAAGGATTTGCATAAAAAACTTATAAAATAGGAAGGAATGCCAACTTTGCATTAAATGTGTAAAAATTTGAGTTGAATATTGACTACTCCATGCATACGTTTCGTGTCTAGTTCCTAATAATGAGTTAATCAAGTCTTAATACTCAGTACGTTTAATATTGTGATCAGTATATATGTTTACGTTAAATTGCGTTGCGTAAAACATAGCTAAGCTCCTCAATACCTGCAAGTTGAGGTAGATTTGGCTTATATTTTCTCCAAGAGCTACACATTAAGTGCTCATGGTATAATGTTGATAATAAATTATAGTTCAAACAGCCAATGAAAACCCAGTAAACTATGAATGAAGCAAGAAGAGGCAAATACAGTATTTTCTAACTACCGTATCAAGCACAGCTGGTCGTGGAAAACATGCTATTAATACTTCAACTATGCGCATTTGTCTTTCATTTTATGCGTGTTCGAGCTTTTTACTATGTTGCTTTGGAAACCGTTTACTAACAGTGTCACGCACACGGCCACGGCTAGGTTCATAACTGAGCAATTGTACAAAAGTTGGTGCGTCAATTACCTATTTCTTTAGTAGTATGTAAACTTTATTACCATTTCGGATAATTAAGGTTTCGTTAAACTTATATTTTCTTAATTTGAGAAAATCTCCAAACATTTATCTATTTATGTAAACTTTATTGCACAAACTAAAAGTAAGGCTAAACAGAAAAACTTAAACATTGTATGAGAAGTTATAAAAAAATATGGCAACAACAAAAATTAAAAGACTAACCTAATCAACGTACTAAACCTAAAACCTAAAAAACGCAAAAAAATATAAACACACCACGTAGCGATCTATTGGTATCTCTACTGCAACATTTATTTCCTTCTTGAATTGTATTCTTAAAGCCTGTATGTTGCACACAGCTGTTTACACCCGTAACAGTTTCTAATTGCGATTAAACGACAATGGCGGGAATTACTTCCAGTCAACGGGTATAATCGTTAATTAATTGTATTTGGACCGTGTGACGTTAATTCAATTTAGATTATGTACGACAGAATGCAGCAAGGCTAAGCCGACACGAGAAATGTTCTCAGTGTTTACACCATTGTTATTTCCGAGGTCTTCCAGCCAGGTTTTGTATCGTACGAAAGTACTAGCACAGTTCAATCAACCATCAGAGCGAGCCTTGCCTTATGATTGAAAGGTGCCTAAAATGTCCATGATCTGACAACTATAACGGAAGATCGCATGTCTGACTGGAAATCAGATTCCCTTTGGGCCATACCAGGGTAGCCGTCAGTGATACTCGAGATATGCTCCAAGACTATTTATTAATTAAATCACAGGGTGGATGCGCATTTACCAACTACGGACAGCAAAGCCGAAGATACAAGAGATATAGTTTGCACGGCAAGTCTCTCGGATCAGAATCTCAAAATACTTACCAATTTTATCCAAAGGCGCTGAAGTCTAGCCGTTTGACTGATAGGGGGTAACACACTATTCAGAATTGTAAACCTGTAACTTAGCTTCGGGAAAGCGTGCAAAATGTGCGCTTTAAAGTGTTATCCTTGTGTCCAGAAATGTGAAAGTTGAATGATACACACCTGTGTGATCATAGATATACAGGATAGCAGCATCCCCCCGAAGAAGGACGTCACGGAGATCATGTCCACCGAGGTGGAGAGCGCGGTGGCGAGCCACGTCAGTGTATAAGGGAGAGCGGCGGCGAGCAGGACGGAGCGGCGGCCGAGACGCATGGCCACGCCGCCGATTATACCGCCGAAGAGGGCTCCTGTGGACAAAGGAGAGATAAATTGCTTAAAAACATCAATTTCAACAAAATTAGGTCTTGTCAGCCTCTTAAGCCAGACAGCCAGACTTAGATGAAATCTCTAAACAGCCAATACAAAATAAAATAAATATTTTCTTATTTCTAGCACATCAAAAAAAATATGTTAATATTACCCATATTTCAAAGACCGTGGACGGGCTCGATACATATTGGACGAAATCGGCTCGATAGAAAATAATTGCAAAGATTGGTCTTAAAATCATCTTAAACGGTTCTATGTCTTTATTTTTTTGACGTATGGGACTGCAATTAAAAACATGAAAACATATTCATACCTAAACCGCTAACGAGTCACATTTCACAAATATTCCACAGTTTTTTTTTTTTTTCAATATTATCTTCAAAAACCGGGCCGCCTAGTGACACTCGCTCTCGTTTACTCCGATACAAATAGATAGTGTGCGCGCTATCCCAAATCCTCAAGGGCATTTTGGTGTTGACAGCGTCATAACACATGCGCGCGCACTGCGCAAACTTCATGAAAAAAAGGCCTTTATAGGTTAATTCACAATTATTTGTAAACATTCTTAATGCGTGTTTGTTTATTATCAAATATGTTGACCCGTGGTGACTAGAAAAGTAATAAATAGAATGGACGCCATTGGAAAATCTTGGCGATATACAATATGTGAGTAAAAACCTGTTCCCATCATTAAGTAAAGAAAATAGCTTGGCAGGCCTTTCAAATTTTCATCTTATGAAAAGGATTTTTTCCTCGCAAAATGTGTTGAAAAACGTCGTATGAAACGCGTGAGCTTTGATAATTACGTCCTCGGCTCTCTTATCACGCTCACCACAGAAATATATTCTGTGACGCTCACCTACGGTTCGCGTGAACAATTCCGCCTCTGATGTAGTTATCAACATACCTCACTTGTATCACAATGTAATAACTTATACCCATATTCATTTTATACTCTAACTGCGGCCAAAATAGGTTCTGCCATGGGAGGCTCACTCTGTGATTTGGTCGCGCGGCTTTAAGTACATCGGCCTACTGGTCCCAGAGGGTATGTTAGCGCTGCTTCGACACGCACGCGTTCTATCGCAGCACGCTGCATGCGATAGAAAGGGCTGGTCACGTTTAGGCTCGTTCGGCATACCTAAACGGGATTTGTTAACAGAGAACCTTCTGTACGTAGTACTATATTATTTATTCTGTGGTTCTGCTAGGGTTAACTTAGACAGACTTCACATGCACGTTCGCTCTAAGTTAAAGTAAGTATATCTACAAAGATTCGTTGAGTTAGCATTAATAGACACTATGCTTAGTAATATACTCGATTGAGAGAATGATGTTATTGTTAAATATATATTAATTCTGTGTCTACTCATACTTTACAGCCATAATAGGCGATGTAGAATACCACCCCAATTAATTCGTAATTCTTTTCAATCTGCAACAATCATCTGTAATGGCTGTTATCACTATTATGATTAAAGGCTACTATTAACTTTAATGATTAGTATTAGAGGGATAAACCGCGCATCCCCGGAACTGTGGCGACCTTGCCACGGGAACACATTAATGGAAACTGCATCCTTGTCGGATGATTGTTGCATTGCAACATCTGTGATCATGGTGGATTATGGTATCTGATACAGCTTCACTGTATAATCCGATAGCGACGTTCCTTGGCGCATATGTCACAGGTAAATGTAAGATCAGGAAGTGAGGTATTAATATAAGACCAAAGCTTTTATTATTTGAGATGTTCTAGCATGACGTATTGTCATGAGTTTTTATTCCAGCGCTTAGGCTGCTTAGGGTGCGCTTAGGGTCTCTGGTCTCATATTTCAGCTCACTGCCAGCTGCCAGGGTGCCAAAACATTCCATGTCACGCTATTAATTTGCATGTTTATCGGATTAGATGTGCAGTCTATCCGCGATAATCGGAACATCGCAGACACAAATAAACGGGCGAGACGCTGGCAGCTCTAAATATACGCTGGACGCATTTTTGACCGTTTCTCTTCGGGACGATTGATTTGTGGCATTCCGGATTGAATATTGGTAACAGAACTGACTAACTTGGGTGGTTCCCATTTGTACTACTGAAGCAAATGTTCTGGTTCTATTCTCTCTAATGGCCATAGGAATCACTCTATATTTTCACATAAAAATAATGTGATAATGACCTAAAATTACATATATAACAATTATACATCGCCACCATCATGTTCCAGTCACCACCAGCAAAAATGTCCCTAATACTAATTATGTGATACGAAAAAGTAAATAAATTAACAGTAAGTTTATGTCCTAAATAAAAGTCCTGGTTCTGAGTCAGAAGAGTTCTGACACTTAGTGACACTGTCATTGCAAAGTGTTATAATATAGCGACTGCCTTAAAAGGGGGCATATTTTTCGTAATCTACCTACTTTACAAGCAATTCACACAAATTATTCCTCTCCATGCTCAAATGCATCGATTGAATTCCTTTTGTACAGCTCTAATAGCCAACGTAATTTTTAATCGTACATCTCTTAAACAACAGAATCCACTTCGAAAACCCTCGAGCGATATATCACGTCAGGCATCAATTACAAGCAGCAATTGTTCTTACACTTTACCGTCTTTTGTTTGACAGTCAAGTATTTAGGTTGCCACGGAAATACACCGCACTTTTGTTGCGATCGTCTAATTTCCGTGGTTTACGAACGCAGAATGTTTCAGGCATTTGAGATTTTATCTGGTAATATTGAATAAGTTTTCCTTTTATTTGGAACGCGCGTCGAATTTTTCGCTGTCACCGTGTTTTACGTAATTGAAAGGTTAATCGTGTTTTTTTCGGGTTAAAAGCAATTATTAATTAGTAATTATTTAAGTACAAATAATGCAATTTTAAATTACGATACCTGAAACAAAAATTTAGCCCGACAAAAGAGTAGGTTTTAGGATTCATAACTATGAATATTAGCATGAACTTCTTTATCCACAAAAATTACCAATCGCCTCAAAACCCAAATGCCACAACCGATTCAGACGTGCGAAACGTGAACGCACTTCAGTGTAGATTTCTCTACGAGTGTGTTTTTAAATTGTTTCGTTGTTGTTAAATGGTTTACAATGTCAAAGTCAGCTTTGTATATATCCAGAAGATTGTATTATAATTTCTAGTCTGATTTATAGCCAAATCACTAAGAGCTTTAGTGGTGCGTAAACAAAACGAGCGTATTTCGAGCGGGTTGTTTCGTTTATTTGTGTCTGGTCGGATTTGATGATAATCAGAGCCATTTCCTTCGCGGGACGAGATTTATGATGGCGAGATGTTTTGCCGAGTGATGGTATGGAATTATTGCGCGTAGAATGTTAGCTGTCTATAATAAACTCCTCGTTACGTACGTATATATAGCATGAGTGCAAGACGAAGTAAGTGTGATTGACACAGGTACATTCATCCAAACTCACGTAACGCAGTCAACATTTTAGGTCCTCAGACCGGTAGGTAGACAATTCGGCTTGTTTCAATTACATGACATGGCGACTTATGACAATGACCACTTTTTTGAAAGAAAAAAGAACTTTCAAAATACTTGTAAGCATTCCTACCCTTCTCGTAATAATCCTTTCATTTTTAAATTACCCTCTTCTCAAACGCAAATGTCAAAGAGACAGTTACAGATTATTAAATTTTGGCTAAAATAGGTTTGATGACTTAAAACCACTATCGGGGAATATATTTAGACATAAATTGACGAAATGGCTGATGGATAAATGTTTTACAGTGTAAGGGAATATCTAAATTATAAAAATCTACTGACATCTTACTGACTGATTATCTTATTATTATCATTATTTTTAATTCAATGATAAGTATTCTAGCGTAATTAATCAAGTATTTGTACACATGCTTGCATGTTGAATACAAGGACATTTTATACTGTAAACTACTTTATAACTGTATTCTGACAAATAAAATTTTCTGATTTCTGATTTTTTATTTCTGAAAGTTGTTGTTTAGCCCACTAGAGTTTAGGAGAGGAAATAGGGTATCAACTTTACCATTGTGTTGAATGTATCCTACTTCATTTTATTAGTATTGTATTGGTATTACCCCTTTTCATGAAATGTAATTTTCTAAGAAACAAAATCGAAAATGCTTGTTTTGCATTATTTCTGCTGTCAACACTTTTTGCTTTATAAGGTGCAAAAAATCATGATTTTTTAAAATTTGACATGAATACGCCGTTGGACGTTGTCTCCCTTTGTGTAGATATAACACTGCTGGTATAGTCTGTAATAGACTTAAAAGCGTTAAGCGACTGATGATGGTGGTGTTATAAAAGATATCAGAAGACAATTTTTTTAACAGATTTCATGCTCCAAATATATCAATAATGTTCAAACGCAATTGATCTAATTGCTCCACAGCGAACCCCGCCGCTTCGCCAGGAGCGATATTGATAAATCAAATTGTCCACTTACAACAATTTGCGTCAATAAGTCGATATCATACACAATTTTATATTATTATAACCGCAGCGGCTATTTATGTCCATGTGAAATACTAGTAAGACTACTTTCCGTGGATGTCGTTCGTTGTTTAACATTAACACGTTAGGCTTATCAACATATTTAATTAACTCTCTCTGTAATGAGAAGCAAGCATCTTAATATCGGAACAGAATGAATATCAAATCAAAGCTATTAAGTAACAAATAGAAACCTACCACTACACACAACAGAAAAATCATAGGTATAATATAATTAATAAAATACAGTTGAAATGTGCTACGCAACAGCGTTTGAAGGGTTACGCAACTATCCCACGGATTTCGATATTTGATGATTATAAATTAACGATATTGATTGACAAACCTGATTGATGCCGTTCTATGTAATAACTGAATCGAAAGCTACCCAAACTAAAACCCAATTATAAAATGGAGACATTAAATAGAGACAACACGACGGTTTCTCTCTGAATTTTTCCCAGCAAAACATATTTCGTTTTGGTGAGCAAATTTTCCACCGTTCAATCTAATTATATAGATGTGAAAATCCGGTTCGCATAAAAACGCACGCAATCGTCACAGCTGTGTAAATTCGCATGTCACGAAACTCTCAAAACTTGTAGATGATAAAACAACAACTTTAATTTTAAAATGTAATCTTGGCAAACAACTATCAGTTCCCAAGCAACAAGCAGTATTGCTTTATTGTTTATATTTTTTAAATGCGATTCCTATACTACGACTATGACAAATAAGCATACTAGCTACCTAGGAATCATTACGCACGTCATCGACCGCTTATTGATTTCAGGTTTCAAGGTGTTAATAGCGACAAATGCAAACTCAAACTAATCTTTATTCAAGCGGGCCTAGTAACAAGCACTTTCGAAGGCAGGTCCCTGACTCTCCGGGAGGCGTCGAGGAGGAATGCTCGCGATACCACTGCGCCCCCATTAACGCCAGGGACGGAAACGCCGGAGTGGTTTTTAGTGGATAGACTCCCTCCCCCTTCTCTTTAAATATGGTTAGCGGGATGGTGAGAGTCTCACGTACCCCTCATAATAGCTTTCCCAGGCTGGCGAGTTGGGTAAGTGAGTTTCCAATCCGTCAACAAAAAAAAGGTCCCTGACTCTCAAGACAAATCCGCGGGAGCTCTGGCGACCTACTAGTCAGTATTCGGAACTCGCTAATGTGCCTAACCTCATCCGTCAGGAAACTAGACCTCTACATAAGTTACGACTAAACAAGATATATTTAAAGGGTGAACATTGAGGTGAGCTTAAAACCACTTATAGAATAGCGGGGCGGTTGTCGCTAGTGACCGGAATCACAACACCACGTACAGAGCAAGTAGGTACACGTCTATACCCTCTTGAGACCGTTTTGAACGTGGAACAAGGACACCTTCATCCACCAGTTTGCGAGCACTCACCGCGCGAGTTGAACAGCACTTCATTGTACCAACTCAATGGGACAAGGTCCTAGAATGCATGCAATTACCGAGCGGCGTGGAACTTCGGTATTCTGAGTTACTGGCGCGTACCTAATTTGCCATTTGTTCTGTGGTAGGCATTTCGTTGCGTATAGTGCACCTAGTAAGTCCTTTTGTAATAAATGCAATAGACATTCATGGTGATTTCCAAACTCTAATAAGGGAAAGAACTAAAGAGCTTATAACTCCTGATGGGAATCCCATTTTTGCTTTTTAATATGCCTTTACACAGATAATATGCTTTAGCTACTACGATATATAAAGCTACGCCGTAGTTCGTAGCAGAAAAGCCATATGCAGCGCAAAGCGCCCGTAGCGCTCTGACGTACCTATGTCAGTCGTGATTTGCGTTGAATGGGTAACGCTCGTTAGAAAAGCAACGCAATTAGGTACTTTGCTATGCCGGTCATAGCAACTCTTCTGGAACATAGTCACTAACACCGCTGGACAATCATAAAAATTCGGAATACTTAACAGACATTTTAACACATTCTCTATCTAAAGCGTCCATTTAAATTCCAAGACATCCCTATTTTGGTACAAATGAATCGCTCTAAAGTTTAAACAGTTACCTTTAAAGAGATAGCATTACTCACCCAAATATCCCAACCATTAAACGTTGTGCTTCCTAATTCACATAACAATCCACAAAACAGATTTAAAGTAATGTATTATCCCATAAAACTGTCGTCAGCTAACTTTATCAGTCATTTCACAATAGTTCGTGTCGTTCTGACGTGGCAGCGCGCTGGCGTCAGCTGATAAGGTAATTGGTTAGGTCGTTAGAAAGGACCTGAGATTCAACACGTATGCAAATTCTTGCGATATTTTCTCTGCTAAAAATAAGTCCGTGAGGTTTGGAAAGACGAAATCTTGGGATTGGGTGCCAAAGGGAGCCCGGGCTCCTTTAGGGTACAACCGGGAACAACGCTAGGGGGATGATTTGGAAAGACTTACAAGTTCTCTTCATTGATCTCTTTGTCACCACAAAAATAAAGCAGAGGATGTCGTTTATCGCTGACTAGCTGTTGCCCGCGACTTGAGCGGAACCTCAATTATCGCCGACCCAAACATAGTTCTACCATCTTAAGGGATGATTTCTGATATAAAAACTATCCTATATCCTTCCAAGGGTCTCAACTCATCTGTATGAAAAATTTCATCTAAATCCGAAAACTCCGTCTCAAATCATCAACAGACGTTTCGGCTTAAATTGTATATATTTACATAATGTAGGTACCTATTAAAGAAAGCTACATGACTGGAAATTTTTGCTTAAATCCGTCCAGTAGTTTTACTCACGTTAGTTCGGGCTACCTGTGTAGTTTTGAAAGCAAACTTATCTAATGCTAAAAGACGGAGAACTTTCCATCTCCATCCACCGCCCCCATTCAACGGTGTTAGAGAATAAATTATTTTGATTAAGCCCCTTTACCCCGTTATTTCACCCCTTTAGGGGGCAAATAGATCTACATATTATAAAAGAAACCTGCTGTCCTGCTTTCATGTTTCTAGCCACAGTTTAATATTAAAACTCACACATTACTTAGGTATGTGAACTTTCAACCCCTATCTTAACCCCTTCAAGGGATGAATTAGGAAAATATCCCTTATCAATGTTTTTGACTGTACATTAGGAGCTTGTGGCCAAAGTTTTAAATGTCTGACTCCCATACAAACTTTCAACTCTTTTTAACCCCCTTAGGGGATGAATGTTTGTAACATCGCTTAATCATTGGCTTTGATTTTTAGTAAAACACCTTCATACAAAGATTCAAGTCTATAACTTTCAAAATAGACGATTTCCATACAACGGTTCGACCCCTACCCACCCCCACCCCCTTAAGGGTTGAATTTCGAAAAATCCTGTGTTAGCACACGTCCACATACTGTAAAGAATATATGTTCCAAATTTCATGCTTATATCTTTAGCGGTTTAGGCTGTGCGCTGTCTGTCAATAGATTAGTAACGAAGAGTTTTATATATATAGATATTTTTTTTATCGCTCTCTGACTTTTAGATGTACTTTATAGTTCAGTAACACACGCATAATTTGTATTAGAAAAGTTGAAAAACCCCCGACATTTTCATTTCAAAGTCCAATATCTCAAAAACGGCTGAACAGATTTTCATGAAACATGGCTATGAACACTAGGGATCACAACAGCTTTCAAATAAAAAAAACCGCATTCAAATCGGTTCATCCGTTTGGGAGCTACGATATCACAGACAGATACACAGACACGTTAAACTTATGGGGTTAAAAACCAACCAATATTATCGTGTACACACGGGAGTCGCTGCCCCAACGCAACCAGAGTTATGACAGTATGCATTTCTATCGTTATTTTATTTATTACTAGCTGCCCGCGCGGCTTCGCCTATGTCTTGCAACGAACGTAGGTAAACCCAGGGGGCTGTAACCATCCAGAAAATCCATTCAATATGCAGGTGTTTTTTTTTTATTGGATTGGACAAAGCTACAGTCTCACAGACCTTTATAATATTAGTACTGATTACGGGTTGTACCTTGCAGTACCGACAATTGTTCGATCGAATGTATGATTCGTAGAATTTTCATTATAGAAGCCCATTTTTTAGGGTTCCGTAGTCAACAAGGAACCCTTATAGTTTCGCCATGTCCGTCTGTCTGCCTGTCTGTCCGTCTTCGGCTTAGCTCAGTAACCATTACTTCTAGAAAACTGTGATTCGGCATGGGTATATGAATCAATCACGCCGACAAAACAGTACAATACAATTTGGAAAAAGATTTTTTTTTAGGGTACCTCCCCTACACCTAAAGCGGGGATATAATGAATTTAAAAGGAAAACTATCACGAACAAGTAGGCATAAGTAGTTACCGAGTAATAGTCGACCAACTTAATGTGTAATTGAAAAGGCCAATTTTCGTACAAATTTTGCCGACGCAACCGCACCGCACGTCGATGTAACTAAGACAGACAGGTAACTACGGAACCCTACACTGCGCGTGGTCCGACACGCACTTGGCCGGTTTTTATTTCAGAATGAGTAAACTTTTCAGGAATGTTATACTAATGGGTTCTACAGAATGACCTTTTAGCAGTACCTAAAATGTTAACGGTTTCCGAGTAACAGAAATTCGATGAAACGAAAATTCGGCGAAACCATGCATTCGGTGAAACATTTGGCGGTAAAAAAACCATACATTACCAATAGACACATGTTTCATCAGCTTAGAGACAAGGTGACCATATGGCCATGTGGAAGACATTAGGTAAGTCACACGAGGCCAAGAATACATATGGCGAATTACATAACATCAAGGCTATGATCATGATTCATGATTACTCCAGAAATAGAATCCAGATCTCTAGAGACTGTACTATTACTCGATATGTTTTGCGCCACCCAAACAATTATATATCTTATTTTCGAGAGCTTTAAGTATAATTTTGAGTGACTTAAAGCTAAAAAACCACTATGTACGTGACGAAACGCACATCATTAGTTACCTATTTGATGGACACACATAATCGTATTTGGACAACGGGTTTGCATATACGCTAATGTGACGTAGTTTTTGAAGTGTGATCATTACTTTATGGTACAATGTGAGTATGTCTCCGTGGTGTCGGGTTTAAATAGCACCGTTCCCTTCCGTTGGTATCATAAAGAGTCAACAGTGTTGTAGGCTGTGTGGCAACATGACATTGCAATTTTATAATTTGTGGCCTGTCTAAAAATTACAAACGAGAACAGTAAAACCTCTCAACTATACAGTCCAGAAGAACAACTAAATATGTCCCAATGTAGACTAATTCATTACTGTAAATATTAAGGTTAAGTTCTACATTTTCTTTGATTTTATTGGCCCCTTTGTAGTAAAATAGCCTTTAGTTCGTCCACAATAACAGGCACACAGAAACGTGTTACACATTCGAGATCCTTCGGACCATAGTTAGATGCTTTTACAGAACTTAAAAACTATCAGAAGACTAGTTATCTTGCTGTTAAAGAAGCTTAGAGACCTGCTACGTGTCAACCACTGTGTATTTAATATGTTTACATTTTTCCTGGCCTATGGAAAAAGACATCACTGGCTGCCCATTCGCCGTTTTAACATTACACAGCAATAACGCGCAGCCTGCACCAACCATTGCTAATGGCCGACATGTTGTACCATGTTTCTAAATAATATATGTTTTTAATTAGTATCATACGCTATTGTGAAACTGTGCTTTACAGTGTGAAATTATGACCTCGTACCTCAATGAAATCATAGTTGAGCCTTATGTCGCGACGTTTATAACATGAACGAGTTAAGGGGTTTAAAATGTATATTTTGGCTATTTAAGTAGAAAAAGAAACGTTAAATCAGCTGGTAGAATCTTAGTAAATATAAAGCTACTGTACCTTCACATTAAAGTCCCTACGATGACCATTGTTCTCAACTTTGTTGTGCATAGTTAGCACAGCGAAACCACCCTATCTATTGCTGACAGAGAAATACGGCGAGAAACATATATATGAGACAGGCATCTCTTACATAAAAACTTGCAATTACTTGAATTATAGCCTGATTCATAGATGTATTTGATAGCGATACGCGTAAAAACAGCATTCACTGTCCCTAGCAGGAGTCATTTTCAATTTAGTTATATTATATCAAAAAAAAAAATTGCGATTCACCTAGCTGTTCGCTCTCAGAGAAGTCTGTCGTCCGAGAAAGATAGCTATAAACGTAAAAAGATAAGATAGAAAGAGATAACGATACGGCTTACGGAGAAGCATCCATGCCTCGCGTCCTGCAGGGAGGTCATGGCTAGCGACATGTAGCCCTTGCTGAGCCTGGCGGCGAACGGGCCGAGTGAGACGGCGAGAGCTGCCAGGACCTAGGGGAGAGAGAAACAGCGATATCTTACCTAATAAACTTAAGCTAGCGATCCAGCTGGCCTGCTGGTCGCTCACGGAGAAGCCTTCATGCCTCGCGTCCTGCAGGGAGGCGATGGCTGGGGACATGTAGCCCTTGCTGAGGCCGGCGGCAAACGGGCCGAGCGAGACGGCGAGAGCCGCCAGGACCTGGGGGAGAGAGAGACAGGGTATAAGTCACAGTATAAGTTTATGGTTTCATATAGTTGATACACGAAGGAAGTTTTGTAATCATGGAACAAAGATAAGCTCGTATTAATTTCTTCATTTTACAAGGTTCTATTTAACTTCACCTGTTAGTTTGTTAGTGTGGGACAAATCATGGGACTTAATTTTGAACCAGTTAACTTATTATTATTCTCTACTTAATGTTTTATTTACGGTATTTGTTAATTTCCAACTTTTCCAAGTATCGAATGAAAATGATGAAAATATGTTACTTACTTATCATACAAATTAATCTGCGATGCGTATTTAAACAAATAATGTCCGAAGCGATTCCCCCTAAATAGTCTATGCCATGCAGCTCGTTTATTAAAAGAACATTTTTATTTGAACATTACAAATACAACAATACAAATACTCTTTATTGCACACCTCACACAAACAAAGCAGTTAAAAAGAAAAACAATACAATAACATGTAGGTAGATTTGAAATGTATTACCAAAAACATTGAAAATTTATAGCACCTTTTCCTTCACTAGAAACCACAATCACGCAACTAAACAGCATTAGTTCTGTTAACAAAACATGTTATTTAAGAACTTGTACCATTAAACTACCCAAAACATAGAGTATAAATTCCACCCCCGACAGCTACAAAGATATATCGTTTTTAAGCACATACTGTATGACTGTTAACATACAGGACGACGCGACGGAATCGATCAGTACAACACCCTGTAGTGAAGTGTGAATGGCTAGGAAGGGGACTTGGGTCGATAAGATTCGATAAAATAGATCAACGCCAGTAAATCAAAAAAAAATACAAAAATACTTGTACCGGGATAGTTTTAAATAGATATAAAGACTGTAAGTGCTTAAAAGTTTACAATTGGCAAATGATTTTATGTGTGCTGTTAGTAAGAAAAAATAGATTTGTCTCGCAATTATATCATATCTGGCCATTTTTTGTATTAACTTAGGTGTCTAATTAGAAAATGCCCGATAAATTAATATCCATAACTTATTTGGAAGTTTTCTATGTCGTAAAATTAAAGTCATTAGTAATAATACAAAGTAAACTTGAAGCTCGCTACTATCATGCGCTATAAATCTTTAAAAGTTATTTCCAATGTAACTGTCAGTCCACCTCTTGTGACTTTGACCTTGACATACAATTATGTACATAATTTATGATCAAAGCTTGTCATAAATATGGCAATTTATATCTGTTTTTTACTTATTACCGGTTACTTTGTAGAGGGCATTCCCTTAAGGCGTACTATACTCCTTATTACGATGTTGTTACTACCAACTTAACATATTGTGTAATGAAACATCGTATTTAGTACCTTTTCGATAATAAACGGACAAAATTAGAATAGCGCTTGCCTCCTAGGAACATCGACATAGAATTCTACTTGAGAAGTAGAACATTTATGAAGTCCTAACTATTGAACCTTATTTTTAATATATATAAATAGCTAATTATTAAATGATGCATATTTTATAAATAAAACACAAAATTAATAAAACCGAACCACTAAGTACATACCATCAAGATCCACAGCGCAGGTTTCGTCATTCCACAGATAAAGCATCCACCACAGGTTTTGTCAGTAAAATATAGATACAACACACAATCCGCAACACGCAACCCAAACAAACCACGCAAACCTTATTTAACTTTTCTTTGCTCGATTAAATATATTTTGCCGCGAATATTTTTATAGTAATTTTCCAGATAGTTGATTCGGAAAAATACAACTGTAATAAAAACATTTCGAAGTGAACTATCGAAAAAAATACGATAATAATCTACGCTTATCCCATCACTAGGCACTTTATCTGAAAGCGTTCGGATTGTAGCATTTCGGCCAGGTCAACGGCCGACACACTGCCACACATTCGCATAACTTTAAACCAAAACCGACCTTATCACCACAGATTAAAGTCCCATAAAGCTCATTTATGACACCAACAGTGTCCAATGCTGCTGAATTAATATAGACCTTATGTCACAGCGTTATGAATCGGGTGATCGCATATGTAATATGGTAGAAACACTTATGTCAGAGATGACTGATTGTAATTGTCACGAATTGCGTTATCTGGTTAGTAGGATGAATGGGACGGGCAATTTGGAGTGAGGCTTTTCAATTGTAGTCCATGTGATCAGCGCTGTCACGCGATATTTTTGTGATAAGTGTTAGGTAAGTCAAAATACATAATGGTTTTTATCAAAAAGTTTTTGACTTTTTCTCGCGAATTCGTTTGCGTCAAACTCATTCATCTTATTCCCATGCAGGCATCCTCGTTTTACTCTCGGGATATTTTCAAAGATTTCCGTCCAAACTTATCTTTATAATGGAATTTCATTTTAATCTTTTTTGGCAGCATGTTTAGCGTTAAAAGGTACTTAATACCGACATAGTTAAGTTATTGATTAAATAGGTTAATAAAAAACAGCTAGCTATGACAATAAAATGTTTGCGTATTTTAACATAACTTTCGAACTAGCGTTAGAATAGTTCAATTCAATTCAATTCAAATTGTTTTATTTATCCTTGTGTGGCGAAGGTTTCCAGGCTAACTTAGGGGTAGAAGGGATGTCCACTAGGTGAGATAGAAACACTGATTGACTTGATTATAAATATGGGTCCTTTATGCCCTTTATTGAGAAATGAATCCTTAACTAACACTGGCTCTAAATCGGTGTACGGTGGACCGGCAAGATGTGTCCCGTAGGACGCTCCGGTAACGCGGGTTGCGACGGAAGGCGACTCGCGGGTCGGGCGCGGGGGGCTGAGGAGGTACTTTTGAAATTCCAACTAGTTCCATCAATATAACAGATAATAGAGTGGGGATAGGCCGATTAGTGTGCTGAATAGCAGTTTTCAAACTTCGTTTATAAATAAATATTTGGGTGTCCCCAAATCTTACACAAATATACCTAGTCCCGAACTACGCAAAGCTTCGACTAAAGGTACTTATACGACGATGTACATACTTATATTATATAGATAAATAAATACTGAAATACATAGAAAACATCCAATAATTTATGAATATACTAGCTTCCGCCCGCGACTTCGTCTGCGTGGACCCGGGATAAAAACTCTTATATTTGAATCCAGGTTATAAACTATCTTCGTGCAAAATTTCATCTAAATCGGTTGAGCCGTTTAAGCGTGATTGAGTAACAAACATCCAAACATCTAAACATCCAAACTTTCGCATTTATAATATTAGTAGGATCAAGAAAATTACGCAGTTGGAATTGGCTCGTTCATCTACACTAAGCTACCTACACTAATATTATAAAGAGGAAAGATTTGATTGTTTGTTTGTTTGTATTGAATAGGCTCCGAAACTACTGCAGCGATTTGAAAAAGTCTTTTACCATGAGAAGCTGACATTACCCCTGATGAACATAGGCTACTTTTTACCGCGGGAAAATACTTCATTCCTACGGGAAAACGGGTAATCCGTGCGAAGCCGCCGTCGCGTTACGCGATTACCCTGCCGGTTTCCGTTCGATTTTGTATCATTATTTGCAACATACAATTGCGATATTTTCCATAATGCATAACGTAGTGCATAACGTTTTGAAATCATATATAATAACCACAATGGACACGAGTGAAATGTTTTGATATACGTTCTACTGTAATAGTCATAATGCTCGTAACAGAAATTGCATGAAAGAACAATGGAAGTTCTCATAACATATGGCATAGGTAGCCATGAGAATCCGTGTTGTGGAGATGCTACCATTATCTATGACCGCATTTCATCTAAACGTGAGCTATTGTTTATGCCCGGCTTCTAGGATACAACATCAACACTTTTATGCTTTAACGACTAACGACGACGAGGCTTGGTAAAGCTTTGTACTAAATAATACGTAATAAAGATTGTACGTAGCTCACTGACTGAATTCTACCTAAAAATAAACGGTTAAATTTTTTACCATCAGTGTGTCAATCAGAACTAATGCTGCCAAGTCTAATCTCATGCGACTCAGCTACTATACGGTCTCACTCTGACTGTGCAAATCAGGAAGAGAAAGGTAGATCTCGTCCAGCCTCGCCGCGTTTGTGCCAGCCCTCAGGAGTTCCATACGTTCACATGCCCCTATGACTATTGCTGCCAAGTCTAATCTCATGCGACTCAGCTACTATACGGTCTCACTCTGACTGTACAAATCAGGAAGAGAAAGGTAGATCTCGTCCATCCTCGCCGCGTTTGTGCCAGCCCTCAGGAGTTCCATACGTTCACATGCCCCTATGACTATTGCTGCCAAGTCTAATCTCATGCGACTCAGCTACTATACGGTCTCACTCTGACTGTACAAATCAGGAAGAGAAAGGTAGATCTCGTCCATCCTCGCCGCGTTTGTGCTAGCCCTCAGGAGTTCCATACGTTCACATGCCCCTATGACTATTGCTGCCAAGTCTAATCTCATGCGACTCAGCTACTATACGGTCTCACTCTGACTGTACAAATCAGGAAGAGAAAGGTAGATCTCGTCCATCCTCGCCGCGTTTGTGCCAGCCCTCAGGAGTTCCATACGTTCACATGCCCCTATGACTATTGCTGCCAAGTCTAATCTCATGCGACTCAGCTACTATACGGTCTCGCTCTGACTGTGCAAATCAGGAAGAGAAAGGTAGATCTCGTCCATCCTCGCCGCGTTTGTGCCAGCCCTCAGGAGTTCCATACGTTCACGTGCCCCTATGACTGCTGTCTACTGTGTAAAATATTGACTAACCTGTGTCCTATAGTAGGTCGACCGGCCACCACTCGACCTAATCATGATCCTGGACTCCGGGCAGTTCGTCATCTTCTCTTCCGCAGCCAAGAACTTCTTGTCACACATTGGGTTTTCTACTTTATGACCCGGGTTTAAGGTACTATATCGCTTATGCTTGTCACGTGTTTGTGGGCATCGTGTGGGATATCTGAAACAATGGACATGGTTATTAGTTATGAATTATAAAAATATATATTTATACCCGAATCTTTAGTTCTAATGTTTTTGCATCATATCAGCCGAAACACGTCCACTGCTGGACATAGGCCTACCCCAAAGAGTGCCACAATGACCGGTCCTGCGCCATCCGCCATCCAGCGGACTCCCGCGACCTTTAGGTACCAGACGCGCAGATCACTATCACGAAAATCGAACTAAAAGCTCGCATCTCTGTGACTGGAGTGATAACAGTACGATAGAGACGTAGATATCTGAACTTCGAATATCGTATACAATATATTTACGTGGTTCTGAATCCATACTTTCGCCAAGAAACGTTACGATGGTTGAAAACTATTAAAAAAAGTCAATATTCTTCAAAATACATAGGGAATGGATTGTTTTTGAAAAGCCGTACCTTAACACAGAACAATGACATAATGCATGAACATTGATATATTCAGTTGATTAGGTATGAAATTAGCAAAAAGCTCCATACATACATACACATTATTACGCCTGTATTCCATAAAGGGGTAGGCAGAGCACGTGAAATTTAAGTTCTAGCAATTATAGGGTTCCAGATGGACAAACGCACCATTAAGTAATTTTTGTGATTATAAATTACCTCAATTATTTTATTCTGAATGCCATCGTCACTACTTCACTATACTTTCACGGTGACATGGAATAACCGAATAAACCACAAAAACAATTTCCCCGGCACAGGACCGCGTGTGGAGACGCGACAGATGCCACTGGATGGTGCCGTCCACTGATTATCCATCAAAACAATCAATTGTGCTCGCGACACTAAGCTGGTAAAATCGCATAAGTATGAAATACCACTTTTCGACATTTTTATAACTTCTTAAATTTTATTTTCTATGCTTATGTTTACCAGCTTTTACAACTTCTGAAGTAAAAGTACTGAATGCCTACTTAATATACAAAGACCAAATAGAAAAAGGAGAAAAACATAATTATATAAGTACTTTGATCGGATTTAGATATTTCGTTTGCGGACGTTTCTGCCTACTCAACAATAAATATAATACAGCTTCATCAGTACATATTTATTTAATGGAAAATATAAAATTCAACTGCAGTACGGCAAGTAACCTGAAAATATCTGGCGCCATGTTTTTACTGTAGGTAGTATTTAGAACTACAGATCCTCTCGCGACCTCGCGACTAATCGAACATTCAATTCTTTTTATAACCAGTTTTCACACACGACCGGAAAACCCTATCGGCTACACAGCGCCTACTCAAAGTTGACTATTATAGTGGTAAAGTCCGACTGCAGGTATTATTCTTACCTAACGGCTGAGAAAAACAGCGCACCGCGGTTCCTTAGCCTCTTCTAGGGCTATAAAACGAATGCACTGATGACCTGAGATTGCTCACACGTTTTAAAGTTACGACGGGATGCGCCCCGATGTCTAGAAACGTGCCTGAATCATGTCGATTTGCTGTCATGTGAGCCAAAATTTGCGAGCTCGTATTCGTACCTACCGAGTACAGTCAGGGGTTAGTGTTAGTACTTATCTATTACGAATGTCATAAAGACGTGTGCAGATATATTTAAATATGTCCTTATTTATGTAGGTACGTATATTAATACCCCTGACTGTATATTCGGTAACATGATGTTTATCACGCAATTTTCAGTCTACACTAGATTTAAACTAATGGAAAGCTTCGTCAACTGTCAGTCAAATGACAAGTAACTGCGCAAATGAAGACGTCAAAAGTCTTTATTAGAAGGCAATAAAAGCTTGTGACATCTTCGATTGCGCAGTTACTTTTGATGCTGACTGCATTATACAACTCGCACTTTCGTCCTTCACTTAGTGTTCCATATCACAATTGGTCCAATAAAACACTTTTACGATAACGCGGTGTGTGATCTTTCTGTGACTGGCAGTTTTTATTATATGAGTCAAACAAAGATACACAACCTTGACTTAAACGTGACGTTGTATTTTACGTGAAGAGTGAATTATATTAAATGCCAATTTGCAAACCGAATTGTGCATGTTGCTGTAATTTATTTTAATAATTGCTTGTTTGTGCCTTACGCTATAATCCAACTCCGCCGCGGAGACAATGACCTATTATAACAAAAGAACTGCGCTTGGTGAAATATTGGGATGACGCAAATCTTGGGAAGAATGCGTTTTAGTTCATTCTTGAATGTGAACAGGAAATATGACAGGTACATAATGCACTAAACATATCACACAGGAATGTTGTCAAATATTAGTTTAAGAGCTTTTTTAGTTTAAACATACTTGGATGTTAAGGTGCATAGACTTGAGCATTCTCATGTAAGAGCATTTGCCGTTTTTATCGAAATTAATAAAGAACAGAACAAGCATAGAGCCAAACGTCGCTACGAACATTTTCATGAGGGACGACAGTGGAACAATAATAATTAATAAAATTGCTCGTCTCGGCAAAAACCTCGAAGCAAATTTAGTGTCCTTTCGCTAGAATGCTCGCTAGAACGCCTGCTAGAATGCTCGCAAGAATGCTGGCTAGAATGCTCGCTAGAACGCTTGCTAGAATGCTCGCTAGAACGCTTGTTAGAATGCTCGCTAGAACGCTTGCTAGAATGGTTGCTAGAACGCTTGCTAGAATGCTCGCAAGAACGCCTGCTAGACTGCTCGCTAGAACGCTTGCTAGAATGCCTGTACGTTGCCTTAAGTCGAAAATTCACAATAGACACCTTTTTCGCTGGGTTGAAGAGTTTATTGTCGATTGTTGCATATAATAGGATGATCGTGACAAGCATTTTCCTCCGTATTAAGCAAATAATACACAAGCGTCAAGTTAGTCCTAAACGCTAGAAAAGGAAAATAAACTATTTAACGACATATTGTGGTATTTATTTTCGATTTAAACTCCCGTTTTTTATCTGTCACGGTACACTTTACGATCACTTCTATGTGCCTTTTTCTAGTAATGGCGGTTATACCAATGTTACTTGCATGTTTGAAAGATAAATTGTCTTAATCCGATTTCATAAGGCGATAATATTATGTTTTGTATACACAAATTATACATATTCGAGTAATATTTTATCGCTTTTCAATTGATTGAATTTTTCCCCAAATTAAACTAGCGGGCTCTATAACTGTGAGCTGCAGAACCCTAAAGCCAGTGTATGTTCAAAAAACTTTTTTTTTGTAATAATTCCGAAACCAAAATAAAACTTTATTTATTATTATCGAACCTGCTTACATAATTTCACGAGAAACGGTTGAGAAACGCGACCTGTAGATGAAGACAGTAGGAGAACTAGAAACACGAAAGAATTTTGGCTCAATCTGAACCAGAGAACTTCGTTCCTTGTCGCTTGTTCAATGCTTAAAAATAATTTGTGCTTATCTCTTAGATGATGAGGTAGAAAGACTTGTATCTATGGAAGGAAAAGAGATGCTGCGCTGACCACAAGCAAATGGGAAGCCAAGAGAAGAAGAATGATAATGAAGTTCAACTCACAAAATTAATAAAACTTCAACTTTATTCCTGTTTGATGGCCGATTAGCCTAGTGGGTAGTAACGCTGCCTATGAAGGTGAAGGTCCTGGGTTCGAATCCCGGTAAGGGCAAATATTTATGTGAAGAGCATGAATATTTGTATCTGAGTCTTGGAGGTTTTCTATGTACAAACGACAACACTGTTAACTGACCAATCTGACCATCCTGTGTTTATATAGAACCTTATTACAATTCACTTAAGGTGCACCGATGGTCAGTTAGCTGTGTTGTCGATAGTACCTATATAGGTATATATATTTATTAAATATATTGTTGTCTAGTACCCATAATACAGGCCTGATTGAGCTTTCTTTGGGGCTGGTTCGATTTGGGTTAGATGTACCCTAATGTTGATTTTTATTTTATTTTGTTAAAGTATCTTCTTACATACGGTATTTTACCACTCAGTTATTTTACTTATATGTGAAATATTATTTTATTACCATATAGGTATAATATAACACTTAAAGATGCACTTAGGACTTGGGAATCCCCTGGCCGTGTAATATCTATTATTAGAAAAAGAATAGAACTTAATCTTTGATCACCTGTGGTAGTACATTGACTTTGATTTAACTTACATTTGTCAAAACACATCGAAAAACGGAATAAGTAAATGTTCTTAATGATCAAAACGGATGTCAGTAGTGGATCACAAACACTTTTTTACTCAACTGCAGCTGAAAGTGAAGCCATGATTGTCCTGCTTTCCTACTTTGACGCATTAACAATTGATAACTCTTGACAAATAATCAAACGCCATACATTTTTAACTGTATTTTTTTTTACTGTACGGCCACTACTATATGGTGGACATATGACTTTCATTAAGTCACGGCCAAGTCACAAGAAGCAATAACCAGCATGAGCGCGAATCGCGTAACTTTTTAAACATGTTCGAACGCGACATGTTTGCGTCTTGTAGAATAAAAAGAAATACAAAAAAGCATAAAAAATAGAGTTATTATGGATGATAATGACACTTGGTTTCTCTTAACGCTCGTTCGAGGAGTTACGCGATAACCCTGCAGGCCTAGTGCAGGAACGATATCTGTCTCTGTTATTGTGTCTGCAGTCGAATAATTGTTCAAGTGGGCGCTGTGGGCGCCACTGCAATGTACTGGCCGCATACTTTCATTGTGATTTGTTTAACGGTAAACAAACAATATGGTAAACAAATTTCTCGAGCAAACATATTAATCTCAGAAACAGTGAGGATTATTTACTTCTAGTAATCGTATTTGTGTTACATATTTGTTGTATTAAATTACAAATTACATTATTACAACATTTACTGACATACCTTACGTCATTGCAGTAACTATTAAAATGGTGTTCTGTAGATCTGTCAATGTTTGTACGTATTGGTTTGATATATCATTACCATTAATCGTGTTGGATTATTCAAAACTAAGTGAACACATCGTTGTAAAAACAGAATTTAACAGGGACGAAATTTTCTTTTTTTAAAGTTATTAACTGTGACAAATTCACTCGGTATCTAACTGAAAGAAGAAAGAAAGAAATATATTTGGTGTGGCAAAGAAATTATACGTGTGTTTCCATAATTGAAATGCACCAAAATGGATGACACTCAGCATAATATGTGCCAGCAGTAATTTTATGTGAAAGGTGCTGGTTTTCAACGCCAACTTTGTTATTAAATAGCATAATGAAGTAGTAGTGGCCGAATCACGTCAAGACACGTCAAAATCTGTGTAGAACTCCTCCAATTTCCTTTCAACCTCCAGAGCTGCCAAAAACATCGAGTATTCCTCCCATTTTTTGTCAACCACGTTTTTAGATCATTGGAAAGCTACATGCGTCAAGGAAATGCGTCCGAAGGAAGGCCGTCGGCTCTACGCTATTTATACGGCTACAACCAGGTCAATGTGTGAGGGAACCGTCATAACAAATATATTTAGCCGGCGGTTATGACAGGTTATGGGTAGCTGAAGGTTGGATAGTTGTTGGTATGTACGTTGTGCCGCGATGACATATGGCACTGAAACGTGGTCGCTTACTATTGGCCTCATAAGAAAGCTCAAAGTCGGGTGACTTTGCGCCTTCTTCTGATGCCTTTTCTATTTATACCTCCCGGAGACGGTCTAACCGACCTTTGTAGAATCCAGCCTAAGGGACATACAGATATTGATGACATATGGCACTGAAACGTGGTCGCTTAGATACTAAGGCCTCATAAGAAGGCTCAAAGTCTCACTTGGAACCTTCTTATGAGGTATTTTCTATTTACCTACCGGAGACGGCGTAAGGTCTAATCGACCTTCGTAGAATCTAGCCTAAATATAAGGGGCATACATCATTTGATAATTACCCTTTCGAACCCTGCTCGTTAGTTGCATGGTGTTTTGATGTTTACACAAAATGCTTGCTTTGCTTACCTCGTTAGTGATGTGATCATTGAAATTGTATTTATTACCAGATATCCCCGCAGAACGATTTCGCAATTTTATTAGATATTGTCATATTGGCATAAAATAGTCGAGAGAAATGTTAGTAAATGTACCACCATGTTCCACATTTTGTGCAAACATTGATAAAACAAATCATTTCACGTGTAGGTACTTATGAAATGTATATGTATAGTGCGTAATTCGTATCTTTACTTGATGTAAATTAGTCTAAAACCTGTGTCAGATGTATATATTGATGCCAGATGGCACTGAAACGTGGTCGCTTGCTTTGGGCCTCATGAGAAGGCTCAAAGTCACCCAAAGGGCAATGGAGAGGGCTGTGTTGGGAGTTTCTCTGCGTGATCACATCAGAAATGAGGCTATCCGCAGCAGCACCAAGGTAACCGATATACCCTTCGATTCGCTAAAGTTAAGTGCCAGTGGGGCGGGGCACATTGTACGTAGACCCGATTGCCGTTGGGGTGGAAAGGTTCTTGAGTGGCGACCAAGTAGGGCAGCAGCGTGGGTAGACCCGGACAAGACGGACAGATGACCTGGTAAAGTTCGCGGGAGTCTGCTGGATGCGGGTGGCGCAGGACCGGCCATTTTGGCCCTCTTTGAGGGAGGCCCATCTCCAGCAGTGGACCTCTCTCGGCTGGTAAGATGATGATGAAGTAAAGTTTGGCAATCTGGGCATTTTGTCGGAATGTATGGAGGACATTCAACGCTCTTCAAACTAACTTTAGACAGTTGTATGCCAAATGTGTATGGACATTTTCAGCAAAAGTGTGCGTAGGTACGTCCTAGAAAAGCCATGGAGGACGTTTGCCCCATACTTTAAGATTCAATAAGAAAATAATTAAAAAAAAATATATATTATTCTAATCTTGCGTGACTTTTGGGACATCGTATATTAAAACTCACCAGTCTTTGTAGAATGGGCCCAGAGAATAAAAAACAATCTGGATAAGTAACTCATCCATAATCTGACCTCATATAAACAACAGGATTAAGACAAAGGTACCTACTTCCCTGTAAATCTTTCAATACGTTAAGTATAACAATTACAGAGCAGTATACTTAATACGATTCTAAAATAAATATTGATTTGAATGGATCATTAATCTTCATACAAAGAATAATGGTGTATCCATACTCGAGCGAATAGATGCTCATGCATTTATGAACTTAAGTCATGAAATTCATTCTGCAATTAAGCCGCAATGACACTTTTACGTAGCTACCTTGCATGTAGTCGATTAAACAATAGTCGATTTTTCAAGCCAGCACGGTTAGCACATAACCGTGCGCGTGCGCGAACTGATTCTCGCGGGGCTATCCGTCTCTTTCTAACTTCAACAATTAGAAAGATGGGATTATCTTATCTCGCGGTCTTATACTAGGGACTATTTGAGCATGCACAAAAGTAAACTTTCCCGAATGTTGCCATATTGGTCTTCATTTGGTGCCGGAGATCAAACAAGACACAGTATATCAGTCGTATCATCAAGCAGGCGCCTTGCATTCGCCTTCTCCAAACACTTGCATTCAGCGTCTGTCAAACTGTCGACTTGGTGTAAGCGCTATCGAGTGAATTGACAGTTGATTTACGAGTAAACTGACAACAGGAGTGTTTGTTTTAGTCTTCGGGCAGACGTGGCGCCTAACAAATACAATTACAATGCCAATAAACAAATGCATGCCTTTTTTCACAAATCCTTGGCAATGAAAATCGTTCTAGCCTCGGTGTCAGGGCTGTATAGAGCACAAAATGCACTAAGAAATGTGTGCAAAGATAGACGGCTTTCTATCTAGCATGGCTATGCTAAGGCTTGACTGCGATTTCGTCGCAACTATGCGTAATCAGCCGGTCGTTCACGTAACGCATTGTACGCGCGTCAGGTAGATCTAAATGTCACTTTTTCCTTCCTTCCTTCGAGACGTGACGTGTTTAGCCCTCAGAAGTAAAGTTTCTCGAGTGGCGACCACTACGTGCCGGAGGGCGCAGCGTGGGTAGACCCCCACAAAGTGGACTGATGACCTGGTAATGGTCGCGGGAGTCCGCTGGATGCGGGTGGCGCAGGACCGGTCACAATGGCACACTTTGGGGGAGGCATAATATGTCCTGCAATGGACGTCTTTCGGGAGGCGTAATCAGACGAAGAACAGACTTATGGTGATTTCTGTGCGTATAACAATCTGTGATACAGGCGTGTATGTATGTATAAGTAGGTATGTAAAATATAATCCCGACCAAGTTCAATGAAACTAACTATTTGTATGCCACTTGGCATTGTGTGTTGTCAACTGGCGAGGCCAATGCTATTGAAATATTTTTGAAATGTAGACACTTTTAGATAGTTCGAGCTATTTTTAAAAAGTTCTAGGCGTACAATGCACTCATAAAACTCTCAAAACAAAATGCATAAGTCCGCTGCTAAATTATAATAAAGTTATAATCGAAAACCGGTAAACGAGGCGAGCGATGGGACATATTTATCAGTGAGTGGGAGGTATGCATGCACCCACATTTTTACACTAGACTACGCTGCTGGTCAGAAATCAGACTTTACTAATATGTGTTTTCAATTAAAATGAAGACTTCTGCTTGGTAAAAATGAACTGTATAAATGTGTCCTAGTTACTTTTTAATTTATTTTTTGTCCAAAGACGGGCGCTTCGTTGCGTACTGAACGATCTAATGTTATAAACCTCACTTTTTGATTTTGCTCCAATTCAAACTCAAACACTTATTCGTAAAATAAAACACATTACGCTTTGTCACGAAATTCCAGATTCAAAATTAGGCACGACCCCAGTATGACAAGATATCCCTACTTTAATGACCGTCTGTTAAAACTAGAATGACGGAAACATAAAACAAAAGCGATATCCCGGAAAATTCTTTCCGTCAATAAATACGTATGGAATAGCAGCCAAGATCCAAAACGAAATTTATTTCCGCAATCACAATTGGCGGGAATTAATCACAATAAAAATTCATCCCTATCACATTACGGAAGCGATAGCGATGATTTACAGGCGTGTACATTGTACAATACCTTGTATGTACATGTGTGTTTGTGTGTTTGTGCAGTTTACGAGCCATTCAGAAGCTGCAACATTAATTAAAATGGCTTTATGGCCGCGATGCATTGGGCAAGAACGAAATGCTGCACTGGATACCAGAGATTAGCGTCTTTAATCTAATTCCAATAGGAATCTTATTTCAGGTCAAAGTCACACAGCTGTCAAATACGGTGTGAATAATTGGAATTAGCGTGAAACGTTGGAACATTTTTGTCTTCGCCACTAAGTACTTAGTTCATTCAGTAAGGTATAGTATGTTTTTAAGACGACTCTAAACTCTTTCAAAAAATTACTGACGGAAACGTGTAATCAAGAAAAGTGACATTGTGAGACATATAAAGAGAACAAATCTCTGCCCTCCTCTGACTTGTGCCTGAAGCGGGAAGTCCACGGTTCGATTCCGTGTTCAGGCGAGATAATTATTCTTATTTAGATTTCACTCATAAAGTTTCCGCTATTATCAAGTATGGTATGATAAGATAATGATTTTTTTAATAAAAACTAGATCAATGAATGGGTATAAATTTAACAAAAATCGCACCAAAGTTACAAAGCGCAGTATACAGGGTTATTGCATAACTTTTCGTATTAACGCAAGGACATATAAAGTTACATTATTTGGAGAAGAAATGACAACTAACGCTAGTTCAAAATCGCTTAAACTTTAATTAACCTTTGTTGGTCCAGCCGATGATACAGTCAGAGCACCTTTTTCAATAAAGCAATGTGCACATGATATTGCTTTATTGAAGAAGGTCCAAAATTGTAAACATAATGTGACGCCGACGGTACCTTCTAATAACATTTGAATGTATTAATTTTTATGGGTTTTGTAATGGTGGCTTTAAGTCGGATAGAATCATCTTGATAATAATTTCTCCACTACACACATACACATGTATAACGAAACATGTATCAACATGTTATTATTTTAAATTCCCGTTTAATCCGATATTATTACGCCTGCGATACGATCTACCAACTTTTTCTTTTTAGGTGTTATTAAGAAGAGATACATCGGCAAAATGCGCTGGCAGGGCTTGTATCAGCTAGTTACATCTTTATACGCTGCCTTTTATATTACACGATGTTAAATATTTTGAAAACGTAGGTACCTAAGTAAAAATCTGAAAAAATGTTGTTAATACGAAAGGAAAGCTAAAGACTTCTTCAATAAATGTCCCCATTTTATCAATTTTGTAAAATTGTCGTTCCTACTTATAATTTTTTGTGGTTACCTATATTCGACTATTCTATAAATAAAGCAAATCAATAACAAACACAATTTGGAGATCAAACTGAAACTGTTACTTTGTGGTTCGAAAGTATGATAATAATAATTTGTAAAACCACATCGCATTGCTTTAAACGCTAGAGCACGAGCCAATGAGAACAAACAACAGTAAGAACCAGCAGTTTCCTTCCGTGTCTGTATTTGTGTAACCTGTCAAAGTGAGAAATAGTTACATTTAGAAGAAGTGGTCCATCTTAGAAATGTAACTATTATCGGATAGACTTCATATCGTTATCCTATCCTATCCTAATACTATTAAACGAGCAATATTTGTATATAAATATGTAAATTTGAAAAGAAAACGGCTCTAACGATTTCGATGAAATTTGGAATACGGGTGTTTACGTGGGTGAAAAATCGATCTAGCTGGGTCTCATGTCTGGGAAAATTGGTTTTCTCCGTATTTTCTCTATTTTCACCCGAGCAGAGCTTGGTCAGCCGGGGACTTTTAATTTAAACTTCGACTACACGTAAGACTAAGGCCGACACAAAATTACTTAGAAATATATTTGTACTCACATAACATATGTAAAAACACTGCACATTTAAAAAAAGTTGGATCAACGTAAACAATAATTTAGTTGCTACACTGCTTAATTAATTTTAGGAAGGAATCACCAGTCACTACACTTTAAATCCAGTAAAACGTTTACTTTAAATTGCCGTGTTATTTTTTTCTTTTGATCACTTGGTTTATTTAGCTTGAATTAAATATATTCAGAGAACTCTTAAAAGTTAAACTAGCTTATTAATTAGAAACAATCACAACTCGAAGAATATTACAAATAATCAAAAAATGCGGCGTGCACCGATGCAGATCTCTTTGATACTAACGAGTGTCCTATGTGTACTAGGCACCTACTTGACCGTAGAACGAGCTTCCAATCTAAGGGGGGGAATTTAATGTGCACTATGTGGTCGATTGGCAAGGTCGGGGGTAACCATAGGAGGTCTAGGACCGATAGAGATCACGAGCCCCCGGAACAGGGAAATGAAGCGGTTTTTTCACTCAAAACTGGTGAATTGGTATGCATCAATTCACCACCCAATTTCTACTATTTATTTGTTTTTTTTTTAATAGTCACGTTTACAAGTTAGCTATAGCCACGAGCTTGTAAGTTAGCGATAGCGTTTAGGAAAGCTGGTTATCGTGACTATAAGCAGCCCAGAAGATCTTCAGGAGTAACTATTCCCCAGGTGGCAATATTCCCGGGAACATTCCCCCCTACAAGGGAACATACGGGAATATTGAAATTGTGTATGTGTATATATCTTGCTATCAGGGATTCCATGATAACTTGGGCCCTTGATTTTTTTACCAAGACATTAACCAGTGTAATTTACCCGCAGAATAATTCCCGGAACAATGGGAATATTCCCGGGAACAATGGAAATATTCCCCCAGCCGAAAAAACAAATTTTACAAAAGTACTTCTGCAAGTAACAAAAACGATACAAAGTTAATGAAAAAATCACAATAAAATATTATAGGAATACAAAATAAATAAATATTCACATATTAAATGGCAATTGAGATAAAAAGTCAGAATTAGTACAATAATGCAGTTTTTGGCGAATGGCACTTTACTTGGCGGGGCACTATTCATTTTATTTACCTTTATTACAACTTTAATTTTCCTAATTTGTATTTCAATATTCCCCTGTTTGGGGAATATTCCCGGGAACAAGGGAATATTCCCCGGCACATCACTAGGAGTAACGCAACATTACATACAGATGATGCCTTGCTATTCTCTGGTTGCATTGTCTTCTGCAAGCAGTTGGGGTCTTCAGAATTTGAGCAATATTTTGACAAGAGAGTGACAAATGCTAATCATCGCAAGATTGTTCCGTCCTTCAAAACGTAGATTGAGGGACCCCAAATAACAGTCCCCTAGGCAAACCTAATTTGTACACAGTGATAATACGTCGTGTCGTCGGTTGTAAAGGGCGACATTTTAATCGGCAGTCATCATTACCGTTCGCGCCAGTAATGAGCGGCCATGGCGCGATACGCCTCCTACAGATCCCCGGACTTGCTCAAATTGTATATTAATGACAATAATGACGGATGTCTTCGGCAGCCTTAAAGAATAAACGAATATTACAGTGTAATAGTATAGGGAACAAATCGGGCTCAGTCTCAACTCAACACACTAATATGTGCCCTTGTCCGGATTCGAAACTGAGACTTCGTGGACGACTCACTAAGAATAGTTCAAGAAGCGGCATACTCCTCGTTGCGTAATTGTTTGTGTTTAGAAAGAAGAAGAAAGAAAATAAAGAAATCACAGCTCAAATCTCTGGTCTTCGCATCTCTATTGCATTGGTATCACTTATTTTAGCGATACGGAGATCTGTTTGAGACGCATGCCACAGTGAGAGATCAAGCATGATACCAGCAGGTTAATTGCGTTACTTTTCAAACAAGCGACCAAATCAACTGTCATCATCACCTTAAAAAAAATGACAGTTTATTTGTCTTAAAGCGTTAAAGTTATGCAATTACTTTGCAGCATAAATCTCAGCTACTACGAACCTGAAGATCAAACTACACTGGTCAAAAGCTAAGATTACATGAGTTTTCTGAATAGACAGGTATCGCCCTAACCTCTCTAATGTCATTATTCAATTTGCAACGTCACGTGACACACGTGGCCACTAAAACAATTGCACTCTCCGACACGTGCGTTCACCCTCACTACCCGAACGTCTAGGAACACTTATATATACTTAAGATGTTGTTCTAGTGGAATTGTGGGCTGTTAGTAAGGCTTGTGGTCCGTGTTAGCAGTACATAGTAAGAATATGTCGAGATTTCCTGCATTTAGATGCAACGTGCCTATGCCCTATGGTGACCCTTAGTGAGACCCGGTGTAATCTATCTAAAAAAAGCGTCTAAATGCTTTTTTTAGATAGATATGGCAAAAAATGTTCGGTTAAATATTCATTTTGAGTGAAGTTCAAAGTAGTTTCATAAAGACTCTAAGCGAGCGAAGAGAGTAAGAGTGTTAGGTTGAACCGCGACCCTACAGCGCGCGAGCCGAGCGAGCGAAGCGAGCGTGCCGCGGCAGCGGCCGGCGCAGCGCCAGAACCGAACACTTTAATCAATCTGTCGGCGAAACGTTCATAATTGTACAGTTCATGTATAAAACATGCGTAGACGAAAAGTTCTTTCGGTAAACAAACCATTAAGCAAAACGTTCTGCCGGTGATTAGTCCATCGAAGAAACGACTGTCGGAAGAAGGTTTCGGAATCGGGTTTATTACGTTTTGTATATGTTTAGAACTAAGTAAAATAAAATTCCCAACTTAGTAGCTTTATCACCCGATCACATTGTAAATGCCATAAGAGTTTTAACGTGGGTTTACTAGCGATGTTTTCTCATAGTTACAAGGAATGATTACCTGCTCGTGAATATATGCTAATTGGTGAGTTGAAAACGATGTAAAGTTTTACAGCCGATCGTAAAACCACGGACATTCGTACGAATCCAGCTTTTTGCGACGGGAAACGACTGACATTGTACAATTTACATCGCATATTGGTTACAACGGAGGTTACATAAGTAACTTAACGCCTGATATCCAGTTAGGCTGAGTAATAAATGGCTTAGGTGTTCTATAAATACTTTAGTGTCAGGATATAAATGATTTCCACGTCATACAAGTTAGATGATGAATAATAAAGATCCGAATCCGATCTTCAGGATGGATGGATGGCTATATTTTGTCCCACGGCTTTGTCTAAGTTCTCTGTAGTAGTATAAAATATTGAGCCAAGAAAAGTTTCTTAAGGTTTTCACCGTCTTAGTTTTTTTTTTTTTTTAATTAAATGTATTTACGGAATTAAAAATATGTTAAGTATGTTCTTTTCCTGGCCTGACGGGTGATCACGTAGCATTTCGAACGTACGTTAGGACTACTCAACTGTCATTTTCCCATACTATAAGTGACATTTAGCATTTAGATCTACCGGACGCGCGAACAATGCGTTACGTGATCGACCTGCTGGTCTCAAATTTCCACGAATTATGTACATTAAAATACATTTGTTGAAACACAGAAAGGTAATATAACATTATATGAATAATAGAAGTATTCTCTGCCTATTAGTCCATAACTGAAAATAATTTTTTTAACTTTCAAATTTGAATTGGTAATCTTGTCTCCATGAAACTGCCATTAGATTTTATTTCGAACTGTCATATTTTGTGGATTTGCTGTCGTATTTTTCGCCGGGAAAAGCAATCTGGGGCTCGGGGAGATAAAAAACCCAGCGGCAGTTGTCTGTTAGAATGGGAAGTTTGTGCAAAACATTCTTAAACAAGTATTTTTCGAATGGAGCTTGGAGATCGCGTTTTCATCAGTTGGTAAATCTGAGACATATATTTCGCATCCCAATTTGGATTCGAAATGTGATAATTATGCTATGAAGTATTTTGAACAGAACCCGTCTATCGTATCGTCGTTTCAAACGGGCGTAATTAAGATTGGGGCGCGCCATATTGGTCTCATAATCATCATCATCATATCAACCGAAAGACGTCCACTGCTGGACATATTCCAGCTCCAACTCCTCCACACTCACACCCTCACCACCACTCCATTACTGAGTGTCATGATTTCCTGAAGTGGAAGCAACTTTTATTCGATTATACTCGCAGTTCCCGTGTCGGTCCTTTGACTCTGGAGTTCATCGTGAAGTTTTGTGTTCAGTGCGTTCAGTGCGTGCGACCTCTAAAGCGTCTGCCTTCAATCTTGCCAATCGATGATGATCCCTCCTTGTGGTGTAACTACATCCCATCCAAGTACAGCCACTCAAGAAACCTAGTCAGCCTATAAACGTCCCACAGCTGGGCACTGGCCTGCTCTCATAGATGAGAGGGAATGCGCAAATAATAGTGTCGAAATGTGGTCCACAATACAATACAAATACTCTTTATTGCACACCTCACACTAACAAAGCAGTTAGAAAGAGAAACAATACAATAACATGTAGGTAGAGGTAGACAACAGGCGGTCTTATCGCTGAAGATCTCTTCCAGACAACCTTTGGGTATCGGAGAAAGAGATAAAACTAGATTATGTAGTAGGTGGTGGTGCAGAGATTATAATAAGCCAAAAATCAAAATAATTATATTAATACACGTACATAAATAGCTCTATATATAAACATACATACACAATCATACATATATACAAATAACACAAATAAAAAATATAATATAATACATAAACAGTCAGCCAATAATGATAATAGTAAGACAATCAGGGTTAGGGGAAAGACAAATAAAGTTCTTTAAGAGAAGAGATTTGAAGTTACCGATAGATTTCGCTTGTCTTATATGAAGAGGGAGAGAGTTCCACAGTCGAATAGCCTCCACTCCACCCCACTATCTTACCGACTATCTTAGCTGACTGTGCAAGCCCATCACTACCCATCATATGTCTGTAACCCGATATGGGACGCGCTTTCACATCGCAGCGTGGTCAATTTTGCGGTAACCATTGTATTATCCGACACCGCCACCTGGGCACCCAGCTGACTGGGCTGATCGCTTTCAAAGATGCCCGCCTATGCGGAAGAGTTGCTTCGTAGATACTTGGTTACCTAGGTCCCACGGCGCGATTCGACATTTTTTAGACCGGTCGTGATTTCGCCAAATTGTGACATCAGGTAGTAAGTCATAGCTGCATGGTTCACTTGAACTTATTTATAAATGTGACTAGACGCCATGCCACGAACCAGTCAAATTGTGCTAACTATAAACTCGGAAACAACGAAAACAGTCACTACCTACTGGTAATTATGAATTATACCTATAAAGAATCAAAAGGTATATTATAAGGGGACATTATTATACAAATCGAACTGCCCCACAGTAAGCTCTATGGGGCTCGTGTTACGAGTTCTAGAGGACGATATATTTAACAATTTTAAATACTCACATACATACATAATATATACATCAAAGAAACAGAAACAAATGCTTAATGCTCAGCATACAAATATTTGCCCTTACCGGTCGAAGACAAATAAATATCAATTATTAATTATTCTAGTTGTAAACAAACTGCTGAGCATGAACGAGTAACCTTAATGCATAATAACAGACTGACAAGCATTAATTGATTGATGCAGTATCATTTGATAGTTTGCTGGTTCGTAACGAACAATATTCGTTCGTTTTGTTCCTTGTGTCGTATTGTCTTTACGATCTGTTTGCTTCATTGAAGTAACGAGCCAACTCTAAATATGTACCTTCAGCATATGTAGAGTCACAAATTACCCTTCTAGCGTTAATACCGGTTGTGCCCTAAAGAAGCCCCGGGTCCGCTTGACATCTAATCTCAGATTTGGCATATGCACTAGTTTTGCGAAAGCGACTGCCATCTAACCTTCCAACCCAGAGGGAAAACTTAGACCTTATCGGTTTCCTAACGATGTTTTCTTTCACCGAAAAGCTAACGATAAATATTCCGTACATAAGTTCCGAAAAACTTATTGGTACCAGCCGGGATTGACTAAATCACCAGGCTACCGTAGCTCTTTATGTAGTCACAATACTTTGATTCATTTGACAATACTGGTCCCGGAGGATGTAATAGGGTAGATTTTATCCCGGAAATTATCCCCCAAGTGGGTAAATCGGTGGGACTAGAGTTTGTATAAACGTATGTGGACAAGGTCGCGGCAGAAGCATTTAATTAATTTTACCTGTTTCTTGGTGAATCCATTCTTAATATTATAAATGATTTAGATGAAATTTGGCAGAGTTTGAATCCCAGAAAAGGACATACGATAGTTTTCATCCCGGAAATCAATTAAGGAGATGAAATGGGGGGTGAAAGTTTGTATGGAGGTACGATATAAGCAAATTCCATGCGGATGGAGTCGCGGACGGATGCTTGTTAACAAAACATCGCCAATTCAAGAGCAAAACCAAATGTGCCAAAATAATGGTAGAAGAGCATAAGAAATGAAATTAAGAAACGAGTTAAAATACAAAAAAAATGTTACGTAATATTAAAGGCAAAATTTTTAATTCTAGCGCATAACAGCGAAAGCTCTAGAATTTGGCCTTTGTGATGCAACTGCCGCGTGTGAGGCATTGCTGTGGTCAGTGCAGAATGCATAGTTATAATATGCTTTTAGTTACAATATGAAAGTACTTCCCATTGTAAAGATTTTGAAAGTTCGGGCTAATTGTGCATGTAGAAAGTGCTGTCGACCATGAGGTTTGAATGACAGTTCGTGACACAACAACCATATTGTTGATAATGACTGATATTGACATCGTGTTCCTATCACGAACAATTCGAGTATCATGATTTACTTTAAAAACAAAGTTTCAGCCGAAAGACGTCCACTGCTGGACATAGGCCTTCCCCAATAAGTGCCAAAGTGACCGGTCCTGCGCCACTGTTTGTTTTAATTCAGTACTTCGCCTTATTTAAAGAGCTTCCTCGGTTGTTGCCGGATCCCATCACCACCGGACCTGATGACCATGGACAGCCTGGGAGGGATACCGTTTCTAACAAAAATAATTTTCCAAATCGGTCACCTAGGTACCGGTGTTTAAGGGGGTTAGGGTAGGTAGGGTAGGTAGGGTAGGTAGGGTAGGTAGGGTACCACGAATAAAAAGGCTACGTAGCATAAACTATTCTTATATTATACCTAAAGATGAAAAGTCTGTGAGATTGTAGCTTTGTAAAATGAAAGTTTGTTTGAAATCTATACTAATGGTACATAGTGGAAAAGTCTGTCAGATTGTAGCTTAGCAAAATAAAAGTTTGTATGTAATGGGTAATAATCTCCTGAACCGCTAAACCGATTAAGAAAATTCTTTCACCTGCTTGTAGAATGGACTTTCTGCATGTTCATAGGCTATATTTTATCCCGCGGGTTTACCTGCGTTCTTTGCAATACGTTGGTGAAGCCGCGCGGTCAGCCAAAATATTTCTATACTATTCTAAATAACCCCACAACATGGCCGCATTAAAAGTCTATTTCACCGTCCACGTGCGCCCGTAAGTATTAAATTTAACTTTTAGAAATAAAACTAAACGTCAATTTGTTACGAAACATTTACTGAAACCGTATAGGTATATATGTCTAAGACATAGTGAAAATATGCAGTATTTTGACATCATATAAACGGCAAAACAGCGCACAGCCGACAGCGCGCTCAAATTAGTACTATTCTAAGTTTTTTTTCTCGTAAACTCGTTTAGATCTCATTGCTCGAGTTTATATAGTATTAAGACCCGTACTAGATCTTGAATCATTGCTTGGAACTGGGACTAATTTAAACACATAATAAGCATCTCTTACCGGTACTGAAAATGACGTTCACGTATGACTAGTCGCTCACTGGGAATCAACCTGGCTTTGAGATGTGGGCCAATCTGAGTCTTTGTGATGGGGGCTGATCATTTAGCATAATCAATTTGATGTTTCGCGTTAAAAAGAGCGCGCGAAACACATTGAAATGAAATTGACATATTAGATTTAAGTATATCGTAAATTGACTCCACGGTGGTTTAAAATAATAGGTTTAATTTGGCGGCTTACTGCTTGTAGTGCATCGCGAAGAGCGGTTTTTGTAAGTCAAGATACTGTATAGGTAGCTATACCGCGTCGAAAACGTATAGGAGAAGGAGTCGTAAAACAGGAATTTATTGCGAAAACAAATGGCCGATTGAATGGAATTTAATATGTTTTTTATGGTTATAATTTTATTGTTAGGCGTTACATAACAGTTGCATAAGAGTTCGTTGGGCGATAGTGGAAGAAAATGAATTCGGGGATAAGCGCAGTCGTTCTTGCACTATTTTCCATTAAAATATAGTCAAGAGTGCCCGTGTGGTGTCGGGTTAGAATTTCACCACCCTGTTTGGTTGAAGTGTGTTGTGGGCGATGGGCTAGCAACCTATCACTGCAGTATCACATTTTGTCGATCTTTTATACCCACATTTATGCTAAAAGTGGCGATGGAACATAAGTTTCATGTGCTCTGCCTGCCCCTTTTGGGAATAAAGGCGTGAATGTATGTATGAACGTATGTATAGTCAAGTCTTGTCCGCGTAGAGTCGTCGATCGTCATGGTTTCGGGGACTATGTATGAATATGAACTATATGCACGTACTGTCAACTGTAGATAAACTCGACCCCCCTATAAGTATATATAACTTCTACGCATTGCCGGGTCACGTTTATCTGCTCTTCTCTATTATAATATTAGGTTAACCTAGACTTTCAGGTCGTATGATTTAAATTTCTAAGAAGAGATAGTGTCGTAATCTTAACAAACACACAAATTATTAAAATTAAACAAACTATATTACTTTCCTAGGCGATAAATACTTTTCCTGGAATTTGTTGATAAGTCCTCTTCGTAAATCACTTTCTGTTTGACGTTAGATTTGTAGTAAAATTATTGTGAAATTCGTATTCTTAAATACGCCTACTTTGAATGACAATAGGGTAAACGACCCAATGATTGAGAATTCTACACCAATAATTAGCTGACACTCTTTTGTTCACATCTATGTAAGATTGAAGGTGTGAAATATTAGGTTACGTCGAACACTGGGATGTATACAAAATAGTAATTGTCTTAGTTTAGATGACCCACAGTACTTAAAACCAACCTTTACCGACATCTATTGTTTAAGTAGGGTTATGAAACAACTACGCATAATAAAAATAATAATAAAAACAGTAGCTACTCCAGTCCAGCAGTACACGTGCAACACTTCACTCAGTCAGTTTTATGACGTCTTTTGCTATCTTTTCCTTTCATATTCAACAGTAAGGAAGTTGTAAAATAATAATAATAATAATAAATCTTTTTATTTCGGACGGAATCCATAGGTGTTAGTTACAGACTTATATTCTAGTGTTGTTTGTTACTTAAAAATTAAAGAGTAATACACATAAATACACAATTATTCAGGTATGGAGCTTAGTCCATCTCTGTAGAAGGGGGAAGTCCCATCTATCCGCTACCGCTACCAGGATGCCGTTGACGCTGCACGCTGCCTCGCCAGCGGTTTAGTAGTGAGGCACGCCGTTTACGCATGGTGGCCGCAAACCCACCAACCTGCGCCTCCGCAAACATTCCCGAGGCACTGCAGTGACGAAAATACCACGTTAAGTGCATTTTCGTCATTTCAACTAAACTATACAATTTGCTAAATGGGTTTTGGAAATCTCCCACACGGTCGTGGTCCGAAAATGCGCCTTCAGAATCCCAGACCCAAATTGAGCATCCGTATATTTCCCACTGTACGTAGAAACGAATGAATCCAGTCCAAAAATAACTTTTCCTAACAAAAATCCGTGAAACGGCTTCGCAGAATGCATCGTTCGTCGAACTTCGGAAATAGTTTTACTGACTGACTGACTCTTGTGATGTTCTCCGCGCGTTATAGGGTGACGATACATTAAACGGCTCGCTATATTATGTCGACATGTCTACAAGAATACTGAGAAAGATGCTGTAAGTACTTACCTATTATTGAAGGAGTGAGTGAAACGAACGAAGCTCTCTACTTCAGCTTAGGCTGAACTTACGACCGAAGAACCGTTCGTACGTATGTCCGGACTCCGGAGTCCAGTGCTATAACCACGAACTTCGAAAAACGAAGTTCGGGTATCTCCATCTCTATCTCACTTACTTCACTCGAGTGACAGGGATGCATGTATACGTATTTCGCGGCGCAGCAGGTCGATCACGTAACGCCTTGTGCGCACGTCAGGTAAATCTAAATGTCAAATTTTATATGGAAAAATAACGTGATATACGCCTCAGAGGGGATATTTGTAGATGTCCAGATGTTTTCCTCGACAGGTCGCATTTCTCAACCGATTTATTTATTTATTTTAAGAAACTTATGTAAAACACTCATAAATTGGCTATCTATTTTTAATTATTATATATATTAAAAATTAGTTTTCACGTGATACTTTGGGAAAATGACTAAATATTCTCAAATTATTCTAGTTCATACATTTTTTTTCTAGGAAATGGGGAATTTCGCGCAGTAGTAGAGATCTTTCTCAAGTAGATATCTCTGTCGATTCAGTTTTTCGAAATAAATTAAATACGGACAGGCGCGTGAGTTCTACAGCTCACAAAGCCACCAGTTGTATGTATGTTAAGATGTCAAATCGACATAGATTGCATGTAAGTAAGCATAATAACAACGCTTAGATGACGTAGGAATAGTCCAATGCAATATTATACAGAGGCTATGAGGGTGTATTTTTGTGAGTGTAGCTTTGTAAAAACCAGCGCTGGCAGTTATCATGCTGAGCCGGGTCCATTTCGTGACGCATATAATATTTCTTTTTTTTTCTTTTCTATATGTATTAGTGTGTATTTGCTGTCACGAATAAATGATTGATTTATGATAAATTCGTATTAGGGTATAATCTCTGGAACTACTAACTAATCCGATTTCAAATATTCCTTCACCAGTAGGTATACAGGGCATCCCACACCAATGCCACATGGAGGGAAAGTACCTTGAATATTGTAGGTGGAAGAGTTTACAAGAAGAAGACATTGTTTTAATTAAAAAAAAACAATTAAAAACTGCATTCATAGATTTTTAAATAACTACATGGTTGAACCGGGAATCGAATCCGCTACACGAGAAAAAAAAATACCCTGTAGCTTTATCATACCGATCGAAAGGCTTCATCATAAGGATTATTTTTTGCTAAATAACATAGTATAGAAATATAAGGAAGACCATGAATTTTAACATTACGGCAGAAACTTGATTGGACAGAAACTTGATTGTACTTTAAAATGATAATGTCAGTTGTATGTTGTAAAACATCTATGAATGCAGTTTAAATTGTTTTTAAAATCAAAATAATGTCTTCTTTTAGTAAAATCCACACCGTGACACACTTCAGGTTCCGCCGGAAGATCAGCGCCGGCTCTTGAGTCGGCATTATGCTGAGGCGGGACCTTTTCGTGACACGATTCTTGTCATGAATAAATGTTTTTCTTTCTTCTTTCTTTCTTTCTTTCTAAAATCTGCCATCTACAATATTCAAGGTACTTTCCCTCCACGTGGCATAGGCGTGGGACGCCCTGTAAATATAGGGGGGTCGAAAGTTGCACCACGTCCCAAGGAATTACCTACCGCGCGCTACCCTGCGCGTGACCCCCGGCCGGTGCTAAAAGTGCAACAATCTAGCAACCGTACTGTCTTCGAACACTAACGGTTCTAAATACACTGATTTGCCATACGATTAATAAAATAAATAAATAAACCAGTATGGACGATCAGAATGGACAAGGGCCAAATGTATCCCGTGGCGTTGCTTGCGTTCTTCGCAATAGCGCATACTGTAAGTACATTGACATTTTTAATCGTTTGCATGATGACATCAAAATTTAGCCTATTACATTATTTAAGCGTAAAATTAGGAACTGGCTCGTACAAGAATGTTTTTACTCTGTAGGAGAATATTTTGATTATTTTAAACATTGAACTTGACATTTATTATTTATTAAACATTGAACTTGACATTTATTATTGTAATTAGATTTGTATTGTAATTATGACATATTAGTAATATAATTGTAATTATGAAATTTTAGCAATGTAATTGAAATTGTGTCATTTTAGTCATTTATGTTCATTTTGCATGCCAGTTTCTGGTGGAATGTGTGTGACCATATCAGTTTAAGGTAACGGCGCCTATTACCGGGGGTATCAAATTCGTCTACCATTACCGCGGCATTTCAAAATACTCATTTTAAAAGCAAACCGTTCGATTTACAATAAAACATATTTTACACAAATGAAGCCTAATTTAGTTGACTAACGGTTCTGTTTACGCAAATGTGTGTGGATGAAATAACAAGCTCGCAATTCGTCAGTTTCTGCGACGGCGGCGTAGGAAGAGGTCGCGTCATACAAACGCGTGGCGTCACTGGTAAGTATACCTGAATCTTATTTATTATTTCACGTAATAGCTATGAGAATTGAACTAATGCTATGGATTTTAAATGATTATTTATAGTTTTCTGTGCGACTTGTGCGTACTCTTTATACATTTTTTGGCCTGGAAATGCATTTAAAATAGAATATAAAATACAGCGGTGATAGACGCCATTTTTAGTTGGGGTAACTAATACCGTGGCAACCCACGGTAATAGTTAAGTCGGCGATTTGCTTCTTTATACTTTATCTTTTTAATATGTTATCGATTATATAATCTCTTACAGTTATTCGAATCTTGATCTATTGACGCTATTAAAGAACTATTTCCGTGGTATGGAAAGTATTCAACAAACCCTTAATTTTTAACCAAAACTTTAGTACTGAATCTGCAGTTTCTATGGAAACCCTTATTTTGTCATGTCGTTTAAATATTGTAATAATTAACTATATTTACTCACCAGTTATGTGATTTTGGGTTTTATACCAAGCTTGTAATATATATGTTTGATTTGTAATGAAAATACAATTATATCCTAAAGTTTCTATGGGTCGGAATTAGTTTTTACAAAATTCCAAATTAAGTCTATTACCGATGGTATGATCCCATACCACTCGGTAATAGTAACTAAAGGAATCTTTTACCGACCCATTCAATATTTGTTTGGGTCGGTAATAGGTTAACAATAAGTATCTATTACCGAGTGATATTTTAGTCTTCTATTAAAATAAATCACATCTATGGTTCCATTCGTACAATTACAATTGAAAATATCTCTAGAACGCATTATTAAGATATATGGTGAACGGAGATAATAACATCACAGCAAAATTTTAAAATCAAATAAAGACACCATAATATTACACATACAGAATGTTACGAAACTCCCCTTTAACTATTTAATTAGAGTCTGGCCCAGAATACTAAATTGTTCGAAAAGTATTAGACATAGGCTTGGTTAAATTCGATAAAACTTTTTTCATTTTTTTTTCTTTGTATACAAAATACCGAATCCATACTATATGTAATGTAACAGTGATTTAATAAAAGGTAGGCTTTACCTGCTATGTATGTAAGTAGTAGTTATTCTTATAATCAGTTGACATCATTTGTAGATTTATGTTTTTTTTTTATATACACATACGCCTACACCCCTGCCAGTTTGGTGTCCCACTGATGGGCAAAGGTCTCTCCTATTTTTATGTTATTACCAAAGTCAGAAATATTATTTTAATCCTCGATATTGGGTACCGAATTGTGTATTAGGTTACTATTACCGATGGTAGAAAATTGCTGCTTTTTGTACCCTCGGTAATAAAAGCTAAATTCGCGGTAATAGAATCACATCCTATCCATTACCTCGGTAATAGAAGAATCTCCTTTCCTGGTTTCAATAATTATTTTATCAAATATAATAAACTAAAATTGGTTCAAAAAGTTACGATTCTGAAAGTTCAATAAACACCCTTAAATAAAAATAAAAAACTAGGATGTTAAGGAGCTTTCATACCCATAATTTTTTATAATCATTTGAAAACTACCTAAATACCACGGTAATAGGCGCCGTTACCTTATACCAGATTTTGTACCACATTTTTATGTAAAATAAAGATTTGATTTGATTTCATTTGATTTGAATACGCGGAAAGTTAGTCGATACGGAATATACACTCCATAAATTTTTCATGGAATTTCTAGTTATAAAAACTATAAGTTCCCGTTTGCTGCGAGTGTCAGATTATACCCGAATAAGCTTCAACTGCCACATGAGCCATATCTTTGATCAAACACGTCTGCCCGTCAGTTCCGCGTTATCTCGTAACCCGATAAGCTGTATTGACACTCGATATGCCGGATACTAGTGAGGGAAGTAAACAAGGATTATTTTAGATAAAATGGTAGGCAAGATTGAGTGTGTGAATGTTTTGGGATCAGTCAACATCTAATACATCATAAACTTGTGTGGAAGTCATGCAATTGGTGACATAATAATTTATACATAAATACATACATAGATTCATGCCTTCATCCCGCACTGTAAGCTTTGTTCCAGTGCCACTTTTAGCATAAATGCATTTAGTATAGTAATAACAACGACAATCCAGTTATCTATAAATAACAACGACAATCCAGTTATCTATAAATAACAACGACAATCCAGTTATCTATAAATAACATACGAGAAATAAATATGCAGCACAGGAGGGCGGACAACTGTGTCGCGGTTACATAGACTATCCGTAGTATACGTCTCTTTCTAAGCGTTAGAAAGAGACGAATAGTCTATCTCGCCGCGACACAGCTCGCGGGCCGTTCTGTGATAGCCATGCGGGTAATAACTTAAAAAATATAATGACTGAGAAAAAATACATTCTGGGTCACTTTGCGTCAATTTGGAACTGTGCAATATGTAACAATGACGTTTACATAAATAAATTTTTGGATTCACTTATTTCCAAAAAGGTCAAGAAAATGACAAAAGGCCTATTTTTAATGTGTTATAATAATGCTATTCTAAAGTCTAATTTTAGATTCTCCTTTGATTTGGAAAGTAGAAGGGCAGATTGGCAGTCACTTCCGTTTAAACTAGGCCACGCCAAAGAATGAATGACTGGTGTTCGCCCTGAAACCGACGCCTGACTGACCTGCTACCTACTAATAGTTTCCGAATATCTCATGACATACAAATTCTACATTCTTGTAACAATGGCCGTTTTCTGCACAAATTGCAGCCACTAATTAGTGAACTAGGGTGTAATGAACTAATGAACAATAGCCCTATCCATTAGCCGTCAGTGAGTTACTGGCAGTAAGTTACTGACTACTGGCGCACGCGCAGCTTCCGCTGCGTTTCCATTCACGCACGATACGTCACGAGACACGAGTTTTGTACCCCGGAGTCGGCCCATAAGTACGCGTAGAGCGATTGTCCCACATCGTGTCTGATCTGATCTGTCGCTGTCTGATTACATTTTTGGTACAAGCTTTTATTGCGGAGTGTACTTTTCTGTATACCGTCATCAACTACACTCGTTCTGACGATTCTAAAGAGACCAAATTCAAGTGGGTTACGTCGGTTAAGTACTGAATTCCCATGGCCACCTTCTTTCTCCATCATCAGATCAGCTCGATGGTACCGTAATATTGAATTGTCATCCAAACTATACCTTTACCCAAATTTCAGCTCAATCGGTTGAAGATGAGTTCCAAGACTCCACCCAAATAAAACATAGTTACATAGTTTTAGTTACGTACATACCTACATTGCAATTTAACCTTTTCACCGCCCGACGGCGAAGCAATACGCTGTGCCACTGACGCCACGGGGGTAAAATTAAAATGGGTAAAGAAATAACGCCACCATAAAATTGGGCTGTTTTTCAATAGGTATTCATGAAAAAATGTTTGTCGGCCAGCGCCGACTGTGGCGTCGTAGTCACGATTTCGCGTTGTCGGCTATGGTATGGCCGACTGTGGCGGTGAAAGGGTTAATAGAAAGCTTGTAAAAAAATAGACTTCTGTACCCACCGGTTTCATGCGTGCGCTCTTTTTTCGAAAATAAGTAAATACTGCTTTATATAACCATATATAAAATAATGTAATTATAAAAGATGATGGGAGTTGAGCAATATTTTCTTGGATACCGTGGTACTGGCAAAATAATAAGTTTATTAATATTATGTTGTTTCACTTCGGTGTACATTTGTATTTGTGCATTTATAGGTGATTTGTACATCTAGAGATGTTCTCACTCGTTGCTTATATAGGATTTGTTTCTCTTTTTGCTTTTTATATTGTTATTTTGATACTTATTCCATACTGTAATATTTTGTATCACCTACTGTGCAAATGTTATCATATAGCGTGTACTGTGTAACATATTATTATATTCAGTTTCTATTTGCGAGTTCCTATAATTGGCTCTGTATTGCTATTTATAAAGTTTAGCGAATATTTCATAGCTGTTCGAATTCCTTGTATAAATAAATAAATAAATAAATAAATAAATAAATAAATAACTAGATAGATTTTTCGCAAATGGTTTGTCACGTCTTCCTGTCTGTAACAGTATCCAGCCTATCCCTCTTATCAGACTATTAACCGACTTAATGCCTTAAGGTATTCACTACCAGGTAACCCTTCGGACAGTTTCAGTTTGGACAGTAATGGTGCAGGATCCTATTATGCAAGTTATATTGCACTAGCTTCTGCCCGCGACTCCGTCCGTGTGGAACTCACTTATCCGCCAGGGGATGATTTCCGGGATAGAAACCAACTTGCCCTTCCTCGAGATGAGGTAACAGACAGAAAGACACACTTTCGCATTTACAATATTAGTATGGATGAGCCTCTGTAGGTCTACAATGATTGTTTTTGTACGTCATAAATTTCGAATATACAGTTAAGACCAATGAATGTTTTTTCAAGTATCGTAGCACAATGGAACCAACCAGTGTCAAATATCAACAACAAGCCATGCTTTCTTCGGAGCACAAGCTGCATTATACCATTACATTCCATTCCATTTACATCCCAGCATACTAGTTATCTACTTTGCTCCCCCGTATTAAAGACTAATCGAACTGCTCCAAACATTTGTCAAAATACCTTTTGAAGAATGTAATTAGGCTGATCGATTTTGGACTTTAAGTAATTTAGTTAAAAGTGATGTGAAGTGCTTTTGTAAGTTGGTTCAGCACCTTGAGTGATGCCACTTAACTGCACTGGTTACGATCGAGTATTTTTGGAACACAAAGATGTTTTGAACTATCTCTGGTATTCTTTTATTTTTTTAAGTTAGTAAGCAATAATATAGACGTAGACATTCATGATTTATAAAGTTTTTTTGTGTAAAAAAGGTAGTTAAATAGTGAAAGTCGGAATAGGGTTTGTTTGACTAAAAAAGGATAGTTCGTTTCAACAATGAAGAAAGATATTGAAGAAATTTTACTGTATAACTGTACTTTAACAGTGCATTGTGACATTGTGACTGTGTCAACATTGTATATATGTATTGTGTATTGTAGATTGCACAATGTGCACAAAATATTAAGAGTTAGCGTAAGTTAAAAAACAAAGTGTTGCAACTTGCTATAGTTGGAATGAGATAGCAAATAAATAATTATTTTAAATTTCACCATAGCAAGTTGCTGTGATAAATTGCAAGGTGTGTGTATTTATTACTTTTCATTAAATGTGTGTGTGTTGTATTTAATTTAAAATGTAAATTAAAACTACATAACATTTAGTAGGTAACCGTACCTACTAAATGTTAAACTAAATGTACCGACATTAATCCAAAAACCCAGTAATCTAATATGTTCAACTATTCATCATCATCAACATGTCAGCCGTAAGACGTCCACTGCTGGTCATAGGTCTCCCCCAAAGAGTGCCACAATGACTGGTCGGGCGCCACCCGCATCCAGCGGACTCCCGCGACCTTTACCAGCAGGTCGATCACGTAACGCATTTGTACGTACGTTAGTTAGATCTAAATGTCAATTTTTTTATGGAAAAATTACAGTTGTACTGTCGTAAGGCGCGTTCGAAACGTTACGTGATTGTCCCTCAGGTCATCAGTCCACCTCGCCATCTACCGTGGCTCCTTCCGGTACGTGGCCGTGGTCGCCACTAGAGAACCTTTCCGCCCCAGCTGCCTGTATTACGTGCAATGCCCCGCCCACTACCACTTAAGTTTAAAACGTTAAATATAGTTTCTAAACATGTGTATTAAGAAGTTTTTCGCACAAGTGATTTGCTGGTGGTATTCTAAAGGCACCATTAACACGTAAAAGTGTAATTATTAGTAAAGAATTTGCTGCTTCTTCACACGATGCTGGAATTCTGGACGCGAGCAATTTTGTACCAGAACGTAATTATACTGATATTCTTATTTACAGTACAGTTGAGCTCAGAACTGTTTATTACGCAAAATACGAGTGTATTCGATTATTATTTATTATCTGTGGAGTAATTGGCTATTGTAAGACTTATATCATGTTCTTGCAGCTGTTGGTACACCTTAAGTGTAAATAAATAATGAGACGGGACACTCACGTCTTAAAGGTCGAATATTGCTTGACATGTTTTGAATAAATGATTCAAAACATTTCAAGCAATATTTTGTTGTGACCGTGATTTTTAATCATCTTCATATTTCAAGTATAACGGATGAATTGAGATGAGACTGAAATAGCAGAAATATTGTGTTTTATGCCTGCTATGTTATTTATTTTTCCGGGTATATCCGGGGCTTTACCAGACCCATGTTCAGTTATATTAGATACGAATTTTGATTACTTACTGATATTCTGCAAATAATGTTTTTTCATGTTTATATTGTTAATTAGCTTACCTGAAACAGATAACACAGATTAATTTAGTCCAGTCAAACAACCGTAAATATAAACATATATTTTAAACTTTGTACCTACTCTAAAAAGACAAAGTAGCTAATTAGAAAAAATAATGTTCTATTTACAGATAAAGCGCCTTTTTTCAACAATCTTTTTACTGCTATGAAAATGCTTTAGTGCATTTGAACTGGTGACCAGCTGGTTTCGTACGCACGTTAGGTTGATCTAAAAGTACAATTTCGCTTGGAACAATGTAAGTTGAGTTGAATTCGTGCTCGTTCGAAGTCACCTAATTACCCGTCTGAATATACACAAACAAAAAAGATACAAATACACAAAGTAAGTAGCTATAATAATTTGTTTTTGTTGTTCGTTGAAACATTTTCTCTCCAACTGTACAACTGGAAGCAATTTAAATCACTTTCCCTAATAGTCCGCCATTGCAGAAATGTTCAGTGAAATAAACGAAAGTAAAAGTTAACGTTGACTAACACCTGTCACTTGCACTCTGGAACAGAAACGACTCATGCGCCGCTAGAAGTCATAATTACTTGTGGTCTTATTGTATTAATGCGCGATTTTCCTTTTCAAAAAGAAACTTTCGTGGCTAATAGTAACTGTTAAGGAGAAAATTAATAAGAAAGTCGTATGAGAAAATATTTTATATTAACTTTGATAAGTTCGAAATAAGTCGTGTAAACTGAAGAATGTACATTTTTCAATCAATCATTTCAATACTTGCCACGGCTGTCACATGATCAATACGTAAAAGTATAAATCACACAAGCTCAGCGTACATCTTTTCTATAATTATTTTTTATAACTTAATTCATTACAATGGAGGTTATACTCCATTATAATTAATTTAGTTTGAAAGCGTCCAGTATCGAGCCTTGATATACCAAAAATAAAAATATTAACTGCAATAAACAAAAATACTAATTAGCAACAGCCAGTCAACTAATCTCTGTATTTTACTGAACACTCTAAAAACAGTCATTCAAATGAGTCAAATAATTGAAAAAAATAAAGAAGATTTAGAGAGAGGCGAGAAACATAATGACACTGTGAGAACGAGTGTCTTTTTGTTTCGTTTTTTTTTAATTTCGATAAACCGAATCTACAAATAAAAATCGAACCTGGTCACAAAGTTGCACTAGAATTGGTTGAGAAATGCGACCTGTAGAGGAGAACTGCAGGATAGATGCCGGATATACGAAAGAATTTTCGCTCAAGCTGAAACAGAGATCTTCATCCGATTCGCTCGCTCGTTCAATGAAGAATCCTACTATTATTATAAATGCAAAAGTTTGGATATTTTTTACTCAATGACGCTTAAACGGCTTAACCGATTTGGATGACATTTTGTACTAATATTTTATATTTATAGGCCAGATTAAAATATAGGATAGTTTTTATCCCGGATCCATGCAGACGAAGTCGCGAGCGGAAGCTAGTATGCATATAGTTCTTTGAAGTTTTCCGTTGGACTTGTGTTGTTGACTGTATGTAACCACAGCATAGTTCCTAGGAATCCTATATCTCAGTCAGACCAAGTGTGTGTTTGCGTAGCCGTATCAAACTCGCAATACCTAATATTATTTACGACAAGGCGCGTGCGCCTACGCAGCTATACGACAACTAGATGACTCATTACAATTGGTACTCGGACCAGGATTCCCGCACAATTCTTAGACCCACTTCACTAAAGACACGTGTGAAACACGACCTTGTTGACGATCGGAGAAAGTTCAAAATCGAATGATGTAAGTAGAGTTTGAAGGCATATGTTTTGCGGTTGTTGATAACGGGTGTAAGTAGTTCTAACTTACTGTTGGTTTAAGCTGATGGAAAATTAATGAATGATTTATTATTATAAGAATGTGGTCTGTGATTGAGACCTGTTAGATGGTACCTCAACAGTTAATTACGTATAATTAAGCGTACCTACTCCCTTTACAAGTGCATTTTCATTAACTATTCCGAACTATTACTAAAATATTAAGTTATTTTCTCTTAGGGTGTTATTCCACTTTTTAAAGGTCAGGTCCAATAATCATTGCGTCTCATTTTTTTTTAAACAAAATGTATTATTTATGACAAAGATCCGTGCAATGTATTTGCATCTAAAATTTTGCATGTGACGCAATGATGATTGGGCAAATATCTTGGACAAGGGGAATACCACCCTTAGACCAAATTCCACTAAACTGAGATAATAGATTAATATCGACACAAATACGAAAGTGTGTATGTCTGTTTGTCACTGTAAAGCTATAATATATGCGCTCTCTGTTGCACTTACCTGCACGGCTATCACAGGACGGCCCGCAACTTGTGTCGCGGCGACATAGACTATCCGTCTCTTTCTAAGCGTTCTAAGTAGAAATAGACGGATATTCTATTTGGCTGCGACAGCTCGCGGGCCATTCTGAGCAAGCCGTGTTGATATTATTGACGAGACATAGAGCTCAACAGAGGTCCTCCGTTCCCACATCTATATAGCCCCGCGAGCAGCGACCATTTGATAATTAGTATAGCATAGACAAAAATATCAGTTTTTGTCAATTTCTATAAACCCACACACCTGGACGGGTGAAAGCGGGCACGCGAAACACATTGAAACCAAATTGAAATGCGAAATCAGTGATGTATTCACTTCTCGTTCTAGATAAAACACCCGTCACTCTCGCTCTACCCTAGTCGTCAGAACTTCACAAATATCTTATACACAGCGATAAGTTAAGTGATTAAAATGGCAACTATTTGCGCCCAGAGCATGTCCTATCCAGCGTCCCTAGATCTACTGTAGAAAGCCCCTAGTTAGGTGAACGTGGGAAAACTGGTTGTTAAGCCACTTAAGCTTTGTTAGCGCGCGCAATAAGAAGGTTCTCGTTGGCAAATTACGGCGAGAGCCTGGTTAACACGTGGCAACCTCTAAATTGTTCAATTCTGGTTATGGGAAGTGTTAATATATTTTTGTGGTGCAATATGGTGTCATGTTTACGACCCTGTTCATAATTAAGGAACAGGAACACACTTAGGTAGGTACCTGTTTGATTGTTCAATTTGAAACTACACCAATTTATGGCTGATCTAAATTATTTATGTATGTATTACCTAAGTCCTAAAGTGACAATATATTAAATACTAGCTTCCGCCCGCGACTTCGTCTGCGTGAACTCGGGATAAGAACTATCCTATATTTGAATCCAGGCTATAAACTATCTTCGTGCAAAATTTCATTCAAATCGGTTCAGCCGTTTAAGCGTGATTGAGTAACAAACATCCAAACATCTAAACTTTCGCATTTATAATATTAGTAGGATTTATAGATTAAAATAAAACAGAAATGAGATAAAAATCAATGTAGATAATCAGAACTAAACATTAATAAAGAGTATCAAATATAAACTTAATAACAACTTATACTGAGACTTGTCAAAACTTCGACACTTCATATTCATATACACAAATAATTTTATCGACATGTTACCTGCACAGAGTCTTTCCAATCTTCATAATGGTAGTATCTTTATTAGAGTCGGTCTCCAAATGACTATATCAGCCTGGCGTCAACCTACAACTGTTTAAATATCACACTAAACTATATCACTGGAAAAACCTAATATGTTAACCACCAACCAGTTAGTTTCACCTCCAACGAAGAAATACCAACAAAAAGTAAGGAAATTAAAGTTAACTGATCATCAAAATTCCTATCTCCAGGTGTGTGGGTATTCCCAGATGAAAGATGAAAGTCTTTGCTACTGACCTTACCTGGGAGAGTAAGGTCGTGATGTCTCTGACTAATAAGCTGATAACCTGTTGTAACACGTACCTAACGGTACTGATACTACTGAAGATCATCTTTTAATAGCTGCTAAATGTGTTAATTTCTGTATTTTATTGTAACTAACACATATATGGGTCTGAAGCCTGAAATAAATAAAGACAAGGTAAACGCTCTAGCCTCGACGTTTTACTAGTGTATGACTGACTTATGTCAAGGCAATATGGGTTAAATTCGAACTAAGAAGATAATTCTTCATTCGATTATAAGCCATGTCACTTTGACATAAAGTGTCACACTAGTGCAGTTTGGGACTAGGATGTTTCCCTTGCTCGGTTTTGATAAAGCCTAACCGCAATCTAAGTCATTTGCTCCCAAAAACACGTTTCTACGCTAATAACAATAAAATTGGGATTAGATACAGCCGACTCAATCTTCCTCCAATTAAAGCGTGCCTCAAGCCTATCTAAAATAACTAAGATTGAGTAGAAATAGAAAATTTATATAATATCAAGGACCATATAATCCTACACTGAAAGTTGTTTACAAGTTTTACTATTATTAATTGTCAGTTTTTGATCAACTATGCAAGCTTTATATATATAATATATAATCGTATATTTAATCGTTGGATTACCAACGCCGACCACCGACCACCTCCGGGATGGCCGAAAACCGATTGGACTGGAAAGCATTAGTGCGCAAAGCGAGAACCTCGTGTAGTCATGAGCACATGCGACGAAGTAGAAAAAGATGACGAGTACCAACGCAAGGTTCTTGTCCCACTAGGGTCTACTGTAGACCTAAACCTTATAATATGTACCGCATTGCAAATCCTGCGAAGTTTCGTTTTATAGGGTCCATACCCTCCGTGTGTTCTCTGGGCCCATTTATCGAAGCTCCAATTTAAACATGTACAAATCATTGAATATTGACATTCGTTACTGTTGAAGCCTCATTAAATGGGCCACTAGGAGTATTTTACGTAGATTTAAGTATATTTAGGACACCCTATTGGACTGAAACAGAAGTTCAATTTAACCTATCATTTGGCGAGATATAATTAGCCATGACGTAACCGATTCTGGCACAGGTCTTCGGACCTGCTATATTTGTTCAGGTGAATGTAACTGCTGGTATAATCAATCAGTTACGCTGCATTCGGCTTGACAATTAGCTATTAATTACCGTGGCAAATAAGTATACTGACCCGTCTGACAGTAACTTACGGCCGCTTCGGACTTCAGAGGGGTGATGGCGCTACTTTTACTTACGAAGGAGTGACGACCAACCTGTCGATTTCCCATTCAAAAAATGACATATATACCCAACGTACTTACGAAACGTTACGAAATCGACCAGGGCTGCTAGCATTTTTGTTGTTGTTGATAGGTTTTATGGTCATGTGGAGTGGAAGTGTGGAAGGATGCAAGGTAATATTCGTTGGATACAAAGAAGGACAAACGAAGCGGTGCTAAATTTGATAGGATGAAGAAGATGTCTTCTAAAAACTATTGAAAACAGAAGGGGAAACATGCTTGGGGCACGTGATACGACTTGACAATTACATAAAAACTATAATTGAAGGAAAGATAGAAGGAAGGAGAGGCAGGGGAAGACCAAGACGTGCGTTTATGGACCAAGCTGAAGAGAAAGTTAATGTAATGTCGTATCAAGAGCTCAAAACTGTGGCAGAGAGAAGAACAGAGTGGTATTTGCACTGCAGTGTAGTTAGGCTAAGGTACTTTCACAGGTTAGCTTGTCAGCATCTTTAAAACACATGTTATTCATGTTGATAGAATACTATATCTATATATAAACATCCTGATAAGAGGTCTTCCCATGAAGGTTAATAGTTCTTCCGATTACATGACGCTCGATTGATGAAGTGTCTAAATATAAGGTAAATCTTTGAACTATTTTCTATAAGGAACATACTATTCGTAGTAGTCAATAGGTATCAATTCTAAGAATTTTCCTCATGCACCACCTTGACAGCGACCATCAGACAATACGGAAAATAAACTTACTATTATGTTATTTGTGTATGTCTTGGCAGTAGATGTGTTGTAGTGTCAAAACGCAGTCTCCTCATTGACTACAAACTGTCACTTTGACAGCTCTCTCTCTGCTACCCAACCCCTTGTAACGAACACACGCAACCTTGTACTAAGTTTCACATAATATTAAGAATATATATAATTATTTCTATAAATAAACCACGCAAAATCTCAAGACCATCTTTTATTAAGTAACGATACAGTGGCTACGAGAGCGTTTTTACCTGTCAATGCCATGATGCGTAAAATGTTACGTCGTCAGTTTAGAATCTAACGCGTTAGATTATAAACTAGGTAACCTAACTTAACCTACCTGTCAGCTTTTAATCTCACTTATGATTATGTAGATTATAAATTAACGGTTATTACAATTGTACGGTGACAACAGTTTCAAATATAAGAAGATTATTTTATGCATTATGCGGGGAAGATAACGAAAATCGTGACAATAATCTTAAAAATAAGTCACCTATAAAATAAAATAAACTAAAACAATATCGGTTTGGGAGTTTGAAACCATTTTGGGAGCTTTTGAAAATTTGCGAAACAAAACAATGAATTCGGTGAAAAGTTTGTCGATATTACCTTACCCATAGTGATCAAAACTTTTTTACCCTCTATTTTCCTACATTACTTAACTGAAAGTTACTAAAAGTTTCACTCTCTAAGACTCCTAGATCTATCATCACTTCGCTATTAAATATATTTACCCCGTTTGAACGACGAACATGACGTCCCAGATCCGCCCAAAGGTCGCTGTTTAGCATTCCTGTATAGCCGTTGGCCTATTGCTTTCCATCGATTACCGACGCTTTCTAGCAGGGCTTGTAGGTGTATCGTTAAGGGAGGTCGCACACGGAACGTGAACGCGCGACTACATCGCGGCAAGTGGCCCCTTGTCGCATTTGAAACGCGCGACTGTCGCGATGCAGTCGCGCTGTTAAATTCAGTAGGGCTAGTCCGCTAAGTTTTATGTCGGACATAAAGCATTCGTCCCATTCTGTCAAATATGCGAGTGCAAGAGGGACAAATGCTTTATGTTGGACATAAAACCTAGCGTGCTAGGAGGGCAGCATCGATGTATTGCTACTAAGCCGCGGCTGTTTCGCGCGAGAGCGGGTATAGGAAGAGATGAGGGCTAATTTTAGGCGCTGGTAGGAACCGGCTTGTATGGGCGCTCCGCCGCTGGAAGCTAGTCCTATGATAAAGATATGTTAGGGGTCTCCAGAGTCAACATAAAACAATGTAGATATAAAGAGTTCCCATGGTCAAATATAAATTAATAATGCAGAATAATAAAATAATTCAATTTTAGGGATCTAAAAGCCCTCTAAACTTCTAACTAAGGAAGAAATAGTCTCAGAAATAGAAATGGCGGGAAGGATCATATTAATCTGAAGGGGCAACGGGACAAATAAACGTTTTTTTTACGTTAACTGCGCAATATGAAAAGGCGCATATTTGTGTTTTTTTACGAGTTGTATTCGAGTCAGCGCGTGCTTTATTTGCGACGTAAAGGATTTGCAGGATTTTTGTGAACAAACATCTTACAAAAAACGGCGGCATAAGGTCCACTTGGACCGCTTCTTCTGACGATAATAGTTAGTTTAGAAAGGACCATAAATTATTTAATATTTTGCTACGTGCTAGTTAAAACAAAACTGGGGAAGAAAGCCTATGCTAACAGAGAGACTTTCTTTCTATTCGTGTATAAGGCCCCAATTCCAAGCTACATCTGCATTGTTAACTTTCAGTATTTTCTACAGTCTTGCAACTCTTCTATCGTGCTATACACTTAACTCAGTCACCAATGTCAGACGGCTGGGCGACTATTTGCTCTAATTTATTTATAACTCCATACCACCAATTCTAAAACGACGCTTGTACGGTTGATCTCAATTAACATAAGCCCGTTTTACATCAAATATATCAAATGTTAGTAATACTAAAGCAGCGCAAACATGGTTCAAGTCCAATGATCATAGAACCTTTTTAGCAATTGCATCTGGTGAACACACTTCATTTGTTTCATGCCATTACCGCTTCCTCGCGGGACTCTGAGCGCTATTAATGTGTGATAGAGGTGATTTTGGTGTGGAATAGAGGGATAGAAGAATGAGTTGGATATTTTTAGAGAGGGCTGGTTAAAAAACAAAAGCGAATTGCACTCGTAGCAAGTGAGTACCTGGGGTTACCCGTAACCATGGACTATGGCTAATCGGTGATACTTGGGTGTGCATTGTGCAATCTACGAGTACTATCTTTGTCCGAACCACGCTGTACGCGCCAGCTCCCACCGCCACTGCAGTCTAATGCCTCGACGTTAGAGACGTGTTCAGATATGTGTGAGCACTTTGGCCGCTCCGATTTATCTGATGGCGACTATCTTAAAACATTGAATGGGAGTGGTTTTGGGAGTGGGAGTAAATTGGAGTATCTTGTTTCCCAAAGTTTGTCTGAAAGCAATTGCTCTTTAGTGTTAATACCGCCTATTGTTTACCTCTACTTTTAAGTTTGTATGTCCCGAACAAGTATTAGATTAATATATTGAGGTATGCATAAAACAGTATAAATTAAGTATTGTATTGTACCTATCTTAGTTAGATTGGCCTGAAACATGCACTTTGTCCCATAAACTGTCAACAGGAAGTCTTCAAGCTGCTTATAAATGCAAATCATCATCATCATCATCATATCAGCCACAATGACCAGTCCTGCGCCACCCGCATCCAGCGGACTCCCGCGACCTTTACCAGGTCATCAGTCCACTTCGTGGGGGGCATACCCACGCTGCGCCTTCCGGTACGTGGTTGCCACTCGAGAACCTTTCCGCCACAACGGCCATCGGTTCTACATGCAATGTGCCCCGCCCACTGCCACTTAAGTTTCGCGATTCGGAGTACATACTATATCGGTTACCTTGGTTCTGCTAATAAAATGCAAATATCTATTGACTATGCTTACTGTTCACCATCACCCTTGGTGCAGTCATTACAAGGTATTTGTAGGAATAGAGTTACCTAACAAACAAGCACTGAATACCAAAGGATTTCCTCAAATATCGGTTGAATGGTAAATAGTCTTACACAACAAATCTGTGATTCTTATCTGATACTAACCACTGACTAGCTGCACATGTTACTTGAATTGACCTTTGTGTGTGGATTTCAAACAATCAAGTAGATATTAGTTTAAAACAATGGGCTCAAATAAATCCGATCATATCAGAGAAGACATTCCACGGGCTAACTAACTTCCAAGAACACTCGTCTTTTCGACTTTGACAGATGTCATCAGTCATCGCTAATCAGTCTCGTCACATAATAATTTATATGCACATGCAAACAGCATAGGTCCGATTTTTGTAACAGCTGTGCTCCACTGCTCCATATTATGTCATCATCATGTCATTTGTCTGTCATTATCATATCAGCCGAAAGACGTCCACTGCTCGACATAGGCCTCCCCCAAAGAGTGTCAGAATGACTGGTCCTGCGCCACCCGCATCTAGCGGACTCCCGCAACCTTTACGTAGCCAAATTCAAATAGCCAAATCATTTGAGAATTTCAACTTTTCTTATGTAGATTACGACTACTTATGGTTTAGAATAATCCGTCTCAAATCTGACGTCTTCCTTAATCCCAATTGTTTTTTTTGTGTAAGAAAAAACAAATCACAAAACCTCTCAAATTACAGTACAATCCAACCCGACTTTCTTCTAAATCACAGAGCATTTTTTATTAAAACCACCCAGGTAGTCAACTCATATAACCGTTAATTTTGCCTTAATCGGTTAATTATGGCGCAGTTTAAGTTAATTAGTACTTTAGATTCGTTTGTCTGTAAGTTTTATTAATAATTAAGATGGTAGTTATAATTTATTTCCATGTTGGCTATGACTACTTGAGAATTCAAGATACAGATTATTAAGCGGCTGGGAACTTTCTTCAAATATGTGAGTTATCAATCTTGTATGAACAGAATACCTTTTCAATGTAAATGAAATGCTTAATCTCAAGCTCTAATTTGTCATTCTAGAAACACTTTCCAGTACCTCTACTTTGTTACGACTTATTTCAATAGATAGACTTGGTTTGTGACTGTGTATAACATTGCAGAGCATTTTACCACATTACATTTATTGCTTTAAAAATATCCCGTTACGGTTGGCCTTTTCTTTTGTGCCTTTGTTTTTTGGGCTTAAGGTCCACTTTTAGATCCATTTTGTTGATAAAAGCATTCATATTCATAAACATCAAGTTTGTTAGAAACAACATTTTAAACCATTCTTCCTCTATGCGTCCATGTCAGAGGTTCTAATATTATTATGTTTACAGTCCACACAGTTTTGATAAAAATACATCTGAAACTGAGCTAAAAATTAAGGAAGAGAAAAGGATAGATTGACCCTATTAATAAAAGAAGATTAAGTATTACATTAAGTATAATAAAGTCTCTACAATATAAATTTATTTTAATCAAAACATTTTGCTTTAATCTACACTAAGTTCACTCTCACTCGAACTATTTCCATCTAAAATCTAAACTGTTTATCTTCGTTACCACATCATTTCTGGGCAAGCCGCTGAAAATGGGTTAATTAGCTCTTATATCGTTCTGTTGATATATTTAAATTAATGACTTAATAAATTCGTAGTTTTATTACTTTTAGGTATAATTAAAGTTTAAAGGAAAACGTTTCATAGTTCAACACGTTTAGGGTTAATTTAGTGTGAGTGCAGTAAACAAAGGGTTAACATTAAACAGTCTAGAGTAGAACAAACAAACGAAATCTAAATCGGGAATCTATTTGACTTTACAATTTGGAATGCATCAAATGAAGTTTCGATAACAAGACTTTAGTAGGCTTCCTTAAACGGGCGTCTTAGATTATGTAAATCGAAATACCAGAGTTAGAAAGTCCAGACGAGACTGGCCATTCTATATGAAATCTTCCAAACTTGCTTTACCTAGTGTCTGTACCAAATGGTCCTTAGAGGTGATCACGTAAATTTTCTAACGCACGTTAGGACTACCCTGTCATTTTGCCATACGAAAAGTGACATTTACATCTACCTGACGCGCGTACAAATGCGTTACGTGATCGACCAGTTTTAGTGAAAATTTTATATGATCATTTGCATCTACAATAATGCCTAATACCTATGTTAGTGCTTGGTTCTACCTAACTTATTCTTTTGTAACACTGTAACTGTTTTTATATATTATAAAAACCGTATGATAAGATCAGATTATTTTTAGCCGAAAAAACTCGATTGAGAATGTAACATCACATCTTCATGTAAATGTCAAACACATCAACAATAAGTGATTTATGTCCAAACCCCGATTTAATGACCTCTTCCTTAACATTCGACCACCGAAGACGTCTACAGTTCCACCCTTAAAAAAACTCCGGGCGCATTTTCAACCCAAAGGGTATCACCATAAATTCCAAATTACTCTGACGTGGAATTATAGAGACTAAAACTGCATCTTTTAAGAGTCTATTATGGAAATATAATGCTATGTCATTCCATTTTTGTTTTTGTCGGCGACAAAAATGTTAATGGCGTAAACGTTACAGGAATAAAGGTGAGTTTGGAATGCTTTTTGGTTTAATGGATGCACTAAAATGTTTGTTAATGATATGTGGTCAGTTTATAGGGGTTTGATTGAGTTCTTCAATAAAAGATTATTATTAGTTAAATAGCTTATTTAGTCACGCTTTTTTCTATCAAATCGAAATTTTTGATCGTGGTTGATCTTTTATTATCATTTAAGCTCATTTGAAATATGATAAGTTGACTGATGTGTTTATGGGTACTTTCACAATTATCTGCCACATAAATAAGCGAAATAGGTATTATTTGATTTTCTTCAAAAAATACGAATTTGACAAAAGTCAATTTAGAAATAAACGCTTCGTTATACAATTTCTATATTTGTAGTTTTACTGATTTCCTTTTATGTTTTGTATATCTTGTGAGTATTAATAATAACCAACGTATAGTTGAAATACCCGCAACATTATTTCAAAGTTCAATATCTCAAAATCGGTTGATCCGATTTTGTTCAAACGTAGCTCATAACCATCTCGGTCACGTCAGCTTTCGGGCAAAAAACCGCATTAACATCGGTTCATTCGTTTAGGCGCTACGATGCCTGAGAGAGACACACAGATACACAGACACATAGATACACAGAAACACAAGTACACATCTTTTTGCGTCGCAGGTTTTAAAGTTTACGTACTACATATAATGTATAAAAGAAATATACCTAAGAATAGGATATTGCAAATGTTTTGACCAGTTTCACACAATGACAGGGTTCAAAAGTCTTGCATTTGTACAACATTCAAATTAAGAACCTCCCGCATTTTAAGAGTCCATTGATAATATACGATATTATTCACTACATCTACGGTACAAGGCTTTCCGGACCTGGTCTCACGATCGTATCCAATTTTACGCTTAATTTGTCCCCGCCACACCAATTTACTCCAAAACTTCCTTCATACTTTCTTCTTTCCGTCAAAATCCATTATAAATGTTTTAATAAATCAGTCACTGTCGGTTGTTGTACATGGTTGTAATATAATAAAGCAAGAGAACAGACATGATTGACATGAGGCATTACGTTTATTTAGTCCTTGTGGAAATTATTTCTCACTTTCTCTATGATTTAGCATATTATTGTAATTCATGTATTTACAATTCAAATGCAAATAATCTTTATCGCTCACCTCTTCTCTATTTGGGTATTTACTAGAAGTACATTATTATTATATGATTTATAAATCATATAATTAAAATGCTATAGCGACTTGAATCACTCTATATTATTAAAAAAATGCATCAAAATCCGTTGCGTAGTTTTAAAGATCTAAGCATACATAGGGACAGACAGGGGAAGCGACTTTGTTTTATATATAATATAATAGATAATGCCTAAGTTTCATATTCAGTTTTTAAATTAATTTGCAGCCATAATTACTGAATATCTCTGAATATCTCTCAATTGGAAAGATTTAAATCATTGATACTAACCAACAATAATACGAAAATTCCTTAATTTTGCGAATCCGGACACACCGGACACATACCTACATATTCTGCCGCGAATACCCGACCACGGTATATGAAGAACTAATAGATATTCATATTGTCACAATCGTATATCACTAACAATATTTTAAAAAAAACAATTCGATTGTATATGTTATTCATTTCAATATGTATTTATGGTAAATGATAAAAGCTTAGAACTTAATATTGGAATAATAACATTTCTGATATTATTAATCCTCTACAAAAATAGTAAACTTCAAATTACGTTGTAGTCGAAGCAAACATGTAAGTCAATCATTAAGTCAATTGTACTCGTATGATGGCGAGTGGACCTGAATTGCTTTGCCTACAAAGTCATTTATTTTTGTTACTTAGTAAGGCTACCTAGAATTTTATACGATTTTGGCTTATTAACTTGAAATTTGAATTAAGTCTTGTTGTTTAATGAATCATACAATTCTTAAGGTAGGCAAAAACAAATTCTATGTTTTCTTTTTCTTTAATTATCGAGTAGAAAAGTAATTATTTTTATTTATGGGTTTAATCCTATTGTAAAAATATTTATGTTTGTTATATATGGTTATGGTGGTGTATTTATGGTTATTTATATTTATGTTATTCAAAAATACTAAGTAATGGGTTGTGGTTTTACCCTGCATTACTATTCAGGGAGCAGATTTGTATTTTATTTTTTCACTATATTTAATACATATTGTACCTACATATTTCTAATTTAGTAGTACGAAGATTTTCACAGTCCTCAATAATGTCATTCAGTGACTGAATTTAAAAGCGTATCCAGTTCGCGTTGTTAAAGATATCTACAGACAAACTATGCGCCTGGTAACCAGTCTATAGTTTTTTTTCATATCCATTTCATGCTTGACGTTTTCCGAGTCAGTATGCGTGTCTGTCGACAATTTAACGCCTGTCGCCTTCCCAACGCGGCTGAATCGTGAAGCGTGCTGGACAAGACAACTTCATACTTTAGTACCTCAAACCCGAAGCGAACTATCTCCGTTTTTACAAGCAGTTATACAGCCTACTGCTAGTAACTTAAAGGTTATATTGACATGAATAATCACGAGTACTTAGTACATTACGCCTCTAAGATGCTGGCTCGTGGTGATTGTGCAAAAGAGCTTACTTGGTGTGTAAATACAAGGCACTTAGGACCTCGTGTTGAAAAACTAAAATGCAATTCGTTTGTTTGTTGCACAATAGAAGCATGGAAAATATGCTTTATTGCTAAGGTGTTAGGGAGCTTGACAATGAGGAGGTAAAGGATATATTAGAGGAGAATAGTCGGTGGTCTTTTTACGAATCGTTTTCTAGGTTAGTTTTAGATTGACTTCGTATATACAATAAATAATCGTTCTATTCTGTTTAGCGTTACGTTAGTATTTGAAACAGACCGTGACTGTAAAAATAACACGGGGTTAAATACATTTACACAAAGACTTGGCAGGTACACGATTATGATATTTGTTTAACTTGTGGTTTTAATCTTAATGAGGAAACATTACCTTCAGGGTAACATTATTATAATGATCAATATAAACGGCAGCAAAACAAACAAATCATTAGAAGCATTGTGTGTAAATGATAATTGATAAAAAACATTTAATAGTGCAGTTGCTATTACTTAAAATAATTATACCATATAAAGTAAGTATTATTAGTGTAATAAGAAGGATCTGAAGCAGTGCACCGCATTTAATGTACAAACGTCCCAGTGCTCGACACTGTCCTAATACTTAACAGTTTCAATCATAATTCACAACAATAAAGGTTATTATAGGTGTCAACTATTGGGCATTAAGATAAACATTTGTACCTTTACCTTGCAATTTTAGAATTGAGAAGGCAAACGGAACTATGTATGTATTACAGTTTTTGAAATTAGCCGCGGGGCATACGAGCCCATGGGGAAGAATAGAATAGAGAGACACACACACATTACACACATGAGTGACAAAGATGTAAGCATAGACAAGACTACAAGTAGGAACGAGATACAACGTAGGATGTTATTATATGTATTTTCATTAGCTAACTATCCTTTTCATTTGTGTCATTTGTGTTTTTCTTGGTCAACTGCCTGCACTCATAAGCTTTTCTTTTTAGTGGTTGACCGGTAGAGAATGCCTTAAGGCATTAAGTCCGCCATTTGTACTTCTTATCTGTGCAATAAAGTTTAAATAAATTAATTAATAAATGTCAAAACTCCTGCGTGTCCTGGTTTTGTTTGTCACCAGCTTGTTTATCACCACCTGTCAAAATATTATAGTGAAACTGACGTCACGGATATAATACGATGAATGTATATAGACAGGAGATGTCGAGGATGTATCAGTCTTCTGATCCTTCTCAATTCAGTCAGGTTAATTTACATCTATCCCTTGTGGGCATTCGCTAGGACTCCATGTTTTAAATCCTCTATCCACGTACGAACCTAACGCCTTTCAAAGCCGTGGACATGAAATTCAAAAGTCACTTAAATTACCCTCTTGTCAATCAATCATGAGATTCATGAGCTTTATAAAACTTTGATATTTTCACCACATGGCGACAAGACGAAAGTATTTTAATCCTAACTTATTGTATCTGCCCGTCCATTTATAACAATCAACTGGATTACCAAGATTGTCTCAAACGCTGCACCATTGACAGTCATTGAACGTAAATTGGATAATTGATAAGGAATCTAACATTCACAGAAATACCGTTAAACGGCCGTCTGACTTACAATTTCAACCTGAATTGATAGTTTTGAATTAAACTTATTTTTCTACTTATAAAAATCCACGTTGATTTCAAAGCAAATGCGTAATTAAACTGTATCTAAAGCTTTTGCAGTTTCAATGATTGTCACTTTGGTTGCAATAGCAATGCAGCTTGTCTATACGAATATTATAAATAGAAAAAGTCTGTGAGATTGTAGCTTTGTAAGTTTATACGTTTGTATGTAACGGGTAATCTCCGCAACTATGGGATCGATTTCAAAAATTCTTTCACTTGTGTATAGAATAGACTTTCTGAATGGACATGGCTATGTTTCATCCCGCGGTTTTGTCCGCGTTGTCCCGTGTGATAAAGTGCTTCCAGATGCACATTATTATACGTAAACGTTATTACTGTAATTCGATACACCTATTCAAGGTAAAAGGGAATGAGTATAATCGGCCCGCTCTTCATTTGTAGTTTGGGGTGTTCACATACACTTTTGAAATATGTCGCATATACGATGACTCATGGTCATGATGTTATTCCTTCATCCCAAAAATCTATAGATTCATGTTTAAAAATATTCTGTACAAAATACCTTCGTTCAGTCAGTATAGAAAGTCGTTGTTTCAAATCGCATTTATTTTCTATACTACTCGGCTGTTATACCACTGAACTAAAGTGAACTTATTCACCCCATAAAACGATGCGTGCCATGGAAAAAAGTAGGAAATCACCGAAGTAGTAAAATCCACGTAAACATTGTATTAGTGTAACGTTTATTTGACCTGAATCGTTTCTAGATCACTCTCTAAACCCATTTACAAACAAACCTACTTTTTACCCCATTACCAGAATTAGAATGACATAGTTTGGTTTAAAATAAGTAGCACAGTATCGTAGATGACCTCAAGAAACCAAACTACTGATTTTAAATTGTACAATCCTCCTGTAAAATCCACATTTGTTTTGTCCATTATTTTAAAGTGAAAATGCAAAATAAATCCTACTATCCTGCTAATATTATAAATGCGAAAGTTTGGATGTTTGTATGGTTAGATGTTTGGATGTTTGTTACTGAATCACGCTTAAGTAAACAGCTCAACTGATTTGGATGATAATTATATCTTTATATTATAGCTTGGATTAAAAATATAGGCTGTTTAAAAATATAGGAAAGTCGTGGGCAGAAGCTAGTAATCAAATATATGAAGTATCTAAAAGTTGTAATAACTAGTTTAGTGTGTAGCGTCGTCAGTTCGGAGAATGCTGCAGTAGCTATGTAGTAAGTAGTTAACCCTTTTGTTTATAGCCTGTCATGCCCGGGTTCGCCCCAATCCGATTTTACCCCAAAATTCGTAACATCTTTGCGTAATCTAAACATCCTAGAGGGGAAATCAGAGCTTTACGTTTATTTACAATGTGCTAACAATTAAATAGATATGTAACACCAAGAAGTCATATCTATACAATATTATCGAGCTGGTTTTATCCAGGTTCATGTTATATCGGTTTTCCTTGACCTTCGTCTATCGTATCGTTACTGCAAAACCCGACGATTACTCTGTAAAAACCATTATACAATTAGTTTTAATGGGGAGTTATACTCTTGTTTCAACCGCTATTCATTTCCTGGAGGGTCATTACTTAGTTTTAGCAACGAGCGGTAAGGCATATCAATTGTAATTTTAACCATAGAAAAAATAAAGTTGATAGCGATTTCCTAACGCGTGTTTGAAACATTACGCAATTAGGTAATTGCGTAAGTGTTCAAAGGGGCGCATAACAGGAAATTATGTTACTTGTTATCACCTCACCTCACCCTTAGTATATCTTGACGCTGCGATTCGTAGTAACTATAAGCGTAAACAGAATTCTGGTTTACACTGGTTTCGTTTGAGGATGAGGCTAGGGAAACATTCAGAATAACAGCTCTGTAGTTGTGAATGGTGTTTACGGTAATTTGTCTAAAATAGTGAAGATTCAAAACTAATTTTTTTTTACTTCTAAACTGTCATGTGGTCTCCTCGATAACAGGACATAATAATAATTAGAAATTTCATTGCTTAACCCACTAACAATTTAGACGGTGTCAAGATACTTCAACATTTAAATATTGAGGATATTTTTGCAACTGCAGTTGTATTGTTCATTTGCAGGTCGATCACGTTACACATTGTATATAGGTTAAGTAGGTCATTCAAATTTAAAACAATTGAACGTGACAAAAACAACACATAATAAAATAAAATAAATAAAAATGAAAACACTTTGCAAAATGACTATTAAATTGTCGTAACGCGCGTTCGAAACGTTACGTGATTACCGCGTTGACTGCACTCATATCGTACTATTTATCGTAATCTACAAACGGTGTAAGAATTCAAAATATTTTACAACCAGTTACTGGTCCAGTAAACACACATCCGGGCGTCCGGTGTGACGTCGAAAAACAAAAAGTCCGAAATTACCAAACACGAGCATTGGTGTTTACTGTTTAGGAATAGGAACTAATAATTCGATTCTCAAGTCACTAATAGACTAAACTAAGCACTTGGTGAAATAATTTTGTCTATACTTATATTATAAAGAGGAAGTCTGTGAGAGATTGTAGCTTTGTAAGTTTGTATGTAATAGGGTACCTAATAATCACCCGAACCACTTAACAGATTTCAAAGATTATTTCACCGCATGGGCGTATATAGAGGGCATTATAGGGCCGTGCCCAACCCAAGATGCTGGTCACTGACTCAAAATGCCAAGCCGGTCATTAAAAAATCCAGTCGGCGCGAGCCCCCTGGCAAACAGGCCTAGATACGCCTATGTTCATCTGCGTGTAGAAGAGACTTTCTGGATAGTTACAGGCTATATTTTATCCCGCGGGTTCGCCTGCGTTCTTTACAATATGCACGCGAAAGAAAAACACTTTCGATTTAATACCGATTAAATTCAAAAGGTCTTTCGTTGGTTGATAAAATAAATTGACCGTCCACATTCACTGCTAACAATCGCTACGCGCTACGCTTGTAGCCGATCTCGTGGAGTTTCCGCTAAGTAGCGGAAATCGCGTACGGCGTAGGCGCATGCTGTGGGTTCCTGGCAGTGAAAGTGTTGACGACCCATGAACATGCTCCTTAAATCTCCTCGGCTTAGCGTTTTGCCGATTGCTTTCTCAACTACGATTTCAAATCCAGCTTGTTTACCTTTTAAGCAATGTCAAAATATTTATTTAAACAATAATTCTAAATCAAAAGTACAGTAAAGGACATGAAATAAACGTTAAATTAGAACTAGCTGAAATTAAATTAACATGACTAGGGTAAACATTAAAAAACGGCCATCTAAATTTGGATCCCTAGTTAGCGTACCCAAGTACTCATCACGCAGGCAGCATTCCGGCGCTGGATGCAGCAGAAATCATTTGCGCAAGAAAGCTTGCGTTGGCACCCGTTGCCTCCCTCAACCGTCTGGCGAGTGACTTGTGGAGCTCTCGCGCACTCCCACGGTCCCAATGTCTCGGCGCCAAGTGCAACAAACTAATTATTAAGTCATACTAAATTCAAAATTGCATTTAATTAATTTAATTGCCTCTGAAACAGTTCCACCTACATTAATTTGTGCCATCGATAGCTCCACTTAAACTTCAAACAGTAAAGTAAAGTATGAGTAAATAACTAAATTCCTTAAAGAGCGAGCATACTTCATTCTCGACAGGCGAACAATGATTATAACACCATTTAAACTAATTCTACTCATTCAAAAATAGTCTTTAAATTCAGCGCTATAAGAACTTTAACTAATGCAGCAACTTATAACAATAGGTTTAATAACACTAATAGCGTTTGTGTTATTGGAAAGTAGCCCTTATGGTGAAGGGAACAAGTGCATTGACAGATGCATGCGCAGGAGTCTAAACCGGTATTAGTTTGTCTAACTGTACGCGACCGAACTCGATATTATTTGAGCCAAAGGGCTCGTACAGAGTATCTTTGAGATAGTTCACTTGATAAAGTTAACTAAATTACGTACCGAGTGTACGTTGGTAATTGGTAACGCATTAATAACTTCAAAAGTATATGTGAAGTCCCCAACCGGCACTAAGCCCGCGTGGGGATTGCCCCGTGCCCATTCCCTTTCATTCATGCCAATAAATCGTATATAAGTTGATGAAGATAGGAAATTCAGGATACAAAAATGTCAATAGACGGCCTTCCATGTATTGAGGTCGTTCCAAACTGAGGTCGCATAACCGTGAGAAATACAGGATAGCCAGTTTTATAGACTTAAAATAACCATATCATATCATCAACAAACATTAATATTATATATCATTAATAATCAGCCCGTGGTCAGCTTTGACACCTATATTATAGCCAAGATTTGGCATATACACTAGTTTTACGAAGGCAACTGCCATCTGACCTTCCAAGCCAGAGCCAAAGCTCTGAAAATCTCTTGAAGAGCTCTTTGAGTAATTGATTCCATGGATTAAAACGTACAACTCAACTCAAGGGACAACAAGACCTTGCTGGGATTAGAGCGATTTCCTCACGATGTTTTCCTTCACCGGAAAACTACTGTTAAATATTAAATAATAGTTCGTAAATGAACATACATGGTTAGTATTTAGATAGTATTGAACATGCAATTACTATTAGGCATAACTGGAAAATAGTTAATAGTTACTTAAGTCAGCCTTGAATATTTTGTCAAAACATTGCGTTGAAAGAGTAATGCCGAGGAAGGTCAATAGTCCAGTAAATGAACTGACAACTCGTATGGAAAAAATGACAATTTTGGAAATAATTTATAATAGCTTATTTTTTATATGTAACGGATATATTATCAATTAAATAGTTACCCAGCGACCAAATCCGACAAAATTTCAAACATCAAAAAAATGATAAGTTAACTAACTTCTGAAAAGTCAGAAAAAATATTAATAAATATTTTTGTCTTTAGTTTGGTTCATTTACATTTGCTCTATAATATTCAAGATAAATCGTATAAAAAAAGACAATGCATGCTTCATTGAAATCTACATAATTACTTCCGGGTGGAAAGTTTGTCGGATTCTTGAATATATCATCTTAGAATAACATTTTCAAATGAAATCAACAAAAAAAACGCTATTATAAATTAATGTTTTTCAAAACCGTATTTTGCCTGGAGTACAAGACCTTGAATACGGCCGCAGACTATTTACAAATAATTGTAGTCTGTACCTACTCATAATTCAATGTCTTACGGTCTATTTAAACTGTACACACTTATTATTTCGTCATAATACTAGAGCAGTATGACCCATAATATGTGTTAAAAATTAAGTCTTCGATTCATAATTGCACCCCTTTTTTATGGTGGTCCAAGAAGTTGAACTCTCATTTTTAGTTTGTTTTTAAGTCAGTTGCGGTCCTGTCAACTTTGTGTCGAGGGTTAAAAACGATAAGACTGTATGAATGCATTCAAATCCACAACCGTCTATGTTGTTCTTAATGCTTAAGATTTGTTTTTACCTGGGACCCTAAGGGGGTTACCCTTAGGGTATGAATTTTCAAAAACGCTGAAATCACTTTTCTTTTGTTTCATTATCTTTACTTAATTTAATTAATTCCCATACAATTTTCCAAACCTTATATCAGCCTCTGAAGAAATTATATCAAAAAAAAGGCCGCGCTATGTCCTATTCTGAGGTCCAAAGTGCCAACAAAACCGGTTCAGTAGTTTTTGCTAGAATTTGCCACCAAAATGATACTGGATGTCATCGCCGCCACGCGACGTCCACTGGACAACAAAAGATGGCGCTGTTGCGACCACACGACTTTATCCAATCGGTGAGTCTCAAATTTGGTCTGCCGGTCACCTGAACTCTATCAAACTTTTTTATACGTTTCATATGGTTTGACGGAGTTTAGACGCCTACAAAAAACCGGAGAACGACCTACTAAGGCTAGAATATTGGCGACGTTCTGCATCGCGCTATTGAATATATAGTTATGTTGCATAAATACAATTTCCTTCGGAGTCTCCTTATTATGTCTCTGTGACAACATCAACGAATTTTCACATTTATGATATCATTGTGACAAAATATTATTATATATTATTATTAATGAAACTAACGCAGTGTGTCGCGTTGTTACGGTACAATACAATTATACACTGCGGTTTTGTAAGCTCTATAAAACATCCCGTGCAGGGCAAAATTCATTTTATATCATTTGTTTGTATTTACCGTACCTCGGTGATGTCATATGAATTCGTCATTGTGTAGTTGTAATAAGCAATCAGGAGTGACCTCGCTGAGTTGTGTTGTGTCAGCCGATATACTACTGTAGTTCACGTTGTGTCATTTGTGTCAATGCACTGGAAGATTAGTATGGCATACAAAACTGTGGGACTGGACTATGCTGGGCCCGTTTTTTGAAGTAGTATCACGTAGCTATATTCTATGTATGTATGTAGCAAAACTCATAACTACTTACTTACAATCGATTTATTTATTCATTTCGATGTTTCGGATGTGTTGGTACATCTTTGGTAATAGTCATTCCCGGTAAGCCCTAACCAAAAGATGTCGATGTTATAGTTATACCCCGTTATTCATAAATTGAACAAACCTCTGTTAGCTAAAGTATTTTGTCCCTTTCTTACAGACAAAAATATCAAAGTGATAAGTATAAGGAAGAACGAATTTCACTAAAATACATTTTGAGACTTTACAACGATTAGTCTCGGCTGAGTTTGTACCTATATATTTTCCACATAAAAAAAAGCACATGAGCGACGCACCCAGCCAGTAATTTACTTTTTCCTATTGAAGTTATTATAATTTATTTGCTTCTCTTTTTTTGTCACGATTATTTTTGCTTTCCTCTTTCATTTCATCCGGTTTCATTATTTATATACCAGCTAATGTGATCATATTCAGCGAATAAATTATCATTCATTCATTTTCAACACGCCGTGGTCGAAATCGGTCAATATCATAATGATGATGTTTTTCACTTTAAAAATGCAAATTGAAAAAGTGTTCTTTACCTTTCCCGAGTCCCACGCCACGCCACGTGAACCCACAACGTGACCGTGTGTTTGCAAAAGACTTGAGGTTTACAAACACAACAAATGAACGGCCAAGTCTGCACTGGCTAATGGCACTTGGCGAAAAAACTGATGTTTTACTTATTTTATACTCACTAAATAAGAATATGATTCTTGTTTATTATTAAAAGAGTAGGTATATATTTAATTATGCATTAGGAATTTGCCTTCTAGACTTTAGTTTAAAAATATATATGTTTGACGTATCACTCCATCCGGTGGTGTGAATCGTACATTGGATTAGCTTGTCGGAATAATGAGTAGATAATAGTGGGAATGTATTAAAATCGGTTTTTTTCAGTAATCTATCGGAATCATCAGTATGTCTTTTATATTTCAGTTGATAAAACACTTAAGGTATTTTAATCATCCTATATACGAACTAAATAATACGTAGTTAGTTCGGAATTTTTCGGTATGACGTCCGTGCAGGGACTTTATCGTTTGCTACGCAATTGTATTCCTTACCAGTGTCTGTCATTGTCTTAGCCCTTAGGTCAGATTCATACTGAAATAAGTACCAAACATGAGGTTAAGTGTCAAAATCGTATGGACTAATCTGGGGATAATCTCTAATTTTGGGGTTATTGGTAATACTTATACACCTCATTCTAGATAACATTATAATTTTAACGGATTGTTTTACATATTATGATCATTAAGGGCTTTTCAAACATAGCAATACAATTGTTTTTGCGTTTCAAAATTGGTTTTCCTTGAAATCGCATTACGATTAACGCACGATATTACTAATCTTAATGGAAAGCGGACCGATTTTAGTACCCGCGAAAAAGGGAGAGGTAGCAATTAACTATTACATTTAACATCTGGCATACATTAATAGCGTAAACACTAACCTTAAGGTTGAGTTTATGTTTTCCAGCCTGTATTAGTATAGTAACGAAAGGTCAAGTGGGTAAGAGAAATACCGGGACACGAAAACTTATATCCCTTGATAATGGACTTAAGAGGAAACACAACGGCCGTTTTTTCCATAGAAACGTAGTCGCCTGTTTTCTCCCTGGATAATGGCAGTAGAACAATTTTTTTTTACATAAATCTACGGCTACTTTTGACATATTCCTATGTTTTCCTTTTTTCATAAGTTTATTCTTAAAAGAGATATTAACCGTCAATAACCTAAAAAAATGCCAGATTTTCCGCTGTGTTCAAACATCAAGAAAACAACTTTGACTAGATTATTAAAAAAAAGGAAAACATAGGAACAAGGCCAAAGCCTTTCTTTGATTTCTAATAAAAAGAATAGTTAAATAGGTCAAGTTTTGGAGGAGAAATCAGGGGACTACGAAATTGTATGTACCTTTAATAGGTATTTTCGGCCCAAGCTGTAGTTGTCTCTATCGCGCTCTGCGAGGGGAGGCTTGAGGTTGGCGCGACAGCAATACATTTTACAAATACCTATTTCTCAATTATCTCGACCATAGTGTTTCCTCTTAAGAATACTGTTGATTCTGTTAACCCAAAAAACTCAAGAAACTAAAGGTGGTTCGCTTTCCACACAAAACGTTATAAGACATTCGCAGGCTAACAGCGTGATATTTTAAGAAACTTATGTAATAAAATAAAATAAACTCAAATTATTTGTGATTAAACAAGTTTTTTTCTAGAAAATGGGGAATTTCGCGCAAATGGAAAGTCAATCTATGAAAGATTGTTACATAAGTTTCTTAAAATATCTTGACGTTAATCTGCCAATGTCAAAAAATGTTTTTGTTGTTTGGTCGGCGAACCACCTTAAGAACTCGTAATAATATTTCCCTATGCCCGTGGTCTCCGATTGACGCGCAAGCGCAAAACGAAATCTTCGCATTTTATTACAAGCTTTCATTTAAGTTGAAGTGGTCGTTTGTTAGTTTGTAAGTGAGGGACAAAACTTGGAAGTTAAATTTGACCCATTTCCCGGTGACCTTTTGAGCTGAAATTTTGGGTAAAGAAACGGCACCATCGCGCTGATTTAATGATTGAGACAGAAGGTAGCCACGGGAATTCAGTACTTAGCCGACGTAACCTTGCTAAGTTTGTGCTCGATAGAATTGTCTCAATGAGTTGTTGATGACGGTATACAAAAAAGTACAGTTGGCAACAAAAGCTTGTACCAAAAATGAAATTTTTGACACAAACATACTTAAAATAAAATGATAGGATTCGCATGCTCGATGATTTCAAGGGGGTAAGTCTGGTTTTAGTTGTTCACACGCAAAATATCGTTCGTTTGTGTCTTATCACAACTATAATTAGCTATTATCAGAATTATCCTTATCTGCGTTATCTGGAAAAACACTACACTTTCAGATTCTAAGATCTCGATAACACAAATTTACAATAGCAACAATCTAGTATCCGTTTAAAAACACCATGATTAGATTATGTTGATAGGCAGATGATAATATACGTCCGACTGTTTGCCATAGAACCCCCCTCCCCCCCTTCCAGGGGGAATCTCATAGAGGGCTATGTCTTATTCTTGGATGTGTTTTATGGATTCAACTACCTGAATCTGTGAAATATATTATATTTTAGTCTACTACACGTAACGTAACACAAGCCTTTGTTGAGCTTAATCGTACTATGGGGGCTAGAGCGATATGTGTGAGATTATCGTCTAATATTTATTAATAATTAAAGGTGTGTATGCATATGAGACTGTACTGATTAATTTACCAATATGTACAATACAATCCCATAAAAAACATTCCATGTAAAAAAGAGGCCAAGTCTCGAAACTCTTCCACCGTAAAAAGTTGTGAGATATTTCGTAGAGCCAAGTCTCAGGCATTCTTATTAATCTTTATTTGCTTGCTAAATAAAATTCTGTAACTTGGCAATCACACTACTTACCTGTATTTACGGATTTCTGTATACATTGTGTGATTGCTAAGTCACAAAATCTTATTTAGCAAGCAAATAAAGATTAATAAGAATGCCTGAGACTTGGCTCTACGAAATATCTCACAACTTTTTACGGTGGAAGAGTTTCGAGACTCGGCCTCTTTTTTACATGGAATGTTTTTTATGGGATCTCACTTCTTTTTGTACGTTATTGTGTTATCAATACACACGAATTATGGATGCAGTCCCATTCTTGCTTTTTCATGTTTTGACTCTTTCACTGCAAATATAACGTAATCCTATATATTTATATCGGATTACAAAGTTATTTATGCAGTTGGTATATCTAGAAAACTGGAGTGAAATTGTTTTTTTTTTATCTTGATTTATTTATACTCTAAACACTAATTGTATTCTAAATTTGAAGCTTCTATATCTGCTAGAAGTGCCTTAGACTTTTGATGATCGGTGAGTCAGTGAGTGACAAAATTAAGAAACTTTGACTAGTTCTAATTTTTAAACCACTGGTTCAAATTGGATGAAATTTGAAATATATCGTGGTTTTACAATGCGTACTTGGTTACTGAAAATTCAGGCTTGTAGTTTTATCCACAACGAAAAGTTATAGGGGGGTCAGAAATGGCCGTGCCGCTCGCTGTTTTGCTCGACTTGGCGGGGGCACTGCCCCCGCCAAGTCGAGCAAAACATAATATTTTTATAATAATATTTATTTATTATTATTAAGCATAATATTTTTATTCCTTATTTTCGTTTTTCCCCATAATATTTATTTTCCATGCGTTATTACTACCAGCATTTAATTTTCTCATTAATTTCTACTCGTTTTTGTTAGTCGTAATATTTTAGTGGACACCGTAAGTGGGAGTAGTTCCAAATGTCAGCTTTATACTCACACTCACAGTCACAGTCACATTCATAACCTGTGCGGCAATAAAGCAACAATTGGTCTTTGCCGGTGAATCATTGCCACTGTCCAAGGTCCATAAAATATCTTTATTTTCCATATTAGCTCATGCTAATGCGAGATCATCTCGATTGTATTCTGAGGGACTTCTGGGTCCAGTTGCTGTTTAATCAAAGGAGAGACTAAACCTTTAACGTTCATAAGTTCATTGGTGAGGTAGGGCACAGCGAAATATCATCCCGCTCTAATGTGGAGCAGCCCAACTGGGGAAGTACCTCCGCCTTGCAGAAGACCACCGCCATAATAACACTACTACTTGTTCTGTAGTAGTGCTGTGTTCCTGGAGGTGAGCAAGGTCGCCAGAGCTCCCGAGGATGCGTTGTGTTGAGAGCGAGGGAATTTGTTCCTTTAGCTGTCAACACGGCGAATCCTCAAATATATCAAGGGTCGGCAACGCCCTTTGGAGTAGCATGCGTCTATAGGCTGCGGTGTCCGCTTACCATCAGGCAGGCCGTACGCTTGCTTGCCACCGTCGTTGTATAAAAAAAGGCTCTGCCTCGCTAAAGGACAAGAGGGCGCGGACGTTTTTTCCATAGGGTTCCTCAGGGAACACGGAAATATTCCGAAGAGTTAAGAGTTACTTGTCTGGAACCATAATTATTCCGAAATTTCGAAATTCCGAACGTCATTTTCCATTCAACGATAATTTGGACGCAGATGATTTAATAGAATATATAAAGTAACTAACGTAACGTACGTGTTGGTATACTAAAATCGAAAAAATCCTTCAGCGGTACACGGTTTTCTAAATTCTGAAAAAATATGCTTTCGGACAAATTACTTCGGAAGTACGTAGTGTATCCATATAATATAAGCATCGGCAATCACGAACCGCAAATACCAATTAAATCATAATTTAAGCACAAACCACAATGTTATCCATTAGCAACAAAAACACTACCTACTGTAGAAATGCGATAAGGTAGCCGACCCCTGATAGCATAATGACTCAAATTACTCGAAAGTAACGGGATTTTCTGCGCTTGCTCATAATGACCATCTTTTTAGGGTTCCGTAGCCGAAACGGCAATATGGAACCCGCAGTTGTGTCTGTCAGCATTTGACCCACAGACATGATATTTTACCTGCCTTCTTGAATTATAATTATTTGAATACTTTAGGTCTTTCGGGAAACAGTTTTCCGTAGGTACGCTCCTTGAACATTATATTATACAACCTTCTGCCCGCGACTGTCCGCGTGGAACTCGTTTATATCGTAGCTCCATACAAACTTCTACCCAACATTTCACCCTCTTAAGGGATGATTACCAGGATAAAAACTAGTCTATGTCCTTCCCCGGGTCTCAAACTATCTCTTTACCAAATTTAATCTAAATCGGTTCAGCGATTTAAACGTGTAGAGATATGTGAGGCATTCAGATTCCGTATTATGTAGATGTCTGATCGAATTACCAAATCCAAGATCTTCAATAAGTCATACATTATCCGAGCGACATCCCTACGAATTGACTAATGTATCCTAGTAGGGATGCCAGCAGACAAGGCACCAAGGTCTCAAAGTTTCAGTTTTGGGTTTTACCAGATCTGATTCGATAGGTATGTCATATACCCGTTCTGGAATATTCTGATTTATTAATGCACGGATCATAATAATATTATCATAACGATTGCGTAGCTTACTTGATACATTTGCGATTCGACGCAGACTTGTAGGTGCGAAAAAAGTTACTTTGCTAATGCTCAAAACTCAATACATCTTTATTTACTAAACGGGACTTGATCGCTTATAATACCAAAGCTCAAATCTTATTTTTGCTGCCTGTAAACTGTTTGTTAGCTCTTAAAGCAGTGCCGACTAAATGATACAATTTGGCAACAATATTTTGTCCTACATCGCCTTGAACTGTACTTGGTTTCCAATTCCAAAGTTAAAACGAAGCGCTCCAGACTACCGTGTTCTTAATACTCTAAGACTAGTGCCTCTATGAGCTGTAGAACTAACAAAGCTGTCTTTTTTATTATTATTAATTTTATATTGTGACTCAACAACGACAAAAAAAGAACGAACCTGTTCACAAAATTTCTCGAGAATCGGTTGAGAAATGCGACCTGTGTACCTATAGGAGAACAGCGGGACAGACACCGGTCAAACGATCTTAGGCCCAAGCTGAAGCATAGAACTTCGTTCGCTTCGCTCGCTCGTTCCAAAAATGTTAGCTGTTACACGCGTACATTTATCTCTCGTTTATAAAACAGAATCCAGCGGCGCTACCACGAACTTCGAAAGTCGAAGTTCGTAATACATGCATCCCTGTGACTCGAATTAGGGAGTGCGATAGAGATAGAAATACCCGAACTTCGACTTTCGAAGTTCGTGGTAGCGCCGCAGTTTGTGATTCGAACGCCAATGCAACGGCAGGTTATCATTATCAAAGATAATATTATTACGTGAGTTATTAAGTTACGCCGACACTTTGCTCGTAAACATATCAGAAATCGCTCTGAGCACAAAATGAAGGATTTATAGAACAATTAGAAGATAATATTGTGTTTAAACTGCTCGTAAAACTTGTCAGTCTCCTGGGTTACTAGCTGTGCTTTGAATGGATAAAAATATCCAGGACTCTTTCTCTTTTAACAACTATGTAAATCAATCATCATCAACATCGAATTTTTATGGTAATGTAAATCATAGGTGCATATTGTTTTCCAGAGATTGAATGAAAGTATAGGCCAGGGCCAGTTAATAACATTAGAGTAGATGTAATAAATCTAATATTATACTACTTAATAACTTTACTCTACTTAAAGATGAAATAAAAGAAGGTCTCATTGTGGGGCAATTGAGTATCTGGATAATGAACATGTCAGATATGAGCATATGAGATTAGCAAAGTGTCTAATCTCCGTACAAGTTTTAAATCTTTTGTACACATAACACTCTATGAAATGAATACCCCTCGTCTTATAAGCATCGTAAATTACTCTGCATTTATAGCACTAGGTTTATTACATCGCAGTCTTCATAAAAAGAAAACTTAAAATAAACTACAAATAACTAGGTATAAAAACAACTTTAGATGATAAAATTGAGCTTGATAATAAAATTGTGCATATTACGATAAAACTCTAGACTATCTTCATATAAATCCTGTCCACTCAAAAAAGATTACAATTCTTCCAGATAACAAGTATCGAACATACACCCAAGCATCCAAAGTTACATCGTGCAGTACCTAAGTAGATTCAATTTGAGATTAAGCTGATCAGCTTTAAACAGACCCTGTACTTGAAACTTGTTCTGTTTAAAACCGCCTAGCTGCTAATAAATGTTATTAATAACATGGGAAGGTATTTATTTAAAATGAGCTTTTAGATAATATTCTTACCGTACGATCCAGTTCTTTGAAATATATGATCGGTATACATCAAAATAACTTGCAATTTAAGGACACCTGACACTTATGATAAAATTAAACTGCATATCATGCCAGTTTTCTAACAGTTAATAGTAATAGTTTAAGGAAATTTTATGACCGAGAAAGCTATGATATAGTTAATGAAGATATACTAGCAAGTAACAAGTCCGCTCACAGAGCTTTAAGTGCTTTGTACTAAACGCAGTTTATATTAGATAGGCGCATTACACGTAATGGTTGCGGAAATATATATTTTCCAGTTTAACTAAGTAAATAAGGTTAACAGGCTAACGTGGAAAAACTTGATTATAACTCTTTTATAAGGAATGTTGCCTATTTATAGCCAGAAGCCGGTTCAGAAACTTCGAGTTTTGACATATTATATGTGAAATTTCTCTTATTTTTATTTTATGGTTGAATGTTGCTTTCAAAAATGTCATAATGTCATTAATTGCTAATGGTAAGTACTTCTAAATTATAGACTTAGAGGTTTAACAAATAAACAATTATGTAGAGAGCTACTTAAAACATAACAGAAATGTTATGTAAAAAATAGTCTTGAAACAACTGACATTGACAGAGTTTACTCAAGGCTTTACAAAAGTAAACTTTCCAACTAAATCATAAAATTCCCATAGACAATCTCGTAAACATAGTGAGACTCAGTTGATAACATTTTTGAAACTTAACGATTACACGATAACAATACGTAAACATAAACCAGTTCTAGCATTTTACTATCTGCGATAGTAAAACTTACATCCGAACCAAACTCGTTAAAACGATCACTTAAATTTCTTAATTAAAACCAAACGTCCGACTGATTATTTGAAAAGAGCTCCAAACAATCAATGGTGTCATTCATAAATTTCAAAATCACTCACCGTCTATATCACTGCACTTAAATTAAAATCACTTAACACAATTAACTATGTCGATATTTGAAACACTGGGCCAAAAACGTAGCCTTGTGGCACTGCGGATTTAGAATACAAAAAGTGTTTTACAAATTTCGATTTCGACACGTGTGCGCGAGTTCGTGGACGCGTGTCTCTCAATAGCTGCCGGTTATAAACTGACGAGCCGAGCCGAGCCATCGCTGCGCGCGCGTCGATGTTTACTAACCCCATGTGCAGTGTAATCAAACGCTGTATTCAATCCTGAGCCTTGCACTCATGTGTTTACAGATACATTTTCTTTAGCATTTCAATTCAGATGCTTATCTGTATTAGTAAGTCGGCAACAACACATGTATTTGTCATTATATGAATGAAGAACTCTACGCTAGAGCTTTGCGCCGGCGCGTTTCATTTATAACCTTAATTGATGTGTTCTTTCTTCCACTTGTGAGATGTCCTTCGGGGTATTACATTATCTTGAAGTGAATCATGTTGTTTTACTCTAGGATTTTATGAGGCTGAAATCGATAGTTTCTTAGAAAATACATGATTTATGTGACAACACATTTAACAGCTATAATTTCGTCTTAGTGTACATTAGTACATTTATATCATTTCTAAGAAATTGCAGCTGTTGGAATTGGTCCAAATAGTTGACGAAACCCCGAGGACAATAGTTTTTTGTTTCGGATTAATGACTTTGCCGACAATGAGTTGCTGAGTACTTTTTTAGTGCATTCAATCTTTTTAAGTACTGATAAAATCCTTAATTGGCTAATTAGGTGTTATTACTGTTATTAGCTTTGGTTTTGTTATTCAGTCTTTCTTATGTTGTTGTTCAATATGGTTGCTTATATTTTATTAATTTGTTGAAATTTTCTTTTGAATTCTTTCAATACACTGAATAATCCAGCATATGACCTAGTTTTCTAAACTGAATTCAATTCAATTCGGTTTTTAAAACTAGGTACTTACCTATGTTTCTCTTGCTCATCCCTTTTCCTATGTAGGAACCTTCAAATGTATTGGAGAAAAGACTGCTTAGGTATTGTTAATGTATCTCTATTTTTTACATGTAAAACATTAATGACGTATAATTTAGAATCAACAATAGATAATACTTATTGACTTATAACTTATAAGTGCCCTTGTGGCCTTTTTGCATTATAAATATATTGTTTATTTTTGCTTCAAAAATAACATAACATATGTAATCTTAATGTTTATCAATTTGTCTTCTGAAAAATTTCATCAAACGCTTGTTCTTTAGATTTGAATCAACTCCATCAAATGTGTAGGCAGTGTAGGCGCCCTGATCTCAACTACGCCTTATCTGAATAAATGAATAACGAATGATAGTGCAGGATAACCATGTTTAGAGACTTGTGATTTGCATGGTCTTGTTTCGTATCTAATACTTCTATATTTGTTCTTATCTGCCTACAATATTGTCAATGATCCTTATTTGTATACTCAATACGAAATGCACCACAAATTTATGGAAAACTTAGTTTCAATGAGGTCAATTTGAAATATACAATGCGCATTTTAATTTTCCCACTTGCGTTCTCTTGAAGAACTTGTCAGAACAGAACGTCGCGTTAAACACATTGAAGTCAAATTACAAATCAAAATAATGGCGTAGTCGATCCTGTGCCAGGATACACACTAACTAGTAAAATTACTTCGACCATCACTAATTAACCACAAATAAAATATTAAAACGATGTAGTAATATAGGGAAATAAGTGATTTGTAGAAACGGTTAATACGAATAATACAAACTGTGTAGTTGATTCTTGAATTGACAATAATTAATAAGACGATGAATGAGCGAGTTCCGAATAAGCCAATGGACTTTGATTCTCAAGGTAAATGGGTTTTATCTAAGTCTAAAGTAGAATCAAACAACGGTACCAGTGGCGGATCCAGATTTTTTGGCTCTGAGGTTAGATTTTGGCACGACTCGTCAGATGTTGGAGCCTCCTATTGGATCCGCTACTGAACGGTACCACCAGTAATGAAAGACAAAATGTACCTTGAACTCAAACAGTACTTAAATGAAAGTTATGATAGAGACACCATAAATGATTAGTCTAATAATTAATTATTACCTTTACATAAAAGTCATAAGTTTGATAATCTATAATCTTAATACCTAGTGTACATTGAACGCTAAAAATAAAATGAACTCACTAAAACATCGCCTAAACAAATAACAAAAACGATAAATAAATAAAAACAGACTATAAAAAATACACATTACAAATAATTTTATTTGTATAAGGGACTAGAGACATAAGAAGATATTATTAAATATTTAAAATGTGACGCAATGTGATACGTACGTTGTTGTATTTGGTAAATATTTTATACATGCCTATTTATTTAGTCTTTACAATTTCATTCAATTCATCCAAACATGAGAGGTGTTGTTTACCACCAAGTGCACCGACTGACAAAAGTATTTAAAAATCAATATAACCAGAACAGAATTAAACTTATAGGTCAGAATGAGTTGACTTGCTAAAATAAAGTAACCGCAATTTTTCCATGACTTAACGCAATTAACTTAGGTTCAAATTGGAATGAAGAGAAAACGTTAAACATATAACAATATTCTTGGAAAACATTGCGAATTTAATTAGAGAATGTTAATTAAGTGACCTCATTCAACAAATCTAATTCGAGTACATTGAAAGAGTGACACCTTCTTGTTTAAAAAGAGGTTTGTGGTCAGTCAGAAACGAAAAATATACAATACAGTGATACGAATAGAAACAAAAATAATATACTTAGAAGCTGTCAGCTAGTATCTCATGTATACCTAGCCTACCAATTAAAGACTTAAAATGCTTCTGTTAACCCTTTAATTCGCAAAAAATAGCTAAGGTTCATAGTTCAAGCACAGTATAGAAGAATAATACAGTAGGTAATCTGAGGCCGTTTAGGAGCGTTCGTTACCTACTTTCGGTTGGTGCGCAGGGCTGTGTCAAGTTTGTGGCGTGGCATACCTATAATACTAATTTTGCTTTTAAGTATGCAAAGTATTTCTGTTACAGTTTAATAGACAATATTGCATACACAAAGTAATAATATTATAGATAGTTAGGTATGTGTTTTTAGTTTCCCACTTAATCGAATATTTTAATACCACTATACTATGCCTAAAATATTTCCTAGTAAGTATAATAGTTGCTAAACTGCACTAGGTTGGTAGGTGCTTAATTACAAGCCTATTCGGCTCCTTGTGATATCGTGGCACTGGCGGCTCGCTGTCTTCATACCTACGAGGCGGCTTCCTTTGACGTACCGAGTGAGAACGAGCGAACACCGCAACGGCGCGGCCCCGATTGAAGCATTCTCCATCATTCCCGAAGGCTATGTGTGTGTGCGTACCGAACACTCGCGCATGTGTGCAGCCGTGCGATGTACCTTTGTTCGAAGTTTATCTACTGTTCCTATACTGTGGTTCAAGTCGGGTGTCGCTAAATAGCCCAAACAGTACTGGTCAGGAAAAAAATAAAAAAGACGGTCAACGGGTATGTCTAGCCGGCTGGACAATGCGAATTAAAGGGTATAACGTTTGTTTTGTCCCTTACTTGCCTTGTAATTTGGCCCAACTGGGGAAGTACCTCCGCCTTGCATAAGACCACGGCCATAATAACACTACTACTTGCTCTGTAGTAGTGTTGTGTTCCTGGAGGTGAGCAAGGTCGCCAGAGCTCCCGAGGATGCGTTGTGTTGAGAGCGAGGGAATTTGTTCCTTCAGCTGTCAAAACGGCGAATCCTCAAACATATCAAGTTACTCCTTTGGATTTGCATGCGTCTATAGGCTGCGGTGTCCGCTTACCATCAGGCGGGCCGTACGCTTGTTTGCCACCGTCACGGAATAAAGAATCCATGCCACCGTCGTTGTATAAAAAAATAACTTTATCGCTATTAAAATAGGTTTGTTGAACGTTTATGAATACGGTAGTCATATTTTTAAACATTGTTGTCATCATTTTCATCATCATCATTATCATCATATCAGCCGAAAGACGTCCACTGCTGGACACAGGCCGCCCCCAAAGAGAGCCACAAGGACCGGTCCTACGTCGCCCGCACCGAGCGGACTCCTGCGAACATTAGTCCACCTTGTGAGGGGTCTACCCACGTTGCGCCTTCCGGTACTTTGTCGTCACTTGAGTACCTTTCCACCCCAATAGTATTGTATGATTCATTAATTATTGTTGTATGATTCATAGGTAATGAGAAAATACTCTAAAATGTTATTGGTGGCTCTTGATACGAAGATCCAAGCGCAGCAGCGGTTGCAAGCCAAAGACACAGGGTTCGATTCCCGGTCTGTTCCGCTAGTGTGTCCAATTTTTTTTATTTGTTCTTAGTTGTTCTTAGTATCAATAGGTAGTCCAAGGAATAAGTAAATAAGATTTGTTCTCACTTGTATTATCATTAATATATAGGAGTAACAGAGATAAGAAATATAGAATAACAATGTATAAGTAGAAATATATAAAATAATGCCTGTAGTAGAATAGAAATAAGATAAAACATTGTAAAAAAAGAAGATACAATATTGTATTAGATATTTGTCAACAAAAGTCTCTGACCTTACCCACGTCAGGGGGACAAAAAAAAGAGGAATAGACGCGCGACTGGGTTTTCAGCCGGTAGGAGTCCGGCACTGTCTGGGTCCTCCCTTCCCAGTCGTCCAATGCAGGATTTTCCCAGTCGCGCGCCCACATCCCTAGTCATAGTAAGAAAATAATAATAATAATAGGTAGTCCAGGACTAAGGGTGGGGTGCACGAACCAACGACCGATCAATGTTAAATATGGCGCCTGCAGCTGTCATTCCATAGAAACTTGTCAAACTGTCCATACATTCAGATTTTAACGAACACCGCTTACGATTACGAACGGTTTGGTGCAACCCGCCCTAAAGGATCATTTACATAGCACAACAAGTTGTACAACTCACGTGCGAGTTCTATTACATTGCAGGGTTTGGTTGAATTCGTCGTATTTCGGCCCGCAGCAAGCAATGTAAAAAATCCTTTTGAAATCGTAAGCGGTGTTCGTTAAAAATATGGACAGTTTGACAAGTTTCTGTGGACGAACAGATTTAACATCGGTCTGTAATCGTAAGTAAGAAAAATATTTATTCGTTACAAAGACATAACAACAAATTGTAGACAATCGCAACTCAGCGTGAGTTGGTGCAAATAACTCGCCAAGTTACTAACAACAGAAGTTGCACATTGTTGCACTAGCAATAGTTAGCTAGGGGAAACTATTCGCGACAGTAAAATAACTATTACAGTTTCACGGGTCGCACTCATTTTTATTGACTGTACCATGATGGAGAATCAACTGTATTTAATTCTCGACATGGTTCATATTCGTTTGCAGGAAGTATTTAAGGGCAAGTTACACTATCGTTCCTGGTCGTTAACGTTTAGTTTATATTGTTTCCGCTGCTCCAGATTTAATGGCAGCTGGTGTACAATACGTTTCTGGAGTTTTTTTATTCTACGACGGTGGTAAACAAGCATACTGCGTGCCCCGCTAATCGTGTATGTGAAATATCAAGTACAAAGCCAATATTTTGTGAAATTAAAGACGTGACCAATCCCCCGATTATCTTGGTTGTCACATTAGGCGTGAGGTGACAGGTGAGGTGAGAGTTGAGGCACAGTATAGAAGGTTTGATGTGACCAGTGAGTTGAAGGCGTACGATGCCGTCACAAAATATATAATTGTTTTAGAGAATTGCACTCCTGCAACTTGTTTTAAGGTCACCTCAACACTCACCCACAAGTGCATCTTGACGCCGCGATTCGTATTAACTAAGCGTAGGCAGAGGTACAGTTCCGTTATAGGCGTGACGGGTGGGGTGAGGCCCATGAGCGCGTAAAGAATAACAGCCCAGTGTTGTGTTCCTGGTGGTGAGTGGTGAGCGAGATCGTCAGGATCCTGAGGATGTGATGTGTGCGAGGGGTGCAATTGTACCTTAATTAGTCAATCCGGCGAATCCCCATATTCCCCATGAGATTAAGCATTTTTCTTTAGCTGTCAACACAACTAATCCTCGAGTCTATAAATGGTCGGCAACGCGCTTGTCATTCTTTTGGATACATCATTGGATCAGGTAGGTACAACCGTATGCTTGTTTGCGACCGTTGTAGTATAAAAAAAAGTCAGCAAGGCGCATGAAGGTTGGCAGCTCTATAGTGACAAGCGCCCATACGTGACGTCTCCTTATTCTTGAGATTATCTGAGTTGGCCGAATGGCATCAAACTGGCCCATTCAAAAAGCAACTATCGTCCAAGGTATAAGATTCTAATTCCAATGACAACTCTATAAAAAGTCGGCCACATTTTATAATCTCAACCACACGAAGTCGGCCTCACTATGTTTGCCATCGTCACCAAAAAAATATCATGATATTCCTCCCAGTTCAACCCTTAAATCAACAAACGGAAACCAAACACAGATTTGACCGAGAAATGTTAAGTTAACTTCTCAGCAGTTAAGATAACAGTTGAGTGTTAACTGAGCACACAGCCGCTGTTTACTCGGAGTTCTCCAGTTTAAGTTTTACCAGGGGTTAACCGTTCATGTCCCTGAGCTGTGATATCACTCATTTAAGGAGTTCTATCATCAAACGCTTGCAAGTGATCTGGGACTCTTAAGGCTGCACATTCGAAATTTTCGTGAAAATGAGTTGTTTTGTAACCGTTTTATACATTATAACGTAACATTCTTTGTGTCGGAAAAAATATATCATAATCTGCAAGATATGCGACGGGTCAAAGTTTTCGTAGAAATCCGTTTTAACAATAAAAGTTAGAGAAAAAGAAATCTAAAGTCACCCCTATTTTTTCACTTGTAACCATTTTACTGCTCCATTTTTTATCAGAATAATATGATATTTTATAACTTTCTTCATACAATAATGAACAAGGGCATCATTTTCTTCCTTTCCTAATTTTCTTAAAAATTTATCTCGTTTTCTGAAATATACCGCCAAAGTTCCTACGCCTCCCCGTTTTCGTCCATACGGTCAGTGCGGGACGAGACACGTTGCATGACGGACCTGTGTCAATTTGCGCTGCGCCGAAATTTTTTAATATTTGTGGAAATTGTGGACTATATTTGTTGCATAGAGTGGACAATCCATATTGTGATTCGTATAGTAGGTAACTAATAAACTTTTGCGTATAGTTTAGTTTTTAGTGACAGATAATTTTGTTGCATAGAGTGGACAATCTATTTCGTGGTTTGTAAAGTAGTAAATACTATAGACAAGACAGCTGACTGGCCATCCGTGCACTTTATATAAATATTTTGTATAAATATAGGATGGTCAGTTAACTGTGTTGGCGTTTGTACCTAATTAACATTTACGTAGGTATAGTTTAGATTTTGTTTTTAGTTCAAGATGGGAAATAATAATAATAATAAATTATTTATTTCAGGCCAGTTTGCCCATAGATTATTAGTAACATACAAACTTACGATACTAGAGTTAGTACGTCTTAGCTTAGGTCTCACAAATTTTTCAATAATTATTTTGGGTCTTTGGGGTTATATAAGCGCAGGAGGAAAATACGTAATATCAAGAAATTTTACAAGAGAAGAGGAAAAAGAATACACAAGTAAATACATATTCTATCAAAGTATCAAATATCTAAACAGTATCAAAATTGGGAAATCGCTAAAACCAGACACTTTATTAGTAAATATATTTACAATATCTATTGCTTAGGAGCATGAACAATTATAGAAACAATATTGTTTTATCTGCTCGTATTAATGACTGTCAAGTGTTAATAGAATAAGTTCTAATAAAAATAGTGGGCTTGGCAAATATTGTAAGTACCTACCTATGGGTTGCATGCCAACTCCAAGTTCGATACAGAGTTATTATTTGATATGAAACAAAGTATGGTTAAGGTACAACTAATCTATAAGTATATAAATATATACTTATAGATTAGTTGGCCTCGGCCTCGGGTAAATACCCGAGGCCGATTTCTGTACAGTCAGCATAATATAGTTAGTAGCAGCCAAGTTAGCCAAATATATCGGAACGTACATTCATCGAAATAGTCTTTGTTACTATAAGTAGGAGTAAGGAATGTGTTACGATATATTTGGCTACTTTGGATGCTACTAACTATCTGATGCTGACTGTACACGCCATCATCATCAAATCAAGGAAGTAGAACGTAATAAATATACCGAAAATTAGTTTAAAACTTAACAACCTTACACTTACACAAAAGGTAACGGACAGACAGACACACTTTCGCGTTTATAATATTAGTATGGAGTATGGATATCGAAGTATGGATAGTATGGATTATATGTCTTTCCCGCTCACGGGACAATGATGTCCCGGACCTTTGGGAGGCGTGCGTGGAGCTCTGAGCCAACACGTAGAGGCCCTTTTGACAATTTAATGAAATGCAAGGAGTACACCGAGCAGATGCTGTCTCTGCCCGTGTCATGGGACGCACACAGAAACAGCACCCGCTGGGGTGTAAGAGTCTATTGCTAGTTGATGGAATCTAAATAAAACGGGCTATTGGATGAAACATCGGACGCCTGCCCAATAAAACTGTTTCACATTTTATCTCTGGCAGACGGTAACTCGCTAACTGCTAGATGGGCCCCTATTAATAGCGACATTAAAAAATGGCCTAAGGGCAACAGTAGGTATGGATTATTATTATTACCTTTATATTTTTTTCGCACTATCCGTCTCTCTCTTATTAGAATATTTAGTAACAGAGGTATAGTGCGAGAAAAATCGAAGGTATGTCGCGGCCGTCTAGTGCTAGGCGTGCTGAGGGCCTACCGCGAAACGAAACCGAACTTCGTTTGTGTATCTCCCTCTCTGTCGCGCTTGCTAGTTCGAGCGACAATGAGAGTTATTCGAACGAATTTCGTTTTCACTAGCACGGCTAGCACGAGACGGCCGCGACATACTCTCGATTTTTCTCACACTATACCTCTCTTTCCTAATGTTATAATAAGAGAAAGACCGATAGTGCGAGAAAAATCGAGTGTATGTCGCGGCCGTCTCGTGCTAGCCGTGCTGACGGAACTACACTAATCGTAAGTAAATAGTATTATAATAGTAAGGGACATAATTTTTGAACTTAATCAATTATGTAATTTTTGTATGACAAATATCACGTTTCAATTAAGCATGACGAATGTCACCCACCCAAGTCCACCCTTGCATTGGTAACGATGCGCGATGACGCGTCTGTAACTTAATCTATGTAACGCTTAATAAACGACGGCGGGTTGTGCGACTTGCGCGGGGAGAGGGTCGAGGCTCCGCCCATACGCTCAAGGACTTTAGCGGGTATACAAGCCTCAAGGGCCTTATCACACTGGCGATTTGCGACTTCGCCGCGACAGCACACCGTGATCGTCATCGTTTTGAATAGTCACACACAAACATTCACGATCATGGAGTTAAATCAGCGTTTTGAATAGTCACAATAAATAAGTTTGTACCAAAAATTTCATTTTTGGTACAACATTTTATCGCCAACCGTACTTTTCTGTATATCGTCATCGACTACTCATTGAGACGATTCTAACGAGCCCAAACTCAACGGGGTTACGTCGGTTAAGTACTGAATTCCCATGCCACCTTCTGTCTCCGTCATCAGATCAGCTTGACCAACATCATCATCATATCAGCAGAAACACGTCCACTGCTGGACATAGGCCTCCCCCTAAGAGTGCCGCAATGACCCCCAAGATTTACCAGGTCATCAGACCCCCGTCTACCCACACGCTGCGCCTATGCTGCTAGTGGTGATAGAATAGCGTCTAGAATATCGGTTTTTTAGCTCTGTACACTTACGAGGAGTCTATTAAACTACCGTGCACATAATTAATTACCTAATCTATCATTATTACTGATTATATTAATCATTTCACTTGTACATAAATAGTGTTATCAATAATAGTTATTTGTTATACAAGGGTGCAAAGTTGTATTTTACCCGCGAGTGTGGAATTGAAACACGAGCAAGCGAAAGGTTCAACTATAGCATCCTGAGCGTAGCGAGTGTTTCAACACACGAGAAGTAAAATACATTTGCACCCGTGTGTAACACAAAACTTTTCTCCTCACTGTAGCGAGGAAAGTGCAACATAAAAAACAACTTTATATGATTTAAATAATATTTTTTTTAATTTTTTTAAATAGTAATACTTAATAACGTTAAAGTAATATCAAGTAGAATTTTGGTCAAGTGCGAGTCGGATTTTAGTTTTCCCAGACATTTTGAGACCCAGCGCCTGATGATTTGATGAAGGCAACAAGCAATTATTTAAAAGTTCTTAAATATTTATTTTATTCTGTCTTTAGTATTTGTTGTTATAGCGGCAACAGAAATACATCATCTGTGATTTTTTTGTATTATGAGCGTTTTACGTTTTGTTATACTGTCAAAAGCTACTTGAACACGCTCCAAGGTCAAATTACTTTCCTCACTAGTGGATAAAATGCGTTTTTGCTCACTGGTTTTAAAAGATAAAAGACGGCTTTCCGAGGCGGTGAGGGGAAAAGAATGTATGAATATGGTTATACCCGTGATACAATTTGACTCTGGAATCGGGCCGTAGTGGCAAAGGCTACCGGTGCAGGGATTACTTTGATTCGAGGGGCGAATTTGATCAAATAGGTTTTTCTCCGATTGGTTTACTAGTGGGTGAACTGTGGCAGTGTATATGTTAATATTCTATCTTGCTGTGTACTCGATTAAATCTTCTTGATTTCAAATATTTAGTTCTGCTTTTACAATAAATTCTAAATGATAACAGTAGCCCCTTTTTTTCCTAAAGTAACCCCATTCCACGGTACTTGTGATGTAATCGGAGATCTTTAAAATGCATGCATTGCTGTTGAAGTGCATTTAATTAAAGTAGAAATCGGAACTGGACAACTTATGTAGCCATGATGTAGGTTTGGCGATGTCACTAGATGTCGAAAGATAATGTCGAATCTTTCCCATCGCCGAATAAAAAATCTGGTTCTGTTTTTAACTTGTTTGTTTTCACTCGTATAAATGTACCTACATAGTTATGGTTTAAATTATTACACGGGGCCGACCTTTTTAAAACTGTTATTGGAATTTGAATCTTCTACTGTTTCTGTAGAGTCGCTTTTTGAATGGACTACTATCACGCAATTCGGCCAACTCGAATAATCTCAAGTATATTTATTATTATGATTGTCATTCTGTTGTGAAAACGTAAAGTTCAGCTATTAACACGTAACAATACTAACAGTGTTAACGCCAGTCTGTCAGCCTGCCATCAAACCTGTCATTTCCCATTCGCATGTAAAGATTTCTAACCGGTCCATAGCAACTTAGTATGTATCATCTAAAAGGAAATGCTTTTTAACGCATTCCAGACGAACCTACCGGCTATATTAAGTGGCATCATTTCATCCAAATGTAGATCTTGTGGCAGATTTAATATGGGTTTTTTTGCTATGAAATGTTAGATTGGAATAAGAGGTTGCAAAGAATAGGAAAAATAAAACATCGATGTATCGGTCTTTCGACTCGTTGGTTGCATTTTCTCCGCTGCTCTTCACACGATTTCCTTGGTATTTTATTAGTTCTAGCTAGAGTTCCCTAAAATACACCCAATTTATGAAACTTTGATTCTCTATTGTGTTAGACGAACCTACCGGCTATATTTAAGGGGTGACAGGGTCTAATAATATAATAGTGTAAACAAAAGCTGACGTAGAATTTAAATGTTCATGCATAAATGGGTTGAAGTGTGTTGTGGGCGATGGGCTAGCAACCTATCACTGCAATATCACATTTTGTCGATCTTTTTATACCCACATTTATGCTAAAAGTGGCGCTGCTGGAACATAAGTTTCATATGCTCTGCCTACCCCTTTTGGGAATAAAGGCGTGAATGTATGTATATATGTATGTACATAAGTGGGTAAGGCCGCGGAGCGTTTTAACCGCCTCACTTTTATCATCATATCAGCCGAAAGACGTCCACTGCTGAACATAGTCCTCCGCCAAAGAGTGCCACAATGACAGGTCCTGCGCCACCCCCATCCAGCGGACTCCCGCGACCTTTACTAGGTCATCAGTCCACCTTGTAGGGGGCCTACCCACGCTGCGCCTTCCAGTACGTGGTCGCCACTCGAGAACCTTTCCGCCCCAACGGCCATCGGTTCTACATGCAATGTGCCCCGCCCACTGCCACTTAAGTTTAGCGAGCCTCACTTTTATGTAACAATTTATTTCCGATTAAAATCTCAGGGTGGCATGTAGTTTTAATATCGCAAGTAGAAAAACAAGCTTATTTGTTTTTATTCAAACTTGGTGATTTGGTCACAGATATGTATGTCCTTAGTTACGTACGTATATTAATACCCCCGACTGTCGGCCAATTTAAATCTAGGGTGGCCTGGCCTAGCTAATCATTAAAAATTTACATTGTACCATTTATCATTAAGTATTTGAATCGTTCCTGTTGCCTTATTATTACTATTTTTGTTTCTCTGTTTGTTTTCATTTAAAATTGGATTTTTATTGACTATTATTTATTATTGTTCTTTATTCTTATACACTGACGATCTTTTTGTGAATTCATGCTTTTTTAATTTTATGAAATGACATGTAAATTTTCAAAATGAAATAAAATAATCTAATCTGTACACAATATCTATTATCTTAAAAAGACAAAGAACCCATACTTGCACATTAGATCCCAACTTCTTTTTATACCACAGGGCATCAATCACTCCTCGACCGCATATTTGCTCTCCCGCCGCGCTATTCTGTAGCTTGTAGGTCACCTCAACGGTCACCCACAAATATATCTTGACGCTGCGATTCGTTATTACTAAGCGCAGGTAAAGGTCTATGTTCGTTAGTCAAAACGGGTGGGTTGAGCCGCATGGGCGCTTAAAGAATAACAGCCTACACACGCCGGCGCCTTTGCCGAGCCATTATTTTATAAAAAGCACATGAATAGATTTCATTTCACATACGTGAGGTGGTCATTTTAACTCACCGTTATGGTGCTTTGGATTCCTCTATCTATCCTAGTAATTTACTTAATCTATCCTCTTAGTCCCCAGGCTGATGTGCAAAAATTTCGTCAGTCATTTTTTTCCGGGCGATGATTTGTAAGAATCAAAACTCTCTCTATAAGTACGGTTTTGTTGTTTCCTCGGCTCGAAAACGCAGTAACGTGGCCAACAGTTGCAGTGAAGACATGTATAATCACGTTGACCCACCGAGCAAATTACGCAAAGCCATACGAAAACACACATCATCATCCTCCCGTTATTCCCGGTTGAATCCTCAAAGAGCCCGGGGTCCGCTTTGACACCTAATCCCAAGATTTGGCATAGGTACTAGTTTTACGAAAGCGACTGCCATCTGACCTTCCAACCCAGAGGGAAACCAAGACCGCATTGGGGTTAGACCGGTTTCCTCACGATGGTTCCCTTCACCGAAAAGCTAACGGTAAATATTCCGTTCATAAGTTCCGAAAAACTCATCGGTACGAGCCGGGATTCGAACCCACGACCGCCGCTTGACAGCCACATGCCTGAACCACTAGGCTTAAAACCTTTAATTTTCAATTCCCGGATCTTATTGTCTTAATAAGCAGTTATCTTTATATACCGACTAAATAAGATTAAGTTACTGTTAATTTTAGATTAGATTAGTTATACAAGTTTCGCAACCTTTAAGTAAATGTTACGCTACTCTTGAACTCATCATAGAAACTACTATAAGCAGTGGGGTGAACATTTGTTGGTAAACCTTGATTACATAAATAAAATTACAGCCATAAGCCAAGCCACCGCTATAACCACAGACGATGCAATAATTATACGACAAGGATCCAGTGGCCAGTGATGAAGTGCAGCTGAAGAGAGAACAGAATGGAAGTCCATAATCAAGAGGATAGCGGAAATCTCTCAAGGCCACGACCTTCAGCAAGGAAGGAAAACGACTACAAAGAAGGACTTGTGAGATGCTTCAGAAAGTTGTTTCATATAGCCTCGTATTGTATCGTAAATCGTATCGTGGTCGTCAGCCAGGGCACCGTTGGGGGGTTGACTTTATTAACTTACTAGTATCTGCCCGCGACTCCTTCTGCGTGGAACTTCTATATATCGTAGCTCTATGCTTTTTCACTCCACATTTCACCTTTTTTCGGGATATTTCTGAGATAAAAACTATCCTATAATACCTTCCCCTGGGACCTCAGACCAAGAAAAAAAGATAGACGGAGCATTACGAACAACCAAGTGAAACCGGTTTTCAACCAAGCCCCATATGTTTAGCACACGATTACACTCACATATACCAACAAACTCGCACAAAACTCGAAATAGGTGATCTTGGCAGCATTGTGACAAGTGTTAAAGAGTTTTGTGCAATTTTGTTGTATGTAATCATGTGCTTAACTTATGGGGCTTGGTTGAAAACCGGCTTCACTTGGTTGTTCGTCATGCTCCGTCTATCTTTTTTCTTGGTCTGAGCCTGGGACTCAAACTATCTCTATAACTAATTTCATCTAAATCGGCTCAGCGGTTTGAGTAGCTCCACAGAAAAGTATGGATTAACAAAAATCAGATGATAACGTCATGATAAAGCCATGATAACGCAAATCAAGTTAGTCGGTAATGATAGCTAATTTCAAAAATAACGATTATACTGATTGTTTTTTGGAGTATAATTTCGCTCAGTACCTGGGCGAGCGAGCTTTGCTCGGCGTCATTGATTTAACGGGTGGGTTAAATCAATTTTTCGTCCTAGTAAAAAAGCTCTCTTAGCAAACTCATTTGCAAACAAATATACAAGCATTACTCGCCTAAAAGAGGATTTAAGACCACGTCAAACTGACATGGGATTCACTCGGCTACCCAAAAGACGAAGGTAACATAATATGTCAGAATCCCGGCGCTTACTAATCTACTGTGTTATCAAATCCCTTATCATTCGGTCCTTTAAAGGCCTCTTAACATTCTCTAGCTATCACTTTATACTTACCAGAAACCCACATCTCATTTGACGGGTTATCTCACTAACTTACCTTACTATTTTATGATAGGTTGTTTCTTGTATTCTATGCTACAATATTACGTTTGCATTTAAATATGTCGCTGTTATCCAGCTTCACTATGTTTGTACGCAGACTCAGTTAGTTCCAAATTTAAGCACTGGTAAACGTAAGTTTGTAAACAGCTACAGCGGTTAACACTAAGTTACTCTTGGAGTTGCAGGCCTCGCTACGGTCGCCCGGTCAAGGAAATTAGTATTAGGCGGCGTTAGTTTCATATTTGACCACCCGCACTAATAACTTTGCGGAAGCCGCTTAAGAAACAAATTTAACTTTTCCGCTGCAGTGTCGCTGCCAGTCTTAGACTAATCAGAAATTAATAAGAGATAAGGTGTGTTCTAGTGTTCGCCACTCGTAAAAATAAGATTGTGCGATTATAATGACAGCTTTCTTATAGTTTTTGTGGTGTAACTTGAGATTTACTGGATTGAAGTCAAGTCTGACCCGGTGGGAGATAAAGATAACAGGAATATTGGGCTGCGAGTTTTTATTTCATATCTTTGATGTTATATTCACTTACACATCTATGACGCGGTTAAATGGGGCTGAATAAGTTTTGATTAATTAGTGGCTCTGTTTTTGTTTTTAAATTTCCAAAAACTTAATCTATAAATATTTCTAGGTAAGTACCTCATCATATCCGCCGAAAGACGTCCACTGCTGGACATAGGCCTCCCCCAAAGAGTGCCACAATGACCGGTCCTGCGCTACCCGCATCCAGCGGACTCCCGCGACCTTTACCAGGTCATCAGTCCACCTTGTGGGGGAGCTACCCAAGCTGCGCCTTCCGGTACGTGGTCGCTACTCGAGAACCTTTCCGCCCCAACGGCCATCGGTTCTACGTGCAATGTGCCCCGCCCACTGCCACTTAAGTTTAGCGATTCGGTAAGTACCTACCTACTTCGAACCTGCTCACAAAATTACACGAGAATCGGTTGAGAGTGCGAACTGTAGAGGAGAAAGTTGAATTATCTTCCGGATGGTACCGACCTGATATCTTCGGGCTCTATTTCTGACGAGCTACCTCCATGTAGCAGCCGAGATGAGCTACCTAAGTACATACAGAGTACAGACACACATGTAAAGACATAAAATACATAACTACTTAATGTATTACCATAATTCGATTTCCCCTGGGACAGAATTTTGAAGATTGCGTAACCATCATTGGCCATTTGGTCATAGCATCTATGATAGCACATTGCACGTAGAACCGATGGCCGTTGGGGCGGAAAGGTTCTCGAGTGGCGACCACGTACCGGAAGACGCAGCGTGGGTAGGCCCCCCACAAGGTGGACTGATGACCTGGTAAAGGTCGCGGGAGTCCGCTGGATGCGGGTGGCGCAGGACCGGTCATTTTGGCACTCTTTGGGGGAGGCCTATGTCCAGCAGTGGACGTCTTTCGGCTGATATGATGATGATGATGATGATGATCTATGATAGATGATTGTTGCAACGCTTAGGAGCCTATGGACGCTGCCGCATGTATGATCTACGTTGGTGGCTATATAGTCCTACTAGTTTCTGCCCGCGACTCCGTCCGCGTCGAACTGTTTAAATCGTAGCTCCATACAAACTTCCATCCCCTATTTCACCCCCTTAGGAAATGATTTCCGGGATAAAAACTATCCTTTGTCCTTCACAAGGACTCAATCTATCTCTATACCAAAGTTCATCTACCTAAATCGGTTCAGCGGTTTAAGCGTGAAGATGTAATAGACAGACAGACACACTTTAGCATTTATAATATTACTAGCTACCACCCGCGACTTCGTTTGCGTGGACCTGGGATAAAAACTATCCTATATTTTAATCCAGGCTGTAAACTATCTTTGTGCAAAAGTTCGTTCAAATCGGTTAAGCCGTTTAAGCGTGATTGTGTAACAAATATCCAAACACATAACCATCCAAACATTCAAACTTTCGCAATATTATTATAATATTAGTAGGATAGTATGGGTAGCAAGCAGCACAGGTCGAGCACACACTTAGAGTCCGCAGTAAGCTCGACTCTCCATACAAACGTAGTTACGCTCTCATTTTAAAACTACGTGTTGGAATGTAACGAAACTTTGCATATACAATGACATGAGGTATATCTATGTCTGTAATTAGTTTATGTAGCTTCAGATACCATAGTAAAAAAATACAGCGAATTTAAGTTTTTCATACAAAACTTGTGTTTATGCTGTTTTTCGTTTGTTTTATAAACTGGAACCATATTAAAACTAATTACAGACATAGATATACTTCATGTCAATGTATATGCAAAGTACGTAGTTTTAAAATGAGAGCGTAACTACGTTTGTATGGGAAGGTGAAATTCGGCCGAGCTTACTGCGGACTCTTAATCGTATTAGCACAAGAACAATATTTCCGCGTCAAAAATGGGTTCCAGTAGATGATTGTATTATTTTTCCTGTTTACAATATTGGCACTTGACACCTCACTCTTGACTCTCTCTTGGCATGCTAGCGAAAGGCCACAATAATACGTTTAAGGGGATGCCTTGATTTGAGTCGAACACGCCCCCTAGACAGACGCTTATGCCTTCCGCGCACGTGAAAAAGAGATGTAACACTCTTCGGTTAACTTAGTGGTTTTATCAAATTTTATTTAAAAAAATCTGGGTAAAAAAAAGGAAAATACAGATCCAACTTTGGAATTTCTTTCTATCGAGGAAATTTTAAGCAATCACGGATCCATCAAATCAGATAAACAATCATATAGTCAAGAATCATATATCTGAAAATCAGACCTTATTGTTTCTTAATCTAGTCAGAACGGCGTTTCAAAACACGCGACAATTTCCAATGCACCGCCTTAACGACAGCTCCTTCAAGAATGCGCGGGTTCCTCAACCCGTCGAGGGTTCCGGTGGGGTAATTTATTGATTGTTGACATTGTTTAGGCCATTGATTTTCCGGGTTAAGTGCATTAAACAAGTGCGAATCAGAGCAGATCCATTGATATTTGTGGCAGATGGTCAACGCTCATCGCTGTCGGCGCACACACACATGGCTGTTATTCGCTACGCGCTAAAGCGGCTCACCCCGCCGGTCACCCGTCACGAAACTAGACCTCTACCTACGCTTAGTTACTTCGCATTGCGGTGTCAAAATATATTTGTAGGTTAGCGTTAAGGTGAGCTGAAAACAAGTTAGAGAATAGGGGGGCTGCATTTTATGTGGACCCGTACACAAATAGACCTAAGCACGTAACTTTTCAAACGTACGTTAGGACAACGGGACTGTCTACCTGACGTAGGTACAATGCGTTATGCGATGGACTGGCTGGTCTCAACTATACACACATACTTCACAAATAAACCGGGATTTGAACCCGGGACAGCCAGCTTCGTAGGCAGGGTCACCACCTGCTAAACTAAAGTGGTCGTATGGTCAACCGTCCGTGTGTTATGTTGTATGCTGACTACAAGGCAGTATGCTTATATGCCATCGTCGTAGTAGAAAAAAAAGACCGGGTTGCACTCCGGGAGTGCCGGCAGAAGTGAAAACTTGAATATTAACGTTGTGCATTTTTGATATTTTGGAATGGTTAGGGAATAATTTTGCACGAATTGCTTTAATTATAAGTATATAAAAAAACCCCCGAGAACAAAAAAAGTTAATCCACACTTGGGCGCGTTTAATTCTGCCATATGTTTTATCCATAGCATATTTAATATATAATATGGAATTCACCGACCCATTACATACTAGTCGTAAATACCAATAAACATTTCAATCAATCAATCAAATATATTTATTTACAAAAATAGAGTGGTAGGATGTTACAATTGGATAAGTTCTGTGTATTTTTTTATTATTTTTATTATAAGCGTGCAAATATTATTATTTGATTAGTAATATGAATTTAATTCACATGTCAACATCAAAATAAATAGGTAAAAATAATCATCAAAAATAAAAATTAAATTAAAATCAAATAAATACAGGCATTTAACATCATAAAACATTGTGATTCAATAAATACTATTTTTTTAATTCCAAATATTGCTTTATGCTATAAAAACATTTCTCCGCCTTCCCCAAAGACCCCTTCAACACGTGAGACAACTGATCTGACTACATAATAGCAGCTAACGGATTCACATGCAGCTCCAACTCGCCTCACTATTGACAACCAGTAAATGTTGACCTTGAAATCCGTAACAAAGGCCCATAATTGGAGCCTGGTCTAAGACTGGCTCTCCTATGGCGATGAGGTTGTGTTGTGAATACCCACCCAGTCATTGTGACCGATATGGTCGAGCAAACGTGATCGGTCATACCTTGAATCGGAATATAAGTGGTCTCTCATGCGAACCTTGAGTATTTGTCTAGGTCAGGGACTCAGGGTCTTAGCGAGTCAGGAAGAAATGGTACAGCATTTGTTTTTTTACAAGCTTTTATCATCATAGTCAACACGCGATAGACGCTAGACTCCATGCACACGTACCTATAGTTTTGTTCTCATTTTAAAAATTGCTAAAATACCATGAAACTTTGTATACACAATGGGATCCGCAATATCTACGTCGGAAACTAGTTTGTGTTGCCGTTTTAAAATGTGAACCAAACTATGTTTGTATGGAGACTCTTAAGAGCGTGCAAACATTTCGTCACAACTCGACAAAGTCGCGATCGCCTGCGAGCGGCTATGATTAGCAACCCACACTACGATGTTTACTGTGTGCGTGCGGTTCGAGTGCTGCCGTGCTGGTGGACTGACCCTTCTTGATCATCCTGATATCCGGTTGAGCTGAAATCTGGCATACTTATGTAAGTACATACGAGTATATATGTCGCAGGGAAATGGCCAAAACAGAGATTTGAACAAATCTCTAAAGGATATCAGCAAATCACGCTGGACGTTAAAATGGCGAATCAATTTTATCATTTGCCTAGAATAAATCAGTCATTTGATCAAATTCCTGGATCTGTTTAGTGAAATTACGAAATTAGCCAAAAAAAGCAACATTTTTTTTAGATTCAACGGGGTCTGTTTAGTGATTTGATAAAATCCCTAAACTCTAGTCTTAACTGATGCTTAATCTTGAAGCAGGCGCCTGTGCCCACTTTTACTACATATTGTCTTGAGGAGTAACTTGGGGATATCTTGAGGGACGGCGAGGTCTTGGCCAAGACAAGGCTCCAAATTCGTAATTTTTTCTTCAACATATCTACATTACTTAGTTTATTCATTCATTCATATTCATTTATTGCGATCATGTTCATTGTCCACACAGTAGATCTTAAGATAGGTTATACATACAGAAAGTACTATGATAAAGAAACAGTGTTAAAAATATATACTACTCAAAAGAAAATAGGGTCCACAAGTATGGTGATCGTTACGTGAAAATTATATTAAACAGTAATATATATTTTTTCTAGCTTTTAGACTTAAACTCCAGCATGAAAGAGGCTAGATTCTGCCTTCAGAATACATTCGTATCCTTATACGGGAGTTCATTCATTAGCCACTTATCAATTAGTTTATGTCCAATAATTACAATGGCCCTTATTTTGTTTTGAGCAGTATGCATATATATCATCATTATATTCATTATATAAAAATTTAATTCATTGCTTATGTCATGTTTAGTAAAGGGAGAGCCGATATTCCATCTGCGATACTTCTACGATGATAGAAGCGAAAACCGTTGTCTATTAAAAAAAACAGAATGATAAAGATACTACTTCGAAGTTGTATAAAATAAACCGTAACTTTGGGACCGACTGTGCCCAAAAAACCGGTAAATGTAAATACCTGCCTATTGTTACCGCAATTTGCACATTCTGGGATACCGGTACCGTTATCCCTTTACTTAATTACTTTATTCTTGGGTTACTAAATACCGTTGTTACATTGTTAAGACAGGCCGCGCCATTTTGAGTTATGCAATTGGCGTTTTGGGGACCCGTGGTGATAGGCGCTTTACCACCGGTGGCTGATTTTTCTGTGGGAAAACACCTGAAGATGGCGTCTTCAAAACTCCAGCCCAGCGGGTATTTTTCCATGTCGTACCACGTTAGGATCATGCTTCCTGGCATAGGTAACAACCTATGGCAGGAAATGACCTGTACTTTGTACCCAAGCTGGCCTATAGCGAGTTAAGGACTACAGACAGATACTACACTATGGAATTTCGCACATTCATTCTCACGATATTATTTATCATAAAAAAGCAACTGCTAATTATCAAATCATACTTCGTAATTTCCGAAAAAATATTGGTACGTCAGGTCGAGGAATGAAAACGTTCGTCACTTTTCGACTTTATAATGACATGTGACGAATCTTTTCTTTTCGCGACTGCACATAGATCTAGGTAAATTTAATATTTTTGTGGGAAAATTACAGTTCATTATATCTTGTCCTCGCTTTGAAAGCCTGGGGGATATGTTTTACAACTATTTTCTAATAGGAAAAGATATGATGTGTATAGTTTACCGAATGACCCCATGATTTTTCTAACCAGTATATTTATTGATTAAATGCATTTGTTCACCACAAAATCCTATGATGACGAATAGACGGAACCAAAAATATCGATGACGCTGGTTGACACTTTACATACCACACATACTTACTTGACAAATGCACAGTGGACATAAAGCGTGAGATTTCACTGTGATAGTTGTTACCGGACTCATTGTCAGGTAACTTTATATATATCAGAGGGGTAATCACGTGACGTTTCGGACAGTTTAACCGTCGTTTTTCCACATACAACTTTTCATTGAGAGCTACCTAGCGTGCGTACAATGCGTTACGTCGTCGACCTGCAGGTTGGTTTAATAGCGGCCTGAGGAAAAATCACGTGACGTTTCGAACTTCGAATTGATGGTATAATTGTGCCGTTGGGTTAATTTTTCTACAGAACACTAAAAATGAGACATTTCACCCACCCTGTGTATGTATTCGTGTGGCTATAATATCGCTCCCTTTCTTCCATGGGATGTTGTAAGAGTTGGCTTTAGGACTAGGGTGGAAGCGTGTAGTTAGCGATGGGCTACTAACCTATCACTACAATGCTACATTTTCTCTATCTTAAAATAAGTTGCAAGACTGGCAATGGCACTCAAAATCAAATTGCATGTGCTCTGCCTATCCCTTTGGGGAATGCAAGACGTGAGTATCTGTAGGTACAGTCAGGGGTATTAATATACGCACATAATTGATATATATGCGCGATAATTAAAGTCCTGTACAGATATCTGTACAGGACTTTAATTATCGCTGCCATAAAGGCTTGTACAGATATTTATGTCCTTATTTAAGTACATACACCCCTGAGGACCTTAGCACGATAGGTTTTATCGTCACGTTTTCCGTGACAATTCAGTACACTTTCGCCGTGACGATAAAACCTATCATGTTAGCTGGGCTCACTGTAAGTTATGAAGAATTAAAGATGAATAGTCTGTCACATTGCAGTTTTGTTAGTTTGTTTGTAGGGGGTAATAACGGAAATCACAGATCCGATTAATAAAAATATGGACATAGACTTTATTTTAACTCGAGTTTTACACAAGCAATAATCGCATGCGTTCTGTAAACGTGTGTGTAAGTAAGTAGACACATATTTGTATGTGTGTATAAGGGTTCTCGAAGTTGAACACGCCAACCCCTCAAGGTCAACTTAAAAGAAAGATAGCCATTATAGGGTTGGGTTGGGCCTTTTATTGTTTCCTTCCGGACTAGGGTATTTGGGTTCCCACAAGGCCCAGCCATACGGAACCTTAAGACAGGTGGCGGTAATTATAGGGTGGTCGCAAAATGGGCAGGATTCTGGGGTGCAAGTGTTCAAGGAGTTATTTTAAAACGCTCTTGAATTAGAAAGCAATTAAAAACTCAATTTATATTTAATGCACACTAGTTAGTGATTTAGAAACTTTGGGAATCCATATATCGACTGTACCGTAACTAATAGAAGCTATAAATAAATTCCTGATTAGATTCAATCATGAGTCACTCTTTTTTATACTACAATCAAACAATCAAGATAAACAAAAAAAAACAATACACCTGCTCTATATAAAGAACTATTCATTGCAAATTATTAAAAAAAAATGTATTAATAGTGTTCGGATTTTGTTCAATTTGTGCAAGAACGGTGCACGCGGCGCCTAGGTAGGCCTTGTAGGTAGAATAGAATAGAATAGAAGTATGTACTTATCGATGACAGGACTGTCGATGTTTTTATTTTGTCAATCTCTCGTTCGTGCTAGAAAAATATCTAGGTATAATCATGACCATTATCAACCAAAATTATCTCATTCAAACGGTTACTAACTTACACCTTATACTCCTACAAACAGAGTTCTATTTGGCGCTAGCATTTTGTCGAGTTATGTCTACTCGCTTATCAATGCGTTCATTTCGCGAGAAACGTTTCAACTCATCACGTTTTCAACGTCGTCACGAAGTCAGTGATCGACGAACGGCTGCGGTAGGCATTTCTATAATTCAAACACGTTTGCACCGGCGTTGGTGGTGTAATGGTCAGCATAGTTGCCTTCCAAGCAGTTGATCCGGGTTCGATTCCCGGCCAACGCACGCGTTTTTGCTTTTTTGTTTCACGAAATGTTTTTATTGTACAGATTACAAAAACCGACTCCGGAATAAATCTTTGAATAATGTTTAATTTGCATACAAAGGATGCCATTCAACCCAAGAAATATGCATATTTTCCTCGCTTCCAACACATTATCTGTATTTAAGTATATATTTTTTACAAATTATGTAATTTCAAGGAACAGTTGGCACACCTCGTTTGGAACCGAACTTACGACCCCATGACTCTCCTTAGTATTATTAGATATCTCGTCCTCTTTTTTCTCAGTAAGTAAGTACTAACTGTTTTGGATGCACAGGAAATTACTCGAAGAAATCGTTTTCGAGAAAATTACGTAATGGGACACATTACATTAGGCAGGGACAATATTATTTTACTATGAGTTATTTCACATGTTAAAAAAAGCGCACACAACACAACAGCACGGCCCGCGAGCTGCCCCGCTATTCTGTGACTCAGCGCTCACCCACAAATATATCTTGACGCGCGATTCGTAGTAACTAAGCGTAAGTAGAGGTATAGTTACGTAGGGCGTGACGGGTGGGGTGAAGCGTATAAAGAGTAACAGCCCTGGGCTGTTATTCGCTACGCGCTAAAGCGGCTCACCCCGCCGTTCACCCGTCACTAAACTAGACCTCTTACCTACGCTTAGTTACCACGCACCGCGGTGTCAAGATATATTTGTGGGTGAGCTTAAAACAAGTTAAAGAATAGGGGGGCTGTAGCCTAGTTGGTAGTCACCCTGCCTACCCCATTCGCGGTAAGGGCAATTTATTAGTGTGATGAGCATGAATATATTCCTAAGCCATGGATGTATTTTTTATGTATTTAAGCATAAATAAAGTATTTATTTATACTATAAAAGTTGTGTATCGTCGTCAAGTACCTACCTTCCCTACAAAGTTGGTAGTTTGAGACTAGGTCGATTCGTGTAATATTGTCTCCAAAATATTATTAATTCAAGTACAAGCTTATTTTATTTATTTATTATACATGGCTTAGAGATAAGGTAGAAAAGTGTATTGTATACATATTTATGATGCTGCCTGTACTCACATTTTTGACGGAAACCGTGTTGGCGATTATACCAACTTTGAATTGTTCATTCGTCATTTTCGAGTACCATGTGTTGACTTGGCAGCAAAAAACGGCACTGACTTTTAGGAACACGAGCGATATTTCTGGTATCTATGACGAAATTTACTAGAAATTGATGACTAAAACTTCCTTTGAAAACCCATAGCAGAGTTCCTGAAAACTTATTAGTATTCACCATTATCCATTGTCATGGCGATGGCGGCAGTTACATCAAACGAGCACGTACAATGTGGTTAGCTATGACTATACTTATCTATATGTATTATTTACACATAAAAACAATAAATAAAACTTAACCTACTAACTTTACTAACTAATATTACTAATAAATATAAACAAAGGGAAGCCATTCCCTAAGGGAGTGAAATGGGGGTGGAAGTTTGTATAAACGAGTTCTACGCGAGCAAAGTCGTGGGCAAAAGCTAGTGAAATATATATAATTTATGGGGTGGATTTTTGTATGGAGTGATACAATTTTCGACCCAAATCGCTGTCAGCAAGCAGTGTGCCCAGAAGGCTGGGTGCATTGCCAGTCTGAATGGTAATGCTGATTCACTGAGCGATTTATTGGCCAGCATTCTGGTCGCTCTTGACGGATCCGATAAAAGCTGCGACCGATAGTCCAGTGTTCCCGTGATGCTGAAGACCGTATAAAGTTGAGCATCACGAGAGCTGCTTTATCCTTATTTATATATATTATAGAGAGAACGACTAAAGAGAGAGAGAGATTCTGGTCACCAGCCCCCCTATTCTGTAACTTGTTTTAAGCTCACCTCAACGCTCACTCACAAATATATCTTGACAACGCGATGCGTAGTAACCAAGCGTAGGTAGAGGTCTAATTTCGTGACGGGTGACCGGCGGGGTGAGCCGCTTTAGCGCGTAGCGAATAACAGCCCAGTAGTCTCTGCTATGGCCCGGCCACGACAATGCGCGAATTGCGGCGCGGCAAGCGTATTATCTTATCTGTTCAATGCGCGGTCGAGACGCGCAAAGCACTGTGGGTAGTTGGGATCACACCTAATTAATTAGAAAAACCGCTGCCGCTGCCGCTCGACTCGGCCATTGGCCCCCGCCGCAATAATTCTGTGTTCAGGCGGCGCGCGGTCTACTAATCATTGTATGTGTGGTAAACTCCGAAACTACAAATCCGATTTCGACAATTCTTTCACCTGCGGGTGTAGCATCATCATCCTCCTAGCATCATTCCCGGTTGTGCCCTAAAGGATCCCGAGATCCGCTTTGACATCTAATCCCAAGATTTGGCATGGGCACTAGTTTTACGAAAGCGACTGCCATCTCACCTTCCAACCCAGAAGGAAAACTAGACCTTATTGGGAATAGACCGGTTTCCTCACAATGTTTTGCCCCTTTGTCTCTCTTGCACTTCCGGGGTGACGATACATACTCAATTGACAGTGACAGTCGACTGTAGCGAAGTCGCGGATTAAAATATACCCTATAGGGTAACCTAGGTATGTTTAGAAAGTCCATTGTATACGCAGCGTGAGTAGCATGGTTGCCATTTTATCACTTATCACGGTGGATAAGACACCCGTCACGTTGTGACAAGTATTCGAGTGTGACAGATGTCTTATCCAGCACGAACGACAGCACAAGCGAACCCTGGAAGTGCAAGAGAGACAAAGGGGCAAGTGGGAATAAGGCCTGTCATCAGTTGTCCTTCCTCATTTGCCTGCTCCGTGCTATAAGGAGCCCAGGAACTCGGACAAGTATGGCACACAATACTTCAATGGGACTGATGAAGTGATGACGAGTAAGTTTAATGAATTCAGAAACATGTCACATGTGTTGCAAGCGCTCTAAGGCCGAAAGTCACGCTAAGGTTGTCACCAGTACTTCAACTTCATAAAATCGGTCATTAGGATGGTGTATCTTCTTGTACTTGTCAACACAATCCACATAAAGGATTTCACTCAGCTGCTCAATGGTTAGCTGGAAAGGCATAAGTTCCTCTTCCTTTACATTTCTGTAACAAATTATTTCATACTGTGTTATGTATTTATTTTGCGCATTATAGTGTTACCACTACCACTACTACTACTATTACTACAAAATCTGTCTACACCTAAATATCTTCTAAGACCACAACCTGTGAAACTTGTGTCAATATTACAGAAATAAAGGTTAATAAATATCGCGTTAGAACCGTGTAAGTAATATTTTCAATGTAGGTATGTCAAAATTACCAAAACGCTTATTTAATTTCTGATTTCTAAATCTCAAAAGTAGATAATTACCCAATGGCAAAATGCGTCTGAGGCATCCATGTAACAAATCAACTTTACCTCATTAAAATATTTCCAGTTCAATTCAATTTCTTCGGCTGAATTACCAGCGTGCAAGTTAAGATACTGCTGGTATTTGAAGTTAATACACTGGGTTGAAATTAATTACATTTTGCATTGTTTCGCAATCTATTAACTCAGATGCATGGTAGTCACGTGAGGAAATCCAGGGTTTTTATAACGGCGGATTCAAAAATAAATCGACGCATCAGCGAAAACGCTGATGGGCGATCGCGTCATTGATTGTTTCAATGATTTCACGGTCGTGAAATAATTGAAAGCATGTATAGTATAAAATCCATTTATTCGTCGACTGGCATCTAGATCGATTTTGTTAGTAGGTTTAAATGGTATAAGGGTAAACACAGATTTAGTTTCGAGTCTTCCTGTGGACTTTCTCAAAGTTAAGGGCTAATTTTTAGAGCTAGAGGTTATCGTAACTCTACACATCTACCCATCTCTTTCAAACTAAATAAACTTAAATATTACATATCAGTAATCATCCTCTAATGGATAAATTCAGAAACGAATATGTCAGAGGCAGCTTTAAAGTCGCTCCTATAAACGAGAAAGTTGTTGAAAAGCGCCTTAGATGGTACGGTCATATACAAAGACGACCCGAAGACCATATCGTCAAAACAGCCTTACACTTGCTGACACCGAAGCGTGGAAGCGGAAGACCCCCCGCCACTTGGTGGACGACGGTCCAAAAAGACCTTAAAGATCAAAATATTGACAAGAACCTAACCAGGAACCGTGCCACCTGGAGGCTTAGGACAAGGAAGACAAAGACAAATAGGGATAAAGGTGAGGATGATGATGGTGATGATGATGATCAGTAATCATCCTCTCTTCCTCTCTTTCAAAAAATATCTATTATTGAAATAACCTTCTATCTCCTGTAGCGTCCTATCTTGAGTTTCGGGAAGTATAAAATACAGAACGATCACCGTCTCTGCCATAGCCGCACCGAAAACAGCAAACATACCATAGACTTTCAAGGACACCATTAATATTGGCGCTATCTTCAATAACAACGTCATGTACTTACGTGGACATTACTATACCTAGCAACGCCGCGCGCCGGCCCGGTACCTCTGTGAGCCAGAGGAAAAATCTCTCCAATCAAATAGTCGTATTCCTCATTGCTGAGGGTCGTGACCGTCCCTAATTCCTTCGGTCTCCGGCAATGTGTACGGCGCTATTTATGTATGTTCCCGGATTACTCGAAGACTGGACCAATTTAGAAAATTATTTTTTGCTTGAAAGCGTATCCTTCCCAGGTGGTCCCGTGGTCATCAGGTCAGGATTTGGCGTACGGTGCTGTCTGAAAACCAGCGCTGTAGGTGTCTGACTCCTCGGCATAATGCTGAGCTAGCGACCGATACACTGCCGCGAAGACACACAATATGTGTCAATGTTATTGTATGTATACTCTCTTTGGCGCTGTGTGTCTTTTCTGTAGTGAATAAATGCCTTCTTTCTTTCTTTTGATGATGGGATCCTGGAGAAATCGAGGGAACTAGGCACACTTGAAGCGATTTGGGTACTGTATTTTTATTGGCATGGTCGCGGATCTTCGCGTGTCTGCCTTATCACGCGATAAGTGAAAAGATAGAACGTCCGTCTCGTTCTATCGAACGGTGTCAGCCAGTGACGGACGGTCGGTCATGTCACTTATCGTGTGATAAGGCCGACCATGATACGGGGTCTGGTCGCCAGCGCATGGAACTTCTTCCTCGTACGAAAGGAAGGACTTCCCTAGCCCCCACAAAATAATCAATAATACAACGAAAATCTGCAGGGACTTCGATAATTCAGACATGGAGGGGAGGGAGGTTGAAACGCCCTGGGAACTTAAAGAAGTTGCAAACCGTCTGACTCGCCTAAAAATCGAGCGGGTAAAAGTCGAAATTCGTTCAATTCTGGTGGTCCTTTAATTATAAAACAGACTTTCGCGCGAACCCTGCAATTTAAATGTAAATTGAGACTAAAAGCAACGATTATAGCAAATTAGGAGCCGCAGGGCTTTCGGTGTGTGGTCTTCATTAACCGACCTATGCGATTCAAAACATGTCTCGACTCACCTTACCACTTAGTCCCTGGTGTATCTTGACCCGCAAGTAACATTTCTGAGAAAAAGGGGATCAGACTTACATTACCCCCTTTAAAATAAACCCTTTAAATTGATAAAACTGTAGTTTTAGGGGTTCTGATCGATTGCGTAACGTTTTGAGGGTACGGTGTTTCCGCTCCAGTCCAAGTTGGCTCAGTTCGGGTTGCACGGGGCGGTTCCACAACACTTCGGGAGCTCTTACACCGCGAGCCATCCAGTTGCCTCTTGGACACTGAAACTACATATCATTGCTCTGAATATTAGGTTAGGTTTGCTTTTTTTTACCACCCTGAAAAGTTTAGTCTGAAAAAAAAGTGGGAAACATACGTAAAACAAGGGTAAGTACTACTAAGTTACTATTAAGATACATATGAAAAGTTATGGCTGACGAAATATAATTTGCACCGAATCGCCACATTAGTTATTCGAGGAATCAGTGCAAATTATAGGTCACCAAAACATATACATAATGATAAAGCACTTGACTGATAACTGACGTGCGATTTCAGACAAAGAATTGCGAAAAATGCTTCATTATTCCCGGATTTCTGTCCTGATAACATCTGCAAAGAAATCACAGAATGTAATGACTTCAAAGAAACATCATCAATTTGTACACATTTAACCCTTTTGGTCAACGAAAGAGCTTAACACTTTCACGATTTGAAGCAAATACGACAATATTGTACTAAAGAAGATTTAATTAGGCAGAACAATTAACGAAGATTAGCAGGACGGGTACTTAAGATTATTATAGTTGGCCGAAGTAGTCCTTTTAAAAAGCAACTCTACCATCCATGAGTCCTTTTCTTTTTCTTTGTCGCTCATACTCGTGTGGAGATTCCTCCACTCTGTACGCATGGACAAGTGTGCCCGTTAAGAGATGCTATCTATTATACAAAAACGCACACATCCAAACTTGCGCATTTATAATATTAGTAGTATGGTACGGAACCCTTCATGCGCGAGTCCGACTCGCACTTGACCGGTTTTTGTTAGGGACGCGCCGGGGGACCCGTCCAATGCAGAAGATTCCAATTCCAATTACAGTTTTATAAAAAGTCTACCCCATCAAAAAATCTCAACCATACCAACAAGTCAACTGGCAGTGGGACATTGCACGTCGAGCCGATGGCCGTCGGGGCGGAAAGGTTCTCGAGTGGCGACCACGTACCGGAAGGCGCAGCGTGGTACCACAAGGTGGACTGATGACCTGGTAAAGCGGAGTCCACTGGATGCGGGTGGCGCAGGACCGGCCATTGTGGCACTCTTTGGGGGAGGCCTATGTCCAGCTGTGGACATCTTTCGGCTGATATGATGGTGATACCAACAAGCCTCGAGCGAGTGTCGGACCTCTAGTTTTGTATAGTTAATACGAGCCTCAGGGTCTATATATGCTGGTGTTTGGTGAGAAGTGGGTGGTGAATAGCAGGTCTGGTGTGCATCATACTTGATTCTCAGATCACATGGCCAGTCGAGATAGTGGTGACACATGTTTAATTTTGTGACAAAGTGTGGTTACAGTTACACAAATATAGCTAAGATCCATCTCCACAGACAAAACTGTCGATAAAAATATGCACTTAGAGAGAATTAAAATAGAGATTCAACAGGGATAGAACAAATCATTTTTGTGGAATTGACTGATTCATGAACCAGTTTGAAAATATAGGATGACTTTAAAACATGTCGTCCAGTTCAGAGAAAAACGGGTCGTGAATAGAAACCAGTGAGTGCCTGCTCGATTAGCGGGCAAATAAAATCAAAGAGGCTTCTTCATACGCGCAATATGTTACTTAGTTATGTCAAGTTATGTTAAATTACTTATAATATAAGACATTTTTATTAGATAGATAAGGCGTTTTATAATATTAAAGAAGTTTACAATTATGAATCAACCAATCTTTATCGATATTACAATTACTATTATTGTTATTATTTTATACAACTAGGTATTTGATATAAATTAATGTTATTTTATTCTACTGCTGCTTTTCTGTGTATATTGACATGTGAATGATGAATGTCGCCTTACACCACGACAGAATTTTACTGAGAAGTATATGACGACATAAATAAGAGTCCATTTTTCAAATCAAATCTTTATTTTACACAAAAATGTGGTACAAAAGCTGGCTGCTTCTGCTGATAAGACAAAATGATATATCATGGTCACACACATTCCACCAGAAACTGGCATTCAAAACGAACATAAAAAGACACAATTTCAATTCATTATCAGAAGCATCAGATTTTTACCTTTATAGTATTCTAATTGTCATTATCTTTCAATATCAGATTGATACTATTGATAGTACATACGTAGTAGCGATACCCTTCCGCCAATTTAAACAAATGGAATCGCGACCCAGTTACGCCACGTTTCATGCCAAATGTGACTGACGAACATCCGTTGAGACTTTAGGAATGAAACCACAGACTTGACATCCAATTATTACCATATCTAATTGTATCGCTCACTCACTTCGGATTAATTCTTCTACAGTCGTATTAATGCCACTCGTATAATAAAACCACTCGAGTAACATTTAAACTTAATACAGCGATTATTCTGTTAATTTAATGCTTGAGATCTTAATCCATTTTATTGAGTAAAGCTTGTTTTTAATATCTGCCTGTAAAAGAGCGTGACTGCGAGAAGGGGCCGAGTTCGCATTTGAACGGCTCGAGATATGGCGATGGTTTGGTATAGCCAGTTTTGACTAAGTGTATAGCGGGAGAGTCCCTGAACAGTTCCCATCCCTGTATGGTCGACAATATCTTTGATTGTTTACTCATTAGCACCTTATTCCTTTGTAAAATGAGGCGAAAATGTATAGAGTACGGTACAGTCAGGTCAAGGGTATACGTTTATAAATAAGGAAATAAATATCTGTACCTACACGCCTTTTTGTCATTGACAATAGAGTCCTGTTTAGATTAATACCCCTGAATGTACATCTCTATTTTTGTATGTGTCAGTCCTTACCAAGTTCATTCAATTAACGTCACCCTTAACCACAGAATAAATAATAGTACAAGTCCTTAACATCAAATTCGTGTTCGCATACTTTAACACTTTTACTTAGAGCAAGTTGCCTGTATTTCTAAGAAACCGAACCAGACCATAGACAAATCGTCGCCATTCTGAGAAGCATGATACGGAAATCACTCACGTCTTCAATAATCGCAAAAACCATACTTGGTTTACGCGAATCTATTGATCCCTTCTAATCTAAACCTTACTGGTTATAACGTAAGGATGAAAGTAGAACAGGCTTGCTGTTGCATTTATTGCATTTCGGCTTTTGCTGTCTCACATGTGTATCTGTTATCACAAGAATCTTTAATTGTTTTAATTTTAGACCTTACTTGGATAAGTTTAAGGTTGACAATGGATTGTAATTGATAATGAATTTTATGTTTTTGTCTTTAAAGTGACTTGTTTAAATTAAACCCAGTTTGCTGTGCGGGAATCCCATTGTTTCCGAGTACGAGATGACTGTCTGAATGACGGAATTTCTCCACGGAACCCTGCTAAGTTTTAGTTAGGGTTCCGTGGCCAATTAGCTGAAACATTACATATTGACATCGTCCAGGTAGTCAATTTGAGACTTACATTTCCAATCCAATCTGTTTCCAATGTGTAATATTCTCAGACCAGCGAACGAAAAATCAATAGAAGTCTAAGTAGCGCCGCAAAATGGCCCCACAGAATGGGTGCCATTGTGCCAATATGGGGGTGGGGTGTCAAAACGATGCCACGCAGCCGTTTAGTTCGAACATGCGCATACCGGGTTTTAGGCACGTGTTTGGGTAGACATTTGTAAGGAGCTCCCATTCTATGGTTTTTTTCGTTCTTGAGAAAATATTGGTTTTGTAAGCTGGTGGTATTTCCACAGTGGACTGCTCCATGGATATTCACAAGACATTCCCTTGTCTATTTCTTTAACAATCATCCCTATCGACCGACAAAGCGAATTGTTAGGTATATTATACACAAAATATTCTAGAAATAAATTAGAAATACATTCCTCTGAACGAAGAGAAAAATCTCAGCTTTAGATAAGTACGCTTCATTCGAGATAATTTAACATCTTCTTAAAGGTATTGGATGAAGTATATTTCCGAGCTCCGTCCCGAATGCCTCGCAACCCCATTTCTCCGCTCTGTCCTCCGCTCAGACGCAGTGTCCGGCAGCAACTCACCTATGCCGAGGTTATGCTAAATGCTAAATGCATGCTGTCATGACGGACGGATATACACTTTGACCCTATAGTTAGATTTAAGAGAACTGTTCGCGATTGCCTATCCGGTTTAGTTTAGTTTTTAGTTTTTCAGGAGCTCTGTAATCTCTGTATGCACTTAAATTGTCATGGGTACATATTTATTCGCTTTTTTTACTCATTTTAGAAACTTTAATGCAATTATCTTTCATGATATAGACCCCTTAACTTGTGGAAAATGAGCTTTAAAATTTTAAATTCAAGGTTGTTTTTTGGGGGAATTTCGATAATTATGGTTACATTTAATTTTAGTTTTCTCACTGCTTTTTTTGTAATATGGAATGTGGTGTTTACCTGTCAGTGATTGTTACATCTAGCATAAAACTGTTATAATAAATAAAGGAAAAAAAAAAGCTTCACAGCCACATGCTTGAACCACTAGACTACCATATTACCTCGAAATACATACATATATGTATACATATATATATGTATATATATATATGTATAATATATATATATTTATGGTACCTTTTGCCTTCGGAAACGACGTTTTACGACGCTGGTAAGCACGCCGAGTTTCCATCCAGCTGGCTATAGCCCATTCATAAAGAGTGTAAAGTCAGAATGAGGTTTTTTAAAAGCCGAACGTCACGTTCCCAATCAACGTTCAGAACGCAAACACATAACCCTCCTCGCCGATATGAGAGCGAGCCAAAAACGATAACAGCAATGCCTTGTGGTGTAAGACAGGAGAGAATAACGAAAATTACAGTTAGGTCACTTAGGTCAACTTACTGTTATTTCCAGTTCGTCTAGATTCTCAAAACGTCATCACATCATTCCCAAATAAGAAGCAATTAACACGAGTCCATTTGACTTAGTCTCTATTCATATACTTATGTAGTATTCTAATTGCACGGAATGGAATCACGGCCCATTTAACATTAAAGGCCACATTCCCAACTCGATTCTATTGGAATTTTATTCAAAAGCCCTGCATAACTGTTATAGCCAGTTTTCTAAAGAAATACTTTTCAAATTTATTTTTTGACGATGAACGCCGGCTGCACGCATGAAAAAGTGTGACGTCATTGTCCCGTTCCGATCTATCAACGCACAGCCCAAACCGCTGGTTCTAGAAATTCCAAATTTGGCACGTAGGTTCCTTATAAGGTCTAGGGGTGCACTAAGAAAGGATTTTTAAATTCACCCTCTAAGGGGGTGAAATGGGGATCCAAAGTTTGTATGGGGAAACAAGATCGACAATTTTATTCGAAACTTCACAGGAGTATTCCTAACGATAAATGAGTAAATACGTGTTTCAGGTTTTTTGAGAATTCTACCCCTAAAAGTGGGAAGTGTGGTGACAAAGTCTGAAAATCAACATGGGTGTTGTTTCTATGGTTTTTCGGGTCGCTTATTACAAATAAAACAATGAAATACCATCTCCCCTGTTGGCGTGCGATAGGGTAGAAATGTCTAAATATCAATATTATTGGTGTCGTTTTTATGGTTTTTTTGTGGCGTACAACAAAATAATGATAATCCAGTGATAAATTGATAATAATTCAATTCAATTTATAAAAGTATGAAATTTCTCATCATTTTTCTTATGACGTTATCACGTAAAATTATCGTCCGTAAACTGACTTATAGACAACTACATATTCTGTTCGAATTTAATGTTTCCTTGTGCATGTATGTCCTTAAACATTAATTTGGCAGTCGCAGGATAAACTCCATGACCTTTTTGTTATTTTTCCCGAACAGAACTGTTCGGGAAAAAATTATTGTGTCAATTGTTAGTACTGTACCACCGAGGCGTGAACCTTCGCTATTCTGTGAAATTAAGGGTTGTGAGGACATTTTGTGGTTCTGTGAGCTGTAGAACCCACGAGTGCCTTTTTTTATTCCAAAAACTGAATAGAACAAAATAAAATTATATATTTAACAAACCTGCTCAAAAAAATCACGAAAATCTTTTGAGAAATGCGAGCTGTACAGGAGAATAGCCGGACAGCAGGACATTCGGACATATGCACGAATTTAAATTCAAATAAGTCCGGCATCGTAGGCAATCACTACCACCTAGGCTACAGAGGTCGTCAAATGCCTGAAATAGTCCACAAGCTTATGCTTTGTACGTTCACGGACCGATATGTTTGTTTAGGCGGCACACACGTTTGACAAATCGCTCCCCTGCCGCGATATTTATCGCTGGCCGTTTTTGTCGAAACCTAATCTTTTAATAAATATTTTGCTTTGGAAATGGGTAAATGAAAGGCCGTGTGAGGCGGCTGGCATCAGCATGTGTTGGCCAGTGGCATGGGATTCCTTCATTCCTAGCTTTTGTATCTCTAAAAATGTGTACAGAAAGCCATGTATTATTTGTATATCTATAGGTTCAAAAATGGTGAAACACTGTCTTGGCTTACTGTACATACTTATATATAATTATTATACTCTCCGACCGTCCTAAGATTTATAAAAAGGTTTATTCTCTTTAATTGAACTTATAAACCATTCTAAATGGAAACACAATTGGCTTTGTTTTGTTTCTCCATTTCCTATTTTTCTTATTGTTAATTCAAATGCATTATTTCATAGACCAAATCAGAAAGATGTAGGAAACTGCAGCGTAATTTTCTTCTTTGAAGCGTATAACTACCCGAATATGGCAGCCCCGACATATTGTTGGCATGCATTCAAATGAGTTTTAAAAAGGTAATTAATCTAATGTTCTTTACTGTTTACCCCAAATAAAGGCCGTTACTAAACTACAAATCATAATACACAACTACAACATAGGTAGGCTTCGTCAAGTGCGCAAAATGCATATTGCTGCTACAGAAAAAACGAAATAAAACTTCGTGTAGTCATATTCATGAAGCTTCAACATTAGTACTGTTTTGACTCTTTTACAGGCTTTGACTTTGATTTTATTCATTTGACGTTTCAAATGTACGCAATATTATCTAACCAATGGGATTGGAAATGACAGCTTGGCCGTAAACTGACAGTTATCCCATCCCCAAACATCGCGGTCATTAATACCTATACCGTCAACCAAACAGACCGTTGCTTCGATTAGAGTTGCAATTAGCCTGCAAGCCGCTATTAATTATTATTATTATTATCATTTATTAACAGACAACAAAGTGGTCCACAATTATAAGCTTAACCTAACCTAACCTAGGTGTCATCACATTGACAAATTGGCGCATGATGGCGGTGTTGGTGTTATACCTAACCGCCACTGTGCTCAGAATGGGGTTGGAGCTGACCCATACCCTGTTTAGCAACGCTGCAAGTCTTTTTCGTACAATGGCATAAAAGTCATCAGTGAGTGACTGTCTTCTGCGTGAAGCTGGTCCAAAGGCTGCACGTGTAGAATACCTGACAGTAGGCATAATAATAATAGTTCGCATTAGACAAGTTAGAGCAAGTTGTGTTATCTGGTGCTTCCGCTGCATAATGCAGCGATTGGCGACACCATTTGACCTATATCTCCCGACGGGCGACGCGACAGCGTCCGGAGACACGTCTCGAGATACGACAGCTTTTATTTTGTAGCCAATAATTGCGTTCCTACGTATGCTAGGCAAAGGTCTGCCCTCTTTCTTTTCCACCTCTCTACTCGGTACTTATAGTCTTCGCCAAGCCGTACAAAGTCGCCGTCTCCTTTCGGGCTATCTTCGCCGCGGTCGCCGACTTGTGGGGTCCATTCGGTGGCTAATGTGGTCCATCGCTCTGGAGCAGATATGTCAGGGCCAGTCCCACTTTAGCTCAGCAGTCTTCAGTCTTGTCACCTAATGATCGACAGGTATGTCTACAAGCTAATGTGTGAAACAACAATATTTTCAGCCTCTACAAATTGAACATTTCATTAAATTAAAATGATGTCGGACATAATAACCAATAGTCATCAACTATAGTCATTGTAGATACTTTCCATTGATAGGCAGGCCTCCTCTTGTGGATGAGAGGGAAGTAGTACTCACGGTCAGTGTTGTATAAAGACCAAAGTCTCGGTAAATCATTATATGCCGAGACGTGTTGTCCCAAGAATTAAAAACTATTTTGGAGATAGAACTTGAAAAAAACACCTGCCATATGGCGCGGATGTCCTCGGGGAGGCTATTTGGAATGTATATTTCAAATAGCCTCCCCGAGGACATCCGACTCGAACCTAATAGGTATACGTATTTTTAAAAAGAAGAAAAATTAAAAAAACATGTTTATTAGATACACTACCTTAGACATAGTATAAATAAGTGTCGAACTAACCTAGGTATTTATTGTAAAATTGCAATTGTTTTAAAAGTCTTCCTGCAGACAAACTGTATTAAACAGTTTTGCAGGGCTTTTGTTTAAATGTAAATTTGTAGTTAGCTTAATAAATACATTAATTATAACTTTGACCGTCATGTCAGCCACGACATTTAAGACCTTCAGGAGTTGCAGCCATCTTAGAAAGTCCATCCATTCAATCCATTATGGGAAAAACCGAATTTACTCAATATCTTTGTACTGCATGAAAATATGGTCAATCGCAATATTTACTTTATTAAATGACTAACATTTTTGTGTAGAATATAGTAACCTTAATGTTGTGCTTAATAATAACGTCAAAATATACGCACATGAGGAGGAAAATTCCCGCAAAGCAGCAAAAGTTCGTCCCTGTTCATACCAAAATATACGTTTATATCGTATCAGCAATGTCTCCAGATACATTCCGAAAAACATTCTCTATACCACACCACACTACTGAAAATCACATTATCCGAACATTAACAAGCTAACGCTCTCATTTCGAGCGGAACAGAGAAAGTGGGCCGCGAATTCGAGTCGACACTCCATAACCCCCTGTCAAATCCACTCAAGCTATACTCTCTACTGTAATGTATCAGGCTAAGGTTGATTTTTGAATGGAGATACGCCGTTAGTCATTTGTCAGCACCCGGTAACCTGAAAAGTGAAGTCGTAATACACGTAACCTTGTTTTGCTTCCCATGTGAATCAGTTTAGTGGGTGATAGTTGTTTAAATTCCCACGAGCTATTTGGTTAGTAGACAGGCGCGCACGCGTCCACATGTGTGACTGTCAAAACAGCAGGGCAGGAAGTAGTAACTGTGATTTTTTGAGACCGAAAATGACAGTTGATAATTTATATAGATGCACCTATGTAGGTAATGTTAACTAATGTAGCTATGTATGGCAGCACCTACTTTATTGTACACAAAAAGGCATGAAAACCGCCACCGCCAGTGTGATTCAGGTTTAACAGGTTCAAGCATATACATAAATAAATAAATAAATATTTGCGGACAATCTTACACAAATCGACTAGTCCCAAACTAAGCAAAGCTTCACACGTCACACAAGATCAAAAAACCAAGAATAATAACGCTCTGGTTCGGAAAGTTACACCATTTCCCAACTAGATGTCTTGATCAAACAACGAGTCTTGACATAATAGTGCTAATTTATGAAATGGTCGACAATTAAAATGATAAAATGTCTAAAACCCGGTTCGATAGGCATCATAAAAAATATATGATAGTAGCCAATTAACCACTTTTGTTGCAAGTGTCAGATAATGTTTATAGATAAATGAAGTGGGCATAACGTAATATCTTAGTTGTGTACATACTATAAGTTCTCTAATTCAGATAGATATAGATACCTACACTACTTAGTAAATGTTTTAGATTGTTTTGCTCTCCACAGCTGTTGCTGTACCTACGAAGGATTTTTTGTATAGGAAATTCCTAATATTGACTTAATCCCTTAGATAACAAACAGTTGCTTTCAACCCCTGTTTAAGAAAATAAATAAATATTATCGCGGCATTGTAAATATTGCCATCAATGGCTCTTAATCCTGTTTATAAATAGGGCTTCATTAAATCATAGTTATAGATACGCACGAATACGAATTTATGTGCGAGGTTCTGCGTACAGTGGACTACCTAACTATTTTTCCAATGTTTTATTTAACTTTACGGTTCGTATGTACTATTTAAGTTGTTCTTCAACATTTGTAATCGGTTTTTGGAAACACTTTCCGGTATTGTAAACTTGCAAAGGAACTCAACCACGTGCTAGCACAAACTGTCAAGTAAAGATTATTTAAAATTAGAATATAGGTACCTACCTAGTTCCTGTCTCTGTCAACGACGGGAACCAAAGATTTTGATTCATTTGCGACGGTATATTTTTGGTACAGCGTCTTGCTGTGGCAACAGGTTTATGTTTATTGTACTTATTGTAATATTATAATTATTAAACCTTTCATTTGAGTTCCACATCACCCTACAGCATCTCTAATTGAGATGCAATTTTGCATACCTACGTAAAGGCGATGCCAATGCAATATTATGGCACCACAGCGCTGATGATGGAGACTGAAGGTGGCCATGTCAACTCCTCAACAGCACTGGATAAATCTGTCGTGTTTGGACTCTGGTTTTGGGGTATTGAAACTCTCCTTTTTTGGGTTGTGAACTTATATGGCGTCGATGTCGTTCGCAGCCATGGAGGACACTACCGTGGATGCAATAGGGTTATGGACTCCAATTTTATTATTACTCCAAAAGAATGGAGACAAAAAAATAGGCTTCATAACGAAAATCCTATTCAAATGTCTCAAAAAAAATGCGGAAAAGGGACAGAGTATACCCCCTCTTAAAATTTTGGACACTTATAAAAAACTTACTTTAAAAAACAGCTCTTCTTGGTAAAAGTATTTTCGGGATGGCACCTACAATATACAATAGATTGCCAAGAAATATAACTAAGTTAGAAGAATTGGTACCGTTCAAAAAAAGCTTGTTTGCATTCTTTAACTTTAACTCTTCTTTAACTCTTGAGTTAAAGAAGCCTACTATTCACTAAGGGAATACTTGACAAATGAAGAATGGTATCAATTGACGCATGCTCCATCTTGACTTAATTTTTTTTTATGCCTTATGGCAAAACATAGAGATACACTAATATAAATAATTGTAACACCTTTGAACCTATGTTTACAAATAAATATTTTGTCTTTGTCTTTGTCTTTTATAAATTTGTGATTATTTTATTTGCTGTCACCATCCCTATTATAAAACGCTAATGCCATAATAACTTTGTTTAGTAGGTATCTAAAATAAGTAATAAAATAAATAACACACATGGCAGTCAATCCTGCGCAGTGTGCGAAAAATGAGAATGGCCCAAATACCTAGATTGATGTCCGCGATTGTGCCCACGGACCCCTAGCATAGCGCTTGCGCACGCGCCGCTGCCAGGTGCAGCAATCTGCGGGTTATTGTTATTAGTTGAATGCGTTCTTGAATTACTGCAGGTCAGGGGTGCCACCCCAACCAGAACTGATTCCGATTGCTTATTATTTCTTAGATTAGGTATATTCCGAAAATGATTTCAAGGTCCTTATACAAGCTGCAGGATATTAAAACCTAAACTTATATTAAAAACGAAAACGATTAAACTGCTGACCCTATTCTTTTCAAATTTAACATGCTTCTAAATACGTCAAAATTATAGTCTTAATTCCTTACCGCAGGCTGGGTGAAATTCAATTTTATGTCAAATATTGTCAATACCATAAAGACTGACAGTTATTCGCATATTTTTCATTTCATTCAACCACTTTACCTTACTTTACTACATTTTTCCGGTAGGTAGGTACTTAAGTTTTTTTCTGGATAAACGGCTTCAAGCCGCAAGACCCAAAAGTGATCTTGCCAAAGCCATCAAAAAAATCTGCCAAAATTCATGACACACATTCATTGAAGAAGCGAAAAGCAAACAATTAACCGATTATTACAAAAAAATACACTAATTTGAATGAGTGAGCACCCTACTTTGTTAGGGTAGGTCCATCCGCCCATTCACAGTGATGTAACCAGTGTACCCCTTCTACTGGAACCAACAAGTAATATGTGCCATAGATTCTTAACCATACATGTTTTATTATGGGCCTAGAGTGTTACCTTGCGGTAGGGTGCACGATTGTGTAATGGAGTGTTGCTCTTTTAGCTGACTGTGCAAAAAACGTTAATCTGCGCTTAGAATCGAATAGGCGAATTTATTATTAGATAGTTACCTCGTAGCGGTGCAATGGGCTGAATATTCGTTTTACATTCTAAAGACGGTATTTTCTGATATATTTGGCATAATATAACAATTCTCTAAGAACTGATTCTCGTTTATCTGTGAATGTGTATGGCGACTTTATCCTGATAGTGTCTTTCCTTGGATCTTCCCTTGCGTATACTTGAGATTATTCGAGTTGGCCGAATTGCATCAGAGTTGTCCATTCAAAAAGCACTCTACTGTCCAAGGTAGAAGATTCTAATTCCAATGACAGTTTTATAAAAAGACAGCCACTTAAATAAATGTATTGAAATATGGAATTTTAACCTATATTTAACCTAACCTTGTTTTAACTACATATAAAAACCTTTGTTTCACACATTAGCTACTGAAACTGAAACAAGATACCTCAATAAAGAAGTCATCCAATTTGCTAAAACTCCCAAGTTTATTTTTAGTACAATGCTAGCGTTTCATTTGTTTTGAACATTGTTTATCTTACTCCAAAATCAAAGGAAACTCGACGCCTCTTGAGAAAGTGTGTTTTGTATTAAACTTATGGTATTTCGTTAACACTCGGTAACATTTGGGATAACAAAACATTGGACAAATTAGCCTTTTGTAAGACAATACGGCCTTTTAGGGCTTGGAAAACAATTAGTAAGCTTAAAAACGTTTAGAGTGCCGTCTGTCAACATTAACAAATAAATCGTGTGTGTTACACCAAACGCTTTATCAAAGAAAAACAAAACTACGAATACTAAGTAAGATCATCTTACTTCAAACGTGCAGCCAGCTAAGTATGGGTTCTACAGAATGACCTTTTAGCTGTAGGTACCTAAAGAGTTAACGGTTTCTGTGTAACAGAAATTCGATGAAACGAAAATTCGGCGAAACCATGCATTCGGTGAAACGTTTGTCAGTGAAATAAGGGGACACCATTAAATAGTCATCGTGCTAAGAAACTTGCACGCGCTACATGCTGTAGATTTTGTCGAGAAACATTGTATATTTCTGAAGCACGAGCGTTGATATATTGTTGTGGAGATGCAGGGGGCGTGGCTGTGCTAACAAGGAACCGGTCCACGCTTAAAGGGGAATACAGTTTACAGGTACTTTATCGAATGAGCGACCGAAGCGAACGAAGTTCTATGCTTCAGTTAAGGTCGAAAATCGTTCGTATGTCCGATGTCCCGCTGTCCCGCTGTTCCGCTGTTCTCCTCTACAGGTCGCATTTCTCAACCGGTTCTCGTGAAATTTTGTGAGCAGGTTAAATACCTCCTTAAAATAATGTGGATTTTCAGTCTTCCCAAATAAAATAAAATAAATTTATAAAAAGACTGGCTCGCGTACTGTTGTACAGCTCACAGAGCCAATAAGTATACGTAAAGTAGGTACCTAGTTTTAATTTAAAAAAAATGATGATATGGTACAGTGTGTTATAATCTTAACAATAGCAAAGTCTATTTTTGTTACCTTTAGAAGCAGTGCCTTAACAAAATCATAATTTAGTAGGCTGTTCCTTATAGCTCACTTCAGAAAGCGATAAAAATTAAAAACAGGACCTTCTGGTACAGTCAGGCTGACTTACATTATGAACAATAAATGTTTGGTGTTGCTTCATTAAGAGTGATTAAGATATAGCTTACAGGAATGCCACCTGGCAACACCTGTTCCAGACCTCATTTTTAATAGCGCAAATTCTTGCAGTTTCTTATTTTATGTAATTTTATTTATTTAGATATACTATTTAACAGCATTACAGCATGTTCATCATTATCATCATCATATCAGCCGAAAGACGTCCACTGCTGGACATAGGCCTCCCATAAAGTGGGCCACTGCTGGACATAGGCCTCCCATAAAGACGTCCACTGCTGGACATAGACCTCCCATAAAGTGGTCCACTGCTGGACATATGCCTCCCATAAAGACGTCCACTGCTGGACATAAGCCTCCCATAAAGTTGGCCACTGCTGGACATAGGCCTCCCATAAACACGTCCACTGCTGGACATAGGCCTCCCATAAAGTGGGCCACTGCTGGACATAGGCCTCCCATAAAGACGTCCACTGCTGGACATAGGCCCCCCAGAAACAGGGCCACTGCTGGACAAAGGCCTCCCATAAAGAAGGCCACAATGACTGTCATTTTATGTTATGTGGCAATTAAATATAACAATGTTCCTACTATTCTGCGGAATTGACATGAGCTGAGCACTCTATTCTCATTTGATTTTATATACTCTACACTCTGGGCGGTAAGTGAGATTTACCGCCCACGGACGCAGCGGCAAATCTCACTTTACACCCAGGAGAAGACGTAAAATTATGTACGTACCACGGGCGGTAATACGTACAGCCCTAAATCGCATATTTATGTCCCTCACCTTTGGTTCGGGCCACAAACACCTGCGATCTGGGGCATTCACGAATTCACCGCCCTAGGTACGTAATGTAATATTATTAGTTCGTTTTTGACACAGAGACCATATACATTTCTGTAGATACCTATCAAATGTATTTATGTTGATGCTTAATTATGCATCTTTATGAAAAATGTATTGTTATTTTTTTTCTCTAATTGTTTTTGACGAGTAAACTGATTTAGTTAATTTTAAACTCGTACTGTACTATTTAGTCTATATATATATATACATGGTGACCTATAAAAGTACGCTATTTGCTGAATAAATATTATGATTTGGATTTTTATTGTTTTACGTAGGTATAAACTCATTTATGAACATAACTGTACTTTCTGGGTTGACGGCACAGTTGTACTTACTCACATACATTCCTTTTATCGACTTCTTTATAAGTAATGACAGTTAATTTCACGTAAATAATTGTAGATAGTTAACGAGACAATCAACACCGAACAATGTTTTAATATCTGAATGCCGTACTTGGAGGTCTTTAATAATGTTTATTTAAAGCATTATTACACGGATACAGCGCGATTTTAATGAATTTTAATATTTTAATCCATAACACTAGGTAAGTAGGTAGGGACTTTATCAGGTAGTAATAAGGGATTTCAGCCCGTACTCCTGCAATGCAATATCTATCCATATATATTCTGCATCGCTAAAAGGAATTGATACCCAATGAGGAACGTACTGCTAGCAACTTTCTACAGCAGGTATTTTTTATCAGAAAAATGAGATCGGGTATACTTGCGCACAGGCACCGTCTAAGTTAACACATTTAATTCTAAAATTCGTATCGCTACATGGGGAATTCCGTATGTAGAGGAAAGCGCCTTCGAGCAGAGCGCCCTATAGTGACACTGATAATGTTAAGAGTCGCCAGCACGGGTGACTCGTGGTTCTCATTTCACTGGTTCTCACTTGGTTCATAAAATGAGAACCAAAGTACGTACTGGAGCCAAGCGTCCTGGCGGCCCTCAAGCAATCGGCCCATAGATTATTTTCATTAAAGATTATTTGCAACAGAACTCTCATTATGTTAATTATTGCTCTCCCCCTTGGAGAATAGGAAAAAAAGTGGCATTAAAGAATATTCGTATATTTGTGCCACACAACTGTCAACAGAGGCGTCTCATTACCCTAGCGCCCTCTAGTAGTGCGCGGCGAGTGGTGCTCGGCGCCCCGTAGGACCGCTGCGCCCGTGTGCAACGCACACCCTGCACCATAGATAAAGCCGCCTCTGACTGTCCTTAAGTTAATCTTTGTAGTCCGAGTTAGAGGCCTCGTTGTTCGAGGACTGCGACTCGGTGTGGTTGTAGCCCCAAGCCTCCACCTCGAAGCTGTACACATGGTTGAACCTGAGCAGGGGTATGTCCACCTGCAACAAAAAAAATACGCTACGTCGTTGGCAAGCATACGGCCTTTTATTAATGTTACATGAAAACAGTGCCCTTATCTACATTTAAGGCTGTCATTTGTTTCATTTGATCGTCAATTGTCAAATTTATTACACATTGTGCGTAAAGAGTCAACTTCGATTGAAACTAAACAGAGATTCGTTCTGAGAAAAAACAAAAATCGAAACTTGTTGGTGTTTTTTTATTCAGTTAGTAACGTGTATGTCCTCCTCTCTTAGCCCTGCACTCCAGAAGCCTTAGAATGCATGCTCTCTATCAAAGTTCGCACATTTTCTGCTGGAATTTGATCCAAGGCCTGTTTTAAAGCGTTTATTAGGTGCTGTTGGTTCCACATCTCTTGCTCACTCTCTCTGACTCTTCGTTTTAACTGATCCCATAAGTGCTTAATTGGATTTAAGTCGGGACTGTTCGCCGGCCATGGTAAAACTTGAATATGGGACTCTTCCAATACAGCCTGCGTCGCCCGAGCTGTATGTGGACGGGCATTATCTTGCATCAGCCAGAATTCTGGACCAATTTGCTGAGCAAATGGGATCACTTGAGGCCTGATAACTTCTTCGATGTATCGTTGTGCAGTTACTGTACCTTCATTTAAAATAGCGAGCTCAGTTTTACCACGTAAGCTTATCCCACCCCAAATCATGACGTTGGGACCACCAAAACGGTCACTTTCATGGATGCAAGCATCCGAAAAACGCTCGCCGCGTCGTCTCCACAGTCTAATACGCCGATCGTCACTAAAAAATTTAACTTTGCATTCGTCTGTGAAGAGCACCATGCTCCATTGATTTAAGGACCAATTCAAATGTTGACGACAGAACCTTGCACGATTAGCACGTTGATCCCTGGTCAGCGGAATTCGAACAACTCTTCGTTTTGACGTCTGCTAGTCTTCGTGCAATCGATTGCGAATTGTTTGATCACTAACACGAGTACCCGTCGTCAGCCGTAACCGACTTTGTAACTTACGACCCGTAACTGTGCGTTCTCTTCGGGCACTTAACTGAACGTAGCGGTCCTCGTGAGCAGTAGTAACTCGAAGCCTACCCGAGCCAGGTCTTCTAGTGACACTTCCAGTCTCTCGGAAACGATTCCATGCATTTTGAATGGCTCTTCGAGAAAAACCTAACAACAAACCCACAGATCGCTGTGAATGACCATCTTCAATCATTGTAATGGCTCTACTGGCAGTAAGAGTGTCCATATGCCTACGAAATTGTGCCATTATGAACACAATATTGAACAATTAAACAATATTAAACAATTTCACAAGCGAAAATTCCGATCACTACAGAATAGGCAATTCTCCGTTGTTAGAAAATCTAAACAAAACCATCAAGAATTTTTCAAATCCATTTTTTTTAATACGTCACACAAAGAGGTTATAAAGCAAAGAGTCTATAACATTTATAATTGATATCAATTCCTTTAGCTTCCGTACAGTAATTTACGATAAAGTGTAGATAAACAAGTGGCCCTTATTTTCTTTTGAGTAGTATATATATAATATTATAAATGCGAAAGTTTAGATGTTTGGATGTTTGGATGTTTGTTACTCAATCACGCTTAAACGGCTGAACCGATTTGAATGAAATTTAGCAAAAAGATAGTTAGCCTGGATTAAAATATAGGATAGTTTTTATCCCGGGTCCACGCGGACGAAGTCGCGGGCGGAAGCTAGTACTTAATATAGTCTTAAATCCACAGAACACCTCCACTAGAAGCCTAATGTTTGTAATTTTGTTCCCGACGCGAGTCACCAAAGCATGAGGAAGAGGTGAGGGGAAGGGCGGGTGCTAACAGCGTTGCGATTGGGCGATGCGCTCGCGCGCGGAATGCGTAGTGATGGGACATGTTCACGTACAAGCATCCTAATTTTTTAGGTACATTTTAAAGTAAAGTAAGTAACTACTTACTATACTTTTATCTTTAAGTTAAGGTAAAGTATAGATAATTTTGTTACCATTTTAATACACAGTAAGTTAGGAATCCTAACTGGTACCGTAATTTTTTGCTGATAAATCATGGTAGGTCATCAGGCCCGTCTTGTGACACTGGGCCCAACTGCTCACTGAGAGGATTCTTAGAAGCCCGCACAACGTATATCTAACTCACACCAACTCCGAGTTCCCTCACACTTTCTCGAAATTCATCATCAGGCCCATTTTGTGACACTGGGCCCAACTGCTCACTGAGAGGATTCTTAGAAGCCCGCACAACGTATATCTAACTCACACCAACTCCGAGTTCCCTCGTACTTTCTCGAAGTTCATCATCAGGCCCATCTTGTGACACTGGACACAACTGCTCACTGAGAGGATTCTAAGAAGCCCGCACAACGTATATCTATCTCGCACCAACTCCGAGTTCCCTCGCACTTTCTCGAAGTTCATCATCAGGCCCATCTTGTGACACTGGGCCCAACTGCTCACTGAGAGGATTCTTAGAAGCCCGCACAACGTATATCTATCTCACACCAACTCCGAGTTCCCTCGCACTTTCTCGAAGTTCATCATCAGGCCCATCTTGTGACACTGGGCCCAACTGCTCACTGAGAGGATTCTTAGAAGCCCGCACAACGTATATCTATCTCACACCAACTCCGAGTTCCCTCGCACTTTCTCGTAGTTCATCATCAGGCCCGTCTTGTGACACTGGGCCCAACTGCTCACTGAGAGGATTCTTAGAAGCCCGCACAACGTATATCTAACTCACACCAACTCCGAGTTCCCTCGCACTTTCTCGAAGTCCATCATCAGGCCCATCTTGTGACACTGGACACAACTGCTCACTGAGAGGATTCTAAGAAGCCCGCACAACGTATATCTATCTCACACCAACTCCGAGTTCCCTTGCACTTTCTCGAAGTTCATCATCAGGCCCATCTTGTGACATTGGACCCAACTGCTCACTGAGAGGATTCTAAGAAGCCCGCACAACGTATATCTATCTCACACCAACTCCGAGTTCCCTTGCACTTTCTCGAAGTTCATCATCAGGCTCATCTTGTGGCACTGGACCCAACTGCTCACCGAGAGGATTCTAAGAAGATACTAAAACAGTAAAGTAACTACTACTTCTAGTACTACTAATACTTATTATATATTACACTATTTACTTTAAATAACGAACAATAAATAAAACTAAATTTAAGTTCTAATCTACAGAATAACTACTCAAACCAAAATAAACGAGAAATCTGTATTTATGTTACATTTCTTCAAACCGGTTGGAACGAAAGCACGTGGTTTGTCGATTGACCATCATAGCATCATCGGGACATCACTAGTCGTGACGTGTTTTCGTAAGAAAGGAATAGCATATTGCATTTTCAAAGTGATGAAAAGTGACAGACATAGTGTGTCTGTACCTCAGTATTCGCACCGGCCAGTATAAAATGGCCTCCGCTGGCTATAAATATTTTCAATGAAATATTGAATTTGACTCAACTGTGGAATGAAATTCCATCTTTTTTGTAATTAGAAGTCTTTGACGACTTTCCGCACCACCTCACACTACAAAAGCCCACAATTAGCCGCGAAAATCCTATTATTTTGTTTTTTTTTGTGAGTCATGCACACTCCGCACAGGTCGTTAACATGGACGCAACTGAACGGCAAGGCGGGCGACCGCGGATTATATAAGCGCAACAACACCAACGCTTGGTGACTCGAGTCGCGAACAAACTGAGAAACATTAGGCTTCTAGTGGAGGTGTTCTGTGCTTAAATCTAAAGAAACTCAAAAAAATGTATTAGGTACTAGTGGGCCTGTGAGCTGTAGAAATCGTAAGTTTGTGTTTATCCAAACCAACTTTTATTTGCTATAAACTATCCATTGCGGAAAATAATAAGTAATGGAATTATGACAACGAATGATACACTTATCCCTTTCTGTCACACTTGTTGAGATTTGTATACTACCATCTCGCTCGGTCGTGGTATTATTATTACCATAGCTTGTCCTGATTAAAGGTCCATGACTGGGACTATCCCTTTCTATCCTTTTCTCGCACTATCCCTTTCTCTCTTATTAGAAAACTTACAAAGAGACGTATAGTGCGAGAAAAATCGCGAGAGCGCTCGCGCGCCGTCTCGTGATAGGTGAAGGAAGATACAATCCAGTGTATCATATCTTTGTATATAAATAATACGTAATTATATACATGTTGGAGTATGTTGTAATAAGTCTGTACTTTTTTTATCGTACTCTCGTGACTTTGAAGCGTACTCTTTGATCATTTACCTACTCTGCACCAATTTTAAAGTGTCTCTGTTTGGCCTTATGGTAGAGAATGCCATTTGGAAGTCCGCCAGTTGTACGTTATTTTGGTTTTGTGCAATAAAGTTTAAATAATAAAGAGCCGCCAAGTCTCGCGAAGCGGCTTGTCAGCAGGTTGAGCGCTAGCTGGGCCCCTAGGCATTGTGTAGACTCTTACCGAGACCTCAGGGGAGTCTAGATCGTGGACCCTGGGGTGCCCCATCTGGAAGGGCATGCCCACTTTTACGCAGATTATAATCGTCTCCCTGGGCGAAACGATCTGCGAAACCAAACAAATACATAAATATTAGGGGAAAATTGAACAAGACCCATAAGCTCAATGAAGGTGAAATTTAAGAGATACAAATACTCGAATACATAAAAAACATCCACGACCGTGAAACAAGTATTCATGCTCATCATGATTGGCATCCTTAACATTAAGGACTCGTATGGGTATTATCATTCATTCAAACTAAGAAAAGCTATCATGGGTAATATAAACGATACACATACTTGTATACTTAGATAAATAAATACTAAAATACATAGAAAACATTCATGACTCAGGAACAAATATTCGTGCACATCACACAAATAAATGCGCTTACCGGGATCGAACCGTGGACCTCTTGCTCCATAGGCAGGGTCACTACTAACTAGGTTAAAGCGGTAGTCAAAATAAGATACTGTAAACAAAATATGTCAAAATGAAGCTCAATCTTCTCACAGTTTTTTCAAACATTTATCAACACAAATCAAATATCACCTCCAAATGATACTGGATCCTGGCCATCGCGATTGGCTTGACCTTGAAGATCTCATGGTAGAACCTGAAGATGTCCAGGGCCGCGTCCCCACGGTCGTAGCACCGCACGCCGCCCATCCACCAGTGGCCCAGCCACGCGTGCCCCACCTGGTCGTAGGGAGATGCTCGGGGCATCACGAATCCTGAAAACAATTATAGCATACGTTTCGTTGCACTTGGGACGAACATATGGTAGATATGGCATGGGTTTAGGCCTCCATTTCCAAAGTTGGCGTTTTACGTGTAGATAGGCTGTATATTTGTTAGGCGGTTTTCTAAATTTGGCCTAGCCAGCCATTTCGCAGCTCATAATAGGGCTCATCCTTAATTAATATGTTAGGGTCGCCATCATCGAAATCGTTGAGGAGGATTATATATATAAAAATAAAGATGGCATTTGACCTATCTGGTGTGCTTATTCAAGAACAAAATCGGTAGAACTAGTCTCTCTGACATACATTTTTCTTCAGACTCGGACAATATTACTCACCGAACGGGTCATCCTTGGAGAACGCGCCGAGAGGCTTCCCAGTAATGGCCGCCGTGATCCAGGGCACGTAGGGGTAGAGGACGGTGTGCCGCGGGGGCGCGGGGGGGCGATGAGAGCGCAGCGGGTCGGGGCACGGTGTTCCACCTGGAACAAAGAGGTATCTCATACCAGACTCTATTTCACAACTTCGACGTTAATAGCAATTCCGCCTAGCGCATCCAGCGGACTGTCGCGGCCTTTACCGGGTTATCGGGTCGTTCGGAATTCCAGTTGTCAGGTGACAATTGTCAAATGTAATTGAATATATTTCAAAAGAATAGCAGTTAAGGGGGTGAATTGGAAATTATCGCGTGCTTTAGAGCGCCCGTTGTCAAATTGTCAAATTGCTGAAATAGGGCCACATGTATTTCTTCTCCGCGCTTCAGGTACGCTCGAATGTCAAGATGCGCCGAACAGCTAATTTGACAAAGAGCGCCGAAGCACTACACTTAATACAAGAGACAAATATATCAGGTATATCCCTTCGAAGCGGAAACCGCAGATATTCACCCTGCCCATTCTTACAAAGTGTATCTTACCGTGTGCAAGAGAGACGACGGACCAATGTCCAGTGTGCTCATGCACCAGACTCGGGGCTCCAGAACGAAAGCCACAGCCAGTTGTACACGATATACGCTCTTTCATCAGTTTAGTATTGTTCTGAAATAAAAACTCACTATTAGAAGATTTTAATCCACTGCTGCCTCCATACTCCTTGGTAATTATTAGACAAATTTATGGATGTTTAGTGACATCATTATAGCATCGACTAAGACAATGTCTAACGTTCAAACGATGACAAGAAAATTTCGAACTCCGCTTCGTCACCTTAGACTTACAGGAGAATAAACTAATAATGTCACACTGATCAGTAAACATGCTTTAACCTTTTTACTGGCGTTAAAAACCAAATCAACTGTCTAAGCAACGCTTGTGAATCCAACTGACTCTTCCGTCCAAATCACGATAGGAGGCTTGGCTCTCTGTAGGCTGCGGGGACGTGTATTCTGATGACGATTATAAGAGAACTTATTAGCAACAATGCTATAGGAATGAAAAAGTGAAAAGGTAGATAAAGTGCGTACTTCGGGCAGGTCGTATAAGTAGCACAGCTCGCGAGGCAGTAGACTTATCTTGGTGATCTCCTTCTCTTCTTCAATAAAGTCCCGAGGCACATCTGCAATATAATTTGTAAATAAAGGAGAGTGAAATGTTACGGCCTAGTATTGTACTCTTGCCCTGAAGTTACAAATAATCACGGTCTAATAGTGTTTTATTTTTTGATTGTTTATAAGGTCATTGTTGACATAAATGTACTGTTATGGTTGAGCTAATGGCCGAAATTCTGTGCCGATGGAAACAGATTTATTCGTTGCATTTGAAACTTGGATCCATCCTGAACGGTATGTAGCAGTCAGTAAAATCCTTGGGTGAACCATTAAGTTTTTAAGGGTTGAGGTGTTGGTCTTTTTGCAGGATGCAGTGTTAAGGTTTTAATGGTTGAACTCTACCACTTACCACTGGCAAAATCGATGTGGTAAATCCTTTCTTCCATTTGCTTTCCGTTGCCTCGATCGAGAAAATTCCTGAAAGGCAGGCACACTGGCAACACGTATCCTAGAACAAAATATTAAATAGTTCTCATAGAGTTCCATAGTTCCAAGCTACGAGTCCGGAAGCCCAGAGTCGTGAAGAACCGATGACCGCTATGGTTGAACTGTTTTTCACCGGAACCGGTAAACGTAGTGTAGGACGCCACCAGAGTGCATTGGCAACCACAAGCTATTATAAGCACTGGTTACTACGAGTTGGGACCATTTCGAGACATATTTATTCCATTTTGCTGTTTATCATTTTGTGTGACACGAATAAATAGCTTTATTTTAAACAAGGTGGAGTGACGACAATACGCAGGATGGCTGGCAAGTGCTGGATAATATCAGCCCGATTGCTGGTTCACAATTTCTCCTCGTTAGTAAATTGACTGGGCTCAAGGCAGAAAGGAAGCGTAAACCTGGCCAGACCTGGATGGTCCATTTGTCAACGTGCAAAAATTATTGGCTACAATTAAGGGCACTGGTGATAGAAAAATCCCTTAACCTAGATATTCTCCAAAGCTTAAGTTTTAAATACTTACTGGACTTGACAGTAGTAATTAGTTTAAGCAGCGCCACACTGCTCCGCGCCCCGAAGTGCTTGAACTCTGGGTGTATAAGCACATCAGCTATCGGCATTACCAGGATCGCTGGCTCGCACTCTGCCTTCATGTTGGCTAGAGCCAGGACGGTGGTGTCGCATTCCACCTCGTCTCGCTCATAGTCGCCGAATATCACGTTACCCCTGCAAGTGGGAACAGGATGGATAATTCAAACGTGAAGGTTGATGCTAACAGAACGTTTCTTAGGAGGAAAGAGATTAGATATATCATTCTCAGCACGAAGGTGAACACTGGAGGCTTACACTGAAGAGTGTAAGTGATGAAATTATGTTAGGATTGTCGCACGTTAACCGACACTATTACCGATAACGCCTCGCCATGGTAATAAACTATCATTGCCGGGGCAGAAGCCCACTGGCGTATGTTACGAGGAAGTAACCTCCTAGGCCACTGATGCACTTGTACTTCCGCATGTTGCGTTTTGTCGTGCCGAAGGTGCCAAGAACGAGTAAGTACTTATAGGTGTGAAGACGTACGCTGTCAAATTCACCTCTACGCTTTCAAGTAAGGTTTAGGTATATTTCACTAGTCACTTTCATCCAAATGGTTGAAGAGCTGATTGGGCCGGGTCAAACGCAGTACGCTATAGGCAATCGGAGATACTTACAGAGCATAACCATGGGGGACCATAGCCGCATCCATAGCAGTACTAAGCACGAACTGTCGGCTGATGAGTACCACACGTGGCACCCTGAAGTAGTGTGGAGTTCCGTTCTTTACTGTGGATTCATAAACAAGATCGTAGTTAGGTAAGTTTCCCCGTTTTCTTTGGAACCGAATCTTGTTGGATAATAAATTATTGGCTATTCGACCTTTGAAATATTCATCGCCATCAGAGATTAGCTTTGTTTTCTTAAAACAGCGCAAATAAGTCACATATCTCTATTACTGGTTACAATAGGATAACCAAGGTGAAAAATTTTTGGCTGTCGCAAGCAAACAGGTACGAAATATTGATACAAGAAAGAAAACGCCATTAGGAAAAAACCTTAGGAAAAAATCTCCAGTGGTTAAGGTATTGACTCAGCAAACCTTCCAAATCTTTTTGCCGTGTTTTTCCTTTGAGACACACCATACCTTAGAGTAGAGAACTACGGCCTGTAGCGGAGTTTGCAATTTCCATTGGTTTTATATGGACGCTGCACGCCCCGCTCGCGTGTGTCTTTTGGTTGAAATTATGAGAACCTATAGAATCCCAATGTAACCTCCTCCGTGCTGCAGGAATAACATGAGATGAGAAGGAGGATATGAGAGCGTAGTCGTCGCCGCGCAGTTGCTGCGTCATCTTCAAGCTGAAAGCTGGCAGGCAGTAGCGTAGGGTCGCGATAAGTGGCGTGCTCGCGTTTCGGTGGCCAACACCCTTTTTGGATCACTGATCATGTATGACAACTTACCATGTATGTATTGCAGGGCACCCAGCCAGGAATACTGAAGCTCTGTCACCTGACCCTCCTCAGGTTCGTAGGTGGGGTCATCGTGGCAATCGAAGAACTGGCTCCACACTGGGCCTGCGAACGCACAAATACGTCTTAAATGAGTCTTAAAGATGCAGGTTTAATACTGACAAGGTAAAGCTCTTCCTCTGGGTTGGAAGGTCAGTGGCAGTCGCTTTCGTAAAACTATTGCCTCATTTGGGGTACAAACGGTACGGTTCATCATATCAGCCGAAAGACGCCCACTGAAAGAGTGCCATAATGATCGGTCCTGCGCCACCCGTATCCAGCGGACTTCCGCCACCTTTACCAGGTCATCAGCCCCATCGTACAACCCAGCCAAACGGTACGGTCACAACCGGGAGAACCAGCTGGTTCTCCCGGTTGTGACCGTACCGTTTGGCCTAGCTAGGAGCATGATGACTTAGGGGTAAATTGTTTCAACGGAAAGTCTTTCATTTGCTGAAAAGGATTGTGACTGTCATTTTGCTTTTCGTAGATCTATTTTAACTTACCACAGAGAACCAAAGCCCACACAGCTACCCTTCGCCACATCTGCTTATTTCGCAAGTAAAGTAAGTAATGCGAAAACACGAGACTCGTCCCGATGTTTGTTGATTTCAGAACAATGGCAGATACCTAAGGTATTTAGGATTCTGTCCTGACGTCGCCTTGATCTCCACGAGTTTTAATTCAATTTTGAATACTGCGGTGACTAATCGTACGGCATGCCTCAATCATGGTAAGCCTATGAACGCGTATGGTAACTCCAGAGGAGTCACATGTTCGTTGCTCACTATTGATTTGACGATTATTTGTGCTAACAGTTAGAGATGATACTGGTAACGGGTATTAAGTAGCGACTCCCTTTTAAGTAATGCAATACATGTGTCTAAAAGCCCCGATCCTCCATGACGAAACGTTGTCGTCGTTCAGTGAAACTGTGATCCCTCACTCTCAACATAGTTAAAGCAATGACGCGTTTTGTGTCCGAGAGGCAACCGGATAGCTCGCGGTATTTGAGCTCCCGGAGCGTTGTGGATCCGCCCTGTGCAACCCGAACTGAGCCAACTTGGACTGGGGCGGAAATTGGAGGAGGGGTGAAAAAACGCCAGATATTCAATTGAAACAGAAACAGCATTTCATTATATAAACAGCATACACACTCTCAGGCAACCGCTCTTTCAATCGGCTGCCTCGCGACAACTTTTTATTCATACATTTTTCCCCGTCCAAGTTGGCTCAGTTCGGGTTGCACAGGGCGGTTCCACAACACTTCGGGAGCTCCAATACCGCGAGCCATCCGGTTGCCTCTCGGACACTGTAACTACGCGTCATTGCTTTGAATAACACACCACAGCCTCGGCAGCTCTGGCGGCCTTATTCACCACCAGGAACACAACAGCACACTCCAATAGACCAAGTGGTGGAGTAATTACGACGACGGTCTTCTGTAAGCTGGTGGTTCTTCACCATATGAACGAGATGACATTCCACCTTGCTTTACCTACCTTTCGTAAAATCTGTGGTTGTTTCGATGACCAAATAACTAAAAAAAAAATTTTTTTTTGGTAAGCTTTTATGCACAGTCAACTCTCATTGAAAAGATTCTAGCATTTCAAAAAAGGGTGGGGTTATCTCAGTTTTAAACTGCCATAGCAAGTTGGCCAACTGCTGCTGGGCTGGTCTGCATTATCACCTTTCAATTGCGGGTTACCGAGGTACTTACACTGAGTTTTATCTAACAAACCCCGCAATGTAGTTAAACTTGCATGTGTAATTTGCGCTCAATTTGTATGTTAGTACACATACACTGCCAGTTCAATACAAACTAGCAAAACGTGAAGATTTAAGAACATCGAACGCAGCATTTGCAATCTTCGCATGTATGAGTGATGAATGGCGCCATGTCATTTAGTGATACGTGCCCGTGTTATACAAGTTGCATTGTACCTATAGAGTATTATTATAGGTTGCACCGTTAGGCTGTTAGGGCTCACCAGTGCATGACAATATTTTAACTGCTTCAATCGCAATACCTACTAGTAGTAAGTACGTCACACAAACATAAATAAGTACCAAAATTTATACAATTTGCAATTAGCTGCATCTGGAAATAGGCTACGAGAGTCTTTCAGAGAAGTGTAGCAGCCAAGGTTGAATACTCTAGCGCTCTTCAGTAGGTATACCGGAGGACCTACAGATGACCTGATCAATTTGAACGACGAAGCCCTATATCTGGAGATTATTTATGACTTTTGACTTGCCATACGAATAAATAAATAGATATATATATAGGTAGAGGCAGCAAGCTCTTCTAGTGAACCCTTGGGTGGCAAACCTAGAGAGGACCACAGCGGAATGCCATATCGCTCATATGTAGAGCAACCCAACCGGGGCTGTACCTAGCCGAGCCAAGACCGCAGCCATAGGTGATAACAGCACCCTCGCTCGACAAACCACCACGGCATTGTCGGCTTGCAAAGTTTGCCGATTCCTACTATAAACAATCGCAACTCAACAATTTGACAGCAATGTTGCCATAATCATAACACTATAATTTAAATCGTAACCTATAAAATAAACACTCAATTTCCATGCGGCGTTTGCCTGCAATTACCTGCGAGCTGCATTTAAATCGCTACATTCGCTACACATTACAAAATTAACCTAAATAACATCGCATCACTTTCTTCTCCTTCTCTAATATCAACTCAATTATCTACACAACTAGATTTCTTTTCCTATGCACGATGGGGAAGATATGAGGTTGGGTAGGTAAGTGGTTGAAATTGCCCGTTTCCTCTGCGCTTTGTCGACAGAATCGTAAGAGAGTCGTGGAGTTATGCGCTTGAGTTGTATTTTGATTCATTCATAGGCAATGTATGAATGATGTGACATACTTTCACAGCGAGTAAAATTCACTTGTTATATCATATATGATATTGTTACGAAAACGAATGCCATAATTGTTGCAACATAGTAAGTATTGTAGGCTTGTCCACAAAAGAAATCATCGTATACCTACGTAAAGCCGGAAAATATCTACGCTTACTAATTTACTATATTCCGGCTCTTACTAATGTACTTACTTACTAACGTTTTACGTTTAGAAAGAGACGGATAGTCTATCTCGCCGCGACGTAGGTGTATTACCGTTGTGCTATTAAGATAAGTTGAGAGAAGGCAGAGCACCAGCGCGTCGTCGATCCTTTATTAATATGAGGATTCATTGTGTAGAAAGCCAGAGGTAAATGTCCCTCACTTACTCACCACAAGGAATACAACACAACATACCTACAATGCAAGTTAGTATTGGTGTTATTACGGCTGCGGTGTTCTGTAAGATGGAGATAGGTACTTTGAACCTATGTTTACAAATAAATATTGTCTTGTCTTGTCTTGTCTTGTCTTGTCTTGTACTCCCCCCGTCGGGCTGCTTCATACTCGTATACGAACTCTCTCTAATTTAATCCTAATTCCTATTCTTGTGCAATATAAAAGTTTTTTCAGGGCATAAATTATCAAGATTTTTTTCAAGCTATTAATGATCTACCTGTCTGTACTGCATGATCCCATTTTTACAGAATGACCATAATATTCTGGCAAAAAGTTAAACGTCTACAAAAACTATAGAGCAATGTTTCATTTTGCCGCCCTCACGCAGTCGGTAGGAGTCGAGATTACAACATACGAGAGTTTTAATTTAACCGACTTCAATTCAGTATTCCGCCAAGCCACATGAACATTTCCACATTGCCTTTCCACTATAACATATGAACATTGATTATTACAGAAATAAACCAAATCGCTGTATGTGGGCCGATAATATTTGAGGAGTTCCGACGATTCATCAAGAAAGGTGATTCTGACACCTTTGGCACTTCATTAGTTGATATTTCAACTGAATCATATTAGAATCTGTGGCGTACTTTATAGTTTTATGTAAACCATTGGGGAGTTCCAGGAGACATCAGCACGTCTAGCACACACGATTTTTATCGCACTACACCTCTTCTTCTAAGTGTCCTAATAAGAGAGAGACGTGCTAGCCGTGCTGTGCTCTTCATCATCAGTTCCACTTCACATTTGTGATTTCTGGGTGTATTTACACGAGATATAATAAAAAACCGAAATTACTACATGCGTTCCTATTTGCGAAGTTCCCTCAATTCCTCATAGATCCTATCATACTAATCTGGAAACACATACTTACAAACAAAAATAAATGTAGGAATCGGCTCATAAATGACCGAGTTCTGAGGTAACAAACATTCAAAAACAAAACACAACCGAACTGAGAACCTCCTTTTTTGGAAGTCGGTTAAGAAGAAAACGAACGTGACTTTCGCCTGTGTACCGTCAATTCTAAAATTATCTACTCAAGTTTGAGTTTAATTCTCCTGATATAAAGGCATAAGTTACCTCTGTCTCTTCACTTCATTATGTTATCAATCGCATAGGGGCAAAAAATATGCATAAATATTTAGCTCAATACAATATCGCATAGTAATCGTAATTTACATATACAATTTGGAATTGAATAGGCAGTATATAAGCCGATTGGAGCCGGGTGGGATGCGTTATCCTGTGTATTTTAACTGATATCATGGCGGCTTGGTTATGGGTGGTGTTCGGGATATTTCCGTTATTAGGTAAGTCATTCAGAAATCATATACCTAGGTATTCTTTTTACATGTGTGTCTGCCTGTACATTTCATTTCATTTCATTTATTTTCCATAAATTGCATGTTATACACAGGATGGTACAGTGGATACAGTTTGTTAATTTGTCTCAATACAATTTTACCAATTTGGTGTAGCAATAATACTAAGAATAATTACATTAATTACACATAAAATATTTCCATATTATTGATTATGGTATTTTTTTAATACAATTACAAATTTTGTAGACGATAGGGCCTTCAATTCAACTGGCAAGGCATTGTACACCTTTGCTGCGACATGGTGGTGGCATCTAGAAAACATTGCTGTTCTGCCAGCTGGGACCTCGACGTCATTCACAAATATTGGTTAAGTCTGTCACTTTTAAAATCGTTCTTCAATGGAAACTCGTCTGGAAATCGGCGCACGAGTTTGCAGAGCTCCATAATATAGAGAGCTGTCAGAGTAGGCAGACCTAGTAGTTTGAAGGATTGCCTACACGACTCTCGACTTGACTTAATTCCACATAAAATACGCACGCACTTTTTTTGTAATATAAGTAATGGCAGCCTCCCCAGATCGCCAAACCAAATATTACATGAGACAGAAAAAAAGCGTAAAAAGATTGCATCATTACATCATCGCACATCAGCCAAACGACAGTTGGACATAGGTCCAGAGACGGATTAAATGTCGAGAGCGCCCTAGGCCAGCGATGAGATATCGGCGCCCCTCTAGCAGCCACTGATAAAAAGTTTCTGTCAAAAAATTCATTTTTGGTTCCAGCTTTTATTGCCAACTGTACTTTTTTGTATACCGTCATCAACTACTACTCATTGGGACGATTCTAACGAGCCCAAACTCGATGGGGTTATGTGGTTTTATTACGGAGTTCCTATGGCCACCTTCCAGCTCCATCATCATATCAGCTCCTCGTCATCATAATATTGCATTGTCACGCGATTTGCATATTCGAAACCGGGAGTGGATCAAATTTAACTTGCAAGATTTGATTACTTACAGACAGACAACGGGACAGGTGAAAATAAATAAAAGCTTGTAAAAAATCGGCCAACTGCGTGTCGGGCCACGCGCAATGTAGGGTTCCGTAGTTGCCTGTCTGTCTCAGTTACATAGGCACGCGCGCTCCAACTAAATGGTGCAGTTGCGTCAGACGAATTTGTACGAAAGTTGGCTTTTCTAAGTTAATTTTAAGTTACTTTTCCTTTTAAATTCATTATATGAACTACTGCCACGATTTTTTTAATATCCCCAGTAGTAGCCATTTAGGACACGTGACTCGGACAAAAATTAGCGCTTTAAAGCCTATCTCGCAACCGAATCACTAAATTGATAAATGGTTTTAAAAAAGCATACTATTTTTGAACAAGTTATGCAACGGTTCCCCACACCATGGGTTAAACGAGAAAAAAAAATACCTCCCCACTTTAGGGGGTACCCCAAATCATTTTATTTTTTCAAAATTTTATTCTACTGTTTTGTCAGCGTGATTGAATTATAAAGAATATACAATAACAGTTTTCTAGTAGTAAAGGTTGTAACTATAGGGATATACCGCCTCTGCATAGGTCTCCCCGAATGATCGCTACCTATACAATACCCCTGTCTCTTGCAGTCTTCACCCAGCAATCAACCTGCCTTTAAGCTCAACACTAAACTTACGAGTATTAAGTAAGGAAATCTGAATACATCAGAAAATTTCAAAGTACCTACGTGAAGTCCCACGTCCGCACTGGGCCATCGTGTGAACTACGGCCCATTCCCGCTCATCAATGTCTCGAAAGCATGTATACCTAACATTCATTGCGGTAGCTATGTAATTACATAGCTTGTGTGTGTTGCTTGTGCTTGTGGAATTACCTGCTTTGATAGCGTATTATATACTTAGTGGCTCTTATCGCCGCGCCGGCACTGGACACGACAATTCCCGACCACTATATACGTCGTTAGCTTTCAAAGGGACAAACACCCTTAAAACGGCTATTCTCAATTTTTGTGTCTGCGTCTAATTAAGTACCACGACTCCATATAAAATGTTCGTAAATGGTCGTGGTAATTAGACGCAACCGCAGACACAAAATTTGAGAATAACCGAAAACATCTATAATATTGAACAATTGTGTAAGATCTAAGATAGACAGTAATTTCCCAACCCTGTTTTCTTCCTATACTTATAATATTATTTGTCGATTCATTCCTTATTTTAAATGTAAGTTTGTATATTTATGTACAAGATCAAGCTAAAAAATACTAATACGTAAATCATTCCAGTTCCATATTCTATCATATTGTGACGTCATGTTATGACGTAATTGGAACGCGAATAGCCAATTGAACTTTCAACGCAACTGATATCAAATTTCGTAAAGGTACAGCATGTCAGGATGGCCGAGCGGTCTAAGGCGCTGCGTTCAGGTCGCAGTCCACTTCTGTGGGCGTGGGTTCGAATCCCACTTCTGACAAACTTTTTTGTTTTTATTTGTTTGAAGTCAGTTTAATGGCCGTATTCATAGACGTTTAAATAAACCTGTTTTTTTTTAATATTTGATGACTCAATTCTACCAATCGACAAAACATTTATCACCACTGTGTGTCAATTATATTCTATTTGTGTGTAATTTTTCCTTTGTGTACAAATAAGTTCCCTTAGCTATTAACATCATTTTTGGTTTTTGCAAAATTATCCAAAAACATTGTGTAAATAGCTATTTTTTTTCAGTTTTATCCAACTCGTTAATGAACATGAACTTTTTTTAGAATAATGCTTCAAAAACGCTCCAAATATTCTATTCTATAAATCTGACACGCTTTTGTTTTATTTTTTGTTTAGTTGGCAATACCCAAAACAATATAAAATTCAACTTGTTTTTCCCCAGTGTCATCCGAGTTCTACTCGTCGGAGAAGCAAGCTGACTGGGAGAGGATAGTGGGCGGCACTAAGGCCGCCAACGGCTCCTACCCATACCAGGCCTCACTACGAGTCTATGGGGTCTGGCACTTTTGTGGGGCTTCTATATTGACCCCCAGGGTCATCCTCACTGCGGCGCACTGCGTTGAACGGTAAATATTAGCCCTCATCTTACCACCAGCACGAGAGCACGTGGTTCTGCATGGTGAAGGAACTTCAAGTTGGGCTCCAGCTCTAAATATAAACGAGACCTCTCTGACATTTTTACACATTTGACACTCAAAGTCTTCCTCATGGCGGCTCATTGCGTTATGACGTGATTAACTTATACCTATAGTTAGTAATAGTAAATAGTAACTTATTTAAACACATTCTGTTACATATTAGTTACCAGGGGTCCCCACACTAGGCTACGCCTGTATCGTGGAGAACCAGTTAATTTTTAGACATCAGAAATGTTACCTTAAGTAAATATTTATTATTAATAGTAAGAAAAATAGTTGGTTACAAGTTGAAAAAATTATATACTTACTCAAAAACTAACAAATATCAAAAATAGCTTCAGTCTCAGCATAGTTTAATAAATGAAGAAATTTAAAAAAATGGGTTTTAGCTTCATTTATAGTGCAGCTCGTTAGGTTAAAATATTTGACTATACATTCAAAAGTCAAAATTCTAATATTTATTCTGTAAGTAGGCCTCAAGGGCTCTTTCAGAGAGAGTGCTCGAACAAATTGTCGTAAATATGGACAGAATGAAATGAAACTCGGTGAAATGACTTTTCGATGAATTGTGCCTTCGATTGATCAAACTTTCGTCTAAAAGGACAGTCGATAAAACGTCTTCGACGTAGCGACTATCGGCAAAACGTCTTAAGAAATGACGTAGGTAACCCGACTGGACAAAAGCAGCAATTGTTTTTCAGGCACTTGTTAGGTGTACCTAGTCTAGCCATAAGTTCTGTTACAAATGAAATGAAACATATTTTTAAAAGGATGTAATTAATTTACCATAAGTAAATGTTTATTTATAGGTAAGTTAATAAGGTTTCTAAACAATATATTTTTTATTCAAAATGCCCGCCTTTAGCTTTAATACACGCCCTCAAACGATCCGGCCACACGTCTATAGATTCACGCACTGTATCCATTGGGAAATTTGCCACTGCTACCTTCAAAGATTTTTTTAGAGAATCGATATTGGCATGGCGTTTAGAGCAGACCATGTCCTCTAACACTGACCACAATTTATAGTCCAGGGGATTTAAGTCGGGACTGGAAGAGGGCCAATCATCTGCCTTGATGAAGTCCGGAACATTCCTTTGCAGCCAAATCTGGGTGGTGCGAGCTTTATGACCCGGGGCTGAGTCCTGCTGAAAGGTCCAGTGTACATTTTTGAACATTGTGTCGTTTAGTGGTTTAACTACTGTTTCTAAAATCGTGTCCTGATACACTTTAGCTGAAATTTTCACTCCTTTTTCGCAAAAATGGATCTCAGAGACGCCTTGATACGACACACCCCACCAAACCATGACGTAAGCGGGATGATGACCTCGCTGAATCCTTCCAACTATCTCTTTAGCTTCTCGAGAGTTGTGTGCGTACACTTTATCATTTTGTTTGTTGTAGTGCTGCTCGATAGTAAAAATTTTTTCATCCGTGAAAAGAATATTTTTATATTTCCCATGTGCGTATCGAGATAAAAGGCTTTTTGATCTTTCAACTCTCTTGTCCTTTAGTGACTGATTTAACATATGTCCTGTATATCGTCGGTAAGCTGCAAGACTCAAGTCATCTTTGATTATACGCGAAAGTGTCCTAGGTGGTATTTTCATTTCCTTAGAAAGGATCTTCTGTTTTCTTATGGGATTTCGGCGAATTCTGGCCCTTACAGCATTAACGGCTTGTTTTGTTCTAACAGTACGTGGTCGGCCAGATCTTTTACTGTCATCGACAGAGGACGTTTTGGTGTATCTTTGAATGGTACGATACACAAACATTCGACTGATCTCTAACTTTTTTAGTGTCTCAAAAATGTGGGACGGCTCCATTCCTACCTTATGCAGAGCAATCACAGCAATTCTATTTTCTTTGACACCCCACTCCATTATTAATTTACTTATTTTAATATTATATTGTATATAAATGGTGGCAAAAACATCCAAGTACTTACGTCAAAACACAACATTCGAAATTCGAATTATTATTTTTCTTAAAAAACTGAGATATCGGTAAAATACTTATGTAGTTAAATTCCCTGACCCCAAATATGTATATTTAGACACCAAGTTTGTGATTCTAAGTGACTTAAAACTCGAGATATTAATAATTAACTATAATTCAAAATGGCCGCTATAAAATTAAAGATGGCCGACGGAGGAGTTGGTTCCTATCAAAAACTTAAAGCTACGGACTTAACAAGTACCTAAAAAAAAATTGGTGCTTTTGTCCAGCGTGTCCACATTATGACCTGAAACTGCCCTATATACACATAACATAAATGAAAATATAGACAATACCTGAGCATACACTTACCGAGAGATGTATATGTAGATTCTCCGGGTCCATTATATTACAATAATCTTATTCTATAATAAAGAGATGAAAAGTCTCCAGCGTCATAAGATAAAATAAAAGTGGCTCTGTACGGCTTGCAAAGACCACGTCAGTAACATTTACTTATACATTGTTGCAGCTAAATCTCTATATGTAGCGAAAATCGCACCTAACCATCTGTCATGTGTGTCGTGCGTGATTAGCCCTGAATGGGATCGAGCTTACTTAGTAACGTTGGACTTGCTTGACGTTTTTAAGTTTCTCTCGTGATATACCTACCCAATTTATCTTCCAGCATGCGCCCTCAATACCTGAAAGTAGTAGTCGGCACCAACCAGCTCCTCTCCGGCGGCACCCCCTACGCCATCCGCAAGATCGTCTACCACGAGAGCTACGACCACTACGAGATCGTGAACGACATCGCAATCGTCTTCACGGAGAAGGAGATAGAGTTCAGCAGCTCGGTGGACGCTATAGAGCTGAATGACGAGCCGGTGGAGAAAGATGAGGATCTGATCTTGACTGGTTGGGGGACTACCTCTGTAAGTATTTTACTAATAACCTAAGTCACGCGGCTTTCAGTCTGGAAACGCCCCCAATACGTGAAAGTGGCGGTCGGGACCCACCAAATCCCAGCTCTCCACAAGATCGTCTACCACGAAAGCTACGACAACTGATGAGCCGGTGGAGAAAGATGAGGATCTGATCTTGACTGGTTGGGGGAATACTTCTGTAATTATACTAATACTATAAGGATAGTACTTTCTTCATTTAACGTCATAGGTTTTTAGCTACTGGGATAGAGCTTTGGGAGCGAGTTTTTTGCTTCTACTACTGGAGCCGAGGGGTAAGCTAAGCTGGAGTTCGAACCCTGACTCAATGACCCCGACCCAAACCAATGGGTTTATCAAAAAACTTGTGTACGAAATATATAAGGAAAACACGGTAGGAAATCGGTCGAATCACAACTACTAAGTCTAGTTTTCGCTGAGTTGGGAAAACGTAATACAAAGGTTAATTCTAAATAATCAAAAAACATTACATGTATCAGGAATGCTCATTTCCGGTTTCAAGAAAAAAGACACTTCGAAAAAAATTATCCCCAAAAGTTTTACATTTGTTCTTTCTGGTGTCTAGAGTCCTTTGGTATGATCCAGTTCTTCTTTCCAGTACCCTGGACGTCTCCCCAACGACCTGATGCAGCTGGAACTGAAGGCTATCACGTATGAGGAGTGCAGGAAGGCACATGAGAACATTAATGCGGTGTACGAGACTCAGATCTGCGCGTTGACTAAGGCCGGGGAGGGGGCCTGTCATGTAAGAGATTTTTCTATCCGTTTAATATTTCTTGAGAATTTAAGAAAATTTAACATTCCAGGATTGATAATATTATTTTCGGGTTTAAAACTATATTTGAAACATGTAAACGTGAATGAATCAATTAAGTAGCAACCCCTATAAAAAAACCATTTGTTCGATTAATCTGGGACTCTAATCTCGCACAGTAACAAGGCGTAAAAAAACGCAAAACCGGTTAAGGGCACAACAGGTTCAGGGGGGTGCTCTCATAAGAAAAAAACTAAGAGATTTTCTTGACGCGATTTTTTTTTACATTTGTATGGAGCGTTGGTCGACGGGGTGACCATGCAAATGTTACCATTACCTACCTGTTATGCTCTTAAACGGTTTTGCGTTATTTTTGTTACACGTTGCATAATTGAATTGATATTGGTAAATACATATGGGTACCTACTGTAGTCATTAATCGTAGCGTGAAGACCGTATCATCATCATTATATCAGCCGAAAGACGCCCACTGCTGGACATAGGCCTCCCCCAAAGAGTGCCAATGTGACCGGTCCTGCAGTGCCCGCATGCGACCTTCACCAGGTCATCAGTCCACCTTGTGGGGGGTCTAGCCAAGCTGCGTCTTCCGGTACGTGGTCGCCACTCGAGAACCTTTCCAGCCCAACGGCCATCGGTTCTACGTGCAATGTAGAAAGACCGAGTCGTGAAGACCGTATAAGTAACATTATATACTAGAACGATACCTAGAAATTACTGGTTTTTTTTTTGAGAGGACGATAGACTTTCAAAATTCTTTACAAGTTTTCAGTAGGTGATATTGATCTGTCTTCAGGGAGACTCAGGTGGCCCACTGGTGCGAGAGGGACGACAGATCGGTGTGGTGTCTTGGGGTATTCCCTGCGCGCGTGGCAAACCGGATGTGTACACTAAAGTAAGTCCAAAAATATCATAAATTTTTTACACAAGTTCTGTCCATTCCAATCAATAATCAATATCATTTATTTGCCAGAATACAGTAGGTATATAATACAGATGTCAATAAGATTTTATAGCAAAGTGTATTCAGCCCACGTGCAGGCATGCAAATGTCTTGAGTTTCATTACATAGGTGCATAAATAATCAATTACAAAAAGTCAAAATTTCACTACACAATATAAAAAAAATTCAAAATCATAATAATCATAATACTCGTATCCTATTGCTATCAAAGAATTCCTTAAAGCCGGCTACTTACACACCTGCCACAGGGGCAATATTGGAATTGGACCCTTAATTGCCTCCTTAATTATGATGTGTATAGGCAAGCAGGGGCAATTTTTAGATTGGGCCTGCGGCAGGGCGGCAGGGGCGCAAGACCTTCCTAGCTCCCTAGGTTGTATCTACCGCCCTGCTAGGTTGCCGCATGTGTGCCGTGTGTGTGTATGTGTGCATTGGGGCAATTCCAGTCAGTTCATTGGCGACAACCGAGCGGAGTGCACGTGTCACAATGGACAATAAAGAGCGTGAAGTTTGGACACGATTAACAGACGTGTACAAAGACCGGCCCCAGATGTGGGATAAAAAAAAGTTTTTAAGATCCTCTACTTCCATTTATTTCACAATGTTCATGTGGCACAATTCGCTTCGTTTCTGCAACCAATTCTTCACCCAGTATCTTCTCTTTTTTTTTCGGTAGCACCATAGAAAATGCTAAGACTATACCAATCCTTTGGTGTTTTGACAATACAGCGGGCGTAGCAAAGTTGCCATTTTATCACTTATCGTTGTGGATAAGGCATCCGTCACTCTCGCACTCGCATACTTGTCAGAGCGTGATGGGCGTCTTTACCACAACGATAAGTGATAAAATGGCAACCATGCTACGCCCACTGGAGCCATTCGCATGGACGGACGTTTAGCGGGACTATCACTTACACACTGAACGGCAGGCTTGTGTGTAGAGAACAGCCGAAATTGCTCCGACCGCCGTGCGACCGGTATTGCCTCTGCGGCAGGTCTGTGAGTAGCCGGCTTTACTCGTACACTATCATAACAATTGTCCAATAACCAGTCCGTCAAATTATGCTTAAAAATAGGTCCTTGTCTTATGTAATTTGGTATACGGTTGTATATTTCAATGCACATGTTATAAATGTTTCTCCTATAGGTGTACTTCTTGTACTCGTGCAGTGCGATTACTGATAGTTAACCACTGACAAATGGATTGCCTTCATTTAATTTTCAACTTTAATCTTATACTAATAAAATAGTTATTGTGGGTAACAGTATTCTGAAAAATGCTTTATCTGTATGAAATTAAAGTTGAAAATTAAATGAAGGCAATCCATCTGTCAGTGGTTAACTAACAGTAATCGTACTGTGCTAACTACACCTAAAATAAGGCGGCACTTTATACTTATTTAAGTCCGTTTCAATGACTTACATTTGTATTTCATTTGATTTCAAAGAAAAGGAACGCAAAACAACACGAATTTACAGTGACATTTTATTTTGTCGCCAGGTTTGATTTAGACACATTTCATTATATAAACCGCGTAGGTACTCACTTTCAGGCAACCGCTGGTTATATCGGCTGCCTCTCGATAAATAGTACATTACTGCAGAGGCCGTGAAGCAATCCCTGTTCTGGCCGAGGATTGTATAGTGCTTTTCTTGATGTGAGGAAATATTTAAATTAAAATAAATACAAGGTAATCAATTAAATAATAGGTAATTTGCCGCCTTTTTTATTTTTTGAGCATGCCATTTGAACAAGCCGTTCAAGCACCATGTTTAACCGCACATAAGTATAGTACCATACACTTTTTTTTATGTCGCAAGTATGCTTACAGTCTAGTGGTGGTTGGCAGTATGTAATTTTTCCTTTGTCAGTTTAATATTAGTAAGCAAGTTTAAAAAGTTAGATTAGCGGACAATAATAGTTTTACTTAGGGTTTTCATATATTACTTCTTGGCGTAAGGCCAAGAAGAAATGTAGGGAGCCTTAAACAAGAAACTTCATGTCTTCATTTCGTGATATTAACGCATACATTACGGAGCATGTTTGAGAAAACTTTACTTTTTCATACATTTTTACTATTTCCGCCCCAGTCCAAGTTGACTCAGTTCCGGTTGCACAGGGCGATTCCATCGACACGGTTGCCTGTGGGTTGCCTCTGGGACACTGCAACTACGCGTCAATTGCTCCGAATATTGGGTTTACCAGTAATCTATTGCTGCTTGATCGCTTAGTATATAGGTACTACTTATCGTTGCTTGCCGACCCAGTGTCAAGTGGCAATTGTCAACTTCGTGAAATACCGCTGATTAGTGGTTTTAAAAATAGAACATTGTTGTTGAGGCTAAAACGTAGGCAATAGATGACTTGAGTCCATATATAGAACTTTTGGCCAAGGCATTACATGTTTAGTTCTTTCTTTTCACGCCTACTGCGAGGTATTTGCAAATATTTATAAAAGCAAATCAAGATCATAATACAAAACAAAAGAGCGCGGCGCGCTCTGTGATTGATCAAATCGCTGTTCCAACTGGACTACAAAAACATTTTGTTGGACAGTTTGAATGCATAGAAGTCCTGTTCGTGCAACGTCCAGCTAACCACAGTTTTGAAGCCTGACTTCTGAGCACCCTACCTACCTCTAAATAGATATAAAAATAAATTAGTCAAGCTCCTATCTTGAAAGGATCTAGTATAGTGTAAAGGATTACCTCTCTCAAAATATTGATCAATAACATTCTTAAAGATATTTGCATGCCTGTATTTACTCGTAGTAGAAATTGCAGAATAAGCTATCTTTCGTTACCTAAGTACCGCCTGATGACACTGATGTAGCACCAACTTATTCTATGCATACCGTCCCTATCTTCCAGGTGGAATCCTTCATGGGCTGGATCGAGAAGACCCTCGGAGATGATGACGAGGACCACTGGAGATACGTCAACAAGAAGATGGAAGAAGGGGGCCGGAGGAAAAGTAACCGACACCGGAAAATCCACGCCACGTTTAACCGTGACTCCTACTAATAACTACTTTAGACACACTTCAGTCTAAGTCAGCGGTCGGCAACAGGCGGTTTGCGAGCACCCCTGGCTAAGTAGAGGAAGACGTAGGTATCTACCTAGCTACCTCTGTCTGATAAAAATCCTGTGCCTCATTTCTGCCCATTTTTGTAAATATTTATTGTACACGGCTGTTTATTTTCTAAATAAACTGAAATAAAAAATTATAAGTGCGGCGCGCGTCAATTTCGTAACTACTTGGCGGCCCTTGTAAGTAATTGCGTGTAATATGATAAAGATTTATTTAGCTAGTAAGTATTCCTTTTTATCGTCTAAATATAGCAGCAAAATATAAATTGCAATAACAACTTAAACTTAAGAAGTAGGTACAGTACTGAAAATACCATTTAAGTCACTTAAAAATGATGGCCCTTGGTTGCTAAAAGGTTGCTGAGCGCTGGTCTTAGTTATGTAAGTATATAGATACTAATGTTTACATTGTGTACGTTTGAAATAAAAACTTGTGATTTTTCACCGTAATAATATTCGTCTTGGTTGTATAATGGTGGTACAAATACGCAAAACCCATAATTAAAATAATTTTACGGACCTAAGAATTAAGTTGTAAGAGTGATATATATAGACAGTTAATAAACTTTGCGAAATTTTAATCACGTTTTATTTACAACCTCTGCAATTGGCAAGAGTTAGCGCAGAACAGAGAAAAGTAAGTGGTGCATTCTCGTGTCGGAGGTTAAGACTCAATGTGTCTCTAAGCCAACGGAGTTAGTCAGTAAATAGGTAAGTATGTCTATGTTTTAAGGTACACATACGGTAACGGTACGGTAATGGTAGGGTAACGGTACAGTAAAGGTACGGTAACGGTACAGTATAACTAAGGTCCATTAAGGGATTGAAAAAAACCTCAGCATAAATTAAACGATCTTTATTTTCCACCCATGCGAAGGATCTAATAATCTAATATCACAGTAATCAGTCGTTTATCATTAAACACATTTTACTATAGTTAAATAGAAAAGCTAGGTATACAAAAATTATTTGAGTTGACCTAGCTGCATCATAATAATCCGTCCTATTAGATTCAGATTCCAATGATATAGGCATTATAAAATGTCGGTCAACTTAAATAATTTCAACTATACATAAAGTCTGAACGATATTAACCCATTAAAAGCCAAGGAACGCTAAATGTGCTACGCCGTAGCGCGTAGCAGCATTTTTCCGCTGTGTGGTGGAAATCGCTCGTAGAGGCATGACTTGTGCATTGGTCTTGAATGGGTTGAGAACTGTCACTGAAACTGCTAATTGGTTCAGACTACATTGACAATTGCCATATGAACACAATAGAGCTTCATGACCTTTTATAAACAAAAAAACTAATCCTTTTATTTCCGATCAGACTAAACTTCATCTTATGTAGTGAGATATATTTCAAGAGCCCGTATCACACTAAGAGCTTGTTTCTTAACTTGCTTAGAATAATTGTATTTACTTACTTATGCATTTTTTGATGTTTTGTAAATATATTAATCAAAAATATACTTACAATATAATACAAGTAAATCTATTTTTTATTACCTGGTTGCAGTAGAGATTTTTTGGCAAAAAAAAATCTTAAGAAATTATTTCTCCTTATACATTTTAAATCAAACTTGTTAATCATGCGTGTTTGTTATAAGCAGATATTACCAAATCACGATTACGTAGGTAGGTAACAAATAGGAAACTCGATGACATGGTGAATAATTTAGTATCTGCAGATACTTAACCTCGGGATTAAAATATTAGCCATGTTTTCTTGCGTTTGCTGTGGAAAAACCTGTACATATAGAGCACACAAGTGAATATGTTAGGTACACGACCACCAAAGTAATTTCAATGGCCTTAACATCTTCGCCTCTGCAACGTGACTTAAACGTGACCGAGTCACAAACAATACGTCAGGTAGGTACGAAATAAAATGGGTATTTCCCAAAAAATGTGCAAATGTTTCATTAGCATACAAAATTATAAAAAAAAACCTGTTTTAAAATTTACTTCACTAATTTACGAAGAGTACCGTAATTTCGGTTTTTCCATTCGATTTAATTTTTACGCAAACTAGCTTACTTCTTGAAGTTTTTCGATGTTTAAGATTGAGACAAAAAATGTAGGTACCTTCGCTTATTCTTACAAACGACTTTCATTAATATAAAGTATTTTCCCCAGATAAATCTACATTAAAAAAAAAACTAAAACTAAAGACATTTTAAAAATGTACTAGTATAATTTATATCATTAAATGCAAAACGGGAAATTTGGCCGTGTCATCTGAGTGAAATCCAAATGTAAAAGATCTAAGTTTAAAGGTAAAATATCCGACTTAATAGAAGCATGCAAACTGCTTAAACAACAGCCTGCCAAATGTATAAGTAATACAACTTGAAAGACAGGTATTTTTTGTAGATACATGTTTCAATAATAAAGAAACAATTCAAACATTATTCGTTGTTAAGTAATTAATAATTTGCGATTTCGAATAAAACGCCCTATATTTGGCAAAATTAATAGTAACTTACATTTACATCATTTCCAAAACATAAATGGAAACAACGAAAATAAGTACCCGCAACCGGATCCACATATAATCGAAGACATCTTGTACCCCCTCACTGTTAATATACTCATAGATCTTATATGTTACGCCATCATTATTGTCAAAAACTATAGTTTCCTCCACATAGTCCTTCGAGAAATCTCTTCCGAAAATGCCGAAGTTTACCAGTTTCTGGCCATCGTACAATTTCGCGGTGACTTGTTTGGTATTGTTTTCGAATTTGTTGTCGAAAACGAATTCAGTGCTAGACCAGGTATCAGTTGAGAGGAGAATGGGGAACTGGGCAGAGTTTTGGGACTTGAAGCTACCGGTGACGGAGATTTCGTCGAATATGATGTTGGTGTTGTTGATCGATCTGTAAAGAAACATACTAAAATAAGGACGCGTAGAGAAAAATGCAACGTTGATACAATTATCAATGCATATTGATAATTGTATCAACTTTGCATAATGTTAACTGAGATGTGGTAAGATTTAAAAAAATAGGATATCCAGAGTTTTTCAAGTGCCGGTCTAGCCAAACCTTAATTTCATATTCATATAATTTATTGCAATCATGTAAGTTAAGTATACAGTTCTTAAAGTAATGGTGAATGGTGCAACATGAACCCATGATTTCTTGAAGACCTGCTGGAGCGATTAGAATTAATTTTGAGAAACTCTTTTGTACCTCACGAGGTACAAATTGTGCTTACTTTTAGTTTTAGTTTAACGGACTTTATATTACACCTTTAAAATAAACAAGATTGTTGCTCCGCAAACCAATTTCACCTGAGTAATGAATAACCGTTCTGGATGGACAAAGGCGTCACTGCGATATCACATTTTGTCGATCTTTTATACCCACACTTTATACTAAAAGAGGCACTGGAACGTAACGTACTTTTGGGAATGCAGGCGTGAATCTATGTATGTATACCTCGGGCTTGCCCGTCTTCTCTGTGTGGGCAGCAAGTTAACAACAGAAACAACGTCACTCACCCAACATCGCAAGAACGCTTGTAACTGCCCGCGCAAGGCAGGAGAGCGCAGCTCTGTGTCCCGATGTTGTGGCCTCCGTAATGGCGGGGGCCTTCGAACGCGGCCAGGCCGTAGTTCATGGAGCCTTGAGAGCCTGGAAACAATTGTATGTTAGTACCTATGGCTAGTAACTAGTGCCAAAGTGATCGGTTCTGCGCCACCCGCTTCCAGCGGGCTCCCGCGACCTTTACCAGGTCATCAGTCCACCTTGCCTCTACCAATCCACTTCTACCCTCGCTCCGTCTGGTGTGAACATCCTCCGGCTGATATGATGACGATGATGATAGCTAGTAGTGACGTATTGACGCATCGCCGAATGTGAAATAAAAGTATGTGAATAGTATTTGCAATCACGGGCGGCGCCAACGTCGGGACGTTCATATTGTCCGATAATATCGTACCGATATTGGTATTCAGCCAGTATCGTGTTGTTCGCTTAAAAGTTATAAGTACCTACTACTGATATAATTATTATACTTGAGCACTTAAAATAACCTATTAGATTCGTCCAGGCATAGAAGCCAGATAATGCCATAATATCCTACCAACCTATAATATCTACTATAAATATGAATTGTTTATTTGCAATCACAATTCTTGCGCTTAAAAGTTATACCAACTACTATTATAATTATTATATTTGAGGACTAAAACAATACATTAGTACAGAGGCCGGGGAGTAAATTAAAAAAGACCATCTTGCAGGCCTAGACCCCCAATTTTGTATGTGCCATTACGGAGCTCTCGTCTCGTTGCGCCCGAAACGTGAACTTCGAAGCCCATTATGAAGAACACAACGTCAATATGTCCTAAAAACCTATTACATTCATCCAAGCATACAAGCCAAGCCAATGCCGAGGGAAGATTCTATGTTTATGCAGATCAGTAACTATCTTAATATTTTTACGGACTGCCCGGCCAGGGGGACCGGACGGGCGTGTGGGTCTCCCGGGCAGAAGGACCAGACTACGCAGTAAACCCTTCACGATTGTCGAACTCTGTCGCCAAGGAGGGTCAACGGTTCGCTTGAAATCGGTAACTACCTAACCTGACCTAATCAGTAATCATCATTGGCTCACTGTTTGTTAGTAATTATTATCTAAGGTTATCTAATTATAGCATGTTTAGATGCCAATCTGTGAGGGTTATGCCCTTTATCATAATTAATAGATATTTTATCTTTAAAAATATATGTTTGTTCGTTTATCACCATCATATGCTTTCAAATAAAATTGTAATTTGACAATGTTATTCGGAAATGTTTTATCTATATTAATATGAGTATAATAAAGACGAAAAGTGCGCAATGTAGCTTTGTAAGTTTGTACGTAAGGGGTAATCTCAGTAACAGCATATCCGATTTCAATAATTATTTCACCAGTGTATAGATTGGACTTTCTGGATGGACATAAGCTATTATGTCCCGCGGGTTTGTCTGTGTGCTTTGTAATACGCGGTCTAAGCCGTGTGGCCATCTAGTTTACATTAAAAATCTCTTACACTAATATCAAAACTGCTAACAACACCGCCGACGCAACAATAGCTTGCAACTATTTTCCAGACAATGCTTTCGATTCAATAACACCGCACTCAAATCGGTTCTTCCGTTAGCGAGTTACAATGCCACAGCCACGCAGTAACTTGTGCCCGCGACTCGTTTGTTCATAGCTCCATACAAACTTTCATTCCACATTTCATCCCGTCAGGAGGCGATTTCCAGGACAAAATCTATCCTTTGTCCTTCCCCGGGACTCAAAACTATCTCTATACCAAATTTCATCTACGACCGACACAATTTCGTATTTATAATATTAGTATGGATTTCTTTTCACGAATCATGCGGAGGCCTTTTAGCTTATCATTATAAATCACGTGTTATCATTTATCACTTACCACATTTCTATTACATGTGATAGCTACAGTTGTTATTGATCACTTTAGATACCTACTGGATCGCGCGATCATACGTCAGTCTAACACAAAATGTTATTGTAGTAGCTAGTGACGTCTTCAATTACCGGAGTCCTAGTTGATGCAATTGATATTGACGTTTACGCAAAATGCATGATTCACGTTTTCTTTATCTTTATCGTTTCGGAAACGATGTTTCGAAAACAGCCTAAGGCACTGGTCCCACCGCCGGCTAGTAAGCTAGAAAAGTTGGGCGAGTAACGTTTCATTGCGTGCTGACCAGGCACAGTGTGATCAATCGACCTTTACAGATCCGCAACGTTCAATATTTAATTTTGCACCATACTGTATTCGTTTTTAGTTTTCTTCCTGTATCACAAATGTATTTTTAACTTGTTTTCCGTTTCTGTATTCAGTATTTACGTATATATATATATATATTCACTATCCGAAATAAAAGTAAGTTGCGTTTCGGTCTGTCAAGTTGACAGTGACAGTGACACTGACACACAGTTTGGCGATGCGTTCACACGCTGCAATCTGCTGTGCCATTCTGAGCTATAACCACGAACTTCGAATGTCGAAGTTCGGATATCTCTATCTCTATCGCACTTACATACTGCTTATTTTTACTTAAGATATAGATATGTATTCTTTAAAATATGTTAGCGTAGGTATTTGTTTTGTGTTGCCTTCCAGGAGGTGACTCATGTAAAGGTTCCGACGGAAGACCAGCGCTGGCCTCCTAGGTTAGCACCATGCTGAGTCGGGGCCTTTTCGTGGACCCTGCTACTTTTACGTTACTGTGTTTTGTTTTTATACCCATTGTTTTGTCCAGGAATAAATGTTTTCTTTCTTTCTTTCTTTCTTTCTTTCAATGTAATGCTACTCGCCCAACTTTTCTAGCTTACTAGCCGGCGGTGGGACCAGTGCCTAATAGAAACCAGAGCTATAACCACGAACTACGCAAATCGAAGTTCGGGTATCTCCATCTCTATCGCACTTACAATACTTCGAGTTTCGATTTTCGTGGTAGCGTAGCGCCGCAGGTTAGCCAAAAAATTGAATAATTCTTATTTCGAAACTGGTTGCAACCATTTTTTTCGTAATTCGAAGGTTCTACGGCTATGTCTTGGCGGTCTGCCTTCGGGCATCTGAAGCTACCTAACGAACCTAACCTACCTAGCGTTCCGTGAACGCAATGAGTTCCCCATTAAAGCAGAAAACTCCTTCGTTCGATGCGGCTGTCAAGCGGCGGTCGTGGGTTCAAATCCCAGCTCGGAACTTATTTATGTACGGAATATTTACAAACATCGCGAGGAAACCGATCTAATCTCAGTCTATTTTTTCTTCTGGCTTGGAAGGTCAGATGGCATTCACTTTCGTAAAACTAGTGCCTATGCCAAATCTTAGGATTAGGTGTCAAAGCGGACCCCGGGAATAACGTTTTGGAGGATGATTAATACCCCTGACTGTACAGACATTGTCTCTTCTTGACACCGCTTGTAAGTAGTCTGTAATAGACTATAAAAACCGGCCAAGTGCGAGTCGGAATCGAACGAAGGGTTCCGTACCATTATGTATAAAAACGGCAAAAAAATCACGTTTGTTGTATGGGAGCCCCCTTAATTATTTTATTCTGTTTTTTAGTATTTGTTGTTATAGCGGCAACAGAAATACAATCATATGTGAAAATTTCAACTGTCTAACTATCAAGGTTCATGAGATACCTACAGCCTGGTGGCAGACGGACGGACGGACAGCGGAGCCTAATAGGGTCCCGTTTTTACCCTTTGGGTACGAAACCCAAAAAAGGAACATAGAACCGAATTTAGAACCTCCTCCTTGTGACCGACAGCAATCCTTCACGTACCATAAACTTAAACCACAACCTTGATCTGCACGATCCTCGTCTGAGACGAGAGTAGACTGTCTCGCATAAAATATTTTATAGTTTGTTACCAAGTGGTTACCAATAATGTGTTTACTGCCGACGTTGAAATATTTCGCAATGCAACATTGTGCACTCGTGCTGCGCGGTTTTTGCATTTTTTCAACTCTGAATCGGCTAGAAATATCAGTTTAGGTTTTTTAATACTAAAACGGCGGCAAACAAGCATACAGTCTGCCTGATGGTAATCAGACATCGTAGCCTTTGGACGCTTCACATTCTTCTTCACTTCACTTCTATATTGATTTAAGGGTTCATTATGTTGATAGCTAAAGACCTATGTGGGAGAAGTTTATAGGCAACTGTAAAATAACGAGCCAAGTTTTTACAAATTGTACGAAAGTCCGCGTGGAATTCGTTTAAATCCCAGCTCCATGTATACTTTCAGCCCCCAAGGGGGTGACTTAGGGGATGATTTCCGAGATAAAAACTATCATATGCCCTTTTACGGCATTCAAACTATTTATATACCAATTTTTATCTAAATCGGTATAAGCGTGAAGAGGTAACTGACAGACAGATACAATTTCGCATTTAAATACGTAATTTAAACTTAATAAGTACCTAAGGGTACAACACTATTTCAGTAACAATAACCACTCAACTGCGAACTCACTGCGAGACTCATAAATGATACCTACAACCTCTTAATAGCGTGTCTCATAGACTGGATACATTAACACAGTATTCACTGCTAGGAACCCGCCTAGCGGGCGCCTATGCCGTAAACGCTTTCCGCTACTTAGGGGGAAAACCATGCGAGCGGCTACGAGAGTAGCGATTCTTGGCAGTGATTGTGTTAGGGGTGTCAATATAGGTTTAATTTCCTCGTGTTAAAATGTTAACGTTGTGTTGCTACAGGATAGTAGACCATCAAGTTATTGTAATTTACTAAATATAATTGAAATCATAGATTAGATTCGATTATTTTATTTCATTTAGAAATATTTACGTCATTTCATAAAATTAAAATAGCATGGATTCACAAAAAGATCGGCAGATAAAAAGATATGAACCTTGAAAGTTTAGAAAACATGCATTTTTAATTGACCAAGAGTAAATTAGCTACCACTACCGCTAGAATCCTCACGCTTTTCTCAAACAAAACTGTATGTATAACAACTACGGACCTAAACGCAGTATTTCGCGACCAAAACAGCAACTTACTTGATTTTCCATAATACGATTGGTACAAAATACAAATGGAAAACTGCGACGTCATACTTCTATGTCAATTAGTATGAAGCGTTTAGGCTGCCGCCAACGAGGCCCGTCTCTGGCTCAAGTTTTAGGGTATTTATGTTATTCAATTGTAGCTTTATGGGAGCACAAACATTTTCCTTTCCAAAAACTGGTTCGAATAGCATCGTAACAATACATTACTACAGAGGCCGGGAAGTAAGGGGTTGCCGGCCGAGTACATATAGACGGCCGAGCGTATAGCGAGGACGGATAGTTACGAGGCTGGCAACCCCTTTTCACGCCGAGGTATGTATAGTGCTTTTCTCAAACATGCAATGAAATAAATTAAAAAAACTCCAAGAAATCAAACTTTAATTTTCATGGCTGAACCTGTGCCACAGATTGAGGAATGGAAATTAAAAAAGACCATCTTGCCGGCCTAGGCCTCCAATTTTGTATGAAATGCCATTACGGGTCTCTCGTCTCGCTGCGCCCGAAACGTGACACTTCGAAGCCCATTATCAACGTCAATATTTCATTTCATGTTTGAGAAAAAAAATGTTATGGCACAAGCTTATTGGAAAATATCACGTTCTTTGAAACGCCCACGAAACCTCGTTCTGACCAAACTGAAAATTAAATCTTGACTATGTAGAGGTTTTTATTCTATTTAAGTTAGTTTTATTGCTCATTTCTCCACTTCCCAAATGTTCTGGAAGAGATTGCTCTTTAGCGATCGTCTTATCGCCTGTTGTTTTACCTCTACTCTACTCGCTGTATCTGTGTCTGTGTGTTTTTCTTTTGTAACTGCTTTATCTGTGTGAGATGTGGAATTAGTACATTGTTTAACGAGGGGCACAAGTGGGAGCTTTTGATGAAAATGATGACTCGAGTTTGCAATATTGTTACGCCCGTGTTATACACAATGTTTTTCATTACATTTGCGTGGAAATAATAACTACAAAAGACAGAAAAATCTATGTTTCATTTGTACCGCACCAATCAAAAATTGACGAAATTGACAACTTCACATCCAGCGGGCGTAGCACGGTTGCCATTTTATCACTTATCGTTGTGGTAAAGACGCCCATCACGCTCTGACAAGTATGCGAGTGCGAGAGTGACGGATGCTCTATCCACAACGAATCACAGAGCAGTGCATTCAGTAGTATTCTTGCGGCGCGTGGCCAACTAGATTTTTTTCAACCAATCACAGAGCAAAGTTCTAGTGGCGCGCGGCCAACTAGATTTGCCAATCAGTATCACACTCAACCTCATAACTCACTAGAGAGTTATGAAAGTCCATAACTCCCGTGGGAACAATTTAGGCTTCTATATACAGGTATGGTATAACGCCATTTAGGAGCAAGTGTGATGAAAAGAGTATTTGTACTATAGACGAAAACGCCTACGAGCTAGCGCGTTCCAGCTGAAAGTGTTAAAGTATAGATTTTGAAGCATTGGCTTACCAGAGGTCTTGACGTAGAACTGGCAGCAGAACTGTCCGTGGCACACCGTCTCTTGGATGCCCTGGCTGCTGGCAGTCAGGTCCAGAGGCTTGATGATGTACTGGCTCGGGTCCTCGGAGTGGGAGGCGGTGACGACGGGAGCCGCGATGGAGGCTGCGGGGGGAAACGATAATGAGTGGCGAACAACAACGTATTACATGAAATGCCTCCTCCACGACAGTGATTGACCACCCAGAGGCGGATTAAATCTCAAGAGCGCCCTAGGCAAGCACCTCATCGGCGCCCCTCTAGCGGTCATAGATTACAAATTATAACGAGCGCTGCTCGTCGCGCGCCCCTTTGCCACCTCGCGCCCCTGGGCACGTCCCTAGTTTGCCTATATGAATAAGCCGCCTCTGCGACTACCCTCTACGAGTACATACCTACAATCTTACAAAGCTATGTCACAAAGCGACACATTTACAAACGTTACGGCTTTATAATATTTGTATAGGTAACATTACTCAGGCTTCTGTGTAATTAAACAAAATGTTCAAGACACGCCCTGATTAGTAAGTAACCAATGAATGAGACTTGAATCGGTTACTAGTCAGCAACCAATTTATCTGCTCATTTGTATAGACAACTAGCTTCTGCCCGTGACTCCGTCCGCGTGGAACTCGTTTATATCGTAGCTCCGTACAAACTTTAACCTCCCATTTTACCCCCTTAGAGTATGATTTCCGGGATAAAAACTACCTTATGTCCTTCACCGGGACTCAAACTATCTTAATACCAAATTTCAACTAAATGGGTTTAGCGGTTTAAGCGTGAAGAGGTAACAGACAGACACACTTCCACCCCCCCACTTCATCCCCTTGGGGGATGATTTTCCCCAGGACCCAAACTATCTCTATACCAAATTTCATCCAAATCGGTTCAGCGGTTTAAGCGTGAAGAGGTAACAGACAGACAGACAGACATACACACTTTCGCATTTATAATATTAGTATGGATAGTACGGATTAGTATGGATATTCATTCAATCGACTACAAAGATAGAGATGTTGCAAAACATGTGGCAACACCTACCTTCTCCATTCTCCTTCAACTCGGCTACAACAACAATATCGGCTCCGAAGCCAGTCCGTCCTGCCCTTCCGGCGAACACTCCTGAAGAAGACACCAGGTTCGCATTGGTGGTGAAGGCCCAGGCTGTGTAGAACTGGGGAGCTGGGTAACAAATAAAACAGTTTTTGAATTTAGAAGCCCGTTTGAAAAAAGAACTTGTGTACGAAATGTCATTTTGCAGTTAACGGTAGCTTTTAAGAGCATAAGACGCAGCGTGGGTAGACCGTTCTTCCAAAGGTCGTGGGAGTCCGCTGGATACATCAGGTGGTGCAGGACCTGTCACTTTGGCACTCATTGGAGGAGGCCTATGTCCACAGTGGACGTCTTTCGGCTGATATAATGATGAGTAACTTTTCGGAAACATCGTGAAGAAACCGGCCTAATCCTAAGGTCTGGTATTCCCTCAGGGTTGGAAGGTCAGATGGCCGTCGCTTTTATAGAACTAGGGTCTACGTCAATTCTTGGGATTCGGTGCCAAAGCCCCTGGCTCCTTTAGAGTACCTACCAGCCGGGAAAACACGATGAGGTGGATTCATGTCAGCCGTCTTCAATTTGTCGTATATTTTTTACTAAAATGAAAATCGTCCGTGATGAAAGTGTTTTCAGCTGCCAGTCTTAGATCCGCTACAAAGATTGACTAATATAGAGTACGACAGCTCTAAACGTGTCTAACCTGCTAAAGCCGGTATCTCTGCGTCCCACTCCCCCGCTACCACGAAGTTCTTCACGCCTGCTCCCCCCAGGTTTCTCAGCACCAGATCCTCAGGCATCAGCACCCCGAAGGTGACCCCAAAGTCGGTGGTGAAGGTGCTGTCAGTCATGGTGGTGTTGCAGGGTGCCGTGGGGTCCACGGGTTTCCTATAGCTGGAGATAGGGATACGTTTTATATGTCGTACGGTCTAAGTAGATTAATAAAAAAAAGACCGTTAAGACTAATTAGGACTAAATATATTTATTTCAAAGTATACACAAGATGATAACTGACATTAACTAAATTAAATTAAAACGAAATTAAATCTAAAAAAGAAAGATCAACGAGAAAACTCGTAGGTATCAACATTAATTAATTTATATTAAGAGTTTAAAAGTGTAAAAAAAAAAGTAATAGAAGCACTTTTTTTCCCACAATATTTGTTCAAATTAAATTATCGTTTAATTTCTAATTCGGAATTAAATGCAAGACATAAAAACTGTGTACCTAACTGTTTTGCACCTTTGGAATTGGCAAAAATAATTAAGTCGTATTAGATAATTATACGTCCCTATCGCTAAATAAGAGTAATTATAAGTATGAAATCACTTACACAGAAACGAGGGTTCCTCGTCGGTCGAAGACCAGGTTACTCTTGACGAGTTCAGTCTTCTCCTGGCACCGAGTCTTCTCTAGCAGCTGGGAGACGACGTAGATTCTGTGCTCCTTCGCCAAGCGAGACAAATCTTTGACTACCTGTTTAATGAAAATCGTAAGGAATGAGAGGATGAATGAACGTATAATAAAGTAAGTTAGGTTAGGTTAGGTTAGGTCGAAGTAACGATGTACTGTCGACATCGACCACTTTCACATGTTGACCCAGCAATGTACCTTGAATTGCCATTGTGCCAAATGGTGAAATTTCTAGGTAGACAAGTAGTACGTAGTAGTACCCACGCCACGAGTACTTTTGTTTATGAAATGAAATGAAAGCATTTCCTATTTCGGATATAAATGGTACAAGTACATCCATATTGTAAGTATAATTTATAATTACGAGTACAATTGACATGCCAGGACATCCAGTGCGCGAGGATAGAGGGCTGTCCATCCTCTCAGCGGTCACCTTCAGGAGGGTGTTGGTACTGCGCCGCACGCGCTCGCACCAGTACCAGGGACGCCACCCGCTTGCGCATCACGGCTTGGAAACCGTCGGTTCTCCACGCGGCGAACATCCCTGACGCGCTGCAGCGCCAGGGCAGCCCCAACAACCCCCTGAAGGCGTTATTGTAGGTTCTGGACGCGCAGAGCACTGCAGGCTTTTTTAGTGTAGTCACTCCACAGGTTGCACGTGTATAGGGTTTGACAATACGTTTTGAACAGGGTTATTTTCACCTCGTAGAACAACGCGCAATACAAATTTACTTGTCCACCCAGAAACCTAGTTAGGTACAGTAGGGCCAGTAGGTAATCCAAGATCGTGGTGTACTGTACCGGCTTCTCGACATAGTTAAGGGTCAAAAGCGGTAGACCACTTTATTAGTACACCAGTACAGTACTTATATCATATGAATTTTCAAGTGCAAAACGTCAAGTCAGTGAAGCAGAAATTGAAGGTAAACGTACGATACACAAGATTATGCAAAGTATGTTTTTGTTTAATTTCTCCAGGCCTATTAAATACTATTTATGGATATTTATCAGCTTGATATGTTGTGTTTGTAAATCATGCTGTGCAGATGACGTCAAGTTATCAGAACACGTGTATGATTTGTGATTTTGTGAATATCATCAAGCAGGTCTAGTTAAGGTCAATATCCACTAAAAGCAAGCGAGTGACGAAACCCATGACAGTCACGAACTTTCATTTGGGACCAAGGGGATGCATTGGAAATTATCGCGTGCATTGAAACGCCGTTCTGACTAGATTAAGAAACAATAAGGTCTGATTTTCAGATACCTATAATATATATTATTGTTTATCTGATTTAATCGATAGATGATTGCCTAAAATTTCCTCGATAAAAAAAAACCAAAGTTGGGTCTTTATTTTCCTCTTTTTACTGAGCGTAATACTCAAACAATACATTATTTTTCTCAAACATGCAATGAAATATTGACGTTGTGTTCTTCATAATGGACTTCGAAGTGTCACGTTTCGGGCGCAGCGAGACGAGAGACCCGTAATGGCATTTCATACAAAATTGGAGGCCTATCTATCTATGAAGAAACCTAGCCATACACAAATATATAAGGCATAATAAACTGAAATACATTCAATAAACAGTGTTTTTTGGAAATGTCGGTAACCCAAAATGATTTAACTTACCCCGTCATAATTATCTGTTTGGGCCGATTTAGAAACGCTGTCTGGGGTAGGCAGAACCAATATATCCACATTCTGTAACAAACAAATCCTATTAATATATATTTGAAATAGCTTTGTTATTTCTAGTCTATTTATTTATTTATTTAAATTTTTTGCACAAAACAAAAAAGTACAAAAGGTGAATGAACTCAAAACCAAAAATAACAGTTATCCCCGAAAAAAATTAGTATACAATTAAAAATACCGAAGTTGCAACCCTAGAGGCCGGATAACCCGGATATAAAGTGTTTAGGTGATTACTTGAAAATTCCATGGAATTAGGTCTTGTAAAAAATAAGGTAGATAGCAGACATAATAATGAAGCTCTCATACATATATCACGTCCTACTACGGCGGAACATAAAAGAAAAAAATAAAAACCAAAATCAATAAAATAATTAATATCTTTGTAACCAATGTACCTAGAAGTCGTAGTTGCGTCTAAATATACGCCTTTGAAGGGTTTATCCAATACTTTGAACAACAGAAACGTTTATTAAATAATTTGCAATATATAATGTATTTTTCGTAATATCCGGGAGTCAGAAACATGATTTTCAAAAATTTATTTCTCAAAAACTAAACATATTAGAAACGCGGGAGTTTTAGTCTTGCATTTGAAATGATCTAAACTACATTAATTTGTAATAAAATGGGGATGTCACTTTTTTAGCTCCTATAAACCACTGTGTCTACCCGCCTTGAACAAGAAAATTACGTAGGTACTTATAAATATTGTCAATGATTACCACTCTGACCCCTCACACTATTGTAACAACAGTTAATAACGTTGTTACATGCAGGCGAAGGGTTAATTACAAACGACCCTTGCGTGATGTAAACCCATAGGACGGTATAGGTACTATTATTTTCTCAAACATGCAATGAAATATTGACGTTGTGTTCTTCATAATGGGCTTCGAAGTGTCACGTTTCGGGCGCAGCGAGACGAGAGCTCCGTAATGGCATTCCATACAAAATTGGAGGCCTAGGCCTGCAAGATGACCTTTTTAATTTCCATTCCACAATTTGCAGCACAGGATCACGGCTTTCGTTCAGCCATGAAAACTAAGTTTGATTTCTTGGAGTTTTTTTTAATTTTATTTAATAATAAATAAATAAATAATAAATATTAGGGGACAATCTTACACAAATCGAGCTAGCCCCATAGTAAGCTCAATAAGGCTTGTGTTACGGGTACTAGACGACGACATATTTAGTTGATAAATATACTTAAATACATAGAAAACATCCAAGACTCAGAAACAAATAATCATGCTCAGCACACAAATATTTGCCCTTACCGGGATTCAAACCCAGGACCTTCAGCTTCGTAGGCAGCGTCACTACCCACTAGGCTAGCCGGTCGTCTATTTCATTTGCATGTTTGAGAAAAGCACTATACATACCTCGGCGTGAAAAGGGGTTGCCAGCCTCATAACTATCCGACCTCGCTACGCTCGGCCATCTTATAATACCAGTCTTATACCAGTTTATAAAATGAATCTTCAGAATCGACATCCTATTCAATGCGAAAGTTTGGATGTTTGTTACTCAATCACGCCCAAACTGCCCTACCGATCTGGATGAAATTTTGCACGAAGGTAGTTTATAGCCTGGATTAAAATATAGGATAGTTTTTATCCCGGGTCCACGCAGACGAAGCGGCTGGCGGAAGCTAGTTGGCTATATTTTTTATCCCGTGTCCGTGGGTTCTTTGTAATAATACCCGGGCAAAGCTTGCGCGGTCAAATAATCCATCAATACTAATATTACAAATGCGGAAGCGAAAGTAAGTGTCTTTTTTGTCTATACCTTTTCACGCTTAAACCGCTGAACCAATGAAGATGAAATTTCGTATGGAGATAGTTTTAATACCGGGAAAGGACATAGGGTAGCTTCCTTAGGGGGCCTTCCCCGGCATTAAAACTATCTCCATACGAAATTTCATCTCCATATCCTTACATGAGATACTTTTCAACCCGGACTTATTTCCTAAGGGAGGTAAAATGAGGGGCGGAAGATGGTATGAAGTTACGATAGAAAATAGGTATAATATAAACGCGTTCCACGCTGACGAAGTCGCGGGCAAAAGTTAGTAATACACAAAGACAGACAGTAGATACTCACAGCTTGAGCTGCATCTCCTAGAAGCTGCGCGTACGCATCCACGTCGAGAGGGTGGCGATTACTCACGATACCAGCCTTATACGTGTGCTGCAACAAATATTCTTGTTAACCCTTTCCACGCTTATGGGTACTAAGGCCGTTGAGATTGTCACTTATAACACAAAAATAACACAGTCACTTTTGTGATACCATAACACAAATGCAACACAAAAGTAACACATTTTTTTGTAAAGATTGTTTCATACTAGTATTAAAATACAGGGTAAGGAAAAAAATCTTTTCAACGAACACGGCGGCGATCTTCTAACATACCGCCAAAGATTGACATTTGAACCCAAATATCTCGGTAAATATCGATCTGAGAGAAAAAGTTTAAAGAATAAAACATGCTTATTTTTACGTATTTTTTACGATAAGAAAAGAAAATTTAAAATACTTATAAAAAAATTCAAGTCCTAAAACCGGCCACCTTTTTATTATACCCCAGTCCCCAACCGTCGCACGCCGCGCGTTTCTGCAAATGCACTAAATAGTGAGTTTTGGTTGTCACCCGACGACCATTACTGCAAGAGTAATACGTTTAGTTAGACTATTCAAATTTAAGTAACAATTCGAATTAATCTTACGATAATAATAAAATGTTTTTCTTTACTACGTGTTACTGAACACAAAATTAGTGTTATGGTTAACACAAAAGTAACACAAAAGCGCCATATATATAACACAAAAGCAGTTTTTTACAAACGTTTTAGGTTATAAAACCAAATTCAGTTAAACTAGACGCAATTGTACATGTTTCATGTAAGCTTTAAACATAAACGAAAACAACCATACTAAAGTGAACTTTTGAAACGCTTACTTACTTACTATACATAAACACAAATTTTGACGAAAATATGCCACTCACCTTAAACGGTTCTCATAGACAAACTAAAAATGACAGTTTCTTTTTTTAAAATATTGATTGAGACAAGGTGTTGCCGTGCCAAAATACGTATTTCCCCAGTTTTCTGTTAATATTTAGGGGTAATTATGCATAACACAAAATTTTGTGTCACGAAAGCCAAAACTCTGCCCACTAATCTAAAGATCTATAAAATACGCAAATCAAAGTATTTAAACACCGTTCTTGTGCTAACAGAAAGTAATGTGTCTAATCTTTCAAACGTATTTAAACGTTTTTTTGTAAATGTTCAAATATGAAAATAATTCATAGTTTAAATGTACTCGGAAAAAAGCGACACGGCATTTTCGACCAAAATTAGGGGGGTTTGGTGAACATAAATGCAAGTATTTTATAGAAACAACCACTTTTATTCACTGGGCGAAATGGGGAAACAAGCTCAATAATTGCTTTATAGAATGAACTAACAATAACGGCGGTAGTGTTTACACATGAGGAGAAAACGAACTGGAAAGTTTTGTTCAGACCAAAACTAACAATGTCGGCGGCCTTACCCTTATATATTCGCACTATCAGTGCAAGCGAACCCATCGGTTGCTTAAGTAGATATGGATTACATTGAAACCTATTGATTTGTACAGAGTGGGTTGCACTGCACCAAACCGTCTGTAATCGTAATGTTGGGGCCACACTAGCGGGGAACGTCAATGCCCAACATCGCGATTATTGTTGCCTTAATTATTAACGCGATAAAGGGGGTGGCTACACTTGAACTTCTCCGCCACCGTCTCTACCGCCACTTGAGCTATCGCCTAACGTCAAACGCCATTATTAACGGCATTTCCCGCTAGTGTAGCCCGGGCATAAGCGGCGTTCGTTAAAATATGAATGTATGGAAAAGTTTGTCAATTTTCTATGGAATGACAGCTGCAGGTGCCATAACTATTTAACGTTGATCGGCGCAACTATCTAAGTCTTAATTTGTTTGGACAATTTTGACAGCTGCAATAATTAAACACAACTTACAAAAGATATAATCGCTTGTATTCGTCCATATGCTTTTATAATTTAAAATATAGTAAGCTCCTGACATGTAAATTCTGTTCCTACAAATTGTAAAGAAGTACGTGTACGTGACAACGCATGCGTAGTGTAGCCACCACTCTAAAGGCGGGATTTCACCGGTGTGCGGCAGTGTGCGGTACAAGCATATTCAGTACAAAAATGCTTGTGCCGCACAGTGCCGCACACCGGTGGAATCCCGCCTTTAGAACCTTTCTTGATGTGAAAAAGGTATGGAATTATAATCAGAGCTTAAACCAAAGAGGCTTAACAACTTCTTTATAACACCCGATTTAGAATTTCAATTTATTTGGGGATGGCACTTCGCATAACAAATTGATTTTGATCAACCGGTTTCGCGCTCGCGCCGCACTATACGCAAAGACATTCATACCTACTGACATGCGAAATCACGAATGAATTTTGCAGATTTCTAGGCATCAATTTAATTAAAAAATTCCGGTACTTATAGCAGAATTTATTTGTAATTTGATTATTGAACGCGCGAGCGAAGCGAAGGAGATTCCTTTTTATGCTAAAGCGAAGATTCTTTCGAACCTACTTAACTACTTATGTCCGGCGTCTATTCGGCTGGACTGCCCTCCTAACTAACCGTAGATAGAGGTCTATATAGTTTCGCGACGGGTGACCGGCGGGGTGAGCCACATTAGCGCGTAGCGAATAACAGCTCAGCCACTTGTGAGGTAAGCTTAAGGGTGCCTTTCCACCAGAGATGTGCTATACTTGCAATGCGATGTTTTCATACATTTGAAACGTAGCTCCAGCTACAGCTACGTTTCAAATGTATGAAAACATAGCATAGCATGGCATAGCACATCTCTGGTGGAAAGGCACCCTAAAACAAGTTACATAATAGGGGGGCTGTTCTCCTCTACAAACGTTTCTCAACCTATTGTCGTGAAATTTTGTTAGCAGGTTCTATAATTATATCGTTTCTGTTGTTCGTTTTTTAAGACAGGATTGCGATTTCTAAAGCTAGATCCACTACTTTGTAATTTCCATGGTGCATCACAAGGTTTAGATTTCAGAATAACTACGAAAGTAAGAAATGAGGTATCCCGGCCGGCAGTGGCCCTACTGAACTTCCATAACGGTAGATGATTTCCCGATAAATCAGAATTTTCCATTCACTGCTGATAATTATATCAACACGGTTTATTTATAGGGCATCCATTGCAGCAACAAAAATACTTGATTTAAATCTGAACATTTTCAAATACGGTGGAATGGGGTTACTTTGATTCGGGGGGCGACTTTGATCAAATGGGTTTTTCTCCGAAATCATTGTTATTGCTTGTGGGTGAACTGTGGCAGCGAATATATTAGTATTCTATCTTGCTGTTTACTCGATTGAATCTTCTTAATTTAAAATCTCGCCAACAAACTGTTATCGCAGTTTGGCGAGTAACATAACATTGTTAATTGTTTTGTACTTTTGATAAATAAATAAAAATAAAAAAATTGTTCTGCTTTTATACTATATTCCAAATGATCAAAGTAGCCCCATTTTTCCTAAAGTAACCCCATTCCACGGTAATTATTGGATATACTTATTAATACCTCGCGCTCGCATAAGTATATAGGAAGACGAAGTGCACGAACCGCGACTTTATATACTACTCAAAAGAAAATAGGGGCCATTAGTATTAGTATGGTGATCGTTACGTTAAAATTATATTAAACAGCAATATATACATTTTCTAGCTATTAGACTTAAACAACAGAACGAAAGAGGTACTCCAGGCAAAATACGGTTTTGAAAAACATTAATTTATAATAGCGTTTTTTTTGTTGATTTCATTTTAAAATTGTATTCTAAGATGATTTATTGAAGAATCCGGCAAACTTTCCACCCGGAAGTAATTATGTAGCTTTAAATGAAGCATGCATTGTGTTTTTTTGTACGATTTATATTGAATATTATAGAGCAAATGTAAATGAACCAAAATAAAGACAAACATGTTTATTAATATTTTTTCTGACTTTTTAGAAGCTAGTTAATTTATCATTTTTTTGATGTCTGAAATTTTGTCGGATTTTGTCGCTGGGTAACTATTTAATTGATAATTTATCCGTTACACATCAAAACGAAGCTATTATAAATTATTTCCAAAATTGACATTTTTTCCATACAAGTTGTCAGTTCATTGACTGGACTAAGGCTGGATTCTTAAGGATGCGGGAATTAGCTACTTATCAATTAGTTTATGTCCAATATAATTAACAATAAAATTGAAAAATGCAAGTGGCTCTTATTTTGTTTTGAGCAGTATATATATATACTTATACGTGACTATATACACATGCATAATTTGAATTGTGGCTGGTTCTGTACTATACATTGCACAAACAAATAATTAACACGGTTCGCGTTTTACTTCTACCCACTTTCTAAAATAAAATAATTGTAAGGTAGGTGTAATTATAGATGTACACTCAAAGTTCCATACTTTTTTATGACTAGGTGACACTTCAATCGAAAATACTTTCGAAAAGGCGAAAATAACTGAGAAACTATTTTCATTCATGCACCATGGATTATTACAAAAAAACCGTACCTAACCCCCCTGACGTATTTGGGTAAAAGTTACGAGCAATCTTCTTATAATAACAAAGTACTGGCTTCCAAATTATGGTATTATGGTTGACTTCATTTCATTTAACTTATTCGGTTGATTAAGAGTCCGCAGTACCTAAGCTCGATTCTCCATACAAACGTAGTTCTGTCACAATCCAACACGGTAGTTTTAAAATGAGAACGAAACTCTGTTTGTATGGGAAGGTAAAATTCGGCCGAGCTTACTGCGGAAGTTTTGTGGGCTCAAAAAAGTAAATTAAAGTTACTTACCGTTGAAGACGCAGTCAAACCAACCAGCATACAGGCAATCACTGTATTCAATGAGCACCCCATTTTCACTCGCGAAAATATATTATTGTACTTAAGTAAACACGACCAAACAGCTTGAAACCCCGCGAAGGAATGATTTGAAAAAGTAAATACCAATATTACCAATCCTAGCATCTTATGAACAGCCAGTACCGATAAAGATTATGAGCATTTTAAAAAAGTTGATGTTCATTGCTGCGTATTCGTATAACCAATTGTATCGTTAAAATTTCAGCCAGTAATGGATGGTGTGTAAACTGTGTAAAGAATTATCTGGTTCTTAGTAAGATTTTTTGGTAGGTACCTAGGCGATCTGCAGTATTTGATCCTTTTATTTAATTTTCAAGTACAAAAGTCACCTAGGGTCATCATTCGAATAAAATTCTTCAATAGCTTCTGAGAAGATGGGTGTTCTCTATTCTAATCAGAGGTAGATCTAAAATTATAAATGTTATATACACATTTTTAATTCATTTTAATGACTTAGAATAAAAATACCGTGATAAAGCTAACGTGATGTGACTTTCTGCGTTTTACGAGTATAGGAAACAATATAAATCGTACCTATGTGAAGCAACTGTGGGCAACTAAAGTCCAAGATACAATGTTTCCAATTTTGCACCTTATCTCATTGTAATAAGGCATAGTTACATGTAATAAGGCATATTTCGCTCCGGCTGCCGCATAAGGTCACGCACGTATGCCTACTACACGTTAGTTGACGAGTCACATAAAGCTACTTATAAATCTTATAATGCAGGTAAATCTAGAATCTCAGGTCATTACCAACTCTACTGCAATTTTTACCAGCCAAAGCATTTAGGTACTTAATTCTATAAGTTTGTTAAATCAGCAGCACAAGGCGTGCAATGGTGGACATATGTATTAATACAGTCATTATAATTATGTTTTTAGACAAAGAAATTAATATAGTTTTCAAACCTGTGTGGCGTGATACAGATGTATACCACATATCTATGTGTACTGTTTCAAATTTTGGATGGTATTCAAGCTATAGGTATTTATATAACCGTAAAATAAAATAATAACCATACTCGTTTGACGAAGTGTATTATATTTTCAAAACGGCTAGACCGATTTTGATGAATATATCTAAAAATCACCGCACTAAAGCCAGCTATCAAACAAAAAAACTAAATTAAAATCGGTTCATCTGTTTCGGCGCTAGGTGGTCACAGACACACAAATACCAAGAGTATAAAATCTTAATTCATTTATTCAGTCTCAAGGCCTATACATGAACTATAGTTAGCTTTCGCCCGCGCGACTTCGTCTGCGTAACCCGAGATAAAAACTATCACATATTTTAATCCAGGGTAGAGCGGCAGGTGGAAAGGGGGGGATTCCGAAACCGAGAGTTTACATAATTCTGGTTAGAACTTTCAGTGCCAGAAGCAGAAAAACCACGGTATCGGCTACGAGCGTAGCATTATGAAATCTTTGGCACTGAAGGTGTTAGGCTTTGCAAAGTCGGGTTAGACCACGTATTTTGTATGGATATTTAGATGGCACGATTGTTTCTGTGATATTGTATTTTCAGCAAACGACTAGGAACAGTTGACGTTAGTCTTATTAGTTGTTAGTTAGCTTGTCAGGAAGAGATCGCTCTTTAGCGCTAAGACCGCCTGTTGTGTGCCTCTGCTCTTATTCTTTACTTACTCTTATTCTGTACTTGTCTGTACTACTTTTCTGTATTACTATATTCTTTATGTATTTTGTGTATTATTATTTTGTGCATTTTCTGTATTGCTCTTCAGCGTTAAGAGCACCAGTTGTCTACCTCTACTACCTACATATTATAGTATTGTTTCTCTTTCTAACTGTTTTGTTTGTGTGAGGAGTGCAATAAAGAGTATTTGTATTGTATTGTATTGTATTGTACTGGCGATGTGTGCAATTAAAGAGTTGTATTGTTAGGTGGTTATTTTCATCAATAAATTTTGGTAACGTGTGAAATAATACCAGAAATAGCTGAAATTAACTTCAACTTCCTCCAGCTATTTAAAGATACGACTTGACTCGATTCCTGCTGGTAGAATGCGGAGCAACCCTATGTCAAGGGCTTGCGTGACCCACACCACGACGCTAAACTCTACCTACTGCGACTTGCGGGTGATTTACTTTAATGGATATCATCTGATCTTCAATAAGTAGATAAATAAAAAAATAAAAAATCTTTCTGACTCATAGAAACAACACAGGTAAACAAAACAGGGTACTTTTATTAAATTAAATTAAAATTCCGATCAACACTGTAACGAGCACGGCAAAACTCTAAATTATTTTACCCTCCCCGTCACAATGGCAACCCAGTGCCTCAGCATAGGGCAGTCCACACGTATAGTTGCGTTTTACCCTCAATTTGTATGGGATTTGACAGCTAAACGCGAACGCGGTCGTAACGTTTTGTTTCGGTAAAACTTATACTAGAGCCTCAGGACGCTGTTCTCGCTCGTCGCAGCAGCGAGGCGACCATCTTGATATTTTATTGATTTAAAACACAGTGGTTTACAGACAGGGCAAGGTTGAGGCCTCTCATTAGGTATATATGTACCTGTGTTGAGAAGCCTCGCTCTTCCAGGCATAGTACATTGTAATGATCTGTAGAAAAGCATGGATGCCATCAGTGTGCAGCTGTGCGCTTCGGCAAACATGCCTGACGCACTGCAGTCACGAGGCAGCTTGAACAGCACCCTGAAGATGTTGTTGAACAGTCGACGTCAAAGATATGTATATACATTTTTCGCCTTATTACAATGGAATAAGGTGCAAGTGTATATATCTTTGAACTCGACCTGACCCCGTATCATGGTCGACCTTATCACGCGATAAGTGACAAGATAGAGCGTCCGTCTCGTTCTATTGAACGGTGTCAGCCAGTGACGGACGCTGTATCTTGTCACTTATCGTGTGATAAGGCCGTCCATGCTACGGGGTCTGGACTCGCAACGTGGTATAGACGCGCCTCGTATGCTTCACCCATGGACGAAAGAAATTCGACCAACTTAGACCACTGCAGACTACATCGACTTATTATGAACATCTCGGTTTCCGCGAGGAAGAAAAGATCACATTAGAAGCTAAAACCCGCATCTGAATTCCGTCGCCGAATTCCACTGAGCTCGCCACATTAATGCAGCCCACAAAAAAGTGCAACGTATGTACCACAGGGTAGGGGCATAGAGATTTTGTATGGATGAAAACACGCAGCGGAATTCGGCGATGGAATTTGGTCGATCCTTAACACCCATATCCACATATCAGGTAGTAGATAGACTATGAGGAGTACCTGGTACTTTCTTGGAGAAAGCACCATTTGAGGAGATTCAGTTTTAGTGAAAGTGTATATGGGTAAGGCCGCGAATTTTGTCCAATGTGACATAGAACGAACATAAAAAAAATACGTGACGTTACCATAAAACGTAACATAAGTGTTATGTTATTAGGCTTAGATCATACTGGTAAATATTCGCAAAAAAATACATGATTTAAAAAAATAGTTTTTTTTACTAATTACAAATAAAGTGTTTTCACGTAATCAACAACGCTTCGCTCGCTCGTTTGGTTACCACTAGCTTCTGCCCGCGACTCCGCCCGCGTGGAACTCGTTTATGTCGTAGCCCCATACAAATTTTCACCCTCTATTACACCTCTTTAGAGGATGATTTTCGGTATAAAAACTATTTTATGTCCTTCTCTGGGACTTAAACTATCTCTATACCAAATTTCATCTAAATCGCTTCAGCGGTTTAAGCGTGAAGACGTAACAAACAGACAGACAGACAGACTTTCGCCTTTATAATATTAGTATGGATGGATATGGATAGTATGGATTTAATTATCTCGTGCTGATCGCAGTACCTACTGTACAATTGTAGGTACGTGCAATTTAAAATTGATTCATCGTAATAACTTACTGTATTTGTCTTTGGAAATCTTTAATAAACTCATTAAAGTTCGTTTTTTTTCTGTGTGCACTTGCCTTTACCACATGTTTTCGTCACGTTACACAAAGAATAAAGAAAGAAATTTTATAAAAATGCAACGTATTCGTAACGAAAGTGTAACGTATTTTAGAAAAAATATTGATTATCATGATGAAATAACGATATTTTGAATATAATAATACATGTCACGTGCGTGAATAACATTAACCTATCGTATGAAAAAACAACCGCTTACAAATAATCACTAATTAACCTTAAAATCACACAAGCACTTTAGAAGTTATTTAGAAAAACTTTGTCCGCCATTTATCAACAAACTGACGAGTTGGTTTTTCTCTCTGGTGTTGCCCTACTAGCATATGAGTTGCCAGTGCACAAAAACGAAAATCTACCACAATTTGCTTTAAATATAGCTGTAAAAAGCGTCACGAAAGTATTCGTAACGAAAACGCAGAATTGTGGCTCGATAAAAGAATGCAAGATAAAATAAGTAAATTATTTTATTATATTTTTTTCGCAATCGGTAGAACTATCGTTATATCATAAAAATTGGTTTAAACAAAAGCATGATCATGACACACACACATGTACACGTGGTCGAAAAAATTGTCAACTTTCGTTACGTTTTGGACGGAAATATATTTTTATTATTTATTTGAAAGGATTTAAATCAACCAACCAAAATTGTTACCTTAACAGTTTTTATCGCGTAAATAAAATTGTTATGAAACCTCTCGGTGTCACCATTTTTTTTAATGAGCATTTGTTAAATATGAAACGTCCCATATTGGTCAAAATTCGCGGCCTTACCCATATCATTCTCTATTGAATACATATCACATAATCTTCGACACAGTTACCATACGCACGGTTATCATTTATCAATGTCTATTTTATTTTAAGGTAAATACCTTCCTATCACCAGGCGGCGAATTCGTGATAGTCACAGTCTTCACGCCTGCTTGATTCAAATTAATAGATTAACGATTAATATTTACACTAATCAATCAATAAGATTAATATCACCTTTTATTATACTTGATCATGAATACTTTCATTCTTTAGATTAGCATGAAGAATTATTGTCTATATTTGCAATGATTCCGATTTTTTGAGCAGACGGTTCGGTAAAAATATTCCGGAAATGTAATTGTCTTTTTGTACAAGTTTGTGAAAGTTTTAAAGGCCTATTTTTTTTGCTATAATTAGATTTTTTAAACACGTGGAGGTTTCTTGGGAACTCGGGAACACGTGGCGGTATCGAGTTGACATTTAAACCATAACAGTCCCTTGAAGCCGTGAAAAAAATAATGTTCTCAGTTAACGTAAAGAAAGATACGGCCGTTTATGCCACAAAAAACTTATAATTTCGAAACTCTCAAGGGAATCCAAAAGTATAGGGCACTTTCCGTTGAAATGAAATGTCGTTTATTCACATTAAACATATAGCATAAGCACAGGTGCTACAGTCATTTTCTTGTTCCTTAATATGTTAAGCCCAAACAGGCAAGTGAAAATTTGCATTACGTTTGATCTGGGGGCACGGCAGTGCCCCCGCCAAGTCGAGCAAAACAGCGAGCGGAGTTACAGAATTTTATTTAGCACGCAAATTAAGATTAATAAGAATGCCTGAGACTTGGCTCTACGAAATATCTCAAAACTTTTTACGGTGGAAGAGTTTCGAGACTTGGCCTCTTTTTTACATGGAATGTTTTTTATGGGTACGTTTTACGTTGAACTATACAATTCGGTAATATCGTCTTATACTATAGGTAAACTCTGAAAACAATATATTTGTAATTTTGTAGTACGGAACCCTCGGTGGCCGAATCCGATTCGCACTTGTCCGGCGGTTTTTATTTTCATATTATGTTTTCTTATTGGGATCGAAATTGTAATGTCGTGTTATTTTGGCTTGCAATAAATCTATTTCTATTCTATAATAACTAAAATATTATAAATGCCCCCCACGAATCATTATCTCGTGCGGCTATCTGTGATATGCGGGTTAAAGTTAACAAACATGTGACGTCATCAGCTTGTTATGATTACATTTTATCGGTCAATTTCTCAATGACACGATAAAAACTAACACGGCAACAAAATAAAATAAAAAAATAAATGTGACGCCCAGGAGCACAGGAGCACATAGGTATCTACAGAGCAGAGCAAGTAGTGGTGGCGGAATCTTCTGTTTCTAGGAGCACAGGGCCACATAGGTATCTACAGAGCGGAGCAAGTAGTGGTGGCGGAATCTTCTGTGACCAGGAGCACAGGACCACATAGGTATCTACAGAGCAGAGCAAGTAGTGGTGGCGGAATCTTCTGTTTCCAGGAGCACAGGACCACATAGGTATCTACAGAGCGGAGCAAGTAGTGGTGGCGGAATCTTCTGTTTCCAGGAGCACAGGACCACATAGGTATCTACAGAGCGGAGCACGTAGTGGTGGCGGAATCAGGACCACATAGGTATCTACAGAGCAAGTAGTGGTGGCGGAATCTTGTGTAAGGTGGAGGTACCAACTTTGTAGAGGAGCTGGGGTGGTTAGAGTAGCGCTACCCCACCATTTCACGCAAAATGGATATCGACTTGCGGAAAAAGCCCAGTAAAACTAACTAACTAAGGTGGAGGTAGGTCGAGATATGCTGATTTGTTTCTCATCCCATTGTGCTTGTGTCACATATTTAACAGATTTAGTATATAAATTATTTATTTATTATGTGTATACGTTTGTATCGGCAGTATGTTGTGTTGCGTTCCGTGGGTCACGTACGGTGCTGTCTGAAAATCAGCGCTGTAGGTGTCTGTCTGACACCTTGGCATAATGCTGAGACGGCGACCGATTCACTGCCGCGAAGACACACACATTATGTGTCAATTGTATTGTATCTGTACTCCCTTTGTCTCTGTGTGTCTTTTGTGTAGTGAATAAATGTCTTCTTTCTTTCTTTCTTTCTTTATTTATACAAACCCTGACAGTCTAAGCCTCATTTATGTAAAGAACTACCTTATATGCAGTCAGCCGCAGAGAAACACCCCCCCCCCCCCCCGCATAGAAATTTGGTAAGCAGGGGGGGCATGTTTCTCTGCAGCGGACTGTACAATAAAGAAAAAAAAGTAGCCTTTCTGAGTACGATCGTCATCATGTACAATCAGCAGCAGAAGTAGCTACGCAAAATTACACGCTCAGAATGGTCTAGACAGGCCTTAGAGTCGCGCTTGTGTGTAGGTAATTTGGAGTACTTGACCCGCTTAGCTACTTTTGCTGCTGACTGTACGAATTGAAAAACTGGCCTTGTGACCTATTTGCAAAATAAATGAATTTTTGTTTTTGAATTAACACGTTCGCAACCGAGAGCCCGCCTGGTAGGCACTCGCAATGTTTGCTCAGATGCCGGCTCGGCCCGCTAGAAGTAGCTATAAACCTACACGGCTAGCGAGTTCTGTCGGTTTCTGGTGAATTGTTCCATTTTTAGTCCGGTTGCGAAAGTGTTAATCTAGAAGACCAATGTGGAAATAGTACATTACTTACCGAGGACTGTAAAAGAAAGCCCGAAATCGCAGGTACTTGTGACCTTAGCCGCAGGCGAGGATTGTAAATATGCTATAGAGGGCTTTCTTTTTTACTGCCCGTGGTGAGTACACAATTTTACGTCTTCATCTGGCCATAATGCGAGTTTTACCGTACGCGTAGCATGCGGTAAAACTCACATTAAGGCCAGGTGTGACGTAAAAAAAATTACTGAGCTGTGAGTTAGGTAGGGCTAGAGTAGAATAGGAAGAGAATAAGTCAAAGGTCTTCTCAACTTCCTCTAATCGAATGAGCGAGCGAAGCGAACGAAGTTCTATGCTTCAGTTCGGGCCGAAAATCGTTTGTATGTCCAGATGTCCCGTTTTCCCGCTGTTCTCCTCTACAGGACGCATTTTTCAAACGATTTTCGTGAAATTTCGTGAGCAGGTTCGTTAATTATACAAGGTGTAACAAAATGACGCAAAACCATTAAAGAGCATAACAGGTATCGTGTTGTAAAAAACTAAGAGACTTTTTTATCATGCGATTTTTTTTTACATTTGTATGTAGCATTGGCAGACTGGGACGACCTGCTCTCTCTTCGTTTTTTCTTATCAGAACACGATCCCTGGAATGCCTTTAAACGGTTTTGTGTTATTTCTGTTACACGTTGCATAGTTTTTTTTGTCGAGTCACTTTTCTTACTGTATCGAAATTAAAAATAAAAGGCAGGTTCGCAAGTTTTACAGCTCACACAGCCACTATTAATATAAAGGTTTGATAAAATACCACTAAAAAATAAAACTCCATATTCAACATAAAACTATATATTAACTACTAATTTGTCTAAGTTAGTACCAGTAGGACTTGGCCGGGACTCGTTCTTCCTGGATGCCCATGGACTCCATGACGTCCATCTCGAAGGTGGCCAGCTTCGGCTGGAACGTGATCTGGAATGTGACCAATGTGACATTGTAATAGAATCATTCACAGCCAAGAATTTCGCAGTTACTCTCGTAGCTGATAACATGGGAAACGCTGTATGTAGAGGAAGGAGTATATAGAGCGCCCGCCATAGAGAAAAGATAGAATAGACGAACTCACTCACACGACACACACGTGTGACAAAGATTAGATGTAAGCATAGACTATAGTCTATGCTTACATCTCATACATGTCCAAGAACGAGATACAATGTCAAATCTCCTGTCCCTCTGCGCGTATAGGCTTCTTTTGGTTGTCACTACCTGTCATAATATTGTACTGAAACTGATGTCACCGATATAATATGAATAAAGTATATAAAATCGTATCAGTATCGACATCTCACATGTTGAGGATGTATTAGTCTTCTGATGCATCTCAATTTTTAATAAATGAATTTATATTTTAGAAATGAGGTTAAAAACTAGTTAAAAAACTGCAAAAACTTATTATATATTAGAAATTAAATTTTGTGTCAATTTCCTTTTTATTCGTTTTCTTTCCTGTCTTTTACTTAACTAAATTTTACCCATTTTTGGCCAATCAGAATCACCCTCATAGTCAACACTGCATATTATAGTTGTAACCCATACAAGGAAAAGCAACGCTAGGTGTGCTACGGCATAGCGCGTAGCAACATATCTACGGAAATTGCTCGTTTCAGTCATCCCTTTGACTGTGGGTCACTGGCCGTGAATGGGTAAAAGCCAGATACCTGTTTCTTTATTTTATTAAAACAAATACCTGGTAACTAGGTATACCTTACTTCCCAGCTGCCTACCTTAGTAACAGCATCAGCTTTCGTATCTTTCTCATCGTTCTCCAAATACAGCTCCTTGCTCTTGAAGTCTATGGTCTCCTCTGCCGTCTTCGGCATTGGGATGATGCGGCTACTGTCAGTGGACACTCGCACCTAAAAACATAGATATTACTTCACTGCCAAGAAAAATCTAAATCCTACTGAACGCCATTGAGCGAAGAACAGATTCTTCCTGTGTAGTATGAGAATAGATTGAGAAGCTTTGCCCCAGATTAGTACACCATAAGGCTAAATACTGTGGAAATAACCAAAGTACTTTACTAAGTCGGACAGTTTTGTCTATCAGCCTGTGGAAAACACTGCCTTCAATCAAATAGTTTTGTATGGTTGACAAGTCAATCATTGATACGGTGTGGCACTGACCGACTTCACATGCCAAGTATCTGACCCATTACATTTGTGGACGAGCCGCAAATCAAAATCATTTTCAACTTTAAATGGGGAGTTGTTCTAGAAGGCAGTCCAAATAAATTCTTTATTGTGTATTTTCTTATTTCGGTCTACCATCATATGTAATCAATATCAATTCAATATCGGGAAAAAAGATACCATTTCCCTTGTGTATTTACACAAGGGAAATGGTATCTTTTTTCCCGATATTGATGTGCACATATTTATGTGCGTCATATTTTTCACTTAGAAATGGATAACCTGAACTGAACTGGATAACTGAATTGAACCATAGAGACTCACTTAGAGATAAGTTTAAAAATATTAACATAATGACATTACATTGTGAATATATGTATGAAAATATTTTGTATGTACATAAAAACATTGTCAATTTTAGGAAAAACTGTGATATACATAATATTAATACTAGAAATAAGCATAAGCTCGCGGTGCCCACCACTCGGCTCCAAAAAATAAAAAAATCATTTATGGGTAATTGTGTAACGTTTTATAACAAACTTCCAGGAAACGTAACTGAGTTATCTATTTAAAAAAATCAAGAACTGTGTGAAGCGTAAACTTATTTCTAAAGCTTATTATAGCACACAAGACTACATGAATGATAAAACTCCATTGAACTAATTGTGACTGAATTTTTTATCTATTATACTCGTTATATTTTGTTTTTTGACATTAGATTGTTTTTCTAGAAATATTGTAGACTAGTTTTTTTTATACAATTTTTACTTCATATAATTTTTATGTTTAATAAATTACGCAAAAAAAAAAATATTGCTGACGATTTGAAAGTGCTTGTTACTAGGACTACTTGAATATAGATCATTTTGAGTTTGAGTTTGATACGCTCGATGTTCATAGCAATCCAATTTAGAGTGGCGTCGATCGACACTAGATCGATCAATGATCGAACACTGTAGTACCCAAACATGAAATGAAATGAAATGAAATGAAATTATTTATTTCCTTTAAACATGGTATACAAGAGGTGTCATGTTATAGTTTAGTAGCGAATACATGTTTAACCATATGTGGCATGCAAAAAATATTGAACACATTATAAAATTATAAAATAACAAATTCATTACCAACACATTAGTTAGGAAGTAAATGTCAAAAGAATAAATGTAAATATAAAAGTCAAAAGCAATACATCAATACCATACCTACTATACATGTCAATAATTTAAAAAGTCCTTGATTGAATAAAATGCCTTCTCTTTTAGCCAGTGAAATAATTTAATTTTAAATTTATTGAATGTCAATGCTTTAATGTCATCTGGTAACCTATTATAAATGCGTATGGCCGTTGCAAAGCAATTTCTCCGACATAGTTCTGTTTTTACTGTTTTTACTGTTTGGGTACCTAGTGTTAAAATGGCATACCTTGTCTTTTGTACAAAAGTTATACAAATGAGATTTTACAAATATACCTATTTCGAAGATATATAGAGACGGTATAGTGAGAAGATTTTTCTTTTTTAATAAAGGCTTACATGAGGTCAAAGAAGTTATATCACAGATACCACATATACATTGTTTTTGGCCTATCTTTTGAGTTACCCCACAGTAATATTCCGTATCTCAAAATAGATCCAACATAACCATGATAGGCCTTAAGTGCAGTCTGTTGGTTTGTTATTTTGGTTAACTTCCAAAGTGCGTATGCAAATCTATTTATTTTTGCACATATATATTGGATATGTTTATCCCAGCACCATGTAGCCATATTACCTTGTCTCCCTCCTCCGTGTATCTCCACTCGACCTCCGTCGGCTTCAGCGTCTCAGGGTCCACCAGCTTCACATCAGTGGTGACCAGCAGTGGGGCTTCAGACCGGATCGTGACGCCGGGGAAATCCTTATCTTTGCCTACCTGTGAACATAAGGGATGGGTTGTTTATTGATTTAATTTTAAACCACAACAGAAGAAATTATCGTACAAAAAGCGGACTTAATATTTACATATAGATTAGCTAACGTTTCTTGGCAAAACCCGGGTCTTTTAACTGAGAAATTCAGCTTTGCTTTTAGATTGTGCGGCTCAGATTAAGGTTGGATATGGTATTTAACCTTATATAGTTTTTTTTTGTTACCATCGTAATGTATGATAAGACTGCGTACGAATTTGAGCGGCGATCTGCGCATTAACATGCGCGGGTAAGGCAGCGCCACTCGCTCATTTTCTCTAATTAGTACGGGCAGTTCTATGAACAGATACTCAAGTCCAAATAAAAACGGATATACCTACGGTTTTGCATGCCTACAAAATTTAACATTGGAGCTCCCTTAAACACGCGGGTCGTTGCCCGTGCCGAACAATCGACGCTAGGGTTGACACCGCTTAGAAATGATTTTATAATAAATAATTGGGCGAAATAAAACGGTTTATTTTTGGAAATAATCTTAATAAATCGTTTTTATTATGATTGTTTTCTACCTTAATGTAGTGTTGAATGATTATTTTTCCTTCCTTAAATGTTCGGTTATTAAATTTAAGAGTGGCGAACATTCTGAATCTGATGAATAATTTCAGTAAGTATTCGAACGGTAAGAATTCACGACGAAGTCATTTACTAATTGGTCACAACTTTTATTGTGCGCGTAAGCAGCGTCCGGCCGTGAGCACGTGTGCCAACCGACTGGCTGAATCGCCGCCAGCGGCGCACAAAGTGTAGGTATAATTCTAAGTTCCCACGGTGCATCTAGGTAGCACTGGTACAGGCCTCGCGCCCCAATTTAGATCGTGTCGTTCTCCGCACCACGTTCCAATTGACTGGGGCACGCAAACCAAGGCGCATCTGAGCACGGTCAAAAGACGCACGTATGAATTTGAACAAAAAGCTGCAAATGGTACAGACGCCAAAAAAATAACCAATAATGTAAATTTTTCTCGAAAAAGGATTAAAAAATATAAAATATTGTCAAATTGAGAAAAAAGTAAAGCAGGGGATTAAATAATCACAAAGTTATAAGTGTCCAAAGTTTTAAGAGGGGGTATGCTCTACCCCTAATTAACCCCCTAAACTCCCTATTTCCGCCAAACGCACCTTCATATGAAACGATTGTCATTTACTAAGACGCTCGTGACGTCACGATCTGTGAGCGTTTTCTCTCTCTAACAAGCATTATTAAAACGGTTGTAGCTTCGTAATTCTTTGAGATATCTGAATGGGATTTTCGTCTCTAGGCATTTTTTTTGCCACCTTTTTTTTGAGTATTTTATTTCTCTATCTAGATATACGTGGGAGCTACTGGAGCCAACCCAGCTGGTCACCGTGGGATATCCAACCGAAACCCTGCACACCCTCCAATGACAAAATGGAGAAGATTGCAGGAGGCCTGTGCTGCTTGGCAAGTGGTCACACAGAAGAAGAGCAAAATCTAGGATTAAGCTCCATAGCAGAACACTTACATGTAAAATCTTATATCGGAATAAAAGGCTATTATTGTTACACTGGAGCCTTGCGGTAAGGTAGGCGACTCTGAATCTGCAGGTTGCACTGGGTTTTTCAAAATAATATATATTTGATATTTAACAGTCGCTTTTTGATGAAGGATAACATTATGAGGAAACCGGTATAATCCCAGGTACAGTCAGCAGCAGAAGTTGCTAAGCAGTTCTAGTGCTCAAAATGAACAACAACACACCAACACTAATGTCAAGGGAATAAGGATCTGTGTAGGTCATTTTGAGTGTGTTATTTTGCTTAACTACTTCTGATGCTGACTGTACTAGTCTAGGTCTAGTTTTCCCTCCAGGTCGGAAGGTCAGATAGCAGGGTTGGGTGCCAATGGGGACTCCGGGATACAACCAAGAATAACGATAGGAGAATGAAGGTATATGTGGCACTACAAACAGTTCTAAGGTGTGTGTTGAGTCCCTCCACGATGACCCAATTGCGCTCCTGTATGACTTGCACCACGATTCCCTGCTTGCCTTTGTCTTTGCCAACCATCACCTCGACACGGTCGCCTCTGGAAATATAACAATGGCATGGTTAGTGGTCTGCACTTTGCGGTCAATCGGGACTCTTTTGAGCGGTGACAGCAGTGATAAATCAGTGAATAGTTCTCCGTTTCAAAAAATATGCTTGTGTAAAGATTCTTTTGAATGTCCTGTTCTGTTCTCCTCTACAGGCTGCATTTCTCAACTGATTCTAGTGAAATTTTGTGAGCAGGTTCAATCGTTACATAGAATTTCTTTGTTGATTCAGTATTTCAAACAAACAAAAAAATTGTAAAATAAAAATAGGGTTGCGAGTTCTACAGCTCACAGAACCACTACTTTTATAAGTATTATAATAAGTACATAAAGATCAAATAATGGGAATAGTTTCCTCCTACTTCCATTGTGTTTCTCCTTACTGCGGGTTGTGCTTTAATTCCAAGCCTCATTGGAGAGCCCTGATTGTCTGTGGTTAGGATAGATCTCTGTTTGGACACAGTTTCCCTACAAACATCATTATAATGGCGTTTTTCACATGTCATAAAAGCTTGTTGACAAGACTATTAGTAAACATCCATCCCCCCTCATACATACTACACTTAACAACTACAACTCACATGACATAAAAAACTCATAACATAAATATCCTAGGCAATAAAGACAATGTTATTTATTGATTGTAACAGACGATGTAATTAGCCCCTGATGCTTGACCTATTACTACAGTTTTTATTAAACAACAATTAATGATGATAAATATGAAAATTATCATGTTTCAAACATGGTATGTTACTCTATATTATTATATTACCTAAAGATACTCCATTCTCCGACAGGTTCCAAAAATACTTTTTTCCTGTGCACCTGACGTTCGTTCTGCATACGGAACTGTCCGGTCCATGGCCGATTGGTTGTGAAACGGAACTTCTTGCGAGCCACCTGCGCCTTCGGATACTGCGGATACCCCGAGGGATTCTTCCAGTACACCTGAAAATCAAGATATTTTTGTAGGTTATGAACGAAAATTTACGAAAGTTACGGCGATTTCGCACAAAATACCTGCTCATAACTCCTTTTTATATAGGATTCTGGTAAATTGGAATATTTCACGGTAAGATCGCCGACTTTCTTTGATAGGAAACTGATTATTCGCATTTTAATTTTGTTCCGTCAGAACAATAAAATAACACTGACACTAGTGACAGCGACTCGCTGACTGTTGTGAGGCATGGACCTAAAGTGTCTGCTACACGGTTGCCAACACTCCCGTCCGACCGAGCGACCTTGGTCGGCACCGACCGCTCTGTAGTATGAAATTTTGTTGCAAAGCAAACTACTGTCTACACGGTCGGTGCGGACCACGAGCGGACCAAGGTCGCTCGGTCGGAGGGGCGTGTTGGCAACCGTGTAGCACATGCTTTATACTCAGCACGTCTATCATGAGACGGCCGCGACATACTCTTGATTTTTCTCGCTCAATACCTCTTGTTCTAAGTGGTCTAATAAGAGAGAGACGGTTAGTGCGAGAAAAATCAAGAGAGCTCGCGCGCCGTCGCGTGATAGCCGTGCAGGACAGCCTATACGTGTTGCCACAGCGAGGTACGGAGAGGCTCCTATGCAGCTAAATTAAGAACTGTCTTAAAAAAAACACAGATTACAGAGGAAGGCAGATAAGCCCTAATAAATTGAACGTTTTCTATACATCCGATCTCTTCTCACTTACGTACTGAGACTACGAGTAAGAAAGGGATAGAACCACATGAAGACCTGTCAGATAACATTATCTGACAGGTCTTCATACGTCATTGTCTCCGCTTTCTCGCTCGCACGATATAATTCGATCTCTCGCTCGCTCGAGATTTAATGTAGCAAAAGATATGTGTCAGTGCATCTGGAAACGTACCTTGTTTCAGGTACTGAGTTATGCATAGTTCCAAAAAGTAGATTAGATTTGCTATCAATACAAAAAAGAATAATGACTGCAGGTGGAACCACTATTTTTATATACATTTTTGAATTTTCGACTTCCGAAATGCACAAGTTGAGAAAATTGCATTTAAAGTTTATAGTGGCAAAAAACACACTTCTACTTCGAAGTTACATAGTGAAGGGTATTATCATAATCTTTGAATGTTAAAGAATTATAATAAAGGTGAATTGTCTAAAATAAACATGTTAATTATTCTGATTTCTTAGGTTGAACATGCCAGGGTGGAAGAAACACGAAAGTGTTAATTATACCCAATTCATAAAATAACGAGATTAAAACTGTTAGTTTCTCATCATAGTTACATATTCTATGGCATTTTGGGACAATTGAATGAAAGAAAACTCCATAATCATAAAGAAATTTAATAATTACCGCATTTTTAACAGTTACAAAAAAGATCACTTATAATATTAAAAACCAACAAAATAATTTGTATATTCATGCTATATCACAAGATCAAATGGTATTTAGCGTAGTGTACCACAATGGTATAATAGAAATGGTGTTAAAGCAGTTTTTTTTAACAATAAAGTTTAGTGACTCGGTCGAAACTTTGTATGGAAACGTAACTAGGGTACCTTGTCACGACATTTACTAAACTTTAGTAACTTAAGTCTCCACATTCGAAATTTTCGTGAAAATGAGTTGTTTTGTAACCGTTTTATACATTATAACGTAACATTTTTGCTGTAGGAAAAAATATATCATAATCTGCAAGATATGCGACGGGTCATAGTTTTCGTAGAAATCCATTTTGACAATAAAAATGAGAGAAAAAGAAATCTTAAGTCACCCCTATTTTTTCACTTGTAACCATTTTACTGCTCCATTTTTTATCAAAATAATATGAAATTTTATAACTTTCTTCATAAAATAATGAACAAGGGCATCATTTTCTTACTTTCTTTATTTTCTTAAAAATTATCTCGTTTTCTGAAATATTCCGCCAAAGTTCCTACGCCTCCCCGTTTTCGTCCATACTGTCAGTGCGGGACGAGACACGTTGCATGACGGACCTGTGTCAATTTGCGCTGCGCCGAAATTTTTAAATATTTGTGGAAATTGTGGACTATATTTGTTGCATAGAGTGGACAATCCGTTTTGTGATTCGTATAGTAGGTAACTAATAAACATTTGCGTATAGTTTAGTTTTTAGTGACAGATAATTTTGTTGCATAGAGTGGACAATCTATTTCGTGGTTTGTAAAGTAGTAGGTACTATAGACAAGACAGCTGACTGACCATCCGTGCACTTTATGTGCATTGTAATAAGGTTCTTGTATAAATACAGGATGGTCAGTTAACTGTGTTGGCGTTTGTACCTAATTAACATTTACGTAGGTATAGTTTAGATTTTGTATTTAGTTCAAGATGGGAAATAATAATAATAATAAATTCTTTATTTCAGGCCAGTTTGCCCATAGATTGTTAGTAATAAACAAACTTACGATACTAGCCGTCTTAGCTTAGGTGTCACAAGTTTTTCAATAATTATTTTGGGTCTTTGGGGTTAAATAAGCGCAGGAGGAAAATACGTAATATCAAGAAATTTTACAAGAGAAGAGGAAAAAGAATACACAAGTAAATACCTATTCTATCAAAGTATCAAATATTTAAACAGTATCAAAATTGGGAAATCGCTAAAACAAGACATTTTATTAGTAAATATATTTACAATATCTATTGCTTAGGAGCATGAATAATTATAGAAACAATATTGTTTTATCTGCTCGTATTAATGACTGTCAAGTGTTAATAGAATAAGTTCTAATAAAAATAGTGGGCTTGGCAAATATTGTAAGTACCTACCTATGGGTTGCATGCCAACTCCAAGTTCGATACAGAGTTATTATTTGATATGAAACAAAGTATGGTTAACGTACAACTAATCTATAAGTATATATTTACCCGAGGCCGATTTCTGTACAGTCAGCATAATATAGTTAGTAGCAGCCAAGTTAGCCAAATATATCGGAACGTACATTCATCGAAATAGTCTTTGTTACTATAAGTAGGAGTAAGGAATGTGTTACGATATATTTGGCTACTTTGGATGCTACTAACTATCTGATGCTGACTGTACACGCCAGCATCATCAAATCAAGGAAGTAGAACGTAATAAATATACCGAAAATTAGTTTAAAACTTAACAACCTTACACTTACACAAAAGGTAACGGACAAACAGACACACTTTCGCATTTATAATATTAGTATGGAGTATGGATATGGAAGTATGGATAGTATGGATTATATGTCTTTCCCGCTCACGGGAGCTCTAAGCCAACACGTAGAGGCCCTTTTGACAATTTAATGAAATGCAAGGATGCTGTCTCTGCCCGTGACATGGGACGCACACAGAAACAGTCAAAGAGTCTATTGCTAGTTGATGGAATCTAAATAAAACGGGTTATTGGGTGAAAATGATGGACTAGTAGCTGTGCTATTGGATCAAACATCGGACGCCTGCCCAATAAAACTGTTTCACATTTTATCTCTGGCAGACGGTGACTCGCTAACTGCTAGATGGGCCCCTATTAATAGCGACATTAAAAAATGGCCTAAGGGCAACAGTAGGTATGGATTATTATTATTACCTTTATATTTTTTCGCACTATCCGTCTCTCTCTTATTAGAATATTTAGTAACAGAGGTATAATGCGAGAAAAATCGAAAGTATGTCGCGGCCGTCTAGTGCTAGGCGTGCTGAGGGCCTACCGCGAAACGAAACCGAACTTCGTTCGTGTATCTCCCTCTCTGTCGCGCTTGCTAGTTCGAGCGACAATGAGAGTTATTCGAACGAATTTCGTTTTCACTAGCACGGCTAGCACGAGACGGCCGCGACATACTCTCGATTTTTCTCACACTATACCTCTCTTTCCTAATGTTCTAATAAGAGAGAGACCGATAGTGCGAGAAAAATCGAGAGTATGTCGCGGCCGTCTCGTGCTAGCCGTGCTGACGGAACTACACTAATCGTAAGTAAATAGTATTATAATAGTAGGGACATAATTTTTGAACTTAATCAATTATGTAATTTATGTATGACAAATATCACGTTTCAATTAAGCATGACGAATGTCACCCACCCACGTCCACCCTTGCATTGGTAACGATGCGCGATGACGCGTCTGTAACTTAATCTATGTAACGCTTAATAAACGACGGCGGGTTGTGCGACTTGCGCGGGGAGAGGGTCGAGGCTCCGCCCATACGCTCAAGGACTTTAGCGGGTATACAAGCCTTAAACTCGAAGATCACTATTTTAGTGCCTATAATGCAAGAAATATCTGTAACAATATATACTGTATTTATAAAAACTTCTGTTTTAGTCGTGTAAGACATCAAGTTTAGCATTTTACTAAACTGGGTACCTTGTCACGCTAAGTCATTATCTTACATAAATGGAGTAACTAGAAAAAATAACTCAATTGTGTACATAACTGCACCTAATTTATGATTTATCAGTCTTTCAATCAATATTACTAATTATATACGTCAAACAACTAAAATCACAGCTCAATTTTTCATTGACTAAATTCGAGATCAACAAATTAATTATTATTAATATAGAAACAACTCATGACGCGACCTTGGTATGGTTTTAGTAGGAGAAATATACCTAATCGGTATTTTCCCTCAATCTATCCTCAGCATGGTCGCGTCACACGACACACGATAGTGAAGGTGCAATTCTGTATCGATATCGATGAAATAGGCTTGGTGAAATATTCCGGGAATGTTTATTTAAATCAAAATACTTTGTTTTAGTACAAAACAAAATAAAACAGTAAGTGTAATGTCTGTAATGTCTGTAATAATATAATTATTGGATATTTTTAATATAGCGCAAATTCTCAGAGAATTCCACCAAACCTAATTTATTGAAATCTTCCTTAAAATAATTAGTATATGATTTACCGTTACCTAATTTTCAATTACCAATTTTTTTTCATTGATTATTTTTCATTGAGTTTTTATACCTGTGTACGTATTAAATTAAAATAAATAGTTATTTCATACAAGAGTCATGCAAGTTGAATGTTTTCTTATAAAAAACATTAAGTATTTTTTTTGTTCAAAAAATTATTTTGCTATAGACCGATCCTATACCTTATCTTAGAAAGAGGTAGTTGACTACCCGCGATGGAAATATTGACAAAATTATTCAAAATTTAAAGGCTTTTAAGACATGGCGTGACAAGGTATCCTGACTACTAAACTTTATAGTCGGAGAAATATACTAAAAAAACATAATTTTACTGATATTCTTGTACACAGGACTTAGGATGTAAATAACCCAATTATAACACAAACCCATTTTGGCACTTTTTCACCAGCTTCCACAAAAACTCATGTAACTCGGTAACTAGATGTCGTGACTAGGTACCTTTCCAGATGCACTGACACTTATTTTGTTACAAGATATCGATATCGATATTTACTTTTCATAATATTCGTCATCTGCACCAGTCGTAAATGAATTGTATCTCCATACATTTGTATTAAGATACAATTTAACACATGTATACAAAATGTCATTTACGGCATTTACCACAATAAAAACAAAAACCATAAAGGTAACTTAACTACCTACTTAAGTCCTGTTTCTGAAACACAACTACGTACGTGAGGTGTAGACAGTTACTTGATTCGGACTTTCGTATGCTACCAGCTAGCGAGCTGGTAGCATACGAAAGTCCGAATCAAGTAATACAAACAAACAAGTAACTCAGGACAAGCTATGGTAGCACGTGCGAGCGCGCACGTGCTACCATAGCTTGTCCTGAGTATTATAGGTTCATGGTCCATGGTTTGCGGATTCGGGAGTGTGGTCATACTTCAAACACAAAAAGTTCTAAAGAATTTAACGTTAATATACGTACAGCAATTTCAGTTGCTAAGCAAAGCCTTTGCAATGTCATTAAATAGAATTAAACATTGAAATTGCCATCATTAAGAACACTGATGAATGAATCTTTTGTTGTGACTAAATATTCATTTACTGATTATAAAGATTTTTGTACTCTGGCAGTAACAATACGTTTATTTTTCACGGTATTAGTACAACAAATATAGTGATATGATGAATATAGCGGCCAGGCCGCGCCAGTGTGTTGCAGAGTGCTGCAACACACTGGCGCGGCCTGGCCGCGGCGGTCAATAGTAAAGTTGTCATTAGCCTTGGAATAAGGATAAGCATGGAAACCGCCCTTAAATAGGTAGCAGAGACGTATACCTGTCCTGTACTTCCTTACGACATACTAACGCGGCAGAAAGAGATGTATATGCATTTGTTATTCCTCAATTGTGTAGGTTGTCACAAGTTTTATGCAAGTTTGGTCTTTGCTAGGGATGTTACTGTGTCGACTTGTTTATCGATAAAACTACAAACTAAATTGTAATTATATAAAAAAAATGTGAAAAACGGTTTCCTTCAGTCGTCATAAAAACAAAATGCATAATTTTAAGTAGCATATTTCCAGAAATCATACCAAACTATTATCATAAGGAGACGCTAGACGAGCGAAATCGGCAGGCCAGCATGCAGTTCTAGCTGAAGCGTGATTTGGCACGTGTCGATACCTGTCGGTAGCACGGCTTCCAACCAAATCAAGGTGGTCTCTATGGAGTACCATACTAGCATGCTAGGATCATTTGGTTGTCTATCAGCCCGTCTGTCAATAATATTTTTTCTCAGGAACGCGTGGAGGTATAAAGTTGAAATCTAAATCAAATACTAAATACAATCTCTTTGAGCTCAGCTAAAATCGAACTTCTAAGTAAAGATGCTAAAAAAATACGGCTGTAGGTATATATACCTAGAAGGCCATATTTTGCCGCATATTGCCAAAGAGTAAGATTGAAATTCATCTGGTCTATGTAAAAACATTATTCACAGCCTAAGCTATTACACTAAGCCATTTTGTTGTTATTCTTCAGCAAACTTGCAATTTCGTATGTTCCAATACAGATTTTTCTCTATACTGATAAATACATCCATGTCAATGTCGATAAGTTATTGTTCCGAGTTCGATAAAAAATATACATCACTATGTAAATAAACATAACCTCTTTAATCCACAAAAATTGTCTTATTTACATGCCGATTTTGCACAAATAATTGAACATGATGATATTTACATAAACTTCTAATAGTGATTATTAATTTTAGCTTAGATCGTTACATGAATATCATCAAAATCTATTGAAACTTACTGGTGAAAGCTTAATGGTCCCTGAACATTTTATTTTCTTCTCGTACGGGACGTACAACCTTCAATCGCACAAGACATTTGCTTATATTCTACAGTAAACTATAAAGAAAGTAAATTTTACTGTATTCTAATGATTTAGCGCGGAACAATACGCAAATTAATTAATTTTCCCTGAGACGGTCCGTTTGTTTATAGAAAATATGACAGCTGCTATAATGCGAGCAAGTTAAGGAGTGACGTTATAACACTTACTACCAAACAATGATGACATATTTAATTTTGCTGGACTAAAAGAGATACAAAAGAGATCCATTTGACATTTCCCGAGTTCATTTTGGAGTGAGAACTCCAACTATAGATATACGCAAGTGAATAAGGTAGCTGTTGCCAAGCTCTTATTTTAGCCCTACCGGGTTGTCATTAGCTGTCAAATTTACTATTGACCGCCACCGCAGGCCGCGCCAGGGGGGCTACCGCGAAACGAAAACGAACTTCGTTCGTGTATCTCCCTCCTGTCGCTCGAACTAGCAAGTGCGACAGAGACGGAGATCCACAAACGATGTTCGTTTTCGTTTCGCGGTAGGCCCTCAGTGTGTTGCAGGCATCACTCTTAGCATAAATAATGTTATATTTCCTTTATGCTCTTAGTTTATGCAAATTTTAAATACATATCATTCACGCCGCATGGCCTTAAAATACATATAGGGCACAAACACAAGAATGTGTCTCAGCAGTGGCCCCAGCTTACATCCGCTCTGGCGACTCCCCGCACCAGCCAGCCTGACCGCGCCACTACACAGTCTCAGGGTTCGCAGCATGTTGGCAACGCATTCGAGAATCTCGCCGCTCTTAAAACATCGGTGCGGGTGCTTCGTCATATTCCTAAGGGAGCGAGAAGCCTGGCTGCAGAACATTTATGCAATGTTATTAGTAAGTGCATTGAAACCAATGAGACGACCGATTGGTGTGCGTTACTTACTTTTGCATATTCGGCTTTAAAAACACCAGACGCACAAGGCTCAGGCAATCTCACTACTAAAGTGAAGTCTAACATAGTTGCTGCCGAGTCGATGACTGATTCTCTTGGGACTCTTGGGAGTATGAGTGTTTTGGAGCCTTCCTCACCCGTGGCCTCTGTTGTGAAGACAATCGAGTCTAAAGTATTCGAGGGTGATGTGAGGGGAGCCGTTCGCTTATTGATGTCAAACGACTCTGTTGCACCCCCGGGTCCTGAGACTCTTGAGTCGTTGCAGACAAAACATCCGCCCCCATCCCACCCGCTAAGTTTCCCTCAGGACCCCGATCGGTCTACTCAACCGTTAACGGTCAAGTTGGAAGATGTGGGCCAAGCGCTTGGGACCTTTTATAATGGGTCAGCTGCGGGCTTAGACGGAATTCGACCAGCTCATTTAAAAGAGCTGACTTCGAGTCAAAGGAGGGGGGCATACGGCCAATTGCTGTGGGGAGCACCTTTCGGCGTTTGGTAGCCAAACTGGGATGCCGGGCGGTTAGAGAGCGGATGGCTGAGTACCTCCAGCCTCATCAGTTAGGATTCGGTACACAAAGGGGATGTGAAGCCGCTATTCATGCCACACGCACGTTTGCAGCAGAGCCAGGGAACGCGGAATGTGTCATCATCAAATTAGATATTAAAAACGCGTTTAACACAGTGGAGAGAGATGGTCTCTTGGGTGAAGTCGAAGAAAATATACCGTCTTTGTATCCTTTTTTACACCAAGTATATCACTCTCTGTCCAACCTGTTTTACAACAATTCACTGATACTTTCTCAAGTGGGTGCGCAGCAGGGGTTCCACTCGGGCCGCTTACCTTCAGTCTTGCTATCCATAAAGCAACGTCATCTCTGAAGTCACCCCTGAACATATGGTACTTGGATGACGGGACCATTGGAGGGAAGCCCGAGATTGTAAAACAAGACTTAGCTGTTCTACTTCCCCGTTTGAAGGAGCTGGGGCTGGAAGTAAATGCGACAAAGTGTGAAATGTTCTGCTGCGGACCCAATACTTCTTCGTCTGTGGTGTCTTCTTTCAGTTCATTGCTTCCTGGTCTCAAAGAACTGACACGCAGCACGTTTTACCTTCTAGGTTCTCCTATATTTCCAGAAGCCATTCCTGATGCTATAGAGACCAGGACGCAGCTGCTTCTACTCGCACGCGAGCGTCTCAAAAATATCGGTGCCCACGTTGCCCTGGTTCTGCTTAGAATGTGTTTCGCGGTTCCCAAAATAACATCTGCTTAGAACCACCCCCACGTGGTTATGCCCTAATGAAGTGTCGTCTTTTGACAACGCTTTAAGAGATTCCGCAGAACTTATAATGAATGTCTCCCTTTCTGACGACCAATGGAGCCAAGCTTCTTTGCCCATACGTCACGGGGGCTTGGGTTTACGGCGCGCGGGCGACGTGGGTTTACCAGCATTTCTCGCGTCGGCGCATGGGGTTGGTGGCCTGGTCTCTAAAATTTTAAATCCTCAAGGAGACAAGGCCACTATTCCATTTGTTGATGACGCGCTGGCAAAATGGACGAGTCTTATCCCAAGTGCATCGATGCCCGAGGCTCCACATGTGCAGAGAGCGTGGGATGATGTTGGGGCCAGGGATGTACTTGCCCGTCTCATTGATAGTGCCACGGGCGCGGATTTGGCTAGACTCAAATCGGTGTCACGGACGGAAGCGGGAGCGTGGTTGCAGGCTTTGCCTGCTCCATACTTAGGAACACTCCTCGACAATGACTCAATGCGTGTGGCAGTGGCTCTCCGCCTGGGCTGCGATGTTTGTATACCTCATAAATGCATCTGCGGGTCTATGGTGGGGGCCAATGCTTATCACGCGTTGAGTTGTTGTCGTTGTTCAGGAAGATTTCCACGACACCACGCTCTCAATGACATCGTTCGGAGAGCCTTAATTTCAGCTAACATCCCGTGTGTACTGGAACCACCTGGCCTCTGTCGCACAGATGGCAAAAGGCCAGACGGGCTTACATTGGTGCCATGGCAGAGGGGGAAGTGCCTCTTGTGGGACGCCACGTGCGTCAGTACCTTTGCCGCCTCGCACCTCAGCCGAACGGTGCAGACAGCTGGTGCTGCAGCGGAGTTTGCTGCGGCTAGAAAAAGGGACAAATACTCAGCCCTCCAAAATAATAATTATTATGTACCTCTAGCTTTTGAGACGACAGGGTGCTGGGGGTCTGAGGCTTTAGCCTTCATAAAGGAGGTGGGGCGTCGAATTAAAGACAGAGGTTCCGATGCTCGCGCGGGTTCGTACGTGGTGCAAAGATTGTCAATCGCCATCCAACGAGGTAACGCGGCCAGCGTGATAAGCACCTTTGCACCGGGTACAACTCGCGGGGGCTTGTTTGATTAGACTTAGGCTAGGAATGTTATGTGCATGTTTTTGTTTTTGTGTGTTTTTTTTATGTTGTTTGTGTGATTCTTGTTATTTTGTGTTTTCATTATATGGTGTACTGGTGATTATTTATTTTACTTTGATTATATGTTTATCAAAAATTAAGTTCATGGGATGGTTGAATTACTGAGGCGCTACCGCGAAACGAAAACGAACTAGTTTCGTTGGTGTGAGAGAGGGAGATACAAGAACGAAGTTCGTTTGTGTATCTCCGTCTCTGTTGCACTTGGTGGTTCGAGCGACAGACGGAGACACACGAACGAAGTTCGTTTTCGTTTCGCGGTAGCCCCTCCGATTATCTGGCTGATTAACACCTAAATGCAAATGTAAGTATAGACAAAAAAAACAAAATGTCAATGTAATATTTTTTTAATTCCATAATAATTATTTTCGTGATCAGGTTTCATTGAATCGATCAATTATAATTGAAACACATTGTGTTGTGTTTCAAATTCACCGTTTTTTGATTCACCAAAAACATAGTGCACCATAGACAATTGACGTAAATCAGCTGTCTGGTATCAGTCGTTGTAGGTGGCAGCACAGCGTCACGTGAATTTTCATGGCGCTGAAGCAGGGCTAGTCCCGACGTCTTGTGATTTCACGAAATTATAGCTGTTTCTAATATTTACTGTTGAACAGCATTAATTTATAAGTTCTAGGTGAGTACAGTAATATGGTTGGGCTGGTTTAGTGCGTGTTGTGATGTTAAAATCCTTTTGCGCGGGACTCGAATGTGTCAAAATAGTGACGGGTGTATTATGGGGTGGTTTGGGGTGAATAGGTGTTAGTAATTGTGGCGCCTGGATGTCTGAGCGCTGAAGGGGCGCCGGACAGCCGGGGCGAGTATTGATTCCCAGTCCCACCGTCGGACCGCGCGTAACACCACACCTCTGTTCTCCACATTGGCAAGAAACAGGACGTCTCCAAATTTCCTTTGAACCTAATCGATATTTCCGACAAAGTACTATTTATGTTTCTGGACATGAAATCCGTTGCGTATTTGCATGGGCTCTGGCCTGTTACGGGTTTCTAAGAAGCCTAATTCTCGCTCAAGGTCAGTCCTCAATAATGATTTACATTGGTGTGGTGTCCACAGTTTTATCTATGTACCTATATTTCGTGTATGAAAGGAACCACCTATTGTGTTGTAAACTAGAACGATATATTTTTTCAGTTCTCTCCTAGGTTCTTCGCTGACAAAAACTATGTGGTGTGCACAAGTGACCAATATGTCTTACAAGAAAAAAAATACAACTAAAAAAGTTTTTTTTTTAGCACAGTGTACGAAAAATGGTTCTTGAATTCCTTCCATTATCTAGAGGATCTGTTTAGAATCTGAATTCCAATTCATAACAAAAATTGTGGTCCAAATTCACACAGTGAAATAAATATTCTACCTGTATTGCATAAGCAAGCATAATCAATGAAAAATGTAAAAGATACACATAAATGTACAATACAGTGTAAATAATTATTATTGCACCTCCAACATATAAAGCAGGTACGAAAGAATAAAAAAAGAGAGGGAGACAGGTAAAACAACAGATGGATTAATTGTTAAAGAGCAATCTTTTCCAGACAACATATAACCAAATATTTTAATTTATGTCTAGTGGGAGTTATATTATCTTAATAGCCGCCTTACAAAATTCAATGTTTTTATTCACAGTGAAGATGTCGGAGTACTGGGTGATCAGCGCCCCGGGCGACAAGACGTGCCAGCAGACGTGGGACACCCTCAACAATGCCACCAAGTCGGGCAATCTCAGCGTCAACTACAAATTCCCCATTCCCGACCTGAAGGTACATTCTAATAGGAAATGTTGTTATGTGCTGTTAGCCAGGGGATGATATGCCAATTTTGTTTTAAAACATTGGATGATTACAGCATAATGAGAAGGGAACCCATAAATAACGGAAAACTGTACATGAGCGTTTCTCAAAAAAAATGCCACTATTATTAATTGTACTTCTAGGAATTTTATGTTAACTATTTCCACTCAGAATCAGGAGCTCTTTCGACCCTGGTAGGACAAAAAATTGTCCCAAAGATATTTTTCCTATTGTGTTACCATTTACCGTACACTTTGTATGGTGGTAACACAATAGGAAAGTTCAAAAATATATGAACATTTTGGGACACTTTTCTTCTCCTATTGGGATGGAAAGACATCGTGATTTTGAGTAGAAATAACATAAAAGTTGCAGAAAATCTCCGAAAAAATGTAGTGGCATTTTTTTTGAGAAACGCTCACATTTGGATGATTTGGACGGAAAATATCAGTTTTAAAACGTGACCCAGGAGACATATGACATGGCAACAATTGACAGAAAAAAGTTTGTCCAACCAAAGAAATCCTTCTTAGTCTATTGGGTCTTTTTAAACTTAGTATCCTACTCATGTACAGTCGACTACAAAGAGATTGATAAGGCCAAGTTAGAAGAAAAGAGAAATATGTATACACCACTTTATTACTTTAACAGTAAGGTTGTGTAAACATATTTTTGTAACTTTGACCATGTTGATCAAATCAAATCAAATCAAATCAAATGTTTATTCTGTAAGTAGGCCACATGGGCTCTTTCACAAGTCAACAATAAGCATGAATATAACATAACAATTCTTAATGAGTAACAGCTTTACAAACCTGGGCACATACGCACCGGGAGATGTATAGTCTCCAATGTCAAATTAATACAAATTATTACAAATAACTATAACTAATACAGAGACGTAAAGAGTCTCTATTGTCACTTATAAAATAAAAATAATTAGGTACAGAGATGTATAGTCTCTAATGTCAGAGTAAAATTAAAATTAAAAAGAAAAATAATCAGGTACAGAGATGTATAGTCTCTAATGTCAGAATCTGATCTCTTTGTAGTCAACTATACTCAATAAGAGTTCCAATGACTACTTTAACAAATGCCCAAAATTTAAGGCACCAAGCCTAAATAAGAAATCTGTAAAACAAAAAAAAAACCTCAGATACTGCCGTAAAGTGAATCCCTTGATAATGTATAAGTGAATTCTCTTCACACCTTATTCACAGAAGATCAGGAAATTTCTTATCATCCTATCATTTTTTTATCAGTTCAAGATGATATCTGATGAAAATAAATAATTGTAATTACGTTTTTATACTAGTATCTAAACTCATAGAACAACACGAAGTTTTCATGTCTTTAGGGTCCCGAACCTCAAATGGAACAAACTGAACCCTTATAGGATCACTTTATTGTCCATCTGTCTGTCTGTCAAAATCCTCCTGGGAACGCGTGGAGGTATAGAGTTGAAATTAAAACCATATTATACTCAGGTCTACAGTCCCTTGAAGCTGTGAAAAAAAACAAACTTCTAAGTTAACATAGTAAATAATACGGCCGTTTATGCCGCAAAAAATATATTATATTTCGACACTCTCAAGGGAATCAAAATTTATAGGGTACTTTCCGTTGATCTGGATTCTAGAACTATGAAATTTGGCAAGTAATATCGTCCTATCGGCAAGTGGCGCACAAGACCGTACCGAGTGGAGAAGGCTGGAGGAGGCCTTTGCCGAAGGGCAAACAGACACAAAATTTAATAAATGTGAAGTAGGGGAAAGGTAGAAACGAAACTAATGTCTGTAAATAAAGGCTTTTTATTATTTTTATTATTTATAATATCGTCCTATACTACAAGTACAGGAAAAATCAGAAAAGTATACATTTGTAATTAAGTACAGAACCCTCGGTTGTAGAGCCCGACTGGCACGTGCTCGGTATTTTTTGAAATAAATTTGTATTTTACAAGGAGGCGCCGTGAACCGTCTCATTTGTATTAGCGCATTGTCAATAACGACGTAAACGCCAACTGCACTAAGATCCCTTATTCCCTATATTGATACCAAACAAGTTACGGAACACTTATCACAAGCCTTATATTAACTAACTGTTACTCACTTTCATTAGATTTCACTTGCTTTTATTAGCCATACTGTTCTGTAACTTTTTTTACGCATTTGATTTTCCATTTGACTTAGTTGACTATGATCTGCAGGTGGGAACGCTGGATCAGTTGGTGGGCCTGTCTGATGACCTTGGCAAGCTGGACACCTTCGTCGAGGGAGTCACCAGGAAGGTAGCTCAGTACCTTGGAGAGGTGAGTTCCATTCTATGTTCCTCAATCACTTGTAAAGATAAAGCAACTGCAATCGGACGCTTCTGGAGCACGTACCAGTCCGGTTGCTATGCGGAGGGACGTGCACTTGTATTTAATTGACTATTGTGGCAGGTGAAATGAAACAGCTCAGCAAATCCTAATGCAATGTTATGAAAAAATATTTTCATGTATCAGTCACCAAAAGTGTGAGGACCGCTGTGTTTTAACACACCGACCAATCGGTTTTCAATCAATTGTTTTGTTTATTTTGTTGTTGTTTGTTTGTTTTGCTGATTGATTCGCCTATAGGCCTAGAGACCCTATAGATACTTATACATACCTACAACTAGACTAGCCACTTAGTACCCCCATTAAGTAGGCGGTTATGTTTTGACATATTTTTTTATTAAAATCATGTATCTACAAATTTAAAAATGCTGAAAATACATTTTTTACAGGTACTTGAAGATCAACGCGACAAGCTTCACGAAAATTTGATGGCAAACAATAGTAAGTCACATTTTCGTTTTTTTTTTCGAAAAATTGTTTTAATGTGGCACTAAACATTTTATTTGTTTTTGTTTCATTATAAGCTATTTAAAAACATTTTGAAGCAATTTCGTTAAAAAAAAACAATTACTGTACTGTGTTTGGTGCTATTTGTTTTAAAGAATAAAATAAATGATATTAATTTGAAGTTAGAGTTTTAGCGAGTTAAAAAAAAAAACGTTTTAAAAATGAAATAAGACTGCATGTAAAGTTTTAGAATTGAACGATGGCATGTTTTTGGGCTAGACAGGATATAGGCTGTTTAAAAGCAGAAAAGTTGCCAGCATGAAAAACTAATTCATAGACAAGAATGAACTGATGTAGACAAAATGAAATAAAAGCACAGAGTAGTGCGAAAAATTTAGCATGCGTCGCTGGATCTCGATGGTTATAATTTTTTATTTATTTTATACTTCCTATTTGATTTTAGTTCATTATGTTCTGAACTTGTGTATATTTTGCATGTATTTTTCTTTTACACTGACACTTATATTTCTCAATATAATTATTTAAATTTGAACCATTGTTGGTGATTTTACCTTATCTGTTTTTCTTTTTTAACTTTTATTTGCAATATATAAATTGCACTGTATATATGAATGTTCGTAATTATTTTATTTACACATAACATTTTCATATACACATATCATGTCACCTATAATAACTTCAATCTTTTTTTTATATTATTACATTAACTGTGAATATAAAATGTCAACGAATCTTTACCTAAAGCTTAGAATCACATACTTCTGGTTCCAAAGAAATATTGAGCCAGTGATGTTTTATATAAGATAGACAAATAATAAAAATATATTGTACTTTCAAGTCCCGATTTTTCCGTCTACAATTTGTTACAGCGGGTAAAGTTTACATAAGTTGAAAAAAAATTCATATCATTGAGATGAACTTAGGGTACTGAGAAAATCCCATCTTCTCATGCATATATTTCATTGCGTGGTTATGTTCTAAGTTTGAGCTTTTTGTTAAAAGATTCGTTGAATAATCACTTTACAATGGCTAAGAATGTTGCGTGGACAGTGTTTGTTAAGTACGAATGTTTTTTTTATTGTTTTAGATTAGAGGTTCGTTTACTTACAGCTATATTGACCTCTAGCACATTATATTGTATTATAATATCACCTTGTATGGAATAATTATAGTTGTTTTCAATAGATGATTGTTGCATAGGATCTTTGGTGTATTATATTCCGTTATAAAAAAGGAATGTCGTAAACGACTTGATATATAAAAAGTTGGCGCCATCCATTCAAGTTTTAGGGCTGACTTCTAAAAAGATATGCAGTGGATAATGTTGTAAATATATTTTGGTGAGTGATTTCAGTTAATATGTAATTTTCAGTTGAGATAAATTAAACATTAGAGAAATCATAAATTTATGATACTGCTCAAAACAAAATAAGGGCCATTGTAATTATTGGCCATAAACTAATTGATAAGTGGCTAATTAATGAACTCCCGTATAAGGATACGAATGTATTCTGAAGGCAGAATCTAACCTCTTTCATGCTGGAGTTCAAGTCTAAAAGCTAGAGAAAATATATATTACTGTTTAATATAATTTTCACGTAACAATCACCATAATTTTGGCCCCTATTTTCTTTTGAGTAGTATATTTAGTTTAATATTTCATATCAATTTGTGGTACATGATAAAAAAAATGTTTTATTATTTTCAACGCTTCTTTTATGTATATACATATTAAATTCGAAAGTGGTCATAGCTACTTTTCAATATTTGTTCCTATTGTAGATTATTGCAAATCAGTATTTGGAATTGCATTTCAGTGTCTGAAAAGTGGAAAAAGTTTTTTGGCAGTGAGTAACTATTTAGTAGTATATGTAAAAGCTTCGCAGTTACCGCGCTTCTGGTGCTTTAAGGATACGTATACAGGGTGTCCGGGATAAAGATGTAGGAACTTAAGGAGGTGATAGACTGGACTATTAGGAATAGTTTGACCCTTGCTTGTCTTAGTCCAATCCGTGATAGTTCATGTTTATATCGAGTTTAAAAAAATATATTTTTACTAAAATATATCATGGAAAAATCATTTTATAGCAAAATAATGAAATAAATCAATTTTATTTATGTTTAATGCACATTGCAATAAATTGATTAACTCAAATCAATTTTTAAGACAGTTTTTGGTAATCACAGATTGGACTAGTTAAGAAGACATGTATGGTTCAAACTCTTCATAATAGTCCAGTCTACCACCTTAAGTTCCTGTTCCTATTTACATCGTTATTCCGAACAACCTGTATACATATTATATATCGTGTAAGACGTATGTATTATTTATAGCAAAGTAGGTATATAAGTAACAATATTTGTCAGTGTTAGGGCTTGATACGTTTTTAAAGAAATACTTATAGTTATAACTTATGAGTTTTTAAAGACATTTTAGTTTGCATGTCCGCCGCTTTATGGACGTCTTAATTTTTATTTACAATTAAAATTATCTAAGTATGGTTATCGTCAATTGGCATCTAATTTTTAACGTCGAAAGGAAAATATATCAGTCGTACCTAACCTACTAGATTATACAAAGTTATACAGTTTATACGAAGATTCGTCTAATATTTTCGTTCTATGTCTCGCTCATTTTAATGTATTATGATTCGAACAGTTTTTGCTGCGCTTTAGTTTTTTTTTGGTGTAAATGTGTTTCGGTTACTTGTCTAATTGTGACGTTAAGTGTATACAATAAGTAATCGTTGTTGTAAGATAGATTGTTAAGTGTTTATAGGCCAGGCTTAACACTTTTAAGATACACTTGGATCGAACGGAGACTTATCTGTGCAGTGGCACCTAGATGTGAGCGTCTTTTTCAAATCTGAAGAATATTCAAACTGCCATTCTTTTGATAGTAACTACCGCATAAAAATTACGCATTTATTACAAATTATATTTTCTCACTTGTCGTGGGGTTCAAAATCTATATTCTACTATGGAAAAGGCGCCATAAGCAACAAGCGACAAATTAGAAATTGTGCTCATCTACGCCAATCAGTATCAAAAGACAAACGTCGAAACATCGAATGCTTCATTTTATTCCTACCACTACATGGATGGGTTAATCCCATTTGTTTATGTAGCAATGTTCTGATCCACGACCGGCGGGTTATGATTACTATAAGTGCACAAGTGTCTGGATATAAGATATACGTATAACTATGTCGTCATATCATAGATATCGCAATCACTGCCTCACAAGACATTCATAGCTTAGCCATACCGAGCTTCTACATACCGTCTATGCTTTGCGCTTCTTGTTTTTATTACAATTTAATTTGTTTTTCCTTCAATTTATTTCTTATATTTCGCTCCTATCCCACTAAAATCCTATTTTTATTTTATTTTCAATAAAACAAGCTTAGGTTCAAGACCTGACGCTGAAAAGCGTTTTACGGGCATATAAAAGCTTTATAACATCGTAAACGATGAATAATTTATAACAATAACACGTCACGAGTCTACCTACAACCTAACTAGAACAGTGGAATTATGGGCTATGGTTCTGTAGCGGAGCGTGTTAAGAGATTTGAATATGACATAATTAGCTTTTTATTAGTTTTTATAAGAAAAAAAATACATGAGCTCCAACTAAGAGAAATAAAAGTATGATGAAGCTTTTTACCAAAACAGCGTTATATAATTCATAAAAGTCATTGTCACACTCGCACACGAAAAGGACAAGACTTTCCACAGCTGTTCACATTTTTTAAAACAAGAATAGCTTACTCTTAACACGTTCATTTACTGAGCATAGGACCAAGCAGCATGATGTGTTGTCGCGGGTTTAAGGGCATCTAATAGTTTTGGAAGAACAGATCAGCGAAGTTGAATATTACAAAGAAGAATGGCTTTATTGCTCATTGGATTAAGGTACTGTACTTGTGACTAGTGGTCCTATAAGATCCATACCTGAATCGAAGTGTGATCAAATATTCAGGAGACTATTAACACTGATTTGTACGGACTGTCGCGTCATGACTGATACGACACGAGACGTGTCAAGCTGATGCCGACTATAAATGACCGAACTTACGGTCGAAGTGACATGATGATGTCTCAAGATGCAACGCAAGTTGCGCGATGCTCTCGGACCCGCGACCAACGCTATCGTGCCGCAGGCATGGACTCGTACGGCGACCCCGGCGGGGGCGAGCCGCCCGGGACGCCCACGTCACCGGTCTGCGACTCGGCGTTTTCCGAACACCACGGCTGCTGGCCGTGCGAACACCGGGACTCGTACGAGCAGTCCCAGGCCTCCAGCGGCAGGAGCTCGCCGCGATGGGACGACGACGAAGAGGAGGAGAGGCCGCATCACGTGCTCTCACAAGGTTTAGGAATTGGCCAAGATCCCTTCGTCTTTGATGCTGGGAAATAGTCCCTGCATAGACGCACTATGACCTTAACGAGCATGAACAATACTCCACCATGAGGCTGCCCTGAGATATCATTACCTCGTAAGTCTTCATGTTGTAACCTAGTCTTATGTTGAAGGTGTTACGAAACTTGCGCGTACCATCTACTACAGGCTTATGAAAAAAGGCAGTTTTCCGCGCGGTTTCACGGCAGGTGACGAAGCATATGAAACACTATCCGATTATTCCTAACTGCCACATTACGCTACTGATAGCTGCTCGTATTCCCATTTCCCTGTAGTTACTTTGGTGTGTTTAAGCTAAATTATCCAAATGATGTCACACTGATAACTGTATGGCCATAAAATGTCAATAAGTTCACATTAGGGACTATTTTCACAGCATCAATGACTGCACCCTTTCCCTTATCTGTTAGCCCCTTTTCGCTCTGCCCTGTAGGCCGTAACATTCCCCTACGAACAGCGCTGCCTGCGGTTCTTAAGACAAATGTGAAGGCGGTGATTGCGTAATTGATATCGATGTTAGGTAGTGATTAGTTGTTATTTAAGCAGTTGGCGCTGGCCGTAATATTTCGTGTCTAGCGCCATCCTACATTTGGAAAAAAATGACAGCATATAGCGCCACAGATCTATTTTGTGTGTCACAAACTTGCTTGTGTCGACAACCATATACATTATATAATGTCGAAGCGGCGTCCGTTTTCACACATTGTGTTGGTCTAGACAGACTTTTGTGTTGACTTTGGTAACGAAAAAAAACGAATCGAAGACTATTGATCAGTCAGGTCGGTGTAGTTAATTCAATACGGACGTTCATCACAAAAATATCTACAAGATGTGCTCATTACTTTTTTTTACGTCTTAATCTTTTCGCTAACAAAACGTTTGCTGCGCTACAAATTTAGGTTGACGCTGTGACACGGGCTAGCCATACCCGCAAATCGTACGTTTTTATGGTCACTTCTAAATGTTGCTTTTAAGTACAATTGCTATAATTAAGTTTACATAAATGTAGAGTGAAATTTTTACTCAATAAAAGTTTCACTGAACAGCGAAACCACTATATTTTTTTTTAGCTTTTTGTTTTATTGTTTTAGTTTGCATTGATGTATTACTTTAACTCAATTAGGTATAAGTAAAATGACGAAAGTTTAAGTAGTTTTATCAATTATTGATATTTATTTACACGTGATATCTTTGCATACTTCTTACCCGTAAATATTATTTTATGGGTTACTGTAGTCTACAATTGATAATTTTGTTTTTTAAAGCAGTTGATTTCGTTACTTGAAGGGATTAAACGCATATTTAATTATGTTTTATTCTATTGTATGTACTTATGTTCATTCATATGTAGTCATTTCTATTCGACTCCAATATATTTCAACAATAAGAGAATATTCTTATTTTCATGAAATCCATTTTATTTATTAAGAAAGGGAATACATATTTGAAAGTACTTTGTTTTATCCAGGAAAGTTAATTTTAACATTAAATATATATAAAAGGCACAATCGCAATGTGAAATCCAATTTTAGGACACCATTTTACCACCGTGAGGAATTTATTTCCCTCGTAGCCACACTGTTTGGTACACCTAACACTCCTCCTCGCTTCGCTCATCGTCGTACCTACACGGACCTGTTAGTGTCCTTTTATAAAGTGGTGTGACCACGAGTAAAAGTAATTACTCGTCGTCACACTGGTGTGACAAAATGGTGTGACCACGAGTCTGTCGCTAATTTTAGGCCTTTTTTGGGTGGCAGAAATTATTTGACCACTTGGTAAAATAAATTGGTTATATATTTAGGACCCACATCTAACTAAGGCTTTCTTTTGGATATGTAGCGGCTCATAAAAGAGGACAGATTTTAATTTAAAAAAAACCACTTTTTTTGCAAAGTGGGCGGTAAAGTTTGAGAATCTATGGCATAGCATCGACTATATCTAATCTCTATAAATACACTGTATTACAAAGGTTTGTGATATGAAATATGTAATATGTATAGTTTGTACGTAAATGCTTTGCATTGGTTGTAGGTGTTGTATGAAAGCATGAATACATGTATGCATGCCGTAGAATTTATTGGTAACTGTTATTGTGTATTTTTTTAATGTCCATGTATGACGCATGATACGTGTTATTGCTAGTTTTTTTTTTATTCAGGAGCTTTTTATATTCAGTTTTTTTCCCACTTGTGAAGACAATCGGAAAAAAATAATATTTTGTACTTGTGTACTTTTTGCGTTAGGCGTTTAATTTATTTTGTACATGTTGCATGGCCGGAAGGTAGTGGGTGTAGTTATTACTAGCAATAGACTCTAGGGTTGGATAAGTCCACGAATGAGTGGCGTTGCTCGTCTAAGGTCAGATCTTTACTCCCACAGAATAAATGCAAACAATGCTGTGAGTTTTATGCAGACCTCAAGGGGTGACACCTGTCACGACTGTTTAATTTAATCCTTTCGCCCTTCAAAGGTTTCTTACTACATTTATTTTGACAAATAGACATACTATCATTACGAATTGGAAGACTATCTGAAATAGGTTATCGTGCTCTTCAAAAGAAGGATGATGGAGATCTTCGCTACGCTCATGATTCAATTTCAGTCTAGGCATCAAGATTAATTTTTCGCGGTTTGGGCGTTTGAACAAACACCCCTTTTTTATTTAACATCCGTAACCGAAGTTACTTTTTCTATAAGAGGCTTCTGTTTTTTTATGGATTAGTCTTTTTTTATTTTACCTTCAAAACACATGCAGCATGTACTACAGGTGCCCTTCCACAGCTAGCTATCCCTGGTCCGCTGTGACACCGTACCATCATCGCCTATCATATCTATGTCATACCGACCCCTGGAAAATGTTGAGCATACTTTGATCCTCACGGTCAAATATGCAACAAGGTTTGATGGAATTCATCTGGATGCCTTTATTCATCAACGTCCAACAAACGTATTTTAGTTAAAATATCGTTAAAACCTTATGTTATTGTCTGTCACTGACTATTTGTGAGTAAGGATAAAAAGGGTCAATGTGCATTAAATGTTGCATTCTCGTTTTAATTTTGAAATATAGTACGATATTTAAAATTTTCAGTGTTATAATTGCCAAACAACTGAAACCTCGAACACAGAAATAAAAACTTTTCTTGGATACAAGTATAACTTACATGATATTGATCAACATTTTCTAAAGGCGTAAAATGGACAATGGGTGATTTATCAGAATGCAATATGTCGTCATTCATAGCACAGTCGAGAGGTCTTGGCAGCATCTGTCAAAGGTCAAAGTCTACCTGTGAAATTAATGATTGGTGGGTGCAGTGCGGCTGTAACTGGCACAATTAATCATGGGTTACCCCACTCTCGGTTTTGGAACAATTTGGAAGATTGAACAATGATAACCTTGCAATAACGTGGCGGTCACATGAACTGGAATTAATGTGTCCAATCACATCATGCACATTTATACTAAAATTGGCATTGGAACATAAGTTACATGTGCCCTGCCTACCCCTTTTGGGAATAAAGGCGTGCATCTATGTATGTATGTAATGAAGGACATAATAATCTGTACAGACCCCGTAGCATGGACGGCCTTATCGCACAATAAGTGACAAGATAGAGCGTCCGTCACTGGCTCACACCGTTCAATAGAACGAGACGGACGCTCTATCTTGTCACTTATCCCGTGATAAAGCCGACCATGATACGGGTTTAGGACTCTTGTCAATGTCATAAAGCTGTGTACAGATATTTATGCACGTCTATTATTACCCCGGACTGTAGATACTTGCTAGGGAAGGATGAACTGCTCGACCGCCATATGCAATCAAATCATGCTAGTTAGGCTGACATAATGCAATCTGAAAACCTGATTGAGCGTTTTGTGATTCATTCATTATCATTAAACACCTCACTGACCATACATGATCACATGAAAAAATGAATAAAATAATAATGAATAATTGCTGTGCACCTAATGTCAGACGAGCCTAAAGTGAGTTAGATGCTTACGTGAAATGTACGTTTCCAGCCGACCTGCCAACTTACCTGACCCGCTTCCAATGGGACATGGCCAAGTACCCCATCAAGCAGAGTCTGCGCAACATCGCTGACATCATCAGCAAACAGGTACGATGGCGTAATCAATCGCCATGATCCTTACTGCCTGTGACCGTCCACTGCTGAGCACAAGAGCGCGCGCACATTAGAAATAAAGAAGGAAAGATACATTTATTAACAAAAACACACACATATTAAAGAATAAAATAATCAAAAAACACATGAAACAAGTGTGTCTCTGCGGCAGTGAACCGGACACTGGCTCAGCATTATGCTGAGGTGTCAGACACCTGCAGCGCTGATTTTCAGCCAGCACCGTTGGTGACTCGCGGAAACGTCATACAATCCTACTAATATTATAAATGCGAAAGTTTAGATGTTTGGATGTTTGTTACTCAATCACGCTTAAACGGCTGAACCGATTTGAATGAAATTTTGCTGTAAGATAGTTTATAGCCTGGATTAAAATATAGGATAGTTTTTATCCCGGGTCCACGCGGACGAAGTCGCGGGCGGAAGCTAGTTGTAATATAAAAACTACCAATATTGTTGGGACAGGCGAGAGGAATAAACATAAATACAAAGTGAGATAGTACTATCGACAACACAGCTAACTGACCATCGGTGCACCTTTAGTGCATTGTAATAAGGTTCTACATAAACACAGGATGGTCAGTTAACAGTGTTGTCGTTTGTGCATGCACAGTCAGCAACAAAAGTAGCTACGCGGCCCAAGTGCTCGAAACGCCTCTGATGTCAAGAGGATAAGAATTGCGTAGATCATATCTTGATCAGATCTTGGCATTTCTGCGAGTGGTCACCGGGGGGGTTAGGGGGATGTTCCCTTACATGAAAAGGAGCACACAAAAACTGTTCTGACTTGGCAGTTTTAGTCACAGTCAGTATTAGTAACCTGTCAATATTTTTGCTGCCGTTAGGCCACTGACAGATGTAATGTATAAGACAACCAGTGATACTACCATCTCGATAGCTACCGACCACTCGTTGCATATCGATCGCTGGGAGTAGACATATCTCGAGTGTGAGATTTTGAGTATACGGAAATTGGTTTTCGTTCGACATCCGCCATGTTTTTTCGAGATATATGTCTATAAGAAGCCATCTCGAACGGCCGGGGAATTAGCTTCCAGGCCCAGTAACTTTTTATTTTTTTATAATCATACTCTTATGGCCAAATACGTTATACAAAACGTCCAAAAGATGGTTACTTTACAGGTTCGCTTAGGAACTCATTGAGTAATGCAGTGGCTCTGGCATTAGGTGCGTTGCAGCCGTTGCAGGCTTCCAGAGTGCGAGTTTTGCTCGTAAAAGCAAAAATGTTCCGTACCCGCCTCCCTTTGCGACCCACGGCCTTTGTAAAGTTGTCAGGTGCAAATAAATTCAACTGGGCCGAGACGGACGGGTTATCCGCCTTGTGGCGTCGAAGAAGGCAGTTATGTGGAAGCGTCGATGTTTTCCGGCGCACGTGCAGGGTTTCCAGCCCAGCCATGCAAAACGCGGAAAAGAAAGAAAGAAAGAAAGAAAGAAAAACATTTATTCATGGCAAAAAAAAAAAGACAAACTGTGGAGTGGACACGTACGCACATACACATTTGCCACGAAATGGTCACAACTCAGCGTAATGCTGGCAACGCCAGCGCTGGTCTTCCGTTGTGGCCATTTGGTGAGGTGAGGACGGAACAATGACGCCACGATCACACACAAGGACAAATGGCAAATTACAAAAACAATACAAATAACGAAGAACACAAACTCATTAAAAACAAAAATCAATAAATAAAAACAAAAAAAAGACACCTGCCACTTAATTTTTAAAAAGAAAAAGAAAAAAAGGTACTACAACTATGGCTTATCTATGATAAAAGGAGCAGGAAAGAGAGTTATCATTGTAATGTTGTGCAGGTGGGTCAAATCGACGCGGACCTGAAGGTGAAGTCCAGCGCCTACAACGCACTCAAGGGCAACCTGATGAACCTCGAGAAGAAACAGACGTATGTATTCGAAAAAATATTATTATTGTTATTCCCAAAGGTTGTCCGGAAGAGATCGCTTTTTAGCAATAAGACCGCCTGTTGTCTACCATTTAGTTTATGTTTAATTGACCTCTATTTTTCTAGTATATTCTGTCAGCAATAAAGAATATTTGTATTGTATTGTATTTAAAACGAATCGCGTATTTTTTGTTAAATTCTTAAGATTCGGAATAAATACGTGTATTGACACAAATGTGTATGGGTGTGTGTGGTTCAGCATATATATATGCTGAACCTACCAGAGATGGTAAAGCTGTTTTCATATACATACTTGACAGCTCGCAGTAAATTTACAAATACAAATCTTTATTTAACATAAAAATGTGGTACAAAAGCTGGTATAAAATGATATAGTCACACACATTCCACCAGAAACTGGCATGCAAAATGAACGCTTAAATAATCTAATAGGCAAAACTTTGATGTCATCATGCAAACGATTAAAGATGTCAATGGACTCACAGTATACGTTATTGCTATACAATTGTGTCTTACGAACAGGACCAACGAGACGGTTTGGATATCTTGTACGAAAGTTGCATGTATCTTTATAGGTCTTGAAAAGTTCCGGGTGAGCCTTGACAAATAAACAAACTTCTTATATAAAAATACTCGGCACAGTCAATAAATTCGGATGTCTAAATAGCGGCCTACAAGATGTTAAGACGTCTACGTTACAGATCGCTTTGACGCCCTGTTTCTGTGCTATAAGTGCGCGTTTTGCATGGCTTGAATTTCCCCAGAGGAGGCCGCCGTAACTGAGCAGTGAGCAAACATAACCATGATAAGCCTGTATTGCGGTCTGCTTGGAGCTAATCTTAGCTAGTTTCCATAGAGCATAAGCAAACGAGTTAATTTTATTGTATAAGATTTTTTTTAGGTTTAGATATCACAGGCATCATTATTTGGTGAAACGTTGAACATAAGATAGTAATTAAATAATAGACCCAGATTATAAGGGTGCTGATGCAAGTGGAACGTGTGTTTGTTTGTGTAGCGGCAGTCTGCTGACGCGGAACCTGTCGGACCTGGTAAAGAAGGAGCACTTCATCCTCGACAGCGAGTACCTCGTCACGCTCCTCGTCATCGTGCCCAAGTCAGTATACACTCGAGATTATTTCAGTTGGCCGAATCCCATCAAACGAATCCGTTCGAATGCGACTCTAGCGTCCGACGTAGACGATCCCACTTGCAATGACAGTTTTATAAGAAGGCGGCCACATTGCACCTCGTTACAAATGGCGCTTTGTTGGTACTCGCCTCTGTGTTGAATCTCCAGACTTTTGTTAAATAGGGGTGTAGACACCTAATAAAATAACCAATAATGTTGATTTTGAATAAAAAAAGGGTTAAAAATATTGTCGAATGGAGAAAAAAGTAAAGCAGGCAATCACAAAGTTTTAAGAGAGGGTATATTCTGTCCCTTGAAACGATTATTATTTTAGTATGTTGTGTTTTCTCTCTCTAACAAGCACTATTAAAACGGTTGTAGCTTCGCAATTTTTTGCGATATCTGAATGGGATTTTTTGGCATATTTTTTTGCCTTATTTCTTTTGGAGTAATAATACCTTTTACGTCTACACCCGTATTGTAACTTGTGGCTACGAGAGGCGTCTATAAAACCCCGTACGTACCGGCTCGCCTATTTTAAGTCAATCGAGCTTCTTCCCCTGCAACTTCGGAATGCAATATACGGGATCCCGCACGCAATATACATAATTTAACTTATTCAGGTCCATGTCCCAAGACTGGAACGCCAACTACGAGAAAATCACGGACATGATCGTGCCGCGCTCGTCGCAGCTCATACACCAAGACCACGACTACGGACTGCACACCGTCTCGCTCTTCAAGAAGGTACGGTCTCGCTCACACACGTGACCACACGGAACCGCGTTCTATCACACACGGCCTTGTCCAACTGGAACGCCAACTAACGAGAAAATCACGGACTTGATCGTGCTCCGCTCGTCGCAGCTCATACACCAGGACCACGACTATGGACTGCACACCGTCTCGCTCTTCAAGAAGGTAAGGTCTCGCTCACACACGTGACCACACGGAACCGCGTTCTATCACACAGGGCCTTGTCCAACTGGAACGCCAACTACGGGAAGATCGCGGATATCCGCGATCTTCCCGTAGTTTCCCGTTTCACACTATCTGTATCATATGATACAGATAGTCTGAAACTAAAAGTCTGTCGAATAAGTCTTCATGACATTAAAGGGCCTTTTACATGGAGTAACAACTGGTTTGCGGTTTTCATTACAATGCGGGGCTGCGGGTGCGAGCCATCGAAATAAGACGAATAAATAAATCAAACCTTCATCATCATATCAGCCGAAAGACGTCCACTGCTGGACATAGGCCTCCCCCAAAGAGTGCCACAATGACCGGTCCTGCGCCACCAGCAACCAGCGGACTCCCGCGACCTTCACCAAGTCATCAATCCACCTTGCGCCTTGGGCCTACCTACGCTGCGCCTTCCGGTACGTGGTCGCCACTCGAGAACCTTCCGCCCCAACGGCCATCAGTGTTCCGTACAATCAAACCCTGCAATGTAATAAAACTCGCATGTGAGTTGTTGCACCATGTAAATGGCCCTTTGGTGAGAAATGTTTCTCCCTCTCAGTCTTTATTTCATTGAAATTGGTTTTCCTGACCTGATGGTTTGCTACATTCACGTACAGGTCATGTTCAACGGCGGCAACCACTGTACTATATCGGTTCGCTTTTCAAAGAAGTTACGTGACGCACGAGAACAGTCATAACGGCCGTGTAGGTAAATCGATGAACGGAAAAATCATAGAGATGGTTCGTTCCCGCTCTTCTCAAAACCTCGTACACCTTGATATTACGGGCTTGTGACGGTGACACACAAGCATACGGCCTGCCTGGTGATAAACGGACACCGTAACCTAAGGATACCGCGATTTGCGGATTCATTTTGTTGACAGTTAGCGATAAGTGTAGGTCCCCCATTCTCAATATAGCGCAGCCAACATAGCGGGAGCATTGACGATTTTACTCACCACCAGGGCACCTAACATGGTAGATTTTATGGTCATGCTATACAATACACTTTTAGGCCATAAAACACCTATCTTTCTAGCTGGACAGGAACACAACACGGCATGCTTACAGAGAAATATTGTTGTTTGTTTTATGGAAGACGTTCAGGTCGAAGGACCATCGTTTACGAGACCACACACATAATAGTGCGTCCTAATTATATTTTAAACCTTATCTCAAACCTGTAGCATTCAAATTGCATTACCCATGTACCTATTGCAGGTAGCGGAAGAGTTCAAGCACCACGCCCGCGAGCGCAAGTTCATCGTGCGCGACTTTTCGTACAACGAGAACGACCTCTCCGCCGGCAAGAACGAGATCACCAAGCTGGTCACCGACAAGAAGAAGCAATTCGTACGTATTGTTGCATTTGTCCTCATTTCCCCCAATGTGCCCACTGTCGCCGTTGCCCTCAACATCCACACTAGCTTCATTGTCTCCAAATTCCCCAGTAGCGTCATCGACTTCAACATCTCCCGTCTTCCTTATTCTATTTGTGATTATCTAAATGACAAAGGGGTTTGGGTACAGTACGATTACTGTTAGTTAACCACTGACAGATGGATTGCCTTCATTTAATTTTCAACTTTAATCTTATACTTTACTTTAACTTTAATCTTATTACGAATAGTGCGAGAAAAATCGAGAGAGCTCGCGCGCCGTCGCGTGATGGCCGTGCTGGTTTGAAAGGACTAGGAACCTAGCCTATTCTGCCATACCTCCTTATTTGGAGGTTGCATTGTAAGACCATCTTTCGTTTTCCAGGGTCCTCTGGTGCGATGGTTGAAGGTGAACTTCTCCGAGTGCTTCTGCGCCTGGATACATGTTAAGGCACTGCGTGTCTTCGTCGAATCTGTACTAAGGTCGGTATATTCGGTTTTTTTTGTTTTTTTTTTAATAAAAAATCACACGCCCGTGCAAAATATCAGGTCAATTGGGGAGTTCCCCGATGTTAGGATGTTTAACATAGTGTTGTTCATATATGTTTAGTTAACAAATCTATTGCAATAAAGTTTAAATTACAAGATATGATCAAACTATAAAAATATAGGCTTGAAAGTTTCGAACAATATTATTTTTTTACGTCCAAGAGTCCAAAATCTACTAATAGGATCCGAATGTACAACATTCGGATCCTATTAGTAGATATAATAGCATTTGAAATATGTACCCACGCAATATTTCACGACTAAAACAGTAATTTACTTGCAATTTATAAGGGGTGCCAATCATTTTGGTAGGGAGAACAAAGGGGTGCCAATCATTTTGGGAGGGAGAGGATAAGGGGTGCCAATCATTTTGGGAGGGAGAGGATAAGGAGTGCCAATCATTTGGTAGGGAGAGGATAAGGGGTGCCAATCATTTTGGTAGAGAGATAGATGCGCTTTTATGCGCTTTTATACATGACACGGATTGATCTGATAGCGACTATACAGACAGCTGTATGTCCAGCACAACTTGCTACTCAGTCGCTTCGCGCGCGACTGAGCGTCTGCTGTCTCACTGGCACCGTGCAAATAAGAAAGAGGAGGGTAGATCTTTCTCGACTCGCGTCGCGGCGCGGGGTCAGTTGTGATAGCAGGAGCCTAATAACTGATAGCAAGTGAAATGTGTGTTATTACAGATACGGCCTCCCCGTGAACTTCCTCGCCGTGGTGATGGTCCCGTCGCGCAAGAGCATGAAGAAGCTGCGCGACGTGCTGCAGCAGCTGTACGCGCACCTGGACCACAGCGCGCAGTCGCACGGGGCCAACGCGCAGGACGTGAGTACCGACTGCTGACTACTCACTACTCACTACTCACTACTCACCGCGCGCGGTCAAACATCCCCCTGGCCGCGGTCAGACACTATATTTTGTACTGATTGAACAATTTTATCTGCACTACTACCAGCGAACGAAAAACAACATGGAAGTTTAACTAACGCCGTAAAATGGCCCCGCAGAAAGGGTGCCATTGGTAGGTGGGGCGTCAGAATGATGCCAGCCAGCCGTTTAGTTCGGACATGGCAGTGTTGTTAAACTGTTGAATAAACGAAATGTTAATTTTCAAAAAGTGTGTGGCGTCCAGACGAGCACATCAAAAAAGATGAAATCACTTTTCTCAAGTAACTAAAGCAATACACATATTATTTTGATTTAATTGTTAGGATCACATTTTGTACAGGAATCGTATCATACCAACAGACATCAATACTTTTTTAATAACTAAAACACATAATTTATGATTTGGTATTTTTACAAGCTTATATTTCGTTTCACCTGTCCCGTTGCCTGTCTGTCTGTAATCAAATCTTGCAAGTTAAATTTGATCCACTTCCCGGTTTCCGATTGAGTTGAAATTCTGCACGAATATGCAAATCGCGTGACAATGCAATATTATGATGACGTGGAGCTGATCCGACGATGGAGCTGGAAGGTGGCCACAGGAACTCCGTAATAAAACCACATAACCCCATCGAGTTTGGGCTCGTTAGAATTGTCTCAATGAGTAGTTGATGACGGCATACAGAATAGTACAGTCGGCAATAAAAGCTTGTACCAAAAATAAAATTTTTGACAGATTTTTTATTTATTTATCTAGTACGTGGGCGACCGAGCCCCACTCGGGTGAAAATAGAGCAAACCAATTTTGCTTGATATGAGACCGCTAAGATAAAATTTTCACCCCGTAAACTCTTTCATTGCAAATTTCGTCAAAATCGTAGGTGCCGTTTTTAAGAAACGTGGTAACAAATAAATATACTGGTTTAACAATATAGTTAACTGCGATCATCGTAGAAAGGATTGAAACCAGGGCAGTATTTTTTTGTACTTATATAGTAGGTAGCTACAAAATAAAAAATATATAAAAACATATTACACCAACGTTATGACAACTTGTAACATATCTTTCCTCCGGGTACCTTCTAGGGACATGTCATTGAAACAATACACCAGATAACTTCACATTATTTATTTCCAAGAACAAATTACCTCGGCTAGATGGTAGAGTACTCATGGGGTTTGTGGGCTTACTGGCGAATCGACCAATTACTGTTTGCTTTTTGCTGTTTTTGTAAGTTTAAGGTTGGGCGCCGACAAAAAAAAGGGAGAAGGCAACCGACCTGCTGTCTGGTACCTTTACCAGGGAACCTCTCTAAGGCTCGACGTCTCCGGCTGTCCCGGGGTGATCAGCACGCTCCCACGGAGCGGCATACGACCGGCCCTCGCCCAACAACCGACCCCAGGAATAATGGTGGTCCCAGAAGACCCTGAAATTAACGTTTTTTTTTGGTTAGATCTCTTCGAGACCAGGTTACATTCGGTACGAGTACACCGGATGGAATCACTCTCTTACCTCAGGAGACAGTAGTCCTTGCCAAAGGCGCTTGGAAAAGCTTTCGATCCTGAGGGTCTCGCGCTGCGTCTACCAGGGTGGGCAAACCCGGTGACTCCACAGAACCCCTGAAAATTTAATTCGGATCCTTTAGAAGGAACACTAATATGTGATTTGAACACAAATTTGGGTGAAACTACTTACAGATTCCCACAGGGATGACGGGTTTAATTTGGGATACGTGGATCCCGGAAATCAAAATTCTGTCAAGTGACACTTGCTGTCAGACCCAGCTCTTGACAGCCCAGAAGACATTGCCACATACAAAATCCGAAGTGGGTATTTCAGCCCAGACGATCTTGCTAGGATTTAAACAGAATATTAAGAAATTGAACCAAGCTTCCAAACACCATCCTGAAACGAAATATTATCCAAACAGAATTTAAGGAGCGACAGAATGCCTCATAACGGAACCAAAAGTGAACGACCATTTGGGAAGAGGCAACACTGGCGACTTACCTTTTTAAAATAAAGCCCGTGACAGAACGACAGGGGCACTTGATGCATACAGCCAGTTACTCGATGATCATTCAAATCGATAATCGATAAAATTGAATAATAAATTGTATATAGCCCCGATGGGTTGGAAAATTATATGTAACAGTACTCCCTTCCTCGAGGAAAATTTTGCACCAGCAAAATTTCAAGCTGGCCTCCAGCTTTTAATACAAACCTAGCCATGCAAAGCTCAACAACACAAAGATTAGGGTGCCTACGGGGATTAAGTGCATTAAAGCACTGCTAACAAAGCCAAATCTGGAAAACAAACATCCACCAAACCGAACCCACGCATCAGGCCGTACGGCTGCAACGGGACGTCAACAGTCTTGACACTAGAATAAAAGAAAAGATTACTTAGTGTTCGCAAGTAGAGCTTTCAAAGCTAAGCTACTAGCAAGTACACTACTTCTCCGGAACACTGGCGGTGCAGCGAGATATACCTGGATTGTATACCGGGGTGCACGTCCAACCCTCACAGAGGCAAAGACAGCCACTGGCCAACAGAAAACTTAAATAACTAACGACTAACGTAGGTTAACCACAGTTCTATTCAAACTCTCCAACGAACGGCACATGCGTGACGGGCTGTGTCTTGAGCGACACAGACAGGGCACAATTGACAGAGGCATAAACTTGCAGCCGACAATAAAATAACACATCTAAAGCTAGAAATAAGTAGGAATAAATCCTCTATTAAACTTACTTGAAAACTATTTAAGTGGCAGAACTCTTAAGACTCTGAATATGCCACGAGCCTAAATTCTTACCACTAACAAAATCCTCTAGCTCATAAACTAGAGAGGAGTGTTTTTTAACCACTCGACACTTAAGAAACTTAGGGGCTAGTTTAGCCATGAAGAATTTGAATTTGAAACTCCTTCTCCTGCCTACCCCTATTGTAATAACGCGCACCTCTACTGTGAGCTTTACTCAGAGCGGACTGAACCTGATCGAAGACGTCACGCAGACCTCCGAGGTTGCTGGCGTATTCGTCACATGGAGCTATGGATAAATCTAGCTGGGAAGATTGTTGGTCGCGATACACCTTACCACAAGCAACCGCTTCTCGACCGTGAACTAAGAAAAAGGGAGTGAAGCGAGTTGACTCATTAACTGTGGTGTTTAAGGAAAACTGAACCTTAGGCAGCGTCGTGTCCCAGGCACGATGGTCTTCTTTCACCATGATAGAAACAGCGGACAGGACTGTCTTATGGTATCTTTCAACAGAATTTATCTGCGCGCAATAACGCGGCGTGTAATGTACTTGAGGGATGGAGTATTTCCGAAACAAGGTTTTAAGTTCACTACCAGTAAATTGCGTTCCATTATCCGCAATCACTGTGCGTGGCACACCGTATTTCAGAAAGACCTCATCCTCCAAACGCTGGACTATCGTTTTACCTACGGCACGTCGGAGGGGAAACAGTTGAACTAATTTCGAGAAACAACAAACCACGGACAGAATGTATACGAAACCCGCCCGGGATCTCGGTAGAGGTCCAACCAGGTCAATACTGATCGTATCATGGGGTCGAGAACAAACCTTTGGGTTGCCCATCAAACCTATGGGGGGCTTCTGCGAGTGCTTATAGGCAGCGCAGACCTCACAACCTTGAACGAAGTTTACCACGTCCTGATACAGCGAAGGCCAAAAGTAATGCAACGCCAGCCGCTTGTACGTTTTGAAAACTCCTAAGTGAGAAACCTCCTCACAATGACACGCCTTTAATAAGTCCATGTGTTGGTCCGAGGGTATCACCTCTTTCCAGTCAAATTCAGAAGGTGAACGAAATTTGTTTTTAGAGTAACGCAAGAGCCTACCCTCCTTTATGGTGTAATTTGGACACGAGGCGGGAGAACGCTCACACTTTTGATACAGTTTATTATACCAATCACAAGTTCGAATCTCTAAGACTGGTACGGTACGAGACAGGGCATCAGGCACCACATGTTCCTTCCCCTTGCGGTGGACGATATCGAAACGGTAGGGAGATAGTCGACACCCCCAACGGGCTAGTCTACCGCTTGGGTTGGATAAGTTGAAGAACCACTTCAAACTAGAATGATCGGTGACCACCTTAAAGCGCGGACCGCCTTCTAAATAGGGGCGGAAGTGCTCCACAGAAAAAACTACCGAAAGCGCTTCGCGTTCAGTGGCTGAAAAGTTACGTTCAGCTTGGTTTAACGAGCGGCTTGCGAAGGCGATGGGATGTTCCATACCGTCCGAAGCGATTTGGGTCAACGTTCCACCCACCCCAAAACCCGAGGCATCGGAATGTACTATGAAAGGTTGACTAAAGTCCGGGCACGCTAAAACAGGAGCAGACACTAAGGCGGACTTAAGCTCATGGAAGGACTTATCTGCTTCCGTCGACCAAGAGAACGCAGGCGCATTCTTGCGCGTGCTTGTTAAAGCATTGAGGGGAGCAGCCATAGCACTAAAGTTTTTAATAAAACGGCGGTAATATGAAGCCGTTCCCAGAAACATTTTTACCTCCTTCCGACTAGTGGGGGTGGGATAGCCAACAATGGCCTGAATTTTGGACGGATCCGTATGTAAACCTCGCTCGTCTACCACATACCCTAAGTATTTTAATTCTCGGCGGAAGAATTGAGACTTATCGAAGTTTATAGTTAAATTAGCCGAAGCTAGCCGCTCCAAAACCCGAGTCAACAAGGAGATATGCTCGTCAAACGTACGGCTGACAATAATGATATCGTCTAGATACACGAAAACTCTGTTACCAAATTCTGGACCAAACAACCGGTCCATTAACCTCTGCTGGGTAGCAGGAGCCCCAGTAAGTCCATAACACATTACCTTAAATTGAAACAATCCCCGCGAAGGCACCGTGAATGCCGTGCGTTCGCGGGAGGCCTCATCCAATGGAATTTGCCAAAAGGCACTTTTCAAGTCCAGCGAAGACAAAAATTTAGCGTCCCGTAACTGATCCAGGATACTCGAAATAAATGGCAAAGGGTAAGCGTCATGCTTACTCACGGAATTCAATTTGCGACTATCAATACAAAATCTCAGCTCACCGTTCGCCTTCGGAGTGAACAAGGTGGGGTTATTCCACGCACTAGTGCTGGGTTCCACCACATCCTGTTCCAGCATCAGATCTAATTGCTTATTGAGTTCAACTAAGCGGTGAGGTGAGATAGGGTAATAACGCTGCTTGACCGGCGGGCAATCGCCCGTATTTATGGTGTGGGTAAGCAAGCTCGTACGGCCTAAGCCCCTCTTCCCAAAAGAAATATCCTCAAATCGCTGTATTATATCCTCGGCCGTTGACCGCTGCTCAGCCGTCAATGCCTCAAAAGAATGCAGACGGACCTCCGATACACTGTTCCCGGTGGCGGAGTCCGTGGGTGCACAAAAATCTCTAAACAAACTTGGAGCAATATCAAACAACTTCCAAAAATCTACCCCGAAAATCAGGGGTGTAGTCACATCCGGTATAATATAAAATTTTACCAACCGAGTCATGTTTTGCGCCATGACTGGTAGGACCAAACAACCGCAAACCTCAGCTTGGGAATCGTTGGCGGTGGCGATGTGTGTGAAGTCAGCGCAACCGTCCAACGCAGCACCCCAAGACAGAAACAAATTGGACAAGTCAGACCCTAAAATGCTGATCGACGAGCCCGAATCAAGCAAACCCCGAAACTGAGATCCAAAAATCTCGACAGAAATATGGGGGCGATCATCAATACGTTTCAATACATTCCGAACTACCGAAACAGAAGGAGAGACCAAGTTATTAACCTTGGAAAGATTCTTAATTGACGTAGAATCACCGCTAGGTAAGCTTAAGTTCTTATGTTCACAGACATAAGGACGCGGAATTCGGCAGTTCGGGTTAACTAGTTTTTTGGCCCGTTGCCACCAGTAGCAGAGTTGGTCGCGCCTGAACCGGAACCCGAAGCGCGAGGTGTGCACGAGGGACACGTGAGAACCGTGACATCGGGTGTCCCGCACTTGAAACACACGATACGCTTAGAGGGACACTCGCGCCAACCATGCGCGTCCGTTCGACAGCGCGGACAGAACCGCTGAGTCACATTCGCTTCCACCCGGGGTCTAGACACGGCCTTACAACATAAATCTACAGCCAGTGAATTAGACGAAGGCTTAGGAGGCTCCACAAAAGAATTCGCACGCTGCCAGCTATCTTCCAGCACGCGACACACCCTTTTCAATTCCTTCAAAGTAGAAACCGAGTACATAGCCAAAGGTACAGCATATTCCGGCCGGACGTTTATAGAAACAATATCGAACATCTCCGGCTCCGTTAAGGTTCTCGTTAATCGACTAAAATAATTGTACATGATACTAATGTAAGTCGAGATGTTTTCAGTCGGTCCCTGTGTTCGGTTCCGAATTTCTTTCAATAAGCGCCTATCGTAATCGAACGGCAAAAATTCTTCAATCAAAAAAGTCTTTAATTGTTCCCACGAAGTAGCCTCGTCCCGAATACCCCGATACCATAGTAACGCATCGCCTTCAAACAATTCCACGGCCGAGGCCAATAAACCAGTATCAGAGATCCGACGGGACGCCGACAGCTCCTCGACCCGCTGCAGAAAAGCCTTTACACAAGAGCGGCCATTAAATCGGAGATTGAGGGAAGCGACAGTTGGAGGCTTGCTGGCGCATGCCATGACAGTAGGAGTCGGTTCAGTAGCGACGGGCCGCACGGTTTCATTAGGCATATGTACTGTAGGCGCAACCTCCACACCGGCGGCTCCCGCTACCTCCTCCTCCTCAGCATCCTCGAACCCACGGGAAGCACGACTAGAATGAAACACCGAAAACAACTTGTCCAACTTCGACAAAATACGCATCAGCCGGTCGGTCAACTCAGCATGCACAGCGATGGTGCCCTCATCGTCCGGATGAATCCTCGTCAGGCGGTGGTATATGTGATGGCCTAACGCCTGTACCCGATTCAACGCCTTAAGTGTGATGGGGGGCTTAGCAGAAATAGTTGATCGCTCTAACTCCTCAATCTTACAACGCACTACTGCCAACTCCGATAAAAGGTCACCCTCATACTCTTCAATATCATCAGACGGAACCTCCCTACTTAACTTCCTGATCTGCTCCCTTAAACCTTTGACATCATCTTTAGGAACAGCATCCCTAATAGCTACTTCATAAGTAAGCTCATCCTTGTGTAACAAGTTAAATGTAATTGGTCGGTCCTCCATTACAAAGAAGGTCCCAAATAATAATCTTAAAAACTATTATTCCGCAAAGGAAACAAAAATTTCAGCCCTTGGTACCAAGTACAGAAATAACAAGTCGGCTTGAGCAATAGTACTCAATAACCAATAGCTCTAAGAAGTTGCTTTAAGTAGCCAACCTCAGTAAATTATACTTAAGTTAAACACAATGTAACATCCAATACCCATATGGCCTCTTAATGCAGAAATAATTTCAAAATTTTAACCACTTAATTATTTGTCTGACTGTACCTACCAATGTAACAATAGTAGCCACCGAGAAGTATACAAATAAACACAAGCATCACTAATTCAAAAGAAATATAGATAGTATTGTGGCTGACTGTACTTCAGAATCAAAGGTATACCGTAGGATCACTAACGTGTAAATAGTCGATATTTAAATGCAGGAATCACTGTTTCAAAACTAATAGTATTGTGGCCAGCTGTACTTTTGAATAAAGTGTACTAAAGAGTCACTAAGGTGTCAATCGTCAATAATTAAACGCAATAATCACTGTTACAAAGTTAATAGTGTTAATATTAATAGTATTGTGGCTGAATGTACCATAGCCAGATATAAGATAGTTTAGATATTCAGTATGCACAAAAGTATAGTATAAGTATGTTCTTATTTTAAATAAACAAGGCTACAAAAGCTGTAACCAGCAATAACCAACAAGTTATCCTCAAAGTAGCACAAAATAACCAAACACTTTAAATTATTTAGTGAGAAAATGTTCCCTTAACTTCAAAATATAACAATACAAGGTTTAACCTTGCAAACACAGTCTAGAATGTTCACTTTTATTATCATAAAGTTCACCTTTTTTTAAAAAAAAAATAGTCACCAATGTAGGTTTTACACACTCCTCAATATAGAACCACAAAAACAGCAAAGCAAGTAATGGCCTACTCGTTATACCAGGTTGTATAACAAGCTTCTAGCAAATTTGGCCCCACATTGGGCGATCACTGTAACATATCTTTCCTCCGGGTACCTTCTAGGGACATGTCATTGAAACAATACACCAGATAACTTCACATTATTTATTTCCAAGAACAAATTACCTCGGCTAGATGGTAGAGTACTCATGGGGTTTGTGGGCTTACTGGCGAATCGACCAATTACTGTTTGCTTTTTGCTGTTTTTGTAAGTTTAAGGTTGGGCGCCGACAAAAAAAAGGGAGAAGGCAACCGACCTGCTGTCTGGTACCTTTACCAGGGAACCTCTCTAAGGCTCGACGTCTCCGGCTGTCCCGGGGTGATCAGCACGCTCCCACGGAGCGGCATACGACCGGCCCTCGCCCAACAACCGACCCCAGGAATAATGGTGGTCCCAGAAGACCCTGAAATTAACGTTTTTTTTTGGTTAGATCTCTTCGAGACCAGGTTACATTCGGTACGAGTACACCGGATGGAATCACTCTCTTACCTCAGGAGACAGTAGTCCTTGCCAAAGGCGCTTGGAAAAGCTTTCGATCCTGAGGGTCTCGCGCTGCGTCTACCAGGGTGGGCAAACCCGGTGACTCCACAGAACCCCTGAAAATTTAATTCGGATCCTTTAGAAGGAACACTAATATGTGATTTGAACACAAATTTGGGTGAAACTACTTACAGATTCCCACAGGGATGACGGGTTTAATTTGGGATACGTGGATCCCGGAAATCAAAATTCTGTCAAGTGACACTTGCTGTCAGACCCAGCTCTTGACAGCCCAGAAGACATTGCCACATACAAAATCCGAAGTGGGTATTTCAGCCCAGACGATCTTGCTAGGATTTAAACAGAATATTAAGAAATTGAACCAAGCTTCCAAACACCATCCTGAAACGAAATATTATCCAAACAGAATTTAAGGAGCGACAGAATGCCTCATAACGGAACCAAAAGTGAACGACCATTTGGGAAGATGCAACACTGGCGACTTACCTTTTTAAAATAAAGCCCGTGACAGAACGACAGGGGCACTTGATGCATACAGCCAGTTACTCGATGATCATTCAAATCGATAATCGATAAAATTGAATAATAAATTGTATATAGCCCCGATGGGTTGGAAAATTATATGTAACAAACTAGAGCTCGCATTATATGTTTTTTTTTTTCATATATACTTTGAGGGTACACCTGGCCACATCTGTCGCAGAACCGATGATCGGTGGAGTAGACGGGTTCTCGAGTGGAGAGCACGACTCGGCAAGCGTAGTGTAGGACGCCCTCCGGCCAGATGGACCGACGACCTGAAAAAAGTGGCTGCTGGTGACTGGATGGCGAAAACGGGAGATCGGGCCATGTGGCGAACCCTGGGGGAGGCTTACGTCCAGCAGTGGACTGCAATAGGCTGAAATGATATACTTTGACGTGTGCATGGCAAAACTGTCACATTCTAATCGCGATCTGATAATTAATGAATGTTTGTTTGTGTGTTGCAGACGGCGGAGCTGGCCGGGCTGGGCTTCGGGCAGTCGGAGTACTTCCCGTACGTGTTCTACAAGGTCAACGTGGACATGATCGAGAAGGCCTAATACGTTGTACGGCCAGGTATGTTGCGACACGTCTTGGACTTGGGTCAATCAACTATTTTTCGGTGACGTCCCCTGGATTTTTTGCGATTTAAATTTTTGTTATACAGAGTGTACCAAAAATGGGGTGTGAACCGATCAAGAGCATAACAGGTATCGTGTTCTGATAAGAAAAAAGTTTTTTTTGTCGCTATTTTTTTTTAGGGCTCGCGTACGACAAGAGGATCTGTTAAATAACAAACAATAAAAAGGAGCGTTGGCCGACTGGGGCTACCTGTTCCAAACAAATGTAAAAAAGAACGCGTCTAAAAATTAGTATTTTCTTATCAGAACATGATACCTGTACCCTTGATCGGTTCACACCCCATTTTTGGTACACTCTGTACTGGTAACGCCCTTCCATGGTGGGGCATCTCCTTGGCATGATAGGAGTCCAGTGTATAGCATTTTTACCAAGAAACTGTCGCTGTTGCCTCCTGCACGTCTATCATGGGACGGCCGCGACATACTCTCGATTTTTCTCGCACTATACCTGTTGTTTTAACCCGTCAAGCGTCCTGTAGACTAACGTTAATCTACAGCAATTTTGTAGCGGTAGTGTCCAGTCGACACACGCTAGTCGACAGCCCAAATCGCTGATTAGTCCAATTTCTGTACATCGATTCGTTATGATGTCAGCTTGATAGATATTTTACTAGCCAATAACAGCTATCAGAGCACACAAATTTGATTTTTAACCAATCAAAATCCTCAACAGTGACGTGTAAATATTTTTATTCTCTGCATTGGCGGAATTCGCCCGCCATGTCGAAAATCACTTGCATTTGGTGAGAAAGTGCTGTGTGTGAACCGGGCATAAATATGTCGGAATATTTTAAACGATAACTGTTTATATCATGTATTTTATATCAAATTACTGGAAATGAAATAAGGTTTTTGTTTTTAATGTTAAATTTAGCCGTACGACATTGTTTCCTAGTGAAAAAAGTCCTCAAGTTTGAATGACGCAATAAATTTGCAATGATGGCCGTCGTCATTCATTTGTTTCCTAATGTGCAATAGGGTATATTCATGCATTTTTAATTTTTTTTTAAACTATTCTATAAGTAATTATATAACCGAAAAAAAAATAACACAATATTATTGAATGAGCTAAAAAAAAAAATTAAAACTACTATCATTTTCGGACGATTAAAACGCCGCCATTTTGGCGCGCTCATTTTGGGACGTCACCGTGCACTTAGAATAAATAAACAACGAAGTGTTTGATTCACAGTTTTAGTAAAAGTGAGTTATTAAAGCTTGTAAGATCAACTTATTGTAACGGAAGAGCACACAAAAGCTTATTATAAATATTGTATTGCCCCTATTTGTGAAAATGACACTAAAACTGCACCTGACATGATATATTTTCATATGCCCAAAGATGCAAAATATAAGGAAAAAGGGGTGTAAGGCGATGAGGAGATATAATGTATCGTGTTTGAGTAGTTTATATTGTTATGAACATCATTTCGAAGTGATTATTAAATATGTTTGTACCTAAAATCTTTATTAGGACTCAATATAAACAATAACCTAACCTAAAAATTTATATACGTATTCATAAAACTATTCTGATTCCCATTTTTTTAGTTATTACTGTTACAAAATATTATGATTTTTGTTGATCAACAGCTGACTACGAGTGTTGATTTTGATCACGAAACGTTTTAGCTAAGTTTCTATGTTTGCACTGTTAATCGAAGTTAAAAGAATTTAATCCTTTCTACTGAGTGTCCTACACAAATTTGTTTTATTTATAAGCCTTGACGAAAACAACATAATTTGTTATGTTTATAAAGATGTTCTCACCATGTAACATTCCTAATAAGAAAGAAAGAAAAAGAAAGAAAAGCATTTATTTGTGACAAACACGTATGTAACAAAAATTACAAAAATAGGCCGAACACTGTTTGTCACAAAAGGGCCACAACTCAGCATGAAGCTGGCAAAGCCAGCGCTGTTCTTCCGTTGTGGCCCAGGTGCATGCCCCAGCTCGCCGACCAGTGCTCAGTACTTACGACTGTCCGCCATGACAGTTGCATTTTGCCGCGGCACAAGTTTGTAACGTGCGCGTAAATAAATATTTGTTGTAATTATTAGGTTTTTAGTAGTGAATTTACGTAAAATTGACGCATAAACTAGCCAGTATCATTTTAGTGTATGTAAAATGTGATATGTGGTTATAAATTGAGTGAAAATTGTGAATGCTTTGTGACGGATGTGACGGAAAACGAACATCTTGGAATATAAATAAATATACCTCTCACTACAACTAAGTGCAGCTATTATAACATATTGTGCCGAATTCCAAATGTATCTAGCTCTCTAACGATATATAAGGCATCTCATACAGATTATTCTAGGGTAGGTAAAATTCCCATCTCCAGCGGAAATTCGGCCGTTTCAAGTTTGTATGGGACATTTCGGGTATATTTTGCTACGGGAGGTCTGACACCTGACGGGTTAAGTGTTCTAATAAGAGAGAGACGGATAGTGCGAGAAAAATCGAGAGAGCTCGCGCGCCGTCGCGTGATAGCCCATATTTTTGTCAACTTTTGGAGGGTAGTAAAATATTATGCACCCATATCTCCTGACAACTTGCTGGGACGACAGTCACCTGCGACCGTGGCCGGTGCAACCTGTGTCGAAACGTCAGAAATAGAGGTAAATATCGCATTAGCCCCGTGTACCGTGTAACACAATAATTTAAACATGTACGAGGGGTGATTTGGTCTCATGATGATAATTTGTGATTGTCATTCCTACTGTGCCACTATTCAATAATAACCTAAAAACTTTTAAAAAAAGATTTCATTTATTTGTTTTTCTTTAATAGCTAAATAAATATGATGGTATAGAATATATTTTGACGTCTATAAAATGGGAGGATATTTTGTTACATGTTAGGGGCGGCGTTTGCAAAATTCTGGTGCGGTAATAAAAAAAGTTTATAATAAAATTAGAAGTTATTCATTTGGATGCCACGAAATTAATCAATCAAACTCATGTCATCATTTTTTTAAGGCACGGCTCACGTAACAAAGTTCAAGGTAGGTTTTCTGGCCATCAATACATATTATTTAATTTATTTAAATAGGGTGGTGGTAGGTGACAAAAGTATGAATATAAATACGAAGGGAGAGTGATACATCATAATTCTATAGCAATTAAGCGAGGCCGTAAGTAAAAACCAAAGAAATAAAAAAACCAATTCTATGTGTTTTTTTTTTGGCTGAGCTTGCCGATTACCAGGGTCGTTTTTCAGGCTTGTGAATTCTATAAATCTAGTTACCTACCTTGTAATCTAGACCAACGCTTTTACTATTACTTCTTATTCTTAGATATGGAAAACTCCTCAATAAAATCGGTGCAATTGCATTGATGTAAAAACTAAGCTTCATTTCGTCTATCCAAAGATTTTTTTATATTTAGCAAAATTAAAACATTTTTAATATATTATATAGGTAAGTAAACTAATAAAGAGTGTATTTCATAATTAAAAATGATATGATACGGAGAACTTCTGTTTTTAATACCGATTATCAAAACTATTGGATCACCCCTCGTATACTGGAGATGCAACGGATATCCGGCCACTATCTGCATCTGGCCGAATACCGAGCAGTACCGAGGTATCCGGCACGATACCGGATAGTATTTTAACACAGATGAACATAGGTAAGGAAAGAACGCGTGTAAAAATATGGGTGAATAAATAACAAAATACAAAGCAATCAATTATTTAAGGTTCAATCTTCGTATGAAAAGTTAAAATATTTTTTATGGCACTAATGGCAAAAATATGTAAAAAACTTAACTTTTTCTGTCAAAACCTGCCTACAGCGAGTAACAAGTTGCAACTTGCACAGAGTCGCGCAAACATGCGATCGTATTTCCTTTATTTTAAACATACTACTTTCGGCTGCACCGCCTATTCGTTATATTGGTATGCATATTCGGTATCCGGTATCCGGCCAAACCACTATCTGTTGCATCTCTAATGTAAGTATACCGAGCGTTTAGTGGCCGCGTCCGAGACAAGACCTGCCGCAGTGGCTCGCGCTGGCCACTAGTGGCTTTTGTATCCTACGAAGGTGGCAAACAAGCTTACAATCTGCCTGGTGGTAAGCAGACAGCGTCGCCTATGGACGCTTGCGTCACCAGAAGAATCACAAGCGCGTTGACGACCCTTTATTGATAAGGTCAAATAAACTGGCTAAATGCAATCACAGCAGGCCTACTGCCAAGCCCCGTTTCCATATCCTTCCCTTCTTGGTCGTCAGAACGGTCGTGGTCGTTATGAGTGGTGAGCAGATGTCACTCGCCTCACGATTTCTTGCCATTTCGATCTATTCTCGGCCTTTCTGGTACACTCATACAATTCCTCCCACAGCAGATTTGATCTGGCCCCTATTTCACCAAATTGACAATTGTCACCTGACAACGACAATTCTCCGTACATCGCTGGTTCCATGAGTAACCTAGCAACCACCTTAACTTCTAGAACTAGAACAATGTATGGCGAATTGTAAGTGTCAGGTGACAAATGTCAAGTTGGTGAAATAGGGGCCTGGCCTGTCCATCGCATTGGTGCGCTTCCGCGCGGTCGGTATCATATACTATCTGTACCATAAACCAATAGACAACAGTAACAGTTCTACTGCTTCATAGATGGGTCTAACCCTACCACCTGGTAATCCAATTTTTGATCAAATTTCTTCGCCATTATATTTGATCAAATCGTCCATTTTCTTTAATCAAATGCACATTGGACGAAGACATCTCAAGTTTTCTTGCGAACAAGGATGATGCTAAGCTCGAGGTAATTAAATAATTATAGGCAATTAAGTCCCGTTTAGACAATTAAAATAAAATATTTATTGTTTTTTTTTTGTCGCAGGTAATTTTACCACGCCATGTCGCCCGGCTTGCGGCAGCGAGCAATAGTTGCAATCTGTTAAAAATTGTACAATAATTATATTTATAAATAGCATATTTATCGATCGACAAGCATATAAGTGGCCTGTATGAATAAAATCATTTGCGAGTTATTTTACCATGTACAGATTTTGTTTTATTATACATTTCAGATGCAGGTTTGAATGTTTTGAATTTGTTCTTGCAATAGTAACATGTAGTGCACAATTTCCGTGGCACATTGGCCATATTGTCAGTGCCTAAAAAAAACTATGTTTGTCTATTATATCTGACATTTGTTAAGCATGTTTTCTATTATGTTATTATTGTAAGTTGTTATATAAATAAGGTATTTTGGAAGTGTTTAGCTTTGCTATACTTCAAGCGCAACAATCTTATGTTCAGTATTACATGTTGCGTTGTAGACTAGTTGCATATCAATATCATCCGATGCCGAATACATGTTCAACAGATATTATATTGGAGTTAATGAAATTGAAATCTATGTAAATAAGAACATTCCTCGTCATAACTTGTGTAGTACATAATAAAATAAAAAATATTATTCAAGTTACTGTTTGCGTGTGTTTTATTTATTTTTAGGGTTAGGGTACTTCCCGTGAACTCAGAATCTCGAAATTTGGTACGAAGCAACGTCAGCACTGGTCGTAATTGTACTCTTTCCCGAAGAACAACTATGTCAGTGAGAAATTAGTGGTTTTGCAGCTTTGATTTGTTAAGAAATTCTCAATGGATCGACATGGGAATTGTATGTTCGATAAGCAGGTGACTAAGCTTGCTTATCCTAAAAAAAAAAAATCTTAAATCGACTATTTTTTTAACTTAAATATCCTGTAGCTCCTAAAGTATCGATCGTAGAGTAAAAATAAATATGACCAATTTTGTAGGAAATTTTATTGAGAAACTTTTATCCGAAGTAATTATAATATGGTTATGATGAACAACTACGAAAAAACGACGTTTTCTTAAATCGACTATTTTTTATCTCTTTGTTTACAACACCCTGTAGCTCCCAAAGTATTGATGGTAGAGTAAAAATAATAATGACCAATTTTGTAGGAAATTTTATGTAGAACTTGTCTGAAGTTATTATAGATATGTACGAAAATCTGAAAAAAGGTACCTTCAACCCCCAGCACAGCACCCACCCTCGAGGACTTTTAGTATGTTTATCTGGACACCACAAGGTATAATTGTACCAATTTACAAATCTACACGAATGATTTCCCCTGATTTTATAAATTTTCTTATGCTAAATGTTAATTTCCTTACGCTCAAAGGGCAATAGAGTGCTATGTTGAGAGTATATCTACGTGATCGCATCAGAAATGAGGTTATCCGCAGCAGAATCATGGTAACCAATACAGCCCTCCGAATCGCTAAACTGTGGCAGTGGGCGGGGCACATTGCACGTCGAACCGATAGCCGTTGGGGCGGAAAGGTTCTCGAGTGGCACCTGTTGTGTTCTTAAATTGGCACGTTCTATAGGTACCTATATCTATGTTGCTACATGTTCCTTGGTTCGACAGCACACCACCACTCCCGGCAACGGTCGGACAACTACTGCCCCCACTTCGGTCATTGTGACGGTGACGTATGCGCACGAGATAAGGATAGCAATACACTACAGCGCCCACGTACCGGTGACCTGGTAAAGGTCGCGGGAGTCCTTTGGATGCAGGTGGCGCAGGACCGGTCAACACTCACTCTTCACTCGCTCTCACTCTCACTCTTTGGGGGTGCCCTATGTCCATCAGTCGACTGTCTTTCGGCCGATATGATAATGATGATGATAGGCAGAGCACATGAAACTTACGTTCCAGTGCCACTTTTAGCACAAAATGTGATATAGCAGTGATAGGTTGATAGCCCATCGCCCACAACACCCTTCAACCCTGTTCCGTTGGCCGACTTTTACAACACCGACGGGAAGAAAGGGCCACCCCCTTGAAATTGTAATCCAACAGTATTCTAACTTTTCCTCGTATAAGTATTTCAATGTTCGTGTTTAGTTTATACCTAGCCTTCAGACCTATATGTCTTACTTACTCAGTCTGCGTTTGTAGCCCAGAAAAGAGCGACCAGTACCATGGTTTGTATACCTCAGACAACATCATGTAGATCTTACTTTTCTCAGTTAGAAATCTTGACAGTCCCTAGTTTATACATACACATAATTCTTAGTGATTTGATTAACATATTCATTGCCCAGAATCGCTACGCCGCCTAGTGTCTGCAATACGGCCACATCTCAAATGTATTTTACTTCGAGATGTGACCGTATTGCACTGTGCAATAGAGCCACATCTCAAATGTATTTTATGTATTCCTGAGATGTGGCTGCATTGCAGTCACTAGGCGACTACGGCGGTCTGACGCATATGTGTCGTCATGGGCCCTAAATGGGTTAAACATTTAAATGTTATTGAAACTTTAGAAGAAGAAAAACGCTTGGCAACCAGAAGGATGGACTTGCCGCAAACACTACATGCTAAACTCGAACTGGTCAAGCACTCTTCGAGTTGGCAGGCAATCACTCTTTTTAATAAGCTACCCCCTGAGTTGAAGGCAATTACATGTTTAAATATATTTAAAAATAAGTTAAAGGCCTTTTTATTGAAGAAGTGTTTTTATTCTGCTCATGAGTTTTGTCAGCATAATTAATACTGTAGACCAATGTTTTAACTTTACGGACTTATTATTGAGTTTGTAGATTTAATTATGTTTTGAATTGCATTGTATTTCGCATATATTTTATTAGAATAGAGTAAACTGACATACTTGGACATTTTTGTAATTAAATTAGAGTGGACATTTTTATGTAAATGTTTTAATCTTAGATTATAAATGTAATTACTTTTAGGAATTTCAAACACAATTTATATTGTTTATGAATAAATGACTTATGACTTAAATGCAACAAATAATCTGAGGATTAATTAGTTGATGACATCTAGATTCCAGAGAAATGCACTTTCAACATGGCATGTCCTCGGTAGCTGTGGCGACCTTACTTACCACCAGGAAGACAACACCACATACATAAAGTGCCTACGTATTATTATGGCTGCAGTTTTCAGTCAGTTGCAATAATAAAAAAATGATTGTTTTTCACATTGGAATATATTTCAGAATTATCCTTAATTAGACCCTTACAAAGAACACTCGTACGCTAGTCATTCCATTCGTCGTCTTCTGTGGTATTTTCCGTCTCCGACGCCTTTGACGCTGTGGAATCTTGCTCATCCAATCTCTTGAACAAGGAAGTTAACAATTTCTTGTTCAAATGATCCGTCAGGCTTATTTCTCGCGATGGCTGTTCTTGAATCTGTTCTGGGTTGACGAACGGGATCTTGCCTGGCTCCGGCATTTTTAAACGAATCGATTCTCGTGAACAATTTTAATAAAAACAAAAGAATTTGTAAATAAGTGCACACCCAGAAATTACTCACAAAGTATAGCCTGAGTAATTTAAGATGAAACAGATTCAAATCATAGTTACTGTAAAGTTGAGACTTTTTGAATCGGTTGGTTTAGGCACTTGCTGTCGGATGTAACGTTCCATTACACGCAATATAGTCCTTAATGACGTTTTAATTTATTTTTATTAGATAGCAGAAATGGTTAACTTATAATTATAATATTTATTGCTTAGCATTTTGAACAAATTGTTAAAAGTAACGAACCCTATTTAGACTATGTAGTGGTCGAAAAATGTATATTCAATTTCTTGGTCTTACGTTACGTTCCGTTCCGAATGCTACAAGTTTTTTTCTGTGGCTAACCACGAACGACGTTCCAACCAGCGACGTAATCCATCGGCTGGTGTACTTGACCAAAAAAACCAATAAAAGTTAGTATAACACAAATTATAAAAGTGCATATTTCTCAAAGAAATCAAATGTTATATGCAATTGTGCAAAGCTAAGTGCTTTCAAACCGCAATGTCTTTTCAATGTCGGCAAATCGCGGTGTCAAATTCTTACATAACTGCACCTAACCTGCATTTTAATCATCTGATTTTGTTTTCAGAGCCGTGAAAATGTTGGGTCGTATCGCGCCTGGAGTCGCCCAGGTGACGGCAGTGGTCAGTCACCAGCAGAACAGGAATATGGCTACCCTGAAGCAAATCCAGCTCCGTCTGAAGTCCGTGACGAACATTAAGAAGATCACCCAGTCCATGAAGATGGTGTCCGCTGCCAAGTGAGTATTTAATGTGAAGCTTTAACAGGAGTACCCATTGTAAGTCCAATCATGGTAATAGAAATCTAAATATCCAACAATAAGTCTACCTACATGATCTACACAAGGTGTGACAGTGAAACCAGACTGATAACAGGATACAGCCAAAAATTCGATTACAGTGTTCATTTTAAGTTCAGTGATTTCAGTGATACCCTTTTGTGAATGATTCTTAGCAAGTTTGAAAATAGAAGACTATTTTGAAGTAAGTAAAAAATAAAAATAAGCTATTTGTAAGTAAGGTTCAGTGACCGGATTGTTGTTTCTATATATTTTTGACATGCTTTGTAATATGTTCAGCATTAAAGTTTTCCTTTTGTTTCATTACATTTTAGAGCAGTATAAAATCAAATTATAAATAACATAAATTGATTCAAATTAAACTAACACAATGACAACAAATGTTTAATGGCATGAGGTTAATGATTCAAAAAGTATATGTAAGGTAGAGTCTTGTAATTGCAACTAGGTATATCTGTCTGGTAATTGCAACTAAATTTAATAATGCCCTCTAGGATAGTGATTATACAGGGCATTATTAAATTTAGTTGCAATTACCAGACAGATATACCTAGTTGCAATTACAAGACTCCAACTTAATATAATATTCTATCAATATTAAAGTTAAGTTTAAAGCAAGTCATAGATGCTCTTCTATTTTTACACCCTTAAATAGTGAAGTATAAAACAAAAGGGCACTTTAAAAAAAAAGTACCCTAATAGTGTAAGTTTTTAAAAACCAAAATGTCATGAGGGTGTCAGTTTTGTGACAACAATTAAGTATACAGTTAGTATAAAACTTAACTTTTTCTTTTCAATCTATAAATTATATGCATTCAAGTTCTTCTAACGGGTTTGGTCAAACATTTGAACGAGACAGAGAGTGAACAGGACCGGGTTTTGAGGCTTGCAACAAGGAGGAAAGATCTTAAAAAATAGTTTAATACGAAATTAAATATAGTAAAACATTCCGCGCATTATCACGCTGTACTTCTTTTCAACAAATTATCCCTAGAGTAAGCAGATCTCCAACATTAATGTGTTCAAACATAAATAAAAGATTCTTCTTGTAAATAAATGTTACTATTCAGTCAATGAATTTGTTAACGACGTAAAATTATTATGATTCTAGCTTTTGACATGTTTATTGATTATTAATATTAACTTCCAGGTATTAAATTGTTTTGTGAATTATTATAAATTATGAATATTGTAGATTTAAGTTATGCATGACATGTTTATCTAATGTTTCATCTTAATTTTGTAATTAATTGTAATGTACCTACCTATTCGACACAATGTATATTGTTATAAATTAAATAAATATCAAATATGCACAAACATGTTTTTTAAATGTGAAACAAGATCATTTTCACTTAATTTGTTATGTGGTAATTTTTCTTTAACAATTTTTTTTGTTATGCCCAAATACGGAAATTCTATATGGACTGTAGAAAATAACTTCCTGTGCCCCATGCCCTTACATAAAGGGATGGTAAATTTATGACGCGATTGCGTAGTGGCTTGCAGGTATTTTATGAATTTTACTTATATTCTAGGTATAGCCGAGCTGAGCGTGAGCTGAGGGCCGCCCGTCCCTACGGCGAGGGCGCCGTCCAGTTCTATGAGAGAGCTGAGGTAAATAATGAACAACTTGCAAAACCCTCGAAATTTACATTCCAATGTTTAATAGCTCAATCAGCTGAACTGACTTTGTTGAAACTTGGCTACTAAAGTTTCCCGGATAAAAACTATATCTATACCAAATTTCATCGTTATCGGTTCAGTGGTTTAAGTGTGAAGAGGTAACGGACAAGACACACTTTCGCATCCATACTAATATTATAAATGCGAAAGTGTGTCTGTCTGTCTGTCTGTCTGTTACCTCTTTACGCTTAAACCGCTAAACCGATTTGGTATAGAGATCACCCCCCAAGGGGATGAAGTGGGGGGGTGAAAGTTTGTATGGAGCTACGATATAAACGAGTTCCACGCGGACGGAGTCGCGGGCAGAAGCTAGTTATAATATAAGTATGGATTTGTGTCAATTCCGTTTTTGAGAAAATAAGAAAATAACATCCTCTCGAGTACTACAGCTCACAGAGCCCCTAATTTACTCATAAATATGTCCCATTGCCATTATGTCAGCGGAAGGTTTAGGTACTTTAGGTACATATTTATGAGAGGATTATATCTATACATATGTTGAACTTGACTCTGAAGTTATTGCTGATTAACCCATCAATGTTTTTAATCTCCATAGGTCCAGCCCCCCGAGGATGAGCCAAAGCAGCTATACATCGCCATGACCTCTGACAGAGGTAAGACAACAGCTTTGTTTACTCTAGCTAGAGTGGTATAGTTAAAGCAATGACGCGTAGTTGCTGTGTCCGAGAGTCAACCGGATGGCTCGCGGTATTTGAGCTCCCGAAGCGTTGTGGAACCGCCCTGTGCAACCCAAACTGAGCTAACTTGGACTGGGGCAAAAATATAAAAAAATAAAGTCTCACTCATCCCCTTAAGGGATGTATCCGGGATAAAAACTATCCTATGTAGGGACATAGGATAGTTTTTCCCTGGGACTCAAACTTAAATTTCATCTAAATTGATTCAGCGGTTTATGCGTAAAGAGGTAACAGACAGACAGACAAGACACGCTTTCCCATTTATAATATTATTGTATTAGGGAATGCAATCTCGGCATATTTTACGAGACTTTGTCTTGTACAATTTTTTCGTACGAGATCTCGTGAGATTGAACTTTCCATATAAAATACTACATGAAAAATTAAAAGTTTCGTCTGACTGAGAAATTAAAACTTGCTATTTTTTTTTTTAAAGTTCTATTATTTTTAATTATATTAAATCTGGTGTTATATAAATAATAACCAAAAAATTGTTTTGAAATATTTTGTTTGAAAAATTTAAACAGATGTTATAAATTATTTTACATGTTGATAATCATTTAATACCTATAGAATCCATAGAATTTGCATTAATTTCCAGTGAAAAACGCTTAATCTCGTGAATCTCGCGAGACCGGCTTTGTTGTCTCGCAAAATCTCGCCTAGGTCTGTAATCTTGATTGCATTCGCTAATTAGTGTGGTTTGTTCAGGCCTGTGCGGCGGGGTGCACACGGGCGTGTCGAAGGTGATCCGCCTGCGGCTGGCCGAGCCCGGAGCGGAGAACATCAAGGTGATCTGCGTGGGCGACAAGTCGCGCGCCATCCTCACCCGCCTCTATGGGCAGCACATCATCGCCGTCTGCAACGAGGTCAGTGCTGAGTATAATGCAATCTCGATCTCGCGGGATCTTCATTTCAATTTCAATTTATTTATTTGCAACCTTGTACAATTGACACATGCAACTTAAAGCTAGGCAATGCACAGGACCCCGTTAGGGCAAAGCAAACGTTACAGTTAATTATTATAATACAACAAATATAAATATGTTTAAATTCATTTGACTAGTAAAAAGTTAAAGTATAAAAAATATAATATAATAATAATCAATTTCTAAAATGTTAAAATAATTCGTAAAATAATCTCGTCCGTATATTACGAGATTGAATGTCGTACAAATTACAAAATATTTTGTTTGACTTTTTCAAACATTATGAAAACAAACAAGGTTGGATCCTTGCATTAAGCATTATAATATGCTTGTATTGGAAGATCCCGATCTTCGATCACTCGGAGGTAGTTACAAAAATCAAATAAATTAAGTTTAAGCACTATATAAAACGCGTAAAGAATCCTGTCTAGACCAAATTTTATCCAATTTTCCCGAAGCTGAAAGTAAAATTCTTAAATTGGGCTTGTCTGACCACGAAACTGCACAAATTTTAACATTTCCTGTTGATAACATAGGAAAGCCACCTTTATGTTTTTATCGCTATAAAAGAGACTACAGTCCAGAAAACATCAAAAAATTTCACGACTGCCTTGCTAGTTTATCCTGGTCTGATGTATACGATAAAGATGACGCATCAGTGGCCTTCAAACAATTCCATGAGACACTCACTCTTTTTTACAAACTATGTTTCCCAATTACTAGGATAAAAACTGTTATTAAGACTAAATCTCTATGGTTTACAAAGGGTATCAAGCAATCCGTAAAAACAAAGAGGTGTTTGCGGTTTAACTACTACACGAAATGCAAAAACCATACTGGTTATTTACACAGTAAGGTCAAATATAGTAATTACTCTAAGATTTTAAAACGATGCATCCACCAGGCTCAAAAAATCACGAACGTTAATTATGTAAGTAGATCTAAAAACATAAGTAAGGCAACATGGGACGTCATTAAAAATGTAACTAATAAGTCTAATTCAATCGATGCTAATTTACAGTAACTAGTCATTAATAATAATGAAGTTCTAAATCCAACTGACATTGCAAATTCTTTTAATAATTTTTATCTTAATTTGACTAATTTGAATACTAATAATACATTTAAACCTGAACTTTCACTATTCAATGCAAGTAACACATATTCCTAGCCCCGACGGATGAAAATGAAATATGTAAAATCATCAATAACCTTAATTCCACAAACTCTGCCAGTTATGATGAAGTCCAAACGAACATAATTAAAGGTTGTAGACAAACAATTGCTGCCGTTTTAAGCTACTTAGTGAATTTATCGTTCACAAACGGTGTCTTACCGGAATCTGAAAATATCCTTAATCAAACCACTGTACAAAAAAGGTTGTAAAGAATGTGTAGAAAACTACAGGCCTATCTCACTTCTTCCCGTTATCTTATCTCAAAACTATTTGAAAAAGCATTCCATGCACGTTTAACATCATTTCTTAACAAGTTCAGAATCATTAAAACTGAACAATTTGGGTTTCAGATAGGGAAATCAACGACATTAGCTGCCTTCACCTTAACAAATAATATTCTTAGTTACATGAATAGAAGCGTGCCCGTAACTGCCATATTTTTCGACATGAGCCGTGCATTTGATTTTGTCTGCCATGATACGCTTTTGGCCAAATGCGAGCTGTATGGTATAAGAGGTGTAGCCAATGAATGGCTCAAGGACTATTTGCATGGCAGGACACAATTTGTGGAAATAACTCAAATTGAGCCTTCTAATACTGTGGTTGCGCTTATAAGTCTTCCACTAAAATAAACGGAGTCGGAGTACCACAAGGGAGTATTATGGGTCCCCTTTTATTTTTATTATACGTTAACGATCTACCAAATGTAACTAACTTTGCCTGTACTCTTTTTGCCGACGATATATCCATTGTTATACCATGTAGTGATGATAGATCTTATAATAGTGACATAAATATGACAATTACTAATATTGTAACATGGTTGCGTAGAAATAATTTGAATGTAAATATTGATAAGACTACATTTATACAATTTGTAAATAGAAATGGCAATAAACGCCCACTAAAAGTAACTTTTGAAGACCAGACCTTAACAGAATCCTGTAACACGAAATTTTTAGGCATATGGCTTGACGATGAATGTTCTTGGAGGGCTCACACTAATAAATTATGCAATAAAATAATTAAATTATGCAATAAAATAAACTCGTTTGCATATGCTTTATGGAAACTTGCAAAAGTTACCTCAAAAGAAACTGCAATACAGGCATATCACGGGTATGTTGGGTCCCTTCTGAGATATGCCATCCTTCTTTGGGGTAACTCAAGCCATGCAAAACGAGTGCTAATATCGCAAAAACAATGCATCAGAGTTATCTACAACTTGGATATTCTCACATCCTGTAAGCCGTTATTTAGAGAATTAAAAATATTGACTGTGCCAAGTATGGATGAAGTTTAACAAATACACAAATTTCATATACATACATGTATATGTGTGTATTTATTAAACTGCATCCAGAATTTTTCAACAAAAAAAGTGACATATGCAAATTTAATACGAGGTACCCAAATCGTCTTGCTATACCACCTAAAAAGACTCAATTATATGGCAAGAACGCATATTGTATGGCAATTGGTATTTATAATAGGTTACATGATGACATTAAAGAATTACAATTTAACATATTTAAATCAAAACTAAGATTTTTTTTAATACAGGAATCATTTTATTCTGTGAATGATTACTTTGATTATTATAAAACATAACATTTGTATTAAGACTTAATTAATGGACTTTGAATTTAAATTGACATTATACCCGTATTAAAAATTATTTTTTTTGCATGCCAGGTGCTGGTGAAATGTGTGTTTCTCTGTGATATATGCATACCATCTTCAGTACCACGTTTTATGCAAAATAAAAAAACTTTACTTACTTACTTACTTACTTTAAAAGCTACCTACTTAATTATAAATTTCATAAAAAATCTCGCGAGATAACAAGGTTGAACTTTCCATATAAAATGCAGCATGACAAAATGTTCATCTGACTGACAGATGAAAATCTAATTTTATATGATTAAAATTTTAGATTTTACTAATACTTTATTATACGCTAGCTTCTGCCCGCGACTCCGTCCGCGTGGAACTCGATTATATCGTAGCTCGATAAAAACTTTCATCTCCCATTTCACCCCTTCAGGGGATGATTTCCGGGATAAAAACTATGTCCTTCCCCGGGATTCAAACTATCTCCATACCAAATTTCATCTCAATCGGTTCAGCGGTTTAACAGACAGACAGACAGACACACTTTCGCATTTATAATATTAGTATGGATTTTACGAAGTACTATATTAAATCAAATAATAGAGAAAAAACCGAGATATTGAATTTTCCCAGACACGAGATTAAGTTACATCGATTTTTCGCCTCCGTAAAACCCTATATTCCAAATTTCAATGACATCGTTAGAGCCGTTTTCGAGAACGTGATTTTAAAGATATAATTTAATTATACAAATATTGCTCGTTTGATAGTATAGGATTTAATGATTGTCTATATTATTATAAACCACTACATACCGTTTTTATTGGGTGTGTAATGATGGGTATAAAAATAAATGATATCATTTCATTCAATATAACACACGTATAACACACTACATTTGATAGAATTTCAAAGTATATGATCCATCAATGTATATAGCCGTGTCTACACCGAACGAGCGGCTCGCCCGAACACCGTTCGCCCAAACGTGCTCGCCCGGTGTGGACTTGATTCGGGCAAACGATGGCTCGCCCGAGCCGTTCGGGCGAGTCCCCGAATGCTTGCCCGAACGGTTTGCCCAAGCCGCGAGCGGCTCAGCCTATGTGGACGGTGGTTTTGTTCGGCCGAACGACAGAAGGCAAGGGCGATTTTTGCCCTACGTATTATTATTCTAATTTGTACTTTATTGTTAACACTATAAGCTCGTAACACATTTTTCGTAAATGCAAATTCCATTTTGTTTTATCACACTTTTATATTTTGCTGTTAGCCGATTCGACTTCATTCAAAACTGAACGCTATTCGTAAGAGTATAAAGCCGTTAAACACTTTTTGCAATTGCATAGAATATGCAATAAAGTAATTTTGTCCACGCGTCCTTTACCGTTTTGCTATTGAGCAAATTCGAATAGTTCGAATTTGGACGTTATTCCTAAAGAGATAAAGCTTTGAAAAATATTTGGCAATGGCAAAAACAAATTGGTATTTTATTTCTTCGTCTCCTTCATCAATTTTGTTGAGTTAGGTTGAACTATAGCGTACTACTAATAAGGTTGTTATTAGATATATTGGCACGCAGGGGTAGAGAGGGGGGAGGAAGGGATTTTTTTTTGCAAAATTAAAATTCATCAAGTTTTCACTTCTGCCGGCACTCCCGGAGTGCAACCCGGTCTTTTTTTATGAAGGTAACCTATTAAAGTTCATTCGAAGTCGCTGCGTTGGAAAAGGTCAAAACTAGCTTGACCCCTGGATACGTACATTTCATATTGATATTGGGAAATTAGGGATCAAGTTATACCTACTGGCGGTTGGTAACTTGGTAGTGAGACGAGTTGAGGCGGTTTTGGGGCTTGCGTAACTGAGTTTGACACGCATGGGTTTGTTTGTCAGCTGGAAGGATTGGTAGATTGAGTAGTACCTACCTAGTAGGAATTTCAATAGGTAGGCGTCTTCGCTCTGATCATAACACAATTGATCAAATAATTTTATCCCGGCCTCTTTTCGGTTCTCAAAAATTTTGCGCATCCACATTTTGCGGCTTTTTTTTAAATACATTTCTTCCGATTTCGAATTCGAACAAGCAAAAGCAAAAGTAACGTTGTCGCAGCGACAGCTGTGCGCACGTGCGGCTTCATCGTGATCGTGAGCTCAACTATCGGTAGGTAAATTCGCCCGAGCCGCGCGCGTTTGCCCGAACGCCCGTCCACACCGACCGAGCGCTTGCGGCCGACCCTTTTGACGGCTCGCCCGAACCGTTCGGGCGAGCGTTTTTGATGGCTCGGGCGAGCCGCTCGGCCGGTGTGGACACGGCTAATAATGAACGTTTCGTATAATTTTAAAATATATATAAAATATATAATTATCGTCTGGTATAATGCTTATTTATTATAACCATACATTGGTATAATTCCCATGTTACATAATTATCAAGTACTTAGTATAATATATTGTTTTTATTACAACAGCAAACATTACGCTTTGCAAATTATACGTATACTAGTATCAGCATTAGGTAGTAAAAGAGTGTTCGGTTTTGGCGCTTCGCCGGCCGCTGCCGCGGCACGCTCGCTTCGCTCGCTCGGCTCGCGCACTGTATGGTCACGCTTCTACCTTACACTCCTCCTCGCTTCGCTCATTTTTGTACCTACACCGACCTGCCTTAGAGCCAAAAAATATTATGGTAACTGTTCATTAGAAGAAATTAATCAAGTACTTAGTATAATATATTGTTTTTATTACAACAGCAAACATTACGCTTTGCAAATTGTACTTGTACTAGTATCAGCATTAGCTAGTAAAAAAGTGTTCGGTTCTTGTTCGGCGCATTGGAGAGCATTTTTAAAAAATATTATGGGTTTTTGAAACAATTTTTCAAATTAGTGATTCGTTTGCGAGATATTAGGCTTTAAAGAACCAATTTTTGTTCGAGTCATACTGTGCCAAATGTTCCCTACAAACAGCTTAGGGACGCCAGCAAACGGTACTTTTATATGGAAAAAATACAGTTATATTGTTCAAACGCGCGTTGGAAACTTTACGTGATTACCCCTCAAGAGTGGACCTCTTTCGGCTGATATGATTGATGGTTAACATGTATTTCTTGATTCCAGATCGGCCGCCAGCCGCCCACCTTCCTGGACGCCGCCAAGATCACTGCCGGCATCCTCAACTCGGGCTACGACTTCGGCTCCGGCAAGATCATCTTTAACAAGTTCAGGTCCGTCGTGTCCTACGTACAGGAAGACCTCCCGCTGTTCAGCAGGAAGGCTGTTGAGGTGAGGATATATCTTGAAGTCACCAGCATTAATGGCTATATGTGCCTTAAGAAACCTGCAAAAATATCTTTCACTTTCTAATGGCCCTAGAAAGAGTCGTCTCCGGCGCCCTTTGAGAAAGATTCAATTTATTCAAGTAGGATTCATTAAAACACCTTTTCATCGTCATTAGGTACAACAATTTTAATAGATACGTTCAGGTATAAAATATACTTTAAACTTTTATTACAATATGTGACAAGGTACCTACATAGATTTTTACAATACATTTGTTTATAACATAAGCACCTAACTAGTAAAATGGAGAGTTAATTCAGCTACGTGCTACGAAATAGTCAATAATGGCAGATATGAATGCGAGCCAATTACAAAATTTAGGTTGTCACCAGCAAACGAAAAAAACCATAGAAGTAGTAAAGTAGCGTCGCAAAATGGCTCCACAGAATGCGTGCCATTGCCATTATGGTCTAAGAGCTAGCTACGGAAATAGGTTTGCAATTAATACAGTAACGAAATCCCTCTAGTTAGTGTGCCATACTATCATTATTACTGGCTATTATATACATAATTAGCTATTATATCACACCAAACTCAAGAGCTCTATAAATTACAGTACACACCTTCAATTGATTTTACAACCCCTTTGTTACCCATCCACTCTCACACCCACCGCTGAACAGCTGCCAGGCGCCCGAATTAATAAATAATGATAGTATGGCGTACTAACTAGAGGGGTTTCGTTGCTCTATAAATTGCAAACCTATTTCCGTACCTAGCTCTCCGTCTATTATGCGGGGTTGGGGGCGGGGTGTTAAAACGATGCAAGGCAGCCGTTTAGTTCGAACATGCGCCAACCGCATTCCATGGTTTTTTCGTTCGCTGGTTGTCACACACACCGCGCAGTTCTAGAGGAATTTCTGACCACCAATAATCCAGCTGTGTTATAAACTCCTTACAGTAGTTTTCCAGAGGGAATATATAATAAGGAGTTCTTCAAGAAACAAAGAAAGGTCCATATGCCACGGTAACCGCTTCCCATCAGGCGGTGTTCGTTAAAATCTAAATGTATGGAAAGTTTGACAAGTTCCTATGGAATGACGGCTGCTGGCGCCATATTTAGCTCCCTTAACACATTCAGGGCCAATGACGACACATATGCGTCAGACCGCCGTAGTCGCTTTCCGGTACACACGAGGAAAACCACGGGATCGGCTAAGAGCGTAGCGATTCTTGGCCCTGAATGGGTAACCTTTCGGATGCTTTAACACTGATCAGTGCTAAGACATACAAAGGGTTAATCTATCATCTTTAAACCCTGATTTTTTATTCCGTGGAATTCTGACAGCTGTCAAAATTGGACGTTTCAGGAGTTGGCAACATTTTTACTAACGTAAAACTAGTAAATTATTTTTCATAGTTCTGGTGTTCTGAACCAATTGTCGTATTAATCTGCAACTACGGCAAGTTTGGAGTGGGAGATAAACTACGTTACTTTGGGAAGGTATTAGAATACTAGAAATAAATAAGATAATAAAACATCAGTTATGTCCTTAAATCCTTTATTTAAATGGTCAAGGTTGAGACTCGGTTATGGCAGAATTATTCCACTGGAACTTAGCCATTCCATAAAAATAATTGTAAAATATGTAGAACAATTAAGTTAAAAAAATATAATATTGAACCGATGGTTTGCAATATATGATAATTATAAAAATGATACCATCCTTAAATTTCTTTTACCTTGCAAAAATATCTCATAATTTATTTTACTTAAATTACGCAAGAAAAACATAGAGATCCAGGAGCTGGTGGTCGAACCCAACATCATCGGCGTAACCAAATCACACAGACTTCGCTGGTTCGGTCACCTACTCCGAATGGGAGAGGACCGTGCTGCAGAGCGTACGTGGGACGACCGACTGGTCGCCGCCCCGTTGGGCGACCCAGGTACCGCTGGGAGGACAGTGTGCAGGCAGATCTGCGACATCTTCAAGTCGGCAACTGGCAAGAAGTTGCGCACGATCGGGACAGATGGCGTGCTCTCGTTTCGGAGGCCAAGACCCTCTTTAGGTCCCAGATCCAAATTAGTCAGTTAGTTTTTAAATTACGCACTCAAAAATTAAAAGGTTTATGTTTTGGTAAATAAAAAAATAAAACGTTTTAATTGAAAATTATAATACAAGGACTGTAATTTACGTCCCTTGATTTTTTTCTTTCCTTTTCTCACCACAAATCAAAGATTTTTTTTAGACCACCTCCTCCTGGTCCTCTCCCATACCATTTTAGACCATTAAACGTCAGAATTCCACGGAATAAAAAAATCAGGGTTTAGGCTAAGGTATCTTAGCTTATCAGGCAGGCAGTATGCTCGTTAGCCACCGCCGTAGTAAACAAAAGAATCAAGTACTAAAACAGTGACTCTTCCAGGCGGCCCCAAAGCTCGCGATCTACGACTCGCTCGACTCGGAAGTCCTGCAGTCCTACATGGAGTTCTCGCTGGCGTCCATGCTGTTCTACGCGCTCAAGGAAGGTGCCTGCTCGGAACAGTCCTCCCGGATGACGGCCATGGACAACGCCGCCAAGAACGCCGGCGAGATGATCGAGAAACTGACCTTGACTTTCAACAGGACCCGCCAGGCCGTCATCACTAGGGAGCTCACAGAGATCATCTCTGGTGCTGCCGCGCTGAAGTAAGGTCTCATTTTCGACAACGTTTTTTGGTTCTGCACGAAATTGAAGCAGATAGTAGTTTATTGCTATAGATAACATGTCTTGTCTCTAAAGTCTAGATTTGACCTAACTAGAATCTGAGATTGAATGTTACAATAGTATGAATTCATCTTGGATTAGATAATTTTTGTTAGCCGAATTGATATGAAAGGGACATATCAGTTGCAATAAATAACTATAATAGTCTCATCTTTACCCAATGTAAAATTGCAGACTTAAAAGCTTGAAATTCGTTGTCGGAGTAAATCTGTTTTATTTATATTTTACTGCCGTTGTAATGTAATCAATAGAAAAATGTACCATATTACTGACATTCTCGTGTAGGTGTTCACATTTATTCGTAAAAGTTACACGCATTCACTTCACTGGCTTTAAGACCTTTTTATGAATATATTTGAGCACTTGTTCGTGGTTATACATAGTGGTCGCTTGGAATCAACAGCATGGTGGTTTGCGAAATAAAGTATCGTTTAGATTATGATTGCCTTTTATTTAAAACTTACATGATATACCAGCACGGCTATCACGCGACGGCGCGCGAGCTCTCGATTTTTCTCGCACTATCCGTCTCTCTCTTATTAGAACACTTAGAACAAGAGGTATAGTGCGGGAAAAATCGGGAGTATGTCGCGGCTGTCCCATGATAGACTTGCAGTCTTTGTAAGAGACAGTACAAAGAGGACTAAGAGACATGTTAACCCTTTGATTGCTATTCGATACTTGTGAAAATATCTGACATGCCAACCTTGTAAGGAAAGTGGTTACAAAACTTACTTCGAAGTAGTAAGTTACTTTTAAATCGTAGGTAACTATTATCGTAGGCGATCAAAGGGTTGATACTGATCAAGGTCTACCAATAAAAGGAATATGAAGAAAAAATAAAACAAATAGATTTCCGCTGTTTTTTTATAAAACTTTCAACTGCACAGCGTTAAAAACATTACATAGAATTAAAATTTTATATATTATTTAAAATTCTAATAAAGATCAGAGAAAATCTGCATTCAATTTTATGTCAAATCTAACAAGGCACCCTTATTTTAATCTGACACTATTTTTATCGTAATTTCACTAATATAACACGCAGTCTTCATTTCTATTTGACTGGTTCCCTGAGAACAAACCGCACCTAGCACTGAACGCCAATGGCGCTCAAAATTTTCCTAGCTGTTGAAACATAAATCACTCTTGTCAAAACGACATTAAGCCCGCAAAGTCGTATATCCCTAGATTATTGACTGCTGTCAATGTGACTTATCAGTTATCATGCAGTTCAAACGTTGCGTTGTTATTAATTTAAATATAAACTCTTAGGGGGCGGCCTATAACCAGCAGTGGACGTCTTTCGGCCGATATGATATCTATTTGGAAAGTCAACTCGACGAAAAATACTAGCTGTCTCACATTTTCTGTTATCACAAACATGCAAGACCCCACTCATTGTTATAGTCAGAAGGTTCAAAATCAAATCGCGGTAAAAACTTAGAACCAGCCAAGGCTAGAAAACCCAGTGCGGTATGGTTGAAATTACTTAACTGACTAAACAAAGCCTGTTTATTCAATTCCTATCTTGAATTCTTAGACCTCAAGGACGATATTTGAATGGATAATGTTTCCAAAGTCCATGTTAATTAACTTCAACTATACACATTTCTAGAGGTGCCTCTTAACAGTGCGTGCTTAAAAATGAATGCAGTACCACAATTCGTAACTTAGTACTAATCCTTATGTAGTCAATTTTAAAACATAATGTTTTAACAAATCAAAAAATACGTTAAAACGAAATACCTAAACAATATTAAATCGCCTAAGAAACATGATTACATCTAACTAGTCTAACTACAACAATTAAAAATTCAACTCTAGACCAGCGTGATGTCAAAAAACTCATTTCATTTGACAGTACAGATTGTATCTACAGAATCCGAGTAATATAGGGACCATTTTTTTCAGAAAAAACTTGTCATAGAAAGTGCTTCACTTTCCCTATAAAACCGATTATTGCAAACCACCAGCGCAGCTATCACGAGACGGCGCGCGAGCTCTCTTGATTTTTCTCGCACTACCCGTCTCTCTCTTATTAGAACACTTAGAACAAGAGGTATAGTGCGAGAAAAATCGAGAGTATGTCGCGGCCGTCCCATGATAGACGTGCAGTAATCAAAAGTATCATGGGAAGTTTCACGTAACAATGGGAACCAGTGTCAGAAAAGTGTCAGGTACTGTTCTATTTTGCAGCTTTGTCAGAATCATATTGTATGGAAATCAGTAAGTAGGTAGTCTCGGGAGATGGATGCATCTGACTGGAGGTCTGTGGCATTATATATCTATATATAATTAACGATAACATACAAATTACATAATACTATATACAGTGTCAGTCAGCGACCGCGCCCCAACTCGATGTTATACCTGAAACCAAACGATAGTTCAAATTATCGTAACAATAATAAATTGTTGGTTATTCAGGTATTTAACCCATTACATTTACAAAAATAAAATACAATTAAAAGTTAAAATAAAAATTTACATTTTTTTATTACAGAAAAGGCATAGTTGACACCTTACTATATAATCCTTGATATTTTAACAGCATAACATTTATCTGCACGGCTATCACAAGACGGCGCGCGAGCTCTTGATTTTGCACTATGGTGCGAGAAAAATCAAGAGCTCGCGCGCCGTCTTGTGATAGGTATACCTCCTCTCTTACTATCTTTTCTTATAAGAGGATGGGCAGAACAAAACCCGATGCAATAATATTTTCCAATAAAGGTATTTTTCAAGTTTACGAGGGCATTCATTAATGTTACTGCATTTTTAGTACATAATACATAATATTCTATGCCTCATCTCATCTATGTACATTGTACATGCTACCGATAATTAGACGGTAAATGTATATCTATGAATACATAATATAATGAATAAGTTACTGCAAATAACATTCAAAGGAAGGAATAAGTTCTCATTGAAACGATAGTTAAGTCAAATTAAAGTCAAACGTTATATAGGAATAGCATAACATTTTATATTTTTAAAAGAAAAAGCGATGAAATAATATTTTCCAATAAAGGTATTTAGACTATACGAGGGTAATTCATTACGTTGTAACTGCAATTTTAGTACATAATACGCAATGCGTCACGTCATCTCCATGCTATCGATTATTTGACGGTAAATATATATTTATTAATACATAATATCAAGTTACTGCAAAAAAAAAGGTCGCGTTTCGTATAAATAAGCTAAATGGTTCTATAATATTACATTGTCACCGAAAATTCTGCTCAATTGATTCCAGCAAGTAGTTGAAAAATGCTTTAACAAATTTAAAAACTGATTTATTTACAATGACACAAACACGTCATATATATATATATATATATATATATATGTAAAAGCTTTTAAAAACACAAAAACAACTGTTAAAAAATACAAAAAGATATGCCCCGGGTGAGGATCGAACTCACGACCTTAAGATTATGAGACTTACGCGCTGCCTACTGCGCCACCGAGGCTGATACAAGTCTGACGAAAGTACCGAACTATTGCCGCGGTTGTACTAAAATACCATTATCTCAGTTACCTAGCGCGATAAGATTAAAGTGTAGGAATATTTATAGATAACCTGTACAGTGCAGTGTTCGTACGCCGGAAAAAATGAGTTTTATATATTCTACGAGGGTTGCTACTTATGTATCCGGAATCCAGGATTCCAACTTTCTTAAACACAATTTTTGACCTCCATGGTAAAATTTGAAGTTTCTTTTAATACTGGCCGCTATATTTTTTTTTCTTGAGTACGCTAGTCTTTTGTTTTTGGCGGGTTTAAAATGTTATCTCGTTGCAAGAATGGAACTTACTCGTGAAAATATTCGTGCTATGATTTATTACGATTTTCGGCGTGTCTTAACGCAACAACAATGCATAGATCAATTAACTTTGACTTTTGGTGATGAAGCTCCATCAAAAACTACTGTGTATCACTGGTTTAGTGAGTTCAATCGTGGACGTAGTATGCTTACGGACGAAGTTATGGAAGGTCGCCCGAAATCGGCCGTTGTACCACAAAATATTGAAGCAGTGCGGAAACTTATAATGCATGACCGTCATGTTACGTATCGCGAGATAGAGGCAATTCTGGGGATATCTATGACGAGCATTAATAAGATATTACATGAACATTTAGCTGTAAAAAAAATTTGTTCGCGTTGGATACCGCACAATTTAACTAAGGATCAAAAAGAGGCTCGCGTCTAATGGTGCAAATAAAAGTTGAAAAAATATAACCATGGTGACTCAAAAGCTGTTTGTAATATCTACACAGATGACGAATCTTGGATATATGCGTATGATCCCGAAACTAAACAGCAATCAACAGTGTGGATGTTTCATCAAAATGAGCCGAACCCTACGAAAGTTACTCGTGCAAAAAGCACCTTGAAGCAAATGGTCGCCTGCTTTTTTGGTATGAATGGCCATGTGGCTACAGTGCCACTAGAAAATCGTAAAACGGTTAATTCGGAGTGGTACACGACCATTTGTTTGCCAGAAGTGTTTGAAGAAATACGTAAAGACAACCAACGACGCAGAATCATTCTTCACCATGACAACGCCAGCTGTCATACATCACGCGAAACAACTCGATTTTTGGAAGGTCAAAGTATAAAATTAACGGGTCACCCACCGTACAGCCCTGATTTGGCACCCAATGATTTTTATTTATTTCCAAATGTAAAGAATAAATTACGTGGTCAACGATTTTCGACCCGTGAAGAAGCGGTCGACGCGTTCAAACAACACGTTTTGGAGATACCTCAATCAGAGTGGCAAAAGTGCTTTGAAAATTGGTTTAAACGTATTTTGAAAAACAATAAAACTATTTAGTAATGTACGTTTGATTATTTTTTCTATTCCGGATACATAAGTAGCAGCCCTCGTATTGTAGTTTACACATTAATAGTCATCTAAGAATATTTGGTAATATTAAACAGGACCGTGTTATAGAAATGTAAAATTTAGTTTTGTTTTTATGTTATGTTTTTAAATCCAAACAATGCTCCTGCTTGTATTCTGCAATCAGTCCTGTATGTATGGATTACATGATGGTTACTAAATTATAATAATTACTTCAGTTAAACATCTGTAAACATTTGTTACTTTATAAAAAAATATATTTCCGTTGTAGAAAAAGGCAGAAGTTATCTATTAAATAAAATAAAAAATATGAGACAACATGGCAAACATTAACAAAATGTTGAGGATCTAAACCAGTACAAAATTGAAAATGTAAACATTACATATAAAAATGTCAATATGATGTGTCAAATACTACATTTTTTTAGGGCTATAGGGCTATTATATCTTTCAAACATAGAGACATAGGAACTGCAATAGTTGGCCGTTCGCAGAAGCAGTTCAGGAGTGTCAACTGCATCTTAAAAAAATGTAGGTTTTCTGTCAAGGAAGTAGCAATTCGCGCGCGGGCGAAGAGCCCAAGTTAGCAGTAGGACAAAGTTTTATGGGTATAATATAAGTCAGCCAATAAAGAATGGAATCTTAAACGGTTTTTACTATGTATGACGTGCGAGAATATGTGAGTGAGATGGCGTTAGAGTGGGAGCCATTATAGATTATTGGGGTTCCTACCCAAAGGGCAAAAGGGACCCTTTTACTAAGACTACGCTGTGCGTCTGTATCTCATGAACCGTGATAGTTGAAATTTTCAGATGTATTTACGAGTATGTTGCCACTATAACAACACATACTAAAAACAGAATAAAATAATGATCCCATCGTGATTTTTTTGCCCTTTTTTATAGATAATGGGATCCGCATCTTTCGTGTGCGAGTCCGACTCGCACTTGGCCGTTTTTTTTATTGGCTTGGCTTTATTTTTTATTCGGAGAACCAACAGCTAACAATGCAAAATAATAATATAAGCTAGGGGTTTAGGTTAGCTTAGTACATAAATATGTTGCTACATCCTAGGAGAGTCTGTCTGTACTGATTAGATCATCAAGAACATCCTGTGAATACCATGCAGGGATACATGCGCGCGGTAAGCGCCGCGTGGGTTACTTTCTTGTCGTGAATTGCACTACATCCGCATCCGCAAAAACTCTGCATCAATTTTTGCAGATGCGGATGCTGATGTTGAAATTAGTGCGGAACTTCCGCGGTTGCGAATGCGAATGTCTGCAACATCCCTGATACCATGGTTGATATAATAAATGAATACGAATAATAGATACCGGGGACTCGTGCACTCGGGCGAGGTGCGCGGCGGGCGGCGTGCGCCACACGGCGGAGGAGGTGCGCTTGAGCGCGGCGCGCTCCACGCTCGGGAAGATGAATACGAATAATAGATACCGGGGACTCGTGCACTCGGGCGAGGTGCGCGGCGGGCGGCGTGCGCCACACGGCGGAGGAGGTGCGCTTGAGCGCGGCGCGCTCCACGCTCGGGAAGATGAATACGAATAATAGATACCGGGGACTCGTGCACTCGGGCGAGGTGCGCGGCGGGCGGCGTGCGCCACACGGCGGAGGAGGTGCGCTTGAGCGCGGCGCGCTCCACGCTCGGGAAGATGAATACGAATAATAGATACCGGGGACTCGTGCACTCGGGCGAGGTGCGCGGCGGGCGGCGTGCGCCACACGGCGGAGGAGGTGCGCTTGAGCGCGGCGCGCTCCACGCTCGGGAAGATGAATACGAATAATAGATACCGGGGACTCGTGCACTCGGGCGAGGTGCGCGGCGGGCGGCGTGCGCCACACGGCGGAGGAGGTGCGCTTGAGCGCGGCGCGCTCCACGCTCGGGAAGATGAATACGAATAATAGATACCGGGGACTCGTGCACTCGGGCGAGGTGCGCGGCGGGCGGCGTGCGCCACACGGCGGAGGAGGTGCGCTTGAGCGCGGCGCGCTCCACGCTCGGGAAGATGAATACGAATAATAGATACCGGGGACTCGTGCACTCGGGCGAGGTGCGCAGCGGGCGGCGTGCGCCACACGGCGGAGGAGGTGCGCTTGAGCGCGGCGCGCTCCACGCTCGGGAAGATGAATACGAATAATAGATACCGGGGACTCGTGCACTCGGGCGAGGTGCGCGGCGGGCGGCGTGCGCCACACGGCGGAGGAGGTGCGCTTGAGCGCGGCGCGCTCCACGCTCGGGAAGATGAATACGAATAATAGATACCGGGGACTCGTGCACTCGGGCGAGGTGCGCGGCGGGCGGCGTGCGCCACACGGCGGAGGAGGTGCGCTTGAGCGCGGCGCGCTCCACGCTCGGGAAGATGAATACGAATAATAGATACCGGGGGACTCGTGCACTCGGGCGAGGTGCGCGGCGGGCGGCGTGCGCCACACGGCGGAGGAGGTGCGCTTGAGCGCGGCGCGCTCCACGCTCGGGAAGATGAATACGAATAATAGATACCGGGGACTCGTGCACTCGGGCGAGGTGCGCGGCGGGCGGCGTGCGCCACACGGCGGAGGAGGTGCGCTTGAGCGCGGCGCGCTCCACGCTCGGGAAGATGAATACGAATAATAGATACCGGGGACTCGTGCACTCGGGCGAGGTGCGCGGCGGGCGGCGTGCGCCACACGGCGGAGGAGGTGCGCTTGAGCGCGGCGCGCTCCACGCTCGGGAAGATGAATACGAATAATAGATACCGGGGACTCGTGCACTCGGGCGAGGTGCGCAGCGGGCGGCGTGCGCCACACGGCGGAGGAGGTGCGCTTGAGCGCGGCGCGCTCCACGCTCGGGAAGATGAATACGAATAATAGATACCGGGGACTCGTGCACTCGGGCGAGGTGCGCAGCGGGCGGCGTGCGCCACACGGCGGAGGAGGTGCGCTTGAGCGCGGCGCGCTCCACGCTCGGGAAGATGAATACGAATAATAGATACCGGGGACTCGTGCACTCGGGCGAGGTGCGCGGCGGGCGGCGTGCGCCACACGGCGGAGGAGGTGCCGCTTGAGCGCGGCGCGCTCCACGCTCGGGAAGATGAATACGAATAATAGATACCGGGGACTCGTGCACTCGGGCGAGGTGCGCGGCGGGCGGCGTGCGCCACACGGCGGAGGAGGTGCGCTTGAGCGCGGCGCGCTCCACGCTCGGGAAGATGAATACGAATAATAGATACCGGGGACTCGTGCACTCGGGCGAGGTGCGCGGCGGGCGGCGTGCGCCACACGGCGGAGGAGGTGCGCTTGAGCGCGGCGCGCTCCACGCTCGGGAAGATGAATACGAATAATAGATACCGGGGACTCGTGCACTCGGGCGAGGTGCGCGGCGGGCGGCGTGCGCCACACGGCGGAGGAGGTGCGCTTGAGCGCGGCGCGCTCCACGCTCGGGAAGATGAATACGAATAATAGATACCGGGGACTCGTGCACTCGGGCGAGGTGCGCGGCGGGCGGCGTGCGCCACACGGCGGAGGAGGTGCGCTTGAGCGCGGCGCGCTCCACGCTCGGGAAGATGAATACGAATAATAGATACCGGGGACTCGTGCACTCGGGCGAGGTGCGCGGCGGGCGGCGTGCGCCACACGGCGGAGGAGGTGCGCTTGAGCGCGGCGCGCTCCACGCTCGGGAAGATGAATACGAATAATAGATACCGGGGACTCGTGCACTCGGGCGAGGTGCGCGGCGGGCGGCGTGCGCCACACGGCGGAGGAGGTGCGCTTGAGCGCGGCGCGCTCCACGCTCGGGAAGATGAATACGAATAATAGATACCGGGGACTCGTGCACTCGGGCGAGGTGCGCGGCGGGCGGCGTGCGCCACACGGCGGAGGAGGTGCGCTTGAGCGCGGCGCGCTCCACGCTCGGGAAGATGAATACGAATAATAGATACCGGGGACTCGTGCACTCGGGCGAGGTGCGCGGCGGGCGGCGTGCGCCACACGGCGGAGGAGGTGCGCTTGAGCGCGGCGCGCTCCACGCTCGGGAAGATGAATACGAATAATAGATACCGGGGACTCGTGCACTCGGGCGAGGTGCGCGGCGGGCGGCGTGCGCCACACGGCGGAGGAGGTGCGCTTGAGCGCGGCGCGCTCCACGCTCGGGAAGATGAATACGAATAATAGATACCGGGGACTCGTGCACTCGGGCGAGGTGCGCGGCGGGCGGCGTGCGCCACACGGCGGAGGAGGTGCGCTTGAGCGCGGCGCGCTCCACGCTCGGGAAGATGAATACGAATAATAGATACCGGGGACTCGTGCACTCGGGCGAGGTGCGCGGCGGGCGGCGTGCGCCACACGGCGGAGGAGGTGCGCTTGAGCGCGGCGCGCTCCACGCTCGGGAAGATGAATACGAATAATAGATACCGGGGACTCGTGCACTCGGGCGAGGTGCGCGGCGGGCGGCGTGCGCCACACGGCGGAGGAGGTGCGCTTGAGCGCGGCGCGCTCCACGCTCGGGAAGATGAATACGAATAATAGATACCGGGGACTCGTGCACTCGGGCGAGGTGCGCGGCGGGCGGCGTGCGCCACACGGCGGAGGAGGTGCGCTTGAGCGCGGCGCGCTCCACGCTCGGGAAGATGAATACGAAATAATAGATACCGGGGACTCGTGCACTCGGGCGAGGTGCGCGGCGGGCGGCGTGCGCCACACGGCGGAGGAGGTGCGCTTGAGCGCGGCGCGCTCCACGCTCGGGAAGATGAATACGAATAATAGATACCGGGGACTCGTGCACTCGGGCGAGGTGCGCGGCGGGCGGCGTGCGCCACACGGCGGAGGAGGTGCCGCGTTGAGCGCGGCGCGGCTCCCACGCTCGGGAAGATGAATACGAATAATAGATACCGGGGACTCGTGCACTCGGGCGAGGTGCGCGGCGGGCGGCGTGCGCCACACGGCGGAGGAGGTTGAGCGCGGCGCGCTCCACGCTCGGGAAGATGAATACGAATAATAGATACCGGGGACTCGTGCACTCGGGCGAGGTGCGCGGCGGGCGGCGTGCGCCACACGGCGGAGGAGGTGCGCTTGAGCGCGGCGCGCTCCACGCTCGGGAAGATGAATACGAATAATAGATACCGGGGACTCGTGCACTCGGGCGAGGTGCGCGGCGGGCGGCGTGCGCCACACGGCGGAGGAGGTGCGCTTGAGCGCGGCGCGCTCCACGCTCGGGAAGATGAATACGAATAATAGATACCGGGGACTCGTGCACTCGGGCGAGGTGCGCGGCGGGCGGCGTGCGCCACACGGCGGAGGAGGTGCGCTTGAGCGCGGCGCGCTCCACGCTCGGGAAGATGAATACGAATAATAGATACCGGGGACTCGTGCACTCGGGCGAGGTGCGCGGCGGGCGGCGTGCGCCACACGGCGGAGGAGGTGCGCTTGAGCGCGGCGCGCTCCACGCTCGGGAAGATGAATACGAATAATAGATACCGGGGACTCGTGCACTCGGGCGAGGTGCGCGGCGGGCGGCGTGCGCCACACGGCGGAGGAGGTGCGCTTGAGCGCGGCGCGCTCCACGCTCGGGAAGATGAATACGAATAATAGATACCGGGGACTCGTGCACTCGGGCGAGGTGCGCGGCGGGCGGCGTGCGCCACACGGCGGAGGAGGTGCGCTTGAGCGCGGCGCGCTCCACGCTCGGGAAGATGAATACGAATAATAGATACCGGGGACTCGTGCACTCGGGCGAGGTGCGCGGCGGGCGGCGTGCGCCACACGGCGGAGGAGGTGCGCTTGAGCGCGGCGCGCTCCACGCTCGGGAAGATGAATACGAATAATAGATACCGGGGACTCGTGCACTCGGGCGAGGTGCGCGGCGGGCGGCGTGCGCCACACGGCGGAGGAGGTGCGCTTGAGCGCGGCGCGCTCCACGCTCGGGAAGATGAATACGAATAATAGATACCGGGGACTCGTGCACTCGGGCGAGGTGCGCGGCGGGCGGCGTGCGCCACACGGCGGAGGAGGTGCGCTTGAGCGCGGCGCGCTCCACGCTCGGGAAGATGAATACGAATAATAGATACCGGGGACTCGTGCACTCGGGCGAGGTGCGCGGCGGGCGGCGTGCGCCACACGGCGGAGGAGGTGCGCTTGAGCGCGGCGCGCTCCACGCTCGGGAAGATGAATACGAATAATAGATACCGGGGACTCGTGCACTCGGGCGAGGTGCGCGGCGGGCGGCGTGCGCCACACGGCGGAGGAGGTGCGCTTGAGCGCGGCGCGCTCCACGCTCGGGAAGATGAATACGAATAATAGATACCGGGGACTCGTGCACTCGGGCGAGGTGCGCGGCGGGCGGCGTGCGCCACACGGCGGAGGAGGTGCGCTTGAGCGCGGCGCGCTCCACGCTCGGGAAGATGAATACGAATAATAGATACCGGGGACTCGTGCACTCGGGCGAGGTGCGCGGCGGGCGGCGTGCGCCACACGGCGGAGGAGGTGCGCTTGAGCGCGGCGCGCTCCACGCTCGGGAAGATGAATACGAATAATAGATACCGGGGACTCGTGCACTCGGGCGAGGTGCGCGGCGGGCGGCGTGCGCCACACGGCGGAGGAGGTGCGCTTGAGCGCGGCGCGCTCCACGCTCGGGAAGATGAATACGAATAATAGATACCGGGGACTCGTGCACTCGGGCGAGGTGCGCGGCGGGCGGCGTGCGCCACACGGCGGAGGAGGTGCGCTTGAGCGCGGCGCGCTCCACGCTCGGGAAGATGAATACGAATAATAGATACCGGGGACTCGTGCACTCGGGCGAGGTGCGCGGCGGGCGGCGTGCGCCACACGGCGGAGGAGGTGCGCTTGAGCGCGGCGCGCTCCACGCTCGGGAAGATGGCGCGCAGGTCCACGCTGTGCACGCGCACCGAGAACAGCCGGTCCACCAGCCCGCACGCCAGCAGGTGCTGCAGCGCCAGCTGCCGATGCCGGCTCTGCAAAAACAAATATTTTTTCACACCACTGTTCGGAAATGTGGCAATAGTTGGTCTTAAACCAAGCTGGAAAAGTAGGCAATAGCTGTAGCACCTGATCCACCACTACTGCAATGTTTCATTGTAGTAGTGGTTGTTATCGTTGGAAAGTGAACAGCGATTCGCCAATCCCCGGCCCCCCCGCCCGCGCCCCCGCCCCCGCCCCCGCCCCGCTCGCGAGTCGGGGCCCGGGGGGGCACCGCGCGGGCGGCCCGGCGCGGTGCCCCCCGGCACGCGAGCGGGCGCGCTGCAGTGTTTCATATTATGATCTTTAATTAGATACTTAATTTTGACTTATAATTATAATTATTTGCAATTTTCTCGCAGTAGGCGTGAAAAGCACTATGTAGTCTCGGCCAAATGTGCAATAGATGGACTCGTCTCCTTCGAGGTCGAACCCACTCGTCCATCTATTGCCTACTTTCTAGCCTTTACAACAATGTACTATTGTGGGATGCAGGTGGGGGCGGCGGGAGCTGTGATTAAGCGAATCACAGTTCAAACTGTCTCAGCCCGAGCGGCCCGTGTCGCGGAGCCCCGCGCCGGGCCGCGCCGCGCGGGGCTCCGCGACACGCGGGCGGGGCGGGGCGGGGCGGGGCGGGGGGCGGCCCGGGTCAAAGCTCATCCACCGTCAGGCATTGTTATAGTTGTTTGAGTGTTAAATGATGATACCTTGCACCAGGCGGGCGTGGGGAACTTGGGCGGGGCGTCGTCGTCGTCGTCGTCGGAGTTGAGGTGCTGGAAGCCGTCCGCCATGTACGCCGGCTCCATCGCAGGCAGCTTGCCGCCGTTCTTAAGGGGTGTGTGCACTGTGGAGAGGAAGTAATATAAAGGACATTGTAATGTAACGGCTTTTCTTTCCACATCTCTGTTTCATAGTTTTAATAATTCAAATAATTTTGAAACATATTACTAATCAATACCCTACCATATGACTAATATTATAAATGCGAAAGTTATAAGTTATGAGAGCCTAATATTATAAGAGCTCGTGAAGCACTTTCAATTTAAATTAACCTGACTAAATTGAGAAGATACGATACGTTCGCACTGTCCCACATACAGGCAACACGGTCTCAGGCCGGCGCTGCGGCTGATCAGGCACAATTACTTAAGCGCCGCAAATACTCTTCTCTAGTTCAGAATTACGAGTTTGCGACGCTTGCATTTGAAACGATGGGACCCTGGTCAACCGACATGAAGGCCTTCATGAGGACCCTGTCGTCGCGGCTGGTCCACGCCTCCGGGGACCCCAGAGCTAGCGCGTACCTTTCACAAAGGATCGCCCTTGCGGTCCAAAGGGGAAATGCCGCCAGCGTCATAGGGTCCATGCCGCAGACAGAACTTTTGGACGAACTATTATTTTTTAATTAGTTTTAATTTTTTCGTTTTATTATTATTTTTTATTTAGTATTAAAAAGAAATGTTTTATAAGATTAAACATTAATTGATAAAACAAAATAAAAATAATTGAGAAGCATCAGAAGATTAATTACATCCTCGACGTCTATTGTATTATATCCGTCTGCCGTCTATTATATCCGTGACGTTATTTAGTTTTATTACATACAGCTTGTAACGAAAATGGGGTCTGAACTGATCAAGGCCAGGTTCGGTAGCGTATTGCGATTCCAAAAATGTATTTGTTCATTTTTTTTAACTTTTGTTTCGGTTTTGTTTACATTGAAAGCTTTGTTTATGTTTTCATTAAAGTTTTGCTTTCGTTTAAATTGCTGTGTATGACAACAACAACGTAAAAGACGTCACCTGCGTATCAAAAAAACACACAAAAACGTTTGTTTTCATAACACCGCTGTGCGCACGGTGCTTGAAAATGAAATTAACCCTCCCACCCTTCACCCTCGCTGGGAAATGTTGTCATATAAGCAAAGTCAACAAAAGACAAGAAAAAACTCTTATATACATATAACAACTATAAATATAAATAAAAATAAAAAAAAAACATAAACAAATGCATATTTGGAATCACAATGCGCTACCGAATATACCCTTGATCGGTTCACACCCCATTTTTGGTACACCCTGTATTTTGACAGGATGTGCGAACTAAAAACATTGAGGGACAAGAGATTTGACATTGTATCTCGTTCCCACTTGTGGTATAGTCTATGTATGTATAGTATAGTATATGTGTGTGTGTCAGTCCCTCTATTCTGTACTCTGTGTGTAAGCTCTCTAAAATGTAATAAACAAATGACTTACTCTTGTCCTCCATTCTCTGCTTCATTTTCTGTTTCTCGAGGTACTCCTTTTGTCTCTTTTCTATCTCTTTAGACATCATCGCGGCCTCCTTCTTCATACTGAAAGTAAGTAAGTCTCATAAAACCATGTCTAATTTGAACCAACGCAATACATAAGCGATGCAATGCATATACAATAAGCGGTATGTGCTTTTTATCTCCTAGCCACTCACCGGCCACAGATAAAAAAAAGATTTTTTGAATGAAGTATGAAATTGAGTATACAGCCCGGCAACAACGGGACAGTGAAGGAAAATCCGAAACTACAAGAGATATATAGTTTTGTTTTCTTGATGCGAGGTAACAAATGTTTGAAGAAACCCAAAATATTTTTGAACAAGCTATCCAGCGATACCACACTGAGTTTACCGAAAAAATAAATTACATCCCCACTTCAGGTGTAGAGTAGGTACCCTTAAATATTTTTTTTTCAAGATTTTATTCTACCGTTTCGTCAGCGTGATTGAGTTATATACCCATGCCGAATTGCAGTTTTCTAATAATAAGGGTTACTGAGCTAAGCCGAAGACGGGCAGACGGACTGACATGGCGAAACTATAAGGGTTCTTTTAACTGGGTTGTGCTACGGAACCCTAAAAAGGGTAGGTACATAAGAAGTGCAGCTATGGTCATGTATATGGTGGCCATAGGTAGGTACTTATGTAAATGTTGTTGTTGTAAATAAGACTTGTCGACAGTTACTATTCTTATAAACCATCCAAACTAGTTTCGCGCGCCGCCTCTCCTCCGTCTGGTGCAGTATTGTCCGGCCCCGCGCGGCCCGCAGCGCTAGTACTCACGCCTCGCTGTCCTCCTGCTGCTTCCTGCGCGCGGCCTCGGCCTTCCTCTGCTCGTCCGCGAGCCGAGCGAGCCGCGCCTGCTCCTCCGCGCGCCGCCTCTCCTCCGTCTGGTGCAGTATTGTCCGGCCCCGCGCGGCCCGCAGCGCTAGTACTCACGCCTCGCTGTCCTCCTGCTGCTTCCTGCGCGCGGCCTCGGCCTTCCTCTGCTCGTCCGCGAGCCGAGCGAGCCGCGCCTGCTCCTCCGCGCGCCGCCTCTCCTCCGTCTGGTGCAGTATTGTCCGGCCCCGCGCGGCCCGCAGCGCTAGTACTCACGCCTCGCTGTCCTCCTGCTGCTTCCTGCGCGCGGCCTCGGCCTTCCTCTGCTCGTCCGCGAGCCGAGCGAGCCGCGCCTGCTCCTCCGCGCGCCGCCTCTCCTCCGTCTGGTGCAGTATTGTCCGGCCCCGCGCGGCCCGCAGCGCTAGTACTCACGCCTCGCTGTCCTCCTGCTGCTTCCTGCGCGCGGCCTCGGCCTTCCTCTGCTCGTCCGCGAGCCGAGCGAGCCGCGCCTGCTCCTCCGCGCGCCGCCTCTCCTCCGTCTGGTGCAGTATTGTCCGGCCCCGCGCGGCCCGCAGCGCTAGTACTCACGCCTCGCTGTCCTCCTGCTGCTTCCTGCGCGCGGCCTCGGCCTTCCTCTGCTCGTCCGCGAGCCGAGCGAGCCGCGCCTGCTCCTCCGCGCGCCGCCTCTCCTCCGTCTGGTGCAGTATTGTCCGGCCCCGCGCGGCCCGCAGCGCTAGTACTCACGCCTCGCTGTCCTCCTGCTGCTTCCTGCGCGCGGCCTCGGCCTTCCTCTGCTCGTCCGCGAGCCGAGCGAGCCGCGCCTGCTCCTCCGCGCGCCGCCTCTCCTCCGTCTGGTGCAGTATTGTCCGGCCCCGCGCGGCCCGCAGCGCTAGTACTCACGCCTCGCTGTCCTCCTGCTGCTTCCTGCGCGCGGCCTCGGCCTTCCTCTGCTCGTCCGCGAGCCGAGCGAGCCGCGCCTGCTCCTCCGCGCGCCGCCTCTCCTCCGTCTGGTGCAGTATTGTCCGGCCCCGCGCGGCCCGCAGCGCTAGTACTCACGCCTCGCTGTCCTCCTGCTGCTTCCTGCGCGCGGCCTCGGCCTTCCTCTGCTCGTCCGCGAGCCGAGCGAGCCGCGCCTGCTCCTCCGCGCGCCGCCTCTCCTCCGTCTGGTGCAGTATTGTCCGGCCCCGCGCGGCCCGCAGCGCTAGTACTCACGCCTCGCTGTCCTCCTGCTGCTTCCTGCGCGCGGCCTCGGCCTTCCTCTGCTCGTCCGCGAGCCGAGCGAGCCGCGCCTGCTCCTCCGCGCGCCGCCTCTCCTCCGTCTGGTGCAGTATTGTCCGGCCCCGCGCGGCCCGCAGCGCTAGTACTCACGCCTCGCTGTCCTCCTGCTGCTTCCTGCGCGCGGCCTCGGCCTTCCTCTGCTCGTCCGCGAGCCGAGCGAGCCGCGCCTGCTCCTCCGCGCGCCGCCTCTCCTCCGTCTGGTGCAGTATTGTCCGGCCCCGCGCGGCCCGCAGCGCTAGTACTCACGCCTCGCTGTCCTCCTGCTGCTTCCTGCGCGCGGCCTCGGCCTTCCTCTGCTCGTCCGCGAGCCGAGCGAGCCGCGCCTGCTCCTCCGCGCGCCGCCTCTCCTCCGTCTGGTGCAGTATTGTCCGGCCCCGCGCGGCCCGCAGCGCTAGTACTCACGCCTCGCTGTCCTCCTGCTGCTTCCTGCGCGCGGCCTCGGCCTTCCTCTGCTCGTCCGCGAGCCGAGCGAGCCGCGCCTGCTCCTCCGCGCGCCGCCTCTCCTCCGTCTGGTGCAGTATTGTCCGGCCCCGCGCGGCCCGCAGCGCTAGTACTCACGCCTCGCTGTCCTCCTGCTGCTTCCTGCGCGCGGCCTCGGCCTTCCTCTGCTCGTCCGCGAGCCGAGCGAGCCGCGCCTGCTCCTCCGCGCGCCGCCTCTCCTCCGTCTGGTGCAGTATTGTCCGGCCCCGCGCGGCCCGCAGCGCTAGTACTCACGCCTCGCTGTCCTCCTGCTGCTTCCTGCGCGCGGCCTCGGCCTTCCTCTGCTCGTCCGCGAGCCGAGCGAGCCGCGCCTGCTCCTCCGCGCGCCGCCTCTCCTCCGTCTGGTGCAGTATTGTCCGGCCCCGCGCGGCCCGCAGCGCTAGTACTCACGCCTCGCTGTCCTCCTGCTGCTTCCTGCGCGCGGCCTCGGCCTTCCTCTGCTCGTCCGCGAGCCGAGCGAGCCGCGCCTGCTCCTCCGCGCGCCGCCTCTCCTCCGTCTGGTGCAGTATTGTCCGGCCCCGCGCGGCCCGCAGCGCTAGTACTCACGCCTCGCTGTCCTCCTGCTGCTTCCTGCGCGCGGCCTCGGCCTTCCTCTGCTCGTCCGCGAGCCGAGCGAGCCGCGCCTGCTCCTCCGCGCGCCGCCTCTCCTCCGTCTGGTGCAGTATTGTCCGGCCCCGCGCGGCCCGCAGCGCTAGTACTCACGCCTCGCTGTCCTCCTGCTGCTTCCTGCGCGCGGCCTCGGCCTTCCTCTGCTCGTCCGCGAGCCGAGCGAGCCGCGCCTGCTCCTCCGCGCGCCGCCTCTCCTCCGTCTGGTGCAGTATTGTCCGGCCCCGCGCGGCCCGCAGCGCTAGTACTCACGCCTCGCTGTCCTCCTGCTGCTTCCTGCGCGCGGCCTCGGCCTTCCTCTGCTCGTCCGCGAGCCGAGCGAGCCGCGCCTGCTCCTCCGCGCGCCGCCTCTCCTCCGTCTGGTGCAGTATTGTCCGGCCCCGCGCGGCCCGCAGCGCTAGTACTCACGCCTCGCTGTCCTCCTGCTGCTTCCTGCGCGCGGCCTCGGCCTTCCTCTGCTCGTCCGCGAGCCGAGCGAGCCGCGCCTGCTCCTCCGCGCGCCGCCTCTCCTCCGTCTGGTGCAGTATTGTCCGGCCCCGCGCGGCCCGCAGCGCTAGTACTCACGCCTCGCTGTCCTCCTGCTGCTTCCTGCGCGCGGCCTCGGCCTTCCTCTGCTCGTCCGCGAGCCGAGCGAGCCGCGCCTGCTCCTCCGCGCGCCGCCTCTCCTCCGTCTGGTGCAGTATTGTCCGGCCCCGCGCGGCCCGCAGCGCTAGTACTCACGCCTCGCTGTCCTCCTGCTGCTTCCTGCGCGCGGCCTCGGCCTTCCTCTGCTCGTCCGCGAGCCGAGCGAGCCGCGCCTGCTCCTCCGCGCGCCGCCTCTCCTCCGTCTGGTGCAGTATTGTCCGGCCCCGCGCGGCCCGCAGCGCTAGTACTCACGCCTCGCTGTCCTCCTGCTGCTTCCTGCGCGCGGCCTCGGCCTTCCTCTGCTCGTCCGCGAGCCGAGCGAGCCGCGCCTGCTCCTCCGCGCGCCGCCTCTCCTCCGTCTGGTGCAGTATTGTCCGGCCCCGCGCGGCCCGCAGCGCTAGTACTCACGCCTCGCTGTCCTCCTGCTGCTTCCTGCGCGCGGCCTCGGCCTTCCTCTGCTCGTCCGCGAGCCGAGCGAGCCGCGCCTGCTCCTCCGCGCGCCGCCTCTCCTCCGTCTGGTGCAGTATTGTCCGGCCCCGCGCGGCCCGCAGCGCTAGTACTCACGCCTCGCTGTCCTCCTGCTGCTTCCTGCGCGCGGCCTCGGCCTTCCTCTGCTCGTCCGCGAGCCGAGCGAGCCGCGCCTGCTCCTCCGCGCGCCGCCTCTCCTCCGTCTGGTGCAGTATTGTCCGGCCCCGCGCGGCCCGCAGCGCTAGTACTCACGCCTCGCTGTCCTCCTGCTGCTTCCTGCGCGCGGCCTCGGCCTTCCTCTGCTCGTCCGCGAGCCGAGCGAGCCGCGCCTGCTCCTCCGCGCGCCGCCTCTCCTCCGTCTGGTGCAGTATTGTCCGGCCCCGCGCGGCCCGCAGCGCTAGTACTCACGCCTCGCTGTCCTCCTGCTGCTTCCTGCGCGCGGCCTCGGCCTTCCTCTGCTCGTCCGCGAGCCGAGCGAGCCGCGCCTGCTCCTCCGCGCGCCGCCTCTCCTCCGTCTGGTGCAGTATTGTCCGGCCCCGCGCGGCCCGCAGCGCTAGTACTCACGCCTCGCTGTCCTCCTGCTGCTTCCTGCGCGCGGCCTCGGCCTTCCTCTGCTCGTCCGCGAGCCGAGCGAGCCGCGCCTGCTCCTCCGCGCGCCGCCTCTCCTCCGTCTGGTGCAGTATTGTCCGGCCCCGCGCGGCCCGCAGCGCTAGTACTCACGCCTCGCTGTCCTCCTGCTGCTTCCTGCGCGCGGCCTCGGCCTTCCTCTGCTCGTCCGCGAGCCGAGCGAGCCGCGCCTGCTCCTCCGCGCGCCGCCTCTCCTCCGTCTGGTGCAGTATTGTCCGGCCCCGCGCGGCCCGCAGCGCTAGTACTCACGCCTCGCTGTCCTCCTGCTGCTTCCTGCGCGCGGCCTCGGCCTTCCTCTGCTCGTCCGCGAGCCGAGCGAGCCGCGCCTGCTCCTCCGCGCGCCGCCTCTCCTCCGTCTGGTGCAGTATTGTCCGGCCCCGCGCGGCCCGCAGCGCTAGTACTCACGCCTCGCTGTCCTCCTGCTGCTTCCTGCGCGCGGCCTCGGCCTTCCTCTGCTCGTCCGCGAGCCGAGCGAGCCGCGCCTGCTCCTCCGCGCGCCGCCTCTCCTCCGTCTGGTGCAGTATTGTCCGGCCCCGCGCGGCCCGCAGCGCTAGTACTCACGCCTCGCTGTCCTCCTGCTGCTTCCTGCGCGCGGCCTCGGCCTTCCTCTGCTCGTCCGCGAGCCGAGCGAGCCGCGCCTGCTCCTCCGCGCGCCGCCTCTCCTCCGTCTGGTGCAGTATTGTCCGGCCCCGCGCGGCCCGCAGCGCTAGTACTCACGCCTCGCTGTCCTCCTGCTGCTTCCTGCGCGCGGCCTCGGCCTTCCTCTGCTCGTCCGCGAGCCGAGCGAGCCGCGCCTGCTCCTCCGCGCGCCGCCTCTCCTCCGTCTGGTGCAGTATTGTCCGGCCCCGCGCGGCCCGCAGCGCTAGTACTCACGCCTCGCTGTCCTCCTGCTGCTTCCTGCGCGCGGCCTCGGCCTTCCTCTGCTCGTCCGCGAGCCGAGCGAGCCGCGCCTGCTCCTCCGCGCGCCGCCTCTCCTCCGTCTGGTGCAGTATTGTCCGGCCCCGCGCGGCCCGCAGCGCTAGTACTCACGCCTCGCTGTCCTCCTGCTGCTTCCTGCGCGCGGCCTCGGCCTTCCTCTGCTCGTCCGCGAGCCGAGCGAGCCGCGCCTGCTCCTCCGCGCGCCGCCTCTCCTCCGTCTGGTGCAGTATTGTCCGGCCCCGCGCGGCCCGCAGCGCTAGTACTCACGCCTCGCTGTCCTCCTGCTGCTTCCTGCGCGCGGCCTCGGCCTTCCTCTGCTCGTCCGCGAGCCGAGCGAGCCGCGCCTGCTCCTCCGCGCGCCGCCTCTCCTCCGTCTCCGCCACTTTACGCGCCAGCTCTTGCTTTTTCTAAACACAGAGGGGTATTTTGCAAATTAAATATTTGAGTCAAATAGTCCCATGACTTTGGAGTACTTTTTTTCTATTAAATATTGTTCTACAGTATAATGTTTGTTTGTAAATATGGTAAAATAACTCGTTTACTGTATAATTATGGTGAATGATCCCTATAAAGCCTATGAAAAGTATTGTTTTTGTCAAAGCAACCGAAGAAAAGGTGCAGATTTTTGGGTGTCCCACATACATTTTGCTAACTTTGAGGCGAAATTTACGTATAGGTATCTGTCTCCTTTTAGGCCTGAACATGGCTGTTGTGTGAATCGATCATATTATCGTTTACAAAATTTGAACCTTATTTTTTAACCTTATTTTTGTCACATAGATCGAGTCTGTTTTAATAACATAAGCTATGCTGACGACATGGTACTGCTGAGCCCGTCGGTTGGTGGTCTGAGATTGCTTATTGAAAAGTGTGAGTTATATGCCCTGACGCACAACCTTAAATATAATGTAAACAAGAGTGAGTACATGGTATTCAAAGCGGGAAGCAAGTGCCCATCACACATCCCACCCATTCATTTGAATGGCAAGCTGCTGGAAAGGGTTTACTCATTTAAATACCTCGGGCACTTGTTAACCGACGATTTTCGTGACGATGCCGATATTGAGAGGGAGAGGAGGGCCTTAGCCATCAGGGCAAATATGATAGCTCGCAGGTTCAGCCGGTGTACAGCGCAAGTTAAAATAACATTATTTCGTGCGTTCTGTACATCGCTGTACACCTGCAGCTTGTGGACTAGGTACACGCAGCGGGCTATTAACGCCATGCGCGTGCAGTACCATGATGCGTTCAGGGTACTGTTGCGGCTGCCTCGCTACTGCAGTGCGTCGGGCATGTTCGCGGACGCGCACGTGGACGGTTTCCATGCGACGCTGCGCAAGCGCTGCGCCGCGACGCTCCGCAGAGTGCGCGACAGCCGCCACAGTCTCCTGACCGTTGTGGCCGACAGGTGGGACAGTGGCCTGACACGGCATTGGTCCTCTCTGCATTTAAGCCTAGCATATAAGAATATTATTTAAGTTAACCTTAGTATTAGTTTTTACTTTAAGGCACTAACAAAATATGGACAAAATTGGTCTGAAATAAATGCATTTTTTTATTTTTTTTATTTTTTTTTATTTAACGTTTAGTAACAAAATCATAAAATCGCAATTTATTTGCTATTCTCCAAAACCAACGTGGTGGAAAATTCCACCATGTAACGGCGTTTTTACCAATTAGGCAACAAAAAACTACCAAAACAGTTGTGTTTTTATATCACTGGCAACATTTTAAGCCTAAGTAATAACCGTTGTTTAGGTTAGTTGTCAGTTTCGCTTCAAAAATGTGATAAGTTGGACGTGCGTTTCGCTCCACAGTATTTTTTTGACCCAGAAAAGTGACATTCTGCTATTATTTTAGACAAATCTATTGCTTGTATTATTATTACAAATGTGAGACGAGATGTCCCCTGTACCGATTTTCAATATTTGTTCAAATAGTTATTTTTAAGTTTGTGCGATTTTGTCACGCATGGAAAACGAAAAAAAAATCCTACAAAAAAACTATAGCAAGTTCATCGTTTAACGTGTTTAATTGTTTTATGTGGCAATTTAATGCGCATAATAATCCGATTTCACTTGCTCCGAGTTCAATATTAGTGACAGCCCTAGAACATTTTATTTTAATCTTATTTTCTCTAAACATCCGCGTATATATAAAAAAAAATAGGCTTCATTCCAATAATTTGATTATAAATCTTGAAAAATCTAAATATGTACAGTTTAATAACTATGATTTTGACATCACAAGCATACAACAGGTTCCTCAAATAAAATTCCTAGGATTAATCATAGTTGAAAAACTAGACTGGAAGCCACAGATAGATATTGTAACTAACCGAGTTAGTAAATATGTATACGCTCTTAAGCAAGTTAGTAAAGTCACAAGTACTAAAACAGCAATATCCTGCTATTATGCCTATGACGAATCAGCACTACGTTATGGGCTCATACTATGGGGCAACAGTACTAATAGCAATCGAGCATTTGTCGCGTAAAAAAGGTGCTTAAGAGCAATATATAGAATGCGCCCGGATGAGTCTTGCAGACCTCTTTTTAGGAAGCTTAGGATACTACCATTGCCCTCGCTTTATATTTATGAAGTGTGCACAAGCATAAACATATATTTAAATCCGCATGCGACTCTCATCCTCGCTCCTGTCGAGATCCCGACAGACTTCTTCCGGATGCCCCGTCACGAATAGCAAAGCACAAAAAGAGCTTCTTAATCCTCATTGTAAAAATATATAACAAAATACCTATCGAGCTACGGTTCATGAATATAAGGCTTTTTAAGAGGAAACTGCACCAATGGCTTAATGATAAAAAAAAATACTCATTAAAGGATTTTCTATATCTGGACATGTAACACATACATTATTATTCTTATTTACAAGTTTTTAGTCAAAATTATTATTCTGATTAAGTATTTTAAAATTTTAGTGACTATATTTTATTTTATTGACATGTTAAATTAATTAAATTATTCAGGAATTTCTCTTTAAGTATTTTAAATTTGAATGATTGTGATACTTTTATTGACATGTTAAATTAATTAAATTATTTAGAAATTCCTCTTTAAATATTTGAAATTTTAGTGATTGCGATATTTTATTTTATTGACATTTTAAATTAATTAAATTATTAAAGGAATTTCTCTATCTACTCTCATTTTGCATGCCATTTGTTGATAAAATGTGTGTTCTATTGTTAATGTATGCCATCTTATGTACTATCGAACCAACTGAATCATGACCCACCATAGAACCTTGTTACAATGAGCGAACATACGTAAGACCATATGACGTTAATATGTCAGTTAATTGTAACAAGGTTCCATGGTGGGTCAGGATTCAATTTTGACGATATTACTTACCTACCACATTTTAAGCAGAATAAATTACTTACTTACTTAAATATTAAATACTAGCTTCCGCCCGCGACTTCGTCCGCGTGGACCCGGGATAAAAACTATCCCATAAAATATAGGATAGGATCCAGGCTATAAACTATCTTCGTGCAAAATTTCATTCAAATCGGTTCAGCCGTTTAAGCGTGATTGAGTAACAAACATCCAAACATCTAAACTTTCGCATTTATAATATTAGTAGGATTAGGGGACAATCTTACACAAATCGACCTAGTCCCAAACTAAGCAAAGCTTGTACTATGGGTACTAGACGACGATAAACATACTTATATAGATAAATAAATACTTAAATACATAGAAAACATCCATGACTCGGGAACAAATTATTCATGCTCATCACACAAATAAATGCCCTTACCGGGATTCGAACCAGGGACCTCTTGCTTCGTAGTCAGGGTCACTACCAACTAGGCTAAAGCGGTCGTCAGAGACGTTATACAACCAATTATAAGGAATCTAGTTCGACCTAGAAGTGGAAATAAAAAATAAAAACCAAAAAGGTGAAATTAAGACGAGTCACATTTAAGAGCAAGAGAAATCGGATTTAATATGCGCATTCAATTGCCCCTTCGGAGCAAAATGCACATTTGCATTTTGCGAGTAGTGTGCATTTTCCGATTTTGTGCATTTAGCTCCGAAGGGTGAATTGCCACATAAAACAATGCCACGTTAAACTGGCTAGTTTTTTTATAGGAATTAATTTTCGTTCTCCATTTGTGACAGTCACATAAACTAAAAAAATCTATTTAAAAAAATATTAAAAATCGGCACAGGGGACATCTCGTCTCGCATTTCTAATGATAGAAGCAATAGATTTGTCTAATAAAAGGAGAATGCCACTTTTTTGGGTCAAAACAAACACTGTGCGCCGTCATGAGTACAGACGAAAAGTAAAAGACATCAACGACCAAACAAGAAAAGTTGGCTGCCCTTCATTTTAGCAGGGCTTAGATTTTCAATAGATGTATCTATTTACTTTGACCTAGATGTACTTTGTAAAGTTTGTTTAATTAGTTCAGTTGACTCGTAGAAAAAGTATTGTATACCATAGTTATACAGGGTGTTTGGCATTACGTGTGCCGAAAGACTAGGGTGGGTAATTAGGGTCACTTGCAACACATTTTGGGCCAATTAACACACAAGTGTTAATTGGCCCAAAATGTGTTGCAAAATGTGTTTTTAGGGTTAATAAAAAAATAAGTAGACGTTACTTGCAAATAGTTTTGACTTTGATAGAGCCGTACAACATTACACATTACAATAAAGTAAAAAATTAGGCTCTACCACTTTTTTTTAAAATTCAAGTTGAAACGCGTAAGCATATAGAAATTTTCAAAATTATTTTAAAAGAATACATAAAAAATACCAGTGGACACAAAAAAATTGTGGAGGCCGGAAAATATAGCTAATGACCCAACCTACCTGCCGTTTTAATTTGGCAAACGATGGAGCAAACACCCTGTATAATTTCTGTATGATTATTTATGTGTATGTTTAGTCCCCAGGGCAAAATTTTTAGGTGCACTCCACAGATCCGTAAATACAAATCTCCCCCCACTCGACATCGGCAAAGTGCCCGAGTAGCAAAAATCCACATCTGCCACGTCACGTGACTGCCCGTCTTGAAGCGAAACCACCGGCACACTCAGTAAGTGTTAAACTTTTAGTAAATTATAAGTGGCTAGGTTTATGACCAACAAATCGTGAGGCGTCAAGGACGGCCGAAAGGTCGCGTTTTGAACAGTGGTACTTGACTGAAAAAGCATACATTATATGACGATTGCATAAAATACCATTTTATACTCGTCGACCTTAATGTTTGAATGAAGACTTCGTACACCAAACTATAATCACATACAATTTTTCTATGGAGCTCCCAACTCAACATTCAGCTCTATCGGTTGAAGATGTCTGCCTCAAAATTCAATTGCAAGATTTCACCCGGACAAACATAAAAGCAACGCAAGAGGTTAAATAATCACAATGTTTTAAGTGTCTAAGAGGGGGGATGATTGCAAGTTAATTAAATGCTTGTTATATAATAAAGGCGAGATAAAAATACGCAATGTCTTGCTCCAACGTATGACATCGCCGGCCGGCATCGAAGTAGTGACCGAGCAGTATTAAGTGCTGGGAGTTGAACAGTTGCTGTATACATGTCATGAGAAATCCTCTGCATTTTGTCTGGAGGGAACCGTCTCAGAGAGACTAAGCGTCTATTTTGTTAAGTTTAAAAATTTGTTATTATGGAAACAAAATACAATTTTCACACTCTATCGGCGTCACTCACCCTTTCTGCCTCCTTCATCCTTTCTAGTTTCCCTTGGTCGGCGTGAGCTTGTTTTTCCATCCTGTAAATTGAAAATCAAAATGGAATAAAATATGGTTCTGAAGTGACGGTTATGCTGTAAAAAGACGGCCCAATAATCCACGTCCAACCACCTTTCTCAGTCCCTTTTTATGCGTGCGACGCCGATTTTTGACTGTATATTATAAAGATCCCATTAAAAATCTCTACAAAGAACTTTGGAACTATCTAGCCTTACTTTAGGTACTCTTATAGGTTGTATACCGAGAAAGAGCATATAGTCAATGAAATATACCTGTCTCTAGCCTGAGCCTGCAGCGCGGCTCTTCGCTCCTTGTCGGCGGCCTCTCGCGCCGCGGCGGCGGCGGCCATTTTCTCTTCGCGTTTTCTAAAAAAAAAAAACACAAAAAAAATGACTAAACTATTGCCTGCACTAATTTCCCATCTTGTACCTTGGTACTTTTGGCGTTCCTGCATCTCCTGCTTGGCCTCAAGCATAGCCTTCTACTTCCTACTCGTTGTAATTGCCTAGTTAGTAAGTATCATGGCGCACTCGGCTAAATACTTCAAAATCTTCAATGAGTTTTTCGGGACTTATGTGCGGATTATTTACCATTAGCTTTTCGGTGAAGGAAAACATCGTGAGGAAACCGGTACTAATCCCATTAAGGTCTAGTTTTCCCTCTGGGTTGGACGGTCAGATGGCAGTCTTCACCTTCGTATAACCAGAGGAAATGACAAATCTTTGGATTAGGTGTCAAAGCGGAATCCTTTAGGGCACAACCGGGATTAACGCGAGAAGAATGATGACTTGGCTAAATACTTCAGATAAGATGATTACGTCCCAGAACGAGCGCATAGAGCCAAGGCGCAAACAACGCTAGTGCTTTCAACCTTGTGCTTTCTTCCTCAAAAGCTTGCACCAATACCATAGGGGAGACCTAATCTGCTCGACTTCGTTAGCTCGGGCACGTTGAGAGAATGGGAGAGGATCGCGCCGCCAACAGAATATACCCGGGGCGTCCAAGTGGTCGACGCCTGATCCGGCGACCAAGGTGTCGCAAGATAGGCGAAGTCTAAAGGCCCGGCGACCAAGGTGTAGCAAGACAGGCAAAGTCTAAAGGCCCGGCGACCAAGGTGTAGCAAGACAGGCGAAGTCTAAAGGCCCGGCGACCAAGGTGTAGCAAGACAGGCAAAGTCTAAAGGCCCGGCGACCAAGGTGTAGCAAGACAGGCAAAGTCTAAAGGCCCGGCGACCAAGGTGTAGCAAGACGGGCAAAGTCTAAAGGCCCAGCGACCAAGGTGTCGCAAGATAGGCGAAGTCTAAAGGCCCGGCGACCAAGGGGTCGCAAGATAGGCGAAGTCTAAAGGCCCGGCGACCAAGGTGTCGCAAGATAGGCGAAGTCTAAAGGCCCGGCGACCAAGGTGTCGCAAGATAGGCGAAGTCTAAAGGCCCGGCGACCAAGGTGTAGCAAGACAGGCAAAGTCTAAAGGCCCGGCGACCAAGGTGTAGCAAGACAGGCAAAGTCTAAAGGCCCGGCGACCAAGGTGTAGCAAGACAGGCAAAGTCTAAAGGCCCGGCGACCAAGGTGTAGCAAGACAGGCAAAGTCTAAAGGCCCGGCGACCAAGGTGTAGCAAGACAGGCAAAGTCTAAAGGCCCGGCGACCAAGGTGTAGCAAGACAGGCGAAGTCTAAAGGCCCGGCGACCAAGGTGTAGCAAGACAGGCAAAGTCTAAAGGCCCGGCGACCAAGGTGTAGCAAGACAGGCAAAGTCTAACGGCCCGGCGACCAAGGTGTAGCAAGACGGGCAAAGTCTAAAGGCCCGGCGACCAAGGTGTAGCAAGACAGGCAAAGTCTAAAGGCCCGGCGACCAAGGTGTAGCAAGACAGGCAAAGTCTAAAGGCCCGGCGACCAAGGTGTAGCAAGACAGGCAAAGTCTAAAGGCCCGGCGACCAAGGTGTAGCAAGACAGGCGAAGTCTAAAGGCCCGGCGACCAAGGTGTAGCAAGACAGGCAAAGTCTAAAGGCCCAGCGACCAAGGTGTCGCAAGATAGGCGAAGTCTAAAGGCCCGGCGACCAAGGGGTCGCAAGATAGGCGAAGTCTAAAGGCCCGGCGACCAAGGTGTCGCAAGATAGGCAAAGTCTAAAGGCCCGGCGACCAAGGTGTAGCAAGACAGGCAAAGTCTAAAGGCCCGGCGACCAAGGTGTAGCAAGACAGGCAAAGTCTAAAGGCCCGGCGACCAAGGTGTAGCAAGACAGGCAAAGTCTAAAGGCCCGGCGACCAAGGTGTAGCAAGACAGGCGAAGTCTAAAGGCCCGGCGACCAAGGTGTAGCAAGACAGGCAAAGTCTAAAGGCCCAGCGACCAAGGTGTCGCAAGATAGGCGAAGTCTAAAGGCCCGGCGACCAAGGGGTCGCAAGATAGGCGAAGTCTAAAGGCCCGGCGACCAAGGTGTCGCAAGATAGGCGAAGTCTTAAGGCCCGGCGACCAAGGTGTAGCAAGACAGGCAAAGTCTAAAGGCCCGGCGACCAAGGTGTCGCAAGATAGGCGAAGTCTTAAGGCCCGGCGACCAAGGTGTCGCAAGATAGGCGAAGTCTAAAGGCCCGGCGACCAAGGTGTAGCAAGACAGGCAAAGTCTAAAGGCCCGGCGACCAAGGTGTCGCAAGATAGGCGAAGTCTAAAGGCCCGGCGACCAAGGTGTAGTAAGACAGGCAAAGTCTAAAGGCCCGGCGACCAAGGTGTCGCAAGATAGGCGAAGTCTAAAGGCCCGGCGACCAAGGTGTAGCAAGATAGGCGAAGTCTTAAGGCCCGGCGACCAAGGTGTCGCAAGATAGGCGAAGTCTAAAGGCCCGGCGACCAAGGTGTAGCAAGACAGGCAAAGTCTAAAGGCCCGGCGACCAAGGTGTCGCAAGATAGGCGAAGTCTAAAGGCCCGGCGACCAAGGTGTAGCAAGACAGGCAAAGTCTAAAGGCCCGGCGACCAAGGTGTCGCAAGATAGGCGAAGTCTTAAGGCCCGGCGACCAAGGTGTCGCAAGATAGGCGAAGTCTAAAGGCCCGGCGACCAAGGTGTAGCAAGACAGGCAAAGTCTAAAGGCCCGGCGACCAAGGTGTAGCAAGACAGGCAAAGTCTAAAGGCCCGGCGACCAAGGTGTCGCAAGATAGGCGAAGTCTTAAGGCCCGGCGACCAAGGTGTCGCAAGATAGGCGAAGTCTAAAGGCCCGGCGACCAAGGTGTAGCAAGACAGGCAAAGTCTAAAGGCCCGGCGACCAAGGTGTCGCAAGATAGGCGAAGTCTTAAGGCCCGGCGACCAAGGTGTCGCAAGATAGGCGAAGTCTAAAGGCCCGGCGACCAAGGTGTAGCAAGACAGGCAAAGTCTAAAGGCCCGGCGACCAAGGTGTCGCAAGATAGGCGAAGTCTAAAGGCCCGGCGACCAAGGTGTAGCAAGACAGGCGAAGTCTTAAGGCCCGGCGACCAAGGTGTAGCAAGACAGGCGAAGTCTTAAGTCCCGGCGACCAAGGTGTCGCAAGATAGGCGAAGTCTTAAGTCTCGGCAACCAAGGTGTCGCAAGACAGGCAAAGTCTAAAGGCCCGGCGACCAAGGTGTCGCAAGATAGGCGAAGTCTAAAGGCCCGGCGACCAAGGTGTCGCAAGATAGGCGAAGTCTAAAGGCCCAGCGACCAAGGTGTCGCAAGATAGGCGAAGTCTAAAGGCCCGGCGACCAAGGTGTCGCAAGATAGGCGAAGTCTTAAGGCCCAGCGACCAAGGTGTAGCAAGACAGGCAAAGTCTAAAGGCCCGGCGACCAAGGTGTCGCAAGATAGGCGAAGTCTTAAGGCCCGGCGACCAAGGTGTCGCAAGATAGGCGAAGTCTTAAGGCCCGGCGACCAAGGTGTCGCAAGATAGGCGAAGTCTTAAGGCCCGGCGACCAAGGTGTCGCAAGATAGGCGAAGCCCAAAGGCTAGATTTAAACAGGTATTTTTTTGATAGAAATTTGTATTTATGGCAACTCTTACCGTTTCTGCATCTCCTTCTTAGCCTCAAGCATGGCCTCCTTCTTGGTGCGCGCGTCGTGCTGTCTTTGTTCCTCGCGCGCCTTGCTGATGGCGGCGGCTTTGGACGCGGATGCCGGCATAGTCTTCACTGGCGGCAGTTTCGCCACGGGCTTTGATGCTGAACTTGATATCTGTGGATGAAGCAATAAACGGTTATTATTAACATTTAGATTTGTGAATAACATTTATTACCCACGAAGGAACGGAGAAGGTTAAGAAAGGCTAGTACTATGGGTATTAGACGACGATATACGTACTTATATGGAGAAATAAATACTCATCTAACACACTTGAACAAATATTTGATATTTTGAGGTCAAGCACCAGTTACCTAAGCGAAAGTGGCAAATGTCTGATCAGATTAGGAGTTCTGAATACTTCCTTCCTTTCTATTTATCCGAATTTGCCTAAAAGACCACTGGTACAGAATGCTTTATGGCATTAAATCCGCACTTTGTACTACAAGTTCTCGTTTTGTACAATAAAGATTAAAATAGTAATAATATTAAGCTACGGTAGCCTAGCGGTTCAGGCATGCGGCTGTCAAACGGCAGTTGTGTGTTCGAATCCCGGCTTGTACCAATGAGTTTTTCGGAACTTATGTACGGAATATCATTTGATATTTACCGTTGGCTTTTCGGTGAAGGAAAAACATCGAAACCTGCATACATCCACGAAGAAATTCAAAGGTGTATGTGACGTCCCCAACCCGCACTGGGCCAGCGTGGGGACTACTGCCCGTTCCCTCTCATCCATGCGAGGAGGGCTGTGCCCAGCAGTGAGACGGTATATAGGCTGATTTATTATTATTATTTATTATAATATTACTCACCTGAGTGGTCTTGCCGTTGAAAATCATGCTGTTCATCTTGCTAAGTGTGTCTGCGGAGAGCACCTGCTTTGGTATCATTTTGTCTGGCGGCGTACTATTTTCTGTAGCAGCGTCCTGTTGAGTAAAATCACTCAATAGAGTTTAGTTCAAAACCGACCTAGCAGTCAACATTCTTCTCTTCATTTGAAGGTTTATGGCAGAGATAATTATTTAACTACTATCATACCTTTTTCGCCATGGCCCTCGTTTTCGTCCTTGTGGTTCTGGCGGCCATCTCTTCAAACTGCTGCACTTTGGCTTTCACTGCCGAACTGTAACATTTACTTTCGTTAATTACTTTTTCAGTCGTTAATGTAACCTATAAAAATAAGTTATGGGTTGGTCAAAATTAAGGTACTTTGTGAAACCAGTCTGCTTTTGGGTTAAGTTTTGTTTTTGTTATCCATAACACAAAATTTCTCTCATTTTAAAACTACGTGTTGGATTGTGACGAAACTTTGCATATACAATGACATGAGGTATATCTATGTCTGTAATTAGTTTATATGGTTACAGTTTATAAAACAAACGAAATACAGCAAAAACAAGTTTTGTATGAAAAACTTAAATTCGCTGTTTTTTTTAACTATGGTATCAGAAGCTACATAAACGAATTACATACCCTATGTCATTGTACATGCAAAGTTTCGTTACACTCCAACACGTCGTTTTAAAATGAGAGCGTAACTACGTTTGTATGGATAATCGAGCTTACTGCGGACTCTCAAAATTAGTTTGTCCTTATCTGTCACGTTGATATTTGTGTTCGTAAGAAAGGGACAAAGCTCATTTTATTTAGCAGAGGCATTTTAAGTTTTATGAATAAGGGGGTTAATGTTTTGTATTAAGTCTTATATTTTACTTTTTATATACTCGTAATTATAGTAAAAACCTAATATAAATAAAGATAATGATAATGATGAATGCTTACGGCATTAAGTCCGCCTTTTGTACGATAAGTTGTTCTTTTGTGCAATAAAGATTAAATAAATCAATTTTTTTTTTCGGACATAAGTATCCATATGTGTTGTAAGTATACATTAGCTCAACTTAGCAGCTAGGGTTATGTTATATACGTTCAAAATCATTGAATCCTAATAGAGTTAAATGATTCATCCCCTGGCATAGTGTTCCAGTGCCTAGTTGGTTAGTGAAAGACGGACACTCACGAGGGCTCTTGTAGTTGGTCGTCCTTCTGCGGCGTGCCGCACTCCTGCTCGCTGTTGTCGTCGGTCAGCAGCGACAGGTCGTCTGTCAGGTTGGCCGTCGCCGCGTCTGTCGCCGACAAATTGCACAAATCACGAAATGGACCTTTGAATCTTAGTATGATGTGGACCGACAACACAATTTTTTTTTTTTAATACTATGACGGTGGCCCATGGACGCTTACTACTCCAGAAAATAAGCGTAAGCGCGTTGCCGACTCTTTACGGATTTGAGGATTCATCGTGTTGCTAGCTGTCAAGCAGATCACGTGCAGTCCCCTTACTCTTAACGCAGCACATTTTCGGCATCTCAGGCCACCTTACTCTCCACCAGGAACGCATATGTACAGTCAAGATCATATGGTCAGTAGCAGCCAAACTAGCCAAATAAATAAATAAATATTTGGGGACAATGTTACACAAATCGATCTAGTCCTAAACTAAGCAAAGCGTGTACTATGGGTACTAGACGACGATATACATACTTGAGACGTGTTGCGGCAAATATATCGCAACATGTCTTTATAGGAGCAAGGGTGTGTTATGATACGGCAATGTTGATTGTCCTAACTTATTTAGTCAAATTTCTTTTAGTATTCCCAGGAGGAAGTTTAGGCACTTTCGCCCCATTAGTATTATTTCAACACAATTGCTCGTAACGTACCTCTTATTGTATCGCTTTTAGGCTCATAATCCTGGATATTAAACACGCGTGTTTTATAACATTACGACACTTGTGTGTTATGGTTATATCCCGATTAAGTCACGTTGGCACCTTGCAGCAAGATGTATGCATGCACACGGTGCATTCTTAAATTAACCAGATTGTACAGAATGTACAGCTTTTTTTTTAATTCTCGGCAAATGGATTCTTACTCGACTAAACAAATTAAATCCTTTTTGTTAATTAATTGACTATTTCTTTTTGGATATGATATAGAAATGTTTAATTTAGTACAACATTTCACTTCTGATCACATTTTACATGAATTAATAAAGATAACATTTTAAAACGAAAATATTTATTTTATTTTGTATTGGCTGTTTAGAGATTTCATCTAAGTCTGGCTGAAAACATGCGCGCGCACTGCGCAAACTTCACGAAAAAAAACTGTTGCGCGCCATTATAGGTTATTTCACAGCACGTTTCACAGATATTTTGCAAACATTGCTAATGCGTGTTTGGTTATTAACAAAAATATTGACTCGTGGCGACTATAGAAAAGTGATGAAAAGAATGGATGCCACTGGAAATTCTTGGCCATGTATACAAAATGTGAGTAAAAAGCTGTTGCCATTAATAAGTAAAGAATATAACTTGGCAGGCCTATAAAAATTTCATCTTAAGAAAAGGATTTTTTCCTCGCAAAATGTGTTGAAAAACGTCGTATGAAACGCGTGCGCTTTGATAATTACATCCTCGGCTCTCTTATCACGCTCACCTACGGCTCGCGTGATAATTCCGCCTCTGATGTGATTATCAACATACCTCACTTGTATCACAATGTACTATTAAGCCTTCTGCTAAATATAGGAAAAACAGTTTTTTCGGCAGGACAGGCACGAGTCTTAACAGAGTTATAGTTCATTTAGATTTTGATATACGCAATGATAGCATATCAGTAATTAGAAATAAGTTAATCCGATTTTATATGGGCGATACTTAAAATAGCGCAGGTTCGGGTTCGGGTTTAGTTTATTAAAATCATGATTCAAGTAATGTACGTAGGTACTTACTATATCTTTGATCTATTTTGTGTTGTAGTGTATAGTAATATTTCCCGCTGTTGGCTCACCATGCATGTATAAATAAATAAATAATAGCGCCTATAATCCATTTCAGATTGTAAGTCGGGTGACAGCTGTCATCTCAGTACAGTTTATGCCATTAAACGTCAAATATGGCGTAAGCTGTACTAAGATGACAGCTGTCACTGGACTCTTCCGATCTGAAATAGATTATAGTGGCATAATTGTGACTGAAAGTAGCCAAATATTACGACTGCGTTCTTCTGTAAGGTGGGTAGTGTATTTCAATGTGTGTATGAATTTTGTGAATTTGCAATGATGTTACCTTTATCTATGACGACAGTTGAGTCCACGATTTTCGGCTGCGGTTTGTCCAACACCATCGTGTCTCGGTTAATCTTGTCTAACACGACGGTTTCATTCATAGCAATCTGAAAAATAAATGATTAATGATTATACACACAATGTTGTTTGGGTAGATGTCGTGTTTTCACGCAAAAATATCAGACGCAAGTACCATAAATCGTTCGGCAAATACACACTTTGTATTATATTACAGCTTCAATTCTGTTCTGTTTATGTATTTTTAAATCGTCTTTTTATGTAAAATTGCGTTGAAATTAAATTTCTATTTTATTCTATTCAATTGTGTAGTTTTACGATCAATTAAAGATGTCATTGAAATAGTAAATTGTGCCTCAAGGGAGCAAAGTAATATATTTACGACGAGGTCGGTATTTGAATCCTGAGTGAAGCGAAAGATTCTACAATCTTGAAGAATCTTGAGCAAAACAAGGGATTCAAGTGTTTACGCCCAAGTTGACCATTAAACAAGGAATAGAACAAGTGCAATTGATCCATCATTTGAGGGCAACAATGACTCTTAAATTGCAGGTATGAAAATGTTTTTTTTTTTTCAGATCAAATGTCCAACTTTTCAATGCCTATACTTACCGCGGTCTTCCCGTCCGTGTGGTCATACACTCCATTAGTGAGCACAACAGTCTTATCCATACTAATAGTAACAGTTGTGTTCATGTGGCTTATAACCTGCGTCTCCTCCAAGCTGATCGCCTCTTGCAGTTTAGACTTTGCTGCCTTCTTCTTAGAGCCCTTTTTGGATTGCATGGAGTCGTCGGATGATATAGTGGTGTCGGTTTTGGTCTTTTTGACCGTTTTTTGTGGTATGGCTGGGGATTGAGTGTCGGGTATGGATATTCTTTCTTGTTTGGGGATTATTATTTCCGGTTCTGGGGTAGGTTCCTTTGGTTGTGGTGTTTCTTCCTTTTCCCTGGAAAATTTGATTGTCAGTAACTTTCAGAGCTACTAAATAAGTTTACATTTACTTTTTTTTTTTTCATACACACGGTTTTTATTTTAGTTTTCATACACACATCATTTGTTGTTTATATAATAGAATATATAAGATTGCAAAATTGTCTAGATAGTCAAACCTGACACCTACTTCTTGTACCTTAGTGGGGACTAGTGGGGAGGTAGATGGATGTTTAGTCGTATTTACGTAGTTTTAAGTCTTCATATACATTAATCTCTGTTTGTTCTACAAATAAATAAATCACGTAAGTTTATATAATACTTATAATCGGTTACGAATCATGATACTTACGCGGCTTTCTTCCCTCGCCTAGTTCTCTTGGGCCTCGGTTTGTCTGTCGGCGATCCTGCGTATACTTTAGATTATAAACACATATTTATGGTCAATAGAATGTGGAAACATGTTTATAACACACTCTGCAGGCAATTCCTTCCTTCCCGGCTTTAGTAGTAATGTATTATTAAGGTACAAGTTGGAATCAGACTGCAGACAGCGGCAGGAGACATACATTTGTATTATTAATAATAATAAACCATTTATTTCAAGCATCTAAGGCGCACAGTTACAAATACCTTAAAGGCGAAAGGGTGTCTATTTCTTTACTGAAATCCATTTAGTGCATTCTATTGATCACAAATCCATACTAATATTATAAATGCGAAAGTATGTCTGCCTGTCTGTTACCTCTTCAAGCTTAAACACCTGAACCGATTTAGATGAATTTTGGTATAGAGATAGTCAGAGTCCCGGGGAAGGACATAGGATAGTTTTTATTCCGGAAATCATCCCCTAAGGGGGTGAAAGGGGGGGAGTTTGTATGGAGCTGCGATATAACGAGTTCCACGCCGACGGAGTCGCGGGCAGAAGCTAGTCATAAATAAATATAGATTTTATTTAAAATTGTAACAGTATTTATGAATTTTAACAAGTCTTGGTGAATTTGAAAATTAAAAGAAGTTACCTAAATCGAATTAGCGGTAAAGGTTATCAAGGTTTATCATGAATGCATCACTCACCAATGCCATTTTCTAAGGGGGGTTGTGTATTTTCCGTGTCAGTGGTCGACGATTCTGATACTTTCTGTGAAAATATAAATATATCAAATCGAGTTCTGTAGCTACATAGGTTTTAGTTTATGGTACAAAGTAATAGTGATAGATAACTGTAAAACTCATTCTTGTATAAAAAGGTATTTTCAAAAGTTATATTGTTAAGCTTTTTCTCAAGAGCATATTGAGTTAAACTCGTAATGATTCAAGCTGACTTCGTTAAGAGTCCGCAGTAAGCTCGGCCGAATTTCACCTTTCCATACAAACGGCGTTCTCATTTAAAACGTGTTAAGATTGTGACGAAACTTTGCATATACAATGACATGAGGTATCTATGTATGTAATTAGTTTATATGGTTCCAGTTTATATAACAAACGAAATTCAGCAAAAACAAGTTTTGTATGAAAAACTTAAATTCGCTGTATTTTTTTTACTATGGTATCTGAAGCTACATAAACTAATTACAGTAACATGCTTAAAATAAAGTAATAAATAGCGCGATGCTCTGTGCAAGTTGTAACTTGTTACACGCTGAAGGTAGGTTTTGATAGAAACATGCGATAGTTTTAGTTAACATAATAGTTTTTTAACATAATTTTGCAATGACATTTTTATTTTAATTATTCATACGTAGATTGAATTAAACATAATTCATTGCTTTGTAGTTTGTTATTTATAATAATAATAATAATAAATAATAAAATTCTTTATTGCAACTATAAACACAGGTACATAATAGTTGAAGCCCCGGCTTTCAAAGTAGGTTTCCCTGTGTCTCAAAAGCCGGTTCCTTCCTTGATACAGGCATTATAAATAGTTACAACATTCATTTGTACAAGACAAGTATTTTTTTTAAAATAAATGTTAATCTTAGGTAGAATGCAACATGCATGTGTGTGTGTGTGTGCGCGTGTGTGTGTGTGTGTGTGTGTGTATGAGCATTTGTTTTAAGATATTATAGTAAGCAGTTCCTCTGACTCCATATACTTTATCGACTTCAACCAGGAGTTAATTTTGTGTTTAAATTGAAAGTTACTTAATTTATTTATTTTACACATTTTCATTATTTTATTGTATAGGTAAGGAGCTAAGAAATCAAAATGTCTCTTTGCGCATGCACTGTAGCAGCGTGGTACTGGATATCGTACTAGTCTTTTTTCACCAATTACTATGGTAGGAGCTATTAACTTGTGGTATCTTCGAAGACTTTGAAATATGAAAAGTTTACGTACACTCAATACTTCGGCTAGATCAAAAAGAATTTTAGTAGGCTATCTATATGGGAGGTAGAACATAACCTTCAGAACTGCTCGCTGGGCGCGTTCTAGTTCAATGAGGTACGTTTTAGGAGCGCCACCCCATGAACAGATACAATAAGATAGTACACTTTTGCAGAGTGCATCGTATGTCTGAATTAAGAGTTCACGATCTGCCGCCTGTCGTAGGTTTTTAAAAACAAATATTAGTTTGCGGATTCTGTTAGTTGTAGAAGATATATGAGGCTCCCATCGTAATCTGTCGTCTATGACAACACCAAGATACTTGATCGTGTCTACTCTGGATAACACACCGCAGTTACAGTCGTTTACGCCGCTTTCGACTGGCACTCGTCTGTTGCAGGGGTATGTATGAATTTTGATGTAGTCAAGGATGGAGCCAGGATCTTTTACAGACGTTTTACTGAAGCAGAGATACTTGGTTTTACTTATGTTAAGGTTTAAAAGATTGTCTTCAAGCCAAGAAGTTATCTTAATTAAACCAGATTCTACTAGATGTTTGGCTTCTGCCCACGTTTTGCCATGAAACACTAATGCCGTGTCATCAGCGAACATTAAAAGATTGGCACCTATAAGACTGGCTTTACAAAGGTCATTTATATAAGCTAGAAACAACGAGGGGCCTAGGGTGCTTCCCTGCGGTACGCCGTAATTGCAAATTTGTTCGTTGCTAACGTAATTACAGACACGCACCTTTTGGGCGCGGTCACTGAAGTAGCTCTGAAACCATGCAAGAGGCGTTCCACGGATCCCCATGTTTTGCAACCTAGCCAGCAATATGGGAATGGACACCGTATCGAACGCCTTTTGCAGGTCTAAAAAGACAGCTATACAATTATCGCCAGCATCTAAGTGTGAGGTTATAAGAGAAGTTAGTGCTAGGACTGCGTCTTCGGTGGAGCGACCAGATCTAAAGCCATATTGATTGCTATGTAGAATATTTTCTGATTCCATATACTGTTTTAAGCGTTTATTTACAACTTTCTCTAGTATCTTGGAGAAGGTGGCAAGCAAAGAGATTGGTCTGTAATTAGATGGGAAAGATTTGTCGCCGGTTTTAAAAATGGGAGATATAACTGAGGTTTTAAATATTGTGGGAAATATTCCAGACGAAAGACTTAGATTAAACAGATGAGTAAGTGGTTCAATTAGATATTGGCATGCGGACTTAATTATATTAATAGGAACGGTATCCCATCCAGGTGCCTTGCTGCTTTTGAGATTAATAATGATAGAGCGAACCTCCCCAGGATCCGTTGGGAGCAAAACCATTGAACTTAAAGGTGAGTTTTTAGAGCTTACTAAATTTGCTAAGTCTTCGTCCGTTTTACCTATTTTGTTTAATGTTGTATCAGCTAGGCTGCGCCCTACAGACGAAAAATATTTATTAATAACATCAAGTGACTCAATAGGGTCATCTTTAACTTTTAGAAGTTCTGAGTTAGTTGATTTAGATTGGTTAAGATTACAGATCTCTTTAATAGTTTTCCATGTCTTCTTAGGGTTATTTTTGAACTTAGTTAGTTTATCACGATAATATTCTTTTTTGACAGATTTAAGTATTTTATTACGCCAATTTCTCTACGATATATATTTTAAGAGAAACTCATTATTGTCTGGGTTCTTTTTCGATTTTTTATGAAGTTTTTCTCTAACTCGAATAGATTTAACGATACCTATTGTAATCCAAGGTTTTAAGGGTCTCTTTTTCTTGGGGAGACTATTTAATGTGGTGTTGGCTCTAATAACGTCTTGTACTTTAATAGTGATTGATTCTGCTGCAATATTTACATCGTTGATATCGTAAAAGTGGTCCCAAGACAGTTCTTTCAGCTGGTCCACTATTTTGCTAGTATTATTAATAGCGTTTTTGTAGACCCTCTGGCAACTAGGTTTAACAATATTCTTTATATGAAGTAGTACAGGACTATGATCAGTTAAAGGGTCAAAAACAAGTGATAACACGTCACTACTTGTTTTTACCATAAAGTGGTCAATACAAGTTTTCAACCTAGTTGGTCGTGTCACAGCTTGTCGCAGCCCGTGAGTAGCCATTAACAACAAATAATCAGCCGAGTGGATCGTAATATTATCCGGCATTACATCTATATTTATGTCCCCGGTGAATATAATATGTCTGCTGTTAGTGGAATGCAGTATGTTATCCAGAGAGTTGAGATATTCCGAAGGGTTGTTACATGGGGGTCGGTATGAACAAATAATTGTTAGGCTGTTAGTCAGTAGAAGAGTTAGACAATTTCCATCTTGAATATTAGGTTCAGAGCACGAGGAATTCAAAGATTCTCTAACGTATGCGATGACGCCATCGTTTTTGTTAATAGTAAACGTAGTATGGTATGATGTATAATTGTTTATCCAACATTCTGTCAACACAATAACATCAATCTCAGTGTTAAGATTTGTGATAAAAACAAGTAATTGATCTAAATTGCGATTAACACTTCGGATATTTACTGACAGAATATTAATTGCATTTAGGTAATTACCGGGGTCAAGTAACGTCGAACATTCCGACGGGTCTTCTATGTAGGTGCACTGTAGATCTCCAGTGGCATCAATTTCATTTATTAGATTAAGCTGATCAGACATAATTAAGGTTTGAAGGGTTAGTGGGACCGGTGGAGTTGAACCTTTTAATGGTTGGAGTGTTTCCAGGACGAGTATGGCAAAACATTGCAGGTGTGTATCGGCAAGGGCCAAAACGTAGAACTTCATATATACGAGGTTTACTTGTACTGTAATGGAAGGTGGTGCATATTGTTGATGTTTTCGTTGTGATAGTAACTAATGTGGTTTTATGGTGACATTCGTGATAATAATAAATGTGGATGTAGTTTGTAAGTGTGTAAGCGTCCTGTGGAAATATGATTACATAAGTCAAAAATGTGCTCAGTGTGTATTGGGGACTAACTAGTCATTTTGTACGATTTTTTATGGTGGCAAAGTCGGTCTCAGTAGTTATTCTGTGTGCAGGCGAGCCTTCCGCACGCCGCAGGTACACTACTCCTCGCGAGGTCCAGCAGAAGCAGAACCTATTTTCCGACGCGAAGTCTCTTGCCTGACGAAATAATTTCCTTGCTTGGAGTGTAAGGGACTCGCAGATGTAGATGCGTTTGTCCTGGTCATTTATTCCAGCAGTCTTGGTGTTAAGCTGGTTACCGGCATGTTTTTTGCTGTAGTTTTTGTAGGCTGCTAGAACACTCTCTTTTTTGGAAACAGTTGTAAACTCCACCATTATTGGTTTATTGTTCTCGTTGTGGGTGTTTATCCGGTGCAGGTCTTTTATTTCAGACTCATCACTGCTCACGCCCATAACGGTACAAATTTGTTTTACTGTCGTGTGAAGGTCTTTTTTAGTTTCATTCTGAGCCTTCGGAACGTTCCGGATTTCTATTTCAGCTGAACGAGATCTTCTTTCCTGCTGGTCCAGTTTGCTTTCCAGTGATGAAATATATTTTTGCGTTTCAATCCGTTCTGTTTTCATTTTCTCAACCTCTTCGTGGATTTCGTCATACTTGTGACTCAGAAACTCTATAGATTCTAATATATCGGCATTCTGCACCCGGATGTCGGCGACAGATTTTTGTATCGACGTTAGTTTACTGTCCTGCTTTTCCGTGAAGGCCTCCAACATGCTCTTCATGTCTTCCATGTATGCCTGCATGACACCGGCCTCCTCGCTGACGTATTTGCGTTTGTTACGCATTGTAATTTTGTCTAGCGCCGAGTCCGACCCTGCGTGTTGCATTTTTGTTGGCTGGAGTGAAGCGCCCGCACCTGCGGCGCCTGTCTCGCTCGCAGCGTTTGTATCTGCGATAGCAGGCGCGGCGGAGCCGGCGGGTGCCCGAGTCACCGGAGTAGTAGGTGGAGTACGTTTAGGTGGCATACTTGCTTAGATCTGCTACGCAATCGGCTACGGCGTAGCGCGTCTCGTTGCGCGTAGCTGAAGTAATCGGCAGAGGTCGGGAGCAGCCGGAGCACGGCGTCTCGTCACCAGGCGCGAGCGAGAGGCAAATTATCAGGTACCTCTCTTTTCCTCGGGGGGAGCGGGGCGCTGCATGCAAGCGCGGCCGGTCAGCACGGGTGAATTAAATTTGTTTTGTATTGCACACGACAACGTGCTTTAATGCAATTACGGTGAGTGCGATAATCCGTTCAAAATTAAAACTATTTTTTGAGTAAAATTGTGCGCGCGTCTGCTTTCAACGGAGTCATGGACGGAAGGGGATTTATTCACCCTTCTTTTTACTTTTGTTCTTTCCTTACCTATGTTCATCTGTGCTAAAATAATATCCGGTATCCGGCCAGATACCTTGGCACTATTCAGTATTTAGCCGGATACTAAAATTGTGGTCCGATACCAGATATCCATTGCATCTCTAATTATAACTGCAGATCTTCTAAATCATTGGTATAATTTGTGTGAGACAACAGGCAATAGAGAAGTCATCATTCTAGTGTTTTCCCGGTAGTGTGCTACACAAGTCCGGGGTCTAGGGCGGAGGGACTAGTGATGGGTGACAGAGAAGTATAGATGAATAGGTTTGTCAAAATTTTTTTGGTACAGGCTTTGATTGTCAACCGTACTTTTCTGGATACCGTCATCAACGACTGGTCGAGATGATTCTAATGAACCACCTAACGTAATCAAACTCAACGGGGTTATGTCTTTTAAGTCCTGAATTTCCATGGCCATCTTCGTTTCCATCATCAATCTGCTCGATGGTACCATAATATTGAATCGTCATCGAAACTGTACTTCAACCCAACATTTCAGCTCAAATGCTTGAAGAGAACTTTAAAATTGAGTTGTATGATTTCACCCGAACAAACATAGTTACATAGATTGCAAGTCAAATAAAAGCTCGTAAAAGAAATGCTGTGCCGATCCCGCGTAAACGGGACAAGGCTAAGCGAACGATGGCATGATTTGTATGGTGTGTGTACCTTCTTGGCGCGCGTCCGCTTGGGCCGGGGCTCGGGCGGCGCGGGCTCGGCCGCGTCGCTGCGCGCGGCGCCGCGCGGGGCCGCGCCGCCCGCCGCCGCGCCGCTCCCCGCCGCCGCCCCGCTCCCCGCCGCCGGCCCGCTCCCCGCCGCCGGCCCGCCCGCCGCCTCCCCGCCCGCCGCCGCCCCGCCCGCCGCGTCGCCCCGCGCGCCGCCGCGCCGCGACGCGCGCTCCGCAGGCGCCGGCGCTGAAGCATACAATTAAACACACCCCGCTCGTAAAAGCAACCCAAAACAAGTAATCGCTAATACAAGTAAGGCACTTGTCCCACCGCCGGCGAGTAGTGAGTACAATACTCTCATAGTAATTCTTACTCGCTTTTACTCACTTGAGCGAGTAGCACGTAGTAACACCCGCTTACTCGCGAGCGATGGGACAAATGCCTCAGTCTTAAAAAAAAACGACAATACAATTTATTCAATAATGCAAAAAACAATCGATGCCTTAAGATGGTCCGATTTCCATACAAAACTTTTTTTGACATTCGCAGGCCAACAGCGTGATATTAAAAAAAAAACTTATGTAACAACCTTCCATAAATTGACTTTCCATTAGCGCGAAATTCCCTTCTCCTTGAATAAACATGTACACACGAGAATTTATTCTAAAGAAATTATCTGATAAATCGATCATCGAAATCAACATCCTTAAGAGTTGTTGTTAACTAGCTAATACCCGCAGCTTCGCCCGCATGATTATAGAAAAATGTAACATATTAAATTTTCCCGTGGGAACTACATGTTTTCCCGCTTGAAAAGTAGCCTACGTCACTCTCCAGCCTCTAAACGAACTCCGCACAAAAAATCACATCAATACGACGCTCCGTTGCGACGTGAAAGAAGGACAAACAAACACACACACACTTTCGCATTTATAATATTAGTAAGGATAGCACATAATTGCATAGTTGTTTATGAACATAGCATATAGTAATTCTGAACTCGACTATACTGCATTTCTAAATGAATCGTGTTTATTATCAAGAATACCTGGCGGGGGCGGCATGGTCTCCGCGTTGTTACGGGTGCGCGTGCGCCGCTTCCCAGGGGTCTCTTCCTCGCTGTCAGTAGACTTCTCCTTCAGCAGCCTCCCGGACTCTATACATACATTCACGCCTTTATTCCTAAGAGGTAGGCAGAACACATGAAACTTATGTTCCAGCGCCACTTTTAGCATAAATGTAGGTATAATTTTTTTTGTTTTATTTTTCCTGGTTTATCGGCGATCAGACGCGAGACTATAAGCTGATTTGTTGTCAACAGGTGATTTTGTGACTGGGTATAAAATATCGACAAAACGTGATATTGCAGTGATAGGTTGCTAGCCCATTGCCCGCAACACGCTTCAACCAAGCAGGGTTAGTCGACTTTTACGACACCCACGGGAAGAAAGGAGGTGGTGAAATTCTAACCCGACACCACACGGAGGCTCTATAAGTTTATATGTGTGGGGTGTCGGGTGTGGAGACTCGAAAATTATTATTACTCCAACAGAAAGATGGCAAAAAAATATGCCTAGTGACAAAATCTCATTCACATGGCTCAAAGAATCTACAACCGTTTTAATATTGCTCGTTAAAGACAGAAAACGCTCGCAGCTAGTTACGTCACAATATGCCAGCGTCATAGTAAATGACAATCGTTTCATCTGAAGTTGCGTTTTGCGCATCTTCTTCACGCTTATAACTTTGTGATTATTTAACCTCTTGCGTTCCTTTTCCTTTTTTCTCCATTTGACTACATTTTTAATCCTTTTTCGAGAGAATACGACATTATTGATTATTTTAATTAGTGTCTACACCCCTATTATGCCAACATGAGTCATATTACCAGACAGAACGCTCAAGAGAATTCACCTCGTGGCATGGTCTCCGTTGCTTCGGGTGCGCGTGCGGCGCTTCCCCGGCCTCATTTGGAGGCCAATGGCGCCTCCAGATCCACACATATAAAATTGTTTTTTAAGACTAACGGCCCTCAACTTACGATAACTGATCAACGTTAAATATTATTATTTATTGAATTGGACACGCAAGGCCAGTGCCTGTCCATAGACCGAGGTGGTGTTCCACTTGTCCAAGATGTCATGATCTTGGACAAGCGGGACACCGGACACCGCCCTCAGTGCGCCGCTGGAGATGGATGGATGGCAGGAAGCTCACCCGGCACGGGCGGGGGCGGGGGCGGGGGCGGGGGCGGGGGCGGCACGGGCTCCGCGTTGTTCCGGCTGCGCGTGCGCCGCTTCCCGGCCTCCTCCTCGCTGTCGGTGGACTTCTCCTTCGGCGGCAGCCTCCGGCCCTCTATAGGTTTAAATAGATATATAGGGCCGTACTCTGTACGGTTTCCGAACCGTATACCCCAGGCTCCCGGAAAAATACCCCGGCTATACTCCAGAAAAAATACGGTTTTGAAAAACATTAACTCATAACAGCGTTTTTTTTCATTTTAATATATTATTCTAAGATGTTTTATTCAAGAATCCGACACTTTCCACCCGGAAGTAACTATATGCATTGTCTTTTTTTGTATGATTATAGACCATAATATATGTAAATGAACCAAAATAAAGATGGAACCCTTATAGGATCACTTTGTTGTCTATCTCGGGAACGCGTGGAGGTATCGAGTTGAAATGAAGACCATATACTTAGGTCTACAGTACCTTGAAGCTGTGAAAAAACCGAACTACTAAATTAACTTTAAAATAAGATACGGCCGTTTGTGCTGCAAGAACCGTATATTTCACACTCTCAAGGGAATCAAAATTTATAGGGTACTTTCCGTTGACCTAGAACTATGTCATACTACAAGTATAGGGAAACATCGGAAAACTATACATTTGTAATTAAGAACGGAACCCTCGGTGGGCGATTGCGACTCGCACTTGTCCGGTTTTTAGTTCCAGAATTACCTGCGCCAGCTTCAAACTGCCGATCTTGATTGGCGACAAGCTAACCCAGGACAAAGCGCGGTGGCGTGTCTTAGTGTCGCTGGTCAAGTTCCACTTGGGGTTGCCAGCATAGTAAGTATGTATATTTTATCCAGCGGGTCTGCCTGCGTTCTTTCTTACACGGGGACAGAGCCGTGTGGGCAGCTGGTATCTTAAAATCAAGTCTTGTCTGTCTAGATGGTTCTTAGCCATGTTTGTTGTGTGAGGGGTATCAATATTTGTTATTTATTTATTTATTAATTAGTAGAAAAAAAGCTAGCCTAGAGACTCAGACATGCGGTTCTCAAGCGGGGTCGTGGCGTGCGCTCGAATCCCGGCACGTACTAATGAGATTTCGGAACTTATGTCCGAAATATTTACCGTCAGCTTTTCAATAAGGTCTAGTTTTCCCTGAGTTGGAAGGTCAGATGGCGCTTTCGTAAAACTTGTGCCTATGCCAAATCTTGGGATTAGGTGTCAAAGCGGACCCTCCTTTGATGGCACAACCGGGAATAACGCTGGGAGGATGATGAATGATTTAGACCCCGGATTGTTGTGGCACTGACGTCACAATAGGGTGATTTGGGGAGTAAATGGAACAGTATTAATTAATACGGATTTATTAAGATAAGATAATATAAAAAATATCATATAGTATTAATGAATACGAAATTGTACTTATTATTTTGTGGTATACATATTATTGCGAATCTTCCTATAAATAAATTGTCAGTTGATTAAAATATCGACGTTGCTCTTTCGTTAACGGACTCTCCGTAACAGATCAATAGTTGTTCTAAATGACTTACGTTTAGGCTACGTCTTCTAGCAGAATATATTCACTTCAAAAAAGAAAAGCTTCTTTCCACTGAGACAATGTTATTGGAGCATATTTGAAAAGTTTGCGGTTGTCAAAGCAATATTTGTAACGATTGCTTGGTTTTATTTGTATTTCTTATTGTGACTTTATTTAATTTTATTCGATTACGTACCGTAAATGAAATTATGTTTTTCTCTGGTGAAATGAATATACATTTTTATCTTATCTTATAATTTATGTATCATTTTGTTCTACCATTCCATTTACTCCCCAAATCACCCTATTGTGACGTCAGTGCCACAACAATCCGGGGTCTAATGATGATGTTGTAATTAGTTCTGCTTACTGGGCACAGGGACTGCTGGCGGCGGCATGGTGGCCTCATCCTTGCTGGGCTCCTGTTTCACGGGTACGGCGGGCACTTCCAAGGCCGCTTCAGTCTCCATGGGTTCGGGAGGGAGTGACAACTTCTCCAGTTTTACTGTGAACAATAATTTACATAGGTATATTAAGAAAAGAGCTTAGTTAACTGTTCATTTCATAATGGATCGGTTAGGTTACATTTGGTAAAAAAGCGCCTGCATCGCCTCTGTGATCTTAGGAGACTCACACATGGGCGCATGCAGAAAATAAAACACATAGATTTTTTTTTTATGAAGTTACTGTTTTAATAAAATCTGAAGGCAAATTTTTTCAGCTTGGTGCAAATTTGCGATGAGATTCTAGCAATCAGTTAATCAAATGAGCCAGAAAGCGAACGAAGTTCCATGTTTCAGCTTTATAGAATATCTTTGTTGATGCACTTTTTCGAAATTAAATAACATTTGTTTTTTGTGAAATATACAGTTTTGCTAGTTTGCAGACACACTACAGCTCGCAGAACCACAAGTATATAAGTATAATTCTATATAAGTTTAATGTATAATCCTGAAGGATTATACATTAAACTTATATAGAATTATACTTTATATATATTGCTGAAGCAATGTCAGCGTCAAGTCAAACCATCCGAAGAGCTAATCCCAATAAGGTCTAGTTTTCCCTGTGGATTGGAAGGTCAGATGGCAGTTGCTTTCGTAAAACTAGTGCCTATGTCAGATCTTGGGATTAGGTGTCAAAGCGGACCGCGGGCTCCTTTAGGGGCACAACCGGGAATAACGCTAGGAGATTGAATACCTTGTACAATGGGCAGTGCGTTTTCCTTGTCGTCTTCCTTGCGTCGCCGCGACTTGTCCGTGTCGTCGCGACGCAGCTTCTGCGTCAAGCTCACATTCACCTACAAAATTTGTGAAATCATAAACATTATCGAAAGGAAGAAGATGAGGAGAGGTTCCTAAGAAACATATATTTTTTACAAACTTTTATTACAAAGTCCAAAAACAACTAAGACTTGCATGCCATGCCATCTCGCTGTTTTTTCTGTGGCGGCGAAAGGGTGAATATAAAATTAGGGTCAGTCGAGATGCTACTGATAAAAACTACTCAGAAAATTTACAAAGCAAGTTATGTCAATGATAAGTACAAGTTACCTATTATTCAAATTATATTACATTAATTAATAATAATAAGCCCTTGAACTACAACGGCATGTCTAGACATTTGACACATGAAAACAAATCAGTCAACATCAAACATTACATCTACTACTTGACTAAGGCAAAGTCCTAAGTTGTTTAAGACTAAAATATCTGATTTACCACATCTTCCTCATCACTTAAAAGTAATATGTTCTGACTGAGTGGCTCCAAGGGCCGAGTTCTCTGCACAAGAAATAAAAAAAGGTTGAAAAGCTACCGAAGATGCTTCTCAGGCCAGAACAACAGGTCCATGCTGTCTTAGAATGTACTTGTGAGCGATTTAATATGCTCACTGGTTCATATATGCACACTGGATTCAATGGTTTGGGTGTTGTTTAAAAAAGGAAAACAATGAAATAATGATAAAATTGATATATGTAAGCAATATGTAGTTCCTCCTGCGGAACAATCATGCACAAAAGAAGTATCTATCTATGGCGGCACATCGTGCACCCAGAAGAGGTACAACATATCAAAGAATTTGGTATTTCCTAGAGGCAAACGGGTCTTAACGTGAAATCTAAACAAAGGGCTGCCACAATAGATCACTTGCTGGTCGAAGCGGCATATATAAAGGCCTACAGCCACACAATAATAAATATGTGGTTTATATCATTAAAATAGTAGTTGTAAGTTAGAGAATGACGTGGTGGATGCGGATCTTCACGAGCTCGCTGGCGACTGGCGAGAAACCACTCAAGATCGGCATTAGTGGCGTGCACTTGTATTGGAGGCCAAGACACTTCGGGTAGTTGCACCAGAGGAGTAAGTAAGTTAGGTAACCTGACACAACTTTTAGAAACATTAGTTTGAACCTGGTTGACACATTGTCTCAGTGTGGTCCACGTTTTACATGTGTATTATAAAGGTGCTCTTACACGGGCGATAAAAATTGCCCAATTGCCGGAGATTCTGGGCAATTCTGACGTCACGGCCATTTCAAGCAATTCGAATATTGCTCAAAATCGACATTCTGGCCTCGTTCAAATTGCCCTATATGCAGCAACTCGGGAAACTAGGCAATACCTTCATACACAGAAATTCAGTGGAGCAACAACTGACTGCGCTCGCGCCGTTTCCCCTCCCCCTACACCCTGCGCTCGCCATACTAGAAAAGGAATGGGACATGCATATATGTGCGTACGGGATAGAAATAAAAATTGCCTTCAATTTTCAAATCGTCTGGATATACGGCAATTGTAGTCGGCGATATGGAGCAACACAGAAATGAATGGAGCAATTCAAGAAATCATTTCCGAAATAATTGCCGCAATTTCTATAAATTGCCCCATACTGCTCAATTAATTGCTCCTTTAAATCACTCGTGTATGAGCACCTTAACATGAACAATGCTCGGCCAGCCTTGTGTGCACCCAACTCAAGTGGGCACTCACACATTACAGTTAGCAGGTCAATTCCAATAATATCCAGCTGGATTGGAAAGGAGCTCCTTTACCTGTTTCGTAATATTATTCTGTGCCTTAACAGAGGCATTTCTCTTTGGCCTCTTCTCCTGCTCCGGGCTGGACATGCCGTCCACCTGCTCTTTGTTTCTCTTATTGGATAAGCGTTTCTCTGTGCCATCCTTGGACTTCCCGACGTCTTTGGGGGAGTTCTCATCTGGAATACAAGTGATCTGTTATAAGTTGCTCTAGAAATAAACATGATACAGGCATTGTCAGTTGTTTCAACTGCCTGCCTGATTTGTAAGGGAAACTTGTGCCATGTCAGCCAAACAACATACTCCCGGAATATTTATATTTATGTTGACACAGATAATGAGTTACATATTCAGATAAGATTAAACAGGAAACAAGCTTCAGTTACATTCCGTTTCCTATTTAATTATTTGTTACAATTATTATGTCTGAAAAAAAGCTCCCCACATTTCTTCATTCAAATATTGACATGACATATGAAGGGACCATTATTTTTCTTGTTATCATCATTAATGTCTGCATAGTGCACCTTCAGCAATGGTCTTTCCAGGAGCCGAACTTTGACTAAAGCTGATGTAAATTATGTTTTTTAGAAGTGTCTAGGCAGTCACTAACCCAGTAAGTGCTGAACCTAGGTCACAAGTTCAGTTGATGCCCAGAATCAACTAAAGATAAACAAGCACCACATTAGTTCCTGAGTATTGCACATGCTGTAAGTTTGACAACATCTCGTTGTAAAGGCGTACCTTCGTCTTCATTGATGCTCATAAGAGTATTGACCAAAGCCTTCTTCTGACTCTGATCTTTTTTTCCACGCCCATTCTGATACTCCTCCGCAAACTTGTCTATACAATCGAAAGCGACCTGCAAAACACACACATTTGATCACCGACACTGAATTTTACGCGGCATATTGACACTTCACTGAGATTTCAAGCTATAACGCGTTGGGAAGAGATAGTTTGGAATTGAAGTTTTGATATACTATTTTCGTATTTTACGATTACTCTCAATAATGTAAATCTTTGAGGTTGGTTTAGTCAACTAAATAAGTAACATAAAGATGTTAAAACTGCACTTTAAGTAGTATTTTGCCACAAAAACGGTTAGAGAAGTTGACTGAAATCCACCATTTTCACAACGTATTTTAAACATAAAAACATTATACCTTTATGTCGTCATTAAGGGAACGAACATAGCTGTTAGATATTTCATTAAGTTTACACATTATTTCATCAAAAACTGACATAATTGTAATAAAAACTACACTTCAATAAATGTTTTACAAATTGACAAACGACCTAAAACACTACACAATCGAAAACCGTTTGAAATTGAAATTTCATGACTAATGTTGCCATCAAGTTGCCATTACTGTGTCAATGTTGCCATGCATTAATAAGATGTGTTCCGAATTGCTCATTTAATTTTCACCCAACTATCGGACAAAAAAAGAACATTTGATATTTTAAGTAATTAAACAATCTGTTTAAAAAAGGGGTATAATTTATGGTTATTTTTAGGTTTTGCTTTAAGTCGGAAGCAGTAAATGATTATCGCCGTTATATTATTTGACATACAGAAATCATCTCTTTCTTGCAAATTGGCCTGTGTAAAAGGGAAATATGCCTTGAATCTGCACTCAACGGATTAGGGTATTTATTGATTGGGACTGTTGGTCGTTCACTTGATCAGTAGGGTTGAATTAGGCTTAATGGATTTTGGTGTGCGGAGAAAAGGTACAAATTCGGGCGAAAGACGCCTGACATAATTCGATGTCGCGGGGCACCTGCACGGCTATCACAAGACGGCGCGGGAGCTCTTTCATTTTTCTCGCACTATACTTTCTAAGTTTTCTAATAAGAGGGACTTGTTCGTGTATCTCCATCTCTGTCGCACTTGCCAGTCGAGTGACAGAGAGGAAGATACACGAACGAAGTACGTTTTCGTTTCGCGGTAGCCTTCAGCAACACTATTACGCACGACACTGGGCAATACGTACTCGTACATACAAATCACAAACGCCTAATAGAAAGTATGAGCAAAATGTATATTTGTCTACATATGGTTTACATTTATCTCCCAAAAAGTTATTTGGAGCAATCTCTATTTCAATTAGATGTGTCTGTTGTGTAGGCCGGAGGGGGGAGTAGGAGGGGGGTTTGGGGGTTGCTAGGTGGGGTGGGGGAATTTTATAAAAAAAATGTTTTGCAACCGGGACTCAGACTCTGTCTTAGCTCCGGTGCTATATCTAAAAACACTAGGGCGCGCTGTGTCGGCCACCAGCGAGAGCCCTAGATTCGGACTTTCGTAGCCTAATATCGTACACATAATATTCCATCATTGAAAATTTTACATTTTACAATCCGTCATTTATCTTGGTAAGGTTAGTCGGGGCAAGTGCGCCAACGGGGTAAATGTGCTTATCATACAGGAGCGGTCATTGTAGCACTATTTGGGGGAGGCCTTATGTCTGGCACTGGACGTCTTCTGGCTGAAATGATGATAATGATGATCATCTAAGATGTCTATAGTACAAAAATAAAGTAGATTTCAATATGTTTGATGAAATCTAGGCTAGCTAGGTGTATAGCGAACGCTTTAAATCCATACTTGGCCTACGTTTCGTTTCCGTAGTAACTTTAGTATGCAGAAATACAGTCCGCAGAAAATCTTAAACTTATAACAATAACTTGCACACGTAATATTCGTACAGCGCTTGTGGACTGTTCGTAGACAACGCTATAATACACCGATCAAAGAAGCTGCTGAGTCGAGCAAAAATTGCGTAACTGGTTTTCGTTGGTACCTAAGCACTGAGCCTGTCTGGGCGACAGCAGCAGCAAGCAGCAGCAGTTTGGTGCGACTAGTAAAGGTGATCTCTGGACAACATCGCTACCTGTTTATCGACCTTTAGAGATGTGATTATTAGGCTGGGCTCACACAATCTGAATTCATTCACTGAATCATAATCAAAATCACTTAAGAGCAAAAAAGTTAGGTCTGTGTGAGCCCAGCTTTACAGTGTGCAATAGAGCCACATCTCAAATGAGTTCTAATTTTGAGATGCGGCCGTATTGCAGTCACTAGGCGGTTGTCCTGGTGAAAACGGCCAGGGCTGCATTTGGATCTCCAAAACCAATCTCCACCGTTTGGACTACAAGTTTACCAACATAAGTATATATATAAGTATGTTGCAAGTCGGCAGATCCGCCGATCGACACGCGACAGCGCGGCGCCGGTACACTGCGTCGGGGAAGCAACGAAGAGGGTGGAAATAAACCACGGTTGCCAAATTTTGCGAGTTGAGTCACTTTATTTTGGTGAATTCGTTTGCGGTTGGTAAAACACATAACACACCTAGCAATTTGTTGCAACAACTTGCTGTTGTTGGGGAAAGGTATATGCTGTCTCATTACAACTATAGCAAGTTGTTGTGACAAATTGCTAGGTGTATAATGGTGTATCCTACTAATATTATAAATGTGTAAGTTGGGCTAATTTTTATTCGGAACACTAAAAATAACTCAAATGTAACGCAAACCTGAATGAACAGAATACGTATTATTTTACCGGGTGGTTTAGACTTACGAGGGTTGAAGTGTGTTGTGGGCGATGGGCTAGCAACCTATCACTGCGATGTCACATTTAATGTTAAAAGTGGCGCTGGGACATACCTATTAAGGTGCATGTGCTCTGCCTACCCCTTTTGGTAATATTTAAAGGCGTGAATGTACGTATGAATGAAAAACTTACGACATTGTGACAATGATATTGACAGGCATGTATACACGTACACAGGTGATCATGTTAGGTAAGTATTTATAATTTATTTATTTTGTATGATTTTGCATTTGCTTTTCAGAAACTAATAGCAGGTTTTGATTTCAGCATGCGAAAATATAGTCGCAAACAACGAATCGCCTATTCCTCGCCGACTGTACCCCATACTGTTTAGAATCTCTGCTTTATATCGGCCTTTTTATTGCATTTTATTTTGGCGCGACTCCTTACGCTACGCGAACAAGGTTCCCCGCCCGGCGACGACGCGCCGTTTTAGAACCATGCCGCAATAAACCCAGTTGCGATTGCTTTTACAACGTCATGCAAGCGATTTATGGCCGCCATTTTGGGTGTAATTCTTTACATGATGCTTGACAAGATTTGGGCGTATTGATTTTTGTGGAGAGGTCGTTGAGTTTAGCGGTGTTGTGTAAGAAAGCCCGAATCTTAACTTACCTATTCTTTAAGTATCTATTATTTTATTAGTGGCTCTGTGAGCTGTAGAATTCGCCAGTCTATCTCTTTTTTAGGGTTCCGTAGTCAACAAGGAATCCTTATAGTTTCGCCATGTCTATCTGTCCGTCTGCGGCTTAGCTCAGTGACCCTTACCACTAGAAAACTGTAACTCGGACTGGGTAGGTATATAAATCAATCACACGGATAAAACAGTAGAATAAAATCAAGAACCTTTTTTTTTTGGGTTGGTACCCTCCCCTACACCTAAAGTGGGGATGTATAAGATTTAGATTAGATTTAGATTTCTTTATTTCATCAAATAAATTTACATTATAAGTTAACTTTAAGCTAATTTACACGAATTTATTTAATGATCGTCAAATAATGAATATTAATTGAATGAAATGTCACAGGTACAATACAACATTAATATGGACATATATTACAAAATGATTCATGATAAAGTCAAAATAGGGAATATAAATATTGATATTGATATCTCGTAATGATCGTCAAAATAAAAACCAGAACATTATCATATTATAAAACAATTTAAATTAAATGAACTATGTCAAATATATTATATGTCCATATACTCACATACAGAATACAATGGATGCTCTAATAAAAAGATTCTCAGCTGACGTTTGAATGTTTCGTCAGATGGTTCAGTTCGCAGTTTGGCGGGTAGACGCTCGTAATACGTTGGGCCAATTACCCTAGGATTTTTTACTGAAAGTGCCATGCGACGCGGTACTGTTCTTAGCCTTCCAGTGGATCTGAGCTGTTTACCTGGTACTTCCACCCGTTTAAACGTTCGTATATTGGTTCTCACAAACATTAGTACCTCAAACATGTATAGGGAGTGGTGCGTCATGGTGCGGTAGGTTTTAAATAATTCCTTACATGGATGCCTGGGTTTTACTCCAGCCAGCAATCGAAGCGCACGTTTTTGGAGTTAGAACACTCGCTTAGCATCGGTTGAATTACCCCAAATGACTGTACCATATGACATCAACGAGTGAAAATGAGAGAAATAAACAGATTTTAAAGAATTTCGTGATATCAATGGTTGCAGCCTTTTTAGGGCAAATATAGCACCGCTCAGTCTGTTACATAGTTGGTCAACATGGCACTTCCAGTTAAGGTTCGAATCTATTGTAAAGCCGAGAAATTTGCACTCGTTGCATAATGGCATTGGACCATTTGCAACAGATGGGGGTAGTGCAGTCATCCGACCCGAGAAAATCATTACCATCGACTTAGAAAGATTAAGGAGTAAGCCGTTTGACGAAAACCATGTTTGCAGTTGACCACACGCCTCATCGATCTTCATCGCGAGTTGTTCGTAAGATTTCGCGCTCACTGTAGTGTCGTCTGCGAACAGCACAGATAAGCCACTCGTGACTGCCGATGGAAGATCGTTAATAAAGAATAAAAATAGCGTATTCCCGATCGCTGATCCCTGCGGAATACCCAGACAGACCTGTCCAGCGTCAGAAACAAGTGTTTTGCCGTTGGTTGACATTTTGACTACTTGTTTACGGTCGCCTAAGAACGATGCAAACAGCTGATGGGCGGACCCTTCGATACCGTAATGTTTTAATTTGGATAATAATAATTGGTGACTAATAACATCGAATGCCTTGGATAGATCGCATAGTATCCCGGCTATCTTGTATCTTTCGTCAAGTCCAGTCATGATACAATCAATAATTTTATTCGCCGCCATGGTTGTAGACTTTGCCTGCCTGTAGGCATACTGATTTTCTGTGAGCAACTCATTCGATTCAAGATGCATCATAAGGTAAGATGATAAAATTGACTCAATTAATTTGGAAATTGTAGGTACGATGGTTATAGTCTGTAGTTATTTACGTCGGACCTATCGCCTTTTCCTTTATAAACGGGACATACCCTAGTACTTTTTAGCACGTTTGGGTATGTACCAGTTTGGAACATATTGTTTACTAAAACTAACAGAACATTAGATATAATCGGCCAAATACTTAAAATAATATTCAATGTCATGTCATATACATCAGCTGTTCCGCGAGTCTTTAACATTGACTTAACCGTTCTGTCCATGATGTCATTCGTAACAAAGGGAAGGGTAAATAAGGGAATGTCTGAGCCACCGAGGTGCTTGCATACGTACTCTTGGGACAACGTCTCATCACTATTTATAACTTAATTCGCAGCTATGTTTAGAAAATGCGAATTAAACGCATTGGGAACTTCTTTATAACATACGTCAGAATGAGTTAACGGGTCCTTCAAACATATAATTTGCGACTTCGTTTTTAAGCCTATCTCTTCGTTAACGACTTTCCACATCTCTTTCGAAGGATTTTGGCTTTCTCTCAGCCTAGTTTCGATGTGTGTCTGACGAGCTCGCAGGGTCTCTGATTTAATCAAACTAGAGTAATATTCAATACAGTCAGATATGAGGTGGTTACCGGGATATTGACGTCTAATCTCGTGTAGGTCACTCTGTTTTTGTAGATAATCCTAACAGCTCGTCAGTCATCTAAGGAACATTCGACTTCTTTTTTAACCGCATCGGTTTAATCGGAAAGTGTATGTCAATGTAGTGTGTCAATATGTTAAATAATTTATTTGCAATCAATGTCAATAGTACTATCATAGATAAAATTAAAATTATAATTGGCAATGTCAGAATAAAATAAATATATTGAATCACTATTAAATAATCGACGTTGTATCATATCATTAGATTTATTTCTTTGTACTCTTTTTGTCAAAGTGATCACATACTGCTGCGCGTTATGATCACTAATAGCGGTGTCTACAGGTGATACACTGACATTATCGCAAGGGTTGTTTGTTATTCCACAATCAGCTGTTATGCGAGTGGCAAAGTTCACGGTGTATACACAACCGAAACAATTTAGTACATCGTCGACCTGCCGTCTTGAACTGTTGTCAGATAAATAATCAACATTTTGGTCGCCAACTATGAGAAACTTTTTATTTTCGTCAGTTAGCTTAGTCAATAATAATTCTAGATGCTCTAAATATATGTCAAAATCTCCATTACATGTCCTATACGGTACAATAATAATCAAATTATAACATGGGATTTCAATAGAAGTAAACTCAATGTGATATGGGACGCATAGGCTGTGTAGGTCATTTCGATGTCTATATTTTATACCTTCGCGTATATATAGTGCTACCCCGCCGTGCGCGTCTATATTAGGTTTAGGATCAAAAATATAATACTCGTAGGTTTCTTATTTTTCAACTTGGTGATTCGTTTGCAAGATATTGGGCTTTAAAGCTTTAATTTCTGGTCGAGTCATGTGTCCTTCCAAGCTGCAGTTGTCTCTATCGCGCTCTGCGGGGGGAGGCCTGAGATTGGCGCGACAGCAATACATTTTACAAATACCTATTTCTCAATTATCTCGCCCTTAGTGTTCCCTCTTAATTAGGCTTAAAGCCTTTCATATTGTGGTCTCGAGGTTTACAGCGAGACGCTTGAAAAGGTAATTTCGATTTGAAAGTAAGTACCTATGTAGCTATTTGCCTCTCTCCTTGATAACTTTTTATGAAGTTTGGGTGGATTTTCGGAGGACATCGCTAAGAGAGTGTGTGGTCTAAAGCTTCTATGGGATTAATGAGTTCTACACAGGCTAAGACGGATGGACAACGCGCAGGAGGATTTGGAAGTTATCAGGGAGCCTTAACCACGGCAATGAGCGACAAGAAAACGCCTAGTGACTGCAATACAGCCGCATCTCAAGAATAAAATACATTTGAGATGTGGCTCTATTGCACAGTGCAATACGGTCACATCTCGAAAGTAAAATACATTTGAGATGTGGCCGTATTGCAGACACTAGGCGAAAAAGTAGATTGGCTTATTAGCTTTAGCGTCAACACAATAATAAGTGTCCTCCCTAAAATAACAAAACTCCAGCCCCGCTGTGCTGTAACTTGTTTTAACTTTTAAGCTCAGCTCAACGCTGAAATATCGCAAAAATATATCTTGACACCGCGATTCGTAGTAACTAACCGTAGGTAGAGGTCTAGTTTCGTTCGGGGTGACCGCTGAGGTGAGACGCATGAGCGCGTAAAGAATAGGTAGTACCTTTTTAACCTTTTCACCGCCCGACGGCGAAGCAATACGCTGTGCCACTGACGCCACGGGGGTAAAATTAAAATGGGTAAAGAAATAACGCCACCATAAAAATGGGCTGTTTTTCAATAGGTATTCATGAAAAAATGTTTGTCGTCCAGCGCCGACTGTGGCGTCGTAGTCACGATTTTGCGTTGTCGGCTATGGCCGACTGTGGCGGTGAAAGGGTTAAGGTTGTAACGAGCTTCACTCGTCTAATCGAACGGTCAGCAAGCACAAGCAATTTTGACCCTTATCCCTCAAACTCAAGTTCCATCTGTATAGATATTTATAGACGTAGTGAGGTGAATATCCCGTGCCGGTGTCGCAGGTGGCCGTGGGAGAGGACAGCTGACGACCTATATTTTATTTATGAGCTTGAATCCGGCCCTGTCCGTAGGGATGGGGCGGGTTGGTGAATATCGATAGAATTTTCAAACAGTGCGACTCGTGAACTGTGGAAGTCGCGAGTCTCTCTTTATTAATTATTTTTGATAAATTTCCAAAAACTGAATCGTCAATTTGTTCAATATAATCATTGTACCTGCTCACAAAATTTCGCGAGAGGAGAACAGCCGGACACCGACACAGCGGGACATCCGGAGTATCCGGACATACGAAAGAATTTTGGGCCAAGCTGGAAAACTTCGTTCGCTTCACTCGGTGGTTTAATTACGAGCATTTTTGACAGATCGTGCCAAAATTAGTTTGATTTGCTATTATAATAATTACTTCCAATATAATAATTATTATTAATAATAATACTGTGTATTTGTTATGGTTCCTAACCTAATACCCTTTACTCCTGTCACAAGTATTACCAATACTTACTACGAGGGCTGCTACTTATGTATCCGGAATCCAGGATTCCAACTTTCTTAAACACAATTTTTGACCTCCATGGTAAAATTTGAGTACGTTAGTCTTTTGTTTTTGGAGGGTTTAAAATGTTATCTCGTTGCAAGAATGGAACTTACTCGTGAAAATATTCGTGCTATGATTTATTACGATTTTCGGCGTGGCTTAACACAACAACAATGCATAGATCAATTAACTTTGACTTTTGGTGATGAAGCTCCATCAAAAACTACTGTGTATCACTGGTTTAGTGAGTTCAATCGTGGACGTAGTATGCTTACGGATGAAGTTAAGGAAGGTCACCCGAAATCGGCCGTTGTACCACAAAATATTGAAGCAGTGCGGAAACTTATAATGCATGACCGTCATGTTACGTATCGCGAGATAGAGGCAATTCTGGGGATATCTATGACGAGCATTAATAAGATATTACATGAACATTTAGCTGTAAAAAAAATTTGTTCGCGTTGGATACCGCACAATTTAACTAAGGATCAAAAAGAGGCTCGCGTCGAATGGTGCAAAAAAATGTTGAAAAAATATAACCGTGGTGACTCAAAAGCTATTTATAATATCTACACAGGTGAAGAATCTTGGATATATGCGTATGATCCCGAAACTAAACAGCAATCAACAGTGTGGGTGTTTCAAAATGAGCCGAACCCTACGAAAGTTACTCGTGAAAAAAAGCACCTTGAAGCAAATGGTCGCCTGCTTTTTTGGTATGAATGGCCATGTGGCTACAGTGCCACTAGAAAATCGTAAAACGGTTAACTCGGATTGGTACACGACCATTTGTTTGCCAGAAGTGTTTGAAGAAATACGTAAAGACAACCAGCGACGCAGAATCATTCTTCACCATGACAATGCCAGCTGTCATACATCACGCGAAACCACTCGATTTTTGGAAGGTCAAAATATAGAATTAACGGGTCACCCACCGTACAGCCCTGATTTGGCACCCAATGATTTATATTTATCTCCAAATGTAAAGAATAAATTACGTGGTCAACGATTTTCGACCCGTAAAGATGCGTTCGACGCGTTCAAACAACACGTTTTGGAGATACCTCAATCGGAGTGGCAAAAGTGCTTTAAAAATTGGTTTATGCAAAAGTGCATCGATCATCACGGAGAATATTTTGAAAAACAATAAAACTATATTTAGTAATGTACGTTTGATTATTTTTTCTATTCCGGATACATAAGTAGCAGCCCTCGTATAGGAGGTTCCATGTACAAATATAAGCACAATGTTTCTGTTTTTAATTTTCAATAATATTGTTAGTTTTTCATTGCAGTCTAGTTTCCTATCCTAGGACAACAAGACGGGGTATAAAAGAGGGTTCTAGAATCTTGGTCATGTTTAAAGTGGTAGTGGAGGTCCTAGAGATGATTACTAAGTGAAGCATGTGAATGGCATTGACATCAATGGCTTAGAAGTTGAAATGTAGAATTGAAATGTAAGGAGCATTATTGCATGCCAATTACGGCACATTTTTTTAAAATGTTGTAGTGCTGAGATTTGTTTTAACATTCTCGAATGTTATTCGAATGTTTTGCCGAAAACATGTACCTATAGGTAAAAAACGTAAAGCCCTTCTTGTGGCGACCTGGTGACGTATTCGAATAAGCATTACATGTTTAAATTGTTTAACATAACAATAACGAATGCCTATTCGAACACATCACCCCTAAATGCAAGAGGTTACTTAAGTTATTTACCTATAACAGCAGGGCTGCTATTCGCTCGCTACGCGCTAATGCAGCTCATCCCGCCGGTCACCAGTCAAGAAAACGAGACCTCTGTCTACACTTTGTTGCTACGCATCGAGGTGTCAAGATATATTTGTGGGTGAGCGTTGGGGTGAACTTAAATTATAACAAGGTAACAGAATAGGGGGGGCAGGATCTGCGTCGTTAAAGTCGGTTTTATTTTCTGAAGCCCTATAAATAGTATTATCAGAATAGTCGTAATCTCACGCTTGCTTTTAAATTACTTTTACGAAGTAGAATACTCATATCGACTAATCATCTTCCTTCATATTTTCATCGATCATCAATTGGGATTGGCTCTCCTTATTATCTTACTCCAATGCTCCCTATTTTACCAAAACTAGCGCCCGTCGTCCCCTGTCCTTCTTTACAGCTCCGCTATTCTTAAACTGTTCAACCACAAATATATCTTGACACCTCGACCTGGTACCCAACGAAAATGCGTAATGTTTTTAGTCACTCGTCAATTGTTTTTCATCGATATGTTTATCGACACTACCATCACATGTACGTCCAATACCACCGCCGCGGTAAGTGTTCCGAAGTATCAGTTTCGCGAAATACTAAGTACTTAATACTAGGATAAGTTCGGAAGGAACCTTAAACCGGATTAGCCAAAACAATGGTAATGCATGCAAAATAAATCTACTTTTTGTGTATCAGTGAAGAAACATTTCGGTTGGTGAATGTGAAAACGCTGACTGGCACTGGTGTCGGATGGGGAAAAGTAAAAAGCCCAGGGTGTGGAAAAAATTAACATTCCGCACGCTATGGCTAAGCATCGAAAATTACGACATTTGGGCAAATATACATGAAAACTAAATGGATATTTTTAATATTATCACCATTAGATGACAGTTGAAACGTACTAGCGCGCGTTTGAAATCAAAAGTACGTAGTAGTATTATTATATTGATTTTGTGCCAAAGGTTTGTAAAAAGTACACAATTGTGCATGCACTTTCTAGAATGCACATATTCATTTATATGAGTAGGCAAGTTGTATGCACCCACATTTTTGCATTTGACTGTACTTAGCTTGCGAAAATGTCAAACGAATGTCAGAGGGCCTTCCAGAGTTTCAGAGGGATCCTCCTAGCGTTAATCCCGGTTGTGCCCTAAAGGAGGCCGAGGTCTGCTTTGACATCTAATCCCAAGATTTGGCATAGGCACTAGTTCGATGAAAGCGACTGTCATCTGACCTTCCAACCCAGAGGGAAAACTAGAGCTTACCCTCTGATCCACTAGGCTACCGTTGCTACATGCGATGTATATATATATATATATATACCTATCTACCATATACTAGGCGAGTGTCCCGAGTGAAGAATTTACGAGATCCAGGACTGATCGCACAGTGAACGCGGCTTTCCTTGTTTGGTTCGAATACTGGCTTTGGTTTACGGATATACTTTTAAGAAGATTTTATTTGACGTTTATTTGATTAGCTGTGTACACCAAGATTTTTGGGTAAGGCCGTCAAAATTAGGATTCTTTACTAAAATACATTTAATTTTGGCGGCCTTATCCTTTAGTTTTTTTAACTGATTTCAAAAAAGTAGGTTCTTAATTCTTCAATATCTTTCATTTTTAACCCCCGACGCAATCTGTCTGTGGTATCGTAGCGCCCAAACGGATAGACCGATTTGAAAGCAGTTTTTTTATTCCAAAGTTGATGTAATCTCGAGTGTTCTTAGCCATGTTTCATGAAAATCTGTTCAGCCGTTTTTGAGATATTGGACTTTGAAATGAAAGTTTCTGGGGTTCTTCAACTTTTCTAATTTGTTAATGTATGTTCCCCGATTACTTGAAGGTGCCTGGACCGGTTTGGATAAATCTTTTTTTGTTCGAAAGGGTACCCTTCCTAAGTGTACCACATGGTCGCCAGGTCAGGATGTGATGCTGGAATCCCGGAGAAATCGAGCGTAATTGAGCGTAATTATTTACATCCATTATCAATGTCTGTCGGTCTAAAATATAATGATAATAAAAAAAAACAAAAAAATATTTTGAACTAGTTTAATAAACGATGGTTTTGGATAGGTACCAAATAATAATTCAATGTTATCAAAATTTAAGCACTTATATCGAAGTTCGGCCGATCAACCTCTCCTATAATTACAGTTCTTCCTTTGTCGTACAAAAATATACAGAACAACGCATAATCGACCTTATCTAATTGCGAAAAGGTTTAAAAAAGGCTTAAGTCTGTTTTCGTTTGGTACGAGCATTTAATTCAATTGGATACAGGTCGTTTATCTTTAAGAGGCTTAAAGTAATTCGCCTTTTAGTTCTAAAGGTATACCTATACATTCAGTCTTTAGTATGGAACGATGAAGAAGAGGGGTGTCATCAGTTGAACATGTGTACCTGCGTCCTGTTCCTGTGGCATCGTAATTCCGAAAGGGTTGAACATGTGTACCTGCGTCCTGTTCCTGTGGCATCGTAACTCCGGAAGGGTTGAACATGTGTACTTGCGTCCTGTTCCTGTGTCATCGTAACTCCGGAAGGGTTGAACATGTGTACCCGCGTCCTGTTCCTGTGGCATCGTAACTCCGGAAGGGTTGCACATGCATGTGTACCTGCGTCCTGTTCCTGTGGCATCGTAACTCCGGAAGGTTTGAACCGATTTGAGTGCGTTTTCGCCCGACGGCAGCAGTCTATGAAATATTTACTTGTGTTCCATCGTAGCGTTTAAATTAATGAAACGATTTCGATACATGAGGTGTCCATCGATTCCTTTAATAATTATGCTCCTGCACGGCTATCATGCGACGGCGCGCGAGCACTCTCGAACTTAAGTCATTCTTTGATGAATGGTCATAACCCGATGTAAAAAGCGCATTCGAGGTAAAGTAAGTGCCTAGGGAATATAAATAAAAAATAAACCCTCAATGTTCTCATTTTGATGTCTGGCTGGATATACAGTCGGTTAAGCACAACTTCACTCACATGTTAAGAAAGCACTAAATTTCTGCAATAAAATATAACTGAAAATAACAGGCTACCAGGCTCTCAGAATTCGCTTGGAGAAATTTCTTCCTCAAGTTCCAGAAGCTCTTATCTCAATCCATCACGTCATTGCAAACACAACCTTGCTTGATTGGTAATACGGTTAGTATTAGAATGGGATATGAAATTTTCGAGGATAGTAAACACAGCGTACGTCAAGAGCATTGCTTACGGTCCATTTGTGTTATTTACTTAACAAGAATAATACATACAGATGCGTCTTTCTACGTCACTCATGGCGGAGATAGTAACTTACGTGGTATTTGTTAAGAAAATATCTTTAAATAGAGCTAGAAGCTACAGAAAAACAATTCGTCATCGTGGGGTAATACAACAATAAATAAGTAATACCAAAATAACATATCATTGTGTTGAATTTAGGAGTGTAGAAAAAAAGAGGCCGAAGTATAGAACAAGGTAGAGTTGTGTTCCTAGTCGTAGTATTTCTTCTTTATTAGTTCCTTGTAGCCTGGATTAAAAAACTAAAATATAATGAAAACGGTCTAATTTCTATAAGGGTGCCCCCTAATATTCCTTTATTACTAGTGGTTATGTGAGCTGTAAAAGTCGCAAGATTCTTTTTTTTAATTTTTAAAACAATATATTTAATTATCGAACCCGCTCACAAAGTTCCACGAGAATCGGTTGAGAAACGCGACCAGCGGTGCTGTCACGAAAATAGAAACTTGAAGTTCGTATACATGCATCCCTGTCCCTCGAGTATTGTGAGTTCGAAAGAGTTGGAAATACCCTAAATGGTTATAGTCCTGTAGAGAACAGCCCGACGGTCGGTCACTCACGTATTTAATGTCGAAAATCAATCGCTATTTTATATAAAAAAAACTAACTAGTCTAAAAAAGCGTGACAATTTTGAAGACTGTAATATTACAGTTTTTAATCACTGTGACATGACAGTACGTATGCTGATTTTTCCAGTTTAAATCAACCTCAGATTTTATGTAATCTGTATACCCCGGGTCAAACGACCCTATGTCACTTCAAATAAGTAGGTAATAGGGTACGCCACGTATTGCAAAGAACACATGCAAAAAAGTGGGTTGATATTAGCGTTCGTTCACCCAGGAAGTCCAATCTGTAGGCCGCTAAAATATTTTTTGAACTGACCTACCCTCTTACAAACTTCACAGACTTTTCGGACTTTATAATATTAGTGTGTTACATAAAGTTAGTCCTACTCATGTGTTCACATTTAACCTTGGAATTTAATAATTTTGAGATAATGAGTTGGTGGTAAAATTACTTGGTAGGAAAATAGAGTTTTAACTGCCTCGAGGACCTTTACCCAGCCTGGGTATCTCTGACGCCTACTTAATGCGCACACTAAGCCGCGTCGCTCCACTTTTTACATACGAAATTAATTCCCACCGCCCAGGAGAGTCGGCAGAACAATTCGGAATAACCAGAAATTCTTAGACATTCTTTAACGTGTATTATACAGGGTGTAACAAAAATGGGGTGTGAACCGATTAAGGACATAACAGGTATCGTGTTCTAATAAGAACAAAGTAAGAGAATTTTTTTTACGCGTTTTTTAACATTTGTATGGAGCGTTGGCTGACTGGGGCGAACTGCTCCATACAAACGTAAAAAAAATTGTGTCTAAAAAAATTATTTTAGTCGGAACACGATACCTGTTGTGCTCTTGATCGGTTCACACCCCATTTTTGGTACACTCTGTATGAAAATTCACGAAATATTGTCATTCAAAACTTGATCAAAGATGGGTGTGGTTAGGGATTTGTCGTAGACCCATTAGTATTTCTCATCGATGTAAAAAAATATGGAAGAATGTTTAATAAAAAGTAGAGTGGTTTTTGAAGCTCCAAGATTATAAACAGGTAGGTAGGTAATTAATATAATTAAAAAAAAATTTTTTTAAATCGCGTAGTTATAAAATCTAATAAACATATCCCAACTTTTCAATTGTCTTTTTTCGAAAAAGGTAAGACATTTTCCTTTTAATAAAAATCCTTTCCTTCGCCGACGCTACCGCAAGTTGTTTGGGATTTAAGCGGATAGCTTTAATTGTTAGGAACCGAGAACCGGATTAACGAAAAAACCGTGATCTCCTTTATTTTAAGCCTAAAACGACACGTCGGGGTTTAAAAAATGAAATGTTTTGACATTTTTTAAATCACGATTCAGTCCCTTTATAAGGAAAGTTAATTTAAATTTACCCACCGAACCATACACAAAAGCGATTCAAGATTTGGTGGGAGTCATGCTTTGATCATGGGAGTCATACTAGCCAGGCAAAAAATATTCATTTATTAATTAAATTTTGCCCACAGATGTAATACTTACAATAAAAATCTTAATTACAACAGATAATGTAACTGCTAGAGTATTCACCCAATTACAGGCAAACACGGCATGCATTATACATAGTAAAAACGAATTACGTCTACACTTAATCCACATTTACACTAAATCTAAAGTTAGCTTCAAGGTAAGTTACTTGTAATTGTAACAAGGTAATTATAAATGCGAAGTGTGGCTGTCTGTCTGTGTGGGTGTTGCCTCTTCACGCTTATACCGCCACATTTGAATTCTATTTTGGGGAACGAAAATTTAAAATAATTATTGATCTATGACCTATTTTTAAAACACTGGGCTGTTATTACAGTTGTCCTAAATATAGCTTGAGGATAGATATAGTTTGAGTCGCGGGGAACGACATAGGGTAGTTTTTATCCCCGAAAACATCCTCTAAGGAAGTAAAATGGGGGTGAAACTTTGTATGGAACTACTATTTAAACGAGTCCGGGGAAACGGATCCGGCCTCGGGCAGAAGCTATAAAATAAAACAAGTTATAACAACAATGCCCTTACATCCAATATTTGACAGCTATCCTCCCAGTACAATTTATGTCATGACGTTCATTGTACAGGGATGACGACTGTCAAAAATCGGCTGTTAAAAAAAATCTAGTTATAAGTAGCCTGACAAAAAAGTACCTAGTATTATAAGACTTTGCCGTGAAGCTCATGACACCACCGTATCTTGTCAGTGTGTTGCCACTGTGTAAAAGTAAATCACCTGAGTAAATTGCATCACTTCATTAACGTACTTTCAATTAATATTTACGTTGAACTACTAATTGCATACTGCAGTTTAAACCCAAATAAATAAACTAGCTAACAAAACTCCTCGTTTGTATAGAAGTTGTCAGCCAATGGCAACAATATTTGTGTGCCAACTTTGCACAATGGTAACATTTATTTATTTATTTGTCAGTGAAGCTAGTGTAGCGTACAAAATAAAAATAATTTACTTTAAAAACAAAGTTTTAACCGACTTCAATTTAGTACTCCGCCAAGCCACGAGAACATTTCCACATTTCTCTTCCAATTTACCACATGAACTGATTTCCGAGAGCAAATGCGTTGATTATTAGAGAAAAAAACCCAATCGCTGTATGTGGGCCGATGTAATATTTGAGGACTTCCGTCGATTCCACAAGGATCACCTTTGGCACTTCATTAGTTGCTATTTCAACGGAATCTTATCAGAATCTGTGATATACTTTTGTACTTTTATGTACATAATTGAGGAATTCCATGAGTTATCTGTGGTCTTCATCATCAATTCTACTCCACCAAATTTATGATTTCCGGGTGTAAATACACGAGTTATAATAGAAAATACCAAAATCACTACACGCGTGCCTAGTATAATTGAGGAGGTCCCTCAATTCCTCATGGATCCCATCATCCTATTTAATTTTTGAAAAAATGGGACGCACCTGGAAGCATATACTTAAAAAAAATACGAATCGGCTCATCAATGACGGAGTTCTGAGGTAACAAACATTGAAAAAAAAACAACCGAATTTAGAACCTCCTCCTTTTTTTTGAAGTCGGTTAACAAAGCACTCATAGCAGCACGAAGCCACTTGGTGAATTTGTCGTCTCACGTTTCATTGACATTATTACGCAATTGTTTTGCAACACCAAGGATTACATATTTACTTAAAACTTCTCCGACGTCGTTATTTGTTAATCATCGTGGTTATGTGGGGATACGGCGTGTTGAAGATGTGGGCCTGATTGCATTTTAGCTTCTGCTCATTGAACAGCAGATTTTGTCACTAACATCACTCAATGGCGAAAATTTATCCGTTCCATTACTGCAAGAAGCGCTTGCATGATGGGCGACGACAATTACTAACGACACGCGGCCTGAAAATCCGTCCAGCCAAGGGCAATGGGACGATATGTGGAGCAAACACACCTACGACTCCTTACTGTCCAATGCCTCAGGCGTAGACCTGGCGCGCCTCACGGCACTCGCGCAACCGGAGTCAGGAGCATGGCTGCACGCGATACCATCAGCCCAACGTGGCACTTTCCTCGACAACAACTCGCTGTAATAGCGACACGACAGCCCTTGGGTTGGTTGCTAAAGTGTGCGAGGCCCACCTATACCGCTGCGGGGCACACACGGGACACAAATGTTTACCAGCAACCCTGCAAAGCCAGCATCATGCTGAGTTGGGCCCATTTCGTGAGACGGCACATATATTTACTTTTCCTTTTGTTTTTGTAATACTGTGAGTTTGTGTTGTTACGAATAAAAAATAAATAAAACAAAATATTTTAGAGCCCAAGCAAACAAAAAAACGCATATTAGCTCGATCTGACCACTTCTTTAAATAACGACATTCTTACAATATTTTTTTAATACTGATAATTAAAGCAATTCGTGCAAAATTATTCCCTAACCGTTCCAAAATATCTAAAATGCACAACGTTAACCTATTCAAGTTTTCACTTCTGCCGGCACTCCCTGCAACCCGGTCTTTTTTTCAAACAAAAGATACAAAGAACTTATTCCAGTAGTTACTATTCCCTGCATAACTGATTAAACAGTTCGCTTGCAGAATTAAGCTAAGGCAGTCAGAAATGTTGACTGGCACGTTTACATCAATGGAGATCCTGCTTTACCTGCCTAAATACACGGAATTCGTTCTTGACTAAAATGGCACGTTGCATCGATCCCTTCGTCTCGCACCGTCTTAAATAGACTGGGTGTGAGTGTCAAATCCGGCCGTCTGTCTGTTCGCCAAGTCGTAAGTAATAAATATGTGGCATAAATTGATATGAGCTCGAAAGATAATATTTTATTTCCCAAAGTTGTCCAAAATGATTTAACTTAGTTTTTATTTACATTCATCATCAAAATCATCATTTCAGAAAGACGTCCACTGCTGGACATAGGCCTCCCTAAAACAGTGCCAAAGTGATCGGTCCTGCGCCACCCGCATCCAGCGGACTCCCGCGACCATTATTTACATTCACCATCCTTCAAGCGTTATTCCCGGTAGTGCCCCTAAAGGAGCCCGGTGTCCGCTTTGATACCTAACCACCTTTATTTACATTAATTAAATTAAATTAAAACTAAGTACGCCCTCTAGGCATTGTACTGTACCGAGAATGTTGGCGGCATTTCGTCGCTGAGTTGCAATATTTGCAATGGTGATGCGTTGCGCGAGGAAGCCGCCAGCTCTACGGTCACCAGTTACATCAACCAGACGTTTCGCGAATTCCTCAAATAACTTATGCGCTCAGGGACCCCACGGACCGAGGGTCTCGACGCCAAAGGGTACAAAGTTGTACTGTCCGCCGAGGCTTCTACATTTAAGTAACTACTTTTCAGACTTTCGCCGCTGCACCGCTTTAGAAGTAGACCGCTGGAGTAGGGACGGTGCTAGTGTCTACACATGTTTACTGTTTTCGTGTCTATTTCTAATTTTACACGGGCACTTTTTCGTCGGAATTGAATAAAAATGAATACCTATCTTGGATGAGCTCGTGGTTCTGTACAATACGCCCAATTCCGTCCTCCAATTTCAGTCCTCGAGTGACAAAACGTGTGGGGTTTTCGTGGAGGTTGAATTTCTAGCTCAAAAGTCCAGGGGTGTCACATGTTGGTTGGCGACTCTTGGTCTGGTTGGGAAAATAGGGATCTGATCATCAATTTCCATTTCCTAACCACCTCCATCTTTTTCCAATTTCCGTAAACATAAAACTAGTAGCTCTGTGAACTGTAGAACTCACAAGCCAGTCATTAAAAAAAACTTAACTTTAATGTCGAAAATCAGGATCGTCAAAAAATAAACTATATAAATATAGAGGAGAACAGCTGGATAAGTACTTCGTTCGGTCCGCTCGCTCATTCAAGAACGTAACTACAAAACAGAACTTTGTCTGACCCAATCCCCATTAAAGTATTCAGCGTCAACTGCCGAACTAATTCCGAAACTTGACCAAGTTGGCAACTTAATTGCCCGATAACCGCGGGCCAACGACAGTCCTCTGTCCACTAATTATTAAACAATTGAACTTAACTATTGACCGACTTATCGACCCGTTGAAGGGGAGAGTTGAGGGCGGGGAATACGGAGGTAAGGCATTGGGGTTAATTTTATCGGAATTGATAATAAAGTACCTGTAGACCGACCAGGACCACTGTCTTGAATTGACACGAGAATTTACCGAATTTTGCGTTCTGTCTGTCGAATAATATGTAAGAGGTTACACCCTAGCGAGCGTTAGGGTTGTTACGACTACTTCGTCATCTAGGTCACACAAAGTGGGAAGATCTGACAGTACGTAGAGAAAAATGAATTACTAACAAAAATTGCCACTATTTTCACTAAAAAGTGGCTGAATTTCTAGTCATTTTGTAAATAAAGGATAATAATATACAATGTGAGAAACGTTTTGCCCTGTCCGGCCTATAGAAAATGTTTTCTCACTAAACTTGTAAGCGTAACCTGTGTTTAGTCCACGCTTAGACAGATGGCTGTTTAGAATATGGAATGAAAATTACGCGGTCTGTAACATGACTAAATAGACAATATATCCTTGTACCACGGGCGACATGTTTGTAACGATTCGGGAGTTCCGTCCGCGCGTCACGGGCCGCGATACGGGCGGCGCATGCAGTACTCATATGGGAACGATACGACGGAACTCTCCTGAACTGGAACAACCGCCGGAGGGTCCGAAACATGTCACCCGAAGTGACAAATAATGAGTGACTTTAACCGTTATATTACTATTATTTGAAATTAGAATGCCTAATTTCCGGTTCAAATCGACTGAGTATAATGCATAAGCTGATATTCGGTCTGTTAATCCCGCCGGATCATCCGGCGGATCGGGCCGAGCCGACCCGATATTTAACAGACCTGTTGATTGACTCCTTTTAATTCCTCAGGGAGAACTGAATTAGGGTATACGTCTCGATGTTTGACAACTTAATTCCAATTGATACACTGTTTTTCACTTTATTGCTATCAAGCTCCGATAGTTTATTAGGTAGGTACGTTTTTTGCCTTTGTTTTGATGGAATAATGACGAGATAGACTATCAAGAAATGAATAGGCAACATCATGATGAATCCTACTAATATTATAAATGAGAAAGTTTGAATGTTTGTTATTCAATCACGCTTAAACGGCTCAACCGATTTTTTTTTAAATCAAAAGTACAAAACAATTAACAATGTTATGTTACTCGCCAAACTGCGATAACAGTTTGTTATTTGGATGAACTTTTTGCAGGAAGTTTATAGACTGAATTACAATAATATAGTTCACCCAGACGAAGTCGCGGGCGGAAGCTTGTTCTAAATAAAAAATATGGGAATTCTGAGAATTCCTCTGCTGGGCAAAGGCCGATGCATTTGTGGTCATTTTTATTTAATAATAATTTTATTAATCAAGGCCGTCTATTATGGCATACTTTTAATTTTATTATTTTGTAAATTTGAATACAATGTTTTGTGATTCTTACGTATTTATATCAAAACCTTAATTATCTTATTATTATTATTACGTACTATTATAAATATTTGCGCAAAATTGTAATTAATCTTGTAATTGTATTTAACTCTTAATTTTACTAGACTGAGTGACATATTTATATATCACTGACAAATATTTTCACATGTCTATCTTGACTGAATGTATAATGGGAAGCAATGTATATAAATTGAGATCTTATATAACCATATGTTCCTTGTGAATAAACAATTTCATTCATTCATTCATTCATTCATTCATCAAAATTATTTCCAAAGTTCAACTGAAAACTTTGGTAACAATATAGGAAAATTTATCTACGCCTTAATTGAATCAATTGCTACCAACTATTTTACAAATGCTCAAATTACGTAGGTAAGTCAGAGTAGTAAAAATCATGAAATCGTCGGTTAAAAAAGAAGTAGATAATGTTGTCTATACGAGATTCCGTGTTTAAAAATGGCCACCAAATCTGACAGCATATGTTTCCAATTGACGACGCGAGACTGAGGCAAGTTGGTGCAATTGAGTCAGTTTTAGTGTGCCACTTTTGGAGCGCTTATATTATAACCTATCTACCTCTCTTTAGGGTTCCGTAGTCAGCAAGGAACCCTTATAGTTTCGCCATGACCGTCTGTCCGTCTGTCCGCCTGCGGCTTAGCTCATTGACCCTTAGGTACTACTAGAAAGCTGTAATTCGGCATGGGTATGTAAATAAATGACGCCTACGCCATTTTTTTTAGGTATTTTTTTTCTCTTCCAACCCATGGTATGTGGGGTATCGTTGGATGGCTTGTTTAAAAATGTTATGGGTTTCTGAAAACCGTCATACATTCATACATTGCCCGCTTTTTTCGGAAAAACACGAATAAGTATCTCATATTTTTTATATGGTCGGATGATATTTTTTTTGCTTAACGAATCCTTCGTAGTAACGCATGTGTTCATGAGGAGAAATATTTTTTTAATTAACGTCTATTATAAATTGCTATCGATTTTGGTCGCGGGTAAACTTATCTTTTTTTTAAAAAAAAATTTTAAACTGCCTACATTGCCCATGTCGAATTATTGACGCAACTATAGATCTGATGTTGAGACAAGACTCAGGCCAAAATTTTGGGCGAACATGGCTTTCCATTTTAAAATTTTACACAGTACAGATGAGCAATGTTACCTGGGTATTTTAAATCTTTGCCATACAAGTTCATACACCTCACATTCCTCAATTTGCTGCAAGCTTCTGGCTGTAGTAAAAGAGATGTATGACTCAAAGTAAAGCCATAAATATAATCTAGTTTCTACCAAAAATAATAAGGTTGCCATAAATATGTTGTGTTTTCGTTCAATAGGTACCAGATCTGTTCAAATGTGCTTTTTGGGCAAAGTTGCCCCTGGTGGCAAAGTAGGCGTATTCTACGGGACGATTTTTCAACTTACAGACCCGTTTGCGTGATATTGGGCTAATTTTTGTTTGTCAACTGTCCGCTCCCCTCCCCCCTGCCGGCTAAATGGCTACTACTGGGATTGTGAACAAAATCGTGGCAGTCGACATATTATTAATTTAAAAGGAAAACTATCACGGCTAAGTAGGCATAACTAGTTCCTGAGTAATAGTCGACCAACGAAATGGTTACTTGGCAAGGCCAACATTCATACAAATTCGGCCGACGCAACCGCGCCATTTAGTTGGCACGCGCGTGTTGATGTAACAAAGACAGACAGGCAACTTCGGAACCCTACACTGCACGTGGCCCGACACGCACTTGGCCGATTTATATTACGTCATTGCACGTACTAATGGAAAGTGTCGGTTCCAAATACACCCGAACCCTGATGTAGCGTAATAGAGCTTATTAACACCGAATAATTAAACTTTCTCATTAACTTAACACCATTTCCAGTATTTCGACTAATGGTGTCTGACATTCCGTTAAACCCGAAACATGTCGACGTCTAAAAGTTCTGTCAAACGGAATGCTATAATTGTCACTTTCACTCACAAATCTTTGATTTCGAGCGTCAGCCTTTTTCAAGCTTTGTAGAGGATTTATATAAACCTTGTTAGTTCGTTCGTTCGTACGTTCGGGTCTTTTGCGACGGAATTTTAACACACTTGGGCAAAACAAAAGTCTCCTGTTCTGTGATTAATCGTTAAGAGGGAATTATACCTTCGGAATACTCCGTACTACTAGGTTTATAGGTTTGGTTTTTTTCAAAATGTGCAATAATTAAATTAAAATGTATCTAAAAACTTTTTTTTAATAAGGCGAAACCTATAAACCTAGATATTCTCATTATGCTGAAGCGATCGACATCAAAATCAAAGTAATTTGTTAAGTTTTGGTTAGTGGAAAAGTTTTCACCCGGAATGGAAATTTCATATAAAAAGTACCAAATGTCAGTCGCGTGCTGCTGGCTATACTTCCCTCTTGAGGGCTTCCGTGAATATAAAAAAATGTTTTGATTGCATGAAATCTTTTAATGCTTCTCAATAAAATAAAATAAACTCTATAGCCCCCTAACTTTGGCACAGCAGAGACGCGAACCTAAATCTCTCTATGGACCCAATTATCATGAACCGATAGAGCAGAAGGAAAGGGCAATGGAGAGGGCTATGTTGGGAGTTTCTCTGCGTGATCGCATCAGAAATGAGGCTATCCGCAGCAGAACCAAGGTAACCGATATAGCCCTCCGAATCGCTAAACTTAAGTGGCAGTTGGCGGGGCAAATAGCACGTAGAACCGATGGTCGTTGGGGAGGAAAGGTTCTCGAGTGGCAATCACATACCGGAAGGCGCGGCGTGGGTAGGCCCCCACAAGGTGGACTGATGCCCTGGTAAAGATCGCGGGAGTCCGCTGGATGCGGGTGGCGCCGGACCGGTCACTTTGGCACTCTTTGGGGGAGGCCTATGTCCAGCAGCGAACGTCTTTCGGCTGATATGATGATGATGATAGAGCTTAAGTTTTGCGTACTCATGGCGTCACCGAGCTGAGGTGAACGAGACAGAGGGCGGGCACGGTAACTGCTAAACTGCACAAGATAAACCCGATGTCTTTGGGCTCATAATTGGAAGCCCAGGCGAGTAGTTGTTGTGTAAATTTGAAAAGTACAGTCGGCAAGAACCAAAAATGTTTGAGAGATGATGAGCGAGATGATATTTCACTCTCCAAAAAAAAACCGGACAAGTGCGAGTCGGACTCGCCCACTAAGGGTCCGTACTTAATGACACATGCATAGTTTTCTGTTTTTTTTCCTGTACTTGTGGTATAAGACGACATTATTTGCCTTTCATAGTTCTAGGTCAACGGAATTTTATTGATTTATACTTTATTGCACAAACAAAAAAAATACAAATGGCGGACTTAATGCCAAATTTTGATTCGCTTGATAGTGTCCAAATATACGTTTTGTTGCAGCATGCAGGCTGCATCTTTTTTTACGTTCACTTAGAAGTTTGATTTTTTCACAGCTTCGAGGGACTGTAGACTTCAATATATGGTTTTAATTTCAACTCGATACCTCCACGCGTTTTCGAGATAAAGGGTCTTGACAGACAGACAGACGGACAACAAAGTGATCCTATAAGGGTTCCGTTTTTCATTTAGAAAATGAAATGAAAAATTCAAATTATTTATTCGTAACAATTATATCTATTACATACATACATATAAATAATACAATTTACAGACTTAAAACGATTTGCTTGTTACGAAATGGTCCCGTCTCAGCATAATGCTGGCTCATGCACGCGCCAGCGCCGGCGCTGGTCTTTCGGTGAGACCAGATATGTCGCAATGACCAGAGACCAGCCCCCCTATTCTCTAACTTGTTTTAAGCTCACCTCAACGCTCACCCACAAATATATTTTGACACCGCAATGCGAAGTAACTAAGTGTAGGTAGAGGTCTAATTTCGTGACGGGCGACCGGCGGGGCGAGCCGCTTTAGCGCATAGCGAATAACAGCCCAGGTATGTCGCAGAGATACGCGACCCTAAAAAGTTGGGACTAGGTCGATTTCTGTGAGATTGTCCCATAATATTTATTCATTTGTTTCCTTTCAAGTAAATGCACGCATAAACTATTACAGGCAATGGATTGGCTTTGTCCAACTCACACGCATCAATGTAAGCTAGCGAGCTGGACCATAAAATGCATTTAAATGTAAATATTTAGAAAATGTTAGATTCTAACCAAACAGCCGTCGGACAGGTTACGGGGCGCAAGCGACGAACGAAAGGCGTGGAACACTGTACAGACCACAATCAAATGTTGTCCCCCACATTATGGTCGAGGTTTTAAATTGTATTTTATTAGTTTTTATTTATTAAGTATTCAATAATTTATTTAGGTAAATAACAATCACGTTACTTTTTCAATAATTGCCCCAAATTGTAGTAAGTTTCTATGTAGGTGAGAATCCCCGGACACAATAATCCGATTTCAAAAATTCTTCCAAATAATTATTCTATAAATGCGTCATATAGTTAGTAGCAGCTAACGTAGCCAAATATTTCAGTACACGTCTTTATTACTGTAAGAATATAAGGCTGTGTTACGATATATTTGGCTACTCTGGCTGCTACTAACTATATGACGCTGACTATACTTTCCCAATGGTCATACTTTAATTATATTTTTATATGCTTGCGTTCTTTTCAATATGCTGGCAGACAGTACCATTGGGTACTGAGATCTGTACTAAGATTATTAATTTACATTTAGTTAAATGTAATCCAATATCATGTACCGAATCTTGATGTGTAAACAATTACTTTTATCAATAAAATTATGAATATGAATATTAATAAAAACATTATCCTAGATTGTTTAGAATTTATTTCGAAAATCTTCCCCTGGACGTTTAATTAATGATGTAATTTGTATGAAAGATTTAGCTCTACGCTGACGCGGCCAAAAGTTATAGTGCACACAAATGTAATATTTTTTAATGTAAAATGTCTGCAAGTACAAGATATTTATACGCAAATGTCAAGAACCATTTAAATTTTTAGTTTGTTTAGTAGTTTAGTACTATGTAGTTGCCCGCGCGGCTTCACCCGTGTATTGCATAGATCGCAGGCAAACCCGCGGAATATGGTATAGTCTATACACATCTAGAAAGTCCATTCTACACGCAGGTGGAGGAATATTTCAAATCGGATAAGCGGTTCCAGTGATTACCCAAAACATACAACCTCTTACAAAGCTACATTCTCACCGACTTTACGTCGTTATAATATTAGTATAAACATTCGTAGTTCAGTAAAGATGTTTTTTTTTGTTTTAACCTGCTCCTTTCATCCAATTGTTTTAAAGTCGCCGGCCTCGCTGCCGCTCGTCCCTCAAGCGCGTCATACTCTAAAGGAAGACGCTCGATCGTTAGAGTAAAAAAACGCGATCCAATTTCATTACGAGCGTTTTATAGAGCGTGTCCTGCAGCTACGGGGTGCTCCTTTAATGGCCCTTCATTAACTACAATCGTTTTTATTCCGATATTGTGCTTTGTTTTTGAATATTCCATGCGATGGGATTTGTTTTAATTTGCGCTGGTTTAGCATTGTGCGTATATTTATGGCTATGTGAGGGGATTGAAGAGATGTAGGTTCTCGTCGCTTCGGACTAACATTGCCAAAGTTAAGTAGGAATTTATGTATGTTTATTTGTATGCTTTATGTGTGTATGTTTATTATTGATGTAATTGTGTATGTTGTAAGTTCGTTTACTTCCAATTTTGCCGCCTATTTATTTTGTAATTTTTTGTTGCTATTTCTCCGGTACCTAAAGGTTGTCTGGAAGAGAGCGCTCTTTAGCGATAAGACCGCCTGTTGTTAACATCTATTTTTTTAAAGTTTTTATGTCTATTTGATTCATGTTATGGTCGAGGTGTGCAATAAAGAGTATTTGTATTATATTTCGTTGTTCAGGGCTATAAAGCCTAATTTTTGGTTGGACTCTTAATCCGCATAAACGGTTTTTCATGCAATTAAAACATGTTTTATATGCACGGAAGCCCTTAACTACTGGCCACAGAAAAAAAGACTTTTGATTTACTCGATCTGTATGACCCATAGATATACTCATCATCGTCACCACCATATCAGCCGAAAGACGTCCACTGCTGGACATAGGCCTCCCCAAAGAGTGCCACAATGACCGGTCCTGCGCCACCCGCATCCAGCGGATTCCCGCGAACTTTACCAGAGCCCGTAGCATGGACGGCCTTATCACAAGATAGAGCGTCCGTCACTGGCTGACACCGTTCAATAGAACGAGACGGACGCTCTATCTTGTCCCTTACCGCGTGATAAGGCCGACCATGACTATTCTATTCTATTCTATTCATGATACGGGGTCAGGTTATCAGTCCTCCTTGTGGGGGGCCTACCCCCGCTGCGCCTTCCGGTAGGTGGTCGCCACTCGAGAACCTTTCCGCCCCAACGGCCATCGGTTCTACGTGCTATGTGCCTCGCCCACTGCCACTGATAGACATACTGGTAAATTATTATTTAGTTAAGTACTTTGTTGAATGAATGTTAAGATCTGACGTAGGTATTGGGTTAAAATCCAATTCCCATTATTTGCCTTAGGCCGTTCGTTTTTCTTAGTCGTTTTTAGGGTTCCGTACCCAAATCCAAAGGGTGAAAATGGGACCCTATTACTAAGGCTCCGCTGTCCATCCGTCTGTCACCAGGCTGTATCTCATGAACCGTGACAGTTAGCCAGTTGAAATTTTCACAGGTGATGTATTTCTGTTGCCGCTATAACAAAATATACTAAAAATCAGAATGAAATAAATATTAAAGGGGGCTCCGATACATCAAACGTGATTTATTTTGCCATTTTTATAGATGGTACGGAACCCTTCGTGCGCGAGTCCGATTAGCACTTGGCCGGTTTTTTTACTTTTCTTCAGGATTAGATAAAAGTGGGGTACTGAAATAACTCGCCACCTCATAGGGGAATGCAGCTCTGTAAGTATGTGGTGTTGTGTTATATACTGGTGGGGAGTAAGGTCGTCAGGGCCCCTGAGGATGCGCTGCTCATTGCCATCATCATCATATCAGCAAAAAATCGGTAACGTGCTTGTGACTCTTCTTAGAGTCACAGGTGCCCGTAGACTACAGTCAGACTGTATGCCTTTACTTAGAGTCACAGGTGTCCGTAGACTACAGTCAGACTGTATGCATTTATGCCACTCTCGTAGAAAAAATGGAACTGAAAATGTCAAGAAAATGTTCGTTCGCTGGTCTCAGCTGTCAGATTTGATGGCCATTTTTAAACACGGAATTTCGTATGACAACGTATCTACCTCTTTTTTATATTACATCGTTGGTTGCAGGTATAAACACCCTGTGCTTACACTTAGTGGGCAGTTATAAAAGTTTATGGGCAGTTACAGGACGCGGTATCAATTGCGCGTAAATTCGATGCACCTTGCCCCAGTCACGTATTATCATGTTATACTATTTTATTAACTTCTTGCTCTAGTTTCACTCAGATTTTTAAGAGCATCGTAACGGTAAAGCGTTACATTTTGTTAATGACAAGCTCATTTTGTATTTCATTCGAATGCCATCCTGATATCAATGCGTTTCGATCACATATGGGATGGGACGGTAAATCATAAAATCTGTTATAAATAATAACGTAACGGAATAAATAAATTATAAATACTTATTGAAAATCTTACACAAATCGACCTAGTCCCAAAATAAGCAAAACTTGTACTATGGGTGGGCTATGGGAGCCTATAAATAAAATAAATAAATAAAATGCATGCCTATAGCAGGATTTGAACCCAGGACTTCTAGCTTCACGGCTAGGCTAAACTGGCCGTCATGCGAAATATCAATAAAAAACAAAACAGAGAGACATAGACATAGGTACTTTTCATTATTACCTTTATACATTTTCAGGTTCACATTGTTTGATTTTTTGAGGAGGAGGTGGAGGCAGTCAAGAGCGGACCTCGAATATACCCTTTTTTCGAACGAGCGAACGAAGCGAACGAAGTTCTATACTTGGGCCAAAAATCGTTTACATGTCCGGAATGTCGCGCTTTCCCGCTTTTCTCATCTACAGGTCGCATTTCTCAACCGATTTTCTTGAAAATTGAGCAGGTTCGTTAATTATACATTTATAAAGATTTATCTGGTTGATTAAATTTTTCGTAAATATTTTTTTATAAAAAAATATACAGGCTTGCGAGTTCCACAGCAGCTCACAGAGTCACTAGTGTATGGACGGGACAACATGTTTAATTAACCTCTTAAAGCGACTGTCACTCCCTAAATCTTGTCTCGCTCGCTCATTCATTTTAACTCGATATTCTGCGCTCTTCCTCCGAGCACGATAACTTGCCAAATCGGTATGATAATATTGATAATCCTGTACCACAGGGATTCCTAGCTCAGGACGCAACGACTTGTATCTAAGTAACATGTTTTTGTCAATAAATATTTCATTTCATTTCACATAGGTTGTTAAAACTTTTGCTCCCCTCTGCCCCCACTTCCGCGGTCCCTGGGACATCATTAGCCCGGTTAGCACTGACGGCGCGCGAGCTCTCTCGAGCTCACGAGCACTATCCGTCTCTCTCTTAAAACTTAGAAAGAGACGGATTGTGCGAGAGACCGTGTAGTAGGCCAACATGGTCAGCAGAGCAGCCCCCCTATTCTGTAACTTGTTTTAAGCTCACCTCAACGCTCACCCACAAAATATCTTGACACCGCGATGTATAGTAACGGCGGGGTGAGCCGCATTAGCGCGTAGCAAATAACGGCCCTGCCCCCTATTCTGTAACTTGTTTTAAGCTCACCTCAACGCTCACCCATATATATATCTTGACACCGCGATGCGTAGTAACTAAGCGTAGGCAGAGGTCTAGTTTCGTAACGGGTGACCGGCGGGGTGAGCCGCATTAGCGCGTAGCGAATAACGGTCAAAGTGGTGCACATTACACAACGCAATCAAGGATAGTACCTACCTTACTTTTATTTATTTTGTTTAATTGATTGCCAGTAAAGTTGAAATAGCTAATTAATTAAATGCTTGTTTTAGACAAACTGGAAGGTGAACGTACTTGAGACAAAGGATTAGGGACGCGTTTAAAACTTTAAAAATAGCAGTGTTAATGGCACTTATTTTAACTGATGAAATGTTAGTGGTGCCGAAATCAATAGGCACCGAGTTATTTACGCTTTTAAATCTGTTAAAGGCATATTTTTAATATTCCTCTTTTGTTACAATTTTCAGTCTAATCTGATAGAAAGTTTTAAGATTCTTTCTAATTATAATTCTTTTTAATTATTTAAGTATATCAAAAATAGTAATAAAGTTAAAAGTAGGTACTAAGGTATAAGTACTACTAACTTACTTAATGGGTACAAACATTTATATCAAAGCTCAGTAAATAGGCATTGCACAGTACGGCCTATAGAAATATAAAATCAATATATCACATTTTCCGACATACCATCACCCCTCAGAATTAATTAGTATTAGCATTTTTTTCAATTCGACTCAAAAATATCCAATACAATTTTGACGTCGCTAATTCCTGCTAGATCCGGCCCAAAGGGCTACATATTTTTAATTCCTAGCCATATACGTACGAAGGCATCAAACAAACCTATGCCCCAATCATTCCCAATTCCCAATTAGCCGGAAAGCCAACTAAAAACTCGCGTCACTCGCTGTCAGGAATTGGAAAAGTTCCCGTCCGCTTTTTGATCAAAATCTGGCAACCCTGGTTACGAAAGGTTTTTATAAAAGTTTGTTCTTTCAGGACGCTGATAGAGGTTTGATTTAACAAAGAAGAGTAATGATTTATGAAAACGGTATTAACGTTGCTGGAATATTGGATCTTTTAGGTGACTGGCTACTCGCACTACTTAGTCACTTATTGTTATAAAAGTCTATCCAGTGATTGACCGTAGCAGTGTCACGCAAGTAGGAACAAAAAGAAGAATGACATCCATTTGCTCAAATTCAGATCAAATCTGACAAGTTCTGACAAGTTACAAGTTTTCTATCTGTGAAATCTTTTGAAAATCTACGGCACTTGGATAATACAAGCGGGGGCTGTCTTATAACAAGAAGAATTATGGAAATACATTGGGACTGCTTGCGAAGTTAGAGACAGTATGGACAAATTGGTGAAATTTTGTAAACATAAATATACCTACCTACCTACTCCTAAATAATTTTTATACTTTCTTTGGACTGTAGGCTCACGATTGTAAGTGACGAAAGAGCTTAAGACTAAGCGGCCTATTGACTCCCATATCCTAGAACACGGACCATCTATTTCAAAGCCCACTCATCATCACGTGTCTTACGTGCTCGTTTGCCTACTCGCTATAAAAAGAAGCCGGTGTAGCAAAGTACACAGCAATTCATTAGCCCATCACGCCCGGCCGTTTTTCTAAACGGTACTTACACTTCGAGACAAAGAAAGGTTTATACTTTTTTTTACAAGATTTATATTAACTTGACTTATTCGTATGTAAGTATAAAAGTATGTAAGTAAGTTGTCCGTCAAAATTTGCAACCAATTTTTCACTCGCTGATAGTGAAACAACTGATGGGAGTCCCTTATTTTACCGATAAACGTTTCACCGTAGGCATTGTTTCGCCGAATTTTCATTTCATCGATTTTTTTCTCAGCAAACTTTTTGAAGTGAAAACTTCATTAGCGGCGCTGTGCACTTTTTGTGATGGGGAAAAGTTGTTAAACTCGCCACAGGTCACGTGACCGTAAGATGTCGACCGACAGAGTGACCGTGGTCGTATGTCCAGGGGCAGTGGCTGGCTTCACGGACTAGCATATCATGCTTCCAAGTTGCGTCACTCCTGTCTTACCCGCGCTTTGCAGATTAGAAAGAGGAGAGTAGATTTTCTCCTCTTGCGTCGCGCTGTAGCGTCAGTTATGCTAGGTCCGCTGGAGCATTTATGGAATGGTCCGCCCAGTGTTGATTGTATCTGATCTGTCCACCTCGCGGGCATCCTTCTGGGTTCTGGCACGTGAAAGGCAAGTATGCACGTTAAGGGATTAAGACTATGCTCGTACAAAATATAAGAAATATCAAATATCAGCATCAATTATGGCACTCCTATAGAAGCTCTACACCGTTTTCCTTTTAGGTATGATTTCCGAAATAAAGACGTACCATCTCCTTCCCTGAGTCTCAAATTATACCATATTTGGGTGAATTAACTTGCTGGTGTCCTCCCAGATTCTACTATGCGCCGATTAAAAGAAGACTACAAGAAAATAAGTTGTCTGCTTTTCCTAATTGTTGATTGCATTCCTTACTCAATTAATTATATTGTGAAACTATATGACAACTGAATAAAAAAAAAAAAATTGCTCTCAATTTCACGGGTGAGTCGGCGGACGTAAAATGTCCCCCGATTTGTATGAAAATTGCGGTTAGTCCCCTGGACAACCATGTTTTCTGCTAGAATACGTTTTTTGCGAGATGCAACATATATGTTCAATCAAATAGGCAGACTATTTATCTAACTATAAATAAATAAAAAATAAAATAAATATTTGGGGACAATCTTACACAAATCGACCTAGTCCCAAACTAGGCTAAGCTTGTACTACGAGTGCTAAGCGACGACATACCTTTATATTTATATAGATAAATAAATACTTATATATTTCACCGTAAGATTGTGAACACCGTCAGTTTATAATAATCTCACTCGCGATATTATAAACTGACATTTTTAATATTACGGTGACATATACATAGAAAACATCCATGACTCAGGAACAAATATTCGTGCTCACCACACAAATAAATGCCCTTACCGGGATTCGAACCCAGGACCTTCGGCTTTGTTGGCAAAGTAACTACCAACTAGGCCAAAGCGGTCGTATAAGACATATCGATTTTATCAAATACCTGTAATGTAATTGTTGTGGTAACTGATAATGAAGTAAAAACCAAGGGACAAGAAAAATATGACTGGCCCATTTAATCTAAATCGGTTCAGTGGTTTAAGGTAACAGACATGTCTGAGCATATATAGTATGGCGAAGTTTATGTTAGTGTTGTTATTTTGTCCGCAAGTGTAAGTGGTAAGTGGCGAGGCGCGGCGGTGAGTGACAGGCGGCGACGGCAGTGTTACGTGCTCGTAAAACTACTAATTACTAACCACTGACAGGGTTATTGCAGTATAATACGGGTGAGTTTTACCTGACAGTATCTGCTTGTCTTCCAAAAACGTTTAGTGACTACTCAAGAGTTCCCTGTGGCACAAGGGCCCAGTTTAATAAACATTACAATCTAACAATTTTGTATAAAAGTGAAATATTTGTTAAGTTTTACTACATGTGCTGTTTAATAAACCTTACAAATATTGAACAAACTTACAAGCAAGTTACTTATAATTATTATGATTGTAAATGCTGTTTAATAACGGTTCACATATGTAGAAAACGCCTGTAGATTTTGATGACAATATTGTATTTACAAATAGGTAAGTAATTGTAACTTACGATTTACATAAAATGTAAGTTATTGTAGCATACTTAAGTAACTAGGGTAGATTGTTTACAAATGAGTTGATAAATCTTAGTTCCACAGAGGTGCATTACTAAAGTCATGGAGAACAACAACAAAATGACTATTCTGTCTCTGATATACGAGAATAAACAGGTGTTTTTCGGTAGATTTAGTGAGAAACTATCTCATGCCATGAAAATTTATACGTAGAGGGAATCTTTAGGCATCTCTAGCAAAGACTACGTGGCAAAACTTTAGAAAAAGGACTATCGTCGTTAGTATATAATTATTCTAAGTGATTTCATTATACAACATCAAGAAATTTGTTCAAAAATAAGGTTACTAATTCGACTTGCATGTAATGAAATTGCCTATTAGTGGAATTTGGCAATTAAACGTAAAATCTGTCACATTTAAAGTAAAGTGTATCCTTTTACGAAAAAGTCGCCTCCATGCAAAGACAAATTCATCATCACATCACTTCTCTCGCTGCTCGTTGTTCAAACCATTTTTATCGTAATATTTGAATTTCGTTGCTCGTCTTAACGAATAGATAAAAATTGAAAAGATATGACTTATGACACATGATGAGACCTCCTGTCAGGGCCCGATTTAATAAACATTACAAGTCGACAATTTTGTAAATAAGTGACATATTTGTTAAATTTATCTACAAGTGCTGTTTAATAAATCGTACAAATATTTAAGAACCTTACAAGAAAATAACGTACAATTATTAACATTGTAAACATTGTTTAATAAACGTTTACATATGTAAAATACGCCTGTTGCCTGCAATGACAATATTGTACTTACTTTGTAATTGTGAGTTACAATTTACATAAAATGTAAGTTTTTTCTACAAGTTCTTAAGAGATGAGGGTAGTCCTTATTTGTTACTCATTAAAATTATTGAATTGGTTTATGTATTGACATAATGGATAACAACAAAAAAATTACTAATTTATCTCAAATATACGAGAATAAAGATACATTATTCGGACGGTTTAGTGAGACCTTAACCCATGAAATGAAAATCAAAAAGTGGAAAGATATTGCTGAACTACTACAATCATTAAGTATTTATAACAAAGACTGGAAGTACCTACGCGACACAACGTGGCAAAACTTTAGGAAAGGACCATCGTAAGTTATTTTAAGTATACTTAAAAGTCAAATATGTTCACAGTCATAAACCGCAAGTGATAACATTTCATATTTTAAGTGCTATTTTTTATTTTATCGCTTGAAAGAACACACTGATAAGTGGTACCCGTATTTATTGTTATTTGCGTAATTTTGAAATGTTGACAATTGTTAAACGATTTAAGGTTTTAGCAAAAGTGAAAATTCTATAGCGTAAATATTAGTAATTAAATATTCGGTATTGTACACCACAGGAGAAAACAATACAATATGAAATCAACATTAAAACTAGGTAACAACAGGCGGTCTTATCACTTATAAGCGATCTCTACCAGTCAACCTTTGAGTAGTGGAAAAGTATGAACTAATATTATGATATATATATATTTTTAATACAATTTAATAACTTTGCACTCTGTGTTTTCTAACAACAATTTTATTGTTATAATTAAAGTACCTTCTTTATCACTATCATATTCGTTATCAGTATCCTCACGGTTACTGTCGCTACTCGTTGTTAGAACCATGTTTGACCGTAAAACACACTTCAAATTAAGTTTTGACACAGTATTAAACACCTGTCGGAATTATATTACAATTTACAAAATATGTAAACTTCTCACTACAATTATGTGTTTAATAAAGTACATTTTCATACAAAATTGTTAAAAATCACTTGTAAGGTGAAAATGTTTATTAAACAGAATTATGTAAAATTGTAGCTACAATTATACAATTTTGTAGATTTTCCGCCATGACAAATTTGTACCTTATAATTTTTATTAAACAGAAACTTGTAGAATTGTAACCTGTAAGGTACAATTTAAAATTTACAATTTGTAATGTTTATTAAATCGGGCCCAGATTGGTACTACAATTTACAAAATATGTAAACTTGTAGTTACAATTAAGTATGTGTTCATTAAAACAGTTTTCCCTACAAATATGTAAATGGTCACCTGTAGAGTGTAAACGTTTATTAAACAGAAATTTGTAAAATTGTAGGTAAAATTTTACAATTATGTAAATTTTCCGGCATGCCAATTTGTAAGTTGTAATTTTTGTTAAACAGAAATTTGTAAAATTGTAACCTGTCACCTACAATTACAATTTACAATTTGTAACGTTTATTAAACAGGGCCCAGGGGCCGCAGATAAGGTTACAATCGACAAGCGCTAACGCCAATAGAAAATCAAAAAATGTAGGGGAATGAGATGCCGACGAAACACTTTTCGTTTACATCTGTCATTTTCATACATTTTATTATTGGCGTTAGCGCTTGTCGATTGTAACCTTGTCTAGGCCCCCTGGTCGCCTGGTGCAGCAGCGCGCGCGCCAGCACCCCGGCCGGGCTGCAGCCCACCAGCCCCCCTATTCTGTAACTTGTTTTAAGCTCACCTCAACGCTCACCCACATATATATCTTGACACCGCGAAACCTAGTAACTAAGCGTAGGTAGAGGTCTAGCTTCATGACGGGCGACCGCCGGGGTGAGCCGCATTACCGCATAGTGAATAACAGCCCAGCCCCCTATTTCACCAACTTGACAATTGTCACCTGACACTGACAATTCGCCATGCATTGCTTGTTCTAGAAGTCAAGGTGGTTGCTAGGTTACTTGTGGATCAGCAATGTACGGAGAATTGTCGTTGTCAGGTGACAATTGTCGAGTTGGTGAAATGGGGGCCTGGTAGCACACACAGGCCGCCTCCTGCTGCGCGTAAGATGGTTGGCATTTTATCACTTATCGTTGAAGATAAGACTTCCATCACTCTCGCACTCGCATATTTGTCATAACGTGATTGATGTCTTACAGCTATAAGTGATAAAATGTCAACCATGCTACGCCCGCAGGTTTATTCCTAAGTAATTAACTTAATAATAGAGAATAATTTGTCAGCAATTTTAATAAATACGCAACGGTATTGTTAAATACATTTCACATTAAAACAGCTGAATTTAGATGCCAGTAGAAATTCTTGAAAATAACAGAATTCTTAGAAGCTTTTATCAAACATTGCAGGTATGCCAAAAATATGCAAGTTGTCTTTCATCATTTGCAAACCAGAATGCCTGAATTTCGGAATACTCATGTAAGTTTAGGGAAAACGCAATATTACAGCTGCTCCGAGCTGAGCTGATGATGGAGACAGACGGTGGGAACGGTGGGCAGCAACTACTAATACACAAGTTAACCCCTCGTATTTGGGTTCATTAGAACATCAACTAGGTATAGAAAGTTGATGATTGTCCAAAAAACGACAGGGTCAAGCCGCCTCGTGGTAAGCCAGTACTGTCTAGCTGGTCTAAATAGACAGACATTCAGATGTACTCTTTGAGTAATTGATTCCATGGATTAAAACATACAGGGGTTCCAAAAAACGACAGTCGGCAACAAAAGCTTGTACCTACTTAAAACTAGTGGCTCTGAGCTGTAGAAATTGCGAGCTTTTCCAAAATCATTATTACTAATTTCGAAAAAGTGACTACAAAAAAAATTAACATGCTCACAAAATATCACGAGAATTGTAGACAGCGGGACAGACACCGTTTCGTCCTAAGCTGAAGCATAGAACTTCGTTCGCTTTGCTCGCTCGTTCGAATATTTTTGACAGAACTTATTATCTACGAGTAACTATTAGGGAAATCAAGGGGCGCAGACAGGGGGGGTATATGTTTGTGAAACAACGGGCAGTCACGGGCAAAAGCAAGTTCGCTCTAAAATGCCGATTGCGCAAATCCACGTTCCCTTTTAAACCGCACAAAGGGCCAGAGCAAATAGAACCAGCTTTGCACAGACACGAAATTAAGTGAGAATTGAAAAACTTGCAACAAAGTGGACTTTTGCATTCATACAATTATAATGCGGATAAATCTTGCGGTGGTACCATTTACGATGACTACGGCTGGGTGAGATGACAGGAAAAATATCATAAAATTCATAAATAAAAAGTGTTATTTGAAATTGAATTATTCGTTTTACTTAAATATGTTAAGATTGTTAAGGTGCACTTGAGCAGTCATTTTGTAACGTACATAAATCGGGTTACTGATGAAATTAAATAGGTACATAATTTCATTTGCCATAATCACCATTTGCCCTAATCAGTTTTTCTCAGAAACTGTCAACTTTTCTGGATTTTTATGAAACAAACCTATTATTTTTTACTAAACGGAACTAAATCGCGTATAATGAACTTATTTATTCATCTCTCCAGAGAGATCTCAGGGTATCCTGACGTTTCGGATGTGTAAATAAATAATTTAATTATATATTCGTGATTAAGTCCCGTTTAGTTGAGAATCGTGAAAGTTTAAATCTGTTTAAACCTAACCTAACCTATACGGTACTTACAAAGTTTATATAATTTGTCCTGAAAATGTTACGGTTTCAGAGAAAATCACTTCACAACTGATGATGGATGATTCATCATCATCATCATCATATAAGCCTAAAGACGTCCACTGCTGGACACAGGTCTCCCCCAAAGAGTGCCAAAAAGTGACCGTTCCTGCGCCACCCGCATCCAGCGGCATCCCGCGACCTTTACCAGGTCATCAGTCCACCCTGTGGGGGGGGCCTAATCACGCCGCGCCCTCCGGTACGTGGTCGCCGCTCGAAAACCTTTCCGCCCCAACGACCATCGGTTCTACGTGCTATGTGCCCCGCCTACTGCCACTTAAGTTTAGCGATTCGGAGGGCCATATCGGTTACCTTAGTTCTTCTGCGGATAGCGGATAGTGTGCGGATAGTTCTGATGCCGATTGCTGACAGCAAATGAAATTATGGATATAGAAGGTAATCGACGTAAATAAAAGTAAGTTCCGTAGTAACGCAGCGCATACCGTATTCAAACCGACCGACATCCACAAAGACGCGAAATAATTTCGGAGCACTTCTTCCACTTTTTACGAATACTTTGTTAAAATGACGCCCCGGGTGGCGTTACTTGCGTTGTAAACGCTCTAGTCTTTTGTAGTTGGGCTCGTAACTTGTAAGGGGTCTTTGTTGGTGGAATATAATTATTTAGCTTTGGCGTAATTGTTTCGGTTTAGTTATTATTTCATAAAATTAAGTTGTCCGTTGAATAGATGTCTAATGCAAGATAAGAAAGAAACTACTTGCCAGTACATTAAAAAAAAATGGTGAGATTTTGGATCTCTAGCTTCGACTACATCGTAAAAAAACTTAGGAATCTATTCCTAAGTCTTTAATTTTTACTTTTCCATTCAAAGCGAACTGTGGTCAGTGGTCACCTATATGTGGCTAAGCATCTTACTTAGTTTTTTTTTGTATTTAAGCCAAATGTCTTGTTCAGATGTGTTATCCGTTGTTGGTCCTTAAATAAATAAATAATAATAATAATAATAAAGCAGTTTTTATTGAGGAACAAATGTTTGTATGGATGGGAGCAACTACAATACGGTATAATTTGATAAAAGTCAGATCGGCTTCTTTTTATGAAACGTCAAAAACGCTCCATTAGTATGGAATTTGTAAGGATTAGGTATATACTTGCTTGTGACCTCACAATCTAATATATTTGATAATTAAACCACATATTTATAAAAATATAACAGAGTTTATTCAGCACATAGGATATAGAATACGACATTGAAAAGAGCGATAAAAACAGTTAAGTGACATAGAAAATTCCTCTGTGTAAGTGACAATACGGAGTTGGCCAGGATTAAAACAAGGTTTATGTCGGCTACAAAATGAAACCTCCAACACAATCAAACAACATCCTTATTGTTAGTTTTTATGAAAATAGAAATCTTAAAATAGCGAACATAAATGAAAGATTAATACCTTCCGAGTATTTTCGTAATCTTTATCTGTTGCTAATGAAAAAGCAATTTATTTTTACTGTTGTCAAACACCCTATTAAAGAACATAAATACGAGTAGACCAAAATAAGAGTGAAAGACGGACCTCGCTGGCGTTAGCCGAAACTGCTGATACGTTTTGACATAGAAGTATGAGGTCCCATTATTGTACTGTACTGATGATGAGTTCCCGGCCGATTTCGGCCACAGCGACTGCGTTCAAATGTGCTGTCAACGGTCGTGTGCTCGCATGTGACTTATGTATGACTGTACTATTCGTTGTATGGAAGGTCAAGTCATTTGCTGTTTAGTCGTGAAAGCGTTTAGGTGCATAGTTGTCATTTTTTTTAATTAAAGCCTGAGGATCCTATTTGTAGCTTTAAATTTACTCTATGACGATAAAAATGCATATTTTTCTAAACTTTCAAGGTCCATCTTTTTCTGATTATGATTTTATTTTGTTATTTACACTTTATTGCAATCATAATTTGATGATTCATCTATATAGCAGCACTACGGTATCAATTTTGTCATGAGGAAACTACCCTATTCAATGTGCTTTTGTTTAAATATTTCGTCGAAACACAATTGACGTGATCAAAACTGCAGTTCTTGAAGGATGCACTATTAATTTATTGCGCCAAGCTAACCCTTAGGGGCGTAAAATAGAAATTCACTCAAGTAGCCCTCTTTATCACCCTGTTGACCATTAACACATTATATCATTCTCTGGTAGTCTTGTCGTGTCTCCGTGTGACTCTCTCTTTGGTGTTGCCAGAGCTATATCTTTATGTTGCTACACAGAGCTATTAATTGGGATGCGTGGCAATTCGCCACAAATACCTACACAAGAAATTATTACAAAACGCTCTCAAGACGGCAATGTAATCGAAATAGGCGTCAGTGTTCACTCCACTTGTCTCCTCGGTCTAATATAGGTCACCTCAGTCCTCAGTATAATCCATTTCTCTTGGATACTGCATACAAATGGCCACTCGGCCCTTTTACGACTATTTTTGGGTATTGACTATTGATCTTCGATGCAAGACGGTTTAAGGTAAGTATTGAGGTCAGATGTACACTTTCCCTCATATCTTGGGCACATTTAGGGCAATTTGTAGCCAGTTTTTAAAATCAATATTACGGTGATAAAAAAGGGGTGTTGGGAATTAATTTCAATAAAATTGGAATTAGAAAATATCGCGATCCTTGAAACGCTGTTCTGACTAGATTAGGGAACCATAAGGACTGATTTTCAGCTATGTGATTGCTTAATCCAATTTAAACGATACATGATTTGCTTATAATTTAAAATTTCCGCGACACAAACGAACTCATTTTTCTTTTCTTATTCAGCCTACTCAAACAATGATTGGTCATTTGATACGGCACGATCACTTCTTTAAAAGCCATCACAGAAGGAAGGAGACAGACAGGGGAAGACCATTTAAATTGAAATTATAAATTAAATTACCAAGTGAAATTCGACGAAGTGAGTGTCGAAAATTTGATGATAAACCGAGGTAGAATAATTGGTTGTGTCGTAAAATAATGTATTGTTTGAGTCATGATTATAAAAAAAGGTTGTCCGATTGTCAGTAGAGTATTTTCCATTTCTCTGTCTTACGCCAGCCCTTTGATTTCCTGATACGGCACGACACCAGCTTTTTCCTTTATTTGGTCCATATAACTGCGCCGTGGGTTTATCATCAAATTGTCGATACTCACTCACTTCGTCGAATTTCACTTCAAAGTCAACGTTTCATGTATTTTCATTTCGTCGACAATTCAGTTCGTGGAATGGTCATTAAAAGTAATTTTAAATCGTGTATTTTTACTTGTCGGATTATTCATTAAATAGTTGAATTATGTCTTGGAAAACGTTTTGTGATTTATTGTTTCAAGTATTTTTAATTAACATACAAATTATTACAAGGATTATTATTTAAAATTAAAATAGTTGGCATACACAGTTTTCTATGGCAATTATTTTATCCTAACCTAAACCTAACCTAACCGCCAGCGTGTCGACGTCACCCCGCTTCGCGGGGTGCCTATTTCCGCTCTGAGGGACAGAATTGACCCCTAACCTAACCTACTTATAATACAATTGTTACGGTTGTTTGTTTTTTTACTGCGGGGGCTTCGCCCCCCGAGCCACCCTTTCTGGCTGCCCTAATCTAGTTAAACCCCTGTAATCAGTTGTTGTTTGTTTTTGTAATGTTGTAGATAATACAATTTCAAACATATGAAATTCGCTGTTTTGTTATTCTGCCATTTAAAATTCATACAAAATGAATTATTTGCCAAATAATATTCCCTGAACAGTTATTCTATGAAATAATAAAAATTGGAATGATCTGGTCATGAAATAAAATTACACCAAACAATAATTCGTGAACTAAATGTTACTTGAAACGTTTTCGATGAAATAAAATTCGATGAAAAGTTTGTCGACAAAACAAGGTACGGTACACTCATCTAAAATCTCACATAATGAAATGAAGCATGAAAAAAAAATTCACTAAGTTAGATAGATATTTATCGTGTCCAATAAAGCCATTCCCGAAGGGCGTTGACGATTGTTCATTATGTTGAGTTCAGTCGTTCAGTGTGGATTTCCTTTGTGACAAAGGTACGTATTTCGTACGATGATGGTGTTGCTAATGGTGCACATCATACAAATATTTGCCTTTACCTTACCGGGGTCCAGCAGGATTGTCAGCTTCGTGGGCTGGGGCACTACCCACTAAGCTAAATCGGTCGTCAAAAGTTCTGACACGCTAAAGTTGCTGCGGCCCTAGCACACTAGCAAAATGACGACTTTTATGCACATGTTTTATGTCCACAACCGACGTATAAAATTTTACCGTCATGAGCTAACATGGTATACCGTCATCTACGTAAAATGTGACCATTTATATGTCTTGCACATAAAACTATTTTTTTTACGTCAAATGCTAACATGCTCTTGATTTTGGCACATAAAACGTGACGATATGAACCGTTGACGGACGAAACTTTATGTAGGTCACTCGAGACCCCAGATAAATTTTAACACTATGAAAACGATACAATTGGCCGCAGGATATTTGTCAAATTTCTGTCACAACACACGGTTTCAGTTTCAAAACTTGAAACTTATTATTATTCGTTTGCTATTTGGATTGATTACTTTCGAATTAATTTTGGAATTTCGACACATACGATTATAACAGAACTTAATACAAGAGTACAACGATTTAGTAGCAGTGCAGTGCTTATCATTACCCTTTAATTAAGTTATTATATTGGGTCTCTAACCATAGACTACGATTGAACGAATGAAATGAATGTAATAATTGGTAGAAATTCGGTTGTACATATTGGCAACACTATAGTACACTAAACTCCTTTTTCCTACATATATTTTACGCTATGGCATAAATATATGTTAGCTAAATAACGTAAAAATGGACACAATCGTAAAGTTATACGTTCGAACATAAATATATGGCCGATTAGTATGCTAGCCCGGCGGGTAGACTTAAGAATTCACATTTAACACAACAATCAAAGTCAATGTCCGCCCGTCTGTCCGTCTGTCCGTTTTCGGCTTAGCTCAGTAACCCTTACTACAAAAAACTGCAATTCCGCATAAATCAGTCACGCAAATTTGCTTTTTGTAGGGTAGGTACCTCCCCTACACCCAAATTTTTTTTCGGGTAACCCATAGTGTAGGTTATCGTTGGATAGCTTGTTCAAAAATATTATGAGTTTCTTGTAACCATTTTTCAACTCAGTGATTCGTTTGAGAGATATTGGGCTTTAATTTTTGTTAGAGTCATGTGTCCCCCCCTGCCGGCTATGGCTACTACTGGGGATGTGAATAAATTCGTGGCAATAGTACATATAATGAATTTAAAAGGAAAACTATCACCGCTAAGTAGGCATAACGAGTTACCGAGTCAACCAACTTAAAATGTACTTAGAAAGGCTAACTTTCGTACAAATTCGGCCGACTCAACCCCACCATTTAGTTGGAGCACACGGGTCGATGTAACTAAGACGGACAGGCAACTACGGAACCCTACACTGCGCGTGGCCCGACACGCACTTGGCCGATTTTTAAAATTTGACGAACTGAACCAAACACCGCTACTGACATTTTCACGATCGATCTAGTAAACGGCGTGCGGATGTTTGGGGAGAGGAGCGACCGCAAAACAATCACAAAATGTCTCGGCTCGGCCAAAAGCTCCAAGTAAAACTAATGTTTTGCTAGGATTCTCGCTAGAACGCTCGCTAAAACGCTCCTCTTTGTTTTGTGAGCTTTTACCAGCGAACTAATAAATACAGGATGGTCAGTGCTGGCATTGAACTGTGTTGGCGTTTGCACTCGCGATTTCATATTTCGGCGTGGCGAAATGAACTTTACCGAAATCTTTTTTGTATTCAGTCCCAATAATGAAGTCCGTTGTCATATCCTCCTAAAAATTGGATTTGGAATTATTGATTCTTATCTGTAATCGATTTAAAGCGAGGCTTCGACGAAAGTCCATGTAAAATAATGTAGGTAAGTACATTTGAGGGAAAGAGTATCTCAGAAATATCTTAACTATTTTACAAGCTTTTATTTAGTTTCACAATCTTGCAAGTTAAATTTGATCCACTTCCCGGTTTCCGATTGAGTTGAAATTTTGCACGAATATGCAAATCACGTGACAATGCAATATTATGATGACGTGGAGCTGATCTGATGATGGAGCTGGAATGGGTGGATGGGCCATAGGAACTCCGTAATAAAATCACATAACCCTATCGAGTTTGGGCTCGTTAGAATCGTCTCAATGAGTAGTTGATGACGGTAGACAGGAAAGTACAGTCGGCAATAAAAGCTTGTACCAAAAATAAAATTTTTGGCAGAAATTATTTATTATATCATATAATAGGGCGAAGCCGCACACGAGCAGCTACGTGTGCGGCTTCGCCCTATAGCATTAATGCATTTTGCAATATATAATAATATTGCAAAATATGTAGGCAAACCTACGGGATAAAATATAGCCTATGTCCATCCAGAAAGTCCCTTCTATATACAGGGCAATTAAATGAATTAGATAATAAATAAAAAGATTTTGGGCTAAATTATCAGGGTTAGGCGGTGATCACACTTCCCGCTGCAGTGTGTGGTATACCGTGCGGATTTTGAATACAAATTGAGGTACTGGCATACAACGGTAAAACCGTTGCGCCGCGCACCGCAGCGGGTTACGGCGGCTGTGTAATTTACCACCACCCACCATCCACCAACCACCAACCACCTTATTGCCGAACCCAATGTGGGATGTTGACTTTTAATCGAATCAGCAACTTTTTATGAATTGCCGGTGAACTCGATCGAACACGCTCACAAAATTTCACGACAATCGATTGAGAAATGCGATCTGTAGAGGAGCACAGCCATACAAAGTATTTTTTGCACAAAAAGAAACGGAAAATTTCGTTCGCTTCGCTCGCTCGTTTAACTATTTTCACTGTTGTCTGTGTTTAATGTTTTATCTTATTTAACAAGGGAAAAATGTGCAAAATTGTAAATATATCCTGGACAACTGTACCTTGTCAAGCGGACGAAATGCTGCGCCACTTTAAGCGTCAAATTATTAAAAGTGACAAGGTACAGCCTCATTCAGAAGTAACAGGGCGTATTATTTAGATGTCCCAGTGAGCAATGTCGTGGGCAAACCTCCGTTTGTTTGACTAAAACATTTATATAAATTGAATTTTACATGTAAATTTGTCCATATATGTATAAAAAAAATAAACAATCCATCACCTACATACATTTATTCATCAGTGATAATGCAGCTAAATAAATGCAGAATTTTCTGTAGTATTATTACGACAAATATCTTTGAGTATTGATTGATCACTGATAATCAATTATTCATTAAAATATTAAAACAGACACTGATGTTTGGGATATTTTAAAACTTAACTATATTTTAAATAACTTTACATTGTTTAGGATTTCATAAGCTATGGATTTTCACCAGTATGATCCCAGGTCTATAACAACTGTTGCGATTATCGCACGTATCGTCACTTTATTAATATTATGTTATTTATTTTGTGTTTATTTATGTTGTCTATGTCACATTAGTCTAAATTCGAGGGTTTACCTATATTGCACAATTTTAATTTCAATAAACATTGAAGCGCTTGGTCGAGGCTTCACGTGACCAGAAGGCTGGCTTTTACCTCGCCCAGAGGATCAGCGTTGCCATTCAACGTGGCAATGCTGCCAGCCTTCTGGGCACACTACCGCCTGGCAGCGACCTGGGGCAATTTTTTTACCTTTAGTTTTAGTTTTATGTATCTAAGTAATTAATTATTTAAATAGTGATACCTATATCCGTTATACATTATGTTACTACAGCATCTGAATAAACATTCGATTTTGGGAATGAAAATTGGCCCAGCTAGCACGATAGGTTTTATCGTCATATTTTACGGCCTAAATGTACTGAAAGGTCACGTAAAAAACATAACGATAAAACATACCATGCTACCGAACCAGGTATTGTAAAAACAAAGACACAAAATAGTTCAAAACGACAGAAGCTTAAACTAGTTGAAAACTTCAGAAGAAACCCTAGAATATCGGCATCGTAAAGTCGTAGTGTCGTATCCGTCAGGGATCATCTCAAACTCACCGAAACTAACAGTCATTAGTAAATCAGTAATAATAGTAATAAAACTGACTAGTGTTTATACTAGACGTCTTATGAATTATGGAGGCGGGCTGGTAAAAGCGTATAAACTAAGAAATTAACATCAATTTGCACATGTAACGTTGGCATGAAAATTCAAAACGGACTTATAACTAATCTCACTAATTAGAGCTTATAAATCTGTATTTATTAATAATTGTATTTATATGGCATAATACTTTGCCTGTGTAGGTATCTTTTGATATTATAATTGCTTTTGGATGTATGTATGTGGATGTATGCCTACTCCTACCTATGTATATAATTACTTTACTCTTTGGCCTACTCCCTTTGTCTCTGTGTGTCTTTTATGTAGTGAACAAATGTCTTCTTTCTTTCTTGTCTTGTTATTTAGGGTAAGCTATTACTACGACTACGAATAAACTTTGGAAAGAATACTAACCAATCGGTTCGATAATCCCTGACCTCAAAGATAGATTATCGAATTTGATTAATTTAACATGTCATGTCATGTATATATAATTCGTACTTTGATTACTATATCCTTCCAATAGGTCTCAAATTATCTGTACGGAAAATTTCATCTAAATCCGATCAGGGATTAAGCGTAAAAGGCGACATTGCGATGAGTTCATTAGTTTTAATTCCGAGATTTAGATTAAAAACTCCGTTTTTACAATTATAAATATCTTAAAAATCATCAACAGACGTTTCTGCTTAAATTGTAGATTTTACCATAATGTATTGAAGAAAGCTACCTACATCACTGGAATTTTTTGCCTAAATCCGTCCAGTAGTTTTACTCATGTTAGTGCGGGCTACCTGTATAGTTTTGAAAGCAAATTTATCTAATGCTAAAAGACGTAGAACTTTCCATCTCCATCCGCCGTCCCCATTTGACGGTGTTTAGAGAATAAATTATTTTGATTATCCAAAATGAACTTTTTACATTAACAAAATAATCTCTGTTCTGGGACCATCGAAGTTCTAACCTAACCTAACCTACATTTCTGGTAGCTGTTCGGTTCTGTAAGGGTCGTGGTTCCAACTGAACCTAACCTGCTTTTCTGCTAGCAGTCGGATTATGTGTTTTGACTAATAAATGGCTGACTATCCTACTACTACTACTAATATTATAAATGCGAAAGTTTGAAAAAGAAAGAAAGAAAGAAAACATTTTATTCATGGCAATAAAAAAAAAAGACTAACTGTGGAGTGGACACGTACGCACATACACATTTGCCACGAAATGGGCACAACTCAGCGTAATGCTGGCAACGCCAGCGCTGGTCTTCCGTTGTGGCCATTTGGTGATATTTGTTACTCAATCACGCTTAAACGGTTCAACCGATTTGGATGAAATTTTGCATGAAGATAAATTAGCCTGGATTAAAATATAGGACAGTTTTTATCCCGGGTCCACGCAGAATAAATTGCGGGCGGAAGCTATGACCTAAGAATTCCCTCACTTGAAAAATTACTCGTTCCTCATTCATACTTCCAACCCTTTCCTTTATCCTTAGAGGATGCATTTTAAGAAACACTGTAATTAGTTTCCTAGTCTTTATAACTGACACTTCATCTATTTAACAAACATCCAACTCCTTTTAGTTCATTTAGGGGATGAATGTTTTTAACCCCTTACGGAATCAATTTCAAACAGTCTAAAACAGAAGTTACAAATCTCTTACTTTAAAAATATCTTGCTCTCCATACAAACTGAACCCCCTTTAACCCCTAGTAGGGGATGAATTTCAAAAAACTCTGAAATCAGTTTTGTAGTCTTTTAACATACAGGCTAAGACCGAAGTTACAAATCTCTTACTTTAACATTTTCTTGGTCTCCATATGAACCTTGAATCTCGCTTTAACCCCCTTAGGTGTAGAATATTTCCAGTGCTGAAAGGACAAATCTTTATACAACGTTTTAAGTCTCAAACTCAAAAAAGAGTGTTACTCATCCAAACCTTGCACCCCTTTTTAACCTCCTTAGTGATAGACGTTTCTATAACGCTGGAAGTACTCTTTTATATTTTAATAAATAATCTTTTTATAGAATTTTATGTCTAGATAAAAAACAAAGTTCCCCCTATACAACATTTTCACTCCTTTTTAACCCCCTTAGGGGTGGATTTTTCAAAACGCTGACAGTCCTTTTTGTATTCTTATAAGTAATCTTTCTACGTTTCAAGTTTCTAGCTCAAATAATAATGTTCCCTCTATACAAACTTTGCATCCTTATTTAACCCCCTTAGGGGTGGAATTGTTTAAAACGCAGAAAGATTTTTTGTACTTATTCTAATAAGCAATATTCCTACAAAGTTTTAAGTATCTAGTTCAAAAAATAATGTTTACCCCATACACAATGGTAAAAAACAGCCACTTAGGGTATTATTCGATAATGAACCTATAGCAGAATCATGTCATACAATATTTCTGGGAATTATTTTGGACGAAAAATGCTCTTGGGTAAGTCACATTGATAAAGTATGTGGCAAGATAAATTCATTTGTATATGCTTTGTGGAGACTGGTAAAAACTTGTAGTAAGAAGGCAGCCATACAAGCTTACCATGGCTATGTTTGCTCCCTACTTAGATATGCCATCATTTTATGGGGAAACTCACACCATGCAAAGCGAGCGCTGATAGCTCAAAAACAATGCATCAGAGCAATTTGCGATGTTGATACTATGACATCTTGCAGACCATTGTTCAAAGATCTTGCGCTAATGACAGTACCCTGTATGTATATATACGAAATATGTATGTTTGTTAAAATGAACCCAGAACTTTTTAAGACACTTCAAGATGTATCTAATTTTAATACAAGGTACCCTGATAGGCTAGCAATACCTCGCAAGCGAACAGCTTTATATGGCAGAAACACCTTTTGTATGAGCATAAAAATATATAATAGACTGGATGATAACATCAAACAGTTGCCTTTGAAAATGTTTAAAGTAAAACTAAAAGTATGGCTCTTACAAAAGGCTTTTTATTCCGTCGAGGAATACCTACATGGCATCTTTTGACAGAGATAAGTGATCATTATATAGGCCTTGACTATTGTGTAAGCTTAGCTTTAGTTGTAAGTAATTGTTTGCATGCCAGATGCTGGTGAAATATGTGTTACTTATATAACATTGTCTGAACACCTTTTGTACCATATTTCATGCAAAATAAAGTTATTTGTATTTGTATTTGTATTTGTACAAACTTTGCACCCCTATTTAACTCCCTTAGGGATGGAATTTCCAAAAAATCCGTCTTATCTCTTGCCTACGTCATAAAAGGAAGTTCTGGTGTAAATTTCAAGTTTCTAGTCCCAGTAGTTTCGGCTGTGCGTTGATGAATCTGTCAGGAAGTCTTCTTTTATATAATTTAGATTAATCAACTTTGGCATTTGTATAGGTATTTACAATATCTATTGTTCTTTTTGTTTTGTTAGTCCGTCTCTTGCATACACTTTTGTACTTTTTTGTGTTGTGCAAGAAATTTTAAATAAATAAATAATATGGATTCAAAGTCCGTATTACCTATCTAGAAAAATACATTATAAAATACGAGGCCTATTATTAAATTACGATAAACAATATAATATTTCGGAAAAAGCTCTTGTGTTTTTTATCATCTGTTAGTAAATTGGGTCTATACATATTTGATTTTCGTGTAAAAGAGGATTAGCTGACATAAAAACAAACTCATAAAAATGTAGGAAGTAGGCTTTTTTATCAACAGTTCGGGTCCTTTTTCCACTAAAACAACATTCCTTTTGCCTCGGGCTCTATAGCGAGGAAACCTTCCATTTATGATTTATGCCTACTCTTTTATAATAATAATAACAAAATATTTTTTTAGGAGCACAACACTCCATAAAATTTAAAATCTTATAACACTTTTTTGACATTCATTCATTATATAGTCATTCAAAAAATGACCAATAGATTGTGCTGAATTGAATAGCTTAGAAATCTTTTACAGTTAAATTAAATTCAAATAATTTATATCAGTATTGCACCCATGTGTTAGTAATATACAATAAAATCTTAATCTATAGTTAGTGACAAAATGTTATTATTGTGTGCGTGTCTCTCCGTCATCGTTTCTCGGCAATAAATGAAAAACATTACCAGCATCGGGCCATGCCATTTTTGTAGCCACCCAACTCATCATCAGTGCGGGACAGTGATTTTTCTGAAATATTTTTGGCTTTTGCATTTTCCCGTGCCCGTGTGGTGTCGGGTTAGAATTTCACCACCCCCTTTCTTCCTGTGGGTGTGGTAAAAGTCGACTAAGGGACCAGGGTTGAAGTATGTTGTGGGCGATGGGCTAGCAACCTATCACTGCATTATCACATTTTGTCGATCTTTTATACACACAATTATGCTAAAAGTGGCGCTGGAATATACGTTTCATGTGCTCTGCCTGCCCCTTTTTGGAATAAAGGTGTGACTGTATGTATGTATGTATGTATGTTTTGCATTTTTTTATGGTGACTGATTTAAATATCTGCAACATTGTCAGTTTGCATTTTAAATATGTCGCTCAATGTAACTGCCATAAGATAAATACTGATAATATGAGATCAGACTTGTGTTGCGGACAGTACAGTAAAGCTAGGAAATAGCTTGACAGTTTCTATCGCGCTTAGGAGGGAATATTAATCCCAATGGAAATACTCGGCAGTGAGAAAAACAACGAAGTATCTTCTTCATTAGATTATTTGCTTAAAGTTCTACTTTATTAGTTTATTATTGACGACCGGTTAGCCTAGTTGGTAGAGACGCTGCCTACGAAGCTGAAGGTCCTGAGTTCGAATCCCGGTAAGGGCAAATATTTATGTGATGAGCATAAATATTTGTTTCCGAGTCTTGGATGTTTTCTATGTACCTATATTGATATTAGATATACAATTTTATAGTCTAGTACCCATAATACAAGGCTTATTGAGCTGACTATAGTGCTAGTTCGATTTGAGTGAGATTTTAGCAGGCACGATTTGTACTGACCACATTTAGGTCACACGGAAAATGTTTTTAATTGTATTTCTCATTCCTGGCGGTGGCAAACTAGCCTACGGGCCCGCCTGATAGTAACCGGTTACTGTAGCCTATGGATGCGTGCAACTCCAGGGGACCAGACCCCGTATCGTGGTCGGCCTTATCACGCGATAAGTGACAAGATAGAGCGTCCGTCTCGTTATTGAACGGTGTCAGCCAGTGACGGACGCTCTATCTTGTCACTTATCGTGTGATAAGGCCGTCCATGCTACGGGGTCTGCATGGGCGATGCCAAAAGCATGTTGGTACTCGTACACATACGTTTCTTAATACTCTTGAAGAATACCAATTTGCTCATGCATGCGCATTGCCATACTTTTAAAAACCTTACACTTCTTTCTTGAAGAATACTAATGTGTAAGTTCTCGGGATGTAATAAAAACATTTGTGGAGTTATTGTCAACATCGGAATGAGAATTGTATTTAGATATCTAGCCGCGTATTGCAAAGAATCCACGGGATGAAATATAGCCTATTACCATCCCGAAGGTCCATTTTACACGCAGTTGAAAGTTTTTTTTATCGGTTAAGTGATTTTTTTTATTACCCAGTACTACAAAATTTTTAGTTTTTCTCTATAGTGTTAGTATGTTGTTTGTCATCTCCATTATTTTTTACTAAAAGAATATTTCTGTCATCCCAACTGAAACAGCTTTTTTATATCTCAATACCGATTAACGAACAAAATAATATTTCAAACTAATTCAATTCAACATTTATTCATGAACAATACAATGGTTGTGTTTGTGTTCATGTCTACACTATTAACTAGGATCACGTACATCATTTTGAAGGATTTTTTGTAAAAACTAGTTTTCATCTTGTGCAAATATTTCTTCAATACTATACAAATACAAATATCTCCCTCAAAAAATATACTTTCAATAGGTAACAAAAGGCACTCGTAACCCCCCTAGCAGCATTTTCGTTGGCATTTCGTTGGGCCAACTCGGTCATCAATGGCCCAACGAGGGGCCAACTTAAAATGCTACTAGGGCCTTAACAAGGCTTGAGGTCCCTACTAGGAAGTTTTCTAAAAGGCGTTTACGAGCACTAGGTCTCGCCTGGTCTCGAATAAGCCTTTTCGTCAAATATGTTATTAAATTGCCGATGAAAAAAATTTGATAGATAGACGCTATTAAAGCAAGAACTTATTTCAGGCTAGCCGGTAGGAATCGGCTTGTATGGGGGGGCTCCGCCAATGATAGATAGAAAAATAAAAATTGTTTATTGACCAAAACGTTCAACTTAACATTATACACGTATCTAGTGGGATCCAAACTAGGCTCAGCCTGTATCTTGGAGTCCGTGAGTGCAGTTGACAATGATATATATACATAATTTTTGACAATATGCGTAAGAAGGACTAGTTATTAATAGGCAGTTCTTAATAGATAGACACAGATATAGATCTGTTCCTGTGTAGATAGACTTGATCAGAATAACAAGATTAGGATTTGTGATTACTAGACGTTGGAGTTACTTTTATAATAACTAGTCTCTGTGAGCTGTAGAACTGGCGAGCGCCTTAAAAATAACATATTTTGAGATCTTTTTGGCAACTTAGGTATTATATCAATACTTATATTATACACTTGAGCACTTATCACATACGAAGTCATAGTCACCTCTGCCAATACACTTGGTGCAATAAGAAAACTTACATAAAGCACATTGAATCAAACCCAAGTTAAATAGAAAATGTTTCTTGCATTTATTACAGGGAAGAGTACGCTTAATAACATTTTTAATTGACTTTGAAGACTTGGGTTTTGTTTCATTTCTCATAAAATTAATTTCGTTTGTCATATTGAAATTACCTAGTATTTTAATTTTTTTGCTTGAGGTTCAGCATCATCAGTGTAACTTGGCAAAGTTTTCTGTGGAGTATCTTGGATTGTTTGACCTTGAACTCTATCGAAATCATTGTAAACGATATTTTGTGTTGCACAAGGATCAGGTGTTGCGAATATATCGTACATGATTCAAGATGTTATTTTTCTTCTTGTTCAACTAAGATATCAATTATCTCATTTTCTGTAACAGTTGCGTAATTCGTGGAAATATCAGTGTACTCCATCCCTTCGGACGTTAAAACTTCATTAAAATCGTTGAAATATTTCGTAAAACAAAAAAAAAAATTGATCGCTCTCACAAAAATTCACCAAAATCTGAACATCCGGACATACGAAAGTTATTTGGCTCAAGCTGAAACAGTCAGCTCCCTTGCTCTCTTTATTAAATGTCAATAAATTGGTGGAAAGGTTAGTTTCTTATCACTTAACACCCTACACAAATTACCTGACAGCCATATAAGAAGTATTTTATTTACAGAATTGTGATCTTTATTAATACTTTCGTAAAACTAGGAATAAAGACTTCGGCAGAAATAAAATACGTAGTAACGCTTCAACAATAGATTATATCGTTTATTAAACTTTTTATATGTTTAAGCACTCGGAAGCGATCACATCTGGCATCGCTGGCACCTCTCATGCTCAGCTCTGAAGATAATAATAAGGAGGTTAAGTTTAAGGTTGAATACAACTAAGGTTAGTTACCTTAATGTACTAGATTAATATTTGCATTAAAAATTCAATAATCCAACAGTAAATTACTTCCCGTGTAAAAATAAAGTGTACTTACACAAAAACAAAAAAACATTGTAGAGAATAAAGTTTTTCCGGAGAGTGGGGGCTTAACTTTTATTCGTCCGGATTGAAGCTGTAAAACATCGCAGCCAATACATTTTAACATTTCTAACCCGTTCGCACTGCGTATTCTTCAAACACCCTTCCACCGATTCCAATAAAAATCCACAATGCCACGATAATGAAACGAAAATTATTAAAAAGTGTCGGGCGAAAAGGGTTGACACAACACTTTTGCCCATAGATAATCTAAAGCTTACAAGGGAACTTTTTAGATGTAAAAACGCAATGCGACATAGGACGTTCCGTTTAACGGAGAGGGAACCATGCGCAAAGCATTCGGGTAGACGCAGCGGCCACCGAAGGCCGTGTCGCTGGAGCTTTGATCTAGCGCGAACGTATTTAAAAAATTCGACGCGATGTGATTCGGGATTTAGAACCGCGCGGTAAATTTGAGTGCTCGGAATTTAAAAATTAAATTGTCCGGCAGTGACGTGTACGGATTAAAAGTTTTTGAAATTGGAATTAAGTGTTTACGGAGTGTACAGTATTTGAGTGTTTGGTTGTGTTCTAGACCGGATTTCCTGTTGTTTTCTGAAGTGTTTTCTTTGCTGAAATTGGATACAGTGCAGTAAAGTGAGGTAGGTAAAATTTTCGTGTTTATAATGTACCTTTTTATCACATTATTGGATTCCAATACACATTAAAAAATTAAATAGGTTAAGTAGCCAATGTTGTGTTAAAAATATATTTAAATCGCCTAGAAAGGCACGCTTCCATAATGAGATGCAAAGCTATCTCGGAAATATGTTAATGGTCATAAATTATAATATACGAGTAGCCAGTGTTAGGGAATTAAAAATATTGTCGTTCCGCTATTCTATATTTTTAATTAAGAATTTTCATTAATAATAATATTATTATAGTCAAACTTACTTTGTCAATAAAATTTAAAAAGTTATATTATCGTATAAAATTAAACAGTTGTTTTGATTAATAAAATATTAGCATTTCTAAGCAGTTTTTTTAATAGGATTAAAATCTATATTTTTTTATTGAATTTTGACGGTACAAGACGGCAAAAGGTCGCTACGCTAAATGAGATACGAAACACACCAATGACAGATTACAATGATGTTGAACCCAGAATCTCCAATCAAATATTTATTCTGCTGATAACTGTCTTAAAATGGCTTCAGCAGTTTTATTTCAAGACAAACATTATAAAGCGTTTGTTATACTTTTTAATAAACACGTAGAATAACGAGAACTTTATAAATAAAAAAAACATGTACGTACTACGGTTCACATCTATAAACACTAACAAGCAAAGGTCTTGAGTCATTGAGTTTTATTTCTGATTGTAGCAGTTCTTGAAAATACCAGATTTTGTCGTAGGTACATTTAATAGTCGAATTTACATTTTGCGACAGGTTACTTGGTTACAGTGCGACACAAAAAAGTAGAAATTAAATGAGGGCGCCAACTGTCACATTATTTGACGTTAAATGCTTAAACATGGCAACAATTTAGAATGGATTTTTTAAAAGTACCACTTTACCTAATTTCCACTCTTTTGTGTCGCACTGTAACTTTAGCCTTCATATATTCTAACTACACCCTGATTTTTCATTTCGTTGAATTTTGACAGTTGGCAAAATTTGCAAACATTTTTTAATGGCTAAAGGCACGGCTTTTTTGAAAGCACATCAAAAAGCTAACAATCTAAAAAGTACTGATTTGCACAAATAAAATACAAATCGCTCGTCAAAACTGTTTTGGCGTGCAATTGTTAAGTTTTGATGTGCAAGTCAGTATGTTTTGGTGAGGTTTATAAAATATAAATTAGTAGGTATAACTAAACTTTTATGGCTCACCGACTCAAAGCGAGTATTGGTCCGACACCAGTTGTGGCTGCTCATTCATTGCTCTAGCGCCATTTCTCAACAAGGTCTTTTTGGAATTCTGAGCAAGCAGTTTAACTTTTTCGTCTAAGTAAGGTTAGCCATTAGATAGCAACGAGGATCAACCCCGTTCACTGTGCTTAGAAACTTAAATTACATGTTACGCAATGCACCAAACTTGACACTCCGACTCCGCTTTAAGGCACTGGTCCCACCGCCGGCTAGTAAGCTAGAAAAGTTGGGCGAGTAGCATTACATTGCGGATCTGTAAAGGTCGATTGATCACACTGTGCCTGGTCAGCACGCAATGAACCGTTACTCGCCCAACTTTTCTAGCTTACTAGCCGGCGGTGGGACCAGTGCCTAAGGCTCTCACAGACTAGCGCGGCCTGGCCGAGGCGGTCAATTTATAGTGTAAACTTGTCATTAGCTGTCAAATTTAGTATTAACCGCCACCGCAGGCCGCGCCTGTGTGATTCAGGCTTTCATCATCCTCCTAACGTTATTCTCAAGGTATCCTAAACGAGCCCGGGGTCCTCTTTTGATTTTAATGAATTTTATCTGCAAGTATACCGTATATTTAATATGTCTAATTCTACGCTTCTGAAAAGAAGACCACTGTCAAAATTAAACGCCGAAACTAAGTCAACAGTCAGTATTTTTTGTCAAAATTTAGCTCATTGCAATGATAGTACTTAACCTACTTAAAACAAGTAAACCTGAGGGGTAATCGCGTAACGTTTCGAACGCGCGTTAGGAACATTTAACTGACATTTTTCCATTTAAAAAGTGGCATTTAGATGTATGTACCTGACGTGCGCGCGCGCACAGTGCGTTACGTGACCGACGTGCTGAATATGAATAAAAATAACATAATATGTTGTTCTACAGGAAAGCATGTCCGAATCTTTGGTACCTAATCCCAAGATTTAGCTGAGGCACTAGTTTTACGAAAACAACTGGCTGCTGACCTAACAACGCAGGGGGCAAATTAGACCTTTTTGGGATTAGATTGGATTCCTCACGTTGTTTTCGTTCACCGAAAAGCATGAAACAACAAATGTTTTTTTTGTAGATAAGTTTTCTGAAAAACCCCGAGGTGTGTGCCCGGGGTCGAGTTCGAACGGAACCGGATATTCATATTAATTCATTCGCAATATTAATAATATCACGTGTCAGTACAGTGCATAAGATAATAATAATAATAGCATGTAAAATAAAGTCAATCATAAATGTAAAAATTATAAATGTCAAACTACAAGCTACTTAACACTTAAACATCCCTCGAAGCTAGGAAATGTGTGGTCGAGAAGCCAATTTTTCAGCCTTGTTTTAAAGTAGTTTACCGAAGGAGCTTTTATATAAACTAGCTGCCCCCGGCGTATTGCAAAGAACGCAGGCAAACCCGCGCTATAAAAATTGTCTACAACCATTCAAAATGTCCAATTCTACACGCAGGTGAAATAATGTTTGAAATAAGTGATTCCGAAGATTACAGAAAACATACAAACTTACATTTAACAAAGCTACAATCTCACAGACTTTTCCTTTTTATTATCCAACGAGCGAACGAAGCGGAGGAAGTTCTATGCATCAGCTGGGGCCGAAAATCGTTTGTAGATATGTCGATTCTCGTGATTATTTTGTCGATTCACTTATAAAAAATTTGAAAAAAAAACATGTGTTCTACAGCTCACAGAGTCACTAGTGTTAGTATAGATAAGTTTATTTCAATAATTTAATTTTCCACTGAGTTTACATAAACTAAGTATGCCCAGTACACTAGAAAGTTTGGATATTCTGAACCAGGGATGCCGCGGATGCGTCTTTTTAGACATCCGTGGATGCGGATATTTCAAGGCTCACATCCGCGGATGCGGATTTTGAGGCAAAACACTCAAAAACATAACTACGCAACGGCTTTAGGGTCACGTAGTACTCGAACATGTTGCGACTGAATCGACTGATTTACAATCGTTGCAAACGTAACGCATCACCGATAGCGAATACGGCGAATCGTCAGATTACAGAAACGAAATGAAGATTCTTATTGACGAATGACGAAAATACTGAACACGCCGCGTTGGCCCCTTTCTTGTCGCGAACTGAAACTCCGCATCAATTTTTGCGGCACATTTTTGAAAACCCGAATCGTTTACAAAATCAGTTCAGTCCATATTGCATATCTCACACAGATAGAGCAGTTACAAAAGAAAACACGGAGATATACAGGGAGATATTAGAGGTAAAACAACAGGCGGTCTTATCGCTAAAGAGCGATCTCTTCCAGACAACCGTAGGGTCGTGGAGAAAATAATAGTAAAACTAAGTGTCTTATCAATATAATTATGTACAATACACATTAATAGACATACATTCACGTATAAATTCCATAAAAGATTTATTATATCAATGTCATAATATGTTGAGAAAAATGTAGTCTGTATTTTATTTATTTCAATGATGTTCCTGTTATTTTAAACTTTAATAACCGAAACAGGATTCGTATAAAAAATAGGAATCCATCAACAAACACCTCATATGACGAAATCCGACAAACAGTTTTAGGCTGCAGGGTGTGCCAAAGAATAAGATATCCACACATACATACATACATATGTCGATACTTAGTCAGAGTCAGATTATTATTGTAATTTTCCGTTTTTATATTTCTTGCACGTTTGGCATATTCTTATTATTTATTTGACATGAAATTGATATGTTTTGACATCCCGACATTTTGCTAGGAGACCCTAAATTGGTATTTCTGTCTGTTCTTGTTAATTATTATTGTTAGAAATTATTGTAACAAATTTATTGTATGTACCTGACGAGCTTTCTGTGAATTCATTTTATTTATATACACAGAAAATTTGTAAAATATAATGTCAATTTTCAATTAGCAATAAATGAATCTGAATCATACATACAAATTGTCTTTCCGGTGTCTGTCCCGCTGTCCCGCTGTCACGCTGTCCGGCTGTTCTCCTCTACAGGTCGCATTTCTCAACCGATTCTCGTGAAATTTTGTGAGCAGGTTCGTTAATGAATTTTTTAGTCGAGTCACTTTTTCGTTTAAATTTTTTTACATACAGTTTTGCGGATTTCAAGCTCACAGAGCCACTAGTATTTTTTTTTGATGAGCCTGTAGTCGTCCCACTGCTGGGCAGTGGGCACAGGCCTCCCCTTCATTGGCGACAGTGACTGGCTATCCTCACGCCAGGCCAGTGTGGGCGAGGAATTTCGCAAAAACCTTTAAACCGCCGTTTTATGCATCCTCACCATGTTTTCCCGTGAAACGTGCGGTAAATGTTGAATAAGTAAGTTCCGAGAAACTCATTGGTATGATACATTCATAGATAAAGCTCAAAGCTATATTGTTCTTATACATATTTATATTCACGATTTTAACACATCACTTATGAAATAAATTAACTAGCTCTTGGTATTTCTTAATCACCAGCATTAATATCTGCCACAACAAAGCAAGAATAAATATCTGACACGGCTCTATTTCTAGGGCCGTAAGGATGTAAGGATGTGTCAGATATTTATACTCGCTTTGTTACGGCAGATATTGGTGCCGGTGACTGTCCACTAGAGTTGTCACCCGGCCGACACACTCATTATAACGTCGGGAATCCTCAGAGAGGTACCTAGATAAATAAATAAATTCAACGCGATTAACTCCCGCTTAGTAAAAAATATGTGTGAGTTATGTTATTATGTTAATCCTGAAAGGTTAAATCAATATATCTTAAATTTCGATCAGTGGAAAATTGAAAAATTATTCGCCACGAGCGGGATTTGAACCCGCGACCTCTGGACTCCGTCAATTTAGAAATTCGTTAGCGGATGGTTCTGCTTAGTAAACATTAAATGTCAATATATCTTATTCATATCCATTTCTTTCAATCTAATTGGATCTCCCTTCGAGTAAATAAAAATACGACCTACATTGTTTACTTTGAAAACAAATTTATTCGAGAACAACCCGGCGAAAAACCTATAATTGTCTTGATATATCAGAAGTATATCTATACGAGAAAATAATGTGTTTGTTTCAGCCCAATTTTGCTGTATGCGACTAAATCTGGCATTTTAAGTATGATCTGAATAATTGATGGCAACATTTTATATTATATTCACAAAAAAAAAATTGCGCGCCTTATATGAGCACTCACTTAATCTTCCATAACAGGCGCGAAGTAAAAATCTTTAAAATTGGGATGTTTCCAAAAGTTTACGTTTAAACCAGCGGCGCTACCACGAAAATCGAAACTCGAAGATCCCTGTCACTCGAGTAATGTGAGCGCGATAGAGATGGAATTACAAATATTATACGTCAGAGCGGTTACGCACGGCAACTTTTTGCACCGACACGAACGTGCGTTTCACGAACGCGCGACTGTTGCGCGAGACTATAGTGAACATGCCCTTACATCCAATATATGACAGCTGTCATCACAGTACAATTTATTCCATCATATGGATGACGGCTGTCAAATGTCGTTTGTAAAAAAAAAACTAAGATGTAATGAAAAGCTTTTATATTTTGGTAAAAATTGTTTTCATTGTAAGCTACCTTGCTTAGGTAAGCAGGTGCTTAGCTTAGCTGATTTGGTTAGCTTACCTGAACCGGGAATCGAACCAACGAAAAATGTTAAAGAAGGAACATTAAAATTCACTATTTTATATTTTTATATAGATTCGCAGTTAATTTTACGGTAATAAAAGCAAAAACAAATGTTCACCGACCGCTTAATAATGTCGATCTCGGCAATTGAAATCCGTCGGTTGCGGTTTGGCCGTGGCCCGCGTCTATAAATATCTGTACATACCGGAACTTATCTCTAGGGAATAGGGTTCAAATTTGTACAGATATTTTTGGAGGTTACTGTGTTGCGTCATCATTGAAGAACGACTTAGGCGACGGTAAAATGCCATATAGATGGGATGTTTTTAAATAGTAGTGAAGTGTTTTGATTCAACAATATCATTTTGGTTTGTAAGTACATATATTTTATACGGCGTGTCTGGGTTTATAGTAGGTATAGATATATTTTATAATGGATTACTTTATTTATTAGGTACTAGGTACTTATTCATCACCCTCCCAGTGTTTCCCGGTGGAGCCCGGGGTCCGTCTCAAGACAGTCGCAGTCAGTTGCATCGTTCAAGGGAACATTAAAGAAACTTTGGCTGTCTGACGCTAGGTAATATTTTATTTTATACTTAAAAAAAAAAAACATTTCCTGTCGATACGCTTTCTCCTCTTAGTCCAGTCAATGAACTGACAACTTGAAAAATGAAAAATAATTTATAATAGCTTATTTTTTATTTGTAACGGATATATTATCGATGAAATAGTCACAAAATCCGACAAAATTTCAGACATCAAAAAAATGATAAATTAACTAGCTTCCGAAAAGTCAGAAAAAATATGAATTAAGATTTTTGTCTTTATTTTGGTTCATTTACATTTGCTCTATAATATTCAAGATAAATTGTACAAAGAAAGACAATGCATGCTTCTGGCCCCTATTTCACCACCTTGACAATTGTCACCTGACAATGACAATTCCAAGTACATTGCTGGGTCAATAAACTGTCCAGCAACCATCTTAACCTGTCGACGCAGCCATGTAAAGCGAATTGTCATTGTCAGGCGACAAATTGTCGATTTGGTAAAATAGGGGCCTGGTGGAAAGTTTGTCGGATTCTTGAATAAATCATCTGAGAATAACATTTAAAAAAGAAATCAACTAAAAAACGCTATTATAAATTACTTAATGTTTTTCAAAACGGTATTTTGCCTGGAGTATCTCCTTTCTTTGTGTGGCAGTTAATTTCCATTATACTCGTATGTGTATGTATGTATGTATATATCTATAGCGTTTCTTGTACTTAGTTGTACATGTTGCATTTGTCTACCTCTTCTCGTTTCTACACTCATCCACTCAAAGGTTAACTGGAAGAGATCCCTCAAAGGGATAAGTTCGCCTTTGTACATCACTTATCTTTTTGATAATTGTTTACTGTGTTTATTTTGTACAGTAAAGATTTATACTACTACTAACTCGACTATCGGTGAAGGTAAACATCGAGAGGAAACCGGCCTAATATCCCAATAAGGTCTAGTTCCCTCTGGGTTGGAGGTCAGATGGCAGTCGCTTTCGTAAAACTAGTGCCTATGCCATATCTGGGGATTACGTGTCAAAGCGGACCCCGGGCTCTTTAGAGCACAACTGGGAATAACGCTAGGATGAATGATGAATAAATGCAATCATCAGTTTTCAGCTCCATTTTCAAGATTCCACGTTAGTGTTTTATTTTTAATTTAACGCTTTCGAACGAAACTACATTGGCGCCTAATGGAGTATGCACCGCCATCCACAATTTAACGTAGTTTGTGGGATGTATTACTAATTATTTTTAACCCCCGACGCAAAGAGAGGGGTTTTATAAGTTTAACGTGTATATCTGTCTGAGGTATCGTAGCTTCCAAACAGATGGACCGATTTGAATGCCGTTTTTTGTGTTGTAGATATTTTTATCCATGAAAATCTGTTTAGCCTTTTTTGAGATATTGAACTTTGAAATGAAAATGTCGGGGGTTTTTAACTTTTCTAATCGCTATATAAAGTGGACAAGATCCGCCTTTTAATGAAATGAAAATTATTTATTCACTTACTCACTTCAGCTTCGCTCGCCTATTAAGTGTATAAAATGCTAGCAATGCCTTTGGATAATACGTAGAAATATAAACTACGTTCACTCCGTTGGTCCATTCTAAACATCGGTGAAAGATTTTTTGAAATCGGATGGTCACTTTCGGAGAATAGTCCCTACATACAAACGTACATTTAATAAACTTTAGGTACCTATTTAAAATACTTCCGCGCGGAGACTTAAATTTAAATTAAATTCTCTCAAACGAGCGCTAGTAAAAAACTACTTTATATGCTCCTAGCATAAGGTAGATGTCAGAATGTACGCGTACACGTCCATATATTTATGAACTCGGCTTTCCAAGCCATTACAAGAAAGCTGTCATAATATTAATCCAACTCCACAGTCATACAAACACAAATATACTTGTCTGAAATATTAGATACTTATGTGAAATTCAAAGTTATTACGTAATAAATTGATTAACAACTTAATCTTAATATCGGTGATCAATCGTATTTCGACGGCTATGCATTCAATTGACCATCATAACATATAGATATAAAATAACCAGTTAAAATTCTTAAAAACATTCAAATATATACTATTAAGTATGCAACTTCCAATAAACCTTTGCTAAAATCGCGACAAACGAATCTCAACTTTATTTAGTTAGGAATAAGTTAGCTTATGTTTTATGCATTGAATTCTCAATGCAATTTTAAAATGGTAACTTTATCTCAGTATAGAAACGAAAAGTTAGCGCTATCTCAAAAATGCCACTGTTATTGATTTTCGTGAATAACTTCAGCCAGTCAACTTTGAAGCTTATCCGTTTTCTTATAAGGCTCAATATTAAATGTGTGTTACGGTAAATGCTTGAGCATTATGGATAGTAAATAACCGTATAAGATAAGGATGATATGATGTGAAACAATTATTTGATAATACTCGGATAGTAAAACTGTTAATGACCACAAAACCACGGTTTTAATTGCAATGTTTTGCATTTTGCATACAAAATGGACTGCATGGCAAATCGTTAGGATAAATTGCATTGCTTACGATTACTTGGAATCTCGACTTAAGAGTCCGCACGCAGTAAGCTCGGCCGACTTTCACCTTCTTCTCTTTCTCATTTTAAAACTATGTGTTGGATTGTGACGAAACTTTTGCATAGGTATACAATGACATGAGATATATCTGTCTGTAATTAGTTTATATGGTTCCAGTTTTATGAAACAAAAGAAATACACCAAAAACAAGTTTTGTCTGAAAAACTTAAATTCGCTGTATTTTTTAACTATGGTATCTGAAGCTACATAAACTAACTACAGACCTGGATATACCTCATATCATTGTACATGCAGTTTCGTTACAATCCAACACGTAGTTTTAAAATGAGAGCGTAACTACGTTTGTATGGAGAATCGAGCTTAGTGCGGACTCTTAAACAACGGTTACGGTTGAGATTATTATTTTATGTGGCCGCCTTTTATAAAATTGTCATTGGAATTGGAATCTTTTACCTTCGACGGTAGAGTTGCTTCTTGAATGGACTCGTTTGATGCAATTCGGCCAACTCGAATAATCTCAAGTATGCTGTCCTTACCGAGCGAGTAGCCTCCACAGGTTAAAACATATCTGAGAAAGGTTCCAATTCAATGTCCTGAACTATACTTTCACGTTTACTAAAGTGATCATTTTTCTGTGTACATGTTTCGAACTCGTCTAGTGGCGGTGGTCTTGTTGGTGACGTATATGAAACTAGATTGCATGTTAAAGATTGATGTGTTGTGCGAAGAGTATGTGCCTAAGTGAATGAAAAATGTGTAGGTATAGAAGAGGAAGCTTGTATAGTGCAGATTATTTTTCTAGAACGAAATTACTTGTCTTCATGAGTAAACAATGTGACTGTCTTTCATTGTTAAGTGGTAAACAAAGCGATTGTCTTTTATTGGTAACTGTAACTGCTTATGAATACTGTAAAATCAACGTGGAAGACATCAATACTTTTTCAACCAGAAGGCGACCCTATGTCTAAGGAAACGTAAAGTGCATAGAAGTCCACTTAAAAAAAAAACTAGGTAAGTACCTACTAAGAAACGTTGACCATTTTCTATAAAAAAAAACATGGCCTATTCATTTCGAAGCGTTTGTCGTACGTGGCTATTGTGGCTAAACAATTGCTTTATTTTACTGATCGGTCTTAAGATAAGATCCGCTCTAGAAAAAGAATTCGCACTAAAAGTAACATTGTTGTAAAGGCATATTAAATGGACCTATATGAACCGCGCTATCTACGCTACATAATACAAGAACTAATATCTACGCAATGGGTTTTAAAACCTAGGCTTTCCTGTTGGCAATACAATTAACGGTTTAGGAACATATAAATGATGTTACGGTCAGAATACATGTCGTAAGTCGCTGATAAATTAGGCCTTAAAAGGTCTTAACTTTGGATGCTCCTCATGCGTCCACATAAAAGACTGAACATTTACAGTTAGTTACTCAAACTAAACTGGTGGACAAACCGATGTATAACCTCGTGTCATCAGGTTAAACACTATTTTGTATCCTGCCCGCCGCTCGGCCCACTCGTATATCGGCGAAACGACCGGAAAAACCATAACAATATAATTTTATAAAATTTCGTACCGAACCGGACGGATGAAATGGCGGGCCGTTCCTGTCAGGGGCTGTGGGTGTAAATATTCGGCAAATATATTTCTAGACATAGCAACTTAGGCAGGGCAACAGTTATTCAGAGCAATGAAGCGTAGTTTGCAGTGTCCAAGAGGCAACCGGGTGGCTCGCGGTATTCGCGGTATATCGCGGAACCGCCCTGTGCAACCCGAATTGTGCCAACTTGGACTGGGGCGGAAATATAAAAAAATGATGAAAATATTTTTTTGCCGCGAGGCGGTTGAAACAGCGGTTGCCTGAAAGTGTGTACGCTGCTGTTTATATAATGAAATGTTGTTTCAATCGAATACTTCGCGACGGCGGTTCCACAACACTTCGGGAGCTCAAATACCGCGAGCCACCCGGTTGCCTCTCGGACACTGAAACTACGCGTCATTGCTTTAACTAAGTCGGCTTTTCTCCGATTAAGTTCATATTGTAACAAATTTTAACACAATAATCGTAACTAGATTGTAACAACTGGGTATGTGTGACTGTTAGGTATTTTGGGTACCAACTAGATAGTGTTTTAGTCCATTAAAAGGACAAGGACACCCGGGAGAGTCATGCCTCTACTAGTGATTTCCGCTACAAAACGTAAAACTGCTGCTACGCGCTCCTAGTGAACGTAGCATTAGTTGGCCTTGAATGGGTTTAATCTACGGTCATATATGTGCGTAGTTGTATTTTTCTAATTAATGTCTCCTTTTCATCCTGACACACACACAGTTTCACGCGCACACATTGAAATCACAATCACAATCACATGACCGTGGCTGAACTAAATTGACCTCTTAATTCTACAAAAGCTTTTTGCTATGAAAGGAAATTAATTTTGCAGTTAAAATAAAAAAAAAATTTTTTTTAATATAAACTGTTTATTTTCTGTAAGTAAAAAATATACATGATGGGTTTCGTTTAGTACAATCTTTATTTTTTAAATGTATCTTTATATTACTGGGTGCCTCAGTGAACATCTTTTTCATTATATTTTTAGTTTGTGTGGGTTTGCTCTCTATCTTATTTAAAATAATTTTGGGAAAGCTGTTTAAGAAACCAGGGAGGTAGCGAGACCATACTTTTTGACCATATATGTTGTTATGTTTGCTGACTATGTATGTGTTTTTGCAGGCGAGAGTTCGTAGATTACCTTTCCTTGTGCACTTAACCAGATCTCCCAATTTATGTTTATATAATAATAAGTTGACGAGTGTGAGTGTGACATCTGTCAGAGAAGAACTGTATTACTTAACTGCGTAAATAATAATCACAAACCTTGGTAAAACCTTCATATTAAGTGAACGAAAGTGCTTAAAAACATGGAACCATCACTGCACTACATGGATAATCACCGAAGAGCATTTCGGTGAGCTACTTTCCGTAAAATACGTATAAATCGGTGTGAAGTTAAGATAACGAGTTGAAGTTGAAATAATAAGTTGCCAGAAGCGTGGCAGACGGCAACAATACACAAGTTTAAAACCTTATTATTTAATTTCTTACTGTCTAAGTGTTATTATAGTGTAGCGGATTATTTGAATGATCTTTGACATAATATTCTGAATTTAATATATTGTACATGTAATCTAGTATTAGAGATAGACTTTTCATTGTAAGATTGCTTAGATTAGATTGTAATTAAGAACCATTTGTTCGTACGCCAGAAGGCACGTCATAGCTGTTCCTTTAAATATTATGTTACCACCTTATGTACCTGTGATGAACGAATAAATATATTGATCGATTGATTGATTAATATTGCATTACAATTGACATTTTCACTTTATCAAATACATTTATAATTCTGCAGTATTTAAATAGTTTATGATAATTATCCCTATATTTGTATTTGATTTTTAACGGAATTATTGTTTTTAGTAGTCTAATATTATCGTGTTACATTATTGTTAAAATCCTGGCAGTTGATTTAGTTTTCTTTTTGCTATCTTTACAAATCAAGGCGTTAATATGAGGAATGAAAAGTATCCTATCGTCTAAAACGGTTAGCTGTATTAGCCTGCAACATTTTCGGGTTTATAATACTCGTATGGATTTATATCAATAGAGTATTGGTCCCATTGTGTGAGCACACGAGCCATAACTAGGGCAGGATATTGGCCGCCATTGTGAGTTGGACAACTCGCATTAATCATGCTCGATTGTGGTAAACACAGTCGGGGATTATATTAATTAAGTTGAATTAATATAAGAATGCTGAAATTATCATAATGTCAAGGAATCTTTACGTCGGATAATAACCTTACTCGCTTACACTGTTGTGTGTAAAGAAGTAAGGGAAAGACAGAAATGTAATATAAAATATGACAATTGACGTATTGTAGTTCGGCGCAATTTGTGAGCAAAACGTAAAAACCCGTGGCTGCAACTGCTACCCGTGACCCGTGACCTCATGTGAACATTTATTAAAACGGCGCCGGCAGCTGTATTGTCACAAAAACTATCAACATACATAAACTCACGCTTCAATTCCCAGAAAAGGTAGAGTACTCTACATTAAATTCGTTTTTCAGTGCCATTTCTAGCAAGCAATCGTAGTTGGCGAAAACTAGTGGTTTTCATAATCACAACTTAGTAATAACGATATATTAGGTATTCTTTCCCTTAAGGTTGACTGGTAGGTAATGTTTTATAGCATTAGTAGATCTTCTTTTGTGTAATAAAGATTAAATAATATAAATCAGCCTTTATACGCCCCACTGCTGGACACATGCCTCCTCTGAATGATGCGAGGGGACGGGCAGTGAAAGAAGGAAAAATTAAATAATTAATCAATAAAAAAACGATATCGAACGATAACGATAGTATAAAATTATAACAGTCAGAATTGTATGAATGAAATTATATTTATTAAATTAATATATTTAAACGAGCCAAAAAACTCGCGGGTCCATCTCGGAAGCGGCTACGGGAAAAAATTGAACCATCGCGAACATGCCCCAGCTCACGCGACAAATTGAAATGTCCACGCAATTACACACGCACGCCATTTTGGATTCCGCTTACCTTCACGAGGTAAAAATACTGTTGCAGACAGCGTATGGTTTATGCTCAGTGTGGACTTGTTGTTGACTGACATATCAAACTCAGCGGGGTCGAGAAAATCTACCCGCCTCTTTCTAATTTGCACAATACGAGTGAGACCGGAGTCGCTGAGTCGCACGCCATGCGCCTAAGTAGCAAGCTGTGCTAGGCGTACAGACAACAGTATGGCATTTTAGCTGAGCTGATGTGTCAGAGCAGCTCGCGACTCCTGGAATGCGAAACTTAGATATCAGATCGACCCGAAGGGCAGTGCAGGGCAGCAATTGCGTGTACGTAGACGATGACGCGTCCGCGCCCTGTCTCGTCTGTAGGCGCCTAGGCCTTAGTCGCTATCCGCTACATACGAGGAAAACCACGCGGTCGGATACGAGGGTAGCGATTCTTGACGAGCCATTTTCTTCATTTTTTCAGTTTTTCAAGCACTTTAAAGGATATAATCTGTTGCCTACACGCTTCGTCGTTTCTCAGAAATGGCCTTAACTGGCAAAAACACGACCCATAATGTTCACCGAGTGAGTACACCTTGTTCCCCCGCTTCTCAAATACGCCCAAAACTCGTTAATTCCAGTTCAAGGGGTTGGGTACGGATATTATTCATCCATAACACTTACCAGTTTCAAAAGAACCAGTTTAAATTAAACCTCCAAATTGTTGGTGGCAAATGAGCATACGGTCTGATGGTAAACAGACACCGTAGTCTATAGAAGCTTGCAACTCCAGAAGAATTATAGCCTTCTTCGTAGGTATGGTGGGGACCCCTTTTCTAGAACGGATCTTATCTCAAGACCCATGGGTCCAACAAATCCATTAGCCACGTGCCACAAAGGCTTCGAAATAAAAAGGCCATGTTTAATAAATACTTACCCGAATAGTGACTATTCAAATTAAAACGAAGTTATATAAACTTTTTATTATAGTACATGCAGCATGCCTACTTAAGTAGTACAAAGTAAAAAAATAGCGGTGACACTTAACGATGAAAGACAATGGCTTTCTTAGGGTTTACAGTACTTTCGTGTCGACTTTTATAACGCCGTGTAACTATTTTTAAATAAATAAATGAATAATACCACAAGCAAACGAATGTATTTCACTGCCAGTTAAATAGAAAATATCAAAAGTATCAAAGTTATAAATCCTAATAAAGTGTTGCAAATTTTTATTTTTATTTGGCGCGATTTTTGTTGCAACTTGCATTGGCCAGGCTCCAGTAGGAGTGGCGAGTTTTGTGTATCGCAGGATGATCTGTAAATGAAATAGGTCACACAGTGCGTTGGTTCTTAATGCGACACAATTGATTTATTTGGTAGCCATGACAGATCAGACGAGCTATCATTTTGGCTTGAATGCGATGGGGGTTTGGGTCGATGACATTCGTAAAGCAGCGGCACAGAATAAATAGTAGTACTACCTACAAGAAGGTTCTCTGTTAACAAATCCCCTGTTTAGGTATGCCGAAAGAGCCTAAACGTGACGATCCCTTTGTACAGCATGCGATAGAATGCGTGCGTGCTGTAGCAGCACTAACCGGTCGGAGCACTAGTAGCGGCGTGACGAAATCACGTAGTGAGCCGCCCCTGGCAGACGGCAGGGATTGGAGGAGGAAGGCTGAAAACCGAGCTCAGTGGCGTGCCATGGGAGGCTTATATCCAACAGTGGACTTCTGATGAGAGGTGACGATGATAATGATTATGTTTATGTTGGATCTATGGTGATCTTGATTTTTCGTACCCTACTAACAATTTTAAAACGACTGTTACCCTAAAAATGTTTTCTCTCTATCTCTCTCTCTTTAATATTAGTTCAATAGGATAATATTGTCAAAACAAATGATTATTTCGGAATAAGGTACGTTTAGATTTTAGACAATGAATAACTAATCTTTTTTCGAAAATATCATTGTAGTTTTAAGCTACGGTAGCCTACATCGGCACGAAGGCTACATCGGCAACGTAAGAGCGGATGAGCTTGCAAGAGGGGGGTCTACAAATCACTTTGTAGGTCCAGAACCATTTGTGGGACTCTCGCAGAGAACCATAACTTCGGCCTTTAAAGCCTACGCCAAAACCAAACACCAACACGAGTGGAGGAATGAGGCGGGCTTAAAGCACTCTAAGCTCTTCATAGAAGGAGTGGACTCGGGCTGGACTAACAAGCTCTGGAAATCCAGTAGGAAGCAACTCAGAATCATATCTAGGGTGTTCACTGGTCACTTCGGGGTCAAGGATCTCTTGGCCAAGATGGGACTGTCGGACAGTTTAGACTGTAGAATGTGTGGCGAGGAGGATGAGACCATGGAACACTTACTATGTGAATGTCATGCCCTTGCCAGACAAAGAATGAATTACTTGGTAGTGACTATCCGCAACCAAAGGAATTCAAGGTGCTCCCGCTGAGCTGCATCATCCGCTTTGTGGAAATGATGGAGCGAGCTTGGGAGTAGACTGTCCACTCATGAGGCGATGGAGCAAGCTGCATGAGCCTGCATGAGCCCATAATTAATAATAATTAATAAATAAATAATTAATAACTAATTGTAATTGAATAATAATGAATTGTATGTAATTACTAACACTAGAATTAAGTTTTTCTGTACCCTACTAACAAATATGGACAAGTATCCGAATTAAATGATTATGATTATGATTATGATAAAGGAGAGGGCAAAGGGCCCTGATCTAGATAAGATAAGATAAGATAAGCTACGGTAGCCTAGTGGTTCAGGCGTGCGGCGGTCAGGCGGCGGTCGTGGGTTCGAATCCCGGCTCACACGAATGAGTTTTTCAGAACTTACGTACCTACGGAATATTTACCGTTCTTTTCGGTGAAGGAAAACATCGTGAGGAATCCGGTCTAATCCCAATAAGGTCTAGTTTTCCCTCTGGGTTGGAAGGTCAGATGGCAGTCGCTTTAGTAAACCTAGTGCCTATGCCCAATCTAGGTGTCAAAGCGGACCCCGGGCTCATTTAGGGCACAACCGGGAATAACGCTAGGAGGATGACGATCTTTGTAGTTTAGAAGCAGTAGACCAATTTAAGCTGAAAGCAGCCATTTTCCAAGGATGATTTTGACATAATATGTTCTACTACAGAAAGTAGATTTTTTGCTAGCTCGTTGAAGAGTCTTGGCAAGCAAACACCTTTTAAATAAGTCAGATGAAACGCCTCGTTCGCTATAAACTTTTTGAAGAAAAAAAAACTTACTGTGAATATCGTACTTTGTCGATCACAACGATACTTTTATTTTGATACCGATAAAGCCTATACCTCCGACTCCGTATATCCCTAAGGGAGGCGTCGTCGGGCCCGCTCAATCGGGCCTAATTGTCAATCCGACGTTATCCAACCCGATCCGATGCCGATAGGTCAGTCGGGAGTGAAAATGATCCGGGATATAAAAGAATATTTACTACTTTAGTCATCTCAGCGGGATTAGCACAACTGCCGCTGCGACGCGACGCGAAACCAGGGATGGCTCACTCTGTGATTTCGTAGGGATGGCTCACTCTGTGATTTCGTAGGGATGGCTCACTCTGTGATTTCGTAGGGATGGCTCACTCTGTGATTTTGTAGGGATGGCTCACTCTGTGATTTCGTCGCGACGCTACAAGTACATGCCGGCCGGCCTACTGGCCCTGGCCGGTAAGTTGGCGCTGCTGTGACACGCCCTCGTTCTATCGCAGCCAGCGAACGAAAAAATAAACACAAATTTCTACCCAAACTCGTGGCTAAGATCCCGGTGATGCGCATGTTCGAACTAAACGGCTGCGCATGGCATCTTTTTAACACCCCGCCCCAACCCCGCATAATGGCAATGGCACCCATTCAGTGGGGCCATTTTGCGGCGCTACTTAGACTTCTATGGTTTTTTCGTTCTCTGATCGCAGCGCGTTGCATGCGATAGAAAGGGACCACGTTTAGGCTCGTTCGGCATAACCTTCTGTACGTAGTACTACATATTATTTGTTTTGTGGCGAAATGAGAGAATCTCCTCTTTCTAGTAAGTACCTACAGGGAGAGTTAGACGAGTCGACGAGTCGCGCTCGACGCGACTTGGCAGCAACTTGTGTTCTAGACGTACAGGGAAGAAATGGGTAGGCAGCCAGGGCTATCATGCTCGCATTTGGTCGCGAGAGGACACTTATGTATAGTAAGCTGACTGTCATCATCCTCCTAGAGTTATTCTCGGTTGTGCCCCAAAAGAGTCCGGAGTCCGATTTTGCACCTTATCCAAAGATTTGGTATGGGCACTAGTTTCTCGAAAGCTAATACCTTGACCTTCCAACCTAGAGGGAAAACGAAACCTTATCCATACTTGTACTATTATCAATTCTGTGTCCGTATTGGGATTAGACCGGTTATGTTTTCCTTCACCCAAAAGCCACTTTTAAATATCAAATGATATCATAGGTTAGGGTAAGTTCCCTGTGTAGAACTAAAGTATCAGGGACTGCGGTGCTGCCACGAAAATCGTAACTCGAAGTTCGTATACATGCCTCCCTGTCACTCGAGTATAGTGAGTGCGATTGAGATGGTAATCCATGAACATCGAATTTCGAAGTCGTGGTTTTAGCTCTGTTTCCAATTGTGCTAAAACATCGAAGCAAATAACGTCAACCTTAGGTTCAATTAAGTTAAAAGACAAAGGACACGAAGCTACAAGTTAATTATACAATCTGAAAAGGCCAGTCGTTATTGGTCAACCGCCCCAGCGTAGCCAGTTTCATCATCCTCCTAAGCGTTAATAAAAAACATATCCCCCCTACTGAGGCAGTCAGTTAAAAATAGTCCATATACTGCAACCGACAAGACCTAAACTTGTTAGTTAGTAATAGTTTAGTTGTGTTAGTTTACTTGTAAGTTAGTAATAGTATAAATTTAGTTTAAAACTGCTTATTTGTGCCCATAAGAAAATCGACAAGATTATTGGAAAATGTTTTGGTGTATACGCATTGAATTAGCGGTACTGGGGTCGGGCGCGGATGGCGGGGTCGCCGCACAACTCGAGCAAGTACCAACCTATCACAATTAAATACAATATCTCGTTCCATATAACACCAGAATTTAAACGGACGAAATCATCTACTTTTCTTCGTTTATTTAGGATATTAAAAGGAAATAATGTACTAGATTTACTTATTACTACTTACTTACTGATCTTCAGTGATCGGAATTAGGTGAGCCAAAATACCTATTATTCGCAACAGGACATAATGTAGAGTGGATACAACCGGGTAGAAAAATATATTTTTTCTTTAATACCGGGTAATCGATATTTGTCCGGGTACTATAAGTAGTCGTAATGTTAAACATACATATTTTTACTTATAGTACGGGATTGTTTATGTTAGTTTGCAGTAAAAAGGGAAGGAAAAAGTATGAAATGGTTATAACTTTTAGATTAACATTAAACATCCCGTTCTATAAGTAAAAACATATATGTTGAACATTACGACTGGTACCCGGAAAAATAACGAATACCCGGTATTTAAGAGAAAATTCTGTTTTCCTACCCGGTTGCAACCACTTTATATTATGTCCTCTTGCGAAGAATAGGTATTTTGGCTCACCTAATTCCGATCACTGCTGATCTTGTATGGAATAGGGTATAAATAAGTACCTACCACTGGAGCAAGCCGGGCGTGCGGCGGCAGCTACCCTTCCGTGTCGACCGAGTATACTATCTCAATATACCTAATTAGTTTATACGATTTATAAGGTACATATATAAACACTTTCGTAGTGTAATAATTTAGGGTTCATGTTTTCTGCCAACAAACTGTTATGCAGTTTGAAAGATAAGGTTAATTTTATATTACGAGTATGTAACCTGTTTTAGTAATAAATAAATTAAAAAAAAACCCGGTCGTGCCCTGAAGGAGCCCGGGGTCTGCTTTAATACCTAATCCCAACACTTGGCATAGGCACCAGTTTTACGAAAGCGACTGCCATCTGACTTTCCAACCCAGAGAGAAAACTAGACCTTATTGGGATTAAGTAGCTCGGATTCGTCACGATGTTTTCTTCACCGAAAAGCGTAAGATTTCGTACATAAGTTCCGAAATACTCATTGGCACGGGCCGGGATTTGAACCCAGGACCGCCGTTTGACAGCCGCATGCCTGAACCGCTAGGCTATCGTAGCTTGGGTGACGGTGCATACTCCATTAGCATTAGGCGCCAATGTAGTTTCATTCGGAAGCGTTCAATTCCACTGTCTAGGCTACCGTAGCTTTCCAGTGTTGAACTCGTAAAATTCAATGAAATCGTTAATAAATCGTTTTGTGAATTTGCTGAATATATTTTCAATGTTAACTGTATATAGATATTCCAAAGTCGTCACACCTAACACTATACTCAAACATCGATGTGAGTTTTCATTCTCAATAAGAAACTATAGCAATTAATTTCAGCCTAATGTCTATCCACCTAAGGTTTAATTCGGTTGGTGTGACAATGTTTGTAATGGCAACAAAAGCATTACGCAGGCTTTGGCGGAGTTCGCCGCAGCTCAATAAAGTTTGTGGGTAAAGATGGGGCCTCAGTGTGAGTTGGCGTGTGAGTTCCGGAACGAAGGCAAACATAATGTTCTTGTCTATTACCGGCCTGATGTTATGCAAAAACACTGCAGCTTATTGCAATTGCCAAAGAAGCACAAACGGGTTGTTAGCCCTACTAGACAGCTAGAAAATATGGACATGTTATTAATATGTCTTCTGTACAACGGATGTTCTGTAGGTAAGATAACTTCACCCTAGATTTTATGATGAGTTGTCTTATCCTGATACGCATCACTTGCGAACACACCAGTTAGTATTTTGAGTTGTCTTTTGCCATTTTCAATGGTCTAGATTGAGTCCATTCTGCTCTGATCGTCGAGTGCCTTTGATCTAACACATTATCCACTCCAGTTAATGTTTGTTTTTTTGCATACCTTTTATGGCTACCAAAGCCAAGCCGTGTTTAAAACAATGTTTCTTTGTTATTGTCTTCACTGACAAACATTTTTTACAAACATGGTTTCAGGCGGTTTCGGAAACAAAACAGTTTATAAGTAGTGAATACGTGCGTCGCTTTACGGTTTCGGAAACGAATTGCGTAACTCACGCCGGCTTGTTACTTGGGTTGCCCGCGCACCGCCCGCAATGGCGCCCTACAAAATCTCTGCAAAGTTCTCAACTTGGCTCATATAAAAGGTTTTCTTCTGAAAATTTTCATATTTCCTCAACAATAAATGTAGCTTCCGTCGATATTCAACGCTCTAAAGAGTTTTTACTACAAATAACAGGATAAACTCTGTTTTATACCGGTATAAATGCTTAGGTTGATTCGGACTAGGGCAGGTAGGCCGAGGGCCGGCTGCGAAATTTGCTGGTCCCTCAATTATAATTTGAAATGAATACAATAAAAGAAAAAAACCGTAAAAACTTAATACTTATCATCATCGCCGTATCAGTCGAAAGACGTCCACTGCTGGACATAGGCCATCCCCCAGAGTGCCGCAGTGATCAGTCCTGCACCACCCGCATGCAATTGATTACATATATAAAAATTCAAAATTAGAGACTGCGGGTTCTGCCACCTTATTAGGTATAGAATTAGACTCAAATATGAGCTGAAAATGCCCTATCCAAAAAGTTGTCGTCTTTTATCTATGCCCTCCAACATTTAAAGCGAGCGACTGACCTAAAGACAGCCCTTACGGCATATTATTCATATGCGTACTCGCGAATGTCATATGGCCTAGTGCTTTGGGGAAATAGCAGTGTCATTAATAAATATTTTATCTTGCAAAAGAATTGCATCAGAATTTTAGTTAATATCTAGACCAAATGGAGTCATGCAAACCCTACTTCATGAAACATCAAATACTAACCGTTACTTCCATGTATATTTACGAATCAAGTAAATTTGTTAGGAAACACTTAAATTTATATTCGCCCCAAGCAACAACTCAAATTAAAAGAAATTAACACAACCTCAACCAACTTAAAATGCCATTTTCGAAATTAAATATTTAAAGTACTTCCCCTCTATGTGGCATAGCCGCGGGACACCCTGTATATGTCCAAATACATTAGCTTACTCGGCTTGACAATCAGCAGAAGTTGGGCCTAACAAGTTCACCATAGTCTTGAGAAATAGAATTCTTATATTTTTGGTCTTCTATACAAATATTATAAAGAGGTAATGTTTGTAAGTTTGTGAGTTTGGCAAGATTTAGAATCTACTTTCAAAGTAAATGCAGGCAACACCGCGGGAATAGTATAATTATAAAAAAAACATGAACAAATGTCATGATGGCCTATATACTGTTCCTAATTATTATTTCGTAATATTTTCTACGTGTCAAAATGCTAAACACATAATTATTAAAGTACTAGCTTCTGCCCGCGACTCCGTCCGCGTGGAACTCGTTTATATCGTAGCTCCATACAAACTTTCGCCCCCCCTTCATCCCCTTGGGGGATGATTTCCGGTTTAGTTGTACTGGGCTCTTTCCGCAAGTCGACATCCAGTGTGCCTATTTTGCGTGAAATGGTGGAGTAGCGCTACTCTAAACACCCCAGATCCTCTAGAAAGTTGGTGAGTGCCTTTGTGTTCCTGACTGCGTTCCGTAATGTGTCTGGAGACCCTAGGTGCTTTTTCCTGTATACTTCTACCTGCTTGCAGTCCAGTAGAATATGTTTGGTCGTTTCCTCCGCCTCCATGCATGCTCTGCACATGAGGCTGTCTGTGATACCCATGTACAGGTATCTGTTCAGGGTGTTATGTCCTGTTATCATTCCTACTATCTTGCGTAGTTGGTTTCTGTGTGTCTTCAGTAGTGCGGTTGTGAGTTTGTTGTCGCGTTTTGACAGAATCTCTTTGGTCTGTCTGCATGTGTCTATATCCTGCCAGTATCTTTGGTGTAGGTCTTTGGTGTATATCAAGTTGATTGTTTGTGTAAGGTCCGTGTGCCGCTGATCCTTTCCTGGCCAGTTCGTCCGCTGCATCGTTACCTCTTGAGCCACTGTGCCCATTGATCCATTGTATGGTAACGTTGTTTTTGTCTGCGCACACCTCTGTTAAGTTTTGGTGGCATTCGTATATCAAGCTTGATGTGATGTTGTCACTGTTCAGTGCTTGTAGTACCGATTTACTGTCTGAGAGTATCCGTATGTTTGTGTTCTCAACTTGTCGTCTCTTTATGGCATTGCAGGCTTCAATTATCCCTACGCATTCAGCCTGGAATACCGTGTTTTGTTCACCTAGTGGTTTGGATATGTGTATGTTTAAGTCCTCTGAGAACACTCCACATCCTGTTCCCGTATTTGTTTTCGAACCATCTGTGAAGATTCTGAGGTCTGTTTGATTTAGCCCCTCTTTCGAGTCTTCTGTTAGTAATATGCGTAGTCTTTCCTGAAGACTGCAGTTCTCGGTATTTTATCGATTGTGGTTGTGGATCTTCGTGTGTGGTGTGTTTAGTTTCGTCCATAGGTTGAGGCTTTTTAGGCGTATTGCCGTCGCAGCCGCTTCCTTTTGTATATGCATGTGTAAAGGTAGAGGTGCATTATTTCTACTGCTGCTGTTGGGGTTGTTCTCATACACACATGCTAGTCTCAGCCGCCACACATGCTAGTCTTTGCGTTTTTTGGATTTTGGTAATTGCACTTGTGGTTTGGGTACGGGGCCACCATACTATGGCACCATAGCTAATCGTTGGTACTATCACCATGTTGTACAGCCACAGTATGATTTGGGGAGCCAGGCCCCATCTCTTCATTGCCAGAAGGCTACTGTTGCTTTGTTGTCTACTGTATAGATGTTTGCTCCAATTAAGTTTGTCGTCTAGTGTTATACCTAGATATTTCACCTCCTTCGAGAGTGTTAGTTTTGTGCCAAATAGTGTTGGCATTTCGTAGGTACCCAGTTTACGTTTATTTGTGAAGAGAATTGTGTCGGTTTTCTTTGGGTTTACCGATAGGTCATTCTCCTTGCACCATTTCTCTATTATTTTCAGTGCTGTTTGTGTTAGTTCACATAGTGTGCTTATGATCAGGCCGCTGACCAGTATAACTATGTCGTCCGCATATCCTATCGTTAGGAAGCGGTAATTGTTTAGTTTCGTTATTAGGTCGTTTACTACCAGGTTCCACAGCAGTCGCGAGAGAACGCCTCCTTGAGGGCATCCTCTTATGACTAGTGCCTGGTGGCTTTGGTTTTCTTATAATTCTTTTCTTTAACATGTTCATAATCCATTCTATGAGCAGCTGTTCGGTTTTATGTCTTTCTAGTGCTTGTTTTATGCTGCTAAAGTTGGTCCTGTCGAACGCACCCTCTATATCAATGAAGATGCCTAGACAGGAGTTCTTTCTAGCGAGCGCGTCTTCTATGTTGGTTACTACAACATGAAGGGCTGAGTCTGTCGATTTGCCTTGGCTGTAGGCATGTTGGTTTGGGTGTATCTTTATATTTTTAAGGGCCGTATCTTTTAAGTCCCTGTCGCAAAGTCTCTCCAGGGTCTTTAACATGAAAGAGGTTAGAATTATGGGTCTAAAGGATTTTTGGTCTGAGTAGTCACTCTTCCCCGGTTTCGGTAAGAATATGACTTTTACCTCTCTCCATTTTGTTGGTATGTATCTGTATGCAATGCAACTGCATAGTAGGTTCGATAGATGCTCGGTCAGCTTATGTCCTCCCCACTTAAGTAAGGCAGGGTAGATACCGTCCAGACCTGGTGATTTGTAGTTGTCAAAACTATTTATCGACCAGGCCGTTTTGTTTTCCTCTGTTATTCGTTCTGCTATCTTCCACTCGTTTTCTGTTGGATGATAGTTCTCCTCCTGGTCTGCCCAGGTTTGTACGTCAACTACCTTGCACCCCGGGAAGTGGGTTTCCACGAATAGACTTTCAATCTCAGATGGATTGCTGGTGGTGGTATTGTCTGGTCTTCTCAGTGTGCCCAGTAGTTGACTGGGTTGGCTGGCTAGTATCTTCCTTGTTCTGTTGGCTTGTGTGCTACTGGATATGTTGTCACAGAAGTTCCGTCATGATGCAGATCTTCTGTATCTTATTCTCTTTTTGTAATCGGCTTTGACCGTTTTATATTTGTCCCAGTCATCTTCAGCTTTTGTATTCATTGCTCTGTTCAGTAGTTTTCTCATTTTCGTTCTCATCCGCTCCATTTCCGAGCCCCACCAGTCAGAGTTTGCGTTATTCCCACTGACTGGTGGTGCCGATAATGGGCATGTGTTCTCATAACTCTCTGTTATATGTTGCGTGAGTCTGTTTACCTGTTCCTCCAGTTCTGTGGTGTTGTGAGGCCTGTGTGTGTTTATGTTATTGTCTAGTTTACCTACCAGAATCTCCTTGTATGCCTCAACGTCCGTGCGTCTCGGATTTCTTCTGGGTGTTGGTTTGGTTGTGTCGGCTGTGAGGTCATAACGGATCCACCTGTGGTCGGAGCAAGATAGCTCGTCCGACACATGCCAGTTGGATACGTGTTGAGCTGCTAGCCTTGTGCTTAAAGTAATGTCAATTATAGTGTTACATCTGCGAGTGACAAATGTAGGTTTTGCTCCTGTGTTTAGGATGTCCAGGTTAGTAGTCATTAGGTATTCAACAATATCGTTACCTTCGTTAGCGTGAAGAGGTAACAGACAGACAGACAGACAGACAGACAGACAGACAGGCAGACAGACAGACAGGCAGACAGACAGACATATTTTCGCATTTATAATATTAGTATGGATAAAAAATGTTTAGTAGTTCTCGTACTGTTTTTCTCTATACTGTGTAACTGTGGAAATGTACGCGGTGTAATCTGCGCGCGCGCGTGAGTGGTTGATGTATTTAATAGGGGAATTCGTTTTTTTTATGTACTAAGCTCTTCTGCTTATTCAGTTTCCGGAGCCCCAGTAACGATAACTACTTTTTATTTTTTTTGTTTTCCATTTTTAATCACTCGTAAAGGTTCAGAGCGTTGCAAAAATGCGCGAACGTCCGACCTCTAAATTTTCTATTCATCAAGTTCCGTAAGATTGGAATAATGTCAGTTTTAAGATGAAGAATATGTTTGGCATTTTTTTCTATCGATCAAAGTTTATCCAATTATGTAACGGATATCCGACGGAACTAGATAAAGGTCTTAAATATATTATTACAGTTTATTTTTATGTGTAGTATTTCAAAATAAAACCATTTACAAAATCACATATCCTAGAAGAACCACGAAGCTACTCGCCTTAACAAACAGATGTTTTTATGGTATAATGGAATAATTTAATGATGTCGGAAAGTGAATAATCTTAGCGTGTGTTTTGCCAATCCTAGCTTTGCATAAACTTACTTATAAATAGTTAGTTAGGCCTCTGATATTGCTGCGCCCTTGCAATTGTAATTCCATACAATTTTTGTAATGTGATATGCAATAACCGATTATATTCTATTCTGTTCTATTACCTTTACAGTCAAAAACGGACAGTACAATGTTGATATAGTGACATAGTTACTAGAACATATCTGTACGAGTATTATACACCTACGTATTAACGTAACGTAGTCATGAGATAACTAATTCAATTAAGGACAAAGTAATCTCATTAATTAAAGCCTCAGCAATGTTATTAGTTTGAGCACCTCAAATATATGTAAGGAGCGTGAACGAAAATAATTGTAAATGTGCCACTGATTTTATAATTAGCTAATTCATTTAGAATTTTGCCAAAATAGATTTGACTTCGGTAGGTCTGTGACAATTAGTTATTGTACTAGATAATATTGCCGCCTGTTGTTAACCTCTATTTTTAAGTTTTTACGTCTATTTGATTCATGTTTCGAGGTGTGCAATAAAGAGTATTTGTATTGTATTGTATTGTTATTTTTCCAAGTAGATTTTTAATTTGTTTTGTAACTTACTTTTATGAACAAGTACCTATTATAATTTCTTCTGGCTTTTAAAGTTATGTAAACTGTTCGTCACTGTAAAGTAGCAGTATTTATGTATGGACGTAATTTATAAGGCGGCATTCCAATCTTTGTTTAGAATGAACAAAAACAATATACAAACGAAAGTTCCTATTTTCTTTAAAAAATATTGTACTCTAAAACATCATTCATAGGTACCGTACCTATAAATGATGTTTTACAAATAATTGATTTTAGCTATTTCGCTAAAAAACAACACTTGTTGCGGAATAGCAAACGAATAGGTATATATTGTTATCATAACATAACATATGATGTTTTAAAAGTTTCAACATGTCCAAAACATCGCTCGTCCCCTATACTCCCGTTTACGGGGTATAAAAATGAAACCCCGAGATAGCTCTCGCACAGTCCATCCATCTTGTGCATGCTGAGAGTAGCTGGAGATTTAGTGCATTCCGTGTCGCAGCTCAACTTGAAAACAGCGGTAGTATACTGAAATATTATGATGTTTTTAGTTGCTTTTATGGTAACGCTTTGGTGATTTTTTATACAAACTCTGCAGGCTACTAAATTAGTTTAATGTTATTACATTTATTTACGTCATGTACGGTCTCCAGCATTCCGGCATCCGGCAAAAATATCTGATACGAACTACACTACGGTCCTAGAAATAGAATCGCGTCACGCCGCGATTTTCTGTGGTGAAGCTGTACATTTTTGGGACTGTATGTGTTCAATAATATTAAAAAGAAGTTAAAGTTCAATTTTTTTACAGCATTTTCATGAGTTCTGTTTTAGGGCAATAAATAAACAATATTATTTTTACTGTTTTTAAATACCGTTACAAAGCAGAATGACTTTGACGTTTCTCGGCTAGGCCCTTGTAGATCGTGTCCGTAACACAGAAATCCAGCGCCGAACGAAATTAGCGGAAATCAGCAAACGCATTACACAGTTTAAGAGGAGCTGGGCGGGACATTCGGCGAGCTGGACTGTTATTCGCTAAGCGTTAATGCGGCTCACCCCGCCGTTCACCCGTCACGAAACTAGACATCTACCGACGCTTAGTTACTACGCATCGCGGTGTCAAGATATATTTGTGGGTGAGCTTAAAACAGGTTACAGAATAGGGGGGCAGGAACGATGGGAGGTGGACAAAGCGGGTTACCGAATGGTGGCCAAGGTCTTCGAAACGGTCAGCGAGCAGACCACCAGCTCGATGGACCGATGATATCTGCCGAACAGGAGGCGAACAGTGGATGAGATGGCGCAGGACCGAGGAGTGGCTTAATAAAGAAGAGGCCTATACTGGACAGTGGTTGGACACGGGCCAAATAGATAGATGACGCAGATACGGGATATCAAAGGGCCATGGCATTCAATGGGTGCCTTTGCCCAGCAGTGTGATAGAGAAATAGGCTCACAAAAAAAAAGCCGCCGCCGAGTGCTAGATGTGAAATAACGACGTAGGTAATGTAATAGTTGTAAATGTCACATGGATATATAAGGCAGTACCTAAGCCTAACCCGGCGATATTTTACAAAGTACCGGAATGCCGGGGCCGCCCCTCTTCAAGCAGATTTGCGGATTATGTATAATGACGGACTTTTCCTTTTGCTTGTGCAAACCGACTTTATTGTATGGGTTTGCTTCAAAAGGACTCTCTAATACGGTTTAAGCTAATATGATAGCTAACTTTTGGGAGGTTTTTACAACAATTTCCGCTCAAGGAAGCTACGCCACTAGGCGGTCAAACCAGCTGTAAAAAAAAACGAATGGGTACAAATATATATAAAAAATACTCGCAACAAGTAGAAATAAATTAATAAATATTTTAGGGACAATCTTAAATTATTGTCCCCAAAATATTTTTAATTTTAATTTTAAAACTAACTTACTTAGTTATAATAACTCAGTAAATGAAACGTAAGGTGCCAGTGTCCAACACTGGTCCAATACTTGATATTATCTATCGTAATTTTAATCTATTTCTGATTAAAAGAGTCCGATGACAGCTGTCATACATTTGTGTCATCTTTAAGATGAAACAATACTGGGATGACAGTTGCTATAATAACAATAGAGTGCCAACTTTTAGGAAATACACAGAAATCGAAGTGAATTATTTTTAAACCAAGAAATTCATTAGGATGATGTTAAATGATCTCCAATGAAGCGAAATTATCTTTAGCCAGTATTTTTTTCAGGTTCAAGAGAGTTAGAGGTCTTTCCAATCTCCTTAAAGAATTCCTTCATTTAAATGAAACAAGAGAATATACATACATACATACATTCACGCCTTTATTCCCAAAAGGGGATAGGCAGAGCACATGAAATCTATGTTCCAGCGCCACTTTTTGCATAAATGTGGGTATAAAAAGATCGAAAAAATGTGATATTGCAGTGGTAGGTTGCTAGCCTATCGCCCTCAACACACTTCAACCACACTCACACTTCAACAAGAGAATATGTAGCCTACTATTGAACCTCTGAGAAAACTAGATGGATGAATGTGTTATCCTATGCTACATCAGACAAAGCCAAGATGTTCTCAGTTTATTAAAAAAACTGTGTAATGTGTCAAATAATTATTTCGACGTTTACCTCATGTTTAAGGCTTGAATCACACTGGCGCGTCGGTCAATAGTAAACTTCTTATTAGCTGTCAAATTTACTATTGGCCGATACCGCAGGCCGCGCCAGTGTGTTGCAGGCCTTAAACGTATTCGATCTGATTGAGACCAGCGTTCAGAAATAGTGGCGGTTGTATAGTCCCCCATATATTTAGTGTGTATTTTGCGTTCGAAAATTTGATTGGAGCCCATTTGGGGAACAACGATACAAGTCCAATTAAGTCGATCGGCGCGCAAATTTATTAGCAGCAATTAACAGAATGGGGGAGATTGTAGTGAGGACGTAGCGGCCGGGAGGACAGTTTTGGTCGTCGCTTCGCATTTAATGTTACAAATGGGCCTTGTTAAGGCTGTAGTTTTTTAGTTGTATTCCAATAAAAAATAGGGTTTATGCGCAGCATCAACGGGGCTAGCTGAGACGAAAAATATACCCTCCTCTCCTTCCAATTAGAGTAGTGTGAGAGACACGAGTCGCATGAGTAGTGCGTGCTTTGTCTTTTTTAATCCCCGACGCAAAGAGAGGTGGAGAGATGTATCTGTGTATCTGTGTATCTGTCTGTGGCATCGCAGCTCCCAAACGAATGGACCGATTTGAATAAACCGCATTTTTATTCGAAAGCTGATGTAATCCCGAGTGTTCTTAGCCATGTTACATGAAAATCTGTTCAGTCGTTTTAGAGATATTGAAATGAAAATGTCGGGGTTTTTTCAACTTTTCTAAGTTGTAGTCTTTTGCATATTGCAACTCTTGCTACAACCGAATCACAAGCGCGTTTCCGATGATAGCTTGACACAAGTATAGGACCTTCAATTTCATCTTAAGTCTCAACAGCGCGCATTCTGAGGAGTTCTGGCGACTTAACTTACCACCAGGAACACCACATACCTACCTACATAGCAAGTTGGCGTTATTATGGCTGCGATCTTCTGTAAGGCGGAGACTTCCCCAGTCGGGGTGCTCCAATATGAGCAAGATGAAATATCGCTGTACCACAACTCCCTATACGTTCACTAGATTTGACATTTAATACAGCAATTTTGGTTGTTGCCTCACGTTAAAATTGATAACTAAAGGGTAATTTATGGCTCCTCTACATGATGGCCCATCCTAATGGCCCACTAGGATGGGCCAGCGTGTGGAGAGGGTAGTGGTGTCAGATGGCTTATGGCGCGGCGATGTCTTTCTCCGTCTAACGCATAGTTGCGTCCTGTACGATGGGTCGTGATGGCCAGTGGGCCGTTGGTGTAAAGCCTGCTCTATACAGTGGTATAGAGCAGGCTTTACATGGTGCATCAACTCGTATGCGATTTTCATTACATTGCGGGCTGCGGGCTAGCGGAATACGACGAATTCAATCAAACCCTGCAATGTAATAAAACTCGCATGCGAGTTGTTACCCCATGTAAATAGCCCTTATGTGTTGCTAAATTGATAGTAAACCATCAAATCATTGTAAAAAAGTATAAATTACAAAATATACGTAAAATCATAAAATGATATGTACCTTGAAAATTTAGAAAAACTTGTGCATTTGTTATTGTCCATGACTAAATTATAACCAATAGAATCCTTACGCTTTTATAGAAACAAAATTGTCTGACAACTTGTAATACGCTTTTTGGCAAAGTTTTTGACTGTTGTGTTTGTTTCGGTGTTTCTTCTTAACAGTGGTCTTCTTTTTCAGAAACGGCCATTACGGCTTACTTGCAGTATTTTAACTTATTTAACTTAATTTTTAACGCAGTATTTATTTCATTGATTTTCCATACAACGATTAGTACAAATAGCAAACTCCTTTTGGGCTGCAGCGAGGTCCGTCTTTAAATATTGTTTTTGGGTATATTTATGTTTTTTAATTGTAGTTGCTCCCATACAAACATTTGTTCCTCTCCAAAAACTGCTTTGTATGGTATCGCAATAAAATCTTAGGACACAAGCGTATTATTACTCTCAATCATTCTAGCACTGACTGTTAAACTCGTTTCATACGAAAATCATTAAAAAAAAAGTTAATTCTGTGCTATACCTATTCAAAACATTTTAAAATTCGAATATTTTAAATCGTTTGTGGCCGTTTGCCGTTGGTAGCGTTAGTCAATGTCTGTCGAATTTAAATGAATGGCTATAGACACGTATTTTATTAAATGTCCCATTTTGACTAACTTTTTCATCTATCCATTATTTGTCAAGGTTCGTCGGTCTGCTGTTTTAAATTGACTTTTGCTAAAAGTCTAAATAACTATTGTATACCATAGTCTGCGCTAGAATCCGTCGCCAGCCAATTTATATATTTTGTAACTTGAAGTTATGGCCGTTAAGGGGCATAAGGTATACAAAAATAAGAAATGGCACCATTAACTTTTTATCCGTGGGTAATATAGGGACGCTATTCTTAAACATATACAAGGTGTAACAAAAATGTTGTATGAACCGAACAATGGCTTAACAGGTATCGTGTTCTGATAAGAAAAAACAGAAAAAAAAAATATGACGCGATTTTTTTTTACATTTATATGGAGCTTGTCGCCCCAGTCGGCCAACGCTCCATACTAAAGTAAAAAAAAACGCGTTAAAAACTTTTTTTTTCTGTTTTTTCTTATCAGAACACGATACCTGTTAAGCCCTTGATCGATTCATACCCCATTTTTGTTACACCTTGTAGATGAAAGGCGGAATGTAGACTTATTCTATGCTTTTATTTGCTCCATGTGAGATCTTCTCGGCCTCCCCTTTGCCTTCTTCCTTCTATAGAAAACAATAGAGAATTAGGGATTTAACACATACCACATTAGAAAGTCATTTAATATATCCACTGCATATTTTCTATGATAGCACTTCTAACAACAATATTTGATATCACTACTATGACGAGTTGTCATTGGAAAGTCTTGAGGGTAGGCCCTATGATTGAATATTTACAATGCAATGCAATCAATAGATCATTTTTATTGCTCGTACTTATTGATAAAAAGGTGTTCCGTAATACGTACTATCTATACCTACCTATTCATAAAAAAGAGGAATTTTATAGGTACTAAAAAAAATATGGTAGGTATCCTATCGCAATAACTTGTCATGTCCCAATTGTATCTTTTGTCCGAATTTAAATTTCGGCAAAATGCCAATTTTCTAAAACCCCATAGCTTTCGATTTACTTTTAATACTTATCGTGTAGAATCCATTAGGTTAGGTTAGGTTTGTATTAAACATGAGTAAAATGTCATGGCTTTCGAGAAAAACGGATTTTAGGACAAACGACACATAACAGTTGGGAAATAATTTTAAGTGATTCAGATAGGTAGCCAACAGGGTAATGTCAGTGAAATGTAAGTTGTAGTTTGTATGTAGGGCGTCATGTCCGAAACTTCTCATCCCATTCTTTCGCTCGCCAGTATTTAAAAAGGTTCTTCAGGATAGGCACAAGCTATATCTTATCAAGCTATAGCTCTGCCTGGGCTCTTGGTAATACACGGGTAAAGCCGCAAAGCCATCTAGTCGATTTATACTTTGCTAAGTCGTAGTAAGTACTTTTATAAAGCAAAAACGCAAACCTTTAAAAGCAGTTTTCTCGAAATCTAATTACTGTAGTCGGTTTTTGTTTTAATAAGGAGGCAATTGCCACATTACACAATAACAACACTGCAATCTCAGGGAAAAGTTCCCTCCTACAAGGTAGATCCAGAAAACATAGTTTGCCACTAGTCCCTGATTTTGTTCGGAATTATAACTTTGTCCTCTCTTTTCCGCTCTAGTTTTCCCTCTGTTGTCAACTTGGCGCTTAGGATTTTTTTTTGTCATTTTGGTACTTTATTCTGAGTCCTGAACCGAGGTTCTTCGTGAACTTACTTATTGTTTAGTTTTGGTTTTGATTTTAGTAGATTGTACAACAAGTGCATAAAACAAGTAATACCTGACAAAATGTATCAATCCGAACAGCAGGCGAGGGTGGGTATAAACTCGAGGATAAAATGCTTTTTATCTACGAGTTACAGTCCTTTTCACTTCGATTTCGAGCAAAATAAGAAAATAACTCTCGCTTGATGAAAAGGTTGCTTAAAGCAATAAATCCAGAACTTTCATCTTTACACAAACATGTCAAACAAAAATAAAGGTTGGCTAGACTAAGTCTGACTTCGGACCGCTAGACATCTTAATTGAATTTCACTTTGAGCCTAAAAAGTGTTCGGTAAAGTGAGGTTTGTTCTGTCTGTAGAATCCTACACATTATAACCTTGTAACTTACAAATGTTCTAAATTAGTACATTAATTACCTATGGGCACTCACGAGCGCCAAAAATATTCAAATTACATGATATGAGAGTGACTTGAGTAACTTTTCGAATGCACTTTAGGACAACTCAACTGTCATTTTCACATACAAAATGTGACATTTAGATTTACCTGCAATGCACGTAAAATTACGTTACGTGATCGACCTGCAAGCTTGCCCGCGCGGAAACTACACTCGGCGTCAAAAAAATCGCACATCTTCAAGTACTGCCTTCGAGCGATGATAAACCGTATACTATGTATGACAATGTATGACTATGGGGTCTCATTTAAGAGGTGATGAAACCGTATTTCAGTCAAATGAAATCCAGGAAATCATCATGAGGAAACTGGTGTGATCCCAATAAGGTCTATGGCTCTATGCCAAAGACCTGGAAATAGGTGTCAAAGCGGACCGGCGGAAGCGGAAGAATGATGATACGTCAAAATCAATCATCGCGTGGACTGCTTGGCTTTCGTCATCATCAACTTAAAACGAACGTGATCTACTCGGGTCCCTACTATGTACGGCCTAATAATCCGCCTCCACGTACCCCCTCGTAAGCGCAGATTATTCGGCCCCATCTACCAGCAAATAATAAAAACAAATACCAACAAAAGGAATAACCTGCTCACATAAAATCCCGGATCAATTCCTCTAAAAATCCCAAACAAGCACTGAAAGCCCGCCGACTCGCCGATACATGAAGTTTACAGAAAAGAGGAATAAAACCTAATGTTGTGCAACGAGCGACGATTTGCATCGACCATTATAGCTGGAGAGAAAAATGCAGTAAGTCTATACGGCACTCTATAATCTATTGTTCCTGTCGGTTTGGCCACGACCTTGAGCGGCAGTGGTTTACTATACTTGGGAGCAAAAGATGTGGAGCTAAGTAATCTACTTGGAGGATTATTTGGAGGATTCCCTTTCCCACAGGGGTGTACACTCAAAATTCATTATTAAATCAAAATAAAGAAGGGGGAAAAAATATCCCTAATGACGAAAATCCTAATGAAATATCTCAAAAAATTACGAAGGTACAACGCTTTTAATTTTGCTTGTTAGAGAGAGAAAACACTCGGGGATCGTAAATGACAATCGTTTCATATGAATGTGCGTTTTGCGGAAAAGGGATAGAACGTACCCCCTCTTAAAACATTAGACACGTATAACTTTGTGATTATTTAACCTCATGCGTTTCTTGTTTCTCCAATTGATTATATGTTTAATCATTTTTCGAGAAAATGTAACTTTATTGATAATTTTATTTAGTGTCTGTCGCCATCTGCATAAGGCCTGCAACACACTGGCGCGGCCTGCGGTAGTGATCAACAGTGAATTTGACAGCTAATGCCAAAACTATTGACCGCCGTGGTTAGGCCGCGGTAGTCTGTGAGAGAATTAAAGGTGTCATGAGCGGTGTAGGTACCCTTAGCGCTAAGCATTATGTAGCAACATTGTCAAAGTAACCTCCATGCTTTCAACGTAGGTTTGTATTATTGGCTCCCTTCTAACACTCATATTAGGGTGGCATGGCAGTGTAAAAAATTGTGTATTTACTACTTACGATGGTGGCAAACAACCGTAACCTACTGTACATTTCCGAATCTAGAAGACTCATGCGCGTTGCCGACCCTTTATTGATTTAAATTGAATTTGTGGATGCTATAAATGGAGTATGGCTGGAGTTGAATATAATACTAACACTTTCTCTACCGTAAACAACTCACAAATTAAATGAATTAAGGCAAACCCTTCATACATAAACAATGTAAAAATCAATAAATAAACTTATGATGACCGAACATTCTGAAGACACGAAAAACTTCTTCTTCGAAAGGGAACGAGGCTTCCCGTCCCATGTTTTTCATATTTAGAAGCACCTAAACAGTGCCGGCACACTCGTATATTTCCGGTTAACACCGTGTATAAAGTACTTTATTCACGGCACCGTCTTGGAAGTGTAAATTGTTTCAATTCTACGGACCGTTTAGTTCTTAAAGCGTTTGCTGTATTATTGTTGTACTTTTTCTAAAAATATTTCAATTACTTTTAGATCTTTATTTTATTGTTTAGGTAAGGTAACTGTCCCGGTACACTTTGGGGAGGCCTATGTCCAGCAGTGGACGTCCTTCGGCTGGTGATGAATGGTCATACAAGGTTGATTTTGTGTTTAGCGTTACGTCAAATCAAAAGGCATGCAAACACACAAAACTAAACTCTTACAGAGCTTAGCTCTTTATAATATTAGTATGGAAGTATGGATTTAGTAGAAGATAGATAGACCTATCAGTGGCCCGCTCATACAAGCCGTTTCCCACCGGTTTGCCTAAAATGTATTTTTTGGCAAGCCTAGTTATAGTTATATACTGTAAATTTGTTCCGGTTTGCCCATCAAAAATTTTCACGCACCGTCACTGATACCTACCTATGTAATTCGTTTTCTAATTTTCCCTCCTACTTGTAATAAATTGTTGTCTGGAAGAGTGAGCGAGGTTATCCTCTTTAGCGATAAGACCGCCTGGTGTTCTGTATAAGTTCTATATAACCTATCTCTGATTTATGTCCTTGTCATTCTAATTAGGGCAAACAGAGAGTGGTTTAAAATTGGGGATTTTCTGTCTAATTATATTCCCGATGGAATCCCTTCTTCGTCCTTATTTTTACGCCAAAGCGTCTACCTATTCGAACAAACGTAATTCTTCACTTTGTAATACCCACCCCCCCTATATATTATTATTTAACGACGCGCCTATTTTATTTACCTAATATATATCTGCCTAGCTACACTACCTAGACGACCTAGAAATTCTAATAAGAATAGTCCAATAAGAAAATGCAAATGAATACCTAAAATATTTCTAAATTCTAATTAATGTAGTAAATAAGTTAATATCTTGAGTTGGATCAGTAAATTGGCCACATGATCGTTAGTGTGTACGTAGAACCCCTAGTTATGTCCGGAAATAGTAAACCAAAGTCCTTTTCACATGAAGAGATGGAGTCATTTATCTACCTAATCTAATTAGAATAAATACCTACAAAATAGTACTATTAAAATATAAATTCATCTTTTAAAATACGTAGTGAATAAATAGAGTTTCCCTATTGATATTGAGTATTGAAATAGTTAGTCAAATGAAGTCATTGTCTCATGAATCGAATTCTTAGTTAACTGAAGTCGATGTTGATCAAATTAATCATAATTAATTAACAAAATTTGTTTTTGTGGTAAAGAAGGAGCCCCTCCTCGCTACCTTCAGTGTTTCTCATACCCGCTGCATGGACAAAACTCCTCCACATAGTCTGAAGGACTATTTAATCTTTTGATTTTTCATTTTGTTGTCACTTTAATAAATTTTGTGACCAGTCATTTTTGAGAGGACATTTGCAAAAAGGGCCATTTACGGAATAACAAAATACTGGTAGAAGCAGCTGCAAAAGATCTACTCCAGCTCCAAGTATTCTGTAATTTAATTTGAATTTGTTTGAGTATTATTTTAATATCCGAAGAGATAGTATTTTGGAGCACCACATTTTCAGGATAGCCAAAAATACTAAGATCTTACTTTTAGATCTAGGCGAGATTTCAATTTTCAATGAAATATTTTATCCAGACTTTTAATGTAGCCTTTCGGATCACCCATATTTTCAGGATCACCTAAACAACTACGATCATATTTATCGATCTAGCCAAGATAAAAGAATCATCGTAAATTTTAGATCATTTTGAAGGTATGTTCATTTATTTACAGAACCAAAGAAACTAGAATAAAATCAATCACAACTGCTAAGAGAGCAAGCAAATATTTTCATTCTTCATAATATACTGAATTTACAATTTTAATATACTGCGAGTTATTCATTTTAATTTTATCTCACAATATTAATCTACCAGTAGAAATTAAAAGGGAACAAAAATATACTCTATATTGTATTTGTTTGTCATGTAAGTTTGTCTGTGTCGTATATAAATGTACATAAAATCCCTAGCCTATCAATAATTCCTAAACCCACTACAAGACTAGCTCACTAAAATAGTAAATCCCAATAGCCCTAAATCTACCTACAACTAAGCATCCACATCTACCCCAAAAGCCAAATGAAATAATTTCGAAAGATTAAACCTCGCTAGTTAATAAAATAAGTAAGTAAAGTGTAGGCTTTTCTAACAGAGCGACTTGAAATATAACCCCAATACGAAATATCATGACCTAAACAATTTTCCCTAGCCCTAGCAGCTAAACTATCCATCTAATCTGCCGATATATAATGCAAACTAGAGACCCGGGTCTCACATTTAATTTAAACGTGTATAAAAATATCTCGGTGTGCAATGAGATATTTATTCCTAGGCTAAATCTAAACCTAAGTCGGGTGAGGATCGCCCTGATATCCTATCGCCCTAATTCCTCGTGTGCTTCTACAAGTCTGGACAGGGGATTGGGAAACCAAACTTGCAGATAAATAAATAGATATTTTATGAGGTCAGAGTAACTAGAGAATTTAAAACGTCTGGTGTGACATTCCAAATTATCAAGCGACTCGGGAGTTTTACCGTCTCTTCAGTAAAATACGGTAAGCAGTCAACAACTCCAGAATTGACAGTTAACTAACCACAATAATTAAAGACCCTTTTTAGAACGATTAAGACTATCGTTGACACCGTTGGGGTGACCTGTCTCAATCTCCCTAAAAAGTCCAAGTAAACTGTACTTGAATATCAGACAGAATTCTCCTAGACGAACTAACCCCATAAAAACACTTATTTAAATTAAATGAAACTCCAACAAACTATTAAACTTTAAGCAAGTTAACTCTAGTCAAAAATAAATACCTTAATCACTTAAACTTGAACACAAACTATGAATAGCAAAAGAATCACGAAAGAAAGCTTCACTATAAACTTTTAAAATCTACAATAATAAATTAAAATGAAATCACTGAATTAAATAGAAATATCCCACACACTGGAAAACCCCATTTAATGTACCATAATATTATATCCGAACAAAGATTAAACCAGAATAATGAAATACTAGTACAATCCATGTCCAGACACAACTTAGGTAACCTAGTTCACCTATTTACCCTGCTAAGAGAATTCGTCTGATACGTCCAACGTCCAAAATAAGAATCCTCGAATACCACGCTACCCTGACTCTCTGGAGTCCAAGAACACCCCCCCGTTCCCCGTGAAACAAGCGTCTGAAATTAAATGCAAAGTTATCAATTACGTTTAAGTATGACTATTTCAAACTCTATTTCCTACATCAAATATGATCTATGCTAAACAATCAATTTAAATTTGTAAAAAACAATCTCACGGTGCGAAAGACCACTATCGACTAGCTAGAGGCACTTGACACTTTTTCCAAACAGTTTTTGCTGTCATAAGCTAAGTAAACTATTTTGACCATTGTCATATTCCTTTAAGAGTAAGGTTCATTTTAGGTTAAATATTTATTGTTTATATGTGCTTCGACTGTAAAATTTAGTTTGTTTTTGTAGTTCATATTTCAGTACTTAAGAAACGTTCTGTCGCCAAGGTATAATTTACAAAATAAAATGCTGTTGCTAAATAATGAATAAATGTTCTAAAGTCCTTAAAGCTTTGTAATAAAGTTCAATTTTGGGTAAAATATCTTTTGTTTACTAAGGTGCAATAACCAATTAAGTTTGTATTGTCATAAATTTAGGCTACTTCACTACTCGAGATATGTGTGAAATATTATTCTCTAGAATGCGTAATAATATAACCTGATTAAAAATAAAATAATATTTAAAATTATGTTTACATATTTTTGAAACAAAGCAGATGAAGTCTGATATGTTACAATCTTCCCCCAAAGTTCACTGAAGTTTAAATATATAAACATATATTTACGTAAGTTAACTTTCAAACAAAATCAATGATAATAAAACAAACTATTTATTGTAAAATAAAAATTAAAACTTGATTTTAAACTTCTTAACACTCATCCCTTCTGTGGTTGCCTTTTTTTTTAACGGCAGTGTGTGGTGTGTGTTTAAACCTGACAAAAGAATGAAACTTATTTAAGAGAACAAGATTCCAAACTCAATATGTTAGAAATTAACAATCAATAGCCTAACAAGTTAATCTTGCCTCACAAGAGAACAGAAGTTGTGCTACTTTTCTATCGACCCTACCGGTACATACGAAAGCTTCCGACTCGAGTCTATATTTTAACGACCAAGAAAGGATTCAGACGCATCTCTACTTAAAACAAGATTGAAACCCTTTAACCATGTTGGATGCCAAGCATGGGTGTTAAACCATTAAAAGATTAAATTCCAACACAGAAATCTAAATCTTTTCCCCCTAAAAAGCCATCCTTAGCCTGGAGCATGTTGCAACATTAACAAGACGTTATTAAGTTCGAATGATAAAACTAAACCAGGAAAAACCACTTGCCCAGCTTATCACTCGTCAAAACAAAGAAAAATTGTCTTAAATTATAGTTCCAAAAAAAATAATGAATTAATTAAATAGTACTGTCTAATAGAAAAGAATAACTAATCATAAATTGATTAGAAGTAAGTTCAAGATTAAAATTTATTTAAAATCACAACGAACTCACTCTGTCAGTTATGCTTCTCATTTTAAAGAAAGCACTATACGCCTTGTTAACGATGACGTGTCTGGGTCAATCATAGTACCATCGACTGGCACGATATTGTGTAGTGAAGAAACATTACAGAAGGCAGTTAATAAATCTGCAGTATTGCTCTTTTTTTTTTTGTCGAGCCTAAACCTAGCATCTATCGACTGTATTGTTTCCATTGTGTAGTGTGAGTGTGATCAGGTCAGAATGTTAATAAAGTATTTCGCGTCAGTCTTGCTTCATATCAGAGCCTGCAAACTATTTAACTATTTAAAAAAAAGTTAAAATTCAGTAACACTCATCAAGTATATTCATCGTCATTCTCATTCTCATACTACTCTGAATATGAAAACAACACTTTAAGTACGAATTTAAAAATAACAAACATAATAATAGTAACTGTTTAGTTGGGTAAGTAAAACGTCATTTATTTGAAAGACAACTTGGCAAACATATGTTCTATTCATTGAATACAGATATATATATTTTTTTTGTATGTTAAAAAAAAACAAGATCAATGTATTCATTACCATACCCCATTATTTAATTTAACCTATTTTTCAAATGTTGTTCTAATCGTTTCTACAGCAAACTAAACAAAATATCTTCTAATAGATATAAGAGCCATCTAGTGATTAAAGTTATTAATAGAATAAGATAATTAGTTTCCTCAACTGTTACTACATATCATTCTCACACATCTCTTGCATTGAAAGCACTACTCAAATAATTTAATATTTTGCTATTTATGTGTGTGCTATCTAATATTTTTATCATTAATCAGTATTAATAAAAAGAAATCTTGGCATAAAGTTTATTGCAATGGTCACACCATCTTGTTTTTTACAAAAGAGTTTGTAATTAATATTTAAATCTTATGGCGCGTATTTAGCAATCTAAAATTCAAAAAAAAAAAATTTTTTTTACTATTTATATTTAAAACTTATACAAATGAAAATAATTAATTGTATAAACTTTGGTTTTAATAGAAAATTTGTACTATTTTTTTTTACTATTATGGCAACATTGACGTTTAAAATGGCGCGTTGATTAGGCGGGATCATTACTAACTTTAATTTTAAATTAAACAGTGCAGAGCATCAAGTCAGTGCGTCGCGTTGTAATTTAAGTAAGTGAAATTATTCTGTGTTTTAGTGTCAGAAATCCGGAATTAAATCATGTAAGTACTATTTATGCATTACTTTTACGTAGGAACATTGTTTGTGTTATTTTATACCAAAGTATATTATGAACTATAATTTTACTGCTACTATAAAGTTAAATATTTATATAATTTTAATTGTGAACCGTTTTAATTATTAGTGTACCAATTTAAATAGCTAATTGTAAAAAATACCACGGTAGACAGGCAGTTACGCTAATACTTAATTTTAAATAAATACGTATTATACTTTTATAAAAACATAATGCATGGTCCTTTTTTTAAATCAATTTGTTTACCAAAAATATTTTAATATCATGTCTATCTATCTAAAAAAATAACGATGCATAACTCTTCAACAACAAAGATACTATTACTATTCTGTAAAATATATACGTAGATATGTATACCTAAATACCAGAATTGCATAAGTAACAATTAACATCCAATCAAAATTGATTAATTTAAATAAGTACCTACTAATTTATGCATCATTCTACTATCCGTTTTAATGTCATGTATTTTGCATCTAAAACCAAAGGCCATCTAGCTCTTAAAACAAAACTAAATCATTTATTTCTTAAAGTTCATATCTTAATTGTTTCAATTCCAGACGCTATGTTGGTGAATTCCATAGACAGAATTGTAAATTATTGCAAAACTCAACATAACTCTTCCTACCATGTTAGTATACGTAAAATTATTTAACCATCAGTCATGATTCAAAATATTTAACATTAGATCAAATCTACGACTAAACTCCTTTTATTTGAAAGTATTTGTGTTTGTCAGGTCGCTCTAAAGAACATGTGCGCATACCAGGTACCTGAACCCGACCTCTGCATAGTGCATATTATAAAGATAGCCTTTTCTATTGTTTCAACACGTGTTGTTATTTTTTTATGAAAACGACAAACGTCTCTTGCTGCTTTCAAAGTGAATTTTAAATAATTATGTTGATTCATTCTTAAAAGGGTCTATAAAAATTTGAGCAATCATTTAATTAACTAAATAACAGAGTAATTTATTAAACAAATATGTTACTGTATACCAATGCATTTCTTCCTAATGTTTTCAGGCTGTATATTTTATTATTGTGTTGCCGAAACAATGGACTTCACTTCAAATTTAAAGGTATTTTTATATTTCATTATATCATTAATCATTTACTTTTAAAACATAATACTCGTAATGCGTATAACTATATTTTTGATATGAAGACGTGTTATATTTCCTACATACAAATATGTATTTGTATAAATTCCTGTTCTTAGCATTTGTTATTGACATTTTAGCAATGTGGTGAATTATCTACAGCAAGGCACGGTTCTATACTAAACTATGAAGAGTTTAAAAAAAATAGTAAGACATTTCTACTTTATTTATAACTGTGTCAATAGGTTGACAATAAAATAATCAAATTATTTATCTGTTATAATGAAAATAAAGATTGTCTATAGTTGAACTAGTTTGCACAAAATAGCTATGATTCCAACATATCCGAACAAACTAATAATGTAATTGCAAGACATATTTTCGAGTGATTGCAAAATACTTTTTTTTTTCTATTACATTACGCTCAAAACCCACGTCGGTTTATTATAACTAATTTGCTACCTATTTATTCTAAAATATTTCTAATGTTTTCATATTAATTTATAATCCTTATTATTATAGTATACATAATAATACTTCAAGCTCAATCAAATCAATGCTATTATAATTCCTGCATCATAATTTCTAAATACATGTGAGTTATAAAACTAAAGCTCACGAAAGCCGATGACAGTCACATTTTTCTTTCCACAACTGAAGTGTTCTACCAACTACCTGATTCAACGGATAGCGTTCTCGACGCACTACTTCTAAACCACACAAAAAGCAAAGGCAATAAAATTGCACTCTTGGCGTCTTTATTTTACTTAACACCACGTTGGCGAGAAACATCTGTACGCTTACCTGAAATGCTAGGGTGTCACATGCCCGTTGCTGATTCTAAAATGCTATATGAGAATCTTAAAAGTTATTTCTTTCACGAACTTTCTTTTATATAAACCTTTTCTGTAATGTGAATAAAACGACTAAGTTTAGTCTTAATTATTTGGATTTTTAAATGTCAAAACCATTATAAATAATAAAATCCTAAAGTATCGAATTTTAATTAAAAAACGTAATCATATATAAAATATTACACATCTATCAACGTGAATAAGTATCCTAACCAATGTCTAATAACCGCACATGTCAAGCGATATTCGACCTTAAAAACGTGAGTCGCGTTTCATTATACTTTGAAATTAATAACTATTTTATATAATTCCAGGTGATAATTGATTGACAAAAATACGAATGTCTACCTAATTATCAAATACACTTCACGCTGTAAGCGGATTTTATACAAATACCCGAATTAAGCACCTGATATCAAGTAAGTATGAAAAACTATTTTGATACATAAAAATGTAAGAACTTAGTACTGTCTCCTGTTATTCTGAAATTAAAATTATTTTCGTGAAAAGACTACTAAACTATATTATAATATTAACATTTTAAACCCAAATATTCACGTAATTTTCTGAATATCTTTTGAATACCAACAAATCGAATGAAAATATTTCCCGAATTCTAACTTTAAAATATGTGAATGTGAAAAAGACAACATGTCAAATCTATCCCTACATGACGTTTCTTCTACATTCAACAAATGGCATAAGCAACGTAACTTATTTTCGTACATTATTTTCAGATCGCTGAGCTACAAATATTGACTACAAACTACTCATCGAGTAAAACAGCACTTCATCGATTGATCGACCAACAATGCTACGATATTGAAAATCTTTACCTAGCATATTATATTAAGTTGGACTTCCAAGTAGATAACTGAATTATTTGTAAATGAAGTAAATAAAAGACAATTAAATATTCTATGTAAACCATGTATGTCTGACATTTTCACGACTAGAATACCTGACATCTATACACCAACCCTTTTTCTAATAAACTGTGTTAAAGACTATTATTTAACAACAAAGTATACAGCAATTTTCAAAATTCAGTTGACGTATATGCTTCCCCCATAATTAACAAATCTTAAAATAGAAAATAACCTATTCAACTATGGTAGAAATCGACTGCCCCCAATATTTGCAGAGTTTATAATGTTATATACCTAATACGTCAATTAATCAAGTACTCTATTTTCTACATAAATTAATCAAACTATATAAATGTTAAACTAATTCCACTGTCAATAAGAAATGTTCTTCCCTATGATAGATGGCGTTACTACAAGTATTCCTATTTTATTACGTCTCTAATTCTAATGCATCGAATCTGTTGTAAAAATGAATGAAAAGTATACTATTTCTGATCTCGTAATTATTTACTAATTGTTACCAAAACACAAAACTAATGATTAAAAATAAAATTTACTAATCAATAAATTAACTCCAATTCTATGATGCTATCCGTTTTTCACCGCAACAATTGTGCTGTCATTATCAAATGCCTAAGCGTATCAATAATAACAACGTATTTGATCCAAAACAAGACATATAACTTATTAACTGTGAAATATAATGAACATTTATATGAAATACTATCCTACACCATAAAATATTATCAAAGGAATATTTTGATTTACTGTATCATGTATGCAATAATTACCAAAAATTTAAAACGCAAACTAAAATGAAACAACAATCAAATAATACTAATAACCTCCAATTATAAAATCCTGGTCACGACGTCACCAATTGTAATACCCACCCCCCCTATATATTATTATTTAACGACGCGCCTATTTTATTTACCTAATATATATCTGCCTAGCTACACTACCTAGACGACCTAGAAATTCTAATAAGAATAGTCCAATAAGAAAATGCAAATGAATACCTAAAATATTTCTAAATTCTAATTAATGTAGTAAATAAGTTAATATCTTGAGTTGGATCAGTAAATTGGCCACATGATCGTTAGTGTGTACGTAGAACCCCTAGTTATGTCCGGAAATAGTAAACCAAAGTCCTTTTCACATGAAGAGATGGAGTCATTTATCTACCTAATCTAATTAGAATAAATACCTACAAAATAGTACTATTAAAATATAAATTCATCTTTTAAAATACGTAGTGAATAAATAGAGTTTCCCTATTGATATTGAGTATTGAAATAGTTAGTCAAATGAAGTCATTGTCTCATGAATCGAATTCTTAGTTAACTGAAGTCGATGTTGATCAAATTAATCATAATTAATTAACAAAATTTGTTTTTGTGGTAAAGAAGGAGCCCCTCCTCGCTACCTTCAGTGTTTCTCATACCCGCTGCATGGACAAAACTCCTCCACATAGTCTGAAGGACTATTTAATCTTTTGATTTTTCATTTTGTTGTCACTTTAATAAATTTTGTGACCAGTCATTTTTGAGAGGACATTTGCAAAAAGGGCCATTTACGGAATAACAAAATACTGGTAGAAGCAGCTGCAAAAGATCTACTCCAGCTCCAAGTATTCTGTAATTTAATTTGAATTTGTTTGAGTATTATTTTAATATCCGAAGAGATAGTATTTTGGAGCACCACATTTTCAGGATAGCCAAAAATACTAAGATCTTACTTTTAGATCTAGGCGAGATTTCAATTTTCAATGAAATATTTTATCCAGACTTTTAATGTAGCCTTTCGGATCACCCATATTTTCAGGATCACCTAAACAACTACGATCATATTTATCGATCTAGCCAAGATAAAAGAATCATCGTAAATTTTAGATCATTTTGAAGGTATGTTCATTTATTTACAGAACCAAAGAAACTAGAATAAAATCAATCACAACTGCTAAGAGAGCAAGCAAATATTTTCATTCTTCATAATATACTGAATTTACAATTTTAATATACTGCGAGTTATTCATTTTAATTTTATCTCACAATATTAATCTACCAGTAGAAATTAAAAGGGAACAAAAATATACTCTATATTGTATTTGTTTGTCATGTAAGTTTGTCTGTGTCGTATATAAATGTACATAAAATCCCTAGCCTATCAATAATTCCTAAACCCACTACAAGACTAGCTCACTAAAATAGTAAATCCCAATAGCCCTAAATCTACCTACAACTAAGCATCCACATCTACCCCAAAAGCCAAATGAAATAATTTCGAAAGATTAAACCTCGCTAGTTAATAAAATAAGTAAGTAAAGTGTAGGCTTTTCTAACAGAGCGACTTGAAATATAACCCCAATACGAAATATCATGACCTAAACAATTTTCCCTAGCCCTAGCAGCTAAACTATCCATCTAATCTGCCGATATATAATGCAAACTAGAGACCCGGGTCTCACATTTAATTTAAACGTGTATAAAAATATCTCGGTGTGCAATGAGATATTTATTCCTAGGCTAAATCTAAACCTAAGTCGGGTGAGGATCGCCCTGATATCCTATCGCCCTAATTCCTCGTGTGCTTCTACAAGTCTGGACAGGGGATTGGGAAACCAAACTTGCAGATAAATAAATAGATATTTTATGAGGTCAGAGTAACTAGAGAATTTAAAACGTCTGGTGTGACATTCCAAATTATCAAGCGACTCGGGAGTTTTACCGTCTCTTCAGTAAAATACGGTAAGCAGTCAACAACTCCAGAATTGACAGTTAACTAACCACAATAATTAAAGACCCTTTTTAGAACGATTAAGACTATCGTTGACACCGTTGGGGTGACCTGTCTCAATCTCCCTAAAAAGTCCAAGTAAACTGTACTTGAATATCAGACAGAATTCTCCTAGACGAACTAACCCCATAAAAACACTTATTTAAATTAAATGAAACTCCAACAAACTATTAAACTTTAAGCAAGTTAACTCTAGTCAAAAATAAATACCTTAATCACTTAAACTTGAACACAAACTATGAATAGCAAAAGAATCACGAAAGAAAGCTTCACTATAAACTTTTAAAATCTACAATAATAAATTAAAATGAAATCACTGAATTAAATAGAAATATCCCACACACTGGAAAACCCCATTTAATGTACCATAATATTATATCCGAACAAAGATTAAACCAGAATAATGAAATACTAGTACAATCCATGTCCAGACACAACTTAGGTAACCTAGTTCACCTATTTACCCTGCTAAGAGAATTCGTCTGATACGTCCAACGTCCAAAATAAGAATCCTCGAATACCACGCTACCCTGACTCTCTGGAGTCCAAGAACACCCCCCCGTTCCCCGTGAAACAAGCGTCTGAAATTAAATGCAAAGTTATCAATTACGTTTAAGTATGACTATTTCAAACTCTATTTCCTACATCAAATATGATCTATGCTAAACAATCAATTTAAATTTGTAAAAAACAATCTCACGGTGCGAAAGACCACTATCGACTAGCTAGAGGCACTTGACACTTTTTCCAAACAGTTTTTGCTGTCATAAGCTAAGTAAACTATTTTGACCATTGTCATATTCCTTTAAGAGTAAGGTTCATTTTAGGTTAAATATTTATTGTTTATATGTGCTTCGACTGTAAAATTTAGTTTGTTTTTGTAGTTCATATTTCAGTACTTAAGAAACGTTCTGTCGCCAAGGTATAATTTACAAAATAAAATGCTGTTGCTAAATAATGAATAAATGTTCTAAAGTCCTTAAAGCTTTGTAATAAAGTTCAATTTTGGGTAAAATATCTTTTGTTTACTAAGGTGCAATAACCAATTAAGTTTGTATTGTCATAAATTTAGGCTACTTCACTACTCGAGATATGTGTGAAATATTATTCTCTAGAATGCGTAATAATATAACCTGATTAAAAATAAAATAATATTTAAAATTATGTTTACATATTTTTGAAACAAAGCAGATGAAGTCTGATATGTTACAATTTCAGTATTTATTTTATTCACAGTAACGACTTATATATATATAAATAATAAATAAATATTAGGGGACAATCTTACACAAATCGACCTAGTCCCAAACTAAGCAAAGCTTGTACTATGGGTACTAGACGACGATAAACATACTTATATAGAAAAATAAATACTTAAATACATAGAAAACATCCATGACTCAGGAACAAATATTCGTGCTCAACACACAAATATATGCCCTTACCGGGATTCGAACCCGGGACCTCTTGCTTCATAGGCAGCGTCACTACCAACTAGGCTAAAGCGGTCGTCAAACAAATGCACTGAAATGTATCACAGTACTCTGCGAAGCCCCGAGGAAAATTGTTTTTTTTTTATGTAAGAGGTCAGTATAATAACAGAAATGGCTCCAGTATTTGCTTAAAAATAACCCAGCATACTTAACCAAATGGGACGCTTATCAAATTTGATTTATACCCCATGTTTGAGTAGGGTGGCACCCGAATCGTGTTAGAATAAAGGATCTATTTAATAGAATAAGCTCTAGGGGTGTGTTTCTGAATTGAAACTTGTTTAAAATACATTCACTGCAAAAAAAATCTATGCGCTAGTCTCGTAGCCAATTCTGTGGTTTCCCGCTAAGTAAAGAAAAGCGTCTACGCCGCCAAGCGGGTTTCTGGCAGTGAAAGTGTTAAGATAAACTATAGGTGATCATATACCTTTCAACGCAGTGTCAATAATTTTAACAAAGTTGCATAATATTGGGTCGTTTACCTTACCACTGCTTGCGGCCACCATGTTCGCAGTTTTTCTCTAGAGTAAAAAAACACATGGAACACTTGAGAACAAAATTCGTATATTATATTTTCCTTATCGAACTTGGGAACGCTAGTAGACAGTCATTACATAACAGAAGAGTTATGATATCGAAGGGACCAGAGAGGAAAACGAACGTCTTCTAGTCTTAAGTCAGAAGTGGATTTCCTGATACAGGTAACCACTTATTTAGACGATTTTATTGAGATTATAAAATATTTCGAATAATTGAATTGAAAAAGTCGGCGTCTTTGTAAGTTAGTTTTTTAAAGAGTATTTACGATATATAGTTACGTTTATTACGTTGTGTGAGGCGGATGATAGGTAAACTAAGCCAGTGAGTACCCAATCAAAGTAATTATTGAGGAAACATTTCAGAAACTTAATATCCTACTAATATTATAAATGCGAAAGTTTAGATGTTTGGATGTTTGGATGTTTGTTACTCAATCACGCTTAAACGGCTGAACCAATTTGAATGAAATTTTGCACGAAGATAGTTTATAGTCTGGATTAAAATATAAGATAGTTTTTATCCCGGGTCCACGCGGACGAAGTTAGTGACAAATAAATGTGTTAACAAATGAAAATGAAAATGAAAATCAAAACAATTATGTATTCTGCAAATAGGCCACAAGGGCACTTTTACGTGTCAAACGGTAATTTAAAATAAAATAATAATAAGCTGACAATAATAATAATAATAATGATAATGAAAGGCGTAGGGATGTGACGGCCCCATCGCCCACCAGATTTCTGGTGCAATCAGTCAACGTAAGGCAGCTTGTGGCGGGCTGTTAGGGCGTAGCGACCCTACGTACCTGAGTACTCCTGGGGGTGTCCTGTGGTCAGGTTGAGCCGACCGGGTGGATGGTTGGACAGGCCCCCTGTCTCTGGCTTGCCTTTACTGGCCGTTCAGAGTGGAGTCGCAAGAGCTGTTGCTCGAGGGTTGATGTGGACACCTAAGTGGCGAGTTGGCTATATGTTTAAAGTCCAGTGCCACCTCTCTTCCCCCCAGCTTTCTGACCGGTGTTGCCCTTAGGCCATTTTTTAATGTCGCTATTAATAGGGGCCCATCTAGCAGTTGGCGAGTCACCGTCTGCCAGAGATAAAAAGTGAGACAGTTTTATTAGGCAGGCGTCCGATGTTTCACCCAATAGCCCAGCCACTAGTCCATCATTTTCACCCAATAACCCGTTTCATTTAGATTCCATCAACCATCAATAGGCCCTATACTCCTCAGCGGGTGCTGTCCCTGTGTGCGTCCCATGACACGGGCAGGGACAGCATCCGCTCGGTGTACACCTTGCATTTTATTAAATTGTCAAAAGGGCCTCTACGTGTTGGCTCAGTTGGTACTTTGTAGGTACCTAGCTCCACGCACGCCTCCCAAAGGTCCGGGACGTCATTGTCCCGTGAGCGGGAAAGACATGATAATGATAATAATGATGATAATTTATAGATTAAGGACCGATATAAACGGTTAACAAACGAAATGTCACAAGTAAATGAAAACAAAACAAAATCGCAAAGTATGACCATTACATTCGATGGTCTGTATAAAAAATTTACGGATTGATTCACAGTCTAGCAAAATTATGAAATATTACAGAAATTACCCACTACTATTTGTATACATAAGGTTAACATAAGGTTGGAAGCAACGTCCTAGACGTTGCTTCCAACCTTATGTTATTGACATACAACTGATTCGCACGAAGCGCTTAGCTTCCAGATTTCTCGCGAGGACAGATAAAGAGTGGAACTCGCGCCCGGCACACCTTTTCCCAGCTACTTATAACTTGGATCCTTTCAAGACGCGAGTGAATGGGCATTATCTAGGTATGAATGCACTTAGAACCGATGAGCGTTGGGGCGGAAAGGTTCTCGACTAGCGACCACGTACCGGAAGGCGCAGCGTGGGTAGGTGGTAGACGAACGAACTGATGAAAGGTCGCGGGAGTCCGCTGGATGCAGATGGCGCAGGACCGGTCATTGTGGCACTGTTTGGGGAGGCCTATGTCCAGCAGGGGCCATCCTTCAGCTGACAGGATGATGAGATATTAATGTAACCTTTGACCTCATCAACACTTACCGTCAGTGGCCCGTCTCGCGAACTTCTGTAGCTTGGTTAAATGGGACACAAACGAGCTACTTGTCAAGTTAAGCACCTTCATAAATAAAAATCTTTATCGTTAAAGTAATATTAAGCTTGTAAAAAACTCGCACATGACCGGCCGCCCTTCAGGATTTGCTCGGAATTGGAAATGGAATTGTAGGTACATTGCCCTTTTGTGATATATGACAGTTTATAGGGACAGGCTGTCACTCCCAATGAAGTGGATTCGTTTGACAGCTGCCCCAAGTCATGCGATTATTTGAATAATGTCAATTTTATCTATGTATCTATTTAAGTACATAAAAAATATTAGTGAGATTTGATCCGAGGACCTTTTCACCCCGAGTGCTGCTCTAGCCCCCTAAGATAATGGAGCTAGCGTAGCGACGAATGTTTAATACATTTCACTTTTTTAATTACGCCTTGGGGAGTGCGAATTTCGCGGGTTCAAGGAGCAATTGTAAACAATATGTCAATTTTACACTTTCCAAATTCTTGGAGTACCTATATGATGAAAGTTCCTAGAAGTTTATGAATACCCAGTTCGTGAACTTTTCGGGAAGTGACGACGGTTATTATTTCCAGAGTTTTGTTACAGAAAAGGGTTGGGAATGGGATTCAACTTCACCGTCTGCTGCATAGATGTCCTAACTCCTACTCCCGTTTTAACTGTCCGCCAACACACGAATTCTGTCAGTGCCGCGTTCATGTTGCATACACAGAGTACAACACCGTACTTTTGTTTTCCACCTATATTCAAGTTCCGTCCGATCTGTGTATTTAAGTATTTATTTATCAATATAAGTATATTTCTCGTCGTTTAAACCACCCATAGCACAAGCTTATATTTATTTTACAAGCTTTTATTTAACTTGCAATATAATGTATGTAACTATGTTTGTTTTGGTGGAATCTTACAGCTCAATTTTGAAGCAGATATTTCCAACCGATTGAGCTGAAATTTTGGGTTCCGATGATGGAAACAAGGTGGCCATGGGAATTCAGGACTTATCAGACGTAACCCCGTTGAGTTGGGGCTCGTTAGAATCGTTTCAACAAGTAGTTGATGACGGTATACAAAAAAGTACAGTTGGAAATGAAAGCATGTAGCAAAAATTAAAGTTTAGACAGAAACTTTATTCATTTATTTATCTGCGTCTGCGACGCGTCCTCGTCCCCTTCTCTCCGCCCATGCCTTACTCCACCCCCCAGCCCGCCAAGGAAATTGTCAACGTAAACACGTCCCGGAATCGCTAAAGGGATAATATAATTTGAAGGGATCCGGCCGTTTGAGTCAAACGCGGATAATGTAAACAGCCCACTGCCCACAGCTGGCCATATATGTTAATGTGCTTTTGAAGGGACGATTTGTGCCTCTTGGGAGTTGAGGAGTTTCCGGGGTAAAACCTATGGGACTTAAGACCATTAGCTATGTATGTACCCAAACATACCAACAAAAAAAAAACAGTCCGAAGAGCCATACAGTTTTTCCGGCGGGCCTAAGTTGGTTGACATTTTATCACTTATCGTTGGATAAGACATCCGTAAATGTCCGTTCTGATAAAATGTCAACATTGCTACGCTCCAGCGGCAAATACCGAGTTCTTGATGTTTCCGGAGATACGGAAACATCAAGAACTCGGTATTTCCGGAAACTCCAGCGGGCGTGGGATTTCCGAAGATACTACTTGATTTCAATTCATGATAATGGTCTTAATCAGGGGTCGGCCACCTTTTAGTAACCAAGCCATTATGGTCACCAACGAAAATGTGGCGGGCTCGCAGTTCTTCATATTTTGTAACTTTAACAGGCAATTTCAGAATTCTGAATATAACGACCTTTACATACAAAACAGCTAGGGAGGCTCGCGGGCCGCAAGTTAGTGGTCTAAATCCATCGTTTCAGTTTTCTACCTTCTGAATTTGACACCTAGGTGAACAATGTACATGTCATGTCTGGTAAATATTCACCGGCTTAGGCCCACGTCTACAGATTCCCAATTCTAGAGATTCTCACGTCTACAGATGCCCAATTCTACAGATTCTCATGTTTACAGATTCTCAAGTTTACAGATTCCCAATTTTACAGATTCTCATGTTTATAGATTCCCGATTCTACAGATTCTCAAGTTTACAGATTCCCAATTCTAAGGCAGGTCCGTGTAGGTACGACAACGAGCGAAGCGACGAGGAGTGTTAGGTGTACTGCGACCCTACGCCCGCGAGCCGAGCGAGCGAAGTGAGCGCGCCGCGGCAGCGGCCGGCGAAGCGCCCGAACCGATTTTTAGGGTTCCGTAGTCAACAAGGAACCCTTATAGTTTCGCTATGTCCGGCCGTCTGTCCGTAAGAATTTACGTGTAGGTACTACAGTTGAAATTATTATCTGAAGAACACGTAACCAGTAGAATTCGGAATCTGTAGAATTCGTAATCTGAAGGAATGGAAATCTGCAGAATTCAGAATTTGTAGAATTGGTAATTTGTAGAATTGGGAATCTGAAGAATTGGGAATCTGTAGAATTGGGAAGCTGTGGAATTGGGAATCTGCAGAGAAGGGTATATGTAATGGAAATGTGTAGAATTCAGAACAATTTTATTCACCCTTAGGGCGCCGTTGGCTTCAAGCACGAAATTCCAAGGCCCTGTTTGTGGACAGGCGCCGCGAGACGACGTGAGACGCGGACTGCCACTCCTAGACAACGTCATATTTTTGATATTGCGCGTATTCAACGTCGCCGATCGCGGCCGCCGTCAAAAATATTTTTTGTGCAAGTTATAATGTACTTATTTTGCAAAGCTATCAACAACTCGTTGAGACAGTTCTTATGAGCCAAACCCGACGGGTTTATCTTGTGTAGTTTAGGAGTTGCTATGACCACTGTCTCCATCATCAGATCAGCTCAGTGTTGCTTTAAGGGGCTACCCGAGGTTTTAGATTTTTGACGAGTTATGAATCGTATCTCCTACTTTTGCACTACAGATAGAATTATAAGTCAAACGGCTATCAGTTCCACAATCTTTTATCTCCATTTTTGTCTACCGGATTTTGAAAGAAATGAATACTTAATTTTGTATAAATATGAAGGCGCGGCGTGGGTAGGCAACAAGGTGGACTGATGACCTGGTAAAGGTTGCTGGAGTCCGCTAGATGCGGGTGGCGCAGGACCGGTCATTTTGGCACTCTTTGGGGGAGGCCTATGTCCAGCAGTGGACGTCTTTCGGCTGACATATTTGGGGTCGTCTATGACGTCTCTAAAAACGTGTCTCTTCATTTTAAACTAATTAACACAAAAGTTATGGCTAGAAAACCAGTTTTTTGGCCTAAAATTGTTCAACTTTGATGCCAAATATCTCAAAAACAATGAACTTTGAAGTAAGTAAATATGGGATACTATATTGCTTAGACGTTGTCTTTAATATAATAAGCTACAAAAAACATTAGAAAACTAAGGGATTCAGATCGAAGGTCATTGGCGTATGGGAGCCCCTTAATAGTGTTTAACCGAACTTACTAAGTATGCCTTTCAGCACAATCGGATACCTGCATGTCGCTCAAAATGGGTTTGTGTTGAAAGACTACTACACAAACCCATACACTACCACGCACCACGTACCACCACCACGTACCACGTACTACTTACATATTTACATAGGAACAGTCCATGTTAAATAAAAGATTGTTAAAAGGGGGCTTAGTTTTGCAAACAAGTGCGCTGACGTTTTAATGGCCAGTTAAAGAACGGTTGGTTTTATGATCACAGCTAAGGGATAATAGTTGTCGTAAAACTAGCAAAATGTCTAGTTTTCAACACGCGTAGTAAAGGTGTTGGGCATGATCCAGCATGTTATTTAGCTGAGAAATAACCGTCCAATTTATTTGAAAAGTTTGTTAAGGATTTACAGTACGGTGCACTTTTCATACGTTATTATCAGGGCTCGGACAAATCATCGCAAAACAATCGCAAGACGGCAATAGAACAAGATCAATAGAGTCGCCTTGTGTACAATATTATTTAATTATATTTTTCCTTGACATTTTCCTGATAACAGAGCTCGAGGTAGTCCTTAATCCACTTATTTATTGTATTTATTTGCACCATATTTAAAATATTTAGAAATAACCATAATTAAGCAAATAATTGTATTTGTTTAAATTGTCACCACAAAACTGTTTCAAGCATGCCACTTTGACAAATCCATGACAGATATGCGACTAAAAAGGTCAAATGTTAAATTATAAATTACGATAATAATATATCAGCTTTAGATAATAATAATCTTAAGTCGCGACTCTATAATAGTCTTGTACCATGTCCATATCAGTTTCTGCGATGACTTGTCCGAGCCCTGGTTTTAACATTATTTTTTAGATTGACCCACCCCGCTATTCTGTAACTTGTTTTAAGCTCACCTCAGCGCTCACCAGCAATTATATCTTGACGCCGTGATTCGTAGTAACTAAGCGAAGGTAGTGGTCTAGTTTCGTCAGGCGTGACGGTTGGGGTGAGGGCTGTATGCTAATTTGCTACCGCAGACGTAAAAAAAAATACAACGTTTATAAAACTTTTCATGCATAACCTATGACTATGACATTTTAATGAAATACCAGGATTGTCACATTTTTATATATGTAACTAACTTCTGCCCGCGACTCCGTCCGCGTGGAACTCGTTTATATCGTAGCACCATACAAACTTTCATCCCCAATTTCACCCCTTCCGGGGATGGTTTCCGGGATAAAAACTATCCTATGTCCTTCCTCGGTATCCAAACTATCTTCATACCAAATTTCATCTCAATCGGTTCAGCGGTTTAAGCGTGAAGAGGTAACAGACAGACAGACAGATACACTTTCACATTTATAATACTAGCTTCTGTCCGCGACTCCGTCCGCGTAGAACTCGTTTATATCGCAGCTCCATACAAACTTTCACCCCCCCCATTTCTTTCCCTTAGGGGATGATTTCCGGGATAAGAACTATCCTATGTCCTTCGCCGAGGCTCAAACTATCTCTATACCAAAATTCATCCAAATCGGTTCAGCGGTTTAAGCTTGAAGAGGTAACAGACAGGCAGACCGACAGACAAACAGACAGACAGACACACTTTCGCATTTATAATATTAGTATGGATTAGTATAGATTTGCTCCTTTGACCCCAGAAAGCCTTTTGAAGTATTGATATTGATATCGCTTAGCTGTCAAAATCACAGCACGAAATTCACGCTTGTTAGACTCCGAATATCTATGATAGCACGATACTTGTCTTCGATAATGTAATTGTTTTACTCTACGGACGCTTTTTGAGTAAATGTTTTGTATGAGTTCTATTGCTCAGATTGGGACCTCACAGTCTCTTAAAGATATTGCATTCTTTATTATTATTATTAATGTAACTGTATGATTAGTGAAAGACGAAAGAATTACACAAGCATTAAGCACTGCCATCGCATTGTGTGTTTCCACACAATTTCATTCGCTCCGTACAACGTTCACGTACAAAAGACGTATTTTAATACAATATTTGTGGCGTTTGGTACTTTTTCCATTTGAGAGGAAGTGATACGCGTCAATTTATATATTACATACTGTTTATTATATAACATATATGCGTTACTATGTGTTATCGAACGAGCTTTATTCTTAACACTGAAAGACGCTCATATTTGTGTGATGAGCAGGAATGCTTTTTCCCAAGTCATGGATGTGGACTAGGTCGATTTGTTTAAGATTGTCTCCGAATATTTATGTATTACTAGCTTCAGCCCGCGACTTCGTCCGCGTGGACCCGGGATAAAAACTATTCTATATTTTAATCCAGGCTATAAACTATCTTCGTGCAAAATTTCTTTGTCCAATTCAAATCGGTTCAGCCGTTTAAGCGTGATTGAGTAACAAACATCCAAACATCTAAACTTACGCATTTATAATATTAGTAGGATTATTGTTTATTTATTGCTACTTAACTCACTCAAGCTGGAACATTCTGCAACTTGCTGCGGCGTAGCACATGTAGCGTTTCTTGGCCTCGAATGGGTTAACTCAAATACCCTGCTAAGCTACGCTCGTAGCGCTACGCCGTAGTCCGTAGCAGCAGTCGCATTCAGGGCCACGACGACACATATGTGTCGGACTGCCGTAGTCGCTTTCCGCTACATACGAGGAAAACCACGGGATCGGCTACTAGCGCAGCGCGTAGCGATTCTTGGCCCTGAATGAGTTAACACATCCACCTGGCAGTAATAGCACGCTTAGGCGTTACGCGCATGTAGCTGATTCCGTGGTTCGCCCCTTATATAGCGGGAAGCGCCGACGGCGTAGGGGCCCACTGGGCGGGTTCTGGCAGTGAACTATATGTGGAGCGAAAAGCACCTGTAGTTTCTTTGACCGCTGTGATAAACTGTGATAAACAAAGTTCTGAAAAAACGGGGTCGTAGTTAACATTACTAAATGTTACAAATGTTTAAGGCTTATATTCTATCTCGCAGCACCACCTGCTTGTATTATGCGGGTGGAACTGCCGAGACAGTAACCGCAGTAATAATTAATTAAGATAATTAATAGTTATAAGGCAGGCTCCTTAACTCAAAAAAATCTTTTAAATTTAAGATTAGTAGTTAAGGCTGTAATTTAACCTCTATTTGTTATTGAATGAATGATTGTTATATTGAATGTATATTATAACTCGATCCCTCATGAACCGACTATCTCTCGAGAACAAATGGTAGCGCCGGAAGGAAATCAATCGGGGCCGGGGATAAGATTGAACGGGAATCCCGCGAAAATATCCCGGCAAACATCCCGCCAGACACACGTCTAATGCGTTACATGCAAGGTCAAAATGTGCGCATACATGAGCCGGCCTTAGCGAATCTTTCCCAGTGACTTTTGGGCATATCGACCATCATGTTTAACCAATCTCAAAAAGGAGGAGGTTCTCAATTAGTTGGAATATTTCATTACTTGTACAAGCTTGCAATGTACTTTTCCCGATTACTCGAAGACGCCGGGACCGATTTGGAAAATCCTTTTTTCGTTTGAAAGAGTATCCATTCCAGGCCCCTATTTCACAAACTTGACAATTGTCACCTCACGACGACAATTCTTCGTACATTGCTTGATCCACAAGCAACCTAGCGACCACCTTAATTTCTAGAACAAGCAATGTGTGGCGAATTGTCAGTGTCAGGTGACAATTGTCAAGTTGGTGAAATAGGGGCCAGGTGGTCCCATGGTAATAATGTTGTCTTTTAGTTAGGTTCACTAGAAGCGATTTGGGTACTAATTTGTAGTCTATTAAAACTTTGTTTTTAAAGTGAATAAGCACCATTAAAACACAATTACAAACTACCGCTTTACAATATTAATATTATCCCTACGCCAAACATTGTCTAGAAGAGATCGCTCTTTACCAATAAGACCACCTTTTGTTGGCCTCTGCTTTAAGCTTTATGTTCTTTGTTATTTTTTAAGGATTGCAATAAAGTGTACATTTTTATTGTAATATAAGTGTACAGACCGGTGCTGCGCCACCCGCACCCAGTGTTGCCAGATGGGTTTTACGTTCCGTTACGCACAGCTCTTCAAAATAGTACGCAAATTCAAGTTTGAGTACGCAGTACAACATTTATCGACAAACTGTACTTTATGCATATACAAAGGCCTTAAAAAAACACGTTCCACTGTTTCACGGATTTTGGATTTTGTTTTGGTTGTCAACTGATGGAATCATACATTAAAGTCAAACTCAATCAAACTGTACTGTGCTGTGTGTGTGTGTGTGTGTGTGTGTGTGTGTGTACTGTGTGTGTGTGTATATAACAATTATATGTTCGATTTTGCGAGGATTTTGCCTTGACTACTATGGTGCCTTATGGGCTCTATAATCCATACAATTATCACTTCTGATTTGTCACATTCAATTTCCGACAACTTGTGGCAATCTAGGGATACCATTTAGTAAAAAAATATTGTCTTATCATGATTGTGATTTTTTTTTCCTAAGATATCGCTGTTTTTTTTAAATAGAAAGACGAACGAAGCGTGATTCAAAACGACTATAAAACGCGTTTTTATAGCACTATAATGGGGCTTCTCCACTCTCGCGAGCGCCTCGCTCGCGGCGCTCGCCACGAATCTTGGCGAGTGGAGGCCGTAGTAGCCTAGCCATCCACACTCTCGCTTTAGTTGCTCGCTACCACAGAGCTACACGGATTTTTGGGATCCCAAATCACTGGTTCCATTTGATACAGCTCCATAAAAGTAGAACACAAGTCATTAAGCCACTCCAACGTCCGTCATAATAAAAAATAGTTATTGTTAGTAAATAGGTTACGTCGTTACTCTGCAGCAGCAAACACAAAGTGAGCTAGCGCGAGAGTGTCGACGATTGCCTCGCCCCGCCTCTCGCATCCTTTGACTCGCGTCCGAAAAACCGACAACAAGCGGAGCGACCGCGAGGCAAGACGAGGGAACACCACACTTTCGCACTCGCGTTCGGTCGTGTACGCTCGCGAGAGTGGAGACAGGAGAAGCCCCATAACACCTTTAAAGTACAAACTCTTTAATAAATACGTGTTAAATTTGTGGAAAGGCTAATTACGAATTATTATTTAGTATTTTAAATATTTTACTTCATTATTATCTGACAGGAAACTTGGCTGATCATAAATATTTCCATGGACCAAATTGTGCTGATTGTGATGTGATGATTTTGTCAGTGCAACTAGTTTGACAGTTGGATCAGCACGCAACATGCCTCCAGACGGTCGGTCGGTAGGAATTTGTCAGTTTCTTATAAATTTGGGCTGACAAATCATGACATATACATCCCATTAATGTCACTTGCTTGTCAGTGCGACAGCCACAGATAATCTATAAAAGTATTAGTAGTTTACATATTTTGGGTTCGTTCTTAGATAATATGAATCGGAAAACCTAAAAAATATTTTTTCCAGTCAAGTGGAGCTACAGCAAAGAGTAAAGTAATTATAAGGAGAGTTACAGCTAGGCTGTCAGGTGCTAAAGTATAAAAATAGTACGCAAATCGACGGATGAGTACGCGAGTACGCAAGATCATAAAATAGTACGCCGTGCGTACTATTGCGTACCCATCTGGCAACGCTGCCCGCACCCAGCGGACTCCCGCGACCTTTATCAGGTCATCGGTCCACCTTGGGGGCCTACCCACGCTGTGTATTCCGGACGTGGTCGCCCCTCGAGAACCTTTCAGCTATCACTTTGGCACTCTTTGGGGGAGGCATATGTCCAACAGTGGACGTCTTCCGGCTGATATGATGATGACGATGATAAGTATAGATTAGGGTTTAATAGTCAATAGGGCATTTTTAAAAATTCGTGTACCCAATTAGGGTGAGTTGTTAAATAAAAATTAACTCGGTGTCAGTTTTGTGACGACAATTAAGCATTCCAATTATGTGAAATTGAACTTGTTTCACATGTAAATAACGTGTATATGCATAGCATTTATAAATTGAAAAGAGAAAGTTAATGTGTATACAAACTGTATACTTAATTGTCGTCACAAAACTGACACTGAGTTAATTTTTATTTAACAACTCACGTTAATTGGGTACACGAATTTTTAAAAATGCCCAATAAGGAATTTTTATTGTCTACAAAACCCTTAAAAAATCATAGCTGCAACATTTAACACGACTAATAAAATATAATTTAGCCATAACCAGCAAACGCCATCGATATTTCAAGAGCCAGTAGCACCACACCAGACACTAACCATAGTTTAAACGCGGCACTCGGTTAGATTAGGCTCCTTTGATACAGCCCGGTGTAGTAATCGCTTGCTTGTTTACTAAACTGCGTTTTGAGCCCCTAGGGCGGGGTCCCAGTGAGCGCGGCGTCTTAATTTTAACTCATGTTCACGTGAGGTACCTCAACTAAGTCGTAGTTAAGCCTTATGTCGCGACGTCTATAGACGTTGTGCACGTGAACGAGTATGTAGCACCATAACCCATCCGGGGTCAAGCGAGACTACAGCATTTTTCCGCTTGCGAAAATTGTTCGGAGATACGTGACTCATAAATATGTGAGTCATTGGCCCTGAATGGGTTAAGCAAGTAATATAACAAAATTCAGACCTGTAAAAGCAATTCGATTCGGTTTATAGAGTAGCAACAAAATATTTAGTTGGGACAAATTGCAAAAATGTTCTTCTTGGGGCGTGTTTTTTTCTATTAAAAATATAGATGACAAAAACGTAGGATTTAAAGTAAATAAATAAATATTGAGGGATCATCTCACAAAAATCGACCTCGTTCCAAACTAAGGAAACATAAATAAATACTTGAATACATAGAAAACATCCATGAGTCAGGTACAAATATTCGCGCTCATCACACAAATAAAATGCCCTTACCAAGATTCGAACCTGGGACCTCGAACTCAAACTCAAAACTCAAAATGATCTTTATTCAAGTAGGCCTAGTAGCAAGCACTTTCAAATCGTCAGCCAGTTTTTTAGAATAATTTATAAAAAAAAAAATTGAAGTAAAAATTGTATAAAAATATTAGTAGAATGTTTCTAGAAAAACAATCTTATGTCAAAAAAACAAAATATAACGAGAATAATAGATTAAAAATTCAGTCACAATTAGTCCCATGGAGTTTTATCATTCATGTAGTCTTGTGTGCTATAATAAGCTTTCGGAATAAGTTTACGCTTCACATAGTTCTTGAATTTATTAATAGATAACTCAGTTACGTTTCCTGGAAGTTTGTTATAAAACCTTGCACAATAACCCATGAATGATTTTTTTTATTTTTTGGTGCTAATATTATGGTGATGGTTTGGTATTAATATTATGTATGTCACAGTTTTTCCTAAAATTTACCATGTTTTTATGTACGTACAAAATATTTTCATAGATATATTTACAATGTAATGTCTCCGGCTTCATAGGCAGTTTTTATCCCGGAAATCATCCCCTAAGGGGAGGAAATGGGGTGAAAATTTGTATGGAGCTACGACAATTATTTAGTATTATGTGATGTTACAATTCTTCATTGTGTATGTGTGGATATTGAAATGGTATAAAATTGAGGTTTCAGTTATCAGGTAATCATATTTTACAATGTATGTATGGTAAAGTATGTCAGTACAGTCAAGTGTAAAAATATGGGTGCATACAATATAACTTACTCGTAAATATGTCCCATCGCTTTTATGTCAGTGGTACATTAGTCCAGTCAATCAACTGACAACTTGTATGAAAAAATAATAATTTAGGAAATGATAATTATTAGCTTATTTTTTATGTGTAACGGATATATTATAAATTAAATAGTTAACAGAATCCGACAAAAATCCAGACATCAAAAACATTATAAATTAACTAGCTTCTGAAAAGTCAGAATAAAATATTAATAAGTATTTTTGTCTAAATTTTGGTTCATTTACATTTGCTCTATAATATTCAATATGTCATACAAAATAAAGACCATGCATGCTTCATTTCATATATCAGCCGAAAGACGTCCACATAATTACTTCCGGGTGGAAAGTTTGTCGGATTCTTGAATAAAACATCTTAAAAAAACATTTAAAATGACATCAACAAAATAAAAACGCTATTATAAATAAATGTTTTTCAAAACCGTATTTTTCCTGGAGTACATATTTATGAGAGGAATTAATTCGATACATATTTTTATGCTTGACTGTGCTCTGACTACATCATTTTGAAAAAATTAAGACCCCGTTTGAACTTAGAGGACTTCCTGATTTGACGTTGCGGGGTCGGTACGTAATCAATAAGCCATCGGTAAGCAAATCTCTTTTTTTTTCTTACTTATGATTATGACATTGATTAAACTCTTGTTAAAATCCATTAAGGCTGCACATTCGAAATTTTCGTGAAAATGAGTTGTTTTGTAACCGTTTTATACATTATAACGTAACATTTTTGTGGTCGGTCACAAAAAATATATCATAATCTGCAAGATATGCGACGGGTCATAGTTTTCGTAGAAATCCATTTTAATAATAAAAATTAGAGAAAAAGAAATCTAAAGTCCATTTTTTATCAGAATAATATGAAATTTTATAACTTTCTTCATACAATAATGAACAAGGGCATCATTTTCTTACTTTCTTAATTTTCTTAAAAAATTATCTCGTTTTCTGAAATATTCCGCCAAAGTTCCTACGCCTCCCCGTTTTCGTCCATACGGTCAGTGCGGGACGAGACACGTTACATGACGGACCTGTGTCAATTTGCGCTGCGCCGAAATTTTTAAATATTTGTGGAAATTGTGGACTATATTTGTTGCATAGAGTGGACAATCCGTTTTGTGATTCGTATAGTAGGTAACTAATAAACATTTGCGTATAGTTTAGTTTTTAGTGACAGATAATTTTGTTGCATAGAGTGGACAATCTATTTCGTGGTTTGTAAAGTAGTAGGTACTATAGACAAGACAGCTGACTGACCATCCGTGCACTTTATGTGCATTGTAATAAGGTTCTTGTATAAATACAGGATGGTCAGTTAACTGTGTTGGCGTTTGTACCTAATTAACATTTACGTAGGTATAGTTTAGATTTTGTTTTTAGTTCAAGATGGGAAATAATAATAATAATAATAATAAATTCTTTATTTCAGGCCAGTTTGCCCATAGATTGTTAGTAACATACAAACTTACGATACTAGAGTTAGTACGTCTTAGCTTAGGTCTCACAAATTTTTCAATAATTATTTTGGTTCATCATCATCATCATCATATCAGCCAAAAGACGTCCACTGCTGGACATAGGCCTCCCCCAAAGAGTGCCAAAGTGACCGGTCCTGCGCCACCCGCATCCAGCGGACTCCAGCAACCTTTACCAGGTCATCAGTCCACCTTGCGGGGGGCCTACCTACGCCGCGCCTTCCGGTTCGTGGTCGCCACTCGAGAACCTTTCCGCCTCAACGGCCATCGTCATTATTTTGGGTCTTTGGGGTTAAATAACCGCAGGAGGAAAATACGTAATATCAAGAAATTTTAAAAGAGAAGAGGAAAAAGAATACACAAGTAAATACCTATTCTATCAAAGTATTAAATATCTAAACAGTATCAAAATTGGGAAATCGCTAAAACCAGATATTTTATTAGTAAATATATTTACAATATCTATTGTTCAGGAGCATGAACAATTATAGAAATAATATTGTTTTATCTGCTCGTATTAATGACTGTCAAGTGTTAATAGAATAAGTTCTAATAAAAATAGTTCGCTTGGCAAATATTGTAAGTTGGGTTGCATGCCAACTCCAAGTTCGATACAGAGTTATTATTTGATATGAAACAAAGTATGGTTAACGTACAAGTAATCTATAAGTATATATTTACCCGAGGCCGATTTCTGTACAGTCAGCATAATATAGTTAGTAGCAGCCAAGTTAGCCAAATACATCGGAACGTACATTCATCGAAATAGTCTTTGTTACTATAAGTAGGAGTAAGGAATGTGTTACGATACATTTGGCTACTTTGGATGCTACTAACTATCTGATGCTGACTGTACACGCCATCATCATCAAATCAAGGAAGTAGAACGTAATAAATATACCGAAAATTAGTTTAAAACTTAACAACCTTACACTTACACAAAAGATAACGGACAGACAGACACACTTTCGCATTTATAATATTATATGTCTTTCCCGCTCACGGCACAATGATGTCCCGAAACCTTGGGAGGCGTGCGTGGAGCTCTGAGCCAACACGTAGAGGCCCTTTTGACAATTTAATGAAATGCAAGGAGTACACCAAGCGGATGCTGTCTCTGCCCGTGTCATGGGACGCACACAGAAACAGCACCCGCTGGGGTGTAAGAGTCTATTGCTAGTTGATGGAATCTAAATAAAACGGGTTATTGGGTGAAAATGATGAACTAGTAGCTGGGCTATTGGATGAAACATCGGACGCCTGCCGAATAAAACTGTTTCACATTTTATCTCTCGCAGACGGTGACTCGCTAACTGCTAGATGGGCCCCTATTAATAGCGACATTAAAAATGGCCTAAGGGCAACAGTAGGTATGGATTATTATTATTACCTTTATCTTTCTTTCGCACTATCCGTCTCTCTCTTATTAGAATATTTAGTAACAGAGGTATAGTGCGAGAAAAATCGAAAGTATGTCGCGGCCTTCTAGTGCTTCGTTCGTGTATCTCCCTCTCTGTCGCGCTTGCTAGTTCGAGCGACAATGAGAGTTATTCGAACGAATTTCGTTTTCACTAGCACGGCTAGCACGAGATGGCCGCGACATACTCTCGATTTTTCTCACACTATACCTCTTTCCTAATGTACTAATAAGAGAGAGACCGATAGTGCGAGCAAAATCGAGTGTATGTCGCGGCCGTCTCGTGCTAGCCGTGCTGACGGAAAAAAAACAGTATTATAATAGTAGGGACATAATTTTTGAACTTAATCAATTATGTAATTTATGTATGACAAATATCACGTTTCAATTAAGCATGACGAATGTCACCCACCCACGTCCACCCTTGCATTGGTAACGATGCGCGATGACGCGTCTGTAACTTAATCTATGTAACGCTTAATAAACGACGGCGGGTTGTGCGACTTGCGCGGGGAGAGGGTCGAGGCTCCGCCCATACGCTCAAGGACATTAGCGGGTATACAAGCCTTAAGGCCAAGTACTTAATAGCTTAACATTTATGTAGTCCATATTATAAATTCATATATAAACCCAATATTGTACCTATACGTTTTACCCTAAGGAAAGTTTGATAGCAATTACGTGCTATCTTTTTATTTTTACTTCAAATTAAACCTTAAATCTTCATAACGATGTTCATTTTTAAATAACGGCTGGACCAGAAATAAGTCTGTTACTCCTCAAATAAAGTAAACTGAATAATTTTCGACAATAGCAATAAATCTGGCCGACGGACGGACACGGAATAAATTATACGATGTATTAATATTTCGGGCCAAGTGGAATTTACACGATGGAGTTCAGAAAATAACTTAATTTTAAGCGTTATTTTGTATGCTCTATTTGCTGGCGGTGTGTTAATTGCCGTTTTTAATTAATAAGTTAATATATTATGCAGTAAGGCTATTCACTGGTATTACGTCCTTATATTTAACTGAAATGTGCATGTTGTTAGGGTTGTTTCATCACCATCTTCCTAGCGTTATTCCTGGTTGTGGCTAAAGGCGCCCGCTGTTCGCAATAATACAATACAAATACAATACAAATAGTTTATTTAGCAGAAACAAAGACAAAGACAAAATACTTTATTTGTGAACCATAGGTGATATGATAGGTGTTAAATACACAGGCATTCTTGAAGTGGTGCTATGTTCTACCTTGCGGCGTACAAAATGTTTCTTAACAATTACTTAAAAACTAACATTATAGGCATTACTTACATTATTTAAATATTCCTTTACAGAGTAATATGTTTTTTTTAGTAATTAATTATGCAGTGCTTTCTTAAATTCTATAACACTCTAAGTCTCGAATGGCCTTTGGTGTTTTGTTGAAGACTCTTGGGGCCATTCTCGAACACTTTTTGACATGTGCGTCGTGTGTGACGCGGCTGAAAACAGTTGATTATGTACCCTATTACTAGAGAAATATTTGAATTAGTCTGGATTTGATTTTAAAAATAAAGCTAGCTCGAATATATACAGACAAGGAACAGTAAGTATGTTTAGGTGTATGAAGTGAGGTTTACATGATTCCATAGGCCGTAACCCACACACGCGTAACTAACAACAGATTAACATACAAAACATATCCATCAGACTCCAAACTAGGCTGAGCCTGTATCTTGGACGTCTGCGAGAGCGATTAACAATTATTTATTAACTTTAAATTAAAATTCCAGGCAAGTTAAAATGTCATTATTCTAGAAACAGGTTGATAGACAAAAGATGAAACACAATTACACGCAAAATTTAAATAATTCGGTGAGATTTGAAGTAAAAATGAATACCAACAGAAATACCAAATAGGCTGACATAACCAATTTATAATAATATAAATTTAATCTAATTGTTCGTATTTTGTACGTGTGTGTGTGTGTGTGTGTGTATGCGTGTGATCTAATTATGCTTGTAGATTTAGTGTTTGTGTTGTAATTGAATCATAATATAATTGTGTAGGTATGTATACTTTTATATTATCACGTTATGCAGTCTTTGTAATGAGCTTTTCAGTTTTTTGGCATTGGCACCTTATCCCAATATTTGGCATAGGCAATACTTTTACGAAAGCGACAGCCATCTGATCGTCCAACTCTGAGTGAAAACTTTACTAAACCTTACTGGGATCGGACCGGTTTCTTCACTATGTTTTCCTTAACTGAAAAGCTATTGTTAAACTCAAATGATATTTCGAACATAAGTTTTTGAAAAAGTCCAGTCGTAGTAACCCACCACCTTCAGATATAGTCGTGTGCTTTACCGCTCGGCTAGTAGCTTTACAGTAGCTTTTGTTATTGGGTGGTTTATTATAAATTTATAATGTATATTTTTACGCTTATACCCTTAATCCATGAGAGGAGGCCTGTGCCCAGCAGTGGGACGTTATATAGTCTGATTTTATGATTTTTTAATTATATTTTTATGCTTATACATATTAAAACAGGGGTTCCCAAACTTTTTTGAGGCACGCCCCCTGCTGTCTAAAATGAAGTCCCCACGCCCCCCTTCGCTGCGATGCAAGGAAACGGAAGTGAATGGGTTAGCTAGCCAAATCATCATCATCTTCCTAGCGTGTTCCCGAGGCCCCGCGCCCCCCTTAAAATGTGGTCACGCCCCCCAGTTTGAAAACCCCTGTATTAAAATATAGAGGTTTAACCAGGCTCGGAGCCATACTTTTGAGACAATACGACTTTGAAGTCCGCAACTTTTAGGCACGGATCAGTTTTCTTTTGTTTTTTACCTCGTGTTTATTACGCTCACACTGCGTCCCCACCCCGCTGAGTCATCGGGTCTACTAATGTTGCCAGTTTTTGTGTACATTGCGCGCCCACCACCGCCCAAAAAGGACCAAAGTGTTCCAAAACACCAATGGACTTAGGACTGATAACCGACCAAATAAACACTCCATTTAGAACGGTTAATATTGTACTATTTACTTATTAAAGCAAATTTTGAAGGGTTAAACAACAGGCCAGCGTTGCCTCTCCTGTAAATTGCATTGAATATAAAGAGATGGGATGGAAGTTTTGGACGAGTCAGTAAAAGCTGTTTTAGATAATTGATTAAATTAATGAATCCGTAGCTTACAGTTCGTAATTGGGTTTTGTTAATGTATTAAATGGTGTCGCTATTAATATAGTAAAGAGGAGATATGAGACGCCAAACGTCGAAAATTTATTTTTATACTTTACTAGCTTCTAACAGCGACTTTGTCCGCGTCGAGCTCGTTTAAACATTGCTGCATACAAACTTGCACCACCAATTACACCCCCTTAGGGGATGATTTTCGAGATAAAAACTATGCTGTGTCCTTCTTCGGGACACAACCTATCTCTATACCAAATTTCATTTAAATCGGTTCAGCAGTTTAAACGTCAGTACGTCTAACCAAAATCACACAGCCCGCTGTAACAAACTTAATGGTATACAACGTGTACAAACGACAACACTGTTAACTGACCATCCTGTGTTTATATAGAACCTTGTTACAATGCACTTAAGGTGCACCGATGGTCAGTCAGCTGTGTTGTCGATAGTACTTAATGTACGTGTAGCGGCGTGACGAAATCACTGAGTGGACCGCCTGCTCTAAGTCTGGATGCACTCATAATAAACCCCCTTTAAATAGATTTTTTTAATAGCCGATATTTAACAGCCGTCATCGCGGTACAATCAACGTCAATCATGACATATGATGATATAAATTGTACTGGGATGACAGCTATCAAATATTCCATGTAAGGGCATTTTCACTATAATTAAATTCCGTAGGTAGCTAATCAGACTAGCCAACTTAGAATACGGAAAATAAATCCGCTAAATAAGTCACGCTGTAAAAATACTAGATCACTGAATAAATACTGTTTAAAAGGCCTAGTTTTAATGATGCCAAATTTTCGCCTCTAAGTGAATTCCGTAGTTAATCAGACCAGCCAATTTAAAAGTACAAACGATTCATACATAAACTACCCAATAGATGGCGTTATTTAGGCTATCTAACTAGTTTTTTTTTCGAAACCCATGTATTGTCCTAATGCTGGGCAAAGGCTCTCCTCTCGACTTTCACACGTCCCGGCTTTGAGCAATAGGCCAATCGTTACAAAATGCAGCCAGGTCGTCCCGCCATCTCCGGCCTGGTACGTCGTCGCCCCCATCGTGTGGCACCCATTCCAGGGATATTTTGGCCCACATTTGTGGATGCAAGCGGCAGACGTGGCCAGCCCATTACCATTTCAATTTGGCGGTCTTAAATTACTAATAGAAACTCAAAAAATAATGTCGTAAATGCCTATTACGTATTCTGGGAGTTTGATCTGAATACCTTTTATAGACTACATTCAATAGAATTTGTGCGTAGATACGCCACGTGAGACACTATTACTATGATTTTGGCAGTTGTCAAATACGGAATCTCTGAATAGATTAGGCCTGAATCGCACAGATGCAGCCTGTGGTGGCAATTTTGTATAGAAAACTCCCGTGAGAATCAGACATCCTACTAATATTATAAATGCGAAAGTTTAGATGTTTGGATGTTCGGATGTTTGGATGTTTGTTACTCAATCATGCTTAAACGGCTGAACCGATTTGAATGAAATTTTGCACGAAGATAGTTTATAGCCTGGATTAAAATATAGGATAGTTTTTATCCCGGGTCCACGCGGACGAAGTCGCGGGCGGAAGCTAGTATTGAAATATAATGAAAACGGGTCACTCACGTATCAAGAAGCGCTCGACATGTTTCGAACCGATTCGCGGTTCCTAGTCATGAGCACACGCGTTGCCGGCGCGGCGCGTTTAGCCCGCGGGCCCGCGCCCTGCTCGCTCGGCTGGTTAGTTATTGTCCAGTTTACTATTTACCACCACCGCAGGCTGCGTCAGAGCGATTCAGGCCTTATAGTTTTAATGTTCATTTATTACAAGTAAAAAAGCAAGTTTGATAAATAATCCTACTAATATTATAAATGCGAAAGTTTAGATGTTTGGATGTTTGGATGTTTGGATGTTTAGATGTTTGGATGTTTGGATGTTTGTTACTCAATCACGCTTAAACGGCTAAACCGATTTGAATGAAATTTTGCACGAAGATAGTATATAGCCTGGATTAAAATATAAGATAGTTTTTATCCCGGGTCCACGCGGACGATGTCGCGGGCGGAAGCTAGTTGTCTATAATGCCAAGCTTTCGTCTCATACAACAGTTGAACAGTTGACTAAGTGAATTCCGTAGTTAATCAGACTAGCCAACTTAGCGACGATAAATCCCTGCGTAATAAGTCGCGCTGTCGATATGTCCCGCGGCGCACTTAGGATGGAATTCAGTGCGAAACAAATGACTGTTAACAGCGTTCCCTGCTAGTGATGTACCCGGGAGGAAGAATCGGATTTTTTGAAATTCATTTATTTAAATTAGGCAACAGAGGCCCATATTACAAATACTTTAAAGACTAAGTATCACTAATAAATATCAATATAGACTTATGTTGTTATGCAATAAACATAATACAAGCATTTTAGTGTAAAGAAAGGCCAAGCAAGAGAAAGTTTTAGTAGAAAAACAAAGGTTTCTTAAATGGGTGTTTTTGCGATGAAATTTATTTTACTAGTGGCTCTGTGAGCTGTAGAAATCGCGAATCTGCCTTTAAAAAAGGAAAGTATTGCCTCGATAAAAAAACTATATAATCATCGAAGCTACTCACAAAATTTCGAGAATCGGTTGGGAAATGCAACCTGCAGAGGAGGACAGAGACAAATACACACCCACGACAGACAGACACGACATACGACACGACACGACACGACAAGACAGAGAGAAATGGAAAATACTCAATCGACAAGAGGACAACTCTTCAATTTTTGATGAGAGGAGGACAGCTGAATAGCCTCTGGCTAGACATACGGCAGAATTTTCGCCCCCAAGTTGAAACGGAGAACGTCGTCTGCTTTGCTCGATCGGTCAATGAAGCACCCAGGGGATTCAGAGAAAACTCTCATTCGCCCAACTATTGTTGTCTGCTTCCTAAATTTAAACGTTTAATAAAACCCACTTTATATAAAGTGTTTACTAAATAATATAGTAACAAAGCGCACATTTTAGTTAGAACGTATGTGCAAAGATAATATTATGTACATTTTTATATGACCGCACGAATTAATCATTTTAATTCTACGAAAGAAATTTACTTATTTGTGAAATCCTTTGTTCTTTAATTTAACGCCGAAGCAAAATTAATGTATAGGGCAAATGCAGGTATTAACGACCCTCTTAAGGTAATTTTAAAATCGACCTTACTTTTTAAGTATACCTACTGGTTGCCATCACATTTAGTTTTTTAATATTATATGTTAGTGTTAAGTATAAAGATTATATTTGCTCTGTCAAATTCCTATAAATAAAGGATTATCGTATTAAAAAATATATAAGAAGTGACGAAGTCGATTGTTGCTATTACCGTCGTAAAATAACGGCTGTGAATCTATTAACGATTTTTATGCAGCTATTACCGATCGTTATACCCGGGGGTATGTCCTAAAACTACGACTATAAATTGCCCACATTTTATGAGTCGGTAATACATTGTCCTTACGTATTTAATTGGAGTCGGTAATGGCAACCATAAGAAACCATTACCGACCCATAGAAGTCGGTAATAACTACCATAAGAAGCTATTACTAATAGTTTCTTATGGTTGCTATTACCGACTCCTTTGCTCGGGTTTGGGTCGCTAATAAAATATGTAACGACAAACATAAAATTTATTACCGACTCATAAAAAGTTGGCATTTTTTATTCAATCGACCTTCTGACTACAAAATCGATTGTTAGTGATTAATATCACAAAAAATATGAACAAAATAATAGGGCTTTAAACGAGAAACAATCATTTACGAAGATTACTATAAAATATCGATCTACCGAAATTATCATAATTTTGGTTAAACTGACAACGCTAAAATAAGAAAACTGGACAACAATTTATGTGTCACTAATAGATTTTTACAAAGACTAATTGTTTAGCTTCAAACTGGTAAAAAAAACTTGTGTTATAATGCAATATAATAACATAAAAGAGAGAAAAACTAAACATTACTTTGCGGCCATTACCGTCTCAGGGGTCGTTGATAGCTGCCATAATAAAAACTGGCGAAGCTATCACCGTCCCTTTTTTAATTCATAGTTTTAGCGGTTAAAATGGTTTTTTTTTCAATAAAATGTAAGAAATCAAAAGCTGACTCTTAAACGGATATAATTAATAGTACACGATAAAGTATAGGGTTCACAAATTCGTATAAATGCCTTAAGCAGAAAAGTCACGTGCTTACTTGGAGAAACAAGAGCCAGTATGGCGCGACCTGCGTCCGCGCTTCCCCCGCAGAAACTGACGAGTTTTATCTCTTTTGCCCACTGCTACAGACACTAAAGTAAAAGTATACGATGCTCAAGGAACAAGCGCGTGTATAGCTTTCCCTACTTATAGCTAGAATAGTTCTGGAAACGTAAAAATTACGAATAACTATAATAGGTCGGTAATATCTTCAGATTTTCGATGGGTAGTTAATAGCTGCGTTTACCTTAGTGCATTAATAATATAAAGAGCATTTCAGAAAGAGAATGAGATTTTGTTTTATTTTCTCATTAACATACCATAAATTGTGTTATTATGCACTTACATTGTTCATTTAAATTACAACATAATATGCTCTTAATTAACAACATTAACTCTTTGGAAATAATTTTTTGCCAATCACAACTACAACGTAAATACAATTTATTTATTATGCAATGACAATATACTGAACTACAATAAATGATAAAGCAATAAACTAAGCAAAAAAAAATTAAAACATAATAATACAGGGAATCTAATTTTATTCATGTATTCAATTCCTATAAATAATAAGTTTCAAAATACTTGATTTTCATGTCAAACCCATATTTGTATGTATGTATGTATTTAAGCACTTTATTGTACACAATAACAGGTATTTGTATATTCAATATTAGATGGAAAGTCCACCTGAAACACCTTTATCTGAAATGTAGGTATTTCGTGTATCCCAAGTAACATTCATTATAAAAATTACAAGTTATTAAGTTTGCTAAGTATTCGAGTTGGACTACATTACTTTCGGCCAGATTGACTACAATCAATTCAAACGTAAGTAGTTTTCAGAACTACAAATACGATACAACTTTGAATATTTACAACCAATTTTAGAGCAAGTAGTCGATGTATAATAACCGTAAACCCAACATCACCCCATCCCTACGCTCCTCGTGGAATTCGAAAAAAAGAACACCGTATTTTTTTTCCTGCCAGCCTCATTCCGACGAGCAAACAAGTGCGAACCAGGGCCACTTGTATTTTTCCCGCTTTTTTATCGTCGAAAGATTTTTTTCTTAAAACGTTTCTTTTGTGCGGCACGAGCATTCGTATTGTGTCTCCCGTAATGTGTTGGACTATCGTGCTTCGCTGATTTTTAGGTATCGGGAAATACGTTTAACCCGAATTAAGGTGCTTTTCTGATTATGTTGGCAGCATTGAAAGGGAATATCGATTTGCTTTCTGTGAAAGAAATAATGCCCCTGTTTTTTCTCCATAAACAACTGCTGAAAGGAATAAAGGATATCCCTGGAAGCAATCCAATTAAAAGAATTTCAAATAGACACAAGAATTCAATTTCGAATCGTGGTTTTCTCGAAAATTAAAGAGTTCTACAAAAGTGGGTTAATATTATTCAGTAGAAAAAGAACGTCTTCGGAAAGAGCTCTGAGCTTTATGGTAATCTACTGCAATATGGTTACTTTATTAGTCTTGAAATTAAAAGTGCCTGGTTGGCTGGTCAAATTAAAATAATAATAAAGAGAATAATAACAAATGCTATCTTAACTAATCATTTCTGTAAATAATTTAATTTATATTCAATTCAATCGTAAGCTTACATGACAATAGAGTGACAAAAAAAAAAAAACAATAAGTAATTTAGATTTCTAGAAAATGGATGGGGATTATATACAGGCGTAGGGCGTAGGTAGTATTAACCCCCTAAACCATTCAGTATCATTACACGACACACATAATTATTATTCAAAGCAATGACGCGTACTTGCAGCGTCCAAGAGGTAACCGGATGGCAGTATTTGAGCTCCAGAAGTGTCGTGGAACCTCCCTGTGCAACCCGAACTAAGCCAACTTGGACTGGGGCGGAAATAGATGTTTTTTTTTTGTCTCGAGCAGGCTATTGAAACAGCGGTTGCCTAAAAGTGTGTACGCTGTTTATATAATGTAATGCTGTTTCAATCGAATACCTGGCGACAATGTTTTTTTAAAGCCCTCCCTCTAATCTCCGTCCCAGTCCAAGTTGGCTCAGTTCGGGTTGCTCAGGGCGGTTCCACAACGCTTCGGGAGCTCAAATATCGCGAGCCATCCGGTTGCCTCTGGGACAGTGCAACTACGGGTCATTGCTTTAACTAAGATAAGAGATTTTTGCTACAGATTATAGTCATTAACACATTCACTCAAGAATCGCTACACTCGTAGCCGATCTCATGGTTTTCCCGTTAAGTAGCGGGAAGCGTCTATGGCGTAGGTGTCCGCTAGGCGGGTTCCTGGCAGTGAATGTGTTACCTGTGAAAGAGGAAAAATTTAGTTCTATTAATAATTGATAATTGTATACTATATATATTATATATATTGGTAATTGTATATATATGTATCAACAATAACATGTTATACATTTTAATGGAATCTATCCATTTGACATTCTCATGTAATTGCAATCAATTCTTATTATGTTTATGCTATTTCCTAGGGCTAATAAACGAATTAAGTAATTTATTAATTTAATGTGTTATGGTAAATGAAGATTGCTTTAGGCCTTTAGTTCCAATGAAAAGCTCGGCCTTCGGCCTTGCTTGCCTCGCCGCTCACCTTCGGGACTTTGGCCTCAGGTCTCGCTTGCAAGACATCTGACGATAGTGAGTGCCCGTCGGGCTCGCCCTAGGGCCTTCGGGCCTGGGGCTCGCATATATTACTGACGACCAAGTTTACGAGGGCGTTTATTCGAAGATTCGAAGATAATTTGAACTGTTACACGCACAGTATAGGGAAATGAAATCATTATTTTCAAATTTATCAGTAGCTGAGTATGGTTAAACATAAGAATATCATGTAAACCATAATTTATACGCGTACGAAGTCGCGGGCAGAAGGTAATGGCATAAATAATATTCTCAATACATTTAATTCTACAGTAAATAATCTTATTTCGACTATGGTTTGCTCACTCACACAAAGAAGAGTATGTCAATGTGTTCTTGCCACAGATAAGTTATACAATATGGACCAACAAACTAGAAAAAAAGTGAAAGACTGCAAAAAGCGGGCAAAGTTGTACAGTTCTACGGTACTGTACATTTTTCGCCTTATTGGATTGGAATAAGGTACAAAAGTGTAAACATCTGGGGGCACGGCAGTGCCCCCGCCAAGTCGAGCGCGAAGCAAACACTGCCGTACCATCCTTTACTGGAACCATTTCGCCGCATTTTCAGGCCCCTATTTGAGAACCTCTGGATAAGACCAGAACGCAGAAATTTTCGTCATCCAGTAAGCTATAATCACATACTTAAAATATTGAGTGCCCTTTACAGGGTGTCATGTATCTACCATCTATGCTTGTAACACCTCAATGTACTATGAACATAACTACATAAAGAATAAATAAAATAAAGTGATTAACGACTGTGTGCAAACGAAGTCACGAGCAAAAGCTAGTGATGATGTAGACTTACTCATGTTGAACAGTCTTCGTAATGAATGCACGGAGCCTCTAAGCATGTAAATGATGTGTGTAATATTAACGCGTCGGCGACACGACATGCGTGTTCATAATTTAGTACACGGAATAAGGGCGGCCATCTTTAAACCTGTACAAATGGAGGGCATGTTTTGAGCCTTCGTATGACTTAGCACATGAAACGACAAAAATTATCCCCCTTATTTATAAATGACTTCCATGCGATTGTCATCATCATCATATCAGCCGAAAGACGCCCACTGCTGGACATAGGCCTCCCACAAAGAGTGCCAAAGTGACCGGTCCTGCGCCACCCGCATCCAGCGGACTCCCGCTACCTTTACCAGGTCATCAGTCCACCTTGTGGGGGGCCTGCCCACGCCGCGCCTTCCGGTACGTATGTCATGACATAGCATGTTCCGACATGCAATTAAGCGAAATAAAATTTCATCGCTGATGGCTCGAGTGAGGAAAAGTACTAACAGCATTTTGAAAATGATGGCTGGTAGGTTTGACTGTCCAATACTTCAGTATTGTATTGGACAAGTCAAATCTACTTTGCTATATGTATATCAAGTAAGTGTATGTCCTCTGTAAATCAGTCTCTGTTGTGCGTTAAATTGTATGTAAGCTTTGTATTGTGTAACCTAACCTAATAATTAAAATGTAACTAACACCTATATGGGTCGGTGAAGACCTGCAATTAAAGATTTCATTCATTCATAAAACCTCAAAATGCCTCTGATGAATAAAATGTGATTTGACCCTTTCTTACAAAGAATTTTAGATAAAATGGGATTTGTAAACGTTTATGAATTCGGTCATAATTCTTTTATAGTTAGTGTCAAAGCACCGGTAAGTTTCGGAGTAAACGATGGTGTCAACTTTCTGGACACAAATCAATCGGCTAAGTACGAGCGTAACATCGTTGGCAGTAAACGATAGCACGGAATAAATTATAGTACGTACAGAAGGTTCTCTGTTAACAAATCTCCTATTTTAGGTATGCCCATGCTTGCTGTAACAGCGCTAATCATACCGATATTATTCGTAACACACCCTAATTCTTACAGTAATAAAGACGTATATCGAAATACTTGGCTATATACCTTGGCTGCTACTAACTATATGAAGCGGACTGTACTTGAAGCGGCGAACATTTTATGGTGAACGTTGCCTGACCGATTCAACGACAATCACGACACACATATATTATGTAGCGGCATTATTATGAAGTTTCATCTGCTACGGACTACGGCGTAGCGCTACGAGCGTAGCGCGGCAGGGAATGGGTTGGTGCAACAGTTTTCTGGACCTTGTAATAAGTTTTTATTTAACTTGTAATGATTGAGTAACAAACATCCAAACTTTCACAATTATGATATTTATAATGTTACAATAGGATTATATTATCCTGCTTATGGGATTAGAGGAGACAGTTTTGCCATATACTTACGTCAAAGTGTATATGAATTCACAGCTATCTCATTCCAAATCTGATAGCGGTCCAATAATAGTAGAATACGGGTTTAGACTCGAAAGTTAGTATTAGTCCAAAAGAAAGAAGGCAAAATAATAATATGCCTAGTGACGAAAATCCCATTCGGATATTTCAAAGATTAACGAAGCTACAAAGTGCGTGTTAGATAGAGAAAACGCAAACAGTTTGTGACGTCACAATCTGCGAGGCTGCCGGGGGGCCGCGTTACAAACCACAAGGGTTATCGTGATTGACAGATAACGTATCTAAATTAATATTTATTAGCTACCAGACTCACAACCTTTCATCCCAAGTCGGTTGAAACTGTGACCTTCATCGCGTTAAGTTCGTAAATCGTAAAATAAGAGTTAATATTACAATGTAGGGCTCCCGGGGGCCTCGTAACTTACGTTTACAGCTGATTATAAAGTAACTTACAATTCCATGGAGGCTGACAATTGTGTGATATTCTAAATAAGGTGTATTTTCAATGCGGTTGGATTATCATACGGTTTCAATTTCAATTTTATATTTTCAACCTACGGTTCTATGTAGCACCGATGGCCGTTGGGGCGGAAATGTTCTTGAGTGTCGAACACGTACCAGGAGGCGCAGTGCGGGTAGGCCCACAAGGTGGACTGATGACCTGGTAAAGGTCGCGGGAGTCCGCTGGATGCGGGTGGCGCAGGCCCGGTCATTGTGGCACTCTTTGGGGGAGGCCTATGTCCAGCAGAATTCAGATGATGAAGATGATGGTGATTTACAACCAAGTATATAATCACATGTATCTGAATGTACTCAAGCAATTCTACTATAATATTATAAATGCGAAAGTTTAGGTGTTGTTGTTACTTAATCACGTTTGGATGACATTATGCAGCAAGATAGTTTATAGCCTGGATTAAAATATAGCACGTTCACGTACACAAGACTATCTCGAATTACTTGTGATACGACACAGAAATTCTCCATACAAAATGGCATTACATCTGGGGACGGATTGTCGTATTACTCCGTTTTGAATGTTTGTGTTGCGGCAGTAACGGTCAGAGACGTGACCGCCTGTAAACGGACATTCATATCAAGAGAGTACTAAGACTTGTGTTACGGCACTAACGGCCAGAGACGAAATCGGCTACAGAAATTGTCCGTCTACAGACGCAGTGTCACAACACATGCTTTGTCAATGTGTGCGTGACAGAGGTAACTTGTTTGCAAAAGCAGGCGTGTATGCTGTGGCACTGGCGGTTTGTGTTACAAAAACGCCACAGAGTCGTATGCTTCATATAAATACTATGAAAAATAGTCGGCTGTGGACGGAGCTCCAGTTTTGGTGACATTGAAGTCTTCATTTACGTCTCTCGACGTACTGTCCGTGAACGGGATAGGATAGTTTTTATCCCGGGGTCAGGCAGACGAAGTCGCGTGCGGAAGCTAGTACTTAATGTAATGTGAAAAGTTCCAGTGCAAGGAAAATAGGGATGAAAATATGGTATATAATTAATAGAATTATATTAGTATTGAGTATCAGTTGTATTTTAATTAAACTTAGTTCGGTTTGTTTTTAATCTTTCTGTACATTAGCTTATTATAATTCGGTAATAAATTGTATATTGTATTAGTTACATGAAAATATACCACCGGTTAGTGGGTAGTGACGCTGCCTACGAAGGTGAAGGTCCTGGGTTCGAATCCCGGTAAGGGAAAATATTTGTATGATGAGCAATGAATATTTGTTTCTAAGTCTTGGAGCTTTTCTGTGTATATAAGTATTTATATCTATCAAATATATCCTCGTCTAGTGCCCATAATACAAGCCTTATTGAGCTTAATATGGGGCAAGATCGATTTGTGTAAGATTGTCTCCTAATATTGATTAATATTTATTATTATTACATAATTATAGGTATATAAATATTATATATTAAATTGTTAACAGTCACTTAACTAGTGCCAGACAATGCACGGCCCATAAACAGTTGAAGGAGCTTTTAATCTGGTGCACTTAAGAAAAGTAATCTAATCTAAAAGTGATTGTGTGTATTGTATTGAGTGTAGTAATTTTAAAGTAAGATGAGTAAGACTTTTTAGGACATTCTATCTTCATATCCGAATATTGAATTGCAAGTCCGATATCCACTTGTTGCAAATGGCGCATATTCCAGCTCAGTATAAACTCCATTCCCCTCTGATTCGCAAACTTGTCGAACGAAACCAACAAAGCTAGGCTAACAATCCAGTACAATACGACGCATAACAATGTTAATTGTTTTGCAGATATTGCCTCCATGCAACAAGAAACTAGATCCACATGGAACCCGCTCCATCCAAAAATAAACCTTAACACAACCGCTTCAAGTCTACATTCACAAGTCTCCTGATAGTTCTAACCACACATGACGCTACCAAGTTTAAAAATAGTCTCAAAGAAAATTCAATCTAAAAGCTTCTAGTTTGAGTAGAAATTGGTGTGATAGAGCAGTGTTACGCTTTTGTTTCATTTTCGAATTGAATCGCGTTCTACGAGATTGCTACGTGTGCTACGGCGTAGAACAAGCTTAGTAATGTAAAGATGCTGCAATGAGTTTTAGAATTAAATCTATTCATTTGATGAAAAGTCCATTGCAGTTGGAGCAATGAAGAGTTCTATCTGACACAACATATCGATATGTATGACATTTATCTCCCCATCTCAAAACTGAATTTGTCAGAATGAGTGAGCGAGAAACCAAGATGTTATCAATTATTAATTTTAAATATGTGTATCTTTTGTCCCTACAGGGGTATATTTCATATTAAAAACAAGCTTTACAGTGGGACTTTGTGTATTAGATATTTATAAAAATAAGAAAGATTTTATTTAGAAGTATTTAAAACTAAACACAATAATAACAAAAATATGACTATTACACGGTCACCGTGTAGTATTTTTGAAATACTACACAACTAGTTAATAATTTTGATGTTTGTCATTTTTGTCAAACATCAAAATTATTAACTTTCTGCCGGCGATATGTAATTTATTAGTGATACACTTTTAAATATATTATCAGAATCAAAAAAAGAAATTCCTTACGTAATATTAAAAATGTAATGTCAAACGTCCATTTTAGCTTTGAAAAATTAAAATGAGGTGTTTAATCCCCGACACAAAGAGAGGGGTGATAAGTTTAACGTGTCTGTGTATCTGTGTATCTGTCTGTGGTATCATAGCTCCCAAACGGATGCACCGATTTTCGTTTAGTTTTTTTTGGGTCATAGATAATTCTATACCGAGTATTCTTAGCTATGTTTCATGAAAATATGTTCGGCCATTTTTGAGATATTGGACTTGGAAATGAAAATGTAGGGGGTTTTTTAACTTTTCTAATATACAGTAAAATACAGGCTTGTTCTGAAAATAATGATTTATATTCGATTTCAGGTACGAAAGGCTGTCAAACCAGGCGCAAGCACGTAAAAGACAGGTAATTTTAAATGAGTGCCCATTTTGTATGGATCAGAAGGTTATTTTACAGTCGAAAAGCCCAGGAGTCAACTTGAGAATTCCATTTGAATTCGTTTTTGATTTAAAAGTGTTTCGCGTATTCGTGTACGTGCGCGCTTAGCTAACCTACCAACAATCACAATAGAGATTGTGTCTAAAGGAAGCAAAATGATATATTCACGGCAAGGGCAGTATATCGAATACTGAGTGAAGCGAAAAATACTACAATAAAATCGTGAGCGAAGCGGGAGATTCTACAGTAGAATCTGGAGCGTAACGAGGGATTCAAGTTTACGCCCAAAATGGAAATAATTTTGCTACCGAGTGACACATACTGCTCTTCACACCTTTTATGAGGAAAATGGACATATCTCATTTGAAGGCAACAATGACTCTTCTCTGAATAGCAGGTATGAAAAGTATTTTTCACCTCACTGTAGCGAGGAAATTGCAACATGCGAAAAAAAGCTCATAAAAAATAAGTCTTTATTTACACATTATAATCATCATCACGTTAATATAGCCATCATCAATTTAGTATAACATTATTTAAAATTGTAATTAACTAATTAAGATAACAAATCAGTCTTCATTTGTACTCGGCAATGGAAGGATCACGTCGACGTGCAGCTCCCGCTTTCATTATTATTTATCACATTATTCACAACAAACATAGAACCTGTTTAGAGCCGTATAATTTAATTAGAGTACGACACTTTTCGTTATCCATGTCTGTTTGCCGCGCCACCAAAACCGGACAACAAATGGTCACGCTCCAGGTCAAATTACTTTCCCAACTAGTGGATAAAATGCGTTTTTCCGAGGTAGTGTGGGGAAAAGTACTTTTTTAAACTACGGCACGACTGATAGTAATCAAAAACCGTAGCACAGACGCTTGGAAGAATAACAATTGTTGTGGTCGACCCTTTATTGTTTCGAGGATTCGTTGTGTTGAGAGAGACAAATGCCGGTCCCTCACCCTCACACAGTGCTCGGGAGCTCTGAGAGCTGCCAGAAACACAGGGAACCAGCAACTATTATTTTCTACCCACTAAAAAGTCCACGTCTACCGTCATCTAACCTTCCATGTGAATTCCAGGATCCTAAATCTCTCGAACCTCGTTATTTCTAACTCACCCTACCCCGCGACACAGCTCGCGGGCCGTCCTGTCTTACCCCCCGTTCCCACTATGTCGTCGTTCGGGACGATTTTTTATTGTGAGTCGTCGTCTCATACAAATTGGTGTCCGACAAGGGTGAACAGCTTCATATAGAATGTTCTTCCACTACGACACGATAAAACATCGTCCCGACAGACGACATAGTGGGAACGGGGGTTAAGACAGGACGGCCCACGAGCTGTGTCGCGACGACATAGACTATCCGTCTCTGCCTAAGCGGTCTAATTCATCATCATCATATCAGCCGAAAGACGTCCACTGCTGGACATAGGCCTCCCCGCGAAGTGCCAAAGTGACCGGTCCTGCGCCACTTGCATCCAGAGGACTCCCGCAACCTTTACCAGGTCACCAGTCCACCTTGTGGGGGGCCCGCGGTAATTAGAAAGAGACGAATAGTCTATCTCACCTCGACACAACTTGCGAGCCGTCCTATGATAGCCGTGCTGGTTCGTCTGGTCTTCCTTAGGGGTCTTTAGTTAGTCAGCACACTTACAGAAAGGAACCTGTCTAACAGGCGCTGTGTTCGTGGGCGCTTTCCTCTACTAAACGGGAAAACCACGGCGTCGCCTATAACATCTTTTGTGGTTTTTTTTTATACAACCACGATGGCAAACAAGCGTACGGCCCGCCTGATGGTAAGCGGACACCGCAGCCTATAGACGCAAGCAACTCCAAAGAAGTAACATGGGCGTTGCCGACCCTTGATGTGTTTGAGGATTCGTCGTGTCGACAACTGAAGGACCAAATTCCCTCGCTCTCAACACACCGCATCCTCGGGCGCTCTGGCGACCTTGCTCACCACCAGGAACACAACACTACTACATAATGTATTTACCTTCTATTTGATTTAGGTACGAGATTCACAATCATAAATAGGTACCTACCTATCGATTTAATCCATACTAATATTATAAATGCGAAAGTGTGTCTGTCTGTCTGTCTGTCTGTTACCCCTTCACGCTTAAACCGCTGAACCGATTGAGATGAAATTTGGTATGGAGATAGTTTGAAACACGGGGAAGGACATAGGATAGTTTTTATCCCGGAAATCATCCCTTGAGGGGGTGAAATGGGGGATGAAAGTTTGTATCGAGCTACGATATAATCGAGTTTCACGCGGACGGAGTCGCGGGCAGAAGCTAGTCCTGTAATAAATATGTACCGTAACCGAAACCTTAATCCGCTGACATAAGAGTGACGGCGCATATTTATGAGTAAGTTGTATGCTCCCATATTTTTATATTTGACTGTACAACGCAACTCAAATACGGTTGCGATACGAGATTGTCCACGGATGACTGTTGAGTTTTTTCACCGACCACTCGTGTTTGCGGCCGAAGTTTTCTAATAAAAACTCACTTAATGGTCCCACGATGATCCAATATCGTCCAGTTCACATTTACGGACAGACGGACGGACAGATGCTTCAGTTCAAAAAACATTAAAAGGGCTATATTGATTGCTTATTTTTCGTCAAAATTGGGTGAAGTTCTTCTGGGTTTCAAGGTTGGAAATACTATCTTGGGATAAGGTGCCGGAAGGATAGTTTTCCCTATTGGTTGGAAGGTTAGAAAGAAAGAAAGAAGAAAGAAAAAACATTTATTCATGGCAAGAAGTATGATTAACATTAAAAATAAAAATAAACTAAATCTAAAACAGTGTGTGAAATCAACCAACTAGTGTCACGAAAAGGTCCCGCCTCAGCATAATGCAGCATAGCAGGTTACATGACAGTCTCTTTCGTAAAACTAGTGCCTATGATAAATCTTGGGATAAGCGGACCCTGGCTTCTTTAGGGCACAACCGGGACAAATGCTAGCAGGTTAAATATGTTAAAGTCACCAGCATTTAGATCTGTCATAACAAATCAGCCAATAATATCTGACGCGCCTCTATTTCTAGGGCCGTTAGGACGTGTCAAATAGGCCGATTTGTTATGACATATTAATATACTGTGCCTTACATTTTGAACAAAAAAAATCCACGGAGTCAATCTTAAATTAAATTATGGGACACTGTAGGACGTTGTATTAATTTTCCAACTTAATACCAAGGAACAAGCAGCATAACTATATTTAAGTACATATAATTTTTAACGTTACATTTTAACTGTTAATCCATAGGCCTGTACCGTTAATTAATATCTTGGTAACCTATCAAAATTCAGCCTTCAATAAGTGAAGTTAGATTACTTCTACCGCAGCTGTTCCCAGGCTGTGCGGTCTCAAGACGGGATCCACCACATCCTATTACTTTTGAATGCCCTCGCCTGAATGCTGAAAAGGCGTTGTGATCACTTTGAGATATCTTTCGTTCGCTTCCATCCTACAGATTTGTTTTTAAAGCTAAGAAGAGTTATTAAACTGCGCATTCTTTCATCTTATGGGGCATTCCAGACGGGACATTCTATTAATCAAACACTAATAATACATTGAAAAGCCCTCTACATACTTATTTTAAGTATGCAGATACAGAGACGTGATAAACCTCATTTGAAAATGGAACGTCTTCGTGTGGCTGGCCAAATAGCAATAAAAAAAAAAAACGCCTTAACCTGTCACTGTGTACAGTAAAGTGCTTTAATACATAGATATATATATATAAGTTTGACATTTGTAAAGAAGCTTAGATTTAAAAAATCTTTGTTAATTTAGGAACTTTCTAGAAATTGACACTGCATAGTCAGCAGGCTTGTACCTTCAGCAGGTCGATCACGCAACGCATTGTACGCGCGTCAGGTGGATCTAAATGTCACTGTTTGTGTGGGAAAATGACAGTTGAGTTGTCCTAACGCGCGGTTGAATGAAACGTTACGTGCGTGACAACGCGTCTGGTTTACTTACATGTAAATTAAAAACTATCATTATACAAAGAAAAAAGTTCCTTTGTTGATTATAAAAACTAGAGACTTAATTCAACTTCGTTAATGACATTGAGTGACATGACGTTCCAAAGAAATGTTACTGGTTTGTGTCCAACCCAAACTAGACCGGGTTCCTCACAATGTTTCCCTTCACAGAAAAGCCACTGTTGAATCTAAAATGAGATATCACTTACTTTTTGGTACTTAAGTTTTTGAAAAAAACCTAGTTGGTACGAGTCGGGGTTCGAACCCTTGACATCCAGATTGAACGTCGCGTGCCTTTAAAGCCACCCGGCGTGTAACGCGTAACTTAATCTACCGTGTAAGGGATCGACCACACCGGTGCTTAACGCTGCGTATTGACGTGTCGTATGCGTCAGGTATTCTTCATACATTTGGCTGCGTTTTACAGTGCGTTAGCGTATTTTGAGCAGCGGTGTGATCGCACCTTAATGTAACATGAATTCTGCGTTTGGACGGCACTGCACTACGAGCATTACATGGTAACGCTCGCGCTGGCGCTCGCCGTGATCCATCGGCTGTCGGTTTTACGCGCGAACACAAAGGCGCTCGCTGTGACGTCCACACTGTTGATGCTAAATTACACGTAATCTTACATTACCACTCGGCTGCAGCGGTTCCTGACCAGGCAGGCCAGGCGATACGGCGCGAGATATGGCATACAGTCGGCGATCCAATTTTCTCGCGCCACATCGCCTTTCCTCAGTGGGAAACTACCTTAACCCATTTCGGGAGTTTTCGGCAACACGTCAAAACAGCTGCCAAGTCAATTAATAACCCTTTGTCGGTACACAATTAATTACAGGCCGCCATATTGAAAACTTTATCCGGACGGCTTGACGCGGATTAGTTCGGGGTACAAGTTTGTTAAAACATTCATAAGCGCTGATCTGGCATGAACTCGATCAATCGATTCGGCAAATACTTTAAACCTGTTTGAAAAAAAAAACCCTCCTCTCAAAATGTCATTCTCTACCAGCCAACCACTGAGCTAAACAGAGATTTATAAAAGGCGCAATGAAAAAAAAATGTTAAGTAGTTAATCAACACAATATAATCCTCAGATGAAAAAAAAACAAAAGTTACCTATATGTCATATTAAATATTTAATCATAAATTGACACAGTTCACTACAAGTTCCCAGACATTCATTGTCACTTGTAGAACTAAGTTTTGCAATTACACCCAAAACTTCATAATTTGACAGCTTCTACAAAAAAACTTTCTAAAACACGACGAAAAACGAGAATCGCTAAAACGTTTTTCAGACAATACAGCCCGTCTTTGATGCCCTTATCTCGCTGAGACATAATACCTTAGGACTAAGGGTAGACACGGAGAATTCGACGCGAAAATCAACTTTAAATGCAATGACATAAAGACTACAATTTCCGCCTCACTTGACGCTCTCTATAAGCTATCAAAGGAGTCTCTTGAAAAAAATCTCTCCATCGTGAAAGAATACCCGCCTTCCGACAGAATAGGCAGCACTGTTCTTTCATTAAAAGCATCCTAATAAACGACCTATTTTCCGATTTCTTCGAACCAATAGCGAGCTTATGCTGTAGCAATAATGCTGTAAATCGGAGGGCAGCTGGCGGTAGTTAAGGTGGAATATCGGAGCGAAATTAAGTAAAGATGTTTAAGTGGGCCCTAGTTAAGAGTGGAGTGGTCATATTGATTTTCTGCGTTCGGAAATTTTAATATTTTTTGATGCGCCGGGCGTTGGAAAATGTATAGTTTTTACATCAAAAATAATGAGAAAGTATTGTTAATGGATTACTTACTGATTATAAATAACGTGTCACATTTTTATGAAACAAAATGATAGCGCCATGATGTGAAGATATCTTAACATAACTATCTGGTGACGTGCAACTCTAGCAGTACGAGTATGACCCAGTTACGAAGGGCTTGTCAATATATGACGTCATCGTTTTTGACGATTTTTGACCCCCCCCAATGATCATCCTATTAAATCCTTGAATCCCTTTCCCCCCTATTTTGAATGCTTCTGTCTCCATCATCAGATCACCTTACAAATGCACACACTGATCAGATCGACTCGTCCGTCGCAGCGCCGTAGCGGAAACTCGGCAAGGCAAGTCAACATCAATAAAAAACAACTTTTATTTAACTCGACTCGACTCGCCGACTCGCGGATTCGGCGTCATCCGGTTGAATTCAATCGAGTCGTATTTCGATCCGAATCTGCGATAGCATACAAGATTTATACTTATCCAACGCTCAACTAATGTAAAAAAGTAGGTATCAGATATCAAAAACAACTATGATTACGCCTTGTGATACTATATTCAGTTTACTGTAAATAAATCATTCATGGCGCAAGCAGTAACACTATGAAGCTCTGCGATATATATTGTATAAAACTATTTGGAACTTTAACACTTTCACTGCCAGAAACCGGTCTCGCGGGCGCCTACCTAAAACAACGGGATCGGCTACGAGCGTAGCGCGTAGCGATTCTTGACAGTGAATGTGTAAAAAAAACAAAATAAAAAAAAACAACAGTAATGTAAAGTCAAAAGTCAATATCCGAGTTGAAAAAAACGACTCGTAACATCACTGTCTGCTCTACCGTATACCCGGACATTGTCTCTGTACTTGACACGTGTAATCGAGGCATAAGAATTCGAGAAGCGAGCGGCATCACATTACAAAATAATTACGCCGAGATTATCCCTTTGATAGATTATGTGACATGACTCGGGGGAAAGGTAATGCTTTGAAGTACATCCGGAACAATATGTTACACAGTCATTTTCTATACTAGAGGATCTGTCGGTCTTGAAAAAAAATGAATTGTGAAAAAGTGCCTCGACAAACAAAGAAAGAGCAAGAAATGCGACCTGTAGCTGAGAACAGCATGACAGACACTGGACACCGGACAGACAAACTGGCGCGGGTCAAGCTGAAGCATAGAAGTACGTGCGAAGCGAACGAAGTTCTATGATAGAACTTCGTTCGCTTCGCACGTACCTGTATTTCCTAAAGGGGTAGGCAGAGCACATAAAATTGAATATTTCGCGCCACTTCCACGAGCCGCACTAGCACGAGATCCAGCAATCGCGTGGATCGTCATCATCAGCCTGTAATCGTCCACTGCTGAGCTGAGCATAAGCCTCCCCTCGAGTACGTCACTTATCCCGGTCCCATGCTATGGCTAAGATGGAGAACATAATATGTAACTTGGCTGCAAGGCCGTCGCCCACAACTTTGCACTATAATCCTGTCATGTCGGATCATGTCATGTCATATAGATTGGACAATTCCAGCCATAACCAGTCGAGGTGAGACCCACGTTATTACAAAGTTGAACATCCCAAATCGTTTCAAACCTAGGTACAAGTCCAACCCGTTACAAGTTGTGCAAGTTATCGCCAATTTCAAATAGAACGAATAGAACGGTATCTTTTATATTTCCTGTTTCAAGCCAGCACCACCTACAATCTAGGCGCTAGAGTAATCAAGATGCGCAAACAATTTTGTAAAACAACTTTATTTGCACCTACACATTGTCAACATAGATGAAGACATTAGGCCGTGCCGGGGGATTTTAGGGCTCGCTTAACGGACTCATTACGCCTACTGCGTTTTGTATAGGAGTTTAGAAATAATGGAATTGGAGTGAACATAGTTCTAGTTTCGGAGTAAGAAGCGTAAAGAAAATAATGATAATACAAAGGTATTCCTCTAATCTGAAAAAGAGAAAGAGTAACACATTTAGAATTAAATTATTATAGGCAGTTCTATACATAAAAGAGCAATATTTTTTGAAATCGGATGAGTTCTAGAGAGTACACACAAACTTACATATTACACTGCATACTTCGCCTCTTTATAATATTAGTATACCTCGATCGTCTAAAGCGAACAATACAGTTGAAAATCGATCCCAAGCATAGGTTTCGCATTACTGCGTTGCTCGATGTAGTCGACAATATCCTACAGGCTCGGGATGTTGGGGAGAGTACCATTCTCGTTCTTCTGGATTTTTCGAGAGCTTTTGATTGTATAAACGTGTCCTTACTTCTATCGAAGATGTCATATTACGGATTTGATGTTTCTGCGGTAAAGTGGTTTGATAGTTATCTCTTCGGCCGCGTGCAGACGGTGGCGTTGCGTAGGATGGATGGTGGCACTTTGCGGTCCGCTCTTTGCCCTGTGGAAAGAGGTGTGCCGCAAGGTTCAATACTGGGTCCCCTGCTTTTTATATTGTATAGTGCTGACATCACTCACAATATAAGAGGCAGTAGATACCATCTTTACGCTGACGACCTCCAGTTATACCTCTCTAGCGCGCCCACGGACATATCTGTTGCGGTCAATACACTCAACGCAGACCTAGAACGTATTTCTACTTGGTCGGAAAAGAACTGCCTAGTCCTTAATCCGAATAAGTCGAAATATGTTGTTTTTGGGTCAGAGCATCAAATCCGTAGTACCATCAGTAACCTCGAGACTTTGACTACCAGTAAGGTTGCTATCATGGGCGAACCAATAGAGAGGGTGGTAGAAGCAACTAACCTTGGCCTCCTCATGGACGGCAAGCTGCGCTTTGAGAACCACGTACTAAAAGTTGTGAGTAACTGCTTCTACCGCCTTAAAGTTCTTTACAATGTTCGCGATTACTTAAGTGTTGATTTGCGTGTTAACCTTTGTGAATCGCTGATATTGTCAAGATTAAACTATTGTGATGTTGTCTATGCTGGCTGCATTACTGGTCGTACAAAAAAGCTCATACAGCGAGTGCAAAACGCATGCATTCGTTTCTGTTTCCGAGTCCCACCCCGCTCCCATATCACTCCCTACTTGAACGCCGCTGGTCTGCTGAACATGCCTGCACGCAGACGGCTTCACCTTGCCACTCTTCTCTTTGGCATAGTGCGATCTGGGGTCCCAGCATATTTGCTGAGTAGACTTGTATGGCCCAAGAGTGCGCGTAGGTGTAAGGCGATGATTCTGGTGCCAAAGCATCGGACCGCGGCGTTTCGAGGTAGCTTCAGGTTCGCGGCGTCCAAGTGTTGGAATGATCTCCCCCCACCTATCCAAGGAGCGTCTAGCAGGTATACCTTTAGGCGCCAGCTTAAGGGCTATTTGTTGACGCTCCAAAAATCCCAACCCTAACCCATCCAGCACTTTATTTAATTTTTAACCATTTTTTTTTTTTTAAACATCCCATCCGTTTCGCGTTTTTCACATTGTTTCTCATCCCATTGTGCTTGTGTCACATATTTAACAGATTTAGTATATAAATTATTTATTTATTATGTGTATACGTTTGTATCGGCAGTATGTTGTGTGGCGTTCCGTGGGTCACGTACGGTGCTGTCTGAAAATCAGCGCTGTAGGTGTCTGTCTGACACCTTGGCATAATGCTGAGACAGTGACCGATTCACTGCCGCGAAGACACACACATTATGTGTCAATTGCATTGTATGTACTCCCCTTCACTGTACTCCCTTTGTCTCTGTGTGTCTTTTGTGTAGTGAATAAATGTCTTCTTTCTTTCTTTCTTTCTTTCTTATTCCAGTATTATGTCAAAGTGAATCGCGCCCTCTTTTCCAAAACGAACGATCCTATCACATTGGAACCAAATTGGCTTGCGAAATTTACGTCTCAGATTAACCCTGAACAATGGATTTTCGCTATGAAACTTGTAATTTCCTTACTGAACAATTAACAGTCATTGGCACTTAACTAGAAATTATGGTGTTAATGAGATTTCGCACTTAGCAGCTAGTCGGTGTAATGAGGGTTAATTCCCCTTATTACTTTGACGCTTAATACCAAAAGATCTTATATCACAGTGAAATACGTTTAAAGATACGTCTTTTTAACATAGTACATGTATTTGCACTTTGATATGCTGCCAGTGTCTAATATGGTGCGAGATGATAAAAATATCATGCTAGTTACGTGCATCTGGGTTAGAGAATTTAACCTTCCGACATTTTCATTTCAAAAATCAATATCTCAAAACGGGCCGAACCGATTTTGTTGAGACGTAGCTAAAACCCATCTCGATTACGACAGCTTTCAGACAAGAAACCTAATAAAATCGGAACATTCGTTTGCCTAGGCAAGAGACAGAGACAGACACACAAATACCCCTCTTTTAGCATCGGGGGCAACAGTTGCCATCATCAGTTTAGGGGTCCGAAATTGGCAACTGTGTGTGCAAATAGAGAGTGATGCATGTTTTATCGACAGCAGCGGGCGTAGCACGGTTGCCATTTTATCACTTATCGTTGTGGTAAAGACGACCATCACGCTCTGACAAGTATGCGAGTGCGAGAGTGACGGATGCCTTATCCACAACGATAAGTGACAAAATGGCAACCGTGCTACGCCCACAGTGGTAAGTACAGTGGTAACATGGTAACATGAACTAGTCACATGCATGTTTATCATAACATAAGGCATTCGTCTCTTGCGCTTAGTCGTGAAATGAATGGATTTTGGCGAACGAAAAACTTAATTGTGTTAGTCAGAACGCGACTATTGACAATGTCACGGAATAAATAATAGTACTACGTGCAGAAGGTTCTCTGTTAACAAATCTCCTGTTTAGGTTTACCGAACGAGCTAAGAGGTGGCCATCCCTTCCTATCGCATGCCACGCGCGGCAGTTAGGTATGTACAAACGACAACACTGTTAACTGATCATCCTGTGTTTATATAGAACCTTATTACAATGCACTTAAGGTGCACCGATGGTCAGTTAGCTGTGTTGTCGATAGTACTTGTAGCGGTACGACCAAATCACGGAGTGAGCCGGCCCTGACAATGTGTTAGGCATTTTACATTGTTAACTGTTAAGGTATTTATCTATCGGTTTCTAAAGAGAGAAACTTCCTCCATCAAAGTTAGCTAACTAACTATAAACTTGAAGACATTTGGAGATAATAAAACATTCATTACCCGAAACTTTACACGCCTTCATTCTGAAAGTCACATACAAAATGCGTAACTTTCAACATCAGAACCAATATAACTTGATATATATGTAAGACCAGACAATCAAAACTCAACCTTATCTGCAGTAGATAAGAATGACATTGTTTTACATTGGATTGGCATTTACAAATCTATTTTAACTCGCACGTGTACAATCATTTGAAAGTCGAATTCTACAGTCTTTCATAGGTAACTTGAAAGTCAAATCAAAAAAAAAAACTAAAAAAACTAAACTAAGCTATAATTTATCTATGACAATACATATTTGGTTTTAATGAGAGTTTGTAACATAGATTTAATGATATTTTGATGACATATTATATAAAATATTGCCTTTTTTACGAATTTCCATTTATCAACCAAAACCCAAAAACCTAACCTTTTATTTTTTATCCGCTCTCTTGATTTTCAAGTTTAAAAATGGTACCTTCAGCGGAATGTGAATCAAGATCTTGGAAAAAAGCCGGAACTCTTTCTTAGTTGTAAAATGAATGAGACACACGCAGTCGTCAACTACCTACCTACTCGCCAAGACCATTCTAAGGAGCTCTGACATGATGGCTCTATAATGAGCAATTTTGCCGTCCTTATGACCTTCCGTGTGCACTACCAGATCAGCTCAATGGTAGGTACCCTCATATGAAATTGCCAGCTGCGGCGCTACCACGAACTTCGAAAGTCGAAGTTCGGGTATTTTTTTAATCTCTATCGCACTCCCTCTCGTGTGACAGGGATGCATGTATTACGAACTTCGACTTTCGAAGTTCGTGGTAGCGCCGCTGACTTCATTCAATGCATATACTATTCAACTCTTTATACATAACTTTCAAAACGACTGAGATATGAAGCAGAAGCGATCCCGAGACATCTATTTATATCAAATTAAGACCAGTGGAATCGCAGCCCCGCTATTTTTGAACTGCAAGACATCGTCATGACCTCAAGGTACGCGCATATCCTTCGGGAGGTCGTAAATCCGCCCCAATAGTAACGGTGCAGTAGTAAAAGTCCTCCTTTTATGATACATGAATATTCGTCTGGGGAACCCAAGTTGCAACGTAGGAGCTAGAAAATTACGTTGCTAAAAGCTGGGACTCCATTCTGGACGCGCTTTTGGCGTATTGATATTAGATTATAATAGTATGGGTGCGCTCTACCTAGCGTGTAACCAAAATATGTAAGAGCACAACGCAAAGATAATCAGGTTGGTTGTTGCTGTAGGTTTTGGCATGACCAGGAAAGCATAGATGCAAGCGGTGGCTTTAGAAGGAAGGACTCAGATGCTTGGCTGGTAGCTGGTAGGTTGGCTGTGGGGGGGGGGTGAGATCTTCTCTCTGCTCTTGTTTTGAGCTCTTGATGCATTAAATTGATTTTCTCTGTAGCTTGGTTCATAAACGCACATCTTGGTCTTCCCCTGCTTCTCCTTCCTTCTATCTTTCCTCCAACTATAGTTTTTATGTAATTATCATGTCGTACGAGTATCAGGTGCCCCAACATATTTCCTCTTCTGTTTTCAGTAGTTTTTTGGATTCCGATGCATTTATTGTTAGTTTTGCTAGCACGGTCAGTTATTTTCAGAGCTTGGCCACGATTTCAAACGGCAGCGGTAGCGGAGAGGCCGCGCTCCGATCTCTGGCTCACACTTATGGCGTACCGCTGCCGCTGCCGCCGCCGCTTGTATTCGTATCTGCGCCGTTAATCCTTGGGTATTATGTCAGACAGGTATTGTATATTGTGTATCAAGGTCACGTTGATATTGATTAATGGCTCATGACTTTATTGTACCGCTTTAGTCAGGATGGATTTTTGCCGATAAAGTCAACACATCTGGAGGCACGGCAGTGCCCCGCCAAGTCGAGCGCGAAGCTAACACTGCCGCACCATCCTTTACTGGAACCATTTCGCCGCATTTTCAGGCCCCTATTTGAGAACCTCTGGATAAGACCAGAACGCAGAAATTTTCGTCATCCAGTAAGCTATAATCACATACTTAAAATCCAAAATTTCAAGTCTGTAGGTCATTTAGTTCCGAAGTTAAGCGAAAGCAAAGTTTCGCATTTAGGACACTCACTCACTCACTGGATCGACATGCGGTCGGGAGGAGAGGAGACGCGCGGGCGGCGGACACAGCGCGACGTCACCGTCGCGGAGAACGCGGCGACACGCAAGCGACACTCGGCTTCACGAACCCCTCCGGCAACGGACGACTCTCGCATTCAGATTTACTTTTGTTTGGCCGGGTATCCCATTTTGTAATTAAGGCGGAATAAACCAGCCTATTTGAAAGAAGAAAGAAAGAAAGAAAGAAAGAAAGAAAGAAAATACATTTATTTAACGTCACAACTTAAGTACACAATAAAAAAGAACAAGCAAACGATAAGGCTTAATACGAGGACGTTAAACAGGATCCCCACTCAGCATAAAGCCACGGCAAGACACGGCAAGCAGAGGCGCTGATTTTCGGTGGGGACCTAACTTAAAACTATTATAGGTGACGGCACAAACGCCAACAACTGGTAATAACTAAGGAAAATTAAAACAAAATAAATAAACCTAAGCACTTAACATAAATAACAGAATGAAAAATAAAACATTTGATAACACAACAAAACGCAACAAGAAAGTTTAAAAGTTTAATAGCTATAGCAAGTTCCGCCAACCGTCATACAAATTACAATTACACTTGTGCTCGGGCCTACTGGCTACATGTGATGATGTAATGATGTGATGTGCAGCTAAGCATTAGAAGGAATGCAGAAGGTAAGAAAAAGTTAATTAACTAATATATTATCAAAAATTAACTATAATGTATTTGTATCTCCAAAAAATACGCATGGCACTTTGCCTTAAACGTAGAAATTGTCCTTATAGCACGGATTGGTGGAGGAAGATCGTTCCAGCACTTCGTGGCAGCGTAACGAAAACTACCACGAAATGCCGCTGACTGGTGCCCAGGACAAACTAGTTGAAGATACCTAGCGGATCTTACCTGCAAAGACCTTGCGTTATGCGCCCAGGTCAGCTTATTGTAAAGGTACGAGGGCAACTGGCAGTTAACTACACCAAATAAAAGAGAAGCTAAATGTAGTTTTTGGCGGAATGACATTTTCATAACATGATTTTGATTTAGGTAAGGCGTCACATGAGCACGTCGGGGGATGTTAAAACAATAACGCATGCAAGCATTTTGTACTCTCTGGACCAACCTCTGCGTCCGTGCCAGGAGACACGGTCCGTATACTGTGTCACAATAGTTGAACCGCGAGAGTATAAGTGCATCGCATAACCTCACCCTCAGTTCCACACTGAGAAAATCACGTATTTTATAAAGTACCTTAAGTCTATAAAAGCAATTCCTAACGACATTGAGTACATGATTTTCAAATTTAAGTTCTCCGTCCATTAGGAGGCCAAGGTTCTTGGCCTCTTGGACGCGCTCCAACGACTCGCTTTGAATTTACAGTCCATTTCAATTAAGTCCCAGTAGGACCCTAACAACTTCCCATAAACTCAGAGAGCTGAAATTTGGTGCAGAGTTAGGGTTTAATGGCCACATAAAGGGAAAACTATAAAAACTAGGATAATCAAAGATGTACGATGGAGTACCTGGTGACCCTGATTGGAAAGCACAAGAGCCCAACCAAAACTATTAGAATATATACCGCCTTTAGTAAAGATATTCAACTTGGCGGGCCGCTTCATTTGATGTCCAAAATCGAAGGTCTGAAGTATCTGATGAAGAACCCTCAGCTGGTCTCAGCTGTATTAGAGATATGGTAATGCCCCCTTCTACTATTGGTACATAAAAAAATCGATTGTCATTGCAAAAATCCAGCGTAGTGGGACACATCTTCTAATTTAAATTTAATTTAGCCTATAGCGTCCCACTGCTGGGCGAATGCCTCCCCTTCTGCTTTTAATACGCATATAAATAAAGTTAAAGGAAAACTCTGGATAAGACTAGACTGGCTTTTATACTTATACTTACAAGTTTACAAGATGAAATAGTTGAACGATTAACTTTATTTATATAAAGGGGTTAGGAGGGATTATTTGCATTTCGTTGATTTCGCTTATTATTTCGTGAGGTTTCTACAAAAAGAAGTGAAATCCCATCAAAAACATCCTGTAAAAAAACTAGCCAAGTCTCGATGGAGCTGCTTGTTTATCTCTAAAAAGTAATGAAATCTAGACTAAGTCGTGCCAAGTCTAAGGTTCCTTACTGCGATTTCTTTATTATTTATAGTTAATGTTGTGTGACTTGGGCGTTGACTTGTACCCACTAACGTATAAAGAATGTTCAAATTATATTCTCAACGAACATTCATACTACGTAATCCTCTGTGTACAAAGGTGTTGAACTTTTACCTTTATATTAGTGAGATATTTTGTGGTACCAAGTCTACGTGGATTGCTAAGTTGCAGAATTTTATTTAGTTAGCAAATAAAGAATAATAAGAATGCCTGAGACTACACTCTACAATTATAAAACCCCCATTTGTGTGTCGAGAACGATCGTTCCACGTCCACTGAAGTTAACGTTGTGTTCTCGAGGAATTGAGGTATTTTTTCATCATGGTGCTCTGTGACCAAATTTCGGATATAGTTTTTTGTCGCTGTAAAGTATACATGACATAAGGAACAATGAATACTATATTTTTCTTCATTATAATTTAATTCCTTAAATGGCTCTATCCAGTATTTAATCTCGGAAGTACGAATATTATTCATTTTAGATTAAATCAAAAACCAATTTGACGATCTCGTATCAAAAGTGACAACTGATTATGTCAATATTTTTTAATTTAAATTTGCGATTTAATTTGCACTACTCACTAAACACGGGCATTAAAGGGGATGTATAACTAGATAAATAATATTGTAGCATCACATGTGATCAGTAATTAGTATTATTATATAGGTTTATGATAACATTAATTACGTTCGATTAAAATGCACTCAGTAACGATGTGACAGTATGTATAAATCTTTATAGTTAATAAGACATCATACTTTTTGACTTCGAAATTTTTACACATGCTACGAAAAGTCCTAAGCCTAACTAATATTATAAAGAGGAAAAGTCTGAAAGATTGTAGCTTATTAAGTAATTTTATTAATTAATTAAGTATGCACGTAATGGGTTATCTCCGGAATCCCTCTTTCACCTGCGTATAGAATGGAAGTTTCGAATGGACATAGGCCATGTTTTATCCCGCAGGTTTGCTTGCGTTCTTTGCAATACGCGGTCGAAGCAGCGCGGGCAGCTACTCGTATTGTGTAATAAAGTGTCATTGTAGTCTCAGACTGTCGATGCGAATAGACGTGTTGTAATTATTTTTGCAAATTAAAATCGTGTAAAAAAGTATTGACCTCGATTTGGACTATCTGTGTCACGCGTTCGTTGTTTTGCGTGTGCAGTGCGAGTCATTATGACTTTATAGTGGTATATTAACCTAATACAGTATAATGGGTGATAATAGCCCATTTAAATACTAAAAGTTCTAAAATGCACCGTAGCCCTCCATCAACGGCCGCCAGGAAAATTCTATTGATTATGAAGGGCCCAAGTATCAGACTATTCATTATCTTTTTGATTTTTAATCACGATGTTTTAATTATATTGTAGGTTACCCAAATAAGCCGATAAAATGTAATATAGTAGATCTGTCACCAATACTTGTATTACCAACTCGTCATTTTTTATTCCGTTTTGTTTGTTTAATGGTTGGTAAACCGTAAATCTATCAACTAACTGCAATGTATTCTGTTATATATTATGCACTAAGGTAAAAGTCCACTAAAAATAAAATAAACTCGATGACCTAGTTTGCAGTTATTGTCGACGCTGACACTGCAATCCCGTACCTAAATGAAATATGATGAAATAAATATTCTTAGATTGATATGCACACATTATTTATGTTGTAAGATAATTCGTTATTTATGTCTTTGATGTGTATGATTTTAATTTGTAAAATTGCTTTCCTATTAGTATAATATCTCTTTGCCTGAGATACAGGGTAATCCTAGTTCAGGCGCATTTAATGAATTCCCCTAACATGAAACAGTGCAAGCACAATGGAACGTTAGCAATAAGGTTTTTTCAATAAATTATTCTTATTAGTATTCTTATTGGTCAACACATATATTATAGTCAGCATCAAATGTAACTGCGCAATCGAAGACGTCAAAAGCTCTTATTCCTTTCTGATATAGACTTTTGACGTCTTCGTTTGCGCAGTTACTTTTGATGCTGACTGTAGAACTGGGTAAATCTCTCAAGAAGCAGTCTTTTAGCAGTCTGTGTTTGTATTAACATGTGTGCACCGTAGCGTTTTAATAAAGATACTGAACCGATTTTGATAAATGAGGCGCCAATCGATTCGAAATTATGCTCCGAGTGACACGGGCTACTTTTTGTACGAAAAATAGAACGGTTTTTTTTCTCCGTTTTGGACTTTTATGCTTCTTTTAATCTATGTAAAGCATGTAATTGAATGCATGTAGAACCGGTGGCCATTGGGGCGGAAAGGTTCTCGAGTGGCGACCATGTATCGGAAGGCGCAGCGTGGGTCTACCCCGCACAACGTGGACTGACGACCTGGTGAAGGTCGCGGGAGTCCGCTGGACGCGGATGGCGCAGGACCGGTCATTGTGGCACTCTTTGGAGGAGGTCTATGTCCAGCAGTGGACTCTTTCGGGTGATGGTGACTTAATTGAATGAAACATGCATACAGACCTCTCGCTAAATCCCTCAACTTGAGCTTTCAGCTTCACGATCTTTATAGATATCTAGTGCTCCTATACTATGTCAGCACATACGATTAATTTCAAGGTCACAGAGAATATTAACGGTAGAGCGTAATGAACAAGATTCAGTATATCCCACACCAGATCCAAACCGACACAAGTCACAGGCTTTCCGTATAACGTGCGTCGTTATACTTAAGACCGTGTCATGGCATTATTGGCTTGGAGTCAACATTATTATAATATTGTGTTTGGATTGAGGGATATTTGACTGCTTTGCCATTTAGGTACTTAGTACAGTTTTGGTGATAATTGTGGTGTGTATTTAAGTACTAGATTTAGTGTTGGTACTGATCTCTCTAATCCAAATCCACTCGCCAAGTATAGTTTGTTTCAGTTAACAGGGAAGTATACCTTTGGAATACTACGTAGGTACTCGTCCATACAAAAAGAGAAGACTTTTTCCACTTCTACATACTTTCCAATCTCAATGTTTATTTAGTACGTTTTTTGACACCAATTTTTTTTTTATATGCGATTCCTATAAACTTAGATATTATTATGCTGAAGCGATCGAAATCAAAATCAAAGTGATTTGTTAAGATGTAGTTAGTGGAAAAACTACTACACATACTATTTCATCTCACCGACTATGAAGAAATTTTAAAAAGATTACTAAACTTAACATGTTTTAACAAATTTTATTACTAATTTTAAAATTTTACGAAAAATTCATAATTTTTCATATAACGTTGTTAAAGTTAAAACTTGAAATATATTCGTTATTAATCGATTACGATGAAATTACAATCGATTATTTTATTCAGATCTGTGTTCAAATGCTAATGAATGAATTAAAAAAGTAGCTTGAACAGAAAAGTTGTATTTATCGATCCCTCTCGACGTGGAGCAAAACTTACTTTTTCGAGTGAAAGGTGTGAAAAAGTACTTTTCGTCAGTTTGAGTGAAATAAAATATACTCCTGTCGTATCCCATTAAACAAATCATCCGCGTGCCTCCGTTAGAGACGGAAAGGCTCCTTTGCAAAATTCAGAACTCGTTTTTAAATTGCACGTAAATATCCTAATTAATTTACGCGGGCACTAGTTTGTCTGCCGCAAACTCATATCAAATAGTTGTCTGTAGGCTTGTTTATCCACTCACTTGCTTGTGGCAACCACAGTTGCCAATTTCGCGCACCCCTAAACTGATGGTGGCAACTGTGGTTGCCAAGTGAAGTATGGACTTCTTTGATAAAGAAAAATTGAAAGCAGTTTAGGCTACCTTTTTTAAAATCCGAAAACAAGTGAGTGGCTGTTAAGTTGACGAGCGAGACCGTTTTGGTAAGTAGGTACCTGGTGTTGATGATTTTGATTACAAAGAGGGAAATCGCTGCTACAATCTAGGGGCGAATTCAAAGTGACTTGGCAGTGTTAATCAGCAATGTACACGACATAAAATAAATAAATATATAGGAGACTATATCACACAAATCAACGTAGGCACATATCAAATCAATAAGGCTTGTATTATTGTTAATAGACGAGGTTATATTCAATGCATTTTTCACACCTATTATTCGGAAAAGTAAATTTTGCTCCACGACAAGAGGGATCAAAATGCTACATTTCTGTTCAAGCTACTTTTTTAATTTATTAATTAGCACGTAGCATATTATACGGAATGTGCCAATTGAACAAAGATCTTAATAAAATAATCGATTGTAATTTCATCATAATCGATTAAAAACGAACATATTTCAAGTTTTAACTTTAACAATGTTATATGAAAATTTATAAATTTTTCGGAATATTTAAAAATTAGTGATAAAAATTTAGAAAATTTGTGAAAACTTGGAACAGCATCTTTTTTAAATTTCTTCATAGTCAGTGTGAAAAATAGTATGTGTCACTCGGTAGCAAAATTATCTTCGTCTCAGGCGTTAACACTTGTATCCCTCTCTACGCTCAGGATTCAATGCACCGCCCTCGCCGTAAATATACTATTTTGCTCCCTTGTAACACAAATAACTATTCTATGGAATATATAAAAACACCCAAAACTCTAAAACAACTATTGATTTGACTCTAGTCGCCGATAATAATATCTTCACAGGACATAGGCACTGGTCCCACCGCCGGCTAGTAAGCTAGAAAAGTTGGGCGAGTAACGGTTCATTGCGTGCTGACCAGGCACAGTGTGATCAATCGACCTTTACAGATCCGCAATGTAATGCTACTCGCCCAACTTGTCTAGCTTACTAGCCGGCGGTGGGACCAGTGCCATATCCAGGCATAACACATTCACTGCCAAAAATACCTTATAGGTACCTAAATAGCAGCCGCTAGGCGGGTTCCTGGCAGTAAAATTGTTAAAGCAACTAGAATCCTGGCTTGATCGTCTGTAACTTGGGCCCTACACCTCATGTTATTAGAACAAAGCTTATTTGCGGTTTGGTTGGATCCGGGCAAGTCCGCCCGGATTAAATACTTAGGAATTAAGAAAACATCGCTTTTCCCAGCCATTCTAATTTCAACTTTACACATTGGTGTTTAGAATTATACTTGTTTGGCAGCCGTTTGACTAGAAAATTGAATCGTATCCTTTCAGGTTTCCGTTCGATTTCCGTGACGTTTTTGAAGCAAACACGTTAAGGCCTGCGACACACTGGTGCGGTGCCGATCAATAGTAAAATTGATAGCTAATGACAAGTTTACTATTGACCGCCGCGGCCAGGCCGCGCCAATTTGTGAGAGGCTTAATAGTTTTTGACAGTCTCTTCGGCCCATATAAGTCTAAGTAGCGCCGCAAAATGGCCCCACAGAATGGGTGCCATTGCCATTACGTGGGACTGGGGCGGGTTGTCAAAACGATGCCAGGCAGCCGTTTAGTTCGATCACGAGCCTACCGGGTTTTGGGTACCCAAACAGGGTAGACATTAGAGTAACATAACGCTAGAATTTGCCATAAAAGTGATTTTCTCGGAAAGCGTAAAATTACTAATACGAGTATAAAGTTTGCATAGAACCCTGAGGGTTAGGTTTGGTTTGTTGTATAGAAATTCAGAAAAGTTTTCATTTTCTGAGAAACGTTACAAATGAAACTATGGATTTTATTGGTAATCCATTAATCTGGTGTACATATGAGTTAAAATTGCCACCTTGCATGCTTAATAGCTAGATGTATGAGAATATTACAATTTAGTTACACATACCTATCTCTGGTGGACATTAACCTTAACGCTCGTTAATTTATTCCACACGCTCACTCACTCGTTCCAAGTAGCAGAAAGACTGGCCGTCAAATGTAACACCGATTCCAATTCAAAACATTTAGTCGAATAAACCCACGTCTGATAATAGCTACCTACTCGTCAATGTAGACCTAACCTTAGTAATAGAGTTATATATATGAGTAGATGATAGATGTCCTAGTGTTTCCTTTGTAATCTAGTGCTTTGTGGCATTGCAACGGGTATTCTGTTACCGAGCCTTTGGTTTTCCATGTTTGTGACGGAATAACTCTTCTGGCATCCACTTCGTTGTATTAATGTATCAAGCTATCGTTACTATAAGTATTCCGATACAACAGGAATAATGGTTAAGAGTCCGCAGTAAGCTCGATACTCCATACAAACGTAGTTACGCTCTCATTTTAAAACTACGTGTTGGATTGTAACGAAACTTTGCATGTACAACGACATGAGGTATATCTATGTCTGTAATTAGTTTATGTAGCTTCAGATACCATAGTAAAAAAAAACAGCGAATTTAAGTTTTTCATACAAAACTTGTTTTTGCTGTATTTCGTTTGTTTTATAAACTTAAACCATATAAACCAATTACAGACATAGATATACCTCATGTTATTGTATATGCAAAGTTTCGTCACAATCCAACACGTAGTTTTAAAATGAGAGCGTAACTACGTTTGTATGGGAAGGTGAAATTCAGCCGAGCTTACTGCGGACTCTTAAGCCATATAATCAAGTTCTAATCCTACTAATATTATAAATGCGAAAGTGTGGATGTTTAGATGTGTGGATGTTTGTCATTCGATCACGCTTAAACGGCTCTACCAATTTAGATGAAATTTTGCACGAAGATAGTTATTAATATTGCATAATTTTTATTCCGGGTCCACGCAGACGAAGTCGCGGACGGAAGCTAGTAAATTGAATAATAAATTTACATAAAACATTGTGATGTTGTTTTGCAACTAAGAACTTACCCAAGTGAAAAAAAAAGATCCATAGCTAAGTTACACAAGTTACACCTAGACAAAACTAGGTGTAACTTGCTCTGTTAAATAAAACCATTGTACGTTATAATTCATAAACGTTCCATAAGCCTGTTTTATTTACAATGACGTAAAAATTTGGTTCTTTGTCTGTCACTCTACTCTTTCGTTTGTAAGCCAGAGACTGACTAATAGACACATATAGTATTGTTTTACGTTTTTACGTAATAAGTTAAGTGATATACTCAACGGGCTTACAATGCCCCACGCATTCAATACAATAAAATTTATAGCTCTAAAAAGCCACCCGGCCCCCGACCCGCACCGCCACGCCTCTTATGAGCTGTGACCTTTATGCTTTTAGGGTGCTGTTGAGAGTTCCTCGTTTCTATACCGCATCGTCCATGATCGCCGAGGCGCAGGCGGCTTTGATGCCGTCTGGCGCAATAAAACAGCCTCGCTGCTAAACAGGGTGCGCGGGAGTAGCCTCGCTGCTAAAGGCCTCCACCCACCGAACGCGTGTCGTGCGCAACGCGTGTGCAGCGCGGCAGCTGCGCGTGCACGCGCGGGTCCGCCGCGTCATGCCTCTCACTACCAACACATTTAATATGTATCTCACTATCTCTATCACACTTAGCAGCGCGTGCATGCGCAGGCCCGCGCGTCATATCTCTCTCACTACCGACACATTTAATATATACCTCAATATCTCTATCACACTCACTTGTAACTTTAGCGCCGCGGGCCCGCGCGGGCCCGCCTTCGGACCGCGTTCGATGTGTGTTTGAAGTGTAGTTTCAATGGTTTACAACTTGCGCGGGCCCGCGCAGCACACGCGCCGCGCACGACACGCGGTCGGTGGGTGTAGGCCTTAAACAGGGTACGCGGGAGTAGCAGCAGCTTCCTAAACATGATAGCTTTTCCTTTAGCGCACACGCTAGATTTTCCTCTGTTGTGGAGAATGGGTCAGAGGACTAAATCACTCTTTTATTTGTATTCATTATTAATGACTAAGGGTTATTAAGGAACTAACATTACATTAAGTAAATACTAATAGTGTTAGAACCATTGTGTAGACTTTAAATAGATCAATTGACCGAATTTAAATAAATCGATAGCCGTAGACATTTGCCTACCAATCAAATATTAAAACATTTAGAAAGCGGTGGAAGCGACTCCGAAATCAATATCGATTCGGTTGCTAAACTAAAAACGACAAAAGACTTTCATAAACTTCGGTAAACTTATCCTCAGACGTAGAAAAGTGTGGACGGACTACAAGACAATTGGATTTGAACAAAACAAATACTTCCAATGTAGGGTAACCACACATAACGGTGGGTATCATCGCCACGCGTTTGGCGAATCCAGGAATGAGTTGCGTGGAGTGAGTTACAGACGGAAGCGAATTACCAAATTCGTTTTCAAGCCATGAACTGGCGGGAAATGGCAAAAGATCGGGGCAAGCTCATGGCAACAACTCGTGACTGAGGCCACGAAGACATTGAAGTTAGTTAATAACAAAATAGTGGTCATAATAGCATAGTTTTGGTTCTGTGCCCGCTTTGATTCTAGAACCTGAGACTACAATGAATAATAATATTATTATTACTAAGTAACACAATTTTCGGTGTAAAAGATAATATTTGATGTCGACTAAAACGAGATCGATACGACCAAAGTTACAAAAACATGTATTGACAACATAATGCTAAGGCAATAAAGTCGTGTACACATATTTTTGTAACTTTGCCACCGTAAATCTTTGAAGTCGACTGTACTTATCAGAAAATGTACAACTTAGCAATATTTTACAAATCGTTCTATGGTACGGCCGTGCCGCTGTTTTGCTCGACTTGGCGGGGGCACTGCCGTGCCCCCAAATAAAGCTTTACAATTACCACACCGATCGATTGATCAACGACTAATCGACTAGATTTTGATCATTACGAGGATAACAATGTGACAAATTAATTACTTAATGTGAAAATTATTGGAAATGAAATCCGTGTGCATAATGTTTGTCAGCATGGTTCTAATAACTGCCATCATAATTTACGTCACTGACAATGGTATAGTGTAATCATCCTCCTAGCATTATTCCCGGTTGTGCACTAAAGGAGCCCGCGGTCCGCATCGGCACCTAATCCCAAGTTTTGGCAGAGGCAATAGTTGTACGAAAGCGCCTGCCATCTAATCTTTCAACCCAGCGGGAAACTAGACCTACGAGTATTGGGTTCAGAGGCTCTAGTATAAGTTTTACCGAAACAAAACGTTACGAACTGCGTTTAGCTGTCAAATCCCATACAAATGAGGGTAAAACTCAAACGCGATCGTAACCTTTGGTTTCGGTAAAACGTATACTGGAGCCTCAGACCGGTTTCCTCACGATTTTTTCCGTCGCCGACGACGATACGATAATCTTCTTCTGCTGCTTATTTAAGCTCTTGTCGGTGTAGCTCACAGTAGGCCCTCCATCTACTCCGAATGTAATAATCCTATAAAATGATAGTGTGTTCAAAAAGTACCGCCCATATTTCATAAACAACTGTATGAGTGACCCAGAACTGGCACGGAAAAGCTTGTAAATGACTCCACACACGAAATTTTTATTGCAAAAGTTCTGAACCGCCCGGCTTCGAGTGGCAACTTGAACACATTATTTGATACAAATACAGCGTTACAGCAATTGAAAAACGCCCCAAATTCACTGCTAATGGCTATTTAATGGGTTTTTTACTGGCGTCATTAGTGAGCGGTCAATTTAATATTTAGTTCAATCAATAGGGCTGCTAATACCCTACCTAAATTTAAGTGTAATAGAATTGTGGAATAAACCGACGTCACCTCAATCGACGTGATTCGTATTGCAAGTGTTTATAAAAAGGGTACACTAATTGGGTAAATTACTAGTAATTTAGGAATTCTTGTCTGCCTTTCGTCTCCGTCAGGTCAGTTTGGTGGTTCCATAATAAGTATTGCATTGTCATCTGACTAACATACATTACCAGGAAGTTCGTCAAAATTGTTTTACTGAATTTGTCGTAAACATACCTACATCATCATTTATATTTAAGAGCTAGGCTTCATGTCGCTGGAGTAATCCCCAAGTTTTCTACAATCTGTATTTTCCTTCATTTCTTTACAAGACAAATGTGCCTAGTTTTTTCCATGTGATGTGAATGTATATAGTTCTAATCTTCAACTGAATTATCTGCCTGTATTGCTAGACTGGGAACAACGGGCCTGAGGCGACTTATCATGACAGGTTAAGTCGCTCTAAAACGTCCAGAATTTACGTCGCCTTGACTTAAGCACTGATAGCGCACTCAGCTTACCACATGAGACTTTGTAAGGAGCTAGTGGTAGAAAATAAGTGAAAAAAAAAACCGGTAAACTACTATTACGTTCAGCAGGTCGATCACATAACGCATTGTACGTACCTACGCTAAGTAGATCTAAATGTAAAATTTTATTTGAAAAAATGACAGTAAAACTGTCCTGACGCGCGTTTGAAACGTTACTTGATTACCCCTCAGGTAACATTTTCTGTAATAAATAGAAATGGTTTTCGTGTTAGGTATGATTACATGCTAGCGTCCGCTCGCGACTTCGCCTGCGTGGATCGGAGATATAAACTATCCTATATTTTAATCCAGGCTATAAACTATCTTCGTGCAAAGTTTCACCCAAATCGGTTGAGCTGTTTATGCGTGACTGAGTAACAAACATCCAAACTTTCGCATTTATAATATTAGTAGGATTTCGATGCGGGTGGCGCAGGACCGGTCACAGTGACACACTTTGAGGAGGTCTATGTCCAGTAGTGGACGTCTTGGCTGATATGACGATGATGATGACATATTTTGAAATGCTGTCAATTATTTTTGATAAAGGCTTGCATTGATACCTACACTGTTATGTATGTGTCCCTTTCATACTTTGGCATATGCGTGTTTATCATTATCAAATTCAACTCAAAATTAGCGGTGAAGATCAGCCCTTGAAGTTAGTTCCATTTAATTAAATTGATTTGGAACATGTTTTGTATTTGGCGCGCTCACTGTGTTTTTCGAGCTCCAAGCCTAACGTTCACAACGAACACGCGTGAAAAATGCCAACCCCTTTCAGTTTTAACCGCAGGTTTAGATGATAGAGATATTATTAACCTTTTCCATTTTAGGTTTTTCCTATGTAATGTTATTTGGTGTGCCAGAGGGGTGATCGCGAACTTTCGGAACGCAGGTTAGGACAACTCAACTGTCATTTTCCCATACAAAAAGTGACATTTAGATCTACCTGATGCACGTAACAATGAATTACGTGATCGGACTGCTGGACTTGGTAATCAAGACAGTTAAAACGCCAGTACAACCGAAATACAAAACCGAACCCAATTCAATGAGTAGTCAAATAGACCCCAGGTCAAACGACCTCGAGTCCAAGCGCCGTGCGTAATTCGGCCGACCTTGGCTATTAATCCATAATTTTATTTTCAACATGAGCCTTTGAAGCGGGGTATCGTTACTTACACGCATATGATCCAGTTAAGAGTCCGCAGTAAGCTCGATTCCATACAAACGTAGTTACGCTCTCATTTTAAAACTACGAGTTGGATTGTAACGAAACTTGGCATGTACAATGACATGAGGTACCTATATATCCAGGTCTGTAACCATGTAAACAAACCGCCATAGTGAAAGACAATTTTAATATGGCGGTTTGGTTACATAGTTAGCAAATTCTATTGACGGCCACGACAGCTTCAGATACCATAGTAAAAAGATACAGCAAATTTATGTTTTTCATACAAAACTTTTTTGCTGTATTTCGTTTGTTTTATAAACTGGAACCATATAAATTAATTACAGACATAGATATATCTCATATACAATCCAAAACGTAGTTTTAAAATGAGAACGAAATTCGGCCGAGCTTACTGCGGATTCTTAAAGCCAGTGGTATACTTAAAGCGTTTGCGGTAGGATATAAAGAATAGAAAATCTGTTGTACATTTCATCATCTTTCCAGTTGTAGCCTAAAGTGACCCTATAGGCGCCCGGGGTCCGCTTTTGCACCTGATCCCAAGATTGGTGTACGTTTTACGAAGGTCTTTGTTGGGATTAGGCCGGTTTCCTCACGATGCTATGTATATACTATGTCATGCGGAAACAATTTGTTGTTCATTAGTCAGGAGACCTGACTGAGGCAATTGACTGAAATCAAGGGAATTACAGTAATCTCAGATAAAATCAAAGACAAAAAGGCCTAACTATAAATAAAAAAATATCATTTTAATATATTTTCAGGGCCTCATAAGAAGGCTCAAAGTCACCCAAAGGGCTATGGAGCGGGCTATGTTGGGGGTGTCTGCGTGATCGCATCAGAAATGAGGCTATCCGCAGCAGAACCAAGGTAACCGATATAGCCCTCCGAATCGCTAAACTTAAGTGGCAGTGGGCGGGGCACATAGCACGTAGAACCGATGGCCGTTGGGGCGGAAAGGTTCTCGAGTGGCGGACTGATGACCTGGTAAAGGTTGCTGGAGTCCGCTGGATGCGGGTGGCGCGGGACCGGTCACTTTGGCACTCTTTGGGGGAGGCCTATGTCCAGCAGTGGACGTCTTTCGGCTGATATGATGATGATGATGAATATATTTTCTGAGTTAAATAACCAACAGCGACTTGAATCTGTAGATAACACCCATTCAAGGGCAAGCAACGCTACTTGCAGCATTTTTCCGCTTTGTAGCGGAAACCTCACGTAGAGGCATGACTCATATGTGAGTTACTGGGATTAAATGGGAAAACCCATTCAAGTTAGTAGCGCTACGCTGTAACCCGTAGCAGCTTAATTAATGTCCATATGTAGCGAAAAGCATTCGAACGGTTTAACGCATGTCAGTCGTAATTGGCCCTGATCAAAAAAAAAAAAAAAACAAAATAACTTTATTGAGTAAATTAATGTAACAACGCTGCTTACATGTTATAATTATATCAAAGTGACTTAAGGAGTCACATTTTTTTTTTTATGTTAAATAACTTCTTGCTTGATTTTTATTTTATTTTATAAGAGACTGTCCAGTGATTGACCCCTGTTGTCTAATCTAAGAAAATCGTTCGTAAGAAAGCGACAAAACACATTTTATTTATCAGAGGCCTTTAGAGGAAGTTATGAATAATGGGGTTAATCTTCTTACAAATAAAATATGGGTACCTTCCTGATGTAGGTATGTGAAATGTTAATTCATAGCTTGGTATGTTCGTATATTATATAACCAAAGGAACTGCTAATCCGATTGAAAAAAAAAACATCATTATAAATACGCTTTATTTTGTTCATGAAAGATCGACAAAAAAACAATGGACTTCGTAATATTCCTGCCTATACAATAAACGCAAAGATGGATAATTAAAAAAAATGCTATTATCCTTAATTACTTGAATACTAGCTGCCCACGCGGCTTCGTTCGCGTATTTCATAGAATGCAGGCAAACCACCCAGGAAATCCATTTTGTAACACGCAGGTGAAATAATTTTTTAACTAGCTTCTGCCCGCGACTCCGTCCGCTTGGAAGTTGTTTATATCGTAGCTCCATACAAGCTTGCATCCCGCACTTTACCCTCTTAGGGGATGATTTCCGGGATAAAAACTATTCTATGTCCTTCTTTGGGACTCAAACTATCTCTCGACCAAATTTTATCTAAATCGGTTAAGCGGTTTAAGCGTGAATTAAAGTATGGATAGTACAGATAAAATAAATATTCATAAACTACAAGTGAAGTAAGCAAGCCACCAAAGAGCTACACAAATGTGTGTTGAGTGTTAATTTGTGTACAGTCGGAGCGTTCTGTTCCTACAACTTGGTTGCCCAATTAAATTCAGACACACTGTACTAAAAACGGCAAAAGAAAACCTCTTTAGGAAACTAATCTAATCCCAAAAAATCTAGTTTGCCCTCCTGGTTGGCAGGTCAGATGACAGTTGTTTTCGTAAAACTAGTGCCTACGCCAAATCTTGGGATAAGATTAGATGGGTGCTTCAGAAGGAGGCGGTACGAATTCACCTACTCCAAGAGCAACGCCCGTGGGTTTATCCCCCCTGGTACAGGTCGCGGGAGTCGGCTGGGTGCGGGTGGCGCAGGACCGGTCATTGTGGGTAAGTAATACGAGGTATAATAACTTATCATATAGCGGTCATAATATATACGCTCACTGTGTATAAGCTTGTTTAGTACAACGTTCATTGCACATAATGAGCGAAAGGTATAATGTCATAATATATATTTTCGTAAAGTATAACGTACTTTAGATATAATATCAATTGATATATCGATTACAGCGTATACTATTCATAACACATAAGGAATTGAAAGATTGAAATTAAATATTTTTTTGAAATCAATCACGCCAATTATTTTAGCCTCACCTAACCGCCAGCGTGTCGACTTCCTCCCGCTTTGCGGGGTGTCTATTTCCGCTAGATAACCCTAACCTAACCTACAAATAATACCATTGTTAAGAGTATTTTTTGTTTTTTTTTTACTGCGGGGGACTTCGCCTCCCGAGGCCCTTTTGTGATTGGCACCCCCCCCTTCCCCCCTTTTTCTAGCTGCCTTAACCTCATTTTCTGTATTATAATCCTTATACGAAAATATACCATGTGTTATGAACTTATGATCGTTATACGTTATGTATGTTATATGAAATGAAATTAGTCAATTTGAGTATTATAGAAAAAACGTTATATACTATGAATATTATGTCAATTAACCGTATTCCTTGTAAAAGTATTGGTTTTGTTGTTATAGCTAACATTCATTATATCTTGTGAACGTTATTAATATGAAATTATATATATTGTTGTTATATCTCATGGGACGCACCCCATTGTGGCACTCTTTGGGGGAGGCCTATGTCCAGCAGTGGACGTTTTTCGGCTGATATGACGATGAGGATGAGCATTTCTGAGCATATTAGAGAAATATATTCGTTACCCTTACCACCCGTGTGTCACTCATTAGAACCAAGAAACTTTTTTGATCTAAAGAAGATTGAAGGCCGCGTTCACGCAGAGGTACGTTCGCGAATCGTGTCCCGGGAATTTACGAATCCACGGGTACCTAGGTACGGGTGCGCAAGTGCAACGCGACCACATGTGGTTCCTAATATATTTATTTACTGTAGCAAAACCAATTTATGACAAAATTGCGGAAAAACCGGCACTCTTCAATCTTGCAGTTGCTTGTATAAAATGATTACATTTTAATATTCCGAAGGTAAAACATTTAAACATAATTTTATGTCATATAAATGTTAATGTATTTTAATTTAAATATTAACTGGGCGACATTAATTGATGACATTGAGTTGACTTTAAATAGTTTTGTTATTTAATTTAATAGGTATCTAAATTATAAAATGTTATTCATAAAAATGCTACCGGACGGACAAGTTTTTGAATAAATTATTAACTAACCATTTACTGTACCTATGAGCTGTAAATACTTGTAGAACACGAGGTTCATAGGATTACGCCAGATAATTTAATTTAATTTATATATAATTAAAGCAGACCGTGAAATTATAATAAAACCAAACACCAGTGTCACCCACGTGGTAACCTCTGCCCTTAATACCATTAATATAAAACGAAAGCCAAACCGAATTAATTCAAGACTACATATTAGTATAACCATTGACACTAAAAATGTCCCTTGTTAGAGGAAGTTTTCAAAGCAACTACGTCTCTACATCAGCTGTTATAAAGCTTACATTTATTTTCCTTAAAGCTGATGCATTGACCTTATGTATATTGAGTTGAAGGTGTTATAATTTAAACCAAAAATTGCTTAAACTGAAAGTGATAGAGGTGAGTTTTGAGTGACAGTGAGGGCTTGAGAAACGAATGTTAACTAAATGAAATATTTTGTTTACGTGCAATGCAATCGGTTTTACTTGGTCGTTAAAAAACTTATGGGGAATTAGTTTCTTTAATGTTTCATAATCATAATCTACCAGTTTCACAATTAGATAGATTGGTTAAAACTACTTACTTCGCAAATTGCGATCCGTTGGTGAACTTCAATCTGTATGACTAACTACGGAATAAAATATTTTCTTTCATTACAATTCTCCTTGAGTTGCTGTCAGTCATCGGAACAGCGCATTCGAAAACAACCACTCCGACTCGAGCAATTTTAAGAAATTAATAAGTTGACAATAGAACGCGGCACTCTAACTCATTGCTCAACTTTTACAATTACACTGAGCGATGTTAGACGGCCGTTGAGTTGAGGGTTAGGCTGGCTGCACGCTGGAAAATTAGAAAAGTATATATAAAAGGTTGATAAAACATGCAATTTGTTGCTCGATAATCTCTCTCCTCCATATGCTACGGACTTAGGGAGTTACTTACCATCAGGCAGATCGTGTGCTTATTTACCACCGTCGTGGTTAAAAAAGAAATATACATAGGGAAAGTGCCGAGAAGAACCACATAAATCAACTCACATTAAAACCGAAGTTTGCCTCGAAAATATACCAAAGTATCTCTCTACCTCATACCTCATCATATGAGCCGAAAGACGTCTACGGCTAGACATAGGCCTCCCCCAGAGAGTGACTGGTTCTGCGCCACCCGCATCCAGCTGACTCCCGCGAGCTTTACCAGGTCATCAGTCCACCCTGTGGGTAGGCCACGCCGCATCTTCCGGTACCTGGACGCCACTCGAGAACTTTTCCGTCCCGGCCATCGGTTATGCGTGCTGTCTCATAACTGATGATAACTGAACGAATTCACTAATATTTAGTTCCTGATTTGATCTATATACGGAGTGCCAGTTTTGTCTGAACTAGTTAGTTAGTTAGTTTTACTGGGCTTTTTTCCGCAAGTCGACATCCAGTGCCTATTTTGCGTGAAATGGTGAGGTAGCGCTACTCTAACCACCCTAGCTCCTCTACAAAGTTGGTGGAGTGCCTTTGTGTTCCTGACTGCATTCCGTGGTGTGTCTGGAGACCCTTGGTGCTTTTTCCTGAATACTTCTACCTGCTTCTTCTGAACTAATATATTATGTTGAAAGGAGTAATCGACAAGCAAAATATATATCTTGCTCTAGCTTTATTACTTACTGGCTTCGGCCCGCGACTTCGTCTGCGTGGACCCGGAATAAAACTATTATATATTTTAATTCTGGCTATAAACTATCTTCATACAACATTTCATACAAATCGGTTGAGCCGTTTAAGAGTGATTGAGTAACAAACATACAAACATCAAAACATCTAAACTTTCGCATTTATAATATTAGTAGGATGGTAGGACTAGCTGCCGGCGTCGCTTCACCCGAAAAAACGCAGGCAAATCCGCGTGATTAAATATAGCCTATGTCCATCTAGAAAGTCCATTGAGAGTGGTTCTGGAAATAACGCTCTTCTTACAAACTTACAAAGCTACCATCTTATTATCTCTTCTTCACAATATTAGAATACCTACTATATTGCGACACATCCGAAACGTCGGGAGACCTCTGCTAGATAAATAAATAAGATAATTGTATGCGATTAAGTCCCGTTTAGTAACAATAATGTGTAAGTGTTGTGAACGTTTAAATCAATATATAGAATAGGTACACTTATATATATTATAAGAAAGCAAAGTATATTATATATTAATTATATAGAATATACTTTTATGAAGTTAGTTAGACTTGTGTATAGACAGCCTAACTATTGGTGCCTGGAGAGCGAACACTGCTAATGAAGTCATTGAATACAATCCAGCTTCACAAACCTTACTAACCTCGTTACACAAATCCGGTATAACTCTGACCTTCAGTCACGCACAGCTGTTATGAACCTACGGATCAATTTATGCTAGGCAATAATCCGGTACAAAATAGTTCGTGAAGACGCCATTATTAACTAAGTAACTGAAGGCTTCAGATTCAAAGGCTATGTCAGCTCAATATGCTGTACTCTTCGCTCAAACACGGAATCTTGCAAAATTCGGTATAAACCAAAGATTATTGAGAAGTAATCTTTGGTATAAACAGAGGTTATGGGCGACCCTAGATACATACAATGTTTTACATTTTCGTAAATTAATCTTGTTCGTAAATTAAGCCTCAATTGCTTTTGTTTTGGAACGTCTTGGTGACCGCACTGTAAGTTTGCCTGAATAAATGAAATGAAATGAGTATATTAGTAAAAATGTATATGCGTTATAATTATTACGAGTGATTTCCCATCATGACATTAAATGTTATGACTAACTAATCAGGTGACTACAAAATATTATGACCTGCAAAAAAGACCTTGCAACAATTATTATATGCTTGCCTTTAACATTATGTAATGACATACCATCTAGACATTGAATGTTATGACTACCCAAGTTTATGACTAATAACAATGATGACCTGCAGAAATCGGAACTCCGATTTATATTGTTTAATTTGATGACTTAATAATATGCCCAAAAAAATGATAGAAAACGTTAAGGACTGAAAAAATCGGAAGTTTATGCGAAACAATAGAGACCCGTTGGTCGCGTACAACATTGGTCGGCGCACTAGCGAACTTTAATGAACTTGTTCCGTGCGATTAAATACCATATTTAGAGCGGGGTATTTCCACTCTGTTACCGCCAATCTAGTGTGGGTACCTACCAACACTGGATTCACTATCGTTTATATCATAATTTCATACAAACTTTGTCTCCCCTTTTCACCCCTGTTAGGTGATGAAATTTGGGATAAAAACTAGGCGTATAGGTCACAGGTCCCAGTAAAATTGTGAACATCGTCAATGTATAATCTTACGAGAATGATTAGAAACTAACTTAAGCTAAGCGTCTGCCTATAAGCTTACGCGTGAGACTGAACTTACTCCTGACTATATTAAGTATATATAATATAGTCAGGAGTAAGTTCAGTCTGTAGATCTAGACAACGAATCTTAAAATCAATTATCCTTAGGCTACGGTATATGTTTACCATCAGGCAGACCGCATGCTTGTTTGCCATCGTCGTAGTACTATGTACCTTATTATAGGCTGCTATATGTATCACGTTTCAAATGCGGCGAGATGAGAGGCCCATAATCAAATATACTATAAAATTGATGGCCTAGGCCTGCAATCATAGATGAATCATCTTATTATATATGAGGCCTGCAAAGTGATCTTCCTTTGTTTTAACATCAATTGGTGACGCAACATCATGGCGTTAAGCCATTAAAAAAAACTTGAGGATTTTTTAATTTCATTGCATGTTTCAGAAAAGCACTATACATACCTCGGCTGGAAGGATTGCATGCCTCGTACTGTTATATCTCGTCTATATGATGAGAGATAGATAATAGTACAATATGACATTCGTCAGGTAACCCCTATTTCCCGGCATATGTAGTAATGTACTATTAAAGCGTCCTACTTCTATTTACTCGATCACAAAACAATTAGGTAAGCAACGCAATGAAAAGGAATGCATCTAACGCCACATTGATACATTAGACGTGTTAATATAAACATAACTCACACAAAACTATGTAAATTCACATGATTTAGTACCACCGTTCCAACAGTATCAAGTTTCACATAAAGAAAACACCATCAAACACACCGCTTTAGACACTGTCACCACGCTGCCATCCAAATAATCTAATGTTTTATTTATACAGCGTATAATTAAATGAATTCACTGCAATTAAATAAACAGAAAGTGAGTTTTATAGGAATCACGCGAACCGAATCGAATGGCAACATCGATTCGATTTGAGTATTTCCGCTATTGCTATGCAAAAGTCAAATCGATAATCGATATGAACGATAAACTGTTGACGCATTCGGGCTTTGGCTGCATTCCTAAGAAATGACCGTGATGAATGAAATTACGGCGAGTTTTTTTATAAAACAAACGAGACATTAGCGTAAATGTCGGGTGGATAATATTTAGATTTAGTGCACAAACTTACGTTAGCTACAAGAGACATTTCTATAATACACCATCAATTACACACTTATTATTACAAATTATTCTTAAAAAAGCTGTCCTGTCCGTATTGAAAAAAAAAATGGCTCCTCTACATGATGGCTCATCCTAATGGCCCACTAGGATGGGCCAGCGTGTAGAGAGGGTAGTGGCGTCAGATGGCTTATGGCGCAGCGATGTCTTTCTCCGTCTAACGCATAGTTGCGTCCTGTACGATGGGTCGTGATGGCCCACTGTATAGAGCAGGCTTTAAGAAATCAGAACTGTTATTGAATATAGGTATTATTTTTAAACTACAATATTGTAATTAAGCCAATCAACTTGCTCTCTTGGGTCACTTTTAAAACAGTGATTTCATGGCTCAAATGTTGTTTTGTTGGCATTTTATATGGGTCGTCTTCTAAGAATGTTAGAAGTCCGTGTTGTTAAGCTAATTAAGCGCTTCTAAGCTTGTTAGAAGTTCAAGCTGTCACCATTTTTCTAAGAAACTTTCTTTTTGCTATTTGACATATTAGTTTCAATTATTTATTTATCTGGTAATAGTAGGTATTAAGAGTTGACATTATTAAATCTTTTAAGTTAAGGTTATTGATAAGTACCACTGGTACTGCAATTGCTAATTGTATTATTCATTATTATTTTTTACATGATTATTTATTTTATTTTATTTTAAATGTTATTTTATTGCGATTAATAGTACCTGTATGACCGTATTGTTATTTTTCATTATTATTTATTTACTCATAAATTTATATGTTTTCCATTGTGTATAATCATATAGTAAATTGCTTAATTATGTAAGCGATCGCTATATGAAGAGTAATATAAGATAACCTGTACTTATGTGAAACTTATATAATGAGGTTTAATAAACTAAAACTAAACTAAAACTTGTCTCCTGGCTAACCAAAAAAACATTAGTTACTTGACGACGCGGCCGACTATTATACAAAGTTACCATAGTTTATTCATATTTAGTACAGTTATCGCCTTGGTAAGTAAAAATAGACCCATCCTTGATCTACGTATTATAGGTAGATTTTACATTAAAATACTCACACAAATAATTTAAGTCAACTTTGAAATTATAATTTATAACGCGTAGGTGCTGTAGACACTAGAATTATTTTAAACTATGCTAATAACACTAACCGTTTTAATATAGTTTAATACTTTTTGTCGAGGCTCTATTAAATCAGCCGACTAACAAGAACCCTTGTTCCGAACTGGCTTAAACTGCGCTTTTATGCTAATTCAACTATTTTAATGCATTATTACCGGCCTGTTATAGTTGTTAAATACGTATAACTATAAATTAAAATATTCTATTATGGAAGTTGACGAGCTTATAAATACTTTTAAGTTCCTGACCGAGCTACTAAATGCTGAGAGTTAGATCGAGATAGGAATATGAATGACCGTGGAATTCATATCCCCGTCTCGCTCTATTTTTATGGCTTGCGGGACGATTGAAGCCCACCACGCAGGGCAGTCCTTGGTCCTGAGTTTAACAATTACACTGCAACGTTCACATAGCCTACGTCAGGGATAATGTAAAGAGTCTCGCTATAAAATCGTTAGTACTATTCAGTACTAAACATATTAATGTTAAGGATTATATTTCGAAAATCTCGCATAGGTATATCAATATACTAACACTGTTACCGTCTAATGTTAGGGCGGGTTACACCTACGAATACAGATCGATCAACGATTATTATGGCGCCGGCAACTGTCATCTCCTAGAAATATGTCAAACTCTACATACATTTAGATTTTAACGAACACCGCTTAGGATTACAGACGGTTCGGTGCAACCCACATAGTATTTAAGTCTAATCTTTAGTTTAACTTGTATCTACTTACAATTAAATGTTTTTTTATTTATTTATACAACGACGGTGGCAAACAAGCTTAAGGCCCGCCTGATGGTAAGCGGACACCGCAGCCTATAGACGCATGCAACTCAGGAGTAATATGGGCGTTGCCGACCCTTGATATGTTTGAGGATTCACGGGATGTGGTATTAAATAAAGCTTTAGAAACCCTCTCATCAAAGGCTAGAAAAATCGCGAAAACGAATATTATCTCAACTTCTAGTGGTCCAATCTCCTCGATAAAACTTCGTTATTTTTTCATCAAAAACCTATAATTAAACTTTGCTTTGACTTACCTATTTTTGCGGACCCTTTTTAATTTGCATACACGTGTAAACTTCAGTCCCAATAGGCAATTTAAAAGAAAAGGAGCTATAAAAAGTATTGGAAGCAATTAAACTTGGAAGTAGAGATGGCCGATATCCGAATATTTGAAGTAGACTGATGCAAGTTGCGACCGACGAGGAAGATAAATAGTTATTCAATTCGAGTGTATTATGAAATTTATTTTGAAACCAGCCAAACGAATGATTTCCGAATAACCTACTGGTAGTTAGTTCAAATTCCAATATTGTACTAATATTTATACGGTTTAACTTTACTGCATTTATGGATTTTTGCATACCTAAAACTATGTAGTGTTGTGTGATTGCCAAGTTACAACAATTTATTTAGCAAGCAACTAAAGATTAATAACAATGCCTGAGACTTGGCTCCACGAAATATCTCACAACTTATGACGGTGGAAGAGTTTCGAGACTTGACGTCTTTTTTACATGGAATGTTTTTTATGGGATCTCACTTCTTTTTGTAGGTTAATGTGTTATCTATACATACAAACTATGAATGCAGCCCCATTCTTGCTTTTTAATTTTTTGAGCCATTCACTGCAAATGTGAGTCTATATATTTGTATCGGATTACAAAGTAATGTATGCAGTTGCTGTATCTAGAAAACTGGACTGAAATTGCAAAATATTATAAGTTTCCTTTGATTTATACACTAAACACTAATTGTATTCTAAATTTGAAGCTTCTATGACTGCTAGAAGTGCCTTCGACTTTTGATGATCGGTGAGTCAGTCAGTGAGTGACAAAGTTAAGAAACTTTGACTAGTTATATTTCTTAAAGATACTGGTTCAAATTGAATGAAAATTAAAATATATCGTGTTTATACAAGGAGTGCTTGGTTACTGAAAATTCAGGCTTCTAGTTTTATCCACAACGAAGTTATAGGGGGGTCCAAAATGGCCTGAACTGCTTCGAGAAAAGGATGGTACGGCCGTGCCGCTGTATTGCTCGACTTGGCGGGGGCACTGCCGTGCCCCCAGATTAATTGCTATAGTGGTCTGCCTATCATTATCATCCTATATGCGTCCCACACCTACTTGTGCACAGTCATTATGAACGAGAAGAAACGAGCAGGTGCCTATTCCTTTTGAAAATACAGGCTTGAGTATACATTGTCTAACCACCCTCAAATGTCGTAGTTAAGTGGGATATATGATAGCCAATTTAATCATGGTCCATGCAACATTACTAACAAGAAAAAGGTTCTATGTCTATACTAGACGGATGGGTTTTCTAACCCTTTGACTGACTGACACTCCGATATTGATCGGATCGAACACGATACAGGGCACATTAACCTTTTATTCGTTCGATAAGATAGACACTTCCTGGTAACAGGGTATAAATATTTTACGAGGAAACATTAAGGACTACTTTTACGGTGATTGCTATTTTTTGGGCGTCAAACAACCATGGATTTAAGTGGGTTCCTATTACAACAAAAATGTAGGGGAAGAATCTCATATATCATCCCACCAGCTTCTGCCCGCGACTCCGTTCGCGCTCGTAGCTCCATACAAACGTTCACCCTCCATCTCACCCCCTTAGGGCATTTCCGGCATTTCATTTCATTTAAAACTACCTTATGTCCTTCTGTCTATCTGTATGTTACCTCTTCACGCTGAAACCGCTGAACCAATTGAAATGATATTTGGTACGGAGATAGTTTGAATCCCGGAGAAGGACATAGGATAGTTTTATCCCCGAAATCATCCCCTAAGGGGGTGAAATGGGGGGATGAAAGTTTGTATGGAGCTGCGATATAAACGAGTTCCACGCGGACGGAGTCGCGGGCAGAAGCTGGTAGAATATAATATTATGTGCGATAGGGATAGGGACACATGAACGAACGACGTTGGCATTTCGCGGTAGCCTTCTCAAACGTAACCTTCTATGATGTATAAATGTGTTCCATGCACCAATCCGACTAGCTACGTAAATGATTTGCCAGGTAAACTGGAGCCAATGTTGGATCAACTCGCCAATGCCGGCCGCTCGTAAAATACCCAATTTGTCAAAGGTGCCATAAAAAACATAATTTGTGCGTAAAGCCAGCGGGGCGCGAGTAAAAATCATATTTTGAGTCAGCGTTGAGATACTACTATATAGTGATGATGATATTATGAATAACAAGCTGACCACGCGCCTTCGCCTGCGTATTGCAAATAACGCTGCCAAATCCGCGGGATAAAATATAGCCTACGTTCAACTAGACAGTCCATATACACAGGTTAAATATTTTTTCAAATCGGATAACTGGTTCCCGTGCAATTACTGGAAGTGGAACTGAAAAAAAAGCATTTCTGCGTTTCCCTTTTGGGAATAAAGCCATCCGTTTATCAATGTAATACAGGACATTTTTAACCCTTTCAACCTTGCATTCACCTTTGCCAATATTTACACTTTTGAAATCTACGCGGTTCCATTCGGCCGTACAAATAAATGCTCTATCGGCTTAGTCTTACATTGTTGTCAGATTGGTTTTTTCCTCCCTCGGTACATTCAATATATTTTCACTGTGTCAATTTACATTCAAGTGGCCAAATATTGATTGGCCTTACGGCTAGGCCAGAAATTCAACAGCGGTGGGCTATACCTGGAAACGCGTATGCCACACCGCTACCAATGCCGCCGCCACCCGAACTACTTCTTTGTGGCGTAATGCCCATGTCATCCCTCTGCCAAAAGTGTCTAACCCCAGCTTACTAAAAGATTTTCGTCCCATTTCTATTCTGCCTTTCCTCTCTAAGGTCTTAGAAGCAGTGGTTCACAAACAGCTGTCAGCCCACATCCACTCTAACCACGTCCTCTCTCAGTATCAATCGGGCTTTCGCCCTGGTCACAGTACAACAACGACATTGCTTAATATCGTTGAAGATGTGAGGCAGGGTATGGAATCCTCTCAACTAACAGTATTGGTTTTGATAGATTTTTCCAACGCATTTAATGCGGTTAACCACGACCTCTTATTAGCTTCACTTAACCACTTAAATATTTCGTCATCGGCGGCCAAGTGGTTTACTTCCTACCTTCATGATCGCCGTCAGATGGTTCGTGTCGATCGTTCCGTCTCTGATTGGTCTGATCTTACTTCTGGTGTTCCACAGGGCGGTATTCTTTCTCCACTGTTTTTTTCCGTATTTTTTAACTCAATCACGTCCCACATTGTATGCTCTCACCATCTGTACGCGGACGATCTACAACTATACACCAGGGCAACTACCAGCGGACTAAATAGTGCTATTGACAGTATTAATGATGACTTGTGCCGCATTTCCGTTTGGTCGCGCAGTTTCGGTGTGGCTGTGAACCCGACCAAAAGCCAGGCTATTGTGCTCGGGAGCCCCCGTTTACTTTCTTCAGTTGACCTGAAACAGGCAACTCCAATTTTCTTTGAAGACGTCCCAATCCCGCTTTCATCACAAGTGAGAAACCTGGGGCTGATTTTTGCCTGTGGTCTGACGTGGGAACCGCAGGTGTCTGATGTTTGTCGCAAAGTGACCAACACATTAAGAGCCCTCTACCGATTTAAGAATTTCCTCCCAGTTAGCATCAAGACCCTCCTTGTTCAAGCTCTAGTCTTACCAACCATCGATTATGCTGACGTGTGTTACTCCAATATAACACAGGCTCTGCTAAGTAAGCTGGATCGTCTTTTGAATAACTGCATCCGATTTATTTTTGGACTTCGCAAGTATGACCATATATCCGCTTTTCGCCGTCGACTAAACTGGCTCCCCATTCGTGAACGCAGGTCATTACGAGTCCTTTGCACACTTTATTCCCTTCTATTCGACCCTGCCGCGCCAGAATATCTCAGGTCCAAATTTATTTTTGTTCCTGCTCGACCCGGAGGCGTACTCCGCAGTTCCCGTAGCCTAAAGCTGTCTGTTCTCCCTCACCGGTCCGGTTTTATGTCTGGTTCTTTTACCGTTCAGGCAATTCGACTCTGGAATGCTCTTCCGCTAACTATTCGTCAAGCACAAAGCAAATTGACTTTCAAGCGCAAGTTACGCAAGTATCTTTCTGATAAGCGCGTAGGATAGTTGTCAACATAGTATTTTTCACTAGGTACAAAAGGTAGTAATATGTATATATATTAGTGTATTGTTCGTACCTGACTGTACTTCCGTTCACCACGACAACACTTCACTTTAACTTTACTCACTATTGCACTTCACTGTATTTCACTTTATTATACCCGGTTGTATTTACTTGGTTTTGGTTACTGATTTGAGCTTGAAGGCGACTTGACCCCATGATTTCAGGAAAAATCTCGTTAGCGTGTTTCTACTAAGGATATCGCCATCTAGCGGCTAATTAATGAACTAATTTTGATATGTACATAATTCTTTTAATGTTCCTTGGCGACGTGTGGCGTATCGTATATGTCACTTAAATGTTGCTACTAGTAACGCCATCTATTCGATTTTAATAGGTTCTATAAATCTCAACATCCTCCGCCGCCAAGGAAGTATTCCTTGCTCTAGTTGGAAAGTCTACACAGCTTGGTAATCGATCGTTGTGTGATCCCAAAAGCTGTGCGGATGTCGTACATACGAGTCAATCCATCAGTGCCAGTGTATTTCTTAAGTACTCTACCGACTCTCCAGTTCGCTGGTGGGTATCTAGGATCTTTGATTAATACCAATTCATCAAGTTCCAAATCCTTTTGTGTTGTATTCCATTTTGGACGTAATTGTAAGCGAGAAAGATATTCTGCTTGCCATTTCTTCCAAAAATCTCCTAGCATGCGTTGAGTCAATTGCCATCTCGATAAGCTTGATATTGTACTCTGTTCATAACTACGATCTGGTAAGCTGATTAAGGGTTCGCCAACCAGAAAGTGAGCTGGTGACAAATAGTCTACATTATCACCCAATGGAGCCAATGGGCGTGAATTAAGACACGCTTCTATCTGCGTCAGTACGGTGTACATCTCTTCAAATGTTAGTGTTGAATCTTTCATTATCCTTTTCAGATGGTATTTTGTCGATTTTACACCGGCCTCCCATAATCCTCCAAAGTTTGGTGCTCCAGGGGGAATATATCTCCATCGAGTACCTTTGTCATCTAAATTCTTGAGTAGTTCCTCTGGGATTTCGTTGCGACCTTGCTGCCACATCTTTAACAATTCTTTTTCAGCTGCAACGAATGTAGTACCATGATCACTCCAAAGCTCCTTGCAATGCCCTCGCCTGGAGATGAATCTCTTGAAAGCAGCGATAAACGCATCAGTGGTCATATCGCTGACTAATTCAAGGTGTATGGCTTTAGTAGACATACATATAAATAACGCAATATACGCCTTGAATGTTTTAGCTCCGCGGCCTTTACTCATTCTGCATGTGATGGGGCCAGCGAAGTCAACACCGCTTACTAAAAAGGGGCGTGAAGGCTTTACTCGAACTTCCGGTAAGTTTCCCATCAATTGAGTGCTGGCTTTGGCATTATATCTTGCACACGTAACACATTTTTTATAAAAATGTTTAATTGTTGAACCTCCTTTAATAATCCAGTATTTGCTCCTCAAATATGGTGTCATCAGATGAGGTCCTCCATGAAGAGTGTTTTTATGAGCATCATCTAACAAAACAGGTAAGAGTGCGTTATCTTTTGTTATAAGTATTGGATGCTTTTGTTCTATACTCAAATCTGCGTATTTCAGTCTTCCGCCTAATCTCAGAAGTCCTTTATCATCTAGATAAGGTGTGAAGGGTAGTAGGCGACTGCTTTTCTTAATTGTCTTTCCATTCTTCAGGGCTTTCATCTCATCAGGGAATTCTATCTCCTGTGACATCTTCAAACATAAAGTAAGTGCTTCATCTTTTTCTTCACAGGTTATATGCTTAGTAAACTTTTTCTTTTTTCGGAACCTTCAGCCATCTTCTACAATATGCTACTACATCCACAAGTTTCTGCAGGGACGAGTATTTCTTCAAAAAGGTAAGTTTTTCAGTGTCCAAGTCCAGAAATGTTGTTTTACATTTTACTTGCAACCGTTTCTCAAGATCTGTTTCAGGTACGGAGTCTCCCGGTACGGTGAAGTTAGGTTGGTGTAAGAAATCCGGACCACTGAACCATAGCTGATGTTGTTTCAGCTTGCTAGGAAACAGACCTCTAGAAGCTGGATCTGCTGGGTTCTCCTTTGTATTGACATATAACCAGTGAGTGTCTAAGTTGCTTCTAATATCTAAAACTCTGTTCTTCACATAAGGTGTCCACCTGTTCGGATCTCCTCTTAACCACGCCAGAACCACCTTTGAATCCACCCACGCATATGTCTGTTGTATCTCTATGTTTAAAACATTCATGACATGTTTCATCAGTTTGCTCAGCAAAAAAGCACCGCATAACTCCAGGCGTGGCAGAGATAGTGGTTTGACAACTGGTGGTACCTTAGTTTTCGCCGTTATTAAAGACACTCGACATTGTGATCCATCTTTGTTCACCACTCTTATGTAGACTACTGCAGCATATCCTGTCGGAAATGCGTCAGAGAATCCATGTAGCTCGATCGCTGAATTTCTACTGGCACCAGTCCACCGTGGAAGTTGTATATCTGACAACGCAGGTAAATCATCTTGGAATTGGACCCATTCTTCCTTCAGATCTGCTGGTAACTCTTCATCCCAATCTAGTTTCTCTAGCCATAATTTCTGCACGAACCTCTTTGCTGTCATGATAGCTGGTGCTAACCATCCCAACGGATCGAAAAGAGAAGCGATCTGAGCGAGTACATTTCTCTTAGTGACAGGTTTGACATTCTCAGTGTCAATTCCCTTTTGTGTAACTTTCAGGTTGTCTTTGTCTACGTTCCAAATTATACCTAGTGTCTTTATATGACTCTTTCTGTTCATATCTAAGGTAGTTGAGTTTTCTCTCTTTGCAGGTTGTATGACAGACATGAATTCTTCGCTGTTAGAAGCCCACTTTTGTAATTCTAAGCCTCTTTTGCTCATAACATGTTGGAGCTGCTCGTGTGCTTCTAATGCAGACTTTACATCGTCAAATCCCGTAAGTACATCGTCCATGTAGAAGTCTCTATTAATGATTTCAGATGCTGTAGGAAATGCTTCTCTTTCTTCTTTGGCCAGCTGTTTTAAGGTTCTAATCGCCAAATACGGGGCTGAGGCTGTACCAAATGTGACCGTAAGCATTCTGAAATCTTGAATTTCTTCATTTGGATCGAATCTGTACACAATTCTTTGATAGTCAGTGTCTATCTCTCGCACTTTAATCTGACGATACATCTTGACGATGTCTGCGACAAAGCATATCTTGTGTTGTCTCCATCTCATGATGACGTCTCTTAACTCCTCCAGTAGAGTTGGGCCAACTAGTAATTCATCATTGAGTGATACTCCATTACTTCCTTTACAGGATGCATCGAATACGACTCGTACCTTTGTTGTTTCTCTATCCTCACGTACTACTGCATGATGCGGCAGGTAAACTGTCTTCATATCTCCATTAGGTTTATCCACCCGTTCCATGTGACTCAAGGTAAGGTACTCTTTGATAATATTGTCATACTCTGTTTTCAATTTGCTGTTGTGTGCTAGCTTCCTCTCAAGACATTCTAGTCTTTTCACAGCAATTGTGCGGGAGTGTTCGGGTAGAATCGGTGTATCTCGTACGAATGGTAGTCCCACTATGAATCTTCCATCCTTGTCTCTAGCTAGTGTCTTCTCGTAAATCTCTTCCGCTCTTATCTCGAGTGGCGTCAGAGTGTGTTTGCTCTCAATTTCTAGCGTGTCCGATTCCCAAAATCTTTGCAGCATGTTGTCTAGTCTTACATTTAAATGCATGCTAACAATTCTTCCACTTTTCCCGTACTCTGTGGGTGCTCCTCCTGATATTATCCAACCGAATAATGTCTGTTGCGCTAACGGAGATCCTGGTTCGCCCTTGATGACGCCGCTCATAAGTATGTCAGTATAGACGTTAACACCAAGTAGCAGATCTATTTTTCCAGGATTGTGGTAAGTAGGATCAGCTAGTTCCAATCCGTGTAGTTGAGTCCATTGTTTTACATCAATCTTCGTGACAGGTATGATTTCAGTGACTTGTTTTAACACGTAGGCGGTGCATTTCATCTTGTAGTTGTCGTTTATTCTCGATACGACTTCTATCTCCGCCGCGTGCTTAATTGGAGTCGACATTTTTCCAACACCTGTAACTTGGCCATCCACATTTGTTTTCTTGAGTTGTAGTTTTCGTGCTGTTTCTTCTGTTATGAAGGACTCTTGAGAACAAGGATCTATAAGGGCTCGAACTACTTGCGCTCCTCTACTCGTCGTAATATTCACTAGTGCTGTAGCTAAAAGAGTAACCTGGCTTTGTGATGCACAGTGAGATATTATCTTTATCGGTGGTGTAGTTTGTTCTTTGTTTTCATTCTCGTTGTTTTCTTCTCGTAATACCGGGTACGATTTCGTAACGTGCAATAATGTGTGATGCTTCCTCTTGCAACGCAGGCATGAAGTATTGCGCTTGCAAAATCTAACAGCATGTCCAGATCGTAAGCAGTTGAAGCAATGACCTCGTGTTTGTATTTCTTGGGATCGCTGTTCGGGATCCAGCTTCGTAAACTCCTTGCAGTTGAATATAAAGTGATCCTCATTACAGAAACCACATTGTTGTATAGAATCTGCAGTGCTGCTATGCGGGGCAATTGCATGGAATGCTTTGGTTTTGAGTTGTGGCTTCTCTCTTGGGTGTGCAGTTTGAATCATCTCCAGTACTCTAAACCTTCCTTCTAAGAAAGCGTTAAACCGGTTCAAAGTGGGTAATTCTTCAACAGACAATGTCTTCAAGTCTTCTTCCCATTGTTTATGTGACTCAGCATCTAACTTGTTCACTAGTAAATGGATGATGATGGGATCCCAGTTGTCGATGCTTATGTCATTGTTCTTCAGGCTATGTAGACATTCTGCTGTCGTATCTAGCAGCTTTTTGACACCTTTAGCTGATTCAACACTAAGCTTCTTTTGACCCAAAAATCTATTTAAGATTGTATTCACCACGATCCTCTTGTTATTGTATCGATTATGCAATGTCTTCCACGCCACTTCGTAGTTCTTTTCAGTAATCTGAATGTGTTTTAGTAGTTGCTCCGCTTCACCAATAAGACAACTCTTCAAGTAGTGCAGTTTCTGCACTGGGCTCAATGAACTCTGGTTATGAATGAGAGATGTGTAGAGATCCTTAAAAGTCCCCCAATCATTGTAATTTCCATTGAACTGTGGTATGTTGATCTTAGGTAGCTTCACTTCTTGGCACTGTGGTCTGATGGATTGAGCTTCCTTTCCTGTTATGTCACTTGATTGAACTTGTTCCAAAATTTCAAACATATCTGCTTTGGTGTTTAAATACTCCTCTTCTCCAATGCAGTATACATCTTTCGCAAAATATTCATGGTTCTTTCGTTGTTCGGCTGTAGCTTTCATCAATATCTCTCGATGTGTTTCTTGAAAAATCTCCCAATGTTTATCTAAGTTCTCAACTCTCACTTTCACATAAGCTTTAGTAAGTCGAGCCTTAGGGCACTTCTTGAAATTTGCAGTAGCCTTCTCAAGAGAGTTGAAGTTATCCAATTGAACTATGTATAACGAATCCATTTTGCTGTCCAATTCCAGATTATTCCTAACAAATTTCAACTCAAATTTTGCAAAATTTTCCAAGACCTTGAAACACGATTTTCTTTCTAAGTCCAAAACAACCCGGAATATTCTAAGTCTCGGAACCACAAAATTTTCACAAGTCCAAAACACCTGAATATTCTAAGTCCCAATTATTTTGAAACGACCTTACTCGAATATAGGTCCTTAGTGCAATCCAATAGAGTTTACTTTTCACTACACTATCACTCGCGTTACATTCGAAATCCGGCTCGAAGGACCAAATGTTCGTACCTGACTGTACTTCCGTTCACCACGACAACACTTCACTTTAACTTTACTCACTATTGCACTTCACTGTATTTCACTTTATTATACCCGGTTGTATTTACTTGGTTTTGGTTACTGATTTGAGCTTGAAGGCGACTTGACCCCATGATTTCAGGAAAAATCTCGTTAGCGTGTTTCTACTAAGGATATCGCCATCTAGCGGCTAATTAATGAACTAATTTTGATATGTACATAATTCTTTTAATGTTCCTTGGCGACGTGTGGCGTATCGTATATGTCACTTAAATGTTGCTACTAGTAACGCCATCTATTCGATTTTAATAGGTTCTATAAATCTCAACATGTATATTATTTTGTATATGTGTATGTTTTTTTTCGTATGTATTTGATAGAAGTTTATCTAGGATTAAGTTTTCATTTAAATTTAAATGCCTGCACCAAATGTTTCTGTTTTGCCCAATGGTTGACTGGTAGAGAATGCCTTATGGCATTAAGTCCGCCATTTGTACTATATCTTGTATTGTGCAATAAAGTTTAAATAAACTTATATATATTATATTAGTTTCTGCCCGCGACTCCATCCGCGTGGAACACGTTTATATCGTAGCTCGATACAAACTTTCTTCCCCCATTTCACCCCCTCAGGGGATGATTTCCGGTATAAAAACTATCCTGTCCTTCCCCAGGATTCAAACTATCTCCATACCAAATTTCATCTCAATCGGTTCAGCGGTTTAAGCGTGAAGAGGTAACATATAGACAGACAGACAGCCAGACAGACACACTTTCGCATTTATAATATTGGTATGGAGCGCTTAGCGTTTTGGCCCTCATTAAACTTACAAGCGTGCTTTAAAAGCGATAGGGATTTAAATACATGCTAGAATGAGAGATCTACGACATAGCGCTCATTCTAACACGTAAATACGTTCCTGTCGATATTTTAGAGCAACGCACGGCTTTTTTCCGCGCTACTATCGCGATACACTCTCTGCGGCTAGTGTCGCACGACAGTCGCGCGTTTGTATAGATCTTAAGCGCGTTGAAATGCGTTCGTGTGAATCAGGGCTTAAGGCCATATTGGTTCCAACGATGAGTTAGTGATCGGCCTATCGGCTTCCCGCTGCGTTGTCGCTGAATTATTTAAACTATTCAACAAATATTATATATAAATTTAAATGTGGCAAAGAATATGTTGAAAGAGGCGTCGTTAGCGTCATGACTGTTTTGGGAGTGTTATGCGGCCACTGGGTTTATTGATTTGATGGATCGATTAACGTTATGGATTGGTTATTTGAATATATGGAACGTGGGTAGAATTAATTAATGAAGCACAAACATTATATATTAATTGACAATTTGTGTCTAGTATGGTGAATCGACAATGTGCTACCTTTTACTCAATTATATAAATGAATTTTATTCTGCAAGAAGGCCGCAACGGCACTTTTACAAGTCAACATTCTACCAGCGTTTCTGAAAAAGAAACTCAACAGTCAGTAATTACCAAAAGCTTATTACCGACAACACAGCTAACTGATCATCCGTGCACTTTATGTGCATTGTAATAAAGTTCTATATAAATACAGGATGGTCAGCTAACTACACAGTAGCGTTTGAAAAATGATGGAGCTAAATCTAATGTACTTAAAATAATTAAACCTAAATATGAATAATAAGAAGAAAAAGGCAAATAATAGAACAGAATGGAAATTACTTCACCGCCAAGAGCCAAGCTCTTAAATATATGATGATGATGATGATGAAGAAGAAAAACAAAACATAATGCGTTGTTCCCCAAGAATACATGTCCGAAACTGTTATTCAGAAAACAATACTTAATGAGTATGGTATCACGCGATAACACATATCACAATTATTTTATTGCAAATATTAACGTCACAAGCAACTTATCAATACAACTGTGAATATCGCGACGATATTGCCATACAAAAAATGCAATTATACTCACTGTGCAATTGCTGACATTCAGTGAAATGTCATTTAGCTACAGCATGCCTTACGATATTAGGAAGATGGGGTCACAGTCACACCAGGATAACAATAAAAAAAAAAAAAAATTGGGGACAATCTTACACAAATCAATCTAGTCCCAAACTAAGCAAAGCTTGTACTATGGGTAATACTAAATGACGATATATATACTTAAATACATAGAAAACATCCATGACTCAGGAACAAATGTTCGTGATCATCACACAAATAAATGCCCTTACCGGGATTCGAACCCGGGACCTCCGGCTTCGTAGGCAGGGTCACTACCAACTAGGCTACCGAGGTCGTAGAGAGAGAAGGATGACTCAGGATTGAGACGGGTGGCGTACTCAAAGAGCATTGGCTCAGCAGTATGCGATTACGGGATGAAAATAATTATGAAATGAATGATGATTGTCCTGCTGTCCGGCTGTTTTCCTCTACACGTCACATTTCACAACCGATTCACAATGTTGTGAGAAGGTTCATTAATTAAATAGTTTTATGCAAATGTATATAAACTTTTTTTGCAAACGACTCACTTGCTAGTTTTACACTGCAGCTCCCAGAGCCCTTTAGTTAAGTATGTATTGCCAGCACGTCTATCATGCGACGGCCGCGACATACTCTCGATTTTTCTCGCACTATACCTCTTGTTCTAAGTGTTATAATAAGAAAGTGACGGATAGTGCGATAAAAATCGAGAGTTCACGCGCCGTCGCGTGACAGCCGTGCTGAAAAATGCTGATGTAAATAAACAAACATTCACTATTAAAAATGCTATTACAGTCGCCATCAAATATACCGGAGCGGCCAAAGTGCTCACAAATATCTGAACACGTCTCTAATACCTCGACAATAGAGACGTGTTCAGATATTTGTGACCACTTTGGCCGCTCCGATTTATCTGATGGCGACGTAAATGTTATTATAATATTAAGGAATATATTAATGATGTATGAGTAGATCTCAATAATGTGACTAAATTGACAATATTTGACATGTAATTTTATATTTTCTAATTGTTTCTATACACGATAAGTTAATAATTCGTACGCCAAAAGGCACGTCATAGAACTGCTACCTATTTCTACTCTTTGTCACCTATCATGACGAAATAAAGATATTTTGATGTGATATATTTTATAATTGTAACAATAGTATGTTATGCAATTGTTATATAATGTATGCTTTTTCAGTCGAGTACCACGTTTAGGCAACGAAGCGTGCTGAGTGGCCTAATTAAGGTACGAGACTTAAAAGCTAATTATATAACTTGTATACAATACTATTTCTACGAGTCAACGGAAATAATAATTTATTAAAAAAACTTGGTATCTATTGAAAATCACGAACGATCAACGAAGTGCAGCCAACCGCTTTTTTTTCAACGCGTTGATGTCTTTCTGTAAATCGAGCCTCGCGATTGGTCAAATTTCATTTTAGTTCTGTGTACAATTGAATAATAATTATTTCAATTCTCCATAGAGCATAAACTTTTGCATCAGAATAAAAGTATTCAATTGCGATGGTTTGCAAGGTTCTAATTTAATTAAAGTAATGAGCGTAAATCGTGAAAGGGAATTCTGCGAATCGCTTTTACTATTCGCTCCACGTAAATTAACATTAACTAGCATCATCACCATCATCATTATATCAGCCGAAAGACGTCCACTGCTCGGCATAGGCCTCCCCCACAGAGTGCCACAAGGACCGGTTCTCCACCACCCGCATCCAGCGGACTCCCGCGACCTTGAGTTTATTGTGATATTTGTGATACATCTTTCACTGACCGCGTGCTGTCGGGTTAGAATAGTACCATCCCCTTTCTTACTCTGGGTGTCGTAAGAGTAGTACTAAGGGAACAGGGTTGAAGTGTGTTGTGTGCGATTGGCTACCAACGTATCACTGCGATATCTCATTTTTTCGATCTTTTATACCATCTTGCTAAAAGTGGCACTGGAACGTGTATTTAATGTGCTATGCCTACCCCTTTTGGGAATGCAGGCGTGAATCTATGTATGTATCTTTCACTGAGTTTATATTCAGTTCTTCCCTCGAGCGTAATTTCTTCCTACATTTTTTTCCACGTTAATTCCTATCCCCAATCGCATAAAATTTCCCCGTATTCGACAATCTATCCTAATCACTCTTTGTCACTATCTCGATTTTGTTTTAATCGATTCGTAGGCAATCGTAAATCGTTGGGAATGAATAATCACCGCGACCCAGTTGGCTTGAAAAGCTTGTTAGCTAATGGATTTGTCTTTATTTATATTTTATTTAGATATTCCAAGGTGGAATTTGTTGGGAAAATACATTTTCCATATTGGTTTGGGACTTTTGGCTCGCCTTCGTTAAGGCATTATTGAGAAAAAGGTTTAGATGTTGATTTATTTCATAAATGGAGCTCTTTTGGTTTTTATTCCAATACTTTTGTTACGAATATTCTTGACGTACCTTAATTATTATTTCGCCCTCTTATGTAGTCCCAGAACAGAGTAATTGCTTGAAATGAGTATTTAAGAAACAACAATGCTTTCAAGAAATACACGCCATTAAAAATTTTGGTTTGTTCAGTTCATAATTATTAAGCAAAGTATAGAAAGGGTACCATTGTACTAACACGTCGAGGTTCATAACATACACACGTAATTCTAAGAATACATTCATCACGCTTGTATTCCCCAGGAGGGGTAGGCAGAGCACATAATGTCACATTTTCAGTGCTACATCATGCAAGTAGCCCTTTGGGGGCGAAAGGTTCTCGAGTGGCGACCACGTATCGAAAGGCGCGGCATGGGTAGAGCCTCCACAAGGTGTGATGACCTGCAGGTTAATCACGCAACGCATTGTACGCGCGTCAGGTAGATCTAAACGTCACTTTTAGTATGGAAAAATGACAGTTGTATTGTCCTTACGCGCGTTCGGAACGTTACGTGATTACGCCTCTGTTAAAGGTCGCAGGAGTCCGCTGGATGCGGGTGGCGCAGGACCGGACATTGTGGCACTCTTAGGGGCAGGCCTATGTCCAGCAGTGGACGTCTTTCGGCTGATATGATGACGATCTTACAAGTAGAGTTACGGATAGTGAAAATGTGACGAAAAGTATCTTAGTCAAGTCCGGAAGTCATATTACTAAGTTACAGCAGTAAGCCACGCGCTCTGATCACTGTTCCCGCGTATGGCAACACGCGCCGCTTTCAGTCGTGGCCCAGCCGTTAGGCGCAGAACAATACAATACTTCGCCCAACACAAACTTCATCAACAACAACACAACAACAACACACACAACCAACAACTTGTCCCCTATAAACAAATATATGTCTTTATACTTATTTAATTTATAATGGCTCGTTAATGAAACATTGAGCTATAAAACAGTTGATACGGGTATAACCTTACCATGACGTGGTTGTCATAACGACCTTTAATAATGTTAACTGTATCGCCGTGTCCTAAACCCACGATCCACTTACGAATTCATCCATTTATTTATTCATACGAAGATTGTAAATATTTGAATAAAAGAAAATTCACATTATTAATAATTAAAAATAGATTAGGATGTTAAATATTTATACAATTTCTTGACCTTATACTCTGTTCTTTTCTTTTGATTGATGATTACTTTTCATGCCTAATAATTGTAGCTACACCTCTTGATTAATGCTTACATTTCATGTAAGGTGCTACAATTATCATAGTGCAATGAAACCATCAGTCGGCCTCACCTCAGTAATTGAGACGCCGATCACAACCTGCCCCGATATACCGTAACTTGTTAAAGCTAACCTCACCGCTCACCCACAAATACATCTTGACGCCGAGATTCTTAGTAACTAAGCGTAGCTAGAGGTCTAGTTTCGTAAGGCATGATGGGTGGTGAGGAGCATGCGCGTGTAAAGAATAACAGCCCTGAGGTGGCATCGTCGATCAAACCAAATTGACCATTAAGAATCGTTTTCCCCACCTCGGTGTCTATTTTCATTACATACATCATATGTTCATCCATTATGTATGAGACCAAAGACGTAATAATTAGTTTTAGAGAATTATGAAGTGGTTAAAAATTGATTGACTATAATTTTCATTAAGTGTTAAGTGTTTGCATAGGAATTGGAGATTTAATTGTGATTTGATGAACTTTGGTGATTTCATCAGTGGTTTTGATTTATTTGATTATCACTCGTGAATCGTAGGATAATTATTATAAATGCAAAAGTTTAGATGTTCGGATGTTTGTTACTCAATCACGCTTAAACAGCTCTACCGATTTGGATGAAGTTTTGCACAAAGATAGTTTATAACCTGGATTAAAAATATAGTATAGTTTTTATCCCGGGTCCACGCAGACAAAGTGTTTGTTACTAAATCACTGCAAAAACGGCTAAACGGATACATACGAATTTTGGTATACATATAGTTTATAGCCCAGATTAACATATAGAATACTTTTTATCCCGGGAATCATCCCTTAAAGCGGCGAAATGGGGGGCGAAAGTTTGTACGGAGCTACAATATAAACGAGTTGCACGCGGACGAAGTCGCGGGCAGAAGCCAGTGTTGAATATAATTTGGATGTAGTAAAATCAATTTGGTAACTTGGGAATAGCAAACCTTTTTGGTATTTGAAATTACTTTGAACGGATAGAATTCGTGGAATGCTTTAGAACAGTGCCATACAAATACAACAAATACAAATAAGTAGTTTATTTCTCAAAACATACAATAATATAACAATAACACTGACTCCCGGCATTGCCTGTCCCGTTAGGGAGATAATGTACTAGAGTTGACGTACAACATTTAACGGCTACTGGCACTAAATAGTATACATTATTTAAACTTATGATTTTCTTGAGTCTTGAGTTGTATGTATGTTTTAATCCATGGAAGCAGCATTTTAAGCAGGTAGGTATAACCATGGCTTTTTTTTAAAACAAAAAGATTTGTAATCTTAATAAAAACAAAAACATTCGACTCTTAACTAACATATTTAAATCAGATTAAACCTATTCTAAAACAAGTGTGTGTATGTGTGTGTGCGTGTCTGTGGGAGCATGTATGTATGCCTAAACAAGTTTTTCTGTGTCTATAAAATACACGGTGTTTTTTTAACCGTCTTAGAGCCGAAGCCCAGTGAATATATACATTACAAAGAACTTAAAAGAGGTTTTTATTTTAAATGTATTAATATTGTATTTTTTGTATTAATATTATTTTTAATCATCCTTATGTAGATAGGTACGAACTCTAACCGGTTGAATGAACTTCGCTCCGCGCGCCATACAAGATTTTTACCTTTTATTGCTAAAAACGTAACTATTTTTTTTCACGAATGATGAGTAGGTACGCTTTGGATACTTTAAGTGGGCTTCGGCTCTAAGGCGGTTAAAAAACACGTTGTATAAACGTATCATGTGCTTTGTCGGCAGCTTCTTCGCCTCGATGACGGATAAAACCTGTTATGACGTGACAATCAAATAGTTCTTATTGTTTTTCTGTCTCCTTAGCCAGAAGACAATATGAGATATTTCTGAGAAAAAAATTACAACACAGATTTCTATCATGCTTAAGAGATCGCCCTTGAGAAAGGAGTTCAAAGTGACAAAAAAGTCGTTGGTGGATTTCAATTGGAGTTTAATAAATGACACAGGTGACGTAACCATGGAAGCTAGTGCATGGAAGTAGTAGCTTCTGAGAGACGATCACGTAACTTTTTAAACGTAATTTAGGACAACTTACTCGTAACTGTAATTTTCCCATACAAAAAGAGATTTAGATCTACCTGACGCGCGTACAATGAGTTACGTAACGCTCTATCATCATCATCATCATCATCATATCAGCCGAAAGACGTCCACTGCTGGACATAGGCCTCCCCCAAAGAGTGCCAAAGTGACCGGTCCTGCGCCACCCGCATCCAGCGGACTCCAGCAACCTTTACCAGGTCATCAGTCCACCTTGCCACGCCGCGCCTTCCGGTTTGTGGTCGCCACTCGAGAACCTTTCCGCCCCAACGGCCATCGGTTCTACGCGCTATGTGCCCCGCCCACTGCCACTTAAGTTTAGCGATTCGGAGGGCTATATCGATTACCTTGGTTCTGCTGCGGATAGCCTCATTTTTGATGCGATCACGCAGAGAAACTCCCAACATAGCCCTCAACGCTCTATAGATTAACGTTAATATTGTGATCAACATTTCTCTGCTTTCAATGACTTACTCAGCTCATTTCAAATATAAACGTCGTCAGCTTTTCAGTCCAGGAAATCTGGACGGTTTCTCAGAACGCTTCTCAGTGTATTATTTCCTTAACTCCACAGAACATCAATAAAATGTTTTCATAAAGCTGAATGCCGACACAATGTGTTCAAGATCCAGTGTATTACAATACAGCGATATTGCCTACTCCATGGAAAGGAGAAAAACAATATTTCAACGAGAATAGATCGAGGAATGCCAATATCTTGAGTTTTATTATGCGCTAAAGGAATGTATAACGGGAAATCGTAAGATGTTAATATCTAAGTATTGACTTACTGGACAATAAACTGATTTGTTTAATAAGTATGATTTGTTATTATAAAACTAGTAACATTATTTAGAAGTCAGATTAAAAATGGGGCGATGCTTTTCTCTTTTTAGGACATGCGAGCTAGAATGCTTATTTAAATTATGTAGTGGAAGTCTAGATTTCTATTTTTAAATGGCCTTACTAATTGATTGTTTTAGGTAAAGGTCGCAGGAGTCCGCCGGACCGAGGACCGTCACTTTGGCACTCTTTGGGGGTGGCCTATGTCCAGGAAGTGGAAGTTTTTCGGCTGATATGATGATGATGGATATGTGATAGGTACCTACAGTCAAGTGAAAAAGTATGTATCGATTTAATCCTCTCCTAAGTATGTATGTACCGAAACCTTAGTCCGCTGACATAAGAGCGATGGGACATATTTATGAGTAAGTTGTATACACCCTTATATTTATACTTGACTTTACATGAAAATAATCATTTGGATTTAGTTCTAACTTTGACTTCCTTAAAAAACTGAGATTGTCTAGGTTTGTTTGTAAACATTTGCATGCTTTTATCCCAATAATGAATTTAAAACATTCAGGTTTATGGAAGAAAATTATAGTTTTTTAGGGTAGCTGGCAAAGTTAGGCTTCTTGGGCAAAGTTGCAGTAATTAACCATTCATTAATTAATATTTCACTTGTATCGAAAGAAAAATAAGTCAACTAGGTCATGACATGACTATACACACCAAGTTAAAAAGTATTGTTAAAATCAACTGGTAAATTAAATATAGTTCTCTATAAATAGGCAGTAAATCAATAACCTTTTTGTTCTTTTGTTTATAGATAGATAAATAAAACGTTTATAGTTTAGCCTAGTTGTTTGTAATTGGATGCGTATAAGTATTTTCTTAGTTTAATTGAAGTTTGGAACGAGGTAGTTTTGTGAAAGTTTGTAGGTGCGCTTTTGTGCAATAACGATTTAATAATTATATAAATAATTTCAAATGGCAGCTTGTCAGTCTGTAATATGACTTTCTAGTTGCCATGGATACGTGCTGGCATCGACAGCTTACGAAACTGTTGAGCGATGACGCGGGGTCACGGGTCGTGGGTCCGACTACAGCGCACTAAATCGTGACCGCCCGCTGCGGACGAATGGTCTTGTTTATGCGGACAGACCGACTGACAGTTATTGGTCAACTGGATGTGTAGATGAAGCGGGTTTAATGTATTTTAAGGGTTACCTTAAAATACATTACACAGACACATACAGAATTTCCAATAACACAGGTGTTATTGGAAATTCTGCATGATAATAACATGCTTAATTAAAAATAACAAAAGTTTTCAAAAACCACTAGCACTGGCACGGGATCACTCCGACTACTTACGCATTTAGCAGAATGGACGCCAGTTCGGCCTACTTATTCGGCGTCGGCCTCGCACTCGGCCTCGTGCAGTACGATGGCGGGACGCACGTATCTGAAGTGGTAGGAACTAACATGCTTTCATTTAAAGATTTTAAAGAACATTTTATGTCTATTTAGGATTTAATATTGTATTTTAAAAAACGAATATTGAATATGGATTATTTTAATCAGCAATGGGACACTCGACTTATAATAATAACAAAAAAAACCTAAATTTTTGTATGAATAAATTACAAACATCAAAAATTTTACGATGTTTAATTCTGATAACCTACCAAAAGTGTGATACTAAAACACTTCTACCTTAACCTTATTTAATTTGACTGATACCAATCCTTAATTTCACCATACTTGTAGATTTATAACAAAAAAAATCTGAATTCACAATGCCCAAATTCCCCATAGCCTGTTGACTTGTAACCTTACTTTCTCTTCTATCAACCTCATATTGATTGTACGTGTGTATGTTACAATGTCCGTTGTTTGTATGACAATGCCTACAAACCGATGTACCGTCAAGCTGGCATTGATTCGATATGTGTCGACATTCGAATATCCAAATATATTTTCTTCCTACTTTTGTCGGGCAACTTTGCCCGGATGGAAATTAGTGGGATGTTTTTTGAAAACTCCTTTATCTGATCACATCTTACTTAATTTCTTATTTTAATTGTATACCTATTATTAAAACGATTTATGATTCAATACTACTCGGGTGTATTTATTATGCGCAACGGTTTTTTATTGCTACATAAAATGTTGCCATTGTTATGCAGAAATAAGTTCAAATTCGGTATATTATTTCTGGCACGACCTCAAGGTTAGGAATTTCGCTCACCTTTTTGCCTCATTTCAAACAAACAAATACAGCGTTCGTCGCCCCACGAAGGGGCCACAAATCATTCAGGCGCTAGTTCTGTACGTGGTTAGTGTCTTAACGGACACGAAAAACAGAATGCAATTTAGTTTGCAGCCATTTGTTTCTGGAAAAACCTGGATGTGTTTCGTTTGGAGTCATTTGTTTCAACGTAGTTTAATATAAAAAGAGTACCTACCTAACGTTCAGAACGTAAATTACCAAATTCTCTAATCACCTTTTTGTGATTGTAAAGTAAAGTAAAATGTTATTACCAGAAAGATTCAGTACAAATAATGCAAAGTCGATGACCCCACACCAAGCTAGGCCTGTATACATAGTGGAAGTCAAACGTAAACCAAACATATAGAATTGACCGAATAAAGTGCGGACCGTAAATCAAAGTTAAAACAAACATAGGATATATGTAACTTTTGAGAGCAATTTTGAAATATTAGTAAGTAAACTAGATATATATAATCTTAAGACATTTAGTTTAGTAAAAAATGTATGTGTGTGTGCGTAACTGCGTATATGCTTAGGTGTGTCTGTGGAGGGGGCGTGCGTATTGCTCCAGGAAAAATACGGTGTCTTTTCTTTGCCTTTTTCTGGTTGCATCTTTAACCGGAATTCCGCTCGGTTACCTATTGCTAATGATTGTAGCGGTTAAACATTTAAAATTTGACCTTGGAAAGTTCCAGTCGAAAAACTACACTTTATTGGGATTAAGCCTGTCGAGTGAACTGACTTTTAGAAGTTTCCAAGAAATCTGTATACCTTTAACTCGGTCCAATACCCGACCTTAATACCATGTTTTTGATATCGATTTACACAGATTGAACTTAGTGACAAAGTTTGTCGATTAACCTTCGAATATTTAGTCGTTAGATCACTAATACAACATTAGAAAAAAAAGAAAACGAAAACGTTGCCCAAATACTTTTGATGTATTTTTAGTCAATTTATCACGGGAAAGCTGTTCGTTGTGAAGTTTCCAGTAAGGTATTATACTTATAAAAATAACAAAACAAGTGGCTTCACTAATAATTTTATTCGTGTTCCACGCAAATGTAATCAGGCTTAACATTCAGTCTGCGTTACTTTTGATCCGGATCAGGATTAAAGAAGTTTTATCGTTGTCCGAACTGAACTTTGAATTTTTATTAGCTTCGTTTCAGAAGACTTTCTTTCTATAGATTTTTGTATAGTTTTTGCCTCTCAAAAAGCTTTTGTCATTTAATACTTAAGTATTATTTCTCTTTCTACTTCATGTAGACGGAAAATTATAGCCTAGATCTGTGTTCCCAAAAACCTGTAGGTAGGTACCTACTTCAATTGTTATTATAGTTCTTTTATCCCTACTATGGACAACATTATAGCGAGTTTTATCTTATTTACCCACGAGTGATTGACCTTGCTTCGCGGGCAAAGTTGCAGACGAAAGCTCTTCCTGTACAAATGCTTGTTTTATAGAAACCAATTGCATTACTGTAATTTCGACGTGTCCATAATATCTATTGCGTATTCAAAAGCAATAAAACACTTCATAGGTAAACTAATTTAAAAACTTGTCCTGTACGTACATGGGGAATGCATGAATGTGTTAATTTCCATACACTATCTCCATAGAAAATACATAAAAAGTACAAAGTTGCCGTCGGCTTATTTAATTCAGTATCGACACTTGGCATAATGGAGACATGGTAGTTGACGCCGTAAACCTGAATCTCTCTGTTTTAAAGCCGGTTATGTCTGTAAAATTTATGTAACATACGTCTTTTTGTGTTTGGAAACTTGGTGTGGATTGTGGGGCCGTTTCTTTGATTGCATGTAGGTACTGGTGGTCAATCTGACTTGACGTATCGCAAAACCTTTGCACGCAACTCTTTGATATCATATAGATATGTAATATTCCGGTCATAATATATACGGCCCTCTTTTTATTACGAACACATATACTGCATTTTTTTATTGTCACTTGTCTCGGTGTCTGTACAAGGCATACGCATAAAATGACACATTCATTTAATTCTGTTGGCTGCACTAACATATACTGTATCTCCCTCACTGTCACACTTGTGAATTCGAGGGACAAATAGGGAGACACTATATAGATTCGTTTTCCGTAGTCGCTCAGCACGGTTAGCGGTTATCACAAGACAGCGCGGGAACTATCTCGCGGCGACAAAGACTAACCATCTCTATCTAAATTTTCCACGTAGAAAGAGACGGATAGTCTATCTCGCCGCGACATAGCTCGCGCGCCATCTTAAGATAATCGTGCAGGTATCTTGCGAAAATAGGTTACCTATATGCATCACTATTTGATGTCGAAGAAGTCAGACATTTTTGTTCCTTTTCTGTAGCGTATACATATTTATGACTACAACTGTAGCCCGCTTACCTACCCCATTAATTACGTATTCCGTTAATCGGTATTCATGGCATCATTAAGGGTTTACGACTGATACTTAGTGCCCCGTTTAGAAACGAGATGTGTGTTCTAGTGATGTAGATAAGTAATTGAGAGTAATGGTAATTAGATATACGTGTACTTACAAGATTTCTCGCTTCCAAGGATGACACATTGTATTATTTACTTTAAAAACAAAGTATTAACTGCTTCAAATCATTATCCAAATCGCTTCAAGTGTGCCTATACAATTTGAACAGTTCCTCGATTTCTGTAGGATCTCATGATCAGATCCTGATCTGATGACAACGGGGAGATCTGGGAAGGATACCCTTTTGAAACAAAACAAAAATCAAATTGGTCCAGGTCCCCTCGAGTAATCGGGGATCATAATTACATGAATATATCCTACTCATATTATAAATTCGAAAATTTTGATGTTTGGATTGGATATACTTATGTTACTCAATCACGCTTAAACGGCTCAACCGATTTGGATGAAATTTTTGGATAAGATAGTTTATAGCCTGAATTTACAGGATATTTTTTATCTCGCGTCCACGCAGACGAAATCGCGGGAAGGAGCTTGTTAAAAAATTAAGAGATTCCGGCGAATTGGGAACCTCCTCCTTTTTTGAAGTCGTGGACGAAAATGGACTCACGAAAGTTTATATACTTATGCTTAGGATTTGGCAAAGTGTAGAATGAGGAGAAGGTAGATAGGCTCTTCCTCTATCTCTCTTCCCTTCCACCTGACCGACCAGCATAAATTTCTCTAGACTGTCCTCCTGTCTCTAAATATGAAATAAAATTAATTTTAAATATTAAGGATTAATAAAACCAATAAATGTTATAGTTTATGGAACAATCATTGAACGAGCGAGCGAAGAGAACGAAGCCCTCCGTTTCAGCTGAGGTACAAATTATTCCATATTATTTTTAAGACAGGTTCGCGAGCTCTACAGCTTTAGTTGAATATAGCCTTATAAGTTTACCTTTGGTATATACGTAACGAAAAGTGATCTCCGCTTATGTATGTTTAACGATGTTTTTTTTTATACCACGTCGGTGGCAAATATGCCTACGGCCCACCTGATGGTAAGTGGTTACCGTAGCCTGTGGCCGCTTGCAACTCCAGGGGTGTTACATGCGCGTTGCCGACCCTTTAAGAATTTATACCACTCCTTTTTTGAAGAACCCCATACTGTTACCGACAATATGTCAAATGTTACTTTACATGGATTAAGAATAACGAATTAAACATATTAGTTTATATGACGCAAGAGTATGTGTCAAGTAATCGAAATCAGCCATGTCTCTAGCTGGTATTAATACGTATTGAATGAACGCCTGGTAATACATATTGAGTAGGTAACTATCTAATAGACACATGCATGAATCACATAATCATATCGATGCACTTAATGACCGTCAATCATCATTATCGTCATAAGGCATAATGCACGTTGTTAAATAATAACGCAGTTAATTAATTAGGTACTATGTTTACAAGCGGCTATGCAAGCTAATCCTAAACGAAACCATTACCTATAAGTATTATGTTTTCTTGACGTACGTAGACCTACCTAGACGACAGCGGCCTAGACGTATTCAAGTACTAAACTAGAACTTCAGATGGTCTAATTTGAGTTAAATATCTTAAGGAACTTTTCAGAATAAACAGAACTAAACAAGGCACGTTAGGCAACCGTTTATCCCGGATAGGCCGAGAGCGGACGGTTATTTACTAACGTCACATTCTACCTAAATAACCAGTGATCGGAATTAGGTGAGCCAAAATACCTATTCTTTGCAAGAGGACATAATATGAAGTGGTTGCAACAGGGTTGCAGGGGGAAATTTTTTTTTCCTTGACTACTAGGTATTCAATATTTTTCCGGATACTATTTGTGATGTTCAACATACATGTTTTACTTACAGAACGGGTTGTTTCATGTTAATCTAAAAGTGATAACTATTTCACAATTTTTCCTTCCTTCCTTATAACACCTTAAGTCGAGCCCTTTTTACTACAAAGTAACATAAAACATCCCATACTGTAAGTAAAACATGTTTACTATTACGACCAGTACCCGGTATTCAAGAAAAAGTGTATTTTTCTACCCGGTTGCAACCACTCTATATTATGTCCTCTTGCGAAGAACAGGTATTTTGGCTCACCTAATTCCGATCACTGTAAATAACCCTGGGAGTCCCTTCCGTAAAAAAAATTGGTTGTCTGTAAAGTCAGTTTAGGGACGATAATTTTACTTGCAAAATTGCATACGTTTATAAATTGAATTGAATTATTATCACTGAATTATCATTATTTTGTTGTACGTCATAAAAAAACAAATATTTACACATTTCAACCCCATTGCACCCCAACAGGGGAGATGGTATTTCACATCCACCACGTTGGATTTTAAATTTGTTATTATCGTAATCAGCGACCCGAAAACCATAGAAACGATACCCCATGTTGATTTTCGGACGTTGTCACCAGATTTCCCCCCTTTGAGGGGTTGAATTCTCAAAAAACCTGAAATACGTATTTACTCATTTATCGTTAGGAATACTCCTTTGAAGTTTCGAATAAAATAGTCGATCTAATCTTGTTTCCCCATACAAACTTTGAACTCCCATTTCACCCCTTTAGAGGATGAATTTTGAAAAATCTTTTCTTAGTGCACCCCTAGACCTTATAAGGAACCTACGTGTCAAATTTGGAATTTCTAGAACCAGCGGTTTGGGCTGTGCGTTGATTGTTCGGAACGGGACAATGACGTCACACTTTTTCGTGCGTGCAGTCGGCGTTCATCAATTTATATGACATTATCACGTCAAAACTAGTACTCGAAATCTTGGGCTTAGGTACCAAAGCGCGGGGTACTTTAGGATGAAATCGGAAAAAATGCTAGGAAGATAATGATTGTCGACCTAAAGTTGGCGGATGGCTTGACCATAGTTGTAAATGAGAGTGTTATTAGTAACTGGACGTTGACTTGTCTTGTCTTGACTCGTATTTTGGCTGGGTATTTTTGTGCATCTGACTGTATGCGTATAGACTTCCACGTCATTTTTGCTTGTATTTATTTATTTATTTATTGGTATTTAGGATAACAACAGCCGTAAATATACAGTTTACATATGTTTCCTTACAAAATAGGAGGCCAATAATAGTTATCCGTTAATTACATCGAGAAAAAGAAAAACAGAGATTGTTAAGTATAACTAAGATAATGAGTGTGGAAGCATGCTAAAGAAAAATTAACAAAATGGTATAGTTAAGATTATTTGAGCTGACCGACTTTTTGTAAAGCTGCCATAGTGAAACTTTTAATTTCAATACCTAATAAAGTTGCTTTTCGAGTAGACAAATTTGATACAATTACGGTTTCTCAAACAAAACCAACTACACCTAATGATAATTATCAATAAAAGTGGATAATAGAAAGGTTATTTGCAGATATAGCAAAAGTAACAGTTTTTAAAGAAAAAATACACAGAAAACTCAGGTGTCTGAGTTAATCAAACATCATGTACCTACATTGAAATTCCTTTTTTTTGGTTTATTTACTACTAGTTCTAGTTCCTTTAGTTGGTTACCTACTTTAGCCATAAAACTCACATTGTATTGAAATTGTTATCGTTTTATCCACTGATTGGGTTTGCTAACTCTCCGAGTATGACTTAAATACTTAATGCCCGGTAATGGAGTAAAGGTTCTTATAACTGTATAATTTAACGTATTCATGTGGTACATACACTAACATAACAGTAAGCAGAATCTGCTTATAGCGATTTGCAGAATGTTCTGTTTGATTCAAATAATATTAATAAAGCGAAGCATAACGTTACCCGACAATAAAACGTCTGTATGGCTTCAATTACTTAAGTACGGCCACAGACACAGAAAAAAAACTGTACTAAAAAGTAAAATATATTTAGAGCTGGTTCCTGTACTATGCAGGATAAATCTCGCGAACTTATTACGTACGAGTTGGCGGCACTTGTTCTAATTTAAGACGGCACTTCGCACATTAAAGTACAGTCTTGGAAGTTACATTATTTTTAGGGCCTACTTTAAGTTGCTCCATTGGCAAATTCATGTTGCCAAAATTAGATTCAAAACTTTTTTGTAATTCGTAGAAAAGACGGTTTTTATTTCTTCGCATTTAAAAGTCACAGTCATAATCAGTACTCGATATTGAATTATTTTGATTGCAGTTGGTCTTGTAATATTAGAATTCATGTATTTTTTATTGTTCACAGGTACGTTGGCATCTGCAGAACTTGGCAGCGAGACATATTTGTACTGCAGACCGGTAAAAGATATTTAATGGATACCTTCCTTTTCTGTTTGTTAATCGTAAAACGCGGTATTATTGCAGTCTCACAAAAACACATTTTTTTTTTTAAATCTTCAATACACTTAATAAGACCTTAAAGTACAAAAAGCTGTTTTAAGGAGATAAAGCATTATCTACCAGTCAACCTTAGTGCAAAGCAGATAAGTTACTTTCATGGTAACTTTGCCCATTTAATAATCAGGGATAGCATGGGCCTAGTTGTCAATTTCACATTGCGGTCTATCATTTCAAGTTTAACGATTTCACGTGCGTTATACCAACACTTAGTAACATTTTAAACTACGCTTTTAACTTTGTCAAAGGGCGTCCTAATATTTTTTTGCAAAATAATCTGTTCTCTTTTAGCGAGCATTTACACTTATAATATAATGAATCCTTCATTATCATAATTCCAAATAGTTCCGCAACAATTAATATAATTTAGGTGATTAAAATAGAGCTGTTCCAACGTCGACCGACGTTTAATATAATATTCTAGGAAACTCGACAGGCTTTGTTCATATTTTTGTAGCTATTGAAATAACAGTGTTTTATAACCTTATAACTTAAATTAACAGTGATATAGCCTCATCATAACGCGACTGTCACATCAGGATATTGATCCAGTTGAGGAGTCCAAACGTTATGACGACCTAAAAAGACTCTATCATCGTAAATTTAACAAAATACCAAGGTCACCTATATAGCCCTCCGAATCGCTAAATCTAAGTGGCAGTGGGCAGGATACATTGCACGTAGAACCGATGGCCCTTGAGGCGGACGGAAGTAGACCCCAACAAGGCGGACTGATGACCTGGTAAAGGTCGCTAGATCACTTTGGTACTCTTTGGGGGAGTCTTATGTCCAGCAGTGGACGTCTTTCAGCTGATATGTTGATGATAACGTGGTCACATCGACAGTATATTGAACCAGTCAGCCGTATAGTCAGAAACTTCTGTATAACGCAATAATTAGAAGCCATTTCGATTATGGTAGCTTCGTCTTGGAACAATGCATTAAACTGGCCCTAGCTAAACTGGACCGTATCCAGGCAAGGTGTCTCAGGATTATAACTGGGGCTATGAGGTCTTACTCAACGAATGCTCTCCAAGTAGAGTGTATGGACCCTCCTTATAACCTCCGTAGAAAATTGACAAGCTGACAGATTTTTCTTCAAAACTCTTCAAATAGCCTCGCATCCTTTACTCCCAATCCTTGAATCCCTTCAGCAACTTATAGAAATTTCCCCATATTGGTCACACAGAGTATCTCCCCTCTTAGTTAATAGTTACAAAAAGTTTCTAGACCTCCCTGTACAAGTTTTCCAAAATTATAAAAACCCTCTTTTTGAAACAAATTACGATAGTTTAATATTCCAACCGACGGTGTTATTCAGTCTAGGCATTTCCAAAAATCAGATACGGGCTGATAATATTTTTAATAATGTGATAACTGAGGAGTGGGCTGATTATTTAACAATTTTTACTGATGCCTCTAAACTATGCGAAGGGGGCACCGTGGGATCGGCCGTGTGGATTCCCCAGTACAAAATTGTGTTAAACTTTAAACTTCCTCCCGGTAATTCCGTATTTTCTGGAAAAGCTATTGCCTTACTGGAAGCAGTCTCCTACGTTTACTCCCACCATCTTAACAAATCTCTCATTTTAACGGATTCCCTCAGCTGTGTGCAGGATCCTGTTAAACGCCCATTCCACTCGAAGGAGATCTTTTCTGTAACCCTGCAAATAAAAAATCTTTTATTCAAATTCGAGGTGCGTGGAACACTCGTTGGCAATCTAGCCGACTTATAGTGGGTAAAAATTATGGGTATCTTCAACCAGACCTTCCATCTTCTAGACCGTGGTTTTTTTCTCGTAGGTCCCTCGCGAAAAAGATTACTTCCACTATTATTCGTTTACGCCTGGGCCACATATGTACTCCAGTATTTCTCGCTAATATTCGTGTTCGGGACCACTCTTTGTGCGAGTGTGGTCTGGCAGAAGGCACCGTCGAGCACCTATTTTTAGAATGCAATCGTCTTGTCACTCCCCTGTATGATATCCTTCCTCCTGAAATTCCCCGCCCTGTCAACATTAAATTCCTGCTCACTTTAGTATTTTCCCCCTTTGTATATGTCTTAGGTAAATTTATCAAAATGAACAACCTGTTTTTGTAGTTTTGTAGTTTAACAATATTTGTTTGTTTTGTCTCTTGTTATAGATTCAACCCTGAGTGAACCTGGTAATCTTCAGTCACCGGTCAAATACCTATTATAATACGTGCCTTTTCTAACCTTGACGTTGGCAGAATCATCGACAATATCGATGGGGCCATAAAACCAAAGATTGATTGATTGATTGAAGTCCGTGGAAACGAACATGTCAAGCTCAAAACATTTAATCCAATACACACAATATCAAGTACTAGATAGAATAATCCTAAAACATTTGATACTAATGCAATTATAGCTTGCTGAATCATTTAATGAGATAATCTGGATTAAAACGGCTTGAAATTTAATGATACCACAATTCATACGTGGAATTAATGTGTAAAGGTTAAAAGCTAGACACCCTTCGTTAGTGGAAATATCAGCTCAGCTATTAAATATTAACTATTAATGAGTTTGTGTTTTAGGGACATACGATAGGGGTGTAGACTCGAAAATTGTTATTACTCCAAAGGAAAGAAGGCAAAAAATATGCCTAGTGACGAAAATCCCATTCAGATATCTTAAAGAATTACGAAGCTACAACCGTTTTAATATTGCTTGTTAGAGAGAGAAAAACAGTGTGTGACGTCACATTACGGGATGCTGCCGGGGGGCCGCGTCGATGGCGGCGCCGAACACGATAGGCACGGCACATTGCTGTCTATTAGTGACGTCACAATCTTCCAGCATCCTCGTTTCATATGAAGCTTTGCGAAATAGGGACAGAACATATCCCTTCTTGAAACTTTGGACACTTATAACTCCGTGATTATTTAACCTTTTGCGTTAATATTTTCTCCATTTGCCTACATTTTTAATGCTTTTTCGAGAAAATATAACACTATTGATTATTTTATTTAACTAGCCTAGTTGGTAGTGATGATGACCTCGGATCCCGGGAAGGGAAAATATTTGCGTGATTAGCATACATTTCTTAGTCTTGAATGTTTTCTATGTATCTAAGTATAAGATTGACCCTTCATATTTATTATTATTAACAAGAGTATTACTTTCTTCTTCTGGAATCAACGGGTTTCGCACGATCGTTCTGACTGGCATATTCGATTTAGCATACAAAACTTCAAGCTTGCATAAGGCAACTTTTTATTATCTCCAAGAATTACTATAGGTACTTATTTTTATAATATTTCTTCGAGTCGTCTGTAATTTAAGTTTACTTTTTTCATCTAAAGTTATATACGTAACAGAAATATTAGTTTGTTTTATTTTACCTGGTAAAGTTTCAGCAATATGATAAACAGACAATCTAAATCGAATGCATCAGATCTTATTACAGATACTAGGGCACCATAAGTGCACTGGAGATATCGAAGGTTTGCTTCATCGTATTTGATTTTTACGACTTACAAAATGACACTGTATTTCACTTACAATAGAGTTGCTTTTACTATTATAGGCTTGGATAAAAATACGTCTTTCAAGATATAGCCCAGTAAGATCATTTTGAGTATTGGCCCAATGCCCAGAGGATTTTTATCTTTGAATTAATTCAGTCTGCAAAATGTTTGATAACAAAAATGGCTTGAATAACTATTCGAGTCTTTTATCAAATGGTTGTTGGCCGAGGTCCCAGAGAAGAGCTCTTTTAACTCTTAGTTTTTTTGTTAATAGTCGGATATCATGAGAACTTTAGGTACAGCAAGTACGTACTTCTTTAATCCAAGGAGGGTAATCACGTAACGTTTCAAAAGCGCATTAGGACAATTTAACTGTCATTTTTCCATATAAAACGTGACATTTAGATCTACCTGACGCGCGTTCAATGCGTTACGTGATCGACCTGCAGGTGAAGATTGACATGCATCTGAAGTTAACTGTTAGAAAACTTATAATTTAGAATCACGTAAACAATGACGTTTACGTGTGTCAATTAGATTTGGTGCGATTAGGTATTTTAAAATCTACAAAATACTTTTTAAGCGATTTATTTATTATTGGACAGCTAGAAGTATATAATTTGATTTGATATGTAACATGACATGTGTCTATAGATGCAACATCAATATTGAGCATAGCCAGCGTTATAACAAAATACATTGCGACATAAGAAAGCCTATTTATTTATCTATATAAATAAATAGTCTTTATTCTATCTATATAGAATAGCACCGGTATAGATACTACACAATAAATTGTCACAAATACACTCAACGTTTGTCGAGTTGTTGCAAACTCTTGAGTAAAGTTGACCCCATCCTACTATATAATATTATAAATGCGAAAGTTTAGATGTTTGGATGTTTGGATGTTTGTTACTCAATCACGCTTAAACGACTGAACCGATTTGAATGAAATTTTGCACGGAGATAGTTTATGGCCTGGATTAAAATATAAGATAGTTTTTATCCCGAGTCCACGCAGACGAAGTCGCTGGCGGAAGCTAGTGTAATATATAGCACACAGTGATAACAAATAAAAAAATGGTAAACTTTCTACTAAAAATGGTAACGTTACCTCAACTTTATTGTATTTTACTACATTTCTAGATTTATTTGAAGTTTTCTCTCCGGGCAGTTGGCCTACAGGCAAAGTTGGATTTAACGTCAGTTTGAATTAACCAAGGCAACTAGATTTTGTTAGAATAATTTCCAGCCTTAATACTACACGGACGATGTTTAATCCTAACCATCGGAGCGTGTGAGCAGTTTAGCTGCGATTTCGTAATGTTCTCTCGGGACCCCACGGCCACGCACTGAGGGCAAAGTGGAAAGGGATGAGCGTTTTTAACATAGAAGGCTTGAAGATACTTACATGTTTATTGCTGTAAAAATTATGCTTCACTAGTGTATAAAAGTTAGTTTTATGTAGATCACGATAGTAAATAAGTGTCTAATAAATGAACTAGTATATGTTTAACTCCTTATTTGCCAAAAACTATTCGGTTTGGTGATGTCGACAAATGGTAAGGAAAAAATACTAAATAAAAGACGGTCAAAGGGTTTGTCTAGCCGGGTGGTCGTTTTCAAATTAAGGGTTTTAAAAAGTCTTGTCTGAAAGCGCTTTTCACGTCACAAAACTTTCATATTCTCAATAAAGAAAGAAAAAAAAGAAGAAAGAAAGTAATTATTTAACTTAACGAATAGGATACGCGATAAAGAATTGGCACTTAGTCCGTCAGAAAGAAGAAAGAAAGAAAGAAAGATACATTTATTCACAAACACACAGGACACACATGGTTATTAAATAATAAAATAAACAAGAAAAGCACATGAAACATGAAACAAGTGTGTCTCTGCGGCAGTGAACCGGACACTGGCTCAGCATTATGCTGAGGTGTCAGACACCTACGGCGCTGCTTTTCAGCCAGCACCTTTGGTGACTCACGGAAACGTCATACAATTTAGTATATATATAAACTACTATACTAATATACTATTGGGATAGGCGAGAGAGAAATAAATATAATTTTAAAAACCAGGTGAGAGCTGTGTACGTACTACCTACATGCAGCATCAATATAATAAAAAATAAAATAACATTCGACATTCAAATTCATTCTTACTTATAAAACAATAAGTAAATAAAATAAAAATTTCAAAATTACTAATTGGCATATTTTTGCTGTCACAGTGCTGGATTAGGATATCGATTTCTGGAGCGTCAACAAATAACCCTTAAACCGTCAAAAGCTTCTATTTACAATTTTTAACCCCCGACGCAAAGAGAGGGGTGTTATAAGTTTAACGTGTCTGTCTGTGTATCTGTCTGTGGTATCGTAGCTCCCAAACGGATGAACCGATTTTCGTTTAATTTTTATTGTGTCATATATAATTTTATCCAGAGTGTTCTTAGCCATGTTTAATGAAACCTGTTAAGCCGTTTTTGAGATATTGGACTTTGAAATGAAAATGTCGGGGGTTTTTCAACTTTTCTAAGTTGTAGTTATTTGAATGCGGGGCCTTTGCTTGGGAGGGACTGTGGTGGCTTACATTTTTTTTTTACCTTGCCAGCTAAATTACTATGTCGCTCTCGCCTGAGGTTTGCGCCGAGAGCCAGTTGAATAAGAGACATCAGTCACAAGTTTTGGCGAAATCCCTTATCTGTCAAAATCTCGCGCTTCGCCAACTGTGGTCCAGCGGTACCCATGTATTTGGAGAAATGCGGATATTTCTTGGATGCTCGAAATATTACCGGTTTTCCGACGTTGATGCTAAAATGGAACAGAGGCAGGGCATTTTGCAATTTAAAATTAAATTACAATTGAATAAAAATTACACTGCTCGGGCGCGTACATACTTACACTGCCCTGTATGCGCTTGCGCAGTGGCCTGGGCCCTTTTTCCCACCTTGACAATTGTCACCTAACAATGACAATTCCACATACATTGCTGGGTCAGTAAGCTTTCGACGCCGAATTGTCATTGTCAGCCGGCAATTGTCGATTTGGTGAAATTGGGGCCTGATATTATATCGATTTTTAACAAATCCGAAATGAATCAAGTTGGGAAAATCAAGGTTTTTTTGTAATATCTGAATTTGGAAAAAAAACCAAACCTGAAAACGGAATTGGAGGGAATTAGAAGCGTAGATATAGATTAAATTACAATTTACTCACTTTTTGTTCAATTTCCCGTTTTCACATCCTTTAACAGTTCAATAGGTAGGGGAGAGGGGCCCAAAGTGTGCACCTTTAGAGGAACTGAGAAAAAACTGTGAAGAAATATTAATAATACTTAAACTTTGTATGCTATTTAAAGCTGAATTTATTGTAGTTTAATTATACATACTTCAATATTCTGCAAAGTTAAGAAAAGTTCATAAAAATTGCGAATTACGAAATCTTTACGTTTGCTCGCTTTGCCCGAGGCGGAGCCTAAAGCGGGCACAGCTTTTGGGCAAAGCGAGCATAAAGGGGGCAAAGTGAGCACACTTCATTCATGCAATAACCATACAATATTTATTTGAAGATAGGGACAGAAACTACGTCGATTGACATCAATAAAACTACAATGATTTAATATAGACTTTAATAAGAGTCAAAAAATAACAAATATAACACAAAATGGTACTTCTTGCCAAACATACAATATAGCTACTTTAAATTGACTTAACATTTGGCTAAAATCACAGCCTTGACGAAAATTCTTCTTTTTTTCAGAAACAACTCTTAAACAAACAAACATTTATTTTATTTTATATATCTTGACATGTCACAGTAAAATGATCCAATACCAATTATGTATGTGTGGGCACTAGCTCACTTTGGCTTGCCCGCTTTGCCTTTTCGACCAAACCCACATTGTATTGAAACATAACCTTCGAATAATTCGCGCACATTGATGAAAATTTTACCTTAGCAAAGCTAAATAACAGTCAATCCATGATACAATTAACGTTTTTTAACAACGCGTACCTCCTCAGGTACGCGTTGTTAAAAAACGTTAATTGTAACATGCGGCGTCAGTTGTGCTAGCCCCTCGGCTAGCACAACTGACGCCGTGCCGCGACGCGTGTCGAGTAAGATCTACCCTCCTCATTCTAATTTGCACGGTGCGAGTGAGACAGAAGATGCTCAATCGCGCGCGAAGCGACCAAGCAGCAAGTTGTGCTAGACGCTGAGTACTTTAAGTAATAGTTCCCAAAAGATGGTGTGGCCCTGGTCACCCGACGCGAATATTCGGGAAAGTAATTTGCGTACCTAGTAGGGTTGACAGCTGACTCATACCTATTCCAACCGGCCATTTGTAAGACCTACCACGGATAGGTTCAAACCCTTTTTAGTCTTTATTTAGCTTCTCAACTCCCCGCGTTTGACAGATAGGGCTGTGGGCCTGTCGTTCTAAGACCAGCTGGTCGATGTACGCGTGTCAGGTTGATCCAAATGTCACTTTTGGTATGGGAAAATGACAGTTAAACCGTCCTAACGCGCGTTCATAACGTTACGTGATTACCCCTTTGATCTTGACTTATAATAATCATAGCTATTAAGATTAGTTTTTTAAGGAAGAATAAATATGACAGTCGGCTTTGAAGGTCAGATGGCGGTCGATTTCATAAAATGAGTGCCTACGTCTAATCTTTTATAAAAGCCACGATTGCTGACAAGACATAGTTTGTGTCCTAATTGACTTGGCACAAATTATGTTTTGTCTCATTTTGAATCTTAACATTGAATATGTCAATAGCTCGCAACGCCGAACTTGTTTTAATGTTTTTTAGAGTTTCGTATCTCAAAAGGAAAAAACGGAACCCTTATAGGATAACTTTGTTGTCCGTCCGTCCGTCCGTCTGTCAAAACCCTTTTTCTCAGGAACACGTGGAGGTATCAAGGTAAAATGTAAACCAAATACTCAGGTCTATTGTCCCTTGGAGCTGTGAAAAAATCAAACTTCTAAGCCAACGCAATCAAAAGATACAGCCGTTTATGCCGCAAATTACCGCAAATTTCCCGTGAACTCAGAATCTTGAAATTTGGTGCGAAGCAACGTCCTATAGCACAGATAAAGGAAAAATTGCGAAAACCGTAAATTTTTAGTTACATCATATGATTAAAATATTTTTAATAATTTTAAAGTTACTACTTATATACCTGCAGGTTTGTACAGAACCCTCGGTGCGCGAGTTCGACTCGCACTTGGCCGGTTTTTTTCTTAATTACCATATTTCTAAAAACACGCCGATCATGAAAAATCTATTAAATCTGTTACCATAGTCATATAAGGGTCATATAAGAGTTGCAAACGAGACCATATGAATAGGAAGGCATAACGCAGTCATACTTGCGTTTTACGACTTTCTCGGCGATGCCAACATTCTTCCAGGGAGCTTTATTAATTCCTATATATGTACTTTGTTAATGGAAGGATAAAGATATAAATAACGGGTAACATTATAATTTACTAGAGTAAGGTTTTAGAATAACAATTAAGTTTTTTTAACCCTGCAAGAAGAGGGCTGTCTGTTATAAATTTGATATAAATTGTTTGTCTGTGGTATCGTAGCTCCAAAACCAATGGATTGATTTTAATGTGGTTTTTCTTGTGTGAAATTTGACGTGATCGAGATGGGTTTAGCCGGTTTTGAGATATTAAACTTTGAAATAAAAATGTCGGGGCTGTTTCAAGTTTTCCAAGTTAATTTATGAAAGATTTAAATTAAGGCTTTGATTATAGAGAGGAAGTAGTACATACTACTTAGTAGACGTTGTTATGATGAAAGCGGGTATTGACGCCGAGGCGCGACGCGACAAAAGGCGTGTAAATCGACCATTAACTTTCTAATTTGCACAGCACGAAGGAGACAGGAGACGCTGAGACGCTCGTGTAGCAGTAAGTTTTACTACACGGCTGGATGGTGGCCCGATTTAACGTCTACAACGAAATTCAGAGACTTCAATGATACATTATTTTCTAATATATTTCAATGGATAGCGACATGTACGGCACAGTGACCTTACACACTACAAACTTTTCCAGAAATCCGCTTCCGAATTGTGAACTTCCACAAGTTGAATAAAACATGTTATTGTTGTACATTGAAGTATAACATTGTCGTCTCTGTAATTCAACAAAAACAAAAAACAGCCAAATCCTTTTGAAACAGTCGCGCATCGTAAATCCAACCCGCTCGGAATCTCACACCCACGCCTTATCGATACCATCACCCCGCCAGAGCCGCGTTAATTGGTTTATTTTAATTAATTTATCTCAGATCTTATTTTTACAGTCAATCGCAGGAAATTGATGACATTGTTCGAATTAGTTGACGAGGCACGGCGAGCCGCAGCCGGATCCTAGACTATTAAATGGAGTTTGGAATTTGTACGTAATTTAAGTTACCAAAGAGTAATAACATTCGTGGCTGGATGCCTGGAGGCGGTCTGTCTGACATTTGTATTTTGGGACAATAAAGTTTAAATAATAGAAATACTTGGTTAGTGACCAAAGTGGCTTTGTGAGCTGTAGAACTCAAAAGCGTCTTTTTTTTAATTTCGTTAAATCTTTTGACTATAACATTCTACATAATTATTGAACCTACTCACAACTGTGAACAGGTTCAACTGGGTACCTAAAAAAGGAACAACTTTTGAAAAAACAGACTGGCTTGCGGATATACAGCTCACAGAGCCACTAGTAATCATCATCATCATTTTCAGCCTTTAATCGCCCACTGCTGAGCATAAGCCTCTCTTCGAGTACGCCACTTATCCCGGTCCCGTGCTAGTCTCATCCAGAGATGACCCGCGGTCTTGTTTACGTTGTCAACCCATCGTGCCGGTGGACGACCGACGCTTCTTTTTCCTGTAAGTGGCCACCAATCCGTTAACGTTTTGGTCCGCCTACCATCACGCTGCCTGGCAATAATTATGTCCTGCCCAACTCCATTTGAGTTTGGTTATGACTTCTCCGACGTCACGCACTTTAGTGCGACGTCGGATCTCAGTATTCCTCACTCGGTCTTGTAGGTTAATGCCGAGCATGGCGCGCTCCATGGCTCTCTGTGCCACCCTTACTTTATGCACAGCCTCCTTTGTGAGCGTCCATGTCTCAGCACCATACGTCATTGTGGGCAGGACACACTGATTATAGTAATACTGGCTAAAATATGTAAACACTTTATTTAGATGGCGATGAACTGACGTAGAATATAATAATGTATAATATCTAATCTGCCGCGCGGCTCCACTACAAAGAACGCACGGGAAGCCAACATTGAGATTGTGCTAAGTAATTGTAGGAAAAAGTACCAATTCAATTAATGAAATATTAACGAGTATTTTTTCGTTCCGAATCCGATCCGAATCGATTCCGAATCGCTAAACTTAAGTGGCAGTGGGCGGGGCACATTGCACGTAGAAACGATGGCCGTTGGGGCGGAAAGGTTCTCGAGTGGCGACCACGTACCGGAAGGCGCAGCGTGGGTAGGCCCCCTACAAGGTGGACTGATGACCTGGTAAAGGTCGCGGGAGTCCGCTGGATGCGGGTGGCGCAGGACCGTTCATTGTGGCACTCTTTGGGGGAGGCCTATGTCCTGCAGTAGACGTCTTTCGGCTGATATGATGATGATGATGATTTTTTTTAATGAGCTATTGTCCATCTCGAAGGTCCGAAATATACTCTGGAGAAATAATTTTTGAAATTGGATGAGTAGTTCTGGAGATTACCCCCTACATACATATTTACAAAGGTAAGGAACACCCTCACAAAACTACGTCCTGATAAACTTTACCTCTTTACAATATTAGTTTATAACATATGAAACTACTGTACATTCATTCTAATTTTGCATGGTCCTTCAAGCCGTATATAAGGGTACTTACTTGTTTGAAGCCCAAAACAACGTGAATGACTTATAGCGTAAAGCCTAAGTAATTGGGGAAGTTGCAAACGTTTTGACATATTGTGGGGGAACAATGGATTTTTCATACAAATCGCTTTTGTCCAATAACAAGGGCATTTTGTAAACAGACAAAGGCGGTAAGGGCGTGGCCCGGTTCGAGCGGGGATAATTTATTAATAAACAGCTGACGAAGCCTCGCGGGTGCAGCGGGTAAGTGTCATACTATAAGTATACACCTGCCCCCCTTATTCTGTAACTTGTTTTAAGCTCACCTCAACGCTCACCCGCAAATATATCTTGACACTGCGATGCGTAGTAACCAAGCGTAGGTAGAGGTCTAGTTTCGTGACGGGCGACCGGCGGGGTGAGCCGCTTTAACACGTAGCGAATAACAGCCCTGGGCCAGTTCTCCTGTCCAGTCGCCACCAGATATATACTATGTGTTTTTTTCAATTTCCATTAATTGCAAGGGGGCATAGGTTAGATCTAATAAAGGTAATTTCTCCAAGACAGTAGTATCTTAACTCTTACTGTTATCAAGATATTCAATATTTTAATTTAATCAGATTTGTAGCTTTAATAACTGTTAATGCTACATTCAATTATTTTGTAAAAAAAAAATATTTTTTCAAGTAATAATTTATGCTTATTTGTTTCTGTGAATGTACTCTGCAATATGGCGAAGTTAAAGGAAATTCCCGGGAACACCGTGTATAGTGAGCGGCCCAAGTGCTCACAAATATCTGAACACGACTCTATTGTCGAGGCACTCCGATATATCTGATGGCGACTGTCCCACGCTTGGGCGGGGGCAGTGATTCAAGCGACACCGCCGCGAAAGCACTCATCCTGAAAAAGAACTCCCGAAGAGTTCGAAACATGTCGCCCGTAGTGGCATTCAATACATGAGTTGAACCGTTATTTAATTTCCTGGTTGTTTTGTGCGATCGTTCTCACTGGCACCCGGCCTCAAAGCGCGGAATAAAAATTCCCTCCATCCCGCAGATTGTGCCTCCGTCGATATAGAAATATCGCCGCCATTATTCAAGCCGTAAACACGGGAGAAGGAAAACTGACGTTCCAGATCTAAAGTGGGTTTGTAAAAGCATTTACATCTTTAATCGGTCAATAAAACACGACAACTTCAGACTGTTTGACAACGGATTGATGTTATCGTTGGAAATATGTATATTGGAATGCAAAAACTGACACAAAAAGCTTACTAGGACTAGGAGTAGCTCTAAGGTCTCCTCCGCCTGTCGGAGAAGGCGACTAAAGGGGGTCATAGGGTCGCAGTGTTTCTGGCGGGGGTCGGGGCACTCGCCTAAATTCCCCAGGGAAGGCGACGAACATCTTTTGCACCCTGGACGAGCCAAATGAGGCGAGGCGCGAGGGGGGCTCCAGTGCGTTCAGAATTAGATCCTGGAATCCTACGCATGAGACCGCCGAGGAGTTTTTAGTGAAATACCACATAACCCAGCCATCTCCCGATAATTAGGTTCTGCGTAAGGCGACTGCCACTCCACCTCTCGTAGAGTAGACCATTGAGTGTAGTTTGGACTTGGTTGGACGCATTGCACTTATGCACCTTATTTCCATGTAATAAGGCAAACTATCTACACGTATCTTTGATATCGACTGTCCAAATGGTACAAAATAGAGGACAACATTGTTTGCACTTATACATTGACATCCAACAACATGTGTTTGAAAGCCAATTAAAGCCGGCTTGTGTGAAGGTGTATGTAAAACAACCGGCCAAGTCTACGTAAACACACAATACACACACAGATTAGCTAATATGCTTTGTGTAACGATAGTTACTCACGCTTCCGACTATAACGAAGAAGGCAAACAGTTGGTAAAAAGATGGATACAGTGCGTTCAGTCGTGGCTAGTGCATTTTTAATAACCCCGCAAAATCTTTTTGAAGTAGGTAGGACAGTTGTACAGCTCCAAAGGTCACGTTTGAAGCAACGTGAAAATAAAGGCTAATAAAACAAAAAGACAATTAAGGCTCCACATTCGAAATTTTCGTGAAAATGAGTGGTTTTGTAACCGTTTTATACATTATAACGTAACATTTTTGCTGTCGGAAAAAATATATCATAATCTGCAAGATATGCGACGGGTCATAGTTTTTGTAGAAATCCATTTTAACAATAAAAATTAGAGAAAAAGAAATCTAAAGTCACCCCTATTTTTTCACTTGTAACCATTTTACTGCTCCATTTTTTATCAGAATAATATGAAATTGTATAACTTTCTTCATAAAATAATGAACAAGGGCATCATTTTCTTACTTTCTTTGTTTTCTTAAAAAATTATCTCGTTTTCTGAAATATTCCGCCAAATTTCCTACGCCTCCCCGTTTTCGTCCATACGGTCAGTGCGGGACGAGACACGTTGCATGACGGACCTGTGTCAATTTGCGCTTCGCCGAAATTTTTAAATATTTGTGTTAATTGTGGACTATATTTGTTGCATAGAGTGGACAATCCGTTTTGTGATTCGTATAGTAGGTAACTAATAAGCATTTGCGTATAGTTTAGTTTTTTAGTGACAGATACTTTTGTTGCATAGAGTGGACAATCTATTTCGTGGTTTGTAAAGTAGTAGGTACTATAGACAAGACAGCTGACTGACCATCCGTGCACTTTATGTGCATTGTAATAAGGTTCTTGTATAAATACAGGATGGTCAGTTAACTGTGTTGGCGTTTGTACCTAATTAACATTTACGTAGGTATAGTTTAGATTTTGTTTTTAGTTCAAGATGGGAAATAATAATAATAATAATAATAGGAGCTACACGGGCTGTTCTACAAGGCCCTCACAGGGCCCGATGTAGATCTGTCATCACGGACAGGACTATTCTTGCCAATAGGCCTGATATTGTGCTGACAGATCGATCAAAACGCCAGGCAGTGCTCGTCGACATCACCATCCCCCATGATGAGAACCTCGTGAAGGCCGAGAAGGACAAAGCCAGCAAGTACCTAGACCTGGCTCACGAGGTAACCGCCATGTGGGATGTTGATTCGACGATCATCGTCCCGATAGTCGTTTCGGCGAACGGTTTAATAGCGAAGAGTCTCGACCATCACCTCAAGAGACTTTCGCTAGATGGCTGGATCAAGGGTCAGATACAGAAGGCGGTACTCCTGGATACTGCGCGGATAGTCAGGAGGTTCCTGTCTCTGACGCCCTGACCACCGGCAGCTTAGGCCCCGCCTCGCTGCCGGCGGTACCCTAGGTTAGGTTTTTATAATGATTTTATGTTTTGTATATAGTTTTTATATTTTACTTTTTATATAATTATTGTAAAAACCTAGCCTAAGATTGAAATTGAATAAAGAGAATAATAAATTCTTTATTTCAGGCCAGTTTGCCCATAGATTGTTAGTAACATACAAACTTACGATACTAGAGTCAGTACGTCTTAGCTTAGGTTTCACAATTTTTTCAATAATTATTTTGGGTCTTTGGGGTTAAATAAGCGCAGGAGGAAAATACGTAATATCAAGAAATTTTACAAGAGAAGAGGAAAAAGAATACACAAGTAAATATCTATTCTATCAAAGTATCAAATATCTAAACAGTATCAAAATTGGGAAATCGCTAAAACCAGACATTTTATTAGTAAATATATTTACAATATCTATTGCTTAGGAGCATGAACAATTATAGAAACAATATTGTTTTATCTGCTCGTATTAATGACTGTCCAGTGTTAATAGAATAAGTTCTAATAAAAATAGTGGGTTTGGCAAATATTGTAAGTACCTACCTATGGGTTGCATGCCAACTCCAAGTTCGATACAGAGTTATTATTTGATATGAAACAAAGTATGGTTAACGTACAACTAATCTATAAGTATATATTTACCCGAGGCCGATTTCTGTACAGTCAGCATAATATAGTTAGTAGCAGCCAAGTTAGCCAAATATATCGGAACGTACATTCATCGAAATAGTCTTTGTTACTATAAGTAGGAGTAAGGAATGTGTTACGATATATTTGGCTACTTTGGATGCTACTAACTATCTGATGCTAACTGTACACGCCATCATCATCAAATCAAGGAAGTAGAACGTAATAAATATACCGAAAATTAGTTTAAAACTTAACAACCTTACACTTACACAAAAGGTAACGGACAGACAGACTCACTTTCGCATTTATAATATTAGTATGGAGTATGGATATGAAAGTATGGATAGTATGGATTATATGTCTTTCCCGCTCACGGGACAATGATGTCCCGGACCTTTAGGAGGCGTGCGTGGAGCTTTGAGCCAACACGTAGAGGCCCTTTTGACAATTTAATGAAATGCAAGGAGTACACCAAGCGGATGCTGTCTCTGCCCGTGTCATGGGACGCACACAGAAACAGCACCCGCTGGGGTGTAAGAGTCTATTGCTAGTTGATGAAATCTAAATAAAACGGGTTATTGGGTGAAAATGATGGACTAGTAGCTGGGCTATTGGATGAAACATCGGACGCCTGCCCAATAAAACTGTTTCACACGTGCTAGTGAAAACGAAATTCGTTCGAATAACTCTCATTGTCGCTCGAACTAGCAAGCGCGACAGAGAGAGAGATACACGAACGAAGTTCGGTTTCGTTTCGCGGTAGGCCCTCAGCACGCCTAGCACGAGACGGCCGCGACATACTCTCGATTTTTCTCACACTATACCTCTCTTTCCTAATGTTCTAATAAGAGAGAGACCGATAGTGGGAGAAAAATCGAGTGTATGTCGCGGCCGTCTTGTGCTAGCCGTGCTGACGGAACTACACTAATCGTAAGTAAATAGTATTATAATAGAAGGGACATAATTTTTGAACTTAATCAATTACGTAATTTATGTATGACAAATATCACGTTTCAATTAAGCATGACGAATGTCACCCACCCACGTCCACCCTTGCATTGGTAACGATGCGCGATGACGCGTCTGTAAATTAATCTATGTAACGCTTAATAAACGACGGCGGGTTGTGCGACTTGCGCGGGGAGAGGGTCGAGGCTCCGCCCATACGCTCAAGGACTTTAGCGGGTATACAAGCCTTAATATGGACCTTATCAAATTCAAAATTAGAAAACTGACCCTCAAATACGAATTTAACCTGTTACCTTCTATTGAACGGGGGCAGTGTCCGTAAATATAGACTTATCGTATCTAAGAGTATTCAGCTACCAAGGAATACACACAAGTTGCCCAATAGAAGATCTAGAAGCCCCTTTAAACACCATTACCTATGCTAACTGCTCCGCGCTATAAATAGATCCCATGGTACTCTTATTGTTATTTATTTTATACCCATTACTACCTAACACTTTTTGTACTTCTTATGACTATGTTTTTGAGCAATTCATCGCTCACTATATTTCGTAGAACGGTGTATCCGAAACGTGATGGCGCGTCAATTTAAAGAATGTGCCAAGTCAGGCACTTTCATATGCAGATTCGATGCACTTCAAACATGGCCTATCAGCGGTTTTGAACAAAAATTGATTCAACGACTTACGGGATTGTTGTAGGAGGCAATAACAGTGAAATTACACTCACCGTTTAGACCTTAAGTCCTCGAGATAAAGTTCAAAATGGGCAGTTTTTTCGGTAGGAATGCGTAAATTTGTATAAAACTGGATACGCCTACAATGTTTCGGCTGTTGGTCAAGTACTTAATTTTGGCCTTAGTGAAAATTGAACAGTATGTTAGTAGATGACTGTCCATGGGTAATTTTCGTGACGCAGTGGAACGAATTAAATTTCACAACTGACATTTCTAACTTAGGTGCAGTGCAAGGTGTGGGCTCTCGGTAAAGTACAAAATATCGCAAACCAATTCAGCCCCTTACAAATGCGGAAATAGCCTAGGATTGCACGTAGGTATTAATAATTTCCATGGTAACATTTTCGCATAGTTGAAAATGGCGGTAAAAAAGTAATAAATAATGTTCCGCTAAATATCACGGACGCACACGTTGGGGATACAGTCAGCTACAGAAGCGGTAGGCGAGGAAAATCATTTGCCAAGAAATAGGTACATAACTATTTTTTAGCATCGCCCCTTCAAACCATCAACTTACGTTCATTCATTAGGTATTTTCAATATATGGAATGGAAATTTTTACTAAACTACAATCGTTAAGGGTCCTCAGGATGCTCGTCTCTCTACATTAATTTCATTTTATTTTTATTTATTTAATTAACAACATACATTGCGTTTGAAATGTACACGTTAAAAAAAACAATAACAATTAGGTACATTAAAGTTTTAAGAACACATTTGATGCCAAAAGTTTAGTTAACAACAATTTGCAACAAACAATAACAAAAAATCATGTCAACTAAAAGTAATAAGTAATAAAAAATTATAATAAAAAAGTACGCACATTAAACGTTGTTTGGTTCGCATTTAAAAACGATATGCTACAATAACATGAAACTTTGTATTCACGATGGGATTCGCCATATCAAGGTCGTAAACTCGTTCCTATTGCTAGAAATAGAAAAAGAGCCATAAGAATAATGTTTAGAATCCCGCAATCGGTGTCTTGCAGAGAATACTTTCAGACATAAGGGATTCTGACGGTGCCTAGTTTATACGTTCTTATACTGCTCACTGAATTTGTTAAACATAAAACAAGGTTCGAATCATATGAAGAACAAGAGATTTGTGTACAAACGCGCACCAGAAATATGAAAACAATTTTTTGCCCGATGACTACTATAGAGAAGCAATGTACTAGGAACCAGACTGTCAAGTTGTTTAATAAACTTCCTGTAGAGCTAAAAGGCATCGTAAAATATAATACTTTTAAGGAAAAATTAAAGCAATTTTTGTTAAGAGGGTGCTTTTATAGTGTTGACGAAATATTTGATAGAGAGTAAGTAGAGTGTGTAGTTATTAGATATTAGAGTGTAGTTATTAGTTATTAGATATAAGATATTATATTGTTAGCTGTAAGAAATTCAAACACAATCTTGTATTGTTTACTGAATAAATATGTCTATGTCTATGTCTATGTCTAAATACAGGTGTAGACTCGAAGATTATTATTACTCCAAAAGAAAGAAGGCAAAATATGCCGTGACGAAAATTCCATTCAGATATCTCAAAGAATTACGAAGCTACAGCCGTTTTAATATTGCTTGTTAGAGAGAGAAAACAAAAACAGTTTGTGACGTCACAATCTGCGACGCTGCCGCAGAGCGCGTCGCGCGCACGGCAAGCCGCGTCGATGGCGGCGCCGAACACGATGGGGCACTGCACGTTGCCGTCTATTAGTGATGTCACAAACTACAAGCGTCATCGTTTCATATGAAGTTGCGTTTTGTGAAAAAGGGACAGAACATATCCCTTCTTAAAACTTTGGACACTTATAACTGTGATTATTTAACCTCTTGCGTTGATTTTTTCTCCATCCTTTTTCGAGAAAATATTATATGATTGATTATTTGATTAACCCCCTTATTCATAAAACTTAAAATGCCTCTGCTAAATAAAATGCCTTGTCCCTTACTTACGAACACAAATTTCAAAGTGACAGATAAGGACACATGAAGAGGCGCCCTTTTGTATGCTCTTCGCTGATGATATTGTCCTTGTCGGTGAAGATGGACTCGGGGTTGAGAGCAGACTAGAGCAGTGGCGGCAAAAATTGGAGAATGTGGGCTTGAAAATCAGCAGATCAAATACTGTACACGTGTTTTGCGATTTCGGCGGTCTCTCCAATTTAACGCCCATAGAGCTCGATGGCGTAACGCTGCCGGTCTGCTTCGATTTTCGATACCTCGGGTCACTTATACAATGTAATGGCGATATTGATCGTGACGTTAGAAACCGCATCAGCGCAGGATGGATGAAATGGCGACAGGTTACGGAAACAATCTGCGACGCCCGAATGCTCCTTCGACTGAAGGGTAAAAGTTACAAGACTATTATACGACCTGTCGTCATGTATGGAGCGGAATTTTGGGCCGCAAAGGTGGCGGATGAAACGAGATTGCATGTTGCGGAGATGAAAATGTTGAGATGGATGTGTGGCGTGACGAGATTGGAATGAGTATATAAGAGGAAGCCTGAAAGTAGCACCGATAATTGAAAAGCTGAGAGCAAATCGTCTACGGTGGTATGGACATGTTATGCGGAGGGATGATAGTCATGTTACTACAAGGGCAATACGTATGAATGTAGAGGGATGTAAGAGAAGAGGTAGACCAAGGAAAAGGTGGATGGACTGCGTGAGAGACGATATGAACAGGAAAGATGTGTGTGATGAGTTGACGGGCGATAGAGAGGTATGGAAGAAAAAACCATGCTGCGCCAACCCCAAGTAAATGGGATAAGGACAAGCGAATGATGATGAAATAAGGACACATAAATTTTAACGCCGTTTTAGTTAAAACAGGCTTGTAGGACGTTTATGAAACGGCCGTTAGTGTCTACACCGCTATTAGAATAGAAAAAAAAACACGATTCCTACTCAAAAACTTCCCACGCCTACACACGAGCGAGTAAGCTACATCACAAGATCAAAACCCACAGGTAAACTCGAACAAAACATTGCAAAACCTCCTCCGAGCCTAAACTGACTTCTGCGCCAACTTGTACAACCTTGTTTCCACAAAACACATGTATACAGGGTGTGAGTGTCACGTGAGCTCTTTCGATGCGGGGTTTTTGTTCACGCTCCTGGGGGACCCATATTTTATATCCGTGGAGCTTTGCTTATTTTTGTTTTATATCTGTAAAGTTGTCTGACGCTCTAACTGGCTTCCAGGGAAAGGGAATACCTAATTTTTTGATTGGCTGTTATTGCGATTACGCCGTATTTCAAGTTTTATTTTCAAGTGTATTATTTGTATCTCCAGGCTAGACTAGGAAGAGGAAGAAGAGAAGGAAAAGGAAGAGGTCAATCGTCAAATCCGACTCGGCTGGGCAGCGTTCGCTTCCCGAACGCTGCCGGCACCTATTTTTATCCAGTATTCCGCAGTGTCTCAAGACAAGAGTCTTTGACCAGTGTGTGTTGCCAGTGATGACATATATGGCACTGAAACGTGGTCGCTTAGCCTCATAAAAAAAGCTCAAAGTCACCCAAAGGGCAATGGAGAGGGCTATGTTGGGAGTTTCTTTGCGTGATCTCATCAGAAATGAGGCTTTCCGCAGCAGAATCAAGGTGGACGACTTTTGGCTGATATGATGATGATGGTCAGTTCTTCATGTCTGTAGATCATGGTCATGGTGGGATGCAAGTCTGGAACGGGCAGGACGGGAACCGATCAAGACAGTTGTCTTGATCGGTTCCTGACAGTTGCAATGTTAGCGACAGTTGTCTCCCGGTCTTTTCCCCTCTGTGTGCCCAACGATGACTAGCTTTTCGAGGCTTCCTTTGGGTCTTATTATGTGTCCAAAGCAGCTGATTATTGGTCTATTGAGGTTCAAAAGTGGTAGACCACTTTCTTTGTCTAATGTAATTTAATTACATCAGTATGTTGGTAGCAACCCTGCTTGCCTATGAAGCTCATGACACCATTTAATGGGATTCCAACCAGGGACTGCCAGCTTTTTTTCTTTACCCGACTACGGCAGCGCCGAAAGGAAGGGATATGGTTTTAGCAGTACATCTATCTATCTCTGTATTTACGTGTGTTCCACCGTAGCGTTCAAGTATTTGTTTTTATTTAGATTCCCAATAAATTGGGTATTGCGTGTTATAAATTAATCACAAACCCACGCGTTAGTGGTTTAATTGGTTTATCGGATTCAATTCGTAAAAAAGATTGTGTCAGGCCTAACCTCGTCATTCTTTATATGCGTAGGTTGTGCACACAATTCCACACGCAAGTTAGATTCGAGTGATTAATAACTACTATACTAAATAATAAACTAAAACGACACAAAAAACATAGGTAAGAATCATCTCGACAGCAGAGAAATTCGATTTTAAAAAGTGGAGACCTTTTATGCAATGTAATGGATAATATTTTATAATTTAGTGTTCATTCACAGTTTTGGACAATAAATGAATCTTATATTATCTTATCTTATCTTATGATTTAGTTCCGTTAACCTGCAACTTCGTAATGATTATTGTTTTAATATTAATCTTTGTTTATTTAATTTGTATTGTAAATTATTGTTTGACATGTACCTAGTCTAGCCATAAGTTCTGTTACTGGCAGTTAACAATGATTTTAAGAAAAATAATAATTCGAATTTCGAATGTTGTGTTTTGACGTAAGTACTTGGATGTTTTTGCCACCATTTATATACAATATAATATTAAAATAAGTAAATTAATAATGGAGTGGGGTGTCAAAGAAAATAGAATTGCTGTGATTGCTCTGCATAAGGAATGGAGCCGTCCCACATTTTTGAGACACTAAAAAAGTTAGAGATCAGTCGAATGTTTGTGTATCGTACCATTCAAAGATACACCAAAACGTCCTCTGTCGATGACAGTAAAAGATCTGGCCGACCACGTACTGTTAGAACAAAACAAGCCGTTAATGCTGTAAGGGCCAGAATTCGCCGAAATCCCATAAGAAAACAGAAGATCCTTTCTAAGGAAATGAAAATACCACCTAGGACACTTTCGCGTATAATCAAAGATGACTTGAGTCTTGCAGCTTACCGACGATATACAGGACATATGTTAAATCAGTCACTAAAGGACAAGAGAGTTGAAAGATCAAAAAGCCTTTTATCTCGATACGCACATGGGAAATATAAAAATATTCTTTTCACGGATGAAAAAATTTTTACTATCGAGCAGCACTACAACAAACAAAATGATAAAGTGTACGCACACAACTCTCGAGAAGCTAAAGAGATAGTTGGAAGGATTCAGCGAGGTCATCATCCCGCTTACGTCATGGTTTGGTGGGGTGTGTCGTATCAAGGCGTCTCTGAGATCCATTTTTGCGAAAAAGGAGTGAAAATTTCAGCTAAAGTGTATCAGGACACGATTTTAGAAACAGTAGTTAAACCACTAAACGACACAATGTTCAAAAATGTACACTGGACCTTTCAGCAGGACTCAGCCCCGGGTCATAAAGCTCGCACCACCCAGATTTGGCTGCAAAGGAATGTTCCGGACTTCATCAAGGCAGATGATTGGCCCTCTTCCAGTCCCGACTTAAATCCCCTGGACTATAAATTGTGGTCAGTGTTAGAGGACATGGTCTGCTCTAAACGCCATGCCAATATCGATTCTCTAAAAAAATCTTTGAAGGTAGCAGTGGCAAATTTCCCAATGGATACAGTGCGTGAATCTATAGACGTGTGGCCGGATCGTTTGAGGGCGTGTATTAAAGCTAAAGGCGGGCATTTTGAATAAAAAATATATTGTTTAGAAACCTTATTAACTTACCTATAAATAAACATTTACTTATGGTAAATTAATTACATCCTTTTAAAAATATGTTTCATTTCATTTGTAACAGAACTTATGGCTAGACTAGGTAAAAGTGCCCTCGTGCCTATTTACAGAGTAAATGTTTGATTTTGAATAGATCTTTAAGAGATACTTAAATACATAGAAAACATCCAAGACCGAGAAACAAATATTCATGCTCATTATTACACAAATATTTGCCCATACGGGGATTCGACCCAGGACCTTCAGCTTCGGAGGCAGCGTCACTCTACTCACTAAGCTAACCGGCCGTCAAACAAATAGTTTCAGATTTTCCGTCATGCGAACACCGCACCCTGTATGTTCCAAGTTACAATTTCACCTACATTGATTAGGGTTGAACAATCAATGTGCTAACCTCTGTTTAGGATGGGTAGCCCTGGGAAAAGTGTGCCAATGCTAAGCAAATATCAGGTCAGGTCCCGCGGCGCAAGTATTAGAAGATTACATATTGCATAATTTTTTGCCACAAATTCTTGTACGCTGCCGCTTGTGGTCAGTACTTTACAAGCTTTTATTTAACTTAACCTGCGGGGTAATCACGTAACATTCCGAACGCGCGTTAAGACAATTTAACCGTCCTTTTTCTATAGATAGTGACATTTACATCTACCTGACGCGCGTATAGTTTTAAGCTACACTGACCGGCAGAAAAATTGTCACAAAACTTTTCGGTATTTCAAACTATATATAGAATAGATTTAATTATGTTTTAAATAATTAAATGCATTTTTCTAATTTAGGCCAAACTTATTGCCGGTGAGTATATAATATACCAATTTGAAAGTATCTCATGCTGAGTGACATCCATTTTGGTGTATTTAAGTTTTAGAAACACACGTATAATGTCTTGTTCACACCAAATAAATACATTTCTTTTTTTTTCACAAGAGATGCAATAACTTACATTATTTATTTTCGCCAAACTGCAAGGCAGTTTGTTGGCGAAGACAGCACTCTTTTTACATTTAACCGATTTTTTAAACTAGGCTATTATATTAAAAACAAAAAATTTAATATCTATGCTCTCTTTAAACGCCCCAGTGCCTTCCACTGCACCTACAGATGACAACATATTTATATCACAGACACTTGAGTGTCCACCATTAGAACAATGCCAAGCACTGGGAAATTTACCTTAATTACATGGAGTAAGATAAACATAAACATTAGGTATTTGTGCGACTTTAACAACTTTCACTTTCTTTAAAGAAGTAATATATTTTTCGTTTCACACTCGTTCTCAGATATGATTTCATCTTACAATGCGTTCGTGATCGACCTGTTCGTTTGTTTGTTTGTTAGTGAGGGACAAATCTTGCAAGTTTTTGACCCACTTTCCGATGACCGATTGAGCTGAAATTAAGGGTAGGTAACGGTATATTTTGGATGACACTTCAATATTATTGCACCATCGAGCTGATCTGATGATGGAGACAGAAGGTGGCCATGGGTTTTCAGTACTTAAGCGACGTAACCCCGTTGAGTTTGGGCTCGTTAGAATCGTCTCGTTGAATAGTTGATGACTGTATACAGAAAAATATACAGTTGGCAATAAAAGCTTATTATTTGGTCACTTGTATTTGTGGGTGCGTGCTTGGCGCGGTATCAGTAACCCTTCAGCTGTCAGTCGAGTCAGTACAGATTCTTTACACTACAATGAACGCTTCAGACGGGTAATTGCGTAACTTTTCAAACGAGCGGTGGGATAACTGAAATGTCATTTTCCCATACCTACAAAGAAATGACATTAAGATCTATATCTCGAATAAAACGTTACTCTGACCAGCAGAACTGCGCGCGTTGCTTGGCAGCGGGCGTTACTGAATGCAGCAGCGCATGCACACTGCGTTGGTTCTGCGCATTATTTATTTATTTCAACTTTATTGCCCATATTAAAATAAAATAAATACAATCAGTGAATTAAATACATTCTTCACCAGTCAACATTTGGGCTAAACATAAACTTTAGTCTTGTGGGATTTTAAATGCAGACCGATTATAATTTTATTGGTTAAATATAGTGTGCCGATCCGCCTAATACGAAATAACTTTCTGTCAAAAATTTCATTTTTAGTACAAGCTTTTATTGCCGACTGTACTTTTCTGTATACCGTCATCAACTACTCATTGAGACGATTCTAACGAGCCCAAAACGCGATGGGGTTATGAGGTTTTATTACGGAGTTCCTATGGCCACCTTCCAGCTCCATCATCAGATCAGCTCGATGGTACCATAATATTGAATTGTCATCTAAACTATACTTATACCCAAAATTTCAGTTCAATCGGTCCCCGGGAACTGGGTCAAAATTAATTCGCAAGATTGGTCCCATACTAACATGGCAAGTTAAATAAAAGCTTGTAAAAAAAGCAATCAAGAAGTTAATAACGAACACCGCCATCTTGAATGAAAAGAATCTACTTGAATTAAAACTCTTCCCTCAAACCAAGGGAAAACATCTTGGCTCTAGATAATGTCCCTTGATTCGAGATTTAACATCTTCCCAATTAACTTGGTTCAAGAAGATTACCTCGAATCAAGTTTTTTTTTCTATGAACAGTTTTACCACCTTGACGTATAATTTCACGCTTCTGTCTATCTCTCGACCCTCCGCCGTCGCAACATGGTTCGTTACGCATTTTTCCGACAACGCGTCTGTCTGTCTAACTTCTAATTAGGCCCCTCGCTTGACTCGAGGAGGACAAAGCTACACCTAAATTGCGGATTCAGAAAATGTTTTTTTTCGCAGATATTTATAAAATGTTCGTATGAATAGGGGCAAAGCCTGAGTTCGGAGCGCAAAATGAAAAACACGCCAGCCCCGCTCGGCTGCTCGAAATAATAAACAAATTAAACTAAACTAGACAGTATCTGATACATTTTGTAGTTTTTAAGAAAATGGCTTTTGAAGTTCAACATTGTTTTTTCACTCTCCTGTATGCTAAAACCTAGTTACTTGACACTAAGCAGCTGCGCTATTATGTAACTTGCTTTAACCTTACCTCACCGTTCACCCACAAATATATCTTGACTTTACGATTCGTAGTAACTAAGCGTAGGTTGAGGTCTAGACAGTTTTGTTGGGCTTGACGGGTGAGGCGAGGTGCATCACCGCGTTCCAAATAACAGCCCAGCAACACATTTATTTCCCATATAGGAATGCTTAGATATGAGCTACGGTAGCCTAGTGGTTCAGGCATGCGAATGTCAAGCGGCGGTGGTGGGTTCGAATCAAGGCTCGTACCAATGAGTTTTTCGAACTCATGTACGGAATACTTACCCTTAGCTTTTCGGTGAAGGAAAATCATGAGGAAACCGGTCTAATCCCAATAAGATCTAGTTTTCCCTCTGAGTTGGAAGGTCAGATGGCAGTCGCATTCGTAAAACGAGTGCCAATGCGAAATCTTGGGATTGGGTGTCAAAGCGGACCCCGGGTTCCTTTAGGGGCACAACCAGGAATAACACTAGGAAGTTGATGATAGGTATGCTTAGATATATATATGCAATGGAACTGTATATATACAACATTTTCCGACTTGGGCCTCTTTTCTGCTGGTGGCCGGTGCCACGAGAAGTGCATTTATTCGGATTGGTTTACTTTTTAGGTTTCCGTACCAAAAGGGTAAAAAACGGGACCCTATTACAAAGACTCCGCTGTCCGTCCGTCTGTACGTCTGTCGCCAGGCTTTATCTCATGAACAGTGGTAGTTAGACAGGTTGAAAGGACATATTTTTGAGTAAGTGGTATGCACCCATATTTTTGCACTTGACTTGTCGCACTGTTTTGTCGGCGAGATTGATTTATATACCCATGGGCCATGCCGAATTAGTTTTCTAGCAGTAATGGTTACTGAGCTATGCCGAGGACTGACGGACGGACGGACGGACATGGCGAAACTGTAAGGGAACCCTTACAGTTTCGCCATGTCCGTCTGTCCGTCCGTTGTTGACTACGGAACCCAAAAAAGGGCCTACCAAGTCAAGTGTTCCGCAATAAAAAGTCCCACTAATAATCGCGAAAACTGAAGAATATCAAAAAGGTTTGCCGTTAATACAATTTTAATCTGCGCTCATGCCATACCGTACCTTCAGCAACACTGTAAACCACAGATAACCTCCAATAGATAGAGCCTATAGGGCGACGTGCGGTCACCACGCATATATGTTTTTGCACTGATAACCCCCCACTACCCCGCGCCATGTTGTCAGTATCGACCAGGTACGCGATCAGTACGTGCGTGAAACATCCTGCAAATTAAAATTAATTTTGCGCTATAAAAATGAGTACTGCTGTGTGAAGTGGTGTAGAAAAAACTCCCGAACGTCTAATTACACAAACGACGGAATAACATTTCACAGGTAAGTTAAATTTATAATATAAATGTAAATTTCATTCTGTCACGCGGAGTTCATTTTACACTGGTCCATAAGAAGTAGTGAAGTATGCATGTCCTTTTTCATCAAATGCGAATGACAATATACTGTTCCTTTCTCACGAAAGCACGTGACACTCTAGTGATGGGCTAGTGATGCTTTCGAATTTTACCGATTCAGATTCATTTAAAGAAACAATACGTTAATTCAACCGTGCTTTCGTGTACTATTTTAATACGACAATTCACTAAAGATTATATTTATATCCTGTCATTGCATTGTCAAAATTCTTTTGTTAGAAATCATAGGTAATGTATACGATGTAGGTTTAATTAAACTGCACCAAGAAGGCAACGTGGCGGACTGCAACCGTCTTACAATACAAGCTATGAGGTAGAGGGAGACTTATTAAATTACTGTCTCGCTCTATTTTTTTAGCTTCCAGAGCTAATGAACGGAATATATTATTGTAGTACGGTCGCGTTCTTTAATTTATGACCCTTTTTGCTAAAATATTCTTTGTATTCCTAAACAATTTGACAGGATTGTGAACCTTAAGTGGGTCCCAAATTAAAGTTCGTGACTGTACCTACAGAACGTCTATCATGAGAAGGCCGCGACATACTTTCGATTTTTCTCGCACTATACCTCTTGTTCTAAGTATTCTAATAAGAAAGAGACGGATAGGATAGAAACACGAATCAATCAATTACATTAATATACATACATATATAATGCATGCAATATAAACTTACTTATACATACTTATATACGTACAAGTATATGTACCCGAACAAAGATATCATGAGGTTCATCAATCTTTAATAGTTAAAAAGAGATGCTTACGCAACTTGCATTTAAAGGAGAACTAGCTCTGAGCTTGTCTGACGGTAAGAGGGAGATCATTCCAGACGAATAGCAGGAAACCAGTACGGTGAAATAAGACAGAGAGTTTACGACTCCTGGATGTACGTAGCTTGCAACCAGGACGGGGTGTAACAATTTTTAATTTTTATTTAAGATATTCCGGTGCAGCTGGGTCGAAAAAGATGGTATAAAGTGTGCACAGAATTTTGAATTTATCCACCTTACTTCGCATATGTACACACTGTCTATTCAGGTTTCCTCACGATGTTTTCCTACGCCAAATTCCCGAAAAACTCATGAGTATAATCCGAGATTCGATTGACGGTCGCATACTTGAACCGCTCACTAGGATACTATGAGAAATAATGAATTACATGATGAATCCAGCAACATAAAAACCGGCCAAGTGCGAGTCGGACTCACACACAGAAGGTTCCGTAAAATTTTCAGTTTTCGAAATTTTTTCTTTATCTGTGCTATAAGACGTGGCTTCGTACCAAATTTCAAGATTCTGAGTTCACGGGAAGTACCTCATAGGTTTTGATTCCCTTGCGAGTTTCGAAAATTTGCGGCATAAACGGCTGTATCTTTTGATTGCGTTGGCCTAGAAGTTTGATTTTTTCACAACTTCAAGGGACAGTTATTTGGTATACATTTTAGCTTGATACCTCCACGCATTCCTGAGAAAAAGGGTCTTGATGGACGGACGGACGGACAACAAAGAGATCCTATAATTATTTCCTTTTGAGGTATGGAACCCTAAAAACTTGTTGGATGTACTTATTTTAAATACAAAATACAGTGTGTAGTGGCCTCTATTTTTAAATACCTATCGTAAAATTTCATTACTCACAATTATTTACCAATAGCGCTAGTGAGCACGGTAACGCCCTCTTAAATGATGATGAGGATTATCTATCATCAACGACATAATTTTATCACATTGAATAAATATATGTACTTTTTTATGACATCGTTTTTATTTGTCTTCCTTACCTAGCTATACCAATATTCAAATTACATACATAAGCCTAGCTAGCACATTCGCGTTAATCTCGAATAAACATCGCATTCGTCCTTTCCTAGTAAGTATGTAAATACGAACGGGACGAAGGCTTCTTGTCCGACATAAACACGATAATGCAGTAAATGTTGTAAAATGCCTAGGAATAACTACTCGATGTGATTCACATACTTTTTATGTTACGTGGTAATCAAAATAGTCGATGAACGAAACATGATAATAATATAACAGTGACAGCCGTTCAAAAATTTAAACCATGTTAACGGGTACCGTACCTACGCCATGTAAAATATTCTACTAACAATTAATTGCGGCACCGCTAAAAACCGTTAGCGAACAACGCGTCCCATCACTACGCTTCTGGCGCCGTGATGTGACAAAGCGCGCTGCTTTCGAAACAGCCAATCGCAGCGCCGTTACCGACCTCCCCGCAACCCGCACCTACCGCCAACTGTGGTGACCTTTGCATCGAACTAAATCGCTTATAGGCTCTATCTATTGGAGGTTATCTGTGCTGTAAACTGATCAACAGTCAGCCTTATTACAACGTAATAAGTTCTCCTATTCAGTACTCGAGCTTTTCTTGGTTTGTACTATATACTCAATGCGATTTCGCGGCGACCTGATTATTTGAGTTGACCGAATTGCATCAAGTTGAAGTTGCTTTTTGAACGGACAATGCATTGTCCGTTCAAAAAGCAACTCTATCGTCCAATATAGAAGATTCCAATTCCAATGACAGTTTTATAAAAAAGTTGGCCACATTTAATAATCTCAGGTACACATGAAAACAGATCAGATTTGTCCACAGGTTTACCCGAGGGTATCTTAGCTTGGTTCTATATTAAATTGTTTTGCTCTTGTAAAAGGTTTCTGGAGTGGCTATAATAATGTTAAGTGAGATTTGATGCAATAGTTTTGATAAGGGTCTTTCTCTTACATTGGCACCTAAAAGGCAATAGGAGAGAAGAGGAAAGATAATGTGGTAATTTTTCCATGCAAACGTTTTAGACGGTTTCCTGCGAGGTTTTTGACCGTAGAATAATGTTTTCGTTTACCTTTTTTCAATATCTGTGTTATATCTTGCTTATTTTGATTTTGGCTATTTTTGTAACAAGCACTTATAAAGGCTTATTTCAAAAATAGGCCTTTTATACACATCTGTCAACAATAAGCGCAAACATCAAAACAATACGACTTTTAAGTACATAATATTTCCTTCTTATTAATTTTCAAAAATGATGTTACGGATTTTTGTTTCATGATTTTCGTGATTTTCATAAGTTAACGATGGTATAATTATACCGCAATTATACCCCACTTAGTTAACAATACCGCTAAAATATCGAATTTAATTAGGTAAAACGATTCTGATTTAACTTTCAATGAGAGGTAGCTGAGAAACAAACCCAACTTTCCACAACGAAAATTGCCCTGTTAACCCCAACTTCCTAACTAATTTCCTAATAAAATTTAACTTACATGAATAAAGGAAAAATCGCAGTAAATCCCGAATGGAACTTTCTAAAGAGTCGTTTATCAAAAAACACCCTTATCCAAGTTAATTTGCGAGTTGTAAAAATCCACTCGAGAGGCGATGTTAAAACCACCCCGTGTGAACTCGGGACACAAATCTTGGCTAATCGGGGAAAGAATTCAACCGCTTATGTTCATGAAGAATTTAAGGGCTGTCGCACGCTTACGGGGTTTTTAGCTAGATTATTTTGTTTATATCTGTATAGTCGGGTCGGCTGGCACAAAACTGCGTTCTTGAGATTGATAGACTGTCCAACTCTCTCAAATTGAACGAGCGAGCGAGCTTTTAAGCTTGGGCCAAAATTCTTTCGTATTTCCGTATGCCCTACTGTCCCGCTGTCCGGTTGTTCTCAACCGATTCTCCTGAAATTCGATGAGCAGGTTCGTTAATTATATGTATGTTAAGTTTTTTCTCAATTCAATTTTTGAAATTAAAAATATAAAGAATAAGACACTCGCAAGTTCTTACAACTCACAGAGCCACTTGTTACATTCATATTCTTACATTTGATATAATATTTAGAAAGAGGCAGTATAGTGTATCTCACCAGCGAAACAGCTTACGCGTAGCCTTATGCTACCCTTGCTAGAGAAAAGGTGCGTGGCACATGATTTTTTTGGTGCACATCGTGCCCACAAGAGAGAGATGTCGTCCATCTCACTCTAAATCTGGTAAATCAAAACGTTTTTAATCTCATTCCGTACATAAACAGCTAAATACTAAACAACCACTTTACCCAATGACCGCAAAGAAAAGATTCTCCCAATACGTGTCATTCACCGAAGCCGAAGCCATCTCTACAATAGCTCTAGCTCTCATTGTGCATCTTTGCAGTAAGAAATTGGTTGAATTTCCCACAATACGTCTCAAGGGCAGTCCTTGCATGCATTCTGTGACGTCAAGAGTCACTTGCGCAGTAATAGCCTGAATACGTCTGAATACGAACCAAGACTCTTGCTACCAATTACAAGAGCAGCTTGCATTTAAATGTTACACATTTTAGGGATTCAGCGGTATGTAATTACATGTACATCAAATTATAATCACCCACATAGAGGAATTAAACCCACGTCCAAATCCGTTTGCAAGTCAAAAGATTGAAACACTGCCAATATACAATATACGCTGCGTTATCTTTATGTAGCCGACCACACAAAGGTATTTCGTGATTTTACATGCAATATGGCTTTTGAAAGGTATGGCAAATGATTTTATTGTATATGACCAGTATGGCTTATAAATTTTATGGTAAATGATATTATGTCATATGATATATGGAAATAACAAAAATGTCTTATGAATATTATGGTAAATAGCAGTTATAACACATGAAATTCTGGTAAACAAAATTATGAACATTGACTGTTATGGCAACTGAAATTATGGCAAATGAAATTCTGGTAAATGAAGGCATACTTGTGAGTTGCTGTGAGTAAACATTTTGTCGCGTTAAGACAAGTGCAGCGCGAGTTAAAACGTTAAATGGCATTTAAAGGCAATCATGACATCAATAAACATCGTAGCCGTCTAGGCTGACTATTACTATACGAATAGACTAGACTAGATACATTACATACACCTACAGGTATGTACTCAAATTAGATAGAGATATATTTTAAAAGATTTTGACCTACAATTCTATCTGCAATTGTGAAAGGTACTTAAATATATTCGTTATCTTGTAAAATAGTTAAATAAATTCCTAATATCACTGTAATAAAAAGTCCTTGAGTAGTTTGTGTAAAATTATTTTCTGGTTTTTATTAATTAGGCTCATGTTACAGTAATTCCTGATGTAATAATTTATTTAATCTCATAAGAAATCACATTCAAATAATACACATGTCACACAATACATCGCAACAAAACACTGATGTAATTGAAATAATAGTAAAGTAATAGTAGTACCTAGTTAGGGTGAATATAATTGGCTTGACTAGCTGTCATAGCTAGTCAAGCATATTAATATTTTTATGAAAATCTTCGCACAGGAGGAGGATATTCACCCGTATGCTAATTCCGTTAAATTAAAGTACGTTGACTTAATTTAAATATAAGTAGAAAAAAATAGGGTTTAAAAATTCTAAACATAATGCCATCCATAGTGTCATAGTTGGATTGTCCTTTACCCTAACGAGAAATCACAAATCACACTTGCTACTGTGTCCACTTCCATCCGTACGCTTATTTGCCACCATCGTGCTATAAAGAGCTCTTAAATTAACACATTACACCTGCAACCACAGTCATGTCCTCTAAAAGTCGGACTAGGAGTAGATCCTTCAGACGAGGTTGAAACTGTTGAAAGGTGTATAAGGGCTTTTAGGTTCACTTCTAAGGCGCGCGTGGGGTCGCCCTTTCGAGTATTCGTTTAAAGAATATTTTAAGGACTCGCAATATGTGGGCTGGGTTGTAATCTTTTGCAAATCTTATATTTTATTTTGCGCTTAAAGGAAACGATTTAATTATTTTGGTTTAGGTTTGAGAATTTTACTGTACGTCATGAAAATAAAGATGTGGGGTGATTTTCGGTGGGAGTCCGCTGGGTGCGGGTGGCCAGGACCGGCCATTGTGGCACTCTTTTGGGGAGGCTAAAGGTGGGTCCACACGGCACAGACTTTAGTCTGCGCAGCGTGTCTGTACAGAATTAAGTCGGTGCAAATGGGACGTGTGGACGTGAAGTCTCAAGTCTGTAACGACATCTGTGCATTTTTGTATCTGGCATCAAAAAGTCGGCGCATACATGCGTGCTTGCGACGACTACTGCACTGTGTGGACGCATGTTCAGACTTTTTTGGGTCAACTTACGACAACTTTATTTAATTAATTCACAGTTTGCTTTGTTTTTATTATAAAAATGAACGATTTAAGAAAATATTCGTGAGAATTCTTAGTTGAATTTATACATCTATATAAGTCCCTTCCAGCTGTATGGAAAATTAAGTCCAAAGAGTACAGTAATAGAGATCGCCGTCGATTGATATCTGCCATTGCAAACGTCCGCACACCACGAGGTTTAAAGAACAACTAACATAGTTAGGGAGCTGGCGAGCAAAATTTCGATATGACCAGCACACAAGGCAGACGTTATTAATAGTGATATTTATGCCCTAAGAAACATCAAGGACCTTGTCTGCCACCATGGTGGCGCTGCGTTGTAAACTTACAGCGTTTCAAAAATGTAAAAAAAAAGGTGTGCTATATTATGCGCACACGTCTGCCTCTTGGACTGATGTTTGAATTCCTTATGAAAACCAAGAAAATCGATGAGGCAGACGTTCAGGCCTCTGATATTTCAAAGGCAGACCATTTGATTTTTTTTTAACCCGAAGCTCGCGCCAAACCAAGCAGGTAAAAATTGAATTGATCAAAATGCTACAGACAAGACCACATCCCGAATTCATTGTTGTTTTTTTAAAAAAAACGTTCCGAAACGCACTACCGGAGTATGTCATCGACAAGTTCGAGCACTTAAAATCAGTGAGCAGTGTCTGCCACATTTTTTTTCGAATCCACGGAGTCATAGTGAATCGAATGGGCGCAATGAGAACCGCGTGCAAATGACTTAGTACTTAGTTCTTTTTTAACATTTTTACAACTCCGTCCCATGATAATGCAGAGTCCTGAATGTCTGCCTCTTCGATTTTCTTTGTTTCCAAGAGGATTGTGACCATGAACTCCAGAGGCATACATGTGCAAATGATGTAAAACCCCGATTTTTTTAAGCAACTTCAATCCGCTGTAACGCGAAAACGCAGCGACATAGGACCTTAATTGATTGGACCAAATCAGTTCGTAATGATGTAAACTGCAATCCACCTCGACGTGAAACGTGTGCAAATCATATACCGAAATGCTCGCCAGCTCCCTAACTAACAGCTTAAGATGTCTGAGCTGTGGACGTCTTTCGGCTGATGATATGATGATGGTGGAGATGGGCGACTGTATGTCGTGAATGTCCAAGTTTTTGTGAGTCGATGGATGATAGGCTGTCCAGTACTTTTGTTTGATGTCACCTAGATGTTGTCCATATTGAATGTGTTTTTGTATACTGTTATTTTGCAATGTTTAATTTCTCGGTGTATTGGCTTGTCTGTAATGCCGTGTAAATATATTGTTAATAATAAATTAAATTAAATGATGAATAATATTCATAATGTACGAATATAAGAACTTTATTTTTCAAAATAACAGGTTAAAGTATAACATGTCACACGATCAAAGTACAAAGGCCACAATTCTAGCTAACTTTTAAACAGTAGAATGTGTATATTTTATATTATTTAACCCAAATAATTACACAGCGTATGTATACACACATCTTCGCCAAACTGCATGAGAGTTTGTTGGCGAATAGTAATGTAATTTACTGTGCTTTAATGTAGGTTATAAAATAGTTTATAATATAGATAGACCTCTTATAGTAGTTTATGCAACTGATACATATTGAGAGGCCTTAAAAAACGAGTGTGGTTTGGTTCATAATAGGATCACACGAGTGTTTTACGGCTTAATTATGTACAGTTGCATACACTACATAATCTACACACGTATCATAAGTGCTCTAAGATGGGTTCAGAAGCCTTAGCCTGTATTCCTACTAGTGCTACCTGTTAACAACTTTTCACAATTCTACTTTCGTAACAGCAAAAAACCAAAAAAACAAATGACAAGAGTAACGGCAGCAATATGGTATTTGACAAAAGTCAAATCAGCTTCCTTTTATGAAACGTCAAAATCGTTCCGTTTGTATGGAATTTGTAGAGATTACTTGCTTGTGACGTCACAATCAAACAACGTCCTTATTGTTAGTTTTTATGAATTTAAAAATCTTAAAATAGCAAACTAAAATGAAAGATTGATAGTTTCCTAGTATTTTCGTATTTTTTATCTGTTGCTAATGAAAACAAGAAATATTTTCAGTTGTCAAATGCCCTATTCGATGCTCCGTCTAGAAGAATGTTTTTTAAATCATAGACAAACTAATGTAGTCCCTATTCTCATGTCACTCGAGATCAAATGTCGTGCAGTTTATAAAACATACTGAATTCACGTTTCGTATCGATAACTGCTTTAAGTGAGTCTCTATTCTAGTATCCCATAGTACATAGAGACCCACTTGAGTTTTGACAGCTGTACCAAATTTAAATTTGGTGAGGTAGGCCACAGCGAAATGTCATCCCGCTCGAATTTGGAGCAGCCCAACTGGGAAAGTACCTCCGCCTTGCAGAAGACCACAGACATAATAACACTACTACTTGCTCTGTAGTTCCTGGAGGTGAGCAAGGTCGCCAGAGCTCCCGAGGATGCGTTGTGTTGAAGCAAGGGAATTGTTCCTTCAGCTGTCAACACAGCGAATCCTCAAACATATCTTGATATGTCCCTTGGTATGACCCTTGGGTCAGCAACGCCCATGTTCCCCCTCCTTTGGAGTTGCATGCGTCTGTAGGCTGCGGTGTCTGCTTAGCATCCGTACGCTTGTTTGCCACCGTCGTTGTATAAACTCATAACCTTACAAAAATCGATACTGGTAATAACATTAAAGTACCTACAGATTTTACCTACTACCACAGACAAGAAAGTTCTCATAGTAAAATTGGTTTTAATAATGCTGGTTATTTCCTACGGTTTCTGAACGCATTTTAGAGCACTAATGATATGTGCGTAGGTAAAAAAATATTTTGCGTGTTTTTCTATAACAAACATCAAAACTTACCCATTTATAATATTAGTAGATACAAACCTCACCGAGTTCGGTAATATATATGTATTATCGATTTGCCCTATTATAAGCGCTGATATTATCAGGGCCGTTACAAAGCTCATTAGACTTTACTTAAATGATTGTATTTAACCTTGTTTTCATTTCGTTCAACACGCAATGTGTCTACTGACCAACCAAATAACTCAATTACCTCAACGAACACGGACTTTACATCCTCACCCTTTTCGTGAACAACAAAGGAGAATGGGCATTTTGTACCATGAGTGTATACAGTTGAGACATATCTCGTTTGAAAGGTCTTAACCATGGCATTATTTCATTATATGGGACCAATGTTGAACGGCGTGCAGGGGTCTAGTAATTAACCAAAGTATGTAAAACATAAAAACTGTTAATTAACGAAATCCAATTGGTATAATCAGTAAAACGGTATTTAACATTAAAGAACATGACAATTAGCTTATGTTAGGCTACCAACACCGACGCTGAAATATTTACAGGGCTGGAATTAAGTAATCAAAGATATGTGTGAATCAAAAATCGGCTACTGTGCAAAGATGCCCACGTGTATACAATAGCGACGTATACTACATTATAGGCTAGGATATACGTTATTTTTTATTAATAACAACTTTGTTCCAACGCGTGCAGGGGTAAGATTATAATGATTTGTTGGGGCTAACGCTCAATTAACGCTACGCTAATTGATGGTATAAACTTCTTCTACTGGACACTAGATGTCTGTAGTAGTACATATCTCAGTTGATATAATATTATGTATTATAGCAGCTAAGTCGATAGTCTAGCTCTAGCACAAAGAGGTTTGATTTCATTAAAAATAAAATTCTGACACGTCGTGTCAGTCACCACATGTCATATGGAAATAAATACAATATTTGTCAAGTGAACAAATATTTTAATATTCTAGCATAATTTATTATCCTGATGTGAAATCAAGTCTAAATTGATTATTTACATATTTTGGTGAGTATCTCGTGTTAATCTACGAATTTTATGATTTTATATTGTATCAACGGAAAAGGATCGTAGGGATTAGGCTGCCTCGCTCAATCTCGCTCAATATCGTACAAAAGTTGTACGAGCCTCAGTCTCCTAAAAAATGGACGAGGTCTCGCAAGACCACGATTGCATTCCCTAGACAGTATTGTTTGTCATCATCGTAGTATTACAACAATTTTTATCATAAATAGGTAAAGTTAGTGAATATGTAAGTTTGTGTGAAGGGAGTTCATTCGTAGGCTGACCATTGGATGACGGTAGTCCTTTTAATAGGCGTGGAGGTTCCATTCAAAGAATTAACAGTTTGATGAGGGGGGGGAGGGTCAAGCGACAAAAAACGATGACGTAATATATGGATCAGCCCCTAGCTTCTAGCGTGTGAAGCAGCGTGGACAGCTAGTCTATACTAATATCATAAAGAGGAAAAGTCTGTGAGATTGGAGCTTTGTAAGCTTGTCAGGATTTAAGTTTGTATGTATGAGTTATCGCCGGCACTACGGGACCGATTAAAAAAATATTTTTTTGGGACGCACATAGTCTATATTTTATTCCGCGGGATTGCCTGTGTTCTTTGCAATACGCGATTGATGCCTTGTGGTCAGCTAGTTTTCACTTTTATTCAAATCTATACTTCAATTAGGTACTATCTATACTAATATTATAGAAAGGAAAAGTCGTTGAGGTTTGTGTCTTTGTTTTGTTTTAGTTTGTAAGTTTGTATGTAATGGGAATCTCCGGATGCACTTGTCCGATTTCATAAATTCTTTCACCTGTGTACTGACTGACTTTCCTTTCCGGTTGGACATATTGTATCCTGCGAATTTACATGCGTTCCGTGCAATACGGGGGTGAAACCTGGCGGGCAGCTAGTAATATTATAAATGTGTAATAGTATAATGTGAACTGCTAAATAATGGAATTAGCTCCCGTTATTTGTATTTTTCACTGACATTTATGATTTGGGTGCCTTCAAAACAAGAGTGAATAGGTTATTACTGAACCGTGTGTGTATCTAAGGCTCTGTCGTCAGGCGCTTACCAGCAGGGGGGCTAGCACAACTGACGCCGCGCCGCGATGCGAGTTTAGAAAGATCTACCCTCCTCTTTCGAATTTGCACGGTGCAAGTGAGACAGGGGGCGCTCAGTCGCGCGCGAAGCGACTTGTCGGCAAGTTGTGCTAGACGTACAGGTGAGACTACGAGCAAAACTGGACTATGTATATTATACGTTCAGCTTACGACGGAGGCAAACAATACGGCTTGCCATTTGGTAAGCAGAAAATGACACCCTGTAGACCCTCGCGAAGAATTACAAGCGCGTTGTTGACCCTATATCGTTTAAGAAATTGGTTGTGTTGATAGCTAGAGACAAATGCTGGTCCCACCCGCTCAACACCGCGGCCGCGCTTCGTCGGGAGTTCTGGTGACTTTACGCTCCACCACACAACACCATATACATATATACCATAGGTGATATATCACCTACCTATAAATCGAGTAGTTAGTAGTGTTATGACTGTGATCTTCTGTAAGGCGGATACACTATGCCAGTAAGACAGGTCCAAATGACAGTGACGTAACATTCAGCTGTGCCGGCTGTGAGGCGTCTTCTCTGACTGCGTGTACTTACATACACACAGGTATACCTACACAATCTATACATCAATATTTGAGATGATTAAATCTCATTTTACAATATTGTAGCAACTGCAATATGAATTGTATGTATGTATGTTTGTATGTATGTTTGTATGTATGTATGTCAATTCTTTATTGTACATGGTACAGAACACAACAACTAAACAATAACTGAAGAACAGATGATACATGTACAAAGGCGAGCTTATCCCTGAGAGGGATTTCTTCCAGCTAACCTTTGAGCAATTGTATTGCGTGTATTTACTTAGTAGGTAAGTACTAAGTAACCATCATTCTAGAGCTAGAGGAAGTAATATCATATTACCAGTTTTTTTATCTGTGTAGGTTTACGAGTAGGTAGATGTAACGTTATTTTGTTACTTGGCCAAATAAAGAAACTTGAATCTTGGTACAATACCATTTCATTTTATTTTGCCCAAACGGTAAGTCGTAGGGCATTTACGTACCGCTAAGATCTAATTGAAAAATAAACACTTACCTATGTCTCGTTCCCGTATAAAAACCAAACGCCGTCGCGTTTATATGGCCATTAGCTACCGTCGTACCTACACTTATAAATAGATCGAATATGAATTGTTGCAGAACGGGAGTCATAGTGGGATTTCTCAAATGTTCCACTCCACTTTTTTTTGCACTAGTGTGGAACTTTCAGAAAACGTCCTACCCATATTATGCCCCGTGAAATGGGAATTCTCTGCAAAACACGGACAGAGCCGTGGGACCAGGTACAAATAAAGAAGGATACTTATTTTCAATACTTATAATAGTAACCGTATGGCCCGTCTGATGGTAAGAGGACAACAAACCCCACTGAGGCGTGCAACCTCGTCCATGTCACATGCGCATAGCCCGGCCACATTGTGAAAAATACTCTCATTTGGTTTCATGTCGTGTTTCTTTTTTCATAAACACTATAGTCTAACATAGTAGGCACCAAGTAGTAATACCATATCAGACATAAACTCCCACATCGAGCGTATAGGTGTGTGTATGTATGTGGACAACAAAATGCAATTTCACGGGCTACAGTCCAAACGGGTTGATAGATTTTGACATAGTATATATTAATATTATACATATAGTAGTTTATATAGTTTCCAAACGGATTAACTGATTTGAGTATGTTGTTACCCTAACTGCCGAAGGAGAGGAGGGTTATGTTTTTCGAGCGAATGTATGTATGTATGTGACCTTATTCTTTGGCACGCCCTGCAGCCTAAAGCGTTTGACGGATTTCGACATATGAGGTGATTCCTCTTAATCGTGGGAGTGACATAGGCTATAAGTACAATTTGAAAAAAGCAGTTGGGTTTTTTGAGAAATCTTTTCATTTCATTATTTAATTGAATGTCTTGTCTCTCCAGCTGGTTTAGTCGAATTCAAAGCTATGCATAAAGTTAACTGTTCTTAGCTATGTTTGTTGTGTCGAGGTTGCTTTACATTTTTAGGGTTCCGTAGTCAACAAGGAACCCTTATATTTTCGCCATATCCATTTGTGCGCCTGTCTATCCGTCTGTCCGTCCGTCCGTCCGTCCATCCGTCTGTCTGTCCGCCTGTTGTCTGCCCTTCCGTCCGTTCGTCCGTCTGTCCATCCGCCCGTCTGTCCGCCTGTTGTCTGCCCTTCCGTCCGTTCGTCCGTCCGTCTGTCCGCCTTTTGTCTGTCCGTCTTTCCGTCCGTCCGTCCGTCTGTCCAACTGTTTATTCGTCTGTCCGTCTGTCCATCCGTTCGTCTGCCTGTTGTCTGTCCGTCCCTCCGTCCGTCTGTCCGCCTGCTGTCCGTCCGTCTGTCCGCCCGTCTTTCCGTCTGTCTGTCCGTCCGTCCATCCGTCCATAGGTCTGTCCGCCTGTTGTCTGTCCGTTTGTCCATCTGTCTGTCTGTCCGTCCGTCTGTCCTACTGTTGTCTGTCCGTCTGTCCGTCCGTCTGTCCTCCTGTTGTCTGTCCGTCCGTCTGTCCGTTCGTCCGTCTGTCCGTGTGCCGCTAACGCCGCGGCACAAGCATATTCAGTACAAAAATGCTTGTGCCGCACACCGGTAGAATCCCGCCTTAACTAAGACAGACAGGCAACTACGAAACCCTACACTGCGCGTGGCCTGACATGCACTTGGCTTCCGTCAGTCTGTCTGCCTAACCGATTAACCGTTCGTCGATTTGCTGAGATGTCGCCAAGTCAGCCACGATGTATGTATAGCTACATACCTAAATGTGTGTGAGTCTGTGTCTCCGACTATGTTTCTGTCCGTCTGTCTGTCTGCCTATCCGACAAACAAAACTGCAACCTCGCAGACTTTTCGTCGTCATAACATAATTAGTAAAAAAGTAAGTATAGTTATATGTATTACCTACAGATTACGACGATGGCAAACAAGCATACGGATTGCCTTATGGTAAGCAGTGAACAGACACGAGCGGTATACCCCTTTAGATCCTCGCGACACCAGAAGAATCACAATTGCGTTGTTTTATTTTAACAGAGTTGCGTTTTTATTATTTCGTAGAATTTTAAATAGCCATACTCATTTTATATTTCCAACGTTAATGTTTTCTAATTGTGGATGCCAGGATAGATGTTAGTCGATTATAATTCCTAAGTATTTCATCAATACAAAAGAATACTTGTAAGAATACAGTTAATCTTTCTTTGAAGCACAGGGTTTCTCAATCAAGACTAAGAATTCTAGAGTAATCCCCACGTTGGCTCAGTGGGAGCTTCACTTACACTTTTGGAATTTATCCGCAGATGTAGTACCTATGCATATATTTACTTTCAATGGGTAGCAATATAATACCTATCTTCTATAGTAATAACTTTTTAAATATATGTAATTTTTTTATTTTTTTTTAACTAATGTATAATTGTATCATGTTATGGTAAACAAATATTTCCCTGGTAAGTAATATAAAATAATGGACCTTCGGGCCATAGGCTACGTTTTATGCAGCAACTCTAGCTGAGCAGTTTGTATATAAATATAATACCTACGCGCGTGGAGCCGCGTGGGCAAATAATAATAATTATAAGGAAGTAAAGTTAATGAGTGCGCAACTTTGCAAGTTTGTATGATAATTTCCTGAACATAATTATACTTACAACTCGTATTTAATAAAATAGTAATTATATGTAACTATTGCAGTTTCAAGATGCACAATGAACACCATGCAAAGCCCGTTTTGCTAACATTCGAACGGAGCCGAGGATACTGCGCGACGCCAAATTACAAGGAACTTTCACCTGAACCCCTTAAAACGGACCACGAAAGTAGGCATTAATGTTCAAAAATATTGGGTTTCACATACAGTGTGAATAAATGCAAGCCCATTTTATCTAGCAATTACAAATGAAGAGTTCTCGGAGGGAACATTCTCTAGTCACATTTTTTTCATAATATATGTCTCAAAATGTAAAGCGCGTTATGGATGATATTCAAAACACACTTTAAAAGAAGGTAACTTGACATGTTCTTCTGTGTATCATTCAAATATTAAAGGCAGATGATGAATAATAATTCGTCGCTATAATTTTGAAGGTCTGTCATATCATATCTGTCCATATTCCGTGTGGTGCTATATACTGATTTATTTAGTATTTAATAGGATGGAGTTCAGCGCGCCTTCGTGCATTGAAGGATATATGTAATAAATATATATACCTATTTATTCAGAAAATTCTACGGTAGGCCTAGTGGTTCAGTTATGCGGCTGTCAAGCGGCGGTCGTGGTAAGAATCCCGGCTCGTACCAATGAGTTTTTAGGAACGTACGCAATATTTACCGTTAGATTTTCGGTGAAGCAAACATCGTGAGGAAACCATTCTAATTCCAATAAGGTCTAGTTTTCCCTCTGAATTGGAAGGCCAGATGGCAGTCGCTTTCGTAAAACAAGTGCCTATTTCAAATCTTGGGATTATATGTCAAAGCGAACCCTGCGCTGTTAGGGCACAACCGGGAATAACGCTAGGAGGATGGCCTATTTATTCTGATTGGAAGTCCTTAATATAATAGTCTATTGAGGCTTACAACTTCAGGAATATCTCATGTGCGTTGCTGACTATTGTGAAGCAGAACTTTACGGGGACCGGAGATCAGGTAAACGGCTGTTAGGATAAATCCCTTTATTTTGACCAAGTCAATACGCGTAGCAAGCAGCGTACGAAGTAGTTTGCTGGGCAGAGGCCGCATACATTACGAGTACAACTAACTATATAGGACTTGAAGGAAAAAACATCGGGAAGCTGAGACCAATATTTAAATAGTTGTACCTACCTACATTTACCTATTCTGCGACATAAAACATGGATACTAAACTTAAGCTAACCTTGCTATTCAGTAACCTAAAAAAACTTCATGCGAGAAAGCATCGGAAGATTTATTAAACATAAAATTACTGTTTCAGAGAAATGGACATAACACAACGTCTCAGGGGACTGAGGTAGCACATTATTTTTTCTGTGATTTGATTCTATTGACAGGTTTTACCTGGTAGTTTCTGCATATTTATGAAATGCTGAGGGTTTGATAATGGAGCGAAACTACGTAGTAGGGAACTTTGAGAAAGCCCATATATTGTTTCTGTGTTAAGGTGCCATTGACAGGGTTTACCTAGAAGTTTCTGTATTATATGAAATGCTTAAGGGTCTGATGATGGAGCTGAACAAGTAATGTTTGGGTTCTATTGACAGGTTTCACAAAGTAGCTTCTGTAAATAAACTACTGAGGGTCTGGTGATAGAGCAGAATAACATCACTGGGAACCTGACATATACCCTGCCAACCCACATAGCAAGTGGACCGTGGCTCTTTTGATTCAAATTGCTAAATAGCTTCTCTACATGAACTTCTGAACAAAAGAAAATAGTCACTACGCTAATATTATTAAGAGGAAAAGTCTGTGAGATTGTAGCTTTGTAAGTTTGTATGTGAAAGCCTAGAAACACTTCATAGATTAGATTACTGTTTCAGATGAACGTAAGAGTGCTGCAGTCAAGCAAAATTCCGATGCAAGCACGAAAACACCACGTGTTGGAGTACTTCGAGTTTACTGTTTCTTAATAATAAATAATATACTACTTACGTAGTTCATGTTAAATATACCTCATTCCATAGTGTTACCGTAGCTGTTTAATCTGTGTAATGTAATGATATTACGACGATATTTTTCCCGATAATCGTGTAGGGGAACAGACCGTTCCCCTAAGCGATGGGTCTCGACCAACATCGCAAGAGACTCGCTTCATGGGTCAGATACAGAAGGCGGTACCTATATCTACTCCTAGGCACGGCGCGAATAGCCAGAAGATTCCTCTCTCCGTCGCCCTAAATACCGGTGGCTTTAGGCCTCGCCTAGCTGCGGGCAGCACCCGGTAAGGTAAGGTTTTGTTTAATATTTTGACATTTAGCATATGTGTTTTCGTATTTTACTATTTATTATATTGTTAAAGCAACCCTGCCTAAGAGATGGATTAAAGTAAGGAAATCATATAACTATCAGGTAGACAATAGGCTACAACAAGAGGTAACGAATGTCAGTAGAAAGAGAGATATAGCTATGAAGTTAATGCTGGAGAACGTAATACAAGATTTTGTAAGTGTGTATGTTCCTCTAGAGTGGAAGAGATGACGTAGTCAAAGAGAAGTTTTGGGAGGATTTTGGTGTAGTAATAATGGAAATTCCGAAAAACGAGGTTCCTTCCACTTGGCTCCCAAGACTATAAACCTATAGAATTTCAACATAATATTTATGCCACTGCTCTCATGGTATGCCATGCCATGCCTTCCTTAAGTTCTATTTTTCCTCTTTGCACCCACTTCACTGACTAATGGCATCCAGGGATAATATTTTTCTTCTTGAGTCCCAAAGCAGTTTTATTGGGATCTCAGGATAATACTTTTCCCCTTGACTCCCAAATCGCTGCTGTTTGGGATCCAAGGATGATATTTTTCCTATTTGCTCCCACGTCATTGCCAAATGGGATCAAGGAAAAATATTGTTCCTCTTGGCTCCCAAACTGCTGTTGTTTGGGATCACAAGATAATATTTTTCCTCTATGCTCCGACGTCACTGCCAAATGGAATATGTACCTATATATTAACAATCACGTTCTCGGAAACGGCTCCAACGATTTGGATGACATTTGGAATACGGGGGCGGGAAATCGATCTAGCAGGGTCTCGTGTCTGGAAAAAGTGTTATAACGCAGAACCAATTCGGTTTTTGCTATATATTATACGGGTCGGGATCGGTAGCAGTTGCCATTTCCTCACTTCGCCAATTGTGCGAAAAAAAAGAGAAGTGCACAGAAAAAATCTGCATATAGTGTTTGTTACCTCGAATAGGCATACGATCGAGTACCTGATGTATGTTCTCCGCCGATGATATTGTTCTTGTCCGTGGAGACCCATCAAGACACAGAACAGACTGGAGAAGTGGCGACAAAAACTAGAGAATGTTGGCCTGCGGATCAGTAGGTCCAAAACTGAGCACATGTTTTGCGATTACGGCGGGCTCTCCAGTTTGAATCTCCATTGTGAGACCTGTCGTCATGTATGGATCGCAGTTTTGGGCCTTAAAGGTGACGGATGAAAAGAAACATGCATGCATGGTTACATGGTACGGAGATGAGAATGTTAAGAAGCATGTGTGGCGCGACGAGGACGGACCGAATAAGAAATGTTGTATGTAAGGGGATGCCTGAAAGTATCACCTATTGTATTTCTGAGGATAAATTGAGAGCCAATCGCCTTGTGTGGTATGAATGAATGAATGATATTTGTTTTGTGTAACCATGGCTACATATTATAACATATACTTATCTGGGACTAAGGGGTTAGTTGCTACATCTAAACTATGTATGGGCACGTAATGCGGAGGGATGAAAGTCATGTGACCAAAAGAGTATTAGGTATGAATTTGGCTGGATATAAGATACGAGGTAGACCAAGAAAAAGGTGGATGGACTGTGTGTGTGAAGACCTATACCAAACTAAGTCCGACCAACTGGATGCGAGCGGCGCAGGCCCGGTCATTGTGGCACTGTTTAGGGGAGGCCTATGTCCAGCAGTGGACTTTTTCGGCTGATATGATGATGATATCAAAATAAATAGGGGTGTAGACATTAAATAAAATAATCAATAATGTAATATTTTTTCGCAAAACGCAATTTCATATGAATCGATGACGCTTGTAGATTGTGACGTCACTAAAGACGGCAACGGGCCGCGCCCCGTCGACGAGGCCCCCCGGCAGCCTCGGATAATGTTCAATGGACAATGACACCGTTCGCGTTTTCTCTCTCTAACAAGCGATATTAAAACGGTTGTACCTTCGTAATTCTATGAGATATCTGAATGGGATTTTCGTCACTAGGCATATTTTTTTGCCTTCTTTCTTTTGAATTAATAATAATTTTCGAGTCTACACCCCTATTATATTCATATTCATATTCATATTCATTTATTCGTAATTGTCAATATTACATGTCAGAATATTTATAGTTTATAGTTATCAAAAGAAGAATATAATATTATTAGCATTACACAAAAAGTGTCTATAACAAGTTCTCTTCCATTCTAATCTTTGGTAGGTATGGCCTGGCAATTTTTGGTGTTCATTAGGTAGGTACTTTATGTTTACACCAGTAACCAGTTACCATTTACAATTGCACACCCCGCTGTTCCTTTATTCGGTTAAGAGCTGATGCTGGTAAAGGCAGATTCCTATTATGGCAGATTCTTAGGGCGAAAGGACCATCAAGAAAACTGCAAATGTTTTATTTTTTTAGTACGAACTTACAATTGGCACTTAAATGTTTATGTCCTAAAAGTCCCATTAAAGGCAGCACCGCCATAATGCTTTCACACAGTCACATTTTCAAAGATCAGTGTTAGGTTGGTCAGCCGTAACAGTTTCGATGGAATCCGATCTTCGGGCATCTGAAGCTACTTAACGAACCTAACCTACCTAACTTTGGCTATCAAAAGGAATTTCTGTCATAATCATAACTTTAGAGAGCGTTAGAGAGCTAACGATTGGTTCAACTTTAATGACACTACAAACATATCTGCCGTTTTTAGAATTTGCTATTGCCAGAATCTGCCGTTTAAATAGTATGCCAGTCACCGAAAAATTATCGTTGTTTTGCTAATAGTAGATACTTAAGTATGAACTTGCGAACGAGGTGGTCATTTAAAACGCCAAGACATTAATTTTCTTCGCGGGATGAAGTCTCATGCATGAAAATCAAGAATTGGCATGATTAAATAGTAGACGAGTCTCTTATTCTAGTGATTTTTTGTATGATAAAGGCGTATACTTATTAATAGGCCCTGTCTCACAACTGGTAGCTCCGGACAGAGACTGTTAAGGTTCCCACAATCAGGGGGTGAGACTGTCTGCCTGTATAGCGCCAGTACGTTCCTTCGAGCAATGTCGATGAGCCTCTTCGACCTTCCCGGGCATGGCCAACGCCTCCGCGACCTTGCAGCAGAACTGCTCGCTGGATGAGTCGCCGGAATGGAACAAAACGGAGTCATATGCGTATATTAAATGGTGTATTATAGTGCTGGCCTTGTTTATCGTCAGGCAGCGCGTGTTGCCGCTCGACACGCGTGCAGTCAGGCAACTATGGAAACGAACACAGCCGCACACAAATCCTTTTTTTTCTTCTTTGCGTGCCCAAATCCATAAATCTATACTTATATTATAAAGAGGAAAAGTCTGTGAGATAGTATAACTTGGTACGTTTGTAAGTTTTTATGTAATGAGTTATCTCCGAAATCATAATTTTATATGCAATTTAGGCGCTCAATCTCAGTTTAAGTCCTTATTCCTTGTGCTCCTGCCAGTGACAGCAGTTTTATTGAAAATGTAAGGTTTATAGGCAAAGAAAACGTAAAATGGCAGGAAATAGACGCCAAGAGGGCTCATACGAAAGATTGGCAACTTATCAGAGTTGCCAATCTTTTGTATGAGCATCGAAATCACTATACAGCCAAAAGAGTAATGCAATCGACCCAGGCCAGGATTTTTCTGTTTGGGTCGTTATGATTATGACTAGCATAATATACATTATTAGAGTTGGCAACCACCACATGAGTTGGATCATCTCATTATGTTTGATTGACACAGACCAAGCCCCATTTCACGAACTTGACAATTGTCACCTGACAATGACAATTCACCATCCATTGCTTGTTCTAGAAGTTAAGGTGGTCGCTAGGTTAATTGTGGAACCAGCAATGTACGGAGAATTGTCGTAGTCAGGTGACAATTGTCAAGTTGGTGAAATAGGGGCCAGATACTAAGTACGACAGAAGTTAATCATGGCACATGGACATGATTACTCAGGACAAGGTATGGTAATAACAACTCCACGACCGAGCAAGATAGTTGTATACAAATCTCAATAAGTGTGACAAAAAGGGAAATACCATTCTTGCCACAGTTATTTTTTTATTTTCCGCTAGTTAGCATGAGGTTGTGGCAAATACCCACCCAAATTAAGTAGGTTGTTTACTGGTAAGTCGTCAGTCATTTTAGGACCAGGTCTTAATTTAGCTGCATAAGAGCCTTTCCGTCCCTCTCTGTAGAAAATAAGTCATGGCACTATTTTTGTATTTGTTAGACAGCCAGATGCTATCATCTGGCTGTCTAACAAATACACGATGGTAGGTCAAATAGGTTGACACCAAAAAGCAGGTTAGTAGGTATTACTTGAAAACTTGGTAAAATCAAAAGATATACAATTTAACTGAAATCGATCCAGATAGACTATATTCGCCGGTATGTATTCGATTCTCATGATACCTGCCCTAAGGCCAGAGAGCCCAATGGCCATTGTAAGCAATAAATATCAATTGGCAAGTCCGATAGAGTTAGGGCTATACGAACTTCGATTCTCATGAGGCGATATAATCACCTGCCTAAGGCCAAATACCCCAAAGCCCATCGTAAGCATTAAATATAAATTAGTCAACAAATATATAGTTTATAGATTTAATTTTAGCTTTGTAGGTATAATGATTATTTTGAACACATTGAGAAATAAATATGGTAACTTTGCAGTATGAAATATCTCAGACGTCAACTGTATCTTGTCAGCGTGTCAAAACGACAATGTAGAGCCAACATTATTTACTAGCGACATCTCGCGTGCAGTAGCACAAGCGAAGGAAGCGGGATTTTGATATAATTAGGTGTTATAACATGGACTTTTAACATTTATTAGTTCAAGGAAAAATCTACGATCTCAACCCAGTTAATTTTCAAGCCTTTTTACCCATACACTAAAATACTGGCGCCACTGTCTATGCACAAGTGGCGCATTAGTATGAGAATATTTAGTTCCAGTAAACACCACAGTGCAGTTATAAAATGAGCTATTGGAGCTTCCCTGCACGCGACCGGTCTTCGGCGTCATAGACAGAATTAAAGCTCTTCTTAAGAGCTTTCAAATGATATATGTCTCAACTGTATACACTCATGGTACACCGCCCATACTAATTTGCCCATTCTCCTTTCCTGAAGCTTAAAAACATAATAAATTTAAGTGTAAATAACTCAAGTAAAGAGGGGAATAAATTGTGACCGATAATGGAGCCATATCTCGTTCCGGGGATATATACCCACTGGGTATATACCCAGTCGGTAGAAATGTGGGTTGCTGCATTTGGAAATGTGAGCGCTTCTCAGAACTTTTAGGTGTGAGACTTCGACAGTCTCATTATTTTGGGAAACAAGAACGTATCAGGTAATCTATACCCTCTTTCCTTGCCGGCAATAATGTGCATTAAAGTCGTCTAGTGCTTTCCACCTCCTATTTAAAAAATGATTAAGCCCATGAAAATATGGTTGGAGCAAAATATGTCGCAAGTTTTATACTGTTTGATTTTATGAACATGGTTAACATCATTGGACCATGAATAATTTTGGCGAACACGGGATTTTAGGCGACTTTTGAGACTTTAGGACCCAAAATGAAGGTGTATGTTTACGTTTATGTCTACTTTTTCTCCTCGAATGAGATATGATAGGTTTTTAGCTTATTATCTCTCATTCCCAGGTGAAACCCCTAATATGAGTAGATCATCTGTTAATTTCACACTAAGTTTCCAGTGGTGAACCACTTTCTTGCTCAGGCAAGAAACATTACCTTCCCTCTTTTCAATTACCAAGGTGCAGCTGACTGCACATTGGTAATTGAAAAGAGGGAAGGTAATGTTATAGCATAAAATGAGTCAAGAAATAATGAATGAGGTGGGAGGGTAAAAATGTAGATCAGACAGGAATGGATGAGCGAACAAATAAGGGACATATTCGAAAAGCTGGTATTTGAAGTATTACAAATAGACGTTCTATACAGAAAACTCCCGTGAGTCAAAAAAAATAATTAAATTATTGCCGAAAATGTTATTGCCGATTATCAGTTCGCAACCAATTTTTCGCATAATCTCATTTCGCCGAATGAGCATGTCAACATAACAAAAGGTCTCTCTTTATTTCACAACCTCGAGGTTACCAACTGTATGATAGGTATTTATATTATAAAGTCACTTTTTAAAATTCCACTAACGAGTAGCAGAATGGTTTAGTTTGAGTACCAAATATACATTTCGTGGTATAATGTTTACCAAATGTTTTATTGAATGAGGTTTCATTTAGTAACTATGTACTTAACATTATTTATAAAGTGGGTAAGCGCAATCGCTCACTTGTTTTTATGACAATGTAGGCAATGATGTAATAAAATAAAAAAATATACAACTGAATTGAGAACCTCCTCCTTTTTTTGAAGTCGGTTAAAAAGAGGTAGATACGTTGTCTATATGAAATTCCGTATTTAAAAATGGGCAGGCTTATGCAAACATGAAAGAGCTCCGTATTTTGCAGATACACACTAATAATGGGTATCAAATGAGAGCAGGACGGTATGCTTATTTCCGGGAGCGAAAAAGAGACAAGTAAACGTACGATGCAGAGAAACTATACTTGTCTCTGTTTCTCCCACAGAAATTACCATAGCATACCGTCTCACTTGACATTGGGTGAGAATGGACAGAGTATTATTAAATCAGAGGAGACACTTTGCCTCTTAATCATATTCTCGTTTCACACTATTGTACATTTATATGTCTCGATTTAAGATGCTCGGCTCTTCATACAAATATAAGTCAGTCGAAATATACGTTTTTTGCTGGCATAAACGGTCGCCAAGGGACTGTAAACCTGAGTATATGGTTTTAATTTCAACTCGATACCTCCATGCGTGATCCTATAAGGGTTCCGTTTTACCCTTTTGAGGTACGGAACCCTAAAAACAGAGCGTGTAGAACGTTTTTCATACGAAGTGTCTAAAAACTTTTTAATTTTTGTTATATTTCTTATATAGTTGGTGGCAGAACGTAGTCTAATTACCGACCCAGCAGCGGATGCCATTACCTATTCCCATTATCTATACAAAACAAAGTATCATGCTATTCCAGATTGCCGTTTTAAAATGACAACCAAACTCCGTTTGTATGAAGAGCCAAAGATAAATGGTCAAAAATAAACTTAAACTAAATAAGGATAATAGAAATATATATATATATTTATAATAATTTCTAAACCATAATCTTTATCAAAACTCACGAATCTTATGCCTACGATCTTATCAAGAATAATACCTAAATAAGCAGAGGGCTGCTTATTTAGGTATTATTCTTAGACCGGCAAAGATATTGCTTCTCTATCGCACTCACGCTTCGGGTATATTTTTGTTGCACTCAACGTGTTCTGGAAATTTCTTTTATGCACGTAATTATTGAATACGTAAAATGTATTAATATTATATATAAAAGTAGATTACTTACGAATGATACGTTATTCCCTGGCTTTTCTTGGCTTTTTCAATATAATTAGTGCAAAATCGCATCACAACACGACGGCATGGTTTTACTTTCGCGCTGGAAATCTGACAGCTGAGACACGTTCATACGTTGCCATTGACGGCGCGAAACTGAGGCGAGGTCCAACAATTGACTGAGTTTTAGTGTGCCACTTTTGGAGCGCTTGTAACGTATCTACCTTTTTTATATTACATGTATGTATAATTGGAAAGAAAACTTATAATTATGGTATTTTCACATGGAGCAAATTATATTCAGGTATTTTTATTATTTTTATGTTTTTTTTTTTTTAGTTTTGTGTTATGAAATTTTGTTTTACAAATATTATATAGTCGATTCTGTGTCGTCTGTCTGTCGAATTATTGATGTTTGTTCACGGTTTACCTAACACGCTCTCTCGCTTCGCTCGTCGTTGCACCTAATTGGACTCTGTCACATGTGTGATTTCAGTTAAGTACTATACTTATTACAAAAATCACATAATTCCTAGTTGTGTTCTTCAGGGAAAAAGGTACCAGTTCTTCAGTGGTCGCAAGTGTCACTACTCGATTAGCATAATACTTACTCGTAAAGATATTGAAAAAAAATCTTATTGCCCACTGCTAAAAATAGTATGTAGTTAGGTACCTTTGAGCTAGTAACATATATAAACATTGAATAAAAGTCTGACAATGGTATGCTTTCTTCTTGATATAGATCCATTCCGTTAGATATAATGAGACCGTTGGTATCTATATACTTATCAAAAAAAAGTTCAGGGGTATGGTGATCAGTGATCTCTAAAACGGGCCTAAATAAATTGTTGCCGGAGCTTTAGGTATCATACTCGATTATTCACGACGAGCGAGCAATCCACGAAATTGTATCTACACTTTCAGATTTTATGATAGCACATTAAATAAATGAATAAATATTATATGGCAGTCTTACACAAATCGAATTAGTCGCATAGTAATAAGCTCAATAAGGCTTGGGGTATGGGTACTAGACGACGATAAATTTAATGTAATTGAATAGATATAAATACTAAATACATAGACACATCCAAGACTCAGAAACAAATATGCATGCTCATCACACAAACATTTGCCCTTACTGGGATTCGAACCCAGGACCTTCAGCTTCGTCGGCAGTGTCACTACCCACTAGGCTAACCGATCGTCAAACATTGAGAGATTTAACAATGATACGCCTGTATACGTCCCACTGCTGGGCGTAGGCCATGAACGAGATGGAACGGGCACCAGTCCCCACGCTGGCCCAGTGTGGATTGGGGACTTCACATATTTCTTTTGAATTTCTTCTCAGATGTTTACCTTCACCGAAAAGCTAACGGTAAATATCATATGATAATCCATACACAAGTTCTGAAAAACTCAATACGCTGTCAGTCTCAGTAATATGTCATGTGTGTATATGTGTGTGTCCACAAGTTGTTGTTATGTCATTGTCAGATTTTTTTTCATTGATACGAGCCGGGATTGCCTGCCTGAACCATCACCAGGCTACCGCAGCTTCTCACGCTGCTAACAGGCTAATGAGTCGTCGTCCTCCTAGCGATATTCCCGGTTGTGCCCAGGAGCCCGCGGTCCGCTTTGATACCTAAAAAAGCTACTGCTATCTGATCCTCCAACCCAGAAAACTAGACCTAATTGGGATTAGACCGGTTTCCTCACGATGTTTTCCTTCACCGAAAAGCTAACGGTAAATAAGTTCCGAAAACCTCATTGGTACGCATGCCTGAAACATTACGCTAGTGTAGCTATGGCTTATAAGTATCACTGGTAAATCTCCCAAATATCACAGTCCCACAACTTTCAACTTGTGCACAGACCTTGTGATGGCCAGGCATCGCGATGGAAAAAGCTAAGTGAGTTCGTCGGCGAGCAAACACAAATATTGTCATAACTCGGGGGATTTGTTTAATTTGACACGGCGTCGCTTTGTCTTCGCTCCACAGAGCACTAGCGCAGACGCGACAGTTGGTTTTTATTTTATATGGAGGATTGTTCCCAACTCTTTAATGTTTCTCTATGGTTTGTGGTTCTTTATTTTTGATAAAAAATGATCCCAAAAAAAATCTATATAATAATTGAGACTGCTCAACTTCCTTCTTATAAAAAAAAATTGATGAGTCACCATAACAGTGACAAACTAACATTATGCCTGCCTGGATGTAAGCCCGTTGCTGGTCCTTTTTGAGCTGGAATTTTGTCAAAAATTACAATAATTATATCGAGTTTTATGGCCCATTAAGTTCAGGCTCGCGTATTTTACAGCTCATAAAGTCACAGTGTATGTTATATATATTATTTCATAGTTTACTAAAGTTATAAATTAGCCGAGTCATAGACATAAAAAATAACTGTGCAAAAATGACACCAGCACATTATTATTAACACATTTAATTAATTCCTGCATTGCTACATCTGTGTATTCCGACGAACTTAAAATTGGAATAATACAACCTATCTACAAAAAAGGGACTTACACAGATTATAACAACTACACGCCAATCACTAACTATCGTGTACAAGGGCGCTGAGAGACCACGGTAACCGAATTAGTAACTCGACATAAAATAATGAATACTAAGCAGTTCGGTTTTCAAAAAAACCGTCGTGCCTCACAGCTACTTTGTGAATTCAGCAATGAAATCAACGAGCACATGCATGAAAAAAGGCATGTGCTCGTTGTTTTCATTGATTTCAGTAAAGCTTTCGATATGCTATAATACGAAACACTATTCAGCAAACTAGAACAGGACGATATACAGGGCCCCCCTAGTTAATTTGCTAAAAAACTATCACGCCAACAAGTATACTCGAGTTAAGGTTAATAACACATAAAGTGAAGCTGTAAAAACGGATAAAGGGACGGCACAGGATTATTGGCTCAACCGAATACTTGTTGTATGTTAATGAAATGTGTAACATTATAACTGAGGGCTCTATCTACCAGCACGGCTATCACGCGACAACGCGCGAGCTCTCTCGATTTTTCTCGCACTATCCGTCTCTCTCTTATTAAACACTTAGAACAAGAGGTATAGAGCGAGAAAAATCGAGAGTATGTCGCGGCCGTCTCATGATAGACGTGCTGTTCGCGGACGACACATGCATTATCACAGCCGACACAGATATAGCTAAGGCCGAGAGCGTAATGCAAACAAACTTTAACACTATCTGTAAATGGGCGCATGACGTTCGGGCTTGTTATTAACGCGCGAAAAACAAAAATAATGTAAGTATGTTCGTTCGGCTCATAACAAAATTGTACACGAAGTTTCTGTATTTGCCCATCAACACAATTGCCTACACAAATACAGCTGCACAGTTACGTGTAACAGCGAAAAAATTGAAGTTGTAAAGGAACACGTGTACCTTGGACTTATAATAGATCACAGGCTCAACTGGGGACCTTATGTTAATTACGTATGTGACAACCTGAGAGCTATCTTGAGTGGATTATCCATTCTAAAGCATAAAGTACCGTACAGAACCCTACGTCTGCTATATCTAGCCCTCGCTGGCTACGCCCTAGGTACCTTTAAGACCTATATGGAAAAAAAAATACAAATAAATTAGAATACTAAAAACTATTATACCAAAAAATATTAAAAGAGCATTATGTAAACGACTATTCACAACTATTTAAATACTGTAATCTACTTCCTGTACAAAAAAATTAAACTAGCTGCCTTAATTGAAAAATATCACAATGTTACAAAACTCAAAGTTAAGGAAAGATGTATTAGATTAAGAAAATTATCATCCCAAATCCAAATTTGGTTTACCTACATGGAAAAACATACACGGTGCTCGAAAATACTCATACTTACTGCCTAAAATAGTAAATGAATTACCTGAACATGTACAAAACTTATATGTGAAAGGTTGCAAAATAAGAATTATATCAGTAGAATATTAAGAAATCCCCATCGGCACACAAACCTTTTGAGGGTTTTGCCTAGATGGGCATTGTAATGATAACATGTATTTCATTGTTTTTGTCTTAATCAATAAATTTAAAAAAGCAGCCTGTATTTTTTCCGTAAATAATCTGTGGCAATGGCACTGCGGGCGCGAGATAAGCTAACCAAATAGAGAGGTAATCTCCACGCTAGTTTTACGAGTTTATTACTCCGGGCTAACGAACTCCCCTATTTGGCCGGGTTGGATCAATGCAGCTGAATTTTCTAGGATTCTACATCGAACTGAAAAACGAAAGAATGTCAGCTCACAACAGCAGAAATAGATTTTAAGATTTCAGGAAAAGGGATTAAGGTATAAATTGGAGTGTATTTGTCTAAGATTTAAAACGTTTTGGAACTCAACAAGTGGCATGTCAATTGAGGAATCTGCAGTGAATCAAGCGGGAATAGACTTTATTTTAATGCAGTAAGGACTCCGTTAGATTGCATCTAAGTTGGTATTTCTACATATCGGGTGAATAATGTAGTGGAAAATTGACTCTAATAAAATGTTTTTTTTGCGATGTATTTGTTTGTTTCTCGAATCGTGAATAAAGATGAAAAGTTTGTGTACGTTTTCATTTTTAAAACGTTTCGCTTAATTTATTTGTCTTTCGTCATATGATTAAATCCACAGATATCAACAATGCCGAGTGTAATTGAACGAACGAGATGTTGTCCATTCAATTTCAGTCAAGTTAATTTATTGTTTTATTTGTTCACAAAACCGTTCACTGGTTGTATGACATTTCATTAATTGCTACAACCTTAATAGGCACACCAAAAGACGGATGGATATAATTTTTAAGCAGTTTCGCACTAAACACGCTTTTACTCACAGTTTCTTCTCTTTCCTGGGCCCTTTGCTTTTTAATAAAATAAATAAACAATGCTCCGTGTACGATCAAAATAGCAAAGTATGCCAAACTAAAGTTACAGCATGGTTGCTAACCCTGACCTACGACGAGACAGAAAATTTGCTTACTATAGTGAAATAGTTCTGCAATCGCAAGCATGCTTTTTGTTAAATATAGTTTTGTAGTTCTTGACGCGAGGTAACAAATGTTTAGACAGACAATATATATGTAAAACAAAGGCCATTTATGCCTAAAACACAGATTACAACTGTAACCTAGTTTAGGCAATAAACTTGTATATTGGTCCCCTAGGACCATTTCTTTCAGACGCATTGGCGTATTAATATTGTATACTAATAATCCTGTTAGATATAAGTTTTGTTGTTAACTTAATTAGATTATATCCACTTATTGTACCATTTTTTCATAAATAAATCTTTTTTATTTTATTTATTATTAATTCTATCATCATCCTCCCTCCTAGCGTTATTCCCGGTTGTGCCCTAAAAGAGCCCAGGGTCCGCTTTGACATCTAATTCCATGATTTGGCATAGGCACTAGTTTTTACGAAAGCGACTGCCATCTGACCTTCCAACCCAGAGGGAAAACTAGACCTTACTGGGATTAGACCGGTTATAAGTTCCGAAAAACTGATTGTACGAGCTGGGATTCGAACCCACGACCGCCGCTTGACAGCTGCATGCCTGAACCACTAGGTTATTTTTTTTTTCATAAACATACAGTTTAAAATTCAATTACATCATCTGACCTGACGCTGAGGCACTGGTCCCACCGCCGGCTAGTAAGCTAGAAAAGTTGGGCGAGTAGCATTACATTGCGGATCTGTAAAGGTCGATTGATCACACTGTGCCTGGTCAGCACGCAATGAACCGTTACTCGCCCAATTTATCTAGCTTACTAGCCGGCGGTGGGACCAGTGCCTGATTTGTGTAATGGGTTGAACATTTGCTACCAGTATCAGCTACTTTCCTATAATAAATATTGACAAAACATTTTTGTTAATGACAGGAAAGTGAAATTAGTTGAGCATTAATTTATAATCCCGTGTGGTGTCGGATTAGAATTTTACCACCCCCTTTCTTCCCGTGGGTGTCGTAAAAGTAGACTGAGGGAGCAGGGTTGAAGTGTGTTGTGGGCAATGGGCTAGCGACCTATCACTGCGATATCACATTTTGTCGATCTTTTATACCCACATTTATGCTAAAAGTGGCACTGGAACATAAGTTTTATGTGCTCTGCCTACCCCTTTTGGGAATAAGACGTAAATGTATGAATGTATTAATTTACAATACAAACAGTTTTTTTACTAACTTTAATTAACTACTTACCTAGCAGATTCGTATTTTAGAGCAAGTTTTCACATACATAGTTCAGTATTGTTCCCATAAAAACTGATTGTTTTATGTTATTTTAATGTTCTTTTAAGTTTTGTGTTTTCTGTATTTTTCTCTGTAATGTGTGTGTATTTTAGCAAAACAAATAAATAATTTGTCTATCTATCTATCTCCATTCTACGGAACAACCAACAAAAACGTCACATAAAAATTATATAGGTCATATTTGCACAGTATTACTGTTTCAAATTACAATCAACCTTTAACAAATAAGAATGATTCACCGTAGCCATGGACGCTTTGTCTCCATAGGAGTAGGAGTCCACAGCGCGTTGCCAACCCTTTGTTGATTAGATGATTCAATGTGTTGACAGAGATAAATGGACTTGCCCTGTCTCTCAACACAGTGCACCCACGGGAGCTCTATCGACCTTTCTCACCGACACGAACACAACACTACATACAAACAGCAAACAGTTCTCATTATAAAATAAATTTCTGTGAAAAAAATCATTTTTGGTACAAGCTTTTATTGCCGACTGTAATTTTCTGTATACCGTCATCAACTCCACATTGAGACGATTCTAACGAGTCTTCTAAACTCAACGGCGTTACGTCGGTTAAGTACTGCCCCCCTATTCTGTAACTTGTTTGAAGCTCACCTCAATGCTCACCCACAAATATATCTTGACACCGCGATGCGTAGTAACTAAGCGTAGGTAGAGGTCTAGTTTCGTGACGGGAGACCGGCTGGGTGCCGGGCATTAGCGCGTAGCGAATAACAGCCCTGAATTCCCATGGCCACCTTCTTACCATAATATTGAATTGTCATCCAAACTATACCTTTACCCAAATTTTCAGTTCAATCGGATAACGGCAAGTGACTGAAAAATGGATTGCAAATTTTGACGGACTACTTAAACTTACTTACATTTTTACATACATACGAACAGTGTTAGTTATAATAGAAGCTTGTAAATACTTTTCATTATTGACATAACTGACAATTGCACCAATTTAAATTCAAACATTTCAAAACAAAGCATTCGCGCCATTCAAAAGAACACTTGTCTTCATTTCTCTTTCAAAAATGCAGCCACAAAGGAACACTGGTCGTATGTCATTACCACACATGTCATTACCATTTACATTTTCATTCGCATTGTACCATTACCATTACCATAAAACACCGTACACACCTGATTAAATAAATTGAAAAATCGGCTCCCTTGACTATTTACCACGACAAGTTTGCTGTTGAAAAGAAAAGAAAAGCGCGACGCTTAGTACTAGATGTTGAAGAATGGGAGATGGTTATGATAATTTGGGGTGTATCGGTAAGTTTGTGCGGCGATGAAGAAGGTAGATGATCAAACAAGAACTATCGTATAAATATTGACAGTGGTTACAAATAGTGAGGCGGTATAAACGGGCGTTCTTTTTTAATCATAAATCATAATCATAATCATTTATTCCGTCATCATAGGTAGGTTATGTACAGGTGATAGGTATTATAAAATGGAACAACCATGATGTACCCTTTCGGCGTACGATAAATTACGTACGTACAATAAAATTGCGAAATGTCAAGTGTAACAGTATAATTATTATTATGTCTTATGCGATTTAATTAATACTAAGGTGATCTTGAACATTATAATAACATTTTTCCACAATAAATTTAAACAACAAAGATTTAAATTTACTTGGGTTCTTATTTTTTATATCACCTGGTAATTTATTAAATAGCTTTGGACCCATTGTTAGAATACTTTTTTTCATTAGGTTAGTTTGACACATTCCAAAATGCACACTAGGGTTTCTTGGGCGAAGGCAGAGTCCTTGTACTGATGATGAAATCAGTTCAGACTGCAAAGCACATAAGTTTGTATCTTTCGTCAAGGACACTTGTATTTGACGGTACTGAGGATGTTTTAAAATCTAGACTTACATCTTTTTTCGCGGTTTAAGTTTCACACATAGTATAAAATATTTAACGGTTTTTTTTTTGCAAGGATATACATACTGTAAGTTTCATACAGAAATGTTACTATGACACCAACTCTGAAATGAGTCGAGCGATGGAGATATCTCAATGTCAGATCTGGCACCTGTCAAAGCGGTAAAATTGAACGTTAAATAAATGAACATTATTTTGCAAGATGGTACCTACTTGTATAAGTCAAAATCTAGCAGCTATGCTACTAGAAACTTCTCTTAAGGCTTGAACTACGTACATTGCCTACCCACCAGCCCGTACCGATCCCGAGGGGGAAGGGAGGGAGAGATTCTGGATGCATAACATATTCAGCCCCTTTATGACTCTGCAGTTGGGCCGTATCGTATTAAAAACTGAGCGTCTCGACCGCCCGTCTGCCCCTGCTAACATAGCGGTTCTGACGCTAATGTGAAGTCCGCCTTACTTTATAGCTTCCTTGTAACTGTGCCTGGCTTTTACGCGTGAAATATGCTTATGGAATCTCCGGGAGTGTTATGATTGTTGTGGGGAGACTTAATGTTAAGGGATTGCAGGAGATTCTAAGATTGTGGAAATGTGGAAATTATTGTTACGTCAATATTTAATTATCATTTGTACTTATACGTACTATAAGAAGGTATGTTAGTAGTAGTAGAGCAATCTCGTCCAGACAACTCAAGGGAATCAAAATTTATAATTTTCCGTTGACCTAGAACTATGACATTTGCCTAGTAATATTGACTTACACTACAAGTGCAGGGAAAAATTTGAAAACTGCACATTTGTAATTTTGTACGGAACCCTCGGAGGGCGAGTCTGACTCGCACTTGTCCGGTTTTTTATATTTTATTAATCGAACAACAATGTTACACTTAAAACAAAAACCCTTCAAAACTGTTACACCGTTTGTCTCCAAGAAGACTTTAAAAACCAAAATAATCCTAGACTAGGTATTCTTGTGCACCTAAAAATAAAAATAAAGTGATTTGAAAAAAGTCCTTTCAAGTATAAGTAGGAAGGTACGCTTTCTTTGGAGATCGCCCAAAAATCTTTCTCGATTTCAACATAAATAAAACTTGAGATTTCCCAGTCAGACATAATATTACCTAGGCAGTACACTCGACATAATTTATTTGATATGCTGCGAACCAGCCAAGTAAATATGAGTAGGTACTGGAAATTCTTCTTCAATGTAACTTACTTCGTTCCGGGAAATACTGATAAAACACATAGGACGGTATACGGCACTTCTTACTATTCCAGTGAAACATGATACAGTTGATTAAGAGTCCGCAGTAAGCTCGGCCAAATTTCACCTTCCCATACAAACGTAGTTACGCTCTCATTTTAAAACTACGTGTTGGATTGTGGCGAAACTTTGCATATACATTGACATGAGGTATATCTATGTCTGTAATTAGTTTATATGGTTCCAGTGTATAAAACAAACGAAATACAGAAAAAACATGTTTTGTATGAAAAACTTAAATTCGCTGTATTTTTTAACTATGGTATCTGAAGCTACATAAACTAATTACAGACATAGATATACCTCATGTCATTGTACATGCAGAGTTTCGTTACAATCCAACACGTAGTTTTAAAATGAGAGCTTAACTACGTTTGGATAGAGAATCGAGCTTACTGCGGACTCTTAAGTCCATTATGTTATATTTTCTTTGTATTCGCGGAAGACAGTTGTATTGATGTAATTGTTAATATAGGTATACTGTGACGAAAGAAGGAAAGACGAAAAGTCTGCGAGACCACTGTCTTTCAGATTTCCAAAATTCTTTCAAGTGGTTCAGGCATGCGGCTGTCAAGCGGCGGTCGTGGGTTCGAATCCCGGCTCGTAACAATGACTTTTTCGGAATATTTACCGTTAGCTTTCCGGTGCAGGAAAACATTGTGAGGACACCGGTCTAATCCCAATAAGGTCTAGTTTTCCATCTTGGCGGTGTGAAGTCAGATGACAGACGCTGTCGTAAAACTAGTGCCTATACCGAATCTTGGGATTAGGTGTCAAAGTGAACACCAGGGCACAACCGGGAATTACGCTAAGGATGATGATGATGTATAGGCTATATTTTATCCTGCGAGTGTGTTTGCGTTCTTTGCAATAACCGGGCAAAGCCGCGCGGGCAGCTACTCAATGTAAATTGCAAAGATCATAGCTTTAACATGTCACATAAAATTTGAAGGGTCTAAAAACTCCGCCTTTCATTTACAATTTTCACGTGGATTATATTCTTATAATGCGGTGCGTTATTTTGCAACTTTGCGTTTAGCTCAACTCTAACGAAAGGCTTCATAAATTTCAATACTATCTCGGCTACTAGGTATACACACAAGCTCTATATACCTCTTTGTAATATTTAGCCAGTTAGCCTAGTGGGTAGTGACGCTGCCTACGAAGCTGAAGGTCCTGGGTTCGAATCCCGGTATGAACATGAATATCTGTTTCTGAGTGTTGGATGTTTTCTATGTATTTAATTATGTATATCTACTTTCACTGCCAAGAATCGGTACGCGCTACGCTTGTGGCTGATCCCTTGTTTTTGCTCGTATGTATGTATCGTTCCTGTCAGTGAAGTATTAAAAACATCGTCGTTTAGTACCCGTTACACGAGGTCTTTTGTGCTTAGTATGGGGCTAGATTTGTGTAAGATTGTCCCCTAATATTTATTATTTATTATTATATGAATAAACAAGACCAGTAAAGTGGTTTAAATCTCAGATTAGAGGCATTTTGGACGAGTCAATTCGGTGAAGGAAAAACATCGTGGCGAAACCTTTTTACAAAGGCATTAAAAGGTCTACCTGTGCGAAGTCCCCAAGGGCCAGCAAGAGAGCATTGCACGGCTGATTCGGTGTATACCAAATTATGTATATTTTTAGTAACTAGTTTGTTTAGGTACCCATAATAAGTAAGCGCAAGTAAAAGCCCTCCTACTATTGTAGTCAGGAAGACGGCGAAGTATTTAATAAGGTAATCATATTACACCATCTGTTTTTCCTCCGACATAATTGCTTACCCCAGCTTCACGCAGGCCTATTATACTTACATAATATTTATATTAATAAGTATTGCTTTTGTAAGAAAGAGGTTAACTGAAACTAAATATACAAATATGCTTGTATTAGTTCGGAGGAATCGCTAACCTTAAGTGGCGGTGGACGGGGTACATAGCACGTAGATCCGATGGTCGTTGGGGCGGAAAGGTTCTCGAGTGGCGACCACGAACCGGAAGGCGCGGCGTGGGTAGGCCCCCCGCAAGGTGGACTGATGACCTGGTAAAGGTTGCTGGAGTCCGCTGGATGCGGGTGGCGCAGGACCGGTCACTCTGGCACTCTTTGGGGGAGGCCTATGTCCAGCAGTGGACGACTTTCGGCTGATATGATGATGATGATGATGACGTTAAGAATGTGTGAGCACGTCACATTAATTACTAGTGCGAATTGAAAGAAGTTAGATTTCAGAACGGGATAGGATTATTACTCATGAAATAATTTATAGTATGCAATAAATAATACTACTGCGCAAATGAACCTACTGACAGTATACTGACAAGTAAGAAATCTGGGCGACATTATAAGCTCTCGGTACTACAAAATATAGGTATACCGATTCCGCCCTGAGAAATTTAGGAGCAGCTTAAGTTATACCTATATTTTATCTATTTATATACACTGACCGGCAGAAAATTTGGCCCAAAAACTTTTCGTGATTTCAAACTATAAATTGAATAGATTAAATAATGTTCTAAATAAATGCATTTTTCTAATTTGGTCCAAATTTATTGCCGGTGAGTATATATAAGTGGACAGGCATACACATATTGACCTAGTTCCAAACTAAGCAAAGCTTGTTCTTTGGGTACTAGACAACGCAATACATACACATATAGAAAATATACATAACTCAGGAACAATTCGTGCTCATCACACAAATCCCATTACCGGGATTCGAACCCAGGACCTCTAGCCTCGTAGGCAGGGTTAGCGAGAGACCGGTCGTCATGCTTGTAACTATCTACTCTGTGCTAATGACCTATGATTTACCAAACACACTCCCGTGCCTCCTAAACTCCCAGTACAACTGACCTTATTACATCACTCTAATCGGGTTCCGTCCGTCTGTCAGTCCGGAAACTTGATTATCGCTATACACTTAGCAGGCTGATTAGCAAACGGTTAACCTAATTAAGTATGGACGATGAACTTTAGGTTATTACTTAGTGTGCCTGTGTATTGTAATAAGCTGCGCACGTTTTTGACTGACGCAGTTAGGTATTGGAAGAATATTTGACTCCAAAACTTTACGAGAATCGGTTGAGAAATGCGACCTGTAGAGTAGAACGGGCAGAAACCGGACATACGAAAGAATTTTTCCCAAGGTAAAACGGAGCACCTCGTTCGCTTCGCTCGCTAGTTCAATTAATACAGTCCCTGGGCGTCTGAGATCAGCTTAGGTGAAAATACGGAGAAAACTAATTTTCCCAGACATGAGACCTAGCTAGATCGATTCCTCGCCCCGTAACCCCGTATATTCAAAATTTCATCGAAATTGTTAGACCCGTTTCAGAGAATATATATACATATAGGACAGCTCGACTCTTTCACACGAAAACTGTCAAAAATAATGAAATGCTATTTTGAAATGACGATAGAAAATTTAGAAACGTGCGGTATTGACCACTCGTATTCAATTCTATCGGTAGAAAGTAACTGCCTGTGATTATGACACTACAATAGCATTTACTTTTATTTAATTTTCGAGCGCTCGAGAGTCAAAAATCGGCCCCCTGGACCTTTGCCACATGATGACAGGCAAACCAACTTAGATAGATAGATAGATAAATCATTTATTTGTCATTTTGCAAATAAAAAAATATAGAAAAAAAGAAACAGAAAAAAACAACGATAAAATATCAAGTAAAACAATTGTGGTACGGGAATAGAATTATATGTGTGATGCAATAATGCCAAAAAGCTACTAGCTTTTCCTCTTCTTTCTTGGTTTTGTATGTGCCGTTTTTAACCTTAGATGATTATTTGTATTTTGTATTTTCTATTAATAATGTAGCAATGAATTCTACCTATGTGGACTTAAGTCTTAAATAAACGATTATTATTATTATAAATAAAGACATGTCAAATCATTAATTTCATATCAATCTGCGACATATATATTACGTCAGTGCGAATTAAAAAATCGCTATGTATTTTTACCCTACTTTACAGGAGACGAAAAAACTGTTTATCCCGGAACTGCGCAGTTTTCTTAAATGAGAAGTATTTTTTTTATTACAGACACAAGGATTTTACATGATATGGTATCTGAAAAAGTAATGTTTCGTTTGTAATATTTTACAATATTTAGGAAAAACTAAAATCCAGCCACATAGCGACTTTATTTTGGCTTACTTTAAATCGCCATGTGCCTAATACACACATAGCGTAGTTTTATAACGTGGAAGGCGACACATAGCGGGTTTTGAAATGAATAAAATTTGGTAATATAAGTCTACTTTTATTATTATAAATATTGAAAATTTAAATGACATGAATTTTTATTGTTATCCGCTCACATGTTAGTTTGTTAGCTAAACTTAATCAATAAATCAAGCAAGTGTAATAAAAAAACGGTAGGTATCTTCATTTTCGATTACACTAATTGATTTGCATATACTTTGCGAAAAAATGCCGTTTAAGTTATACTAGTAAGTAAGTACTGATTATTTAAAAAATTTAACATACTTATTTATATTATGTATTTTTAACATTTTTACAGTCAGTTAATTAATTTAATATTCAACATGTCATATGTCTTCTTACGCATCTTTTTCTCAGGGAAAGCTTTTGTTTCAATGTAAAGTTAAATAGCGATTCGCGAAACGGGCCTATAAAGTAGAAACTGCATAGTCGGTTGTCTTAACAGAGCGTATTGTGTAGCGGTGTAACGGTATTTAAATAGTTTATGAATATTTAAATGCGTCTCCGCTCCTATTCCAACATTTAAATCTCATTGCACGCTTTTAAAGACTTAGGCGTACCTTGAAAGCATCTGTGGTGTCTCGCAAAGCACAAGGAATATTTCCAGGTTCACATGACATGTTTAGCATGCAAGCCTCGCTACATGCTAGCATGCAAACCGAGTGAACCATGCGAGAATGTAAGTACGTGTTTGAGATCCGTAAGGGGAAAAGTTTCAGAAACCTTTTAAAGTTAATTTATTAAATTAAATTAGGGGACTCGTAGTTTAATGGAAGAGGTTAAAGTCTGAACTTTTTACTGGCATGAGCAGTCGACCTTGTGGCGTGAAAAAAAAACTTTTAAGTATAGATATTAAATCCCCATGTGGTTGTGGAGTCAGGATATAATAGTACCACCCCCTTTCTTCCTGTGGGTGAGGAGTGTTGTGGGCGACAGGCTTGCAACTTGCCACTCTAACATTATTGCCGTCTTAAAACTCATTTTTGTTTTTGGCTGCACCAACCTTGACAAGTTTCTGACTGCCAGAGAATGCGGTAGGGCAAGTCCGCCCTGTTAATAATTTGCTTTGTTACTAAATATTCATATTAGTAACCTATCTTACACAAATCGACCTAGTACAATGTAAGCTCAATAAGGCTTGTATTATGGGTTACAACGATATATTTAATAGATAGATATAATTATATACATAGAAAACATACAGACTCAGAAACAAATATTCATGCTCATTACAAACATATTTGTCCTTACCGGGATTCGAACCCAGGACGAAGGTCCTGAAGCTGAAGAGCTTCGTAGGCAGCGTCACTACCCACTAGGCTAACTGGTCGTCAATCTAAGTCTCCCCCTTATTCATAAAACTTAAAATGCCTCTGCTAAATAAAATGTGCTTTGTCCCTTTCTTACGAACACAAATGTCAAACTGTCAACTGCTGCTGTACCTACCAATTGCGATGAAATTTTGCATGTTTTAGGTATATTTGATCTTGATAACGAATATGGAATATTTTTTATCCCGTTAATGATCCCTTTGGCGGAAGGGTTCAGTTGCACGAAAGGGAAATAGCTAGCCCTGCTTATAAGAAGTTTAAGACTTACACGTGTATCCCTAATATTAATGAGGGATAATATAGTCCTATTGTTTTACCATATTAATTAATTCGGACTCGCAATCAAAATGAAGAGAACAATTTGAGACATTCAATTTTAATTTCAATTTGATTTCAGTGTGTTTAACTCGCTAAAGAGACACTTTAGCCGAGTAGTACGGCACGTCACTTTTAAGCCGCAAGTCGTGGGTTCGAACCCGTGCTCGTACTACTGGGTTTTGCAGAAAACTTATGTACTAAATGTCATTTAATATACTTTTTAATGCCAGAATCCCGCCTAGCGGGTGCTTACGCTGTAACCCCTTTCCGCTACTTAGCGGGAAAACCACGGGATCGGCTACGAGCGTAGCGCGTAGCGATTCGTGGCAGTGAATGTGCTTTTCGGTGAAGGAAAACATCGTGAGGAATCCGGTCGAACCCCAACAAGGTCCAGGTTTCCCTTTAGGTTGGAAGGGCATGGTAGTCGCTTTCGTAAAACTATAGTGCTCATGACAAATCATGGGATTTGGTGCCAAATCGGACCCCGGCCCCCTTTATGGTACTACCGGGAAACGCCGCAGAAGGCTGTGGCGCTCAACGCGCTTATTTTGACACGATACTAAGCGCGCGGAGAAGTGGGTGGGCTAATCAAATCGGAATGCGATATGTGTCTAAAATGGTTCTGTGAGCGGTCCAGGAAAACATTTCTTATTAACAGTATCGTGAAATTTCTCTTTTTATCCTTGCGCGATAATAACTCAATTGCAGGCCACGAACCTTTTATTTTTATTTAAACAAAATGAAATATTGAATAACGCGGTGGATTATTTATGTTGCAGTAATTTTAGTCAATGCCCGCATCCAGTTGTTTTCCGAGGTGATATAATGTAATGTTTTGGAAGTGTTCGAAATTCAATTAGGCGAGAGAAATGGTAATAAAATAAACACAAGAAACACGCAAAAATGCTTTCAGAAACTGGCGGTAACGTCCAGGATAGTCAGTAAGACCACTCCGAATACACTACATCTCATGACAACACGATAAAAAAGGTGACCATTTCAGGACTGACAAACTTAGGTTTACTAAACGATTAAAGGGCTAAATGATGCCACATGTCTCTACATGACGTAAAATATACTGCTCTTATAATTTTGAGCGGAAGTGAAAGATTTTCAAACTTTCGGCCAATTTTAGGTGCGATAATCTTCTGATTCTTGCTCAGCAAAAGTTTCTCGAGCTGCTGCCATGCATTTTATCGTGTAGTCATGCGACGTAGGTGTATTGGGAGTAGCGTTGAAAATTTCCGGATTTTTTTTTCGGATTTTTACGGAAAAAAACCATGTATTTTTCCGAAAAAAAACAAGAAAAACGATTAAAACATGTTTCATCGGTTATTTTTCTTAATACTGGTGGGTAGGTGAATGATTATAGACTTACTTTGCCATTGACATCCGTGTCAGTTCAGATCAGTTGTCACAATGACTTATTGGTATTTTTCGTCAAAAATCCGAAAAAAACGGAAAAAAACGAAAATTTCATAAATTGCCGAAAAAATCATTTGATTTTTTCCGACATTTTCAAAGCTAATTGGGAGTGGGCTTACGGACTAGGGTTTCACAATCTGAACCATCAATTTCGTAGTGCTACTCCCGTAACATGGGTACTATCACACGTAGAGGATAGCGCAAACGATCTAGCGGGTTTCTGGCACTTATTTTTATAGGTACTTTTTATTATAGGTATAATTTGTTCATTCGATAATACTCCTAATTGCTTGCAGTGTAAATCCTAGAATGGCTTGCAGGGATTTGAAACACTCCGGTTCGTGGACCCTACTTTCACCCCTGATTTCATCCCTTTGAGGGATGATTTCCGGATTGAAAAGTATTCTAATGTTAATCCAGCCTATACACTGTGTGTACTAAAATTCGTCTAAATCTGTTCAATCGTTTTTGTGTGATGGGTTAGGTAATAAACCTCCAAACATCTAACAATCCAAACATCCAGACATTCGCAGGTTATGAATAGGATTATCTATGTCTATTACATATGTTGACTGACAAAGCAAACCCGCGGGCTCCTTTAGGGCACAACCGGGAATAACGCTGGGAGGATAGTGATCTTGACTAACAGTCAAATCAGCAACTTTATGAAACGTCAAAAGTGCTCTGTTAGCGACAGTTAATGCTAAACAAATTCCCGCTTCAATTATCATTTGTTTATTCAACTGTGCTATGCTTGATTGCGGCTTGCCACCTCCACGCCTATTTTATAGGTAGGTATTTCAGTTCCGCATATTATTTATTTACCGTTTGTTTTATTTTGTTGGTTTATTAAACTCACAAAAACTCAAAGTAAGTATATCAAATGTATATATTACGTATGTAAATTTAATAAATGAATTTATTATGCAAGTATGTATTTATGTATATAGTATAGTATATCAAACAGGAGCAACATTGAACTGCTTAATAACAATACTATTGTGTTTATATTATATCTGCGTGTCGTGTTCTAGGAGGTTGGTTTGTATTGTCAGTTTGTTGCACAATAGAGTCCCTGTTTTAATGTTTTAGTCCGGTCAAATCCAGTGCTTTCAGCCTACGTGCAGGCGTTGAAGAGCGTTAAAGTCCATTATGATAACTAGAAAAATTTGACAAAATTATAATAATATCGAATGCAAACAAAAATAACAAGATCAAATAATAATTAAATTAAAAATTAAAATTACAGTAATGAGGATGCGGTTGACGCAGGACCGGTCATTGTGGCACTCTTTGGGGGAGGCGTATGTCGAGCAGCTGATATGATGACAATAATGAGGAGAAGCGGACAGGAAATAAAAATAATAATTAAATAACCTACTAGTTATCCGCGGCTTAACCCGCGTTTGCAAAAAGACGCAGGCATTCCTGCGGCATAAAACATAGTCTATGGCCACGAACGTCCATTCTACACGCAGGTGAAATATTTATGAAATCGGATGAGTAGTTCCATTTCAAAAAGCTACAATCATACAGACTTTTCCTTTTTACTATTTTACTAGCTGAAACGCAGGCAAACCCGCGATAAAAAAAGCCAGTAACCACCCACCCAGTTCTATACACAGTTTAAAGAATTTTTGAAATCGGATAACCGGTTCCGGAGATTACCCAAAACTTACAAACTTACAATCACACAGACTTTTCCTCTTTATATTATATTAGTTCATACAAAGATAATATTAGAATGGATTTACAGTGAACGAGAACCCAGCGCCACCGGGCGCCTTAACACAAAATCTTTACGTCTTAAGTAATTTATTTAAACTGCAAAAAGTCCGTTAAAAATCTTTAATATTTTTCATAACCCTTGCTTTTCAGTGAACCCTGAACCAATTACAATTCAAATGCGCTCCAATTCATTCAAAACCCAACCTTGCACCACTTTATATAAGGTTGACACTTCTTTGGCAACTTTTACAACTCTTTAAAGTAATGCTGAAGAAAGTCTACCGCCTTTATTTACTTACTAACCACTTTAAATTCAAAGCAGCAGAGTTTATTTTCCTTTGCTACTTTTCTCAGTGCCAACATTATAAAATCGTGCTTATAGAACTGTGTACCTTGGTAATAAGGTTGTTATTCGCTAAGCTGAGTAATAGGGCATGTTTGTATCATGGGGCTAAGTGTAAAATGCAGTTACCTGTTTATTTGACAGCAACGCCTTTGACTATGACTGTGAAGTTATAAAGACGTCTTTGGTCTTAGTATTATAAGCCAAGATAATATTATAGATTTAGATACACAGAAGAAAATTTATTATAGCGACTAGTTACTAGGATAGAAAGTAAAAATAAATGTAGTATCTTTTACTTAGTTACTGTCAAAGTAAAATATTATACTTAGTCGGCCTAATTGTGTAATTTTATTTCAATTACATTGCAAGCAATGATGTTGTCTCGAACCAACCGCCATTATTCTTGGCTCAATATTTTATTTAATCGTATGGCATTGACTATAAACATACTAAATACATGTACTAAAGATAATTTCATTGCATTCGAGATAATTGAACATCCTCTGAGAAATTCAAGAATATTTACCTCGAATTAATTATTTTTTCCTGTGTACAACTTTACACTTACGAAAGTTATTCAATAACTTAGGACAGTTGATTCAGTATATACTAGGTGTTGTAATCTTTTCAAATATCAATTAGTCATTACAACAAAAAAAAAGTGATTTTATGTGATAAATATTCAATAAAAATGTATTTTTTTCAGGTATGTCATAATAAATAAGAGGCTGAATCCAGGTTTGTGAACTATTCATATTATATTGAATGACGAATCTATCTATCTATAGGCGTTTTGATAAGCAGATAGGCCGGTTGCTATATACTTCAGCAAATACTCGGCGAAATCTGTGGTAATATCTACTTATCAATAAACAAGGTCTACTTTTCTGGTTTTGAAGTTCAGATATATACATATATAAATAAATCATTTATTCAGGTAAGATACAATCAAATTAGTTTTACAATCATTGCGCCAGACTGTAGTTAGCAGTTTGATGGCGCTGCACACATATACTTATAACTGAACATAATTGTTTACATAGTATGTTAGTGTTGTTAATACTGAAGTTACAAACAAAAACAAATCTTATTTATTTAATGTTAGTATTATGATTTATTAGCATGCTGATTCAACAGCAAGATAATAATAGAGAGATATATATATATATATATATCTCCCCATGTGGTGTCGGGTTAGAATAGCACCACCCCCTTTCTTCCTGTGGGTGTCGTAAGAGTCGACTAAGGGAACAGGGTTGAAGTGTGTGGTAGGCGATAGGTTAGCAACCTGTCACTGGATTTATCACATTTTGTCGATCTTTTATACCCACGTTTATGCTAAAAGTGGTACTGGAACACAAGTTTCTATGTGCTCTGCCTACCCCTTTTAGGGATAAAGGCGTGTATGTATGTATGTATGTTTATAGATTTAATTTTAGCTTTTTAGGTATAATGATTATTTTGAACACATTGAGAAATAAATATGGTAACTCTTTGCAGTATGAAATATGTCAGACGTCAACTGTATCTTGTAAGCGTGTCGAAACGACAATATAGAGCCAACATTATTTACTAGCGACATCTCGCGTGCAGTAGCACAAGCGAAGGAAGCGGGATTTTGATATAATTAGGTGTTATAACATGGACTTTTAACATTTATTTGTTCAAGTAAAAATCTACGATCTCAACCCAGTTCATTTTCAAGCCTTTTTAGCCATACACTAAAATTCTGGCGCCACCGTCTATGCACAAGTGGCGCATTAGTATGAGAATATTTAGTTCCAGTAAACACCACAGTGCAGTTATAAAATGAGCTATTGGAGCTTCCCTGCACGCGACCGGTCTTCGGCGTCATAGACAGAATTAAAGCTCTTCTTAAGGGCTTTCAAATGATATGTCTCAACTGTATACACTCTGGGTACACCGCCCATACTAATTTGCCCATTCTCCTTTAGCCTAATGGTATCTTATCATGCCAGCGAGCAAGGAGTAATTAATGTTCGTCTAAAGTTGTCTTTAAGTTGGTACTAAGCATAAGGATATAAAATTAATCTTGAATGAAGTAAATACTTTCTTGTAATTACCTTTTTTTCAAGTAACCATATCTGTGCCATCTTATCAGGCTGAAGTGTGTAATTGAATTGACGTTATCTTGTCAATAGCTAGTTGATTATTTACTTTTGTCCGATCATAAAGAATTAATTTATTAATATATTTTTAAACCTAGTGGTTCCATAACTTATCAATAAAAATAGAACTAAAAACATGTGTAGCAGACTATTAGTAAATAACTACAGTGCATTCGATTTGTGTCTTGCCTGAAACTGAGTTACAATAAAATTGTAAGTATTTATTTGGTTTTATACCCAAGGCAAGAAAATATTAAAAGTACTTACAATCATTATTAAATTCTAGTTGCTAAATAGTCATCATACATTAAGACGAAATTAAGTATTTAACAATAATTAAACAGTAGATAAAGACTCTGTTATTGTTTCATATGTCAAATAAGTGTATGCCGTACATTGCTGCTCACAAATATTTCAAAAATTAATAACGGCATGGTAGTTAACGCTACATTAACAATTGCTATAAAAGTTACATTATAATACTTAAATCTACGTCTGGCTACAATATACGGCTATATTTAATATACACGCTGTATACATATATAGGTATATAGGCAGATGGCAATCGCTTTCGTAAAAACTAGTGCCAACGCCACATCCTGAGATTCGGTGCCCAAGTGTATTATAAGATTTATAAGTAGGATTTTCTGACATGTCTTTTTTATGTACGTACTTGGTTTTAAGTTAGTATATGTCTTGTTATTTAAATTAAGGAAGATGCAGCAGAACAATGGTAACCGATATAGCCCTCCGAATCCCTAAACTTAAGGGACAATGGGACACATCACGTAGGACCGATGACCGTAGTGGCGGAAAGGTTCCCAAGTGGCAACCACGTACTGGAAGACGCAGCGTGGGTGGACTGATGACCTGGTAAAGGTCGCGGTAGTCCGCTGGATGCGGGTGGCGCAGGACCGGTCATTGTGGCACTCTTTGGGGGAGACCTATGTCCAGCAGTGGGCGTCTTTCGGCTGATATGATGATGGTGATAGTGAGTTATTTTTAAAAAGATATCGGAACCCTAAAATTAAAAAAAACGAAAAGCGCTCAAATAATTTTCCATAAAATCAGCCTACTGAACTCAACGTAATAAACCCCATATATCCATATTCATAAATACATGTTCCGCTATTGATCTCCTCACCCAACATGCACCATTGCGTATTGAACCTTGTGCCTTTGAGTAAAATCAGCTTTTCCGTTAACGGTTTGATTTTATGTTCAAAAAAAGGGTTTTTTTCAAATGATTGATCACATTTGCGAGATAAAGGTACCTATGTACGAACAGGCCTCATTTTACGTCCGAAAATAACAACAAAGGACGATAATGTATCGTTTTTAGAGTTGGGAGGCTCTAGTGTAACTTTTTTCCGACATAGTTACGTTACAAAAACGTTCCCGTAAAACGGGATTATTTAAGACACGCCAAGCTATTTGAAAAAGAAAAGGAGATTTGTGTCCATATATTTTTTGTCACAGCTCACGTGAATCTTTATGTGTGAGCTATGTATAAGTCTAATGTAAAACAAGCTGGCTGTCGAAATGACGCCATGTATCGAAGAGTCGGTTGAAAAATGTGACCTGTAGACGAGAACAGCTGGACATCTGAACATCCGGACTTATGAAAGAATTTTGGCTCAAGCTCAAACAGAAAAGTTCGTTCACTTTGCTCGCTCCTAAAAAAAAAGGATTAATCCCCCGGGCCCTGTTTCACCTTTTGGGTCCAGAACCCTAAAAACAGTACTCTTTTACAACTTATATTGATCTTCTTCCGCCAAATTGGTGGAACAGTCCGTTGGTTGGCAGAAATAAGCTCCCTTTCTGTACATTACTGTTTTAAGTTTTATTTATGTTATCAAAAGTAACACAGTGTTCACATTCTCACCATCATACTATGGATCTCTATTAAAAAAAAACGTTTATTAGAAAGAAAACCTTAATAACACAAATTATCAATATCCTGTGCCTCCACACTAGGCTATGCCTGTCACGTGGCGGCCTGATTCGGTTTAAAAAGAGATTAATTACTAAAAGATACAGTATTCTTCGGCCACAAATAGGTGCGGTTCACTTAGAAACAATGCAAACACATTTATTTGAAGAGAGAGGAAAAACGAATTAACTTAGTATGCACACAGAGAATTATGAGTGTGTTGTGAGACGTGCGAGTATGTGTGTTGCGTGCGTGTGTGTATACTGTGTGTGTGATTGTGTTCTTCTATGAGAATGGTAGTGTGTAAGTAAGGCTACGGGATTACTAAACGTACAAAACATTAAGTTAAAACCTTCAGCAGCAGCTCTGCAGGTTGATTTGACTGTCCTTACGTGCGTTCAAAAAATTACGTGATAACCCCTCTGCTCTGCCATCACGTAACGCATTGTGCGCGCGCGCGCGTCAGGTAGATCTAAATGTCACTTTTATATGGAATACTGACAGTTAAATTGTCCTAACGCGCGTTTAAAACGTAACGTGATTACCCTTCTGTTGTATGAAATAAAAAAAACATTCGTTCATTCACGTTATATTTGTAAATGCAATATTGACGTTGCTACACGTTCGTTCTGGCAGTATGTCACGTTTAAAACGTTGTGGTTAAGGCTCACCATTGTGATCCGATAGTAAGATTACTGGTTTGATACGATCGGAGAAGAACGTTATTCAGTGCACTGTACCCCAGACATGTAGCGTACTATCTATGCAAATAACCTAAATGCACCACTTCTCATGACCAAGCGTACGCTCTATATGACAGATAACGTTTTGTCGGCGAGACGAATGTAACTCTTAAGGCCGTGAATTGGAAAATATCGCGTTCTTTGATACGCCGTTCTGACTAGGCTAGGAATAATTAAATAAATGAATATTTGCTGTCAATCTTACACAAATCGACCTAATAGAACTCTCAGGCCCGAATCAAACACTTACACACTGACAGTTAATGTCAAGCTTACTATTGCCAGCCACCGCAAGCCGCGCCAGTCTGTGAGAGGCTTAAATGGTGAGTGAATTGTTGTAAGATTAGATGCTTACTAGGGTTTAGCCGGCGCAAAACTCAAAAATTATGCCTAGTGAACGCGAAAATCCCATTCAGGTATTTCAAGGAATTACGAAGCTGCAACAGTTTAATATTGCTTGTTGGAGAGAGAAAACGCTCGCAGATAGTGACGTCACAATGAAACATATGAAGGTGCGTTTTGCGGAAAGGGACACAATATACTCCCTCTTAAAACTTTGGGTACTTATGACTTTGTGATTGATTATTTAACCTCTCGCGTTGCTTTTTTGTCCATTTGACAAAAAATTTAATCCTTTTCCGAGAAAATACAACATTATTGATTATTTTATTTAGTGTCTAAACCACTATTGCGTTCTATAAACACCTCATTACGGTTGTCAAGACTCGTCACTAAGTTGAAAAAAAATGTGTACGTAATGAAAGGCGAGTGTAATAAAAAAAACATTCACCAACGAATGATAATTATTTACGTTGTTAGAATAAACAAACAAAATAAACAATATTATTGGCATAAAATTAATATAATCTTCAAATAAATGAATGAATCAATTAATTCGTTATCCATACAAACATTAGAAACTAAGTGGAACACAACATGAATTAAGTATATTGGGTATGGCAACACCTTGGATTAAAATTTAGGTATAAATAAATAAATAAATATTTGGGGACAATCTTACACAAATCAACCTAGTCCCAAACTAAGCAAAGCTTGTACTATGGGTACTAGACGACGATATACAGACTTATTCGTATATAGATAAATAAATACTAAATACATAGAAAACATCCATGACTCGGGAACAAATATTCATGCTCATCACACAAATAAATGCCCTTACCGGGATTCGAACCCGTGACCTCCGGCTTTGTAGGCAGGCTCACTACCAACTAGGCTACAAAGGTCGTCTAATAAGTAGGTATAATTGAAAATGTCGATCTAACGCCTCAGTCCAATAAAAAAGCCTCGTGAAGCCAGGTTTTCAACCAAGCCAAATAAGTGCTGAAGAGTTTTGTGCAATTTTGTTTGGATATGTGTGTGAGCGCGTGCTTAACTTATTTGGCCTTGTTGAAAACCGGCTTCACTAGGTTGTTCGTAATGCTCTGTGTATCTTGTTTCTTGGTCGGCATTACATGTTCAGCTTAACCGTATGTCTCGAGTTTAAATGTTACGGCTAAAGCAAACGGTTTCGAGATCCGATACTGAGATTGTTAGTTGATTACGGTTGGTTTACATTCACCGAGAAAATTTAGTTTGTGCATTACCGGACTTTACCAAATTTCGAGTAAGCCAGTGGTAACGAACCTTTTCCAGAGGTTCTTTAAAAGTGAGAAGTCCCGTTAGCATTCCAAAAATTGGCAAAGGCACTAAATTTAAGGGAAGTGACTGCTACTGTTTCTTCCAGCCTGCAGACCTGATTATGAAAAATAAACCACAGTTCCCTTTAGCAATCTTAGGAACTAGTAGTATTTATTTCCTACGAATGCTAAAGGCCTGTGAGCTGCAATCTCACGCGTATACCTTAAAAAATACTTATTTAAAATTAGAATCGACCAAAAGATAAAATATATCATCAAACCTGCTCACTAAATTGGTTGAGAATGCGACCCGTGGAGGAGAACAGCTGGACAGCCGGACATACGAACGCATTTTCACCCAAGCAGAAACGGAGAGCTTCGTTCGCTTCGGTCGCTCGTCTAGTTATAAATAATTATTTACCATATTACCACTTGGCGTCCCGATCACTGGCGCCCAAAATGTGTCCATTTCCGGTATTCCTTCACAACCATTATAACGACATTTCCAAACATGTCTGGGAAAAGGTCTTTCATCCGTTAAAGTCTAACGTAAAAGTGTTTGACAGCTCCAATCCCTGCCTTTATTCAAATTGAGTACAATTCGGAGCTTTTACCAAAGCTCACAACAGTCACAAAGCTAAGGTGCGCCCAACGCAATCACAGTAATAACATTCAATCTGGTAAAAGCTGACAAATTAAGCGCGGTTTTAGGGACGAGCGGCTAGCGGGGGCTTCAATGTTTTTGTATTATTTATATTTGGAGAACTAAAAGCTACTGAAACACATTGATTGGGTATATAGATAGGATCATAGTAAGTAAACATGTTAGATCACTATTATGCACATTGCTTTACTAAGACGCAGACACAGATTAACAGATTTGTTGTCAAGGTATGTATGCATGTCAAAAATGTCTATATCTGCTTCAATAACATAAAAAATATTTGAGAAATGCTTTTGCTTAATTTTTATGACGTTAACAAAAAAATCAGAACTATTTGGCAAGCTGTATTAGTTTATTCGAACTCGTATGCTTTCATGATTTTTATAAAACAATTAAAGGGCTTGTCAGAAAGTTTACAAGCTCCTTAAGAAATTAAGCATGTATTTTACTTCAACTATTCATATATATTTCAATACTTCAACCAAGCGTCTCTGATAGGTACAAAATATTACCGTTGATAAATGTAAATGCATGATAATATTCTCTAAAATTGTTAATTGAACTTTATTTATATTATTTTATTTGTTATATTCTGTTGCAGTGCCCTCACAGGGTCGTATGTTGAAACATATTAATAGCTTAAACATCTTTTGTACACACAAATCAATGATTAAATGATTATGATTATGATTATGAGGTAGTTATAATTCGTACTAGGTGTCCACGCGGCTCCGCCCGCGAATCACAAGGAAAATCCAATCAATTTAACATTCAAATAATTTCGGAAATGATCAGTACCGGAGTGTACCCCTTGCGTTTAATTTACTTTTAGAAATAAAACATCCACAACCCCAGTACACCTGCCACATTTCGGTTAGTTTTATGTCGTTTTTTTAATCTTTTCCTTTCATATTTAGCAACAAGTGAAGACATTTTAAGTATAACAAAAGGGTAAAAATTTAGTTTACCTATTTCTTATTCTTCGCACTTTTTTTGCAATTCTAATGAAGTAACAGCCTAACAGGTCTTATGACTTGACCCCCACCCTAGTACACTGAGCATTAACCCTGCCTGACCTACGAGCTGACCGCATAAGCTAGCGTATGGAACGGCAACGGGGTCACCTAGTGATGGAAATGTCAGATTTAGGGGGTGAAAACTAAGAATAATCACCCTCTAATGTCCCAATGCGGCGGGGTGAATATTCACATTATACTACCTAAACCTCATTCCAGCAGGTCGATCACGTAACGCATTGTACGTACAATGCGTTACGTGATATACAAAATACATTTAGATCAACCTAACGTACGTACGTTAGGTTGATCTAAATGTATTTTGTTGGACTGTCCTAACACGCGTTGGAAACGTTACTCGATAACCTCTCTGATAACATTACATAATAACGGAAAAACCGTCTTGGTTTCACCATATGTGTAGTTTATGAAAGGAAAATATGTTACTAGTTTTAGTTATTTCAATCATTACGTGCTTTTCAAATACAGCAATACTACATATTTTGCGTTACAAATTAGATTTTCTTGAATTCGCACGGTTTTTTTTATGTTATGTGGACGTTATCGTAGGTATATAATAATCCCAATAAGTTCTAGTATTGCCTCTGGGTTGGACTATCAGATGGCAGTCGCTTTCATAAAACTAATGCCTAGGCCAAATGTTGGGATTAGGTGCCAAAGCGGACCCCGGGCTCCTTTGGAGCAGAACCGGGAAATCGCTGGGATGGTGATGATGACGATGATTAATTAGAGTTTGGAAACGTCTTTTCAACTTTAACTTTGCACGTTCTTTGACTAAATAAGCTAATTAAACGCGACGTACCTTTTTATGTGTCGCAAGTTTAAGGGGGTGAATTGGAAATTATCACGAGCTTTGAAACGCCGTTCTGATTAGATTAAGAAACAATAAGTTCTAACGTTACGCGTACATATTTTCTTGAATCAAGGCATCCCCTTAACGTGGAAAATACACTACAGTGTTTATTGTACCATTGATACAAAGATTAAAACGCGACAATTATTCTTATTTGATAATTTTCATTAAACTTACTTAACGTAATAAGCCGTTAAATTACTCTCTATCCGTCACTTTGACATTTGTTTGTGAGAAAGGTACAAACACATATTAGTAAACATTTTTAAAAAGCGTCTTTCCCATAAAGTGCACCGAAATATGAATCGTAACAACTTGGTCCACTTTCAAACTTTATTCAACAGTTTAAAATACAAACCGTGGAATTGTCGCTCCGTCCATTATTAACCCGTCTGACGCCATTTTTATTGCCCGAATCCCGGGTATTCTTGAGATTAGTACATCCAAAAGTCAACTCTACCGCCTAAGGCAAAAGGTTTCAATTCCAATGACAATTTTATAAAAAGTTGGCCACGTGAAATAATCTCAACTGTAAGCGGGCTACCTGCCTTAACGGCGGTATTTACATGTTGTAGCCATTTCTCATCTTCCCCCTGTTGTTTAGTTTTATGTTGTCTTGGGGTTCTCTAGGAATATATGTAGTTTATAACATGACCCAAGGAAACTGCGGTAAAGTATCTTTAGGTATCGGCACCAGAGTTGAAGTCACACATACAACAATGTCATGTAATGACAGCGGCATTTTTAAATTAGTGTTCTTATTTAGTACTAATAGCAAGTTCAACAGCAGACTGCAAGATTTACTAAAAGTTGAGAGAGATTGATTCAATCTTTCACGATTCTCACGCATTATTTATATACTAAACGCGATCTGATCGCGTATAATTAATTTATTTGTTTACATTATTAGTGTTGTGTATCGGCCGGGTGACAACCCTAGTGTACAAGTGGTTAAAATAAAGACCAAATGCGGGTAGTTCGGAAAACCCGCGTAGCAAGAAGATGCTGATACCCGCTCAAGACAGTGGTCCCGTGACTATGGATGTTGCGACACATCCGAAACGTCGGGAGACCTCAGTGAGGTAAATAAATAAGTTAATTATACGCGATTAAGTCCCGTTCCCTCTGATCCATGAGAGGAGGCATGTGCCCAGCAGTGGGATGGTATATAGGCTGATTTATTAAGTCTCGTTTACTAAAAGTTTATTAAAGGAATGCACTTTCAATTATTTTATTGAAATAATAAAACATCATAATATTATATTATATCATTTAAGATTGACGATTTGTCCGATAACCTTGTAATAAATGTTGTCTTGATTTTGCAGAATAGCCAACTTATTCATAAAACTTAATAAACCTCTGTTAACTTAAAGGTGAGGTCTCTTTCTCAGATACATAAATTTCAAAATAAGCATATACAGTTCAAAGAACTGTAACCCAACTACGGAAAGGTAACGGTTTTTGTTTACAAAAGGTAGCCGGTCTCTCTGAGCATAATTTCTAATCAAATTGATAACGTAGTGATGCTTAATGGATAGTGAACCATCAAATTATAGTAATAAAGTATAAATTATAAAATATTTAAAATCATAAAAAGATATGAACCATGAAAGTTTAGAAAAAATATGCTGTTTTTTTATTGTCGAAGACTAAATTAAAGCTACCAATAGAATCCGAAACGCTTTTATAGAAACAAAATTGTATGACAATATTGACAACTATGTACGCAGTTTTTCGCGACCGAAACAAAAATTTACCTAATTTTCCATACGAGTACAAAGATTAGTACAAATGTCAGTTGTGACGTCATACCTGTGTGTCTTTCAGTATGAAGCGTTTTGCGCTGCCACCAGCGAGGTCAATCTTTGTCTCAAATTTTTGGGTATTTATGTTTTTTAATTGTAGTTGCTCCCATACAAACATTTGATCCTCTACAAAAACTGGTTCGAATGACATCATAAAAAAATCTTAGTCATCATCCCTATTGACAACTCATTTATCGAAATCAGTAGAAACATAAAAAACAAAAACATATCCCATCCTTTCGGTTCTATCGTAGTCGGGCTTAGGCACCAGCTTTTTCAATACTCAATACTCAATCATTTATTGCTTTCCACAATGTTTGTTTACAGGGTGTTGGTAAACATAAGTTTTAGTTACTAACTAATAAAAAACTTAATTGTGGACCCTGTTGGGCACCGCAACATGTTGTGAAGAGAAGACGGCCTACATGCTTATGCAAAGTTCTTCTTTTTATAATTTGCATATTCTGTGCAATGTGCAAACTATAATTCAGGATCTAACTTCGATTTAAATAAAAAAATACCTATGGGTAGGTACTACACGACATACTTAAATACAAAGAAAACATCCATGACAGGAACAAATTGTATTCGTGCTCATCGCACAAATAAATGCCCTTAAGGGGCCACCCGAGGTTTTCATCGATTTTTGACAAGTTTTGAATCGTATCTCCTACTTTTGCACTACAGATAGAATTATAAATCAAACGGCGATCCGTTCTTTAATATTTTATCTCCATTTTCATCTACCGGATTTTGAAACAAATGAATACTTCATTTTGTATGATTTTTTTAAACATTGTCAAAAAACACTTATGTCGTATCTCTATTGCCGTGAAAGATCTAACATACACGAAATATACATATTTGGGTTCGTCTGTGACGTTTCTAAAAACTGGTCTGAGGTTTTCATTTTAAACCAATTAACACAAAATGTATGGCCAGAAAACCAGTTTTTTGGACTAAAATTATTCAACTTTGATGCCAAATATCTCGAAAACAATGAACTTTGAAGTAAATATGGGATACTATATTAAGCCGTTGTTGTTAATATAATAAGCTACAAAAAACCTTAGAAAACTAAGGGATTCAGATCGAAGGTCATCGGCGCCTAAACGCGATTTGAACCCCTAGCTTCGTAGGCAGGGTCACTACCAACTAGGCTGCAGAGGGCGTCAGAGCTTTATTTTTAAGGACATGGATATGGATGAGGAACCTTTGTGAAAAACCAAACACTCTTGACCGCTTTTTTAAGATATAGCCTCTTAAGTGGGGTATCTCTGGGGGAGAAAAAGTGAGTTTTACCTTGTATATTAGGGGAAATAAGGAATTTTCGGAAAGTTGACAAGTTTTGAAGACAGATTTGTTGACGTTTATAATGTTGTCTGAAACCTTTATTTTATTCCAGCCGTTAGCGGTCTGACACGTAAGCTATAGATTAAATACTATAAAGGCCCATGTCCACGTCCAGTAGAGAACGTTTTTCGGCTGATAGTGATGAATATTATCAAGAGAAAAATCTGTCAGGTTTGTATATCTTTTTGTTTGTATATTGTAATCTCCAGAACCTCAAATCCAATGTCAAAAAATATTTCACGGAAACTGAATAAAAAAAGACAGGGTTGCACTCCGGGAGTGCCGGCAGAAGTGAAAACTTGAGTACTTTTCATCATCCTCCTAGCGTCATTCCCGGTTGTGCCCCGAAAGGAGCCCGGGGTCCGCTTTGACAACCTAACCCCCAAGATTTGGCTAAGACACTAGTTTTTCGAAAGCGACTGCCATCTGACCTTCCAACCCAGAGGGAAAACTAGACCTTATAGGGATTAGACCGGTTTCCTCTAGACGTTTTTCCGTCACCGAAAAGCTAACGGTAAATATTCCGTACATAAGTTCCGAAAAACTCATTGGTACGAGCCGGGATTCGAACCCACGACCGCCGCTTGACAGCCGCATGCCTGAACCACTAGGCTACCGTAGCTCCCAAAAACTTGAATAATTTTAATTTTGCAATAAAAGAAAGATGAAGTCTCTAATAACCTGAAGCACGTATTTACTCATTTATCGTTAGGAATACTCCTGTGTAGTTTGGAATAAAATAGTCGATCTAATCTCGTTTCCCCATACATACTTAGAGTTAAGAAAATCCGCCCCCAAGCCCCGTCCGCGTTACGGTCGGCCTGTCTACGCATCATGCCTAAGGTGAGATCTCACCTTACGCATCTGACTTCACAAAAATCTGTGGCGAGTTTAACGGTTTTTGCCCATCCCAAAAAGAGCCCAGCGCCGCTAAAGAAGTTTTCACTTCAAATAACTATGTAATTTAACGAACCGGCTCACAAAAATTCACGCGAATCGGTTGATAAATGCGATCTATAGAGGAGAACAGTCTGACATCCCGGTTGTACCTCGTTTTACCGACAATTGTTCCATCTAATGTATATGATTCGCAGAATGTTCATGTCATCGAAAACCATTTTTTTTTCAGATCAGTAAACTTTTCAGGAATGTTAATGTTGTTAAAACAAACCTTACCTAACCTAATCGGATCTACATAATGAGGTTTTAGCTGTACCTATCTAAAAAGTTAACTGTTTCTGAGTACCTAACAGAAATTCGATGATACGAAAATTCAGCGAAACCATGCATTCAGTGAAAAATAAGGGAACACCCCTGAAATCTTGACATACGAAAGAATTTTGACCCAAGCTAAAACGGAAAACTTCGTTCGCTTCGCTCGCTCGTTCAACTAACCTAAACAATTAAATTAATAAAATAAGCCTTGTCAGACTTTCATGTGGCGCTAGTTAGGTATTTGTGTCTGCAGAATAGTTGAATTATAATTGTCTTGGACAGATTCCAAGTCGTTTAACATTGATATTACTAGATTCCCCAGTGAGTCGCCATGATTGTTAGTTGTTACAATTTACATGACAACGCGTTGTGTCTTATGGCTTTGGAATAAGGACTAGAGTTTTCTGCTCTCGACATTTGGGATTAATAAGAGACAAGCGAATTGGCAACGTTTATTGCGGCGTTCGGAATTATTCAACTTTTACTTATACTTACGAGTTCAGGGCAGAGGTTGTCTAAGCTAAATTAAACAGATTGTGTGAAATAATTGTACGTAAATATTATTTGATGAAAATTATACCTCGCCGAGATATTTAAGCTGGTTCTTCTCGAGACAGAGGTTATCTTTCCAAACTGGTGGTAGTTTATCGACATTCATAGGTGCATGTCATGTGCCTAAAAATAAAAAATAAAGATATTAAGTTATTGGTTGATCGCATGACGTAAATACGGTATTTGACAACAGGAAAATTAATATTGGATAGGAGCAAAATTATATATTTACGCCGAGGGCGGCATTAATATTGAATTCTGAGTAAAGCGAATTATTCTACAACAGAATTCTAAAGTAGACTCTTGAGCGTAACAAGTTAAGGATTCAAGTGCTTACGCCCGACACGGAAATAATTTTGCAACCGACTTAAAACTTTCTATGAGGAAAATTTTAATCCCTGATTTAAGGGGAACAATGACTCTTTTTTAAAAAGCAGAATCAGGGAAGAAAAGTACAACTTTGATCCCTCCTTTGAGGGCAACAATGACTCTTATCTGAAGAGCAAGCGTAAACAATATATTTGTATATGACCAATAAAGAAAACTTAGGTCGTTTTTCTCGACGACCGGCCAAAAGTAAGTCAAGGGGGGAGGCTTTTGCCCAACAGCGCAATGGGACTCCTTACCGGCTTAGAAAGATAGAGAAAATATAACTACCTTTACCAAGCACTCTTGTAAAAACGAAAATCGTCAACACGAAACGAACTTTTTGGAATTAGACCAAAAGAAATACCATCAAAAGTGTGAATTTGGTGAAAATGTAATTTTGTCAATAGGTACTTTTTATGGCCAATTTTTTTCTTGCTCTAAAAGAATCTATACCAAATGAAATAAGTGTTTACTATTGTTCAAATTTAAAGACGTGCAAAGTGAATGTTAACTTAATTAATTTTTTATCAAAATGAATATTTCGTACAAAATTCATATCAAACGTTTTTTTCCGATTGATCACGTTTTTAAGTGTACGGAGTTCCATATGGACCCATTTCTCTATATAAAATATGTCAATTTGACATTTAGGACGCAATTAAGTTTTAGCATTATTCAGGCCGGTAAATTTTCCATGTCCAAGATTTTCAAACTGACATTAATCAGTATCGAACAATAATTTCTAGTTTTCCATTTTCCATTTGTGCAGAATGACAGTAAATCGTTGCTGCTACCAACTGAGCAAATTTCCCCTGTAATTTTTTACATATAATTTTCGTTACAAAACTTTACCGTTGAATACAAAAAAATCCCTGCTTAAGGTTTAAAAACTAACGCATTAGACATTATGGATTAAATTATAAGGTATTCACGGATTAAAATATTAAATTAGGCTTATCTCTAAACATGTCAGCGGTGTACTTGGGCATAACTTATAAAGCTGTCAACAGCCCGAAAGGTTTAGTCTTAACTTACTATGACTTACGAGTCACTTGGCTATGCCCACACTTAACTTTCAATGTGTGGACTATAAACAAACTATAATGTTTGTGTTGTAATGATTTTAAGTTAGAAGCGACTAGCGGGTACTCGGTACGTCACTTTTGTCCCTAAAAAAAAACGAAGGAATCTCAAAAATAGTGTCTGCGGTTGTGTCATATCCCATTACAGCCTAGCGGTGCCGCTTGGCACCCAATTCACCGCCTTTATATTTTAACGCCATCGCCATGTTAAACAGTTAAATTGATGAAGTGAAAAACAAATAATTCAGGTCATATGGCCATGAAAGGTCTAAGTTGTTAGTTAGTTGTTAAAGCATAATAATGGGGAAGTGCTCTCGTCATCACTCATACAGTTTTTTGCCAACAACATCTATAACAAAAAAAATATCTGAGATTTGAGACTAATTCAACTTGGCATTTTTTGTGTCCTATATTTTATTGGGTATGTGTTTTATTGAGTACAAAAGAACGAATAGAATAGAATTGTTGAACGTCCAGTGTTTGACACATTAATTCCAATAATTGATAACATGTTGCACCTTTCTTTCTAAGTACTTATTAAAAATGAATATATCAAGCATAACTATTATTGTTGAGCGCTGGGACAATACCTTGAATCGCTACCGCTCTTACCTAAGGCCTCCAGTATACTGACCACGCATAAATAATATTAACGCTAAACGGTCCAGCCAACCGCGTCGCATGGCCCATCTCCATCAAAAGGTCTCCACTGAGACAACTAAACAAGCGTTAACGCTATTTCAAATACTACAGTCAAATTTCAATCTTCTTGCTTAGACAGTACAGTCATTATTTAAATGAATGCAGTTACAATGCGTAGTTTTAAATGATGTTAAGATGAAAGCCTATGCAGTTCCGTTATGTCACAAAATTAACAGAAAAGTCGTAAGGAAACTGTTGGTTTTTATGACGCTTGATTTGTCATGTTAATCAGATAAGTTTATGTTATTGGCGAGTCTATTAAACGATGGAGCGAAGTGAACGTAAACATTTTTTCATATGTCCGTGTGTCCAGCTGTTATCCTCTACAGGTCGCATTTCTCAACCGATTCTCGTGAAATTTAGATATAATTAATTATATAATATGTTCTTGTCAATTCAGATTGACGTTTTTTTAAAATATCAAAGTTAGGCTCGCTCTACAGCTCAAGGTCACTAGTGTATGTATACCATTCAATGTATTCCAATCACGACATATTCGTCTTAAAGCGGTTACATACGTGTCTTCAGCGTGCATTACAAGTCATTTTTAACCGGTAATTATCCAGGGCATAGATATATAATGATCCAAGTTGGTCGTGAATAAAGAATTTAATTTAATTTATTTATTTATATATCACTAGTTAAAGATCTTACGAGTCATACAGAGATTTAGGTACGCGTCTCTTCTGTAGACATTGTCAAAGTAAAGCCCGACCAGGAAAATAAAAAAACTTCGCCATATCGCGGAAAACTATTGGAACTAATTTCTTCAACTGGAAACAGTAACTTTGAAGACGTCATTAATGCCATCTGTCAATCGCTGTCAAAGTGAGCTGTCGTTTGTACGCGGTGTGTTTCTTCCACATTGTGTGTATTTGGGCGTTAAAATGCCAAAAACTACCCATTACCCTATTCGTTTCACCCTTTAGGTATTACTTTAAAAAAAACATCAAAACATTAACAATGTTAATTAAATATTAACGGTAAAAACGAATACCTCTTCGTTAAGCTTCAATTAGCAAGGAATAGTAATCGTTCTTATACTCAGTGATGGAGCTTTCGTTTCGTTAAACCTATTATTTCAACGGCCATCGAAAAGCTTAATCTTAGGGCTGGGTATCAGTCGCAGAACGTTAGTAGCCGAATTCGGCGAAACACTTAATTACCAATTATTTAAGTTTTATTAAATCGATGTAATAATAATAACTAAATTTGAATACCCAAGACCGACCCACCCGGGCTCCGAAGCACCTAGCTGAGGATGCAACCGGGAAAAAGCTCAGATGAGAGAGAGAGAGAGAGAGATTGAACTAGAAACCAATTACAATAATCGCTCGGAGGATCCGCAACGCGCATGTGACACCCCTGGAGTTGCAAGAGGCTATGAGCTTCGGTGACCGCTTGCCATTAGGCGGGCCGGACGCTTGTGTGCCACCGACGTAGTATTCAAAAACGTAACGATCAATAATTGCCAAGATATTAAAACCATACTGAATACAACCAAGAATCAGTATTTGTAAGCCAGTTGAAAATATGCCATTGGTATTGGCCTACTCCAAAGGAGAACAAAATGTCATATCATGCATTTCGGAATTTGCCGGCCCAATTCTGCATTTTGCCTCGGAAACGGCACATTTTAGAAATGCGCTGACAATTTCAATTTGGAACACATCAGCTACACGGCGTCCGCGATCGCTGACATAGCCGAGTCGCTCGGCTAAATATCTTTCGCAAACAGGTAGGGTTTGCGAAAGATATTTAGCCGAGCGACTCGGCTATGTCAGCGATCCCTTGAGAAATAAAATACAAATATATTTTATTTATCAGAAGCTTGTTTCTGCAAGTCACTTTGAAATACCAATAATCATTTCGTTTTAAATAGCTTCCAATTTTACAATAAGCTTTTGCTTTATTAAATGTAACAAAGCTATAGTTAAGTGGCTTAAACTAACTTACGGCCCTCAAAAAGTGCAGAAAATCCCACTTCCTAGCCGGTGAAGAAGTAAAATTGTGTACTCACTAAACACGGTAATAAAGAAAGCCTCAGATAGCACATTTATTAACTCAGCCAGCCCTGTCTTCGATCAGGCTTCGTATATCTGCGATCTGAGATATTCTTTGTTTTACCGCCCTAGATGAGTTATTTCCATTTTACATTATTAACCTATTTAGAGGAAACGAAAATAATACCTACCTACATGCAACATATTTTTGGGTTGAATTATTTAAAAGAACTCAGCTGTATAAAAGTCTAAAAGATTGTCGTAAATATAACAAAAGGTCGAAGTGACAAATAAGGGTCGTAGGTATTATAGGAAAACGTGCGCCATAACGATAATATAAAAATAAACGGTGGCAAGCTATTACGTGAAACATTAATACATCGAGGAAAGCCCTTTTTAAGCTAGGGGACCTTGCTAGGGTTTCTAATTCCCTTTCTATTTTGGTCGATGACGTGAGACTAAAGGTGTTGTGTTCAGAGGGGTATATAGTCATGTAACGTTTCGAACGCGCTTTAGGACCGTTTGACTGTCATTTTTAGGGTTCCGTAGTCAACAAGGAAATAATTCTCATTTGGAATCGCAATGCGCTAGGTACCTATTATGTCCTTGCTCGGTTCACACCCCATTTTGATACACCCTGTGTATGGAAAGATGACAGTTGTCCTAACGCGCGTTCGAAACGTTACGTGATTACCCCTCGTATCTACCTAACGCACCTACGTACAAACCGTTACGTGATCGACCTGCTGGTGGGTCACGTAACGCATTATACGCGCGTCTAAGGCGTTAGGTATATCCAACTGTCGTTTTTCCATATAAAAATTGACATTTGGATCTACCTGACGTACGTACAGTCGTACAATGTATGGGAAAATGACGGTTGCGTTGTCCTAACGTGCGCTCGAAAAGTTACGTAAGCACCCCTCAGCTGGTGAAGTGCTTCCAAGCTTCCGAGGATGTGCTGTGTTGAGGGTGAAGGATCAGCATTTGTCTAGCTGTCAACACAACGAATCCTCAAATCAATAACGGGTCGGCAGCGCTCTTGTGATTCTTCTGGTGTCTCAAGCGTCCACAGGCGACGGTGCCTGCTTAGCATCATGCAGGCCGTATGCTAATGATGGTAAGGGCGCAGGTCTACAATGTTGGCCAAATTAAGCCTATATAACGGACATTTGGCAAAATGACAATTGCCCTAATGAAGGTTTACTAATAGTAATCTGTTAGTGATCATGAAATGATTTGGCAAATAAATATAAATAAATAAAAAATAGTTGACAGGTTTGGTCGGTACTGAAATTTGGCCTTTATTTCAATAAAATAACAACCCACAAACAACATAATTAGATTAAGGGCGGGCTGCATCAGCTTACGACATCAATCAAAGTTTAATATGCGTCATGCTGTCAGCTGTCATCCCATCTAATCAAACTATCCATACATTCAGATTTTAACGAACACCGCTCACAATTACAGACGGTTTGTTGCAACCCACCCTAATACATCCACGTAACTATAATCCGTGTATGTACACAAAAACAGTGTTCACACGAAACACGAGAACAAATAGCACCTTACAGGATGTTCTAAAAAACTAGTTTAGTACAAATCCTGTACAATCTCGCGTGGGCAGTTTACGGGCCGCCCTTTATATCCCGCCTGATTGCCTCGCCCTGCGAAGCGATAGCAAAACAAGGAAAATTCCTGTAAAGTAGCAGCTCAATTTAGTAGTAATCTGAGGTATCGTGAAATGAGGAAAATTCTTAGGGCAGCCTGATGGTATTTTTCAACGGAAACTTAAGATAAATGAGCGGGTAGAACAATGTAATCGTTTGTGCGATTTTGTTTCAAAGATCTCAAGTCATCGAGGATATTTTTTGAAACATGTAATACTTAATCGTCGAATCTAAACTTTTGTGAGACATGTTGAAATAATTCTAAAGTGATTCAAGCGTCAGGCAGTGATTCAAGCAGCACGCCGCGTAGTGGCGTGGTACATCATCCTGTAGAAGATCTCCCGAAGAGTTCGAAACATGTCGCCCGTAGTGACACTTAATACGTGAGTTGAACCGTGTAATTACACATTATGCACTCTAATCGAACGCAATATCATCACATTTGCATCCGCGTCCCATCAGACTACGGGTTTGTGTACATTATCCACAATTTACTTGGTATTTGATAAGGAAGCAAAACTAAGTCCAAGTGATTTGCCTACACGGAGAATCCAACTGCTTAAACGTATTGGATTGAAATAAAATACACCTATGTATATTTGTAGTGAGTCGTTTTTCTCATTCAAGTGTAAAAAAGTATTTCTGGATACATTTTTACAATTATTTACCTAAAGGGCATAATTTTATTTTTCCTCTTTGTTACTTTTACAGTAGTTTTTTTTAATTGACTTACATAGTATCTAAAAATGCACACATTTTTAAGTCAAGTTTTAGAATTTTTTCTAGAATTATTTTGCGCTCTGAACTGCTTAAACGAGACTTGAACGAAATGCAAAGTTTAGGGTTAATTGGTACATACTTATATAAAAATGCTCTTAAACTGTTCATGCTACTGGACATAACCACATTTTTATAGCTAAAACATTCTCATAAGTTTTTTCCTTTTCCAGGTACGGACCCCTTTAAACAAGCCAGGTAACGCCTGTTTTGCGGACGCTAGATGGATAAACCTTGCACATACACATCGGCCCACGTCTCGGTGTTCCCCAATAATCTACGAGAGAACCCATGAGGGGTTGACATGAGAATATAGGAAGAAAACACGCCTAAATAAAATCCTACGATATTGTTCTAAGTTTCTGAGGCGTCTAGTACTGTGCGCATACAATTCAAATGCTCGCAGCTGGTTGCATAATAATCCGCCACCGCCTTGCACTACTCGATGAAAGCCGAACAGACAGTCGAGTACTTGCGTTTGAAGACCAAGTTCACCCTGTCTGTCACTGTCACCCGGGTCGAGCGGGTGGAGTCCCGCCACAAAGCGAGTTTTAATTCATTTGTGGTGAGAGTACCAACTGACAAGCTGTCGACCACCATGAACGAGGAGTTCTGGCCGTAGGATGTTGTTTTCCGGCGATTTCGAGGCCGGCAATTTGATACCTAAAATTTGCGCCGCGCGTCGCCGTCTTAACGTGTTATTATAAGTTTCGTATATTGATATGTATGATAGTCTGTAAGGTATTTATTAATATAGGCCTTGTTGCCTGACGCAAATAAATAAATAAATAAATAACGCCTTGTACGTCCATCAGGTAGATCTAAATGTCATTTTTTGTATAGGAAAATAAGAGTTGAGTAAACGTACGTTTAAAACACCCTTACAAGGTGAGAGATTTAAAAAATCAGAACTCAAATCGAATCCGTTTGAGCTACGATGCCGCAGAGAGACAAATAGACACAGTCATGATAAACATAAAACGCACTTTGTTTTCGTCGGTGGTATAAACACAAACTAGTACGCAATGAGAAGGAATATGTAGGAGGCATAAATACTCGCAGTTCAAATGAACGTTCAGCAACAATCACATATTGGAATGAAAATCATACCTAGATCATTCGTGAATCGCCACAAACGCGCCAATTCCATTTTCGTTTAACTTTCTATTTTCGTTCAACGCTTCCGATCCTAATCGCATTTAAATTATAGGAACCGTATACTGGTATACTATAATTCTTTTCTTACCAAAATACCGGTGGTACCTATATTGAATACCTCGTATCTCGTTTCTAAGTTTATATTTTTCTATTCTAACCGGCTTATCTAATATTTAAGCGACATCACCAAAATAGAAATTTGTAACACCGCAAAAAACGCGAAGTGTGAAAGTTACTTAAATTTGAATGACCGCTGACATCTACTACTGTTGCTGAGCGATTCAAACCCTGGCCTGTAGTACCACTAGCATGGCTATCATGCAACGGCGCGCGAGCTCTCTCGATTTTTCTCGCACTATCCGTCTCTTTCTCATTAGAACACTTAGAACAAGAGATATAGTGCGAGAAAAATCGAGAGTATGTCGCGGCCGTCGCATGATAGACGTGCTGGTTTACAAAAACAGTACTGCGTGGGCACTACTGCCTGTTCCCTCTCGTCCATGAGAGGAGGCCTGTGCCCAGTAGTAGGACATACATACACTAATTTATTATGATTATGAAGAAATATAATTTGACTAGTGGCTCTGTGACTTGTACAACTCAAGAGCCTGTATTTAAAAACAAAGTTGTAAAAAGTAAGTTTTTTTAGCATTTCGAAAAACTGTCTAGATTAAAAACAAGCTTCTGACAAAAATTTCATTTTTGATACATGCTTTTATTGCCGGCTGTACTTTTCTGTATACCATCATAAACTACTCATTGAGACGATTCTAACGAGCCCAAACTCAACGGGGTCACGTCGGTTAAGTACTGAATTCCCATGGCCACCTTCTGTCTCCATCATCAGATCAGCTCGATGGTATCAAACTATTGAATTGTCATTCAAACTATACTCATACCCAAAATTTCAGCTCAATCGGTGACCGGGAAGTGGGTCAAATTTAACTTGCAAGATTTGATTACAGACACACAGACAACGGGACATGTAAAAGTAAATAAAAGCTTGTAAAAATATAATTAACGAACCGGCTCACAAAATTAACGTACGGTACGTACAATGCGCTACGGTAGATAGATCTAAATGTCCATTTTGATATGGAAAACTTACAGTTAGATTCAAAACGCTACGTGATTATCCCTCTGTAGAGGAAAACAGCGGGAAAACCAGCGGGCTACTTGCTCTGTAGTAGTGTTGTGTTCCAGGTGGTGAGCAAGGTCGCCAGAGCTGCTGAGGATTCGTTGTGTTGAGAGCGAGGGAAATTGTAATTTGAAAGAGACCACTAGAATACAGTACAGTGTGTTCCGGGAAACAACAACAACAGTGTAGCTAGCGATTCATTATTAAAGTAATTGTAATAAGGTAATTGGCTGTTGTCATGTTAATTTGTTTTTAAATTGCTTCTAAAAATACAGTCGAATTATAAAACGGTATACTGTTTTAATGACACGTTCGTTTTCAATTGAAATAATAATTGATTGATCAATTAATTAACTAATTTGCGCCTTTCATCTCATTGGGTTCCCGTGACCAGCTGGATCATTTCTGGCACAGCGGATCAGCGGGCGGAGTACGGTTGCCATTTTATCACTTATCGTTGTGGATAAGGCATCCGTCACTCTCGCACTCGCATACTTGTCAGAGCGTGATGGGCGTCTTTACCACAACATGGCAATGCTGCCATCTTTTACGCTGCCTTCAGAAGGCGATTAGGGCATTTTTTTTAAATATATGATTATTTTAGCCTAATTGCAGTTAGTTACATTTTCAGCTTACATTTTTAAGTTCATTATTATTCGTTTTTCTGTTCTCCTTTTTTATTATATTTAAAATAAGAGTATTGGAAACGTAGTAAGTATTAGGTATCGTATTTGACGACCGCTTTAGTCTAGTTGGTAGTGACCCTGCCTACGAAGCAAGAGGTCCTGGGTGGGAATCCCGTTAAGGGCATTTATTTGTGTGATGAGCACGAATATTTTGTTCTTGAGTCATGGATGTTTTCTATGTATTTAACTTAGTATTTATTTATCTATATAAGTATGTATATCGTCGTCTAGTACCCATAGTGCAAGCTTTGCTTAGTTTGGGACCAGGTCGATTTGTGTAAGATTGTCCACTAATATTTATATTTATTTATCTAATATTTAATATTTATATAGTCATATTGCATTTAAAATCAGAAATAACTTTAACCTTTTTCATTGACCCCAGCTTATGTAAAACCGAATAATTAGCAGCTGATTTGACTAAAATCTTTAATATATCCAGAAAAACGTGTTTGCTTTATTATCCACTCTATCAGATTATTTACTTTCCTCACAGGAATCCCATTTAGCCTTAGCCTTTGTCCATTACCCTGTAATAAGCTGCATAAGGCAAAATTAACAATATTTGACCTACCATTAGTATGCGACCCGCAAGGTTGCTTACATCTGGCTTTTATTAATACAAGTCCCAATATTAAACGGTTTAAGTAATGACTTGACACAAACAAAATTAAACGTTGTCGTCTTCTATTACGGTTCGGTTTTGTTTAAGCGCGATGCCGACGGTATGACTTCGATGTTCACTTAGCAAGAGTTGATTGAGCGTAAGTATTGATAGTCATGTCGATGGAATTTGAACCGTAGCTTAAACGGTTAAGGTTCATTTTCAAATAGAGAGTTTCATCTTTAAGGCAGTTTGTGTTTCGCGAGGCAGGGGTGCTTTCCGCATAATTCCGGAGCTGTTACAATTAATTTTCTTTTGCGAAGTTTGAATGTATTATTCCGAATTCCCATAAAGGATTCTAAACAAAAATAATTGTATACGGTATCGTTTAATTAAGCTATTTTTCTTAATTACGAGTTTTAATTATGTGTTAATGCTCGTTATGACTTATTTACTTCGAAGATTTGTTATCTGTGTGGGTTAGTTTAGTCTTTTTTAAGTATTCTGAAACTAAGTCCAGGCGTATTATGACTTAATTAGGTTAAAAATAGTCTTTATTATATCGTAATACGCTGCATTATCACAGCTATTTTAAGGCCACATTGGCATGGTCAAGTGAATATATTTTTTAATGGGTTTAAGGCATACCTAGATAGTTAATTATTCATAGACGCAAGCGTCATCAACAAGTTCCTCATAAGGTTAACTGGAAGAGATCTCTTACAGGGATAACTCCTTTGTACCGTCTGCCTTAAACTCCGTCCAATAAATCGCAGCGGACAAACACCGTGGATATTTACGATCAGCATTATGGCCGGGGCAATATCGGCCGTAACTCAACAAGACAATGGCAATTAGGCTGAACTATGGAAGCTATTGACGAGCCAAACTCGATAATTATTGCTAGCTAGCTGTGTCCCACGGTATTGTCCGCGTGGCATGGACATTCTGCATGCATGCATACAGAATGCATGCATGGGTTGTGGACGCTAATTTTAGTATTACTTTAGAAGAAAGAAGGCAAACATATGTCTAATGATGAAAACCTCATTGAAATATCCCAAAAAAATTACGAAGCTGCAACCATTTTAATATTGCTTAAAGATAGAAATCGCTTGAGACCCGTAACACGGGTAGTATTGGCGTGGTATATCCCAAGATTTCTACTTTATGTCTTAAAATCTACGGAATCTAATTACCACCATTATATTCCTCAATACGGTTTTTTAGTCGGAATAATATCTTTGTTTATAACTGTAGGGTACCTACTTCAAAAGCTATCAAAAACGCATCAAAAAGACAAAAGACTTTTCAAGAAACCCAACCACTTTTTTAAATTACTAATTGCCTATTTTGTAGGTATGTCTCACTCACACGATTATGAGGAACAACACCTCATATTTCCAAATCCATCAAGCTGTTTGCCCCGCAGCCCGTGAAATTGAATTTTCTTGTCCACATAGATATACACACATACACATACATACATACGCTCACAAAACGAAAGCCTCCTTCCGGGCAGTCCGGTAGATACCTTGCTTTTTCAGTATAACGGAAACGACAATGACAGGTGTTTCAAATGCAATGAAATTAAGTTAATTTTACCTTATTTATTTACTTCAAAGGCGTCGCTTTTCATTTACAAAGCCCGCAAAATCAACAATTCGCGTTAAAACTGTTTTGTCCACCTCCTTTGTCCGTTGCCTCAGTCTTCGAGTTTTACTTTGTCCCGATAAATTAGTATGCGACCCGAGGCACATCTGCTGTCCGGCATTACCCCTTAAAAGTTACCCGATTACCCAATTATCCTTTTGTGTTATTAATTAATTAATTCGTAAACGCAACATGCTGCTAGATATGAAAAATCTTCATAAGCGTCCCTTAAGCGCTCGCTAGACGTTCGTTCGCTAACAAGCTCCTCCACACAGCGACCTTGGTGCGGACGGACCGTGTGGAGAGTTGTTTCCAGCAAAATTTCGTTTGCCCTTCTGACACTCTTGGTCATCGAGCACGCGATAGCGATCGCGAGGAGTGTAGCGTGGTGGGCCGACCGTCTAGCTTGAAAGTTCAAGTCGAGCCACCGACGAAGGTCACGCCGTCAGGGGCTTGTTAGCGACAATTTAGCAGGCGCTTTAAATACCAGGACTAACCAAACGCTTGTTTGGTTATGCTTATATGCTTATATGGGTATGCTTATACGGGAACAAAAATTGTAGCCTTGCGACTTCAGAACCGTCTTTGTTAATTTAAGGATTCGCCGGGCGGCGGGCTGACAACAAGAGGCAAGCGGGTCCATCACTTTAAACACAACGATTCTCGGGCGCTCTGGCGTCCATGCTCACTACCAGGAACATAACACCTCATGCCTATAGGTCAAATATTCGTGGTCTTCTGTAAGGTGGAAATGCTTCCCCAGATGGGCTTCTCCGAATATATGTAGATTATGCAATCGTTAAGAAGATTTCCAAGGAAAGATATGCGGTTTTAGGTATTTTGCTAGTATTTAAGATCACGTTTCAGGGTGGTCACTGGTCATAGGATTAGGTATTTACCTAATTCATAAAACACAGGTAGAGCTACAGGCTGCGCTAGTTATTATGTTGTTCCAAATTGATACAAAACCAAATATGTGGAGCTTAACACACAATACTAAACACATCGAGGAGTTTCAACTATACATAGGAATATAATAGTGCCACGCGAGCCTGAATATTCTCCAATACTCAGTTGACAACCCAATTTCAGTGACAAGGCTCAATGGGAAGCGTATTTAAACAGAACTATACACAACCATATACGCACTACCTCCAAATGCTACAACATTGCCTATGAGACTGAATTTGTCTATTTTATTCAACTAAAATTCTCTACAAATATTTTTTGCTGTTTTGTGAATATAGTTATGCACCGAATAGTAGTAACGTAGGTACAGAAGATCCTCTGTCTAAGAACATGTTCGACAGCTAGATAACTCAAATCATGGCATCCGGCTTAGTCATTGTTGAGTGACATAAAATTGACAACAGCTGATTTTGAAGTTGTGTTTGTTTGATTGCCTAAAGCAGTTATGTTTAGTTCATTATTGAAAAGCTTCAACTGTAATGAATTGGCCAGATCGGATGTTAAAAAGTTTACTTGACTACCAGAGTCGACCAGCCCCCGAGCAATTATGTGTGACTTTCCGTCTTGGCTGAGGATCTTTGCCTTTATTGTTGGCAGTAAAACTGTATTATTAACACCACTGTGCAATGAAGCTTTTGTTTTGTTTTGTTCACAGTGCAATAAGGTATTGTGCTCCTTGCTACTGCACCGAGAACACTTGAAGTGAAAGTGACACTTGTTACTGTGCATTCCTAAGCATATCTTGCATAAATTATTGGTGGTTGTTAATTCAACCCTTTCCTGAGGGGACAAGGCTTCAAATTTTGTGCATTTGAATAATTTATGTGACTCAGAATTACAAAATTTTCAAGAGGGTACTAATTTGCTTGCAAAATTTGACACTTTGTTTTTTGACACATTACTGTTAAAATGGGTATATGTCTTACCTTCACTTTTTTGACTCTCCTCGAAGCTGCTGGCTCTTTTTTCCATTAAGGTAAAGAAGTCCTCTAATGTTGGCAGCTTCGTATTGTCTCGCTCGCTATGATATGGTCGACAGGAAAATTGGTAAATTTTTCGCAGCAGAGTAGGTAGAATGACCATGTCCCAGCTATCAGTTGCCTGCCCTAGAGTTTTCAAAGCCCCTAAGTGTTGGCGAGATTGTGATATTAACTCTAGCAAATTGCTGGCAGAACTCCTTACAATTGGTTGGATATCCACCAATGCTTGAACATGGTTAGTTATTATCAAGAACTTGTTATCATACCTATTTTTTAACAATTCTAATGCTTTTTCATATGACTCCCCTATAATGGCCCCTTTTAAAAACTTTCTTAAATAGAATAATTTTTGAATAGATTCTAATTTTACGTACATAATAATGTATCATGGTACTAAAGAGTTTAATAAATGTTTGATATTGCGTGTAGTCCTTGCCATCATACACGGGGATGTCCATCTGTGGCAAAGCAATGCTAGCACTGCACCGGTTTCCGTTGAAGCACTCTGGCGCTTGCTGATGAGTATTTAGCAAGCTCCGCAGTTTAGACGATATTGCTAGGGCGCGATCCTCGAAGCCATCGTCCACGATGGTGTCCTTGAACTCATCAGCAGAATCTTCCTCTTCCAGTAGCTGCAGCTCTAGCGACAGGTCGTTGTATTTTGTTAAAACGTTGTCGATTTGACGTAATCGTGATAAAACTGCCTCTTTGTCAAAAGGTCCGTTTTGCTGCTCCTGCCAGAAGTTTTCTGCCTTCGTAAGCGATCCTCTGCATTGCGCCATCTGCGCTTTTATTTTTCTTTCATTAGGCATGTTTTTGTTTTGGATGTTTTAAGGTTAGATTCAACAAAACATAAAGTTGGCGTTGACAATGACAGATGACAGTCTATGGCGATTGATTGAAGTGAATGCAGAGAATGGTTCCAGGCGGATGTCACAGTGTCGTTCTGCGGCTGAGTTCACGATGAATTCGGCGGCGTGTCTCGATACCAACCGAGAAAAAATGGCGGCCGTTTTCTTCCAATTTTGTGTTGCGAAGATTGAATATGCAGACGGGTGCGGCAATAATTCGTATGAAAATACCGCACAATTGCACTCGAACAAAAAATTATTTAAACTTGCAGCCTGAGCAGATATTTTGTTTCGGCACCAATTTATGTTCGTGAGGAACATAAATAAAATAGTTTTTGATAGAAATTCACACTTTTATTTAATTAAAACTGATTAAAAGTATGGAGCACATGCAGCGAGTTAGAAGGTAATTTTTGAAGAGCGTGAATGAATGGTAATGTCTAATTTACATTCATTCATGTTACATGGATACTAGTTTATTGAGTGTTCGTTGCGAACACGGCTCATCCGCATAGCTCTTTCGTCCAGTTACGGTTGTCACGTTTACGTATTCTTCTTCTTCCTTGTCGTATCCTCATGGCTGAGGGCCGTGACGGCTGTGAGCGCTCTTCACCATCACTCTCCAAGCTGCTCGGTCCTGGGCTTGATGCATGCTGGCCTGAAGTGTGGCTCTAGCCACAGATCTTACCGTGTCCGCCCGACGCATAGGCCTCCCTCCTCTGCTCCTCTTTCCTGCCATGCGGCCACTGATAATTAGCTTTCCCAGTCTTTTTCCTTACGTGTTATCGTCGTGGTAAAACGTCGGCTGCGGTGCTTCTGTCAACAGTGTCAATCGTGTTCGGGTGAATTACGGCTATTCCCAATAATTCATCCACGGATAGTTTTCCTTACCAGCAGTTACATTTTGACACATTTTCTACGGGCTATCTGTCAAAATGTAGCTGCTGGTAAGGAAAACTATCCGTGGATTGATTATTGGGAATGGCTGTTAGACCTCAGAGGTGCGCGAAAACGAGTTTAGCCGCATAGGCAAAAGGGACAGGTCTCGTACATCTCCGAATGCTAGTAAAATTTCGAGGTGTTTCTGAGGTCTACAAACTACAAACAGGTAGAAAATCTGTTTTTAGCAATCTGCAACAACTTATATCTCACAATAATAAAACCAATTTGTTATTAGTATAACATCTGTGTCTGTCTCACTAGCCCAACAAACACAACTGTCACTTCAACCCTCCTATAATCGATTATGAAGTAAAGCATCGATTTCTTAAGTTATCGTATAGTGGACAGAAGAACTCCGTTTTCAAATTACCGAAATCTTATTCTGGAAATCGGTATTCCACAAAATCCTGAGTCACACGTTCGAAAGGGTTACACGCTGCGCCCCATTGCGTCCGACCCTCCGGCGATACCACTCGTAGTTTAAATCGCCTCTTTATTTAGAATCGAGACATTACGCTCGATACCCTTTATCGGGCGTTTTACAAGCGTTGTTGAATTGGTACGTTACCCTGTTTACGTAAAGAGCAGTAAGGTGGCGGTCATGAGTTACTTTAAGTGGGGATCGAGGAGTCTATGCCGGGATGTGCAGGAGTTTAGATTGGAATCGTGTTGATGGAGCTTTTTCCAGTAGAATTTTATAGATCAACTAAGATCTTCTTTTCTGTACCTATTTCATTATACTCCCAGGGAAGCTTCCGATTTGGTTTTTTCTGTGGTGTAATCCACGCTAATATTTTAAATGCGAAAGTGTGTATGTCTGCCTGTTACCTCTTCGCGGTTAAACCGATTTAGATGGAATTTGCTATAGAGATAGTACGAGTCTCAGGGAAGGACATATGATAGTTTTTTTATCATGGAAATCATCCCCTAAGGGGGTGAAATGGAGGGTGAACATTTGATTGGAGCTACGATATAAACGAAATCCACGCGGACGGAGTCACGGGCAGAAACTAGTCGACTATAACTGACGTCGTCGTCAAAGATTATGTTTACACTTTGGCACCTTCAAGGCGAAAAAAACATAGGTAGGTACCTATTTGGTGGCGACTGCAAAAAAGCTCTCACGCGTATACCAGTTAGATACAAAAATCGAAAGTTCGGTATCCCTGGTTAAGCTCACGAATCGTCTTAAAGGAGGTTAATTTGTAGCCAAAAAGGAGAGAATCTGCAACGATGCCGAATTGACATTTGACAACTAAGCACTTTTGGTACTAATTTATAATTGTTTACATTTAGCTCCTTTTCCGTATTAAAACTCTTAAATTAGATGCTTAAGTTAGTACATTAAAAATTCAGAACTGGCAACACCACAATGCCACTGCAAGACTATAATGTATATTGTATCATTATCATCATCATCATATCAGCCGAAAGACGTCCACTGCTGGACATAGGCCTCCCCCAAAGAGTGCCACAATGACGGATCCTTCACCACCCGCATCCAGCAGAATCCCGCGACCTTTACCATCTCATCAGCACGGCTAGCACGCGACGGCGCGCGAGCTCTCTCGATTTTTCTCGCACTATCCGTCTCTCTCTTATTAGAACACTTAGAAGGAGAGGTATAGTGCGATAAAAATCGAGAGTATGTCGCGGCCGTCGTGTGCTAGACGTGCAGCCCACCTTGTAGGGGTCTACGGTCCACGCTGCGCCTTCGTGGTCGCCACTTGAGAACCTTTCCGTCCCAACGGCCATCGGTTATATGTGCAATGTGCCCGGCCCACTGCCACTTAAGTTTAGGTATATTGTATACTATAACCAAATTGTACTTATGGATAACCGCATGTGTTCGTTGTGTCTAATGGAGATACATCGAAGCACTTCCTCGTCCCCTTCAGTGGACACTATGGCTCGCAAACACCCGTCCGTCGCAGCCGACCCCTATAAAGAGCTAACCTCAAACTGACTTCGAATTACTAATTAATACGGCTGACTATCACACCGTTATCCATTTGAGTGTTAAGGATTTCTCAAATCCTACTAATATTATAAATGCGAAAGTTTTGATGTTTGCATGTTTGTTGTACGGCTCAACCGATTTGTATGAAATTTTGCACGAAGATAGTTTAGAGCCTGGATTAAATTAAAGGATAGTTTTTATCCCGGGTCCACACAAACGAAGTCGCGGGCGGAAGCTAGTCAATTATAATTTTCACTTATGAGAACTGAATATACGGAACAAAAAGTTGATATCGGTAGGTAAGCATCGCGTCATCGCGAGGTGCTAATGTTTTAAGCATATGTATGTACACATTAAAATAGTTACACAAATACTAAGTAAATAAGTACTTATTTAATTGGTAAGTAGATAAATTAGGCTATTTTGGAATTTCGAAAGGTGAACGGTTAGATTTATAAATGCTTTGCTTGAAGGTTGACTGGTGGAGGATGCCTAACATTTAACACCGCTTGACTGGCGTAGAAAGCTTAACACCTTACACGACAAGGTTTTTTTGCGCGATAAAGATTAATAAAATAAATGAAATGTGAATTAAGTTGGCAAGTTTCTGACACACCACACGTTTTTTACCCATTCATCATCATCATATCAGCCGGAAGACGTCCACTGCTGGTCTCCCCCAAAGAGTGCCAAGACGACTGGTTCCTTCTCCACTAGCATCCAGCGGACTCCTGCGATCAATTAACCATTGGGTACGTAAACAGAATAAGTGAAAAAAAAAACACAAAAATTATGGATGGTATACATATAAATTTAAATAATTCTACTTTTATAAAAATTATAAACAAAACCGGATATTATAAACAAATCTAATAACATCTATTAATGGTACAGTGGCGGTGCGGCAATAAAGCACCCTCTACCGCTAGGCTATGTAAAATTGAAAGTCTGAAATATTGAAGATTTCCTTACCGAAGTAGTTCATAAACGGAAAGGAGAGCCCTAAAGCGTGTAAAAAACACAATTGAAGAGTCTCATATAACCCATCGTCTCAATATTTTTTAAACGTCTAACTCAATGACTTGTCCTCTTTTATTCCTCCCTATAGCCACGTAGATATTGCTAATAAGTTTAGCTTACATCGTAAAGTTTTAAAGTCCAGACATCGGTCTGACACACGGCCAGGCGTAAGGGTCCACCCGCATTAATTGAGGGAGATTTAAAATTAATTTCGCGGAAATTCAATTTTCCCAAGTGGCATATCAAATTAGTTGACACGTCAAATTAAATACAAAAAAAATTAGGCACCCCCCATTGTGAGGATTGAAAAGGCCACTTAGCCATTGTCCCTTTATTGGCGGCCTTTTGGAGGCTGGCCATTAAAAAGTTTTTGAATAAGGTAATTAAATTTATTATGGTTTCTAATTGAGTGAGGAATCGGCTCATTTGTACCTACTTAATTTTGTAACGTAATTACAGCGGAAAATAAACTGAATCATGGATATCTTACAAGTTCGGGTTTTATTTTTAAATGACGAAATCTTACATAACTTTTGAATGGTACAAGAAGTGGTATCTCGTCCATTTCTCCCGTATCAAAACGGGGTGATTCGGGTCGTCAGTACCACTCAGTGACACCAGGGGAGGCGGCGATGACACCCCAGACCCCGTATCATGGTCGGCCTTATCACGCGATAAGTGACAAGATAGAGCGTCCGTCTCGTTCTATTGAATTATGTCAGCGAGTAACGGACGCTCTATCTTGTCACTTATCGTGTGATAAGGCCGTCCATGCTACGGGGTCAAATCGAGCTTGCAGGTTGTTGGGGCATCGCCGAAGGAGGGCTTTCAGTGCATTCAAAATAAGATTCTGGAATCCTCCCCTAGGGCGGCAGAGAGAGGAACCTCCTGACTATCCACGCAGTGTTCAGGAGTACCTACCTACTGTAGTGATAAATAAAAGATAATACACTCACAATACACGTATAATTTATTCATTATAAATCCAAACACTTCACAGGTCACTTAACGCTACGCAGCTCGGAGATTCTACGTGGAACACGTTTGGTAAATTTACGGTCAACACCGGAATATTTAAACTAGATTTCTAAGCAGCACAACATCGAATGCGTCTTAAAAAAAAACCTCAGAGGTGATGCGTATGTGGTGTAAATGGAATGGACGAATGATGGGTGATTGCCGATGGATTACGAAAATAAGGAACCAAATAAAACTTAGGGCATTGGCGAACTACTGCCTTTCTGAATTTTGGGAATTAACGCGAACGGATGATGAAGTCCCCGTCAATGGTTGAGCTTTCCGAATTAAGCATCCGCGTAAGGTTATAAAGGCCCGTGCGGACAAAGCGACGTAAAAATCTAGTTGGACGTTACACGCAAAGATCAGAAAGCCGGTTTACAAAGACAATTTCCTGAAACCTCCCTAAAACCTTGATCGCGCTACTTAGCTTGCTTCCACCAGATCCGGCAATCGTGCAGGATGGGTTCCTGTTGTGGCTTGGAACGTCTTCGGCGCAATTTCCCGTGCTCCCGTACAAACGGCGGCAGAATAGTAGAGTACCCTTAACCGACAAGCATGTATGAAGAATGTCGTGAAAGTGAATGGTTGTCAAGATCGTGGCAAGTGGAAATCCGTGATTTCTGCCTACCCCTCCGTGAAATAGGCTTGATTATATGTATGTACTAGCTTCCGCCCGCGACTTCGTCTGCGGGGATCCGAAATAAATACTATCCTATATTGAAATCCAGGCTATAAACTATCTTCGTGCAACATTTAATCCAAATCAGTGGAGCCGTTTTATCGTGATTGAGTAAAAATACATCCAATCTTTTGCATTTATAATATTCGTAGGATGTATATGTATGCAAAACTTAAAATAAATAAACGAAAACAACACTGCATCGTAAAACCGAATGATCGCAAAAAGCGACTTATAAATTAGGTTAGTTACAGATATAACCTGATTTCCCTCTCATGTTGTACGAGCATAAGGAAGTTAATGAAGGTGTCTGTGAGCTGTAATTATTTATTGAAGAAACGAAGTTCATTTTCTCGTGTAACTTGATTCCACGTGCCGCCGAGAAAAATTGGATTTAACATAAAATCTGAGCCACTTTAAGCCGGTTAAAAGGGGGCATTGTCATGAGTTAGACGTACAAAAAATATTTTAGGCGAAAGGATATATGCATGCGCGGCTGCGCCTCTTCAATAATGTTCTTTAAAACGCTTTAGGTCAAGCTACGATAGCCTAGTGGTTCAGGTGGGGGTTCGAATCCCGGCTCGGACCAATGAGTTTTTCGGAACTTATGCACGGAATATTTACCGTCAGCTTTTCGGTGAAGGAAAAGTTCTAGAACTGAGTCTAGTTTTCCCTCTGAGTTGTAAGGTCAGATGGCAGTTGCTTTCGTAAAACTAGTGCCTATGCCAAATCTTGGGATTAGGTGCGGACCCCGCGCTCCTTTAGAGCACAACCGGGAATAACGCTAGGAGGAAGATGAATACGATTTAGGACTCGTTTAGATTTTATAGAACCAGCTCGGTAATTAAGAGTCCGCAGTAAGCTCGGCCGAATTTCACCTTTCCATAAAAACGTAGTTACGCTCTCATTTTAAAACTACGTGTTGGATTGTGACGAAACTTTGCATATACAATGCCATGAGGTGTATCTATAGACTGATGCAATTAAATGAGCTGCAAAATGCATCCTTTCCCATGCAGTCCACTTGATGAAGAACCGAACTGCATGGAACGCTATAACATCCTTAGTCATGGGGTATCAAGTAAGAAGAAAAGTAGTAAGCCCAATTCATCACTCATCGTCCCTCGCCCTACACAACAATAAAACAAAATTATTCTTTACCAAAACCCTCCAACAGCGAGAAACGTGTCAAAACCGAACAACCTATTATTAAACTCAACATTTTAATTTAACAAACTATTCCCGAACTATCCCGCTCTAGGGGAAAACTAATCGTTCCCACTTCCCACGGCCATTTCGTATCCGCCATTTTTCTCGACTGTCAGCGGAGTGACCCGCGCATTTGTCATTCGGTCGTTTTCGGCCGCGCTCGTGACGGCTCGGATATGTTGCCAATTTATATTTTTTATACTTACACATTTTTTGTGACATCTTTAGGTTAAGTGATGTATGTTTTTGGGTAACGGTTGCATGAAGACCGTCTACTATGTTTAAATGAATGCCCCTGTAAGGATTGAATCACACACTGGCGCGGCCAATAGTAAATTCGGCAGCAACTATATTGGCCGCCGCGGACAGGCCGCGCTAGTCTGGGCAGCGTTTTATCTGTTCATTGCGCGGTCGAGACGCGCAACGCACTGTGGTTAGTTAGGATCACGCGCAATGAATTAGAAAAACCGCTGCCGCAGGTTGCTTAAGACCAAAGTCGTGGCTAAGGCGTTTTATTTTTATGCTGGATATTACCAGTAGAAGTAGAAAAGATTTTTATAACAGATTATTTTCCCAGGTATGTCTTATAATTGATCTATGAAAGTATGATGGTATACTTTCATAGATCAGTTATAAAACAAATCAAGACAAGTAGTTACTAAGTAATTAGTACCTACTTTGTGCGTATTAGAATTTTCTTTGTGCTAGAATTAAGAATTAGTTTTTAAGGACCAACTTTGCAATACCCTGTCAGGGTCTATGATAAACTATTACATATTTACTTGTAAAACAATGTACCATGGTGAGCAATAAACAAATTATTATTATTATTATTATAAGTATTTACCATAACATAATGCCTCTGCGTTTCTGTCTTTCACATTCTAATATCAAACTGAAAATAAAGGAAAAAATATAAATACCACCAGATCACCAGATTGTAAAAAGCAGTTCGAGCACGTATCGCATTATACAGTCAAGTGCAAAAATATATATCGATAACATCCTCTCATAAATAAGTACCAAAACCTTAGTCCGCTGACATAAGAGCTATGGGACATATTTATGAGTAAGTTGTATGCACCCATATTTTTACACTTGACTGTACATGTACGTCAGGTAGATCTAAACATGTCACTTTTTGTTTGCCAAAATGACATACCGTAATGACGTATCGACAGTTCATTGGTCTTGATGTGCGTTCGCAAAGTTAATTGATCGATTACTTCTTTTACCCCTCAGTTGGTGACTACGTAACGCATTGCAGGCGCGTCATAACTTAGATAGTACGCACAAAATTAATAGTAACGTAGGTTTTTTGTTAACAAATCCCCTGTTTAGGCATTCCGAACGAGCCGAAACGTGGCCATCCCTTTCTATCGCATTGAACGCGTTGCGATAGAGCGCGTGCGTGCCGTAGCAGCGGCTGAAGCCGGTAGCTACTTACAGCGGCGCGAAGAATTCACGAAGTGAGCCGACCCTGCTGCCGGTCAATTTTTTTTGTATGGGAAAATGGAAGTTGAATTGTTCTAACGCTCGTTCGAAACTTGACTTGTTCCTTCAGCTGTCAACACGGCGAATCCTCAAACATATCAAGGGTCGGCAACACCCATGTTACTTCTTTGAAGTTACATGCGTCTATAGGCTGCGGTGTCCGCTTACCATCAGGCGGGTGTATTATATCATTAGCATAGCGGACTATGACAAAACATTATTTACTTACTGTAAATAAAGTCTGTCGTGTGTTTCATTTACAACTTCTTTTCTACTTTGCACTATACTTTTCAGTAATTGTACCACTAGATATAGGTACCTACATAAGTAATTAAGTATATTGCACTGTATGATGAATCTGACTTCTCTGTAAGAGTAAGAACGGTACATATAAAATCTTTACATAATACCTACTCGTAAAAGAAGGATGTCATACTGCATTACAATTAACTAAAACAGTATTTATCTCATGAATTCTGCATAAAAGAACGCCAGCCTCCAGAAAGAAACAATCCTTTTATTTATTATTCCAACGCTATTTTGACGTACGATTGTTTGCCACCGTCGTTGTATAAAAAAAAAGTTGCGTTTTTACCCGTCCGGTAAACGACATAAACGTCACTATATTTGACAACTTAATTGTCCACGTCTACAGTCATGAATTCATTTTGAAATTGATTAATGAGATAAGGAATTGGGTCAGTGTTAAGCACTGGGACGTTTACCTTAAGAGCAGATATATTATGAGATACCTATTGCAATTTACAATGTTTACTTTGTATTCTTATTTTCATATATAAATTAATAGAACACGTACGAGAAAGCTTGTAAAACACTAATTGTATACCATTCTCTCACTAAGTACAATTAATTACATGGCCTTCAATATTGTTAAACAATGCAATCTTTTCCACGAATTGTAAATATTTGCCAGTTGCAAATATTGGGCAACCATGCAATCCATCGATATTGGGTCATTACTCGACTGTGCTGCGATATGGTGTGAAAGTGTCATATTAACCGATATTGGATATCGGAGTGGATAAGCGCTGTAAATTACAAAATTGGTATCGTTATTATGGCTTTAAGTAAAGGTATACGTATAAGTAAGGTGTACGTAAAGGTAAGTCTTTCTGTATGCACTTACATTTATTTAGAGTCCAATGGTTTAAAGCTTTTTTTTCATTTCAGGTTTTGTCTGGGATAAAGGAATGGAGAAAAAATGTAAGTGGATATAATTATGAATCACAAAAAAAACTACCTAAAATACAGAAATGGCAACTTCTTCCCAATGATGACTAACTTACAACATCTAAGTACTCAAAGTTTCTTTCGAGTTTTGTTTTTTAATGAAAATAAATTAAAGTATGAAGACACAAGAGACTTGCAGAACAAACTAGTATTCATGTATTAAGTTGAGCGGGTACAATACAACCTTATTAATATAAATAAGTCAAAGACGGCAATTTCACCATTTCACTCATAGGTGACAACACTACCAAATCATCCCTGGTTCCCGGACTAAAGCACTATTTATTATGTCCTTCTCCTGGTCTATAACTATAGACCAACCCACCACTTTTAACACAAATCCGTTTATAACGATTTCTAGAAGCGTGAAAAGGTAAGGATTTCTAGAAGTTCGGATTTAGAATTTTATGATTTAATAGACCAGCAGCCAAATATTTATCTCTATGGATACATATTTATTCATTTATTCATTCATAAGTCAATGTAAGTTTACAGCATAGGTAACACCAAAACACTTACACGATAAATTATTACACATACCTATATAACAGAACACAATACATGTCAAAAAAGAAAAGATCATCAATTTGGTAACATTCGCAATTATGAATTATAAAATATGTCAAAATAATAAATAATTTTAATTAAAATTGTCAAGGAACTGCTTAGCAATACGGCATAATTTAGTAAGGCGATCAGCAAACATGTCAACCTTCTCGTGCTGAGTGAGCATTTGGTGTAATAAAGATATTGCGCGCGCGGTAGGAGCGTGTCGAGCGTGGCACGTGCGAGCGGACACACGCTGCAGCAGGCCCGGCCGGCGGCGAGGCGCCACCGCCACGCAATCCAAATCCTGGGGGACCCTCGTCGGAACCACCAACCCGATCCTCTCGAGCACGGCCGGGCTGTCCACTCTGTGATGGACCACAGACAGGTAATGGACTAACAACAGCAACTTCCTCCTCATCCGAAGAGTGTCTAGCCCAACCATCCCGGAGACGAACAATGAAGGGTACAGGTATGGGTAATACCCGTAGGATTTGCGGTACAGCCAGCGGGCGAATTTACGCTGTACTCTTTCCGCCAACAAAGAGTTTATTTATCCTCGTAGGGATCCCAAATAACAGCCCCATACTCCAACCTACTACGGACATAGGCACTGTACAAAACCACAGCGACTCCGACATGGAACTGCGTCGATGCCCTCATGACGAAACCTAAGGTTTTGCTAGCCCGTTTGCAAGTATTAGATACGTGTTTTCGGAAATCTAGTTTTGTATCTAACACTAAACCCAGGTCACTGATTTCGTCGACTCTTTCCAAACAAGCGTCCCCCAGGCCGTAGTCAGTTAAAAGTGGCAAGCGCTTACGTGAGAATGTTATGACCTTGCATTTTGCTCCATTAAAAGGCAAACGGTTTGCAAAACTCCACTCAGCTGCCGCATTGATGTCGCTTTGTAACGCAGCGTTGTCCGCCATACCACTGACGCCGAGCAACAACTTTAGGTCGTCCGCAAAAAGCAGACACTCAGCTGAACGAATTGTATCAGGCAAATCGTTAATCATTAAAAGAAATAACGTAGGCCCCAGAGTGCTGCCCTGACTCACCCCAGACAACGTGCAGTAATCGTTTGACTCGAAGCCGCCTACCCTGACATATTGCTGCCGTTCGCACAAGTAACTGGAAATGAAACTCAAAAGCTTTATTGACTTAACGTACTACGTTTTATTTATTTCTTATTTTTTTACAATTGTTTAGCTGTATTATTGTTGTTATCGTCTTTTGTTTATTGTCATGTGTGCGCTGCCCACCGTGGTTTCACCGATGGTTCCAATGGAAGACCGGCGCTGGTCATCGCCAGCATCATGCTGAGTTGGGACCATTTCGTTAAATGTTTTTATATTTTTATTTTCTGTTTGTCGTTTTTGTGTGTGTCACGAATAAATGTTTTTCTATTTCTTTATCTTTCAATTTTTTCTTCAGCCTATCTTGGCTGACATTACAAGCGAATAATATAATAATATGTGTCGCTATGTGCCCGAGTAAGACACATAAAGGGGACACAGCTCTAATATAAGACGTCCCTTCGGGCTTTCACAGGTACAGTAGAGACAATACAGTAGGTTGTCTGAAATTTTGGGAAAGATAGACTGATAGAACAATTATTCGTTTTATTACTAAATAGTTAAGATCCTTACTATAATCGATTACCATACGCTTCGCGTGACATAAAAATCTCATTTCCGTTTCACAAGTGGTGATCAATTGGATTTGAATTTGAATTGGTAGAACGTTGTTTTACGTGATACGTCCGCTCTTACAAGCCCCAACCGTAACGTGCCAGAGACAGTGAAGTTTACTTAAAAAAAAATTCGAGAATGAGAGAACTTGTTTTTTTTTTTTACGCTACCATAAAGCTTTCAGGGAAAGCTCGCATAGATCATACAGTTACGACAGCTTTACTCATATTTGTTAGATCTACTCTAATGTGACGGCTCCTTATGTGTTAGACGTCAGAGAGAATCACGTCAGAATGATGAATCCGGCTTGACTTGAAGCGCTCTGATGAGTTGTGGTGGCTGACACAACATAGTCGTTACTTTGGAGCACATCAGATGAATTTAAAAATAAAATTTGACCTTAATAAATGTGTCGTTCTCAAGCAGAAGGTCCCGCTTTGCCGCGTCAATAAGGCACTATTTCCGTACAAGAGATAGACCTATTGCTTGAAAATGACACAAAATGTATGAAACCGACCACATCAATCGCGTAACGACGCGTCACGTCAGACAAATAAATATGAATCTGACTGAATCACGATAAGCATGACTCTGGCTTCACACTTCATAGCTGTCCTTCTGTATTTGTAACAAATTGCATTATTAAAAATGCAGGTTCACCTAATGAAACCCGTCGTACAATTTTAACGCGCGTCACTCCGACGTGCATAATGAGATATTCAGGACAGCGGCTCCGCTTAACCTTTCCGATGCAGACGGATATATCCGTACCCGGTTCGTCAACGACAATTAGAACTTGTCACGCTGTCGAGCGGGCGAGATCAGAGGGTTGATTACGTAACTTTTTGAACGTTCTTTAGTCAACTGTAATTTTTCCATACAAAAGGTGATATTTATCAATGCGTTACGTGATCGACCAGCTGCTTGGTGCTGGCGAGCGGTTTGATTGGGGAATATTTAAGACTACCGTCAAGGCGTTTATGTTAAGTTTGATACACATTTTGCATAGCATAAAGATTCAGCCACGATTTAAAGCGGCGGCGGCACCGGTACACCAGAGATTGGAGCCGCTCTAAAGCCGTAATTAGCGAAGCGCTTGGGCAAAAAAAACGTATGTTGTTCTCCTTTCTCAACTGACTCTTTTATAATTATATAGAATATTTAATGTCCATTTTTTAAATTCAGTTTCACAGCTCACAGAGCCACTAGTGATAGGTTTATTGAGACCAAAGGAACGAAAGACCAGCGCCACCATTCATTTTGACTTAATTGACAAAAGGGGGATTTCTTCGATATGGCTTTGGCTTTATGTCTCTTCCATTTGAATTAGAATAGACAGAGACGTAATAGATGCGAAAGACTTAAAAGTAATAATTTTGTGGGTTGTTGTTTAGCCATTAAGAGTTGTTGGTAGATTATACCAAAATTTGTCACTAGTTGTGTGCCCTTAACACGCTTAAAAGCAAGTTCATTTCGTCTTGCTTGTTTTTTTATATTATAAAGTTTTGATATCACAATTCAGTTTCAATTAATATAATCTATTTTTATGGTTGCTAATGACGCCTTATTTTTCCTCTAATCTTGCCTTTTGTTTTGCTCTAATAATGCAGACATGTTATCCTCTCTAGGACAAATGGCGTTATGAAACTAGGAAAAAGCCAATTATAAGAGTGTGAGGCATATTGTGACCTAATTAATTATTATTATTAATACTGTTTATAATCTTTTAACTTATAACTATGGTGTTATCAAAGAAGTATTGTATTGCATTGTAACGAGACGGTTTCATCTCAGCATATTTAGCATACCCAGCTCCGATCCAATGGGACAGCTTTATTCGCTTTGTCCTTCTGTAATTGTATCAAAATTACATTAAAAATGCAAATGCCTCTAATGTAACCCGTCGTACAATATTAATGTGCATAAGGCTATTCGGGACATCGCACAAAGGGAACGACATTTGAGTTAATATCTAATTTAATAATCACTTTAATGGGGTGGAGGTGGGTTTGATATGCCGAAGTTTAGAGACAGTCATCTGAATTTTGAGTCAGAATTTCTGACTAGGACAGAAATTGCAAATTATATTTACTTTCTGGGTAAATATTAACATGTCACATGAAACTCTGGATATAATTGTACAACGAGCCGAACCTATCAAAACTGATTCGTTCTAGCTTCCCGAGAATAACACATGAGTCTGTTCTATAAAAGTATGTTGGTTGTGCCTAATATATTGCAGGAGTTTTAATGACAATTTTTTATAAAAAAATCATCACTTTTAGAGTTCAAGGTTTAGGTACCTATTTATATTTAAAAAAAACGTAGAAATGCTCTTTCGTCAAAAGCGTGCTCCTCCACGCTCCTCTTTCTAATTTTCACAGTGTGAGTTAGACAGGAATCGGGCGCCACGAATTGTATGAGCCACTCGGTAGCAAAATAATTTCCACATGAAACCCTCGTATTGCTCAAGATTCTACTTTAGATTCTATATACCGCCTTCACCGTTTATTTCCATGTAGCATTGTGTCTCAACAATCTGCTATTGTGTATTTGAACCCTATCGTCATCGATGGTGCAAATGACAAGAATAAGAATAAGAATTTATTTATTAAGCACAAAAAACACGGAAAAAAGAAATGCAATCTAAAAGGTAACCTTATATTACAGTGCTAAACGGGAGCCTCACTCAGCATGTTGTCACGGGGTCGCGACGCTGGTTTCAAGTGAGAGTCCCAAAAACCCCAAAACAAACAATTTTATAATTTTTGGGCACTGTATGTCCAAAAATTACAAAAGTGAACTTAAAACTAGCGGGTAACATTAGAATTTATTTGCATGCAACACTGAAATATGTAATTGACTATGTACGTACTAAAAAACATCAAATAAAAAAGTGGTAATAACTAAGCGTAAAACTACTATTATAATGAACATAATCTTATACAAATAAAATAACAATAATAAGCAGCATACTGCAACAGTCGGACTGTACTTGTGTAAGCAGTAAAAGTAAGTACCTATCTACCCACAGGTTCATTTCTTATTTTATAAGTAACAAGTAATTAACGACCAATTTTTACATTAAAAAGATGTATCCGGAGTTTTAATTTAAAGCTATGAATGGACTTTAAGGCACGGAGAGGAGGAGGAATGATGTTCCAGCACTTGGTTGCTGCGTAGCGGAAGCTGCCTCGAAATGCTGCCGTGTGCGGCCTTGGACAAACAAGCTGAAGGAATCTCGTTGACAACAGTTTATCTCAGTACAATTTTCGATATTCAATCATATAAATTGTACTGAAATAATGCTGCCATTTGGTCAAGTCTCGTTTAAAAATAATACAAAGTTCTCACTAGTACACCAGCTAGTTATAACAAAGATTTCCAAGAACCCTCATTGGGATCCGCCTTAATTTGATGTCAATAAAACATACAAAGCATTGTATTACCCCAGAGAATCCCCAATTCCACACTCAAAACACAAAAGAGAATTTGATACAAATTAAAGTAGAAATGCATCCCAAAGGAGCCATGACACTGATTCCGAAGCTTCAGAAATAAGAGTAAAACTTTCGGTTTTATCGAACTCGGAGAATTTAATCCATTATGTCTGCGGAGGTGAGACAATGGGGGCGACCTGGAAAAGTCTCTCAAGTCGACAAAGCGTGAGCGTGTTAAGGACCCGCGGTCATTAGAGGGTTCACTGAGGCCACGAGAACAGCGGAAGAGACATCAGTTACGCTATTCTGTAACTCGTTTTAACCTATCCGCCTAATATATTTTATCGCCGCTATTCATAGTAACTAATCGTTATCCCAGGTACCAAGAAAAAAAGATAGACGACGCATGACGAACAACCTAGTAAAAAGTACTCTTCGCAATGCTGTCGAGATCACCTATTTCGAGTTGTGTGCAATTTAATTTGTTTATGCGTGAGCGTGTGCTAAACTTATTTGCCTTGGTTGAAACCTGGCTTAACTAGATTGTTCGTAATGCTCGGTCTATCTTTTTTATTATTATGAGAGTTTACACTGATTCGTTAAGGGTGACGACTCAAGTGAGGCGAATGAGCATTCAGAATAACAGCCCAGAGCGGGGAGTTACGTGTCGCGTTTCAGTTTGATTTACCATACAATACAATAACTTATTGGTAACACCATATATATTAAAAGCGTAAATGTGAATAAGCAATAATAATAAGAATTGATACTTAAGTCATAATAACTGTATCAGCATTTTTATGTGCACGTTAGTTTTAAAAACTCCTCGATACTGTACTATCGACAACACTGCCAACTGACCATCGTTGCACCTTATATGCATTGTAATAAGGTTCTATACAGGATGGTCAGATAACAGTGTTGTCGTTTGTACAGAGCGCGAAGTTTATTTTCTGCCGCAATCGCAGCGTCAAGCCGGATTCATATTTGTCTGACGTGACGCAACAGAACGATATCGGTTGTATCGGACTAGCAATCGTTGGATAAAACAATTATGTTACTGTTCTAGAAAATCCCAGAGTTACATAGGGCCTTCATAAGCTCGCGCCAAGCCTTCCTGTCCTGAGTGACGACCCTGGCCTGGTTCCAACTCAGTCCAACTACTCGCAACTCACTCTCGACCGTTCACCGCCATGTGTGGCACAGGACGTCCACGAATTCGCATTCCGTCTGCTTCCACTGAAAAACTATGTTTGCATTATTAAGTATGGGCCTATCTATCTCGATTTGCGCATCGAGATAAAGCAAGTAAATATAGGGTCAAATAGAAACCGCGATTTTTCTGGCCAAACCGTTATTTCGAAAGCTAGTCCAAGGGATTAACTTTAATCTAGAAAAAATCCTCCTTCACTAAAGAGATACTGAGCGTAGCTCGTATTTTGCCCGAGGTTTGTCTTTATTATAGCGGTATCTTGGAGAAACTCCGAAAAATAAGCAAAACGTGCCAATGCGAGGTCTCGATCTATTAGCTTTATTAGCGTTTATCAAGATGACAAGTTGGTCAAAGGAATCAATAATCTGAGTTCGCGAATGGAAGAATCAATCAAATTTAAGTTGGCGTTTAAATTTTCAATTATTGGTACTCAGCCTTTATACAGTACAATATTGTGTAATTTTAGATTAATTTTAGGGCACATTTGTAGACTAAAAACAATTTTTTTAGATTTTAATGCTGGCAACACAATAAAAGAGGGGTATTTGTTCTTTGTTTAAATATAACACGGTACAGTTGAAAATTTTAAAAAGAATGGAAGGGAAGTCAGTTAATCCAGTGAGCGGTGACAATTGTAACGGACAGTTAATGGAAAATAAAAGTGACCGAGTTTCACCATCAATAGTGCATTTTAGTGAGGAAATGTCTAACTTGTTTTTATTAATAAAACATATTACATTTGAGATAAGGTTGTGTACCAATAATTGGAAGAGAGAATGCTAGAATAGATGGGTTATTCCATTCATTGCTGTCTCTAAATGATCCCCTAGCGTTATCAATAGGAATTTGACTCGCACTATAGCCACTCACTTGCTTTCGGATTTTAAAAAAGGTAGCCTAAATTGCTTTCATTTTTTCTTTATCAAAGAAGTCCATACTTAACTTGGCAACCACAGTTGCCACCATCAGTTTAGGGGTGCGCGTAATTGGCAACTGTGGTTACCACAAGCAAGTGAGTGGATAGTCCTCCTCATAGTATGTCCTTAACAAGGTGTCCATTATCAAAGCGAGCCCTAATCGCGCATTACCCTGATCACACCATGATATTTAATACCTCAATGACATTAAGCCTTACACGACATCTAAGCATCACATTTTGAAACTTATCTCTTAGAAATATTGTCGAAATTTGTATATTCTGACGACGCAGTGTGTCATACTAGTCATGATATATGTACATTTTTTACGAATGTTTCTGTAGGATTACTTGGACTTTCTCTTTGAGCTTTTAAGTGAGGTTTATGGCGGTGAGCTTTTTAAATAATAACAGACTAAGTAGGAATAATAATGAATATCTTATTTAATGTTAATTAGTTTGTTATCATTGGATTGATTACCCATTTTTTTTAATGAATGTGGAGACCTGCTTGAAGGGCCATTCTTTCACATATTCGTATATTTTCTATGTACCCTCATTGAAAACAAACACGACTCAGAAACAGATATTCATTGCTCATCGCACATAATTGACATAATAATATTTGCCCTTACCGGGATTTGAGCCCTGAACTGTCACCGTAAGCAGGGTCACTATGCTAAACTGGTCCCCGAATTCAATAATTGGCCAGTGCTACGTAGGAACACAAACTGTGTCCAAGTTACACGAGAAAGAATAGGTATTTGAAGTCCTACTTTACGCATCGGCAAAAAACGACAAATGGCAGCCGAAACCGGCAGACTTGTCGCATCTGAACGCGAAAAATTCAATTCTCCCTCACATCTATCCCTCCATCTCGAAATATCACCAATTTGAAGGAATTGTACAGATTCCCTTTCGCCGGATCGTAGATTTAAAATGTTCCAAATGAAATTGCCTCCGCTTTTAGAATAGCCCCTAAAGTGGATTAGATGTTCAGAAATGTCTAATGTTTAAGATTTATTGCTGGTGGTTGATTAGGTAATTTGAGAGATTACAAATTAAATGCTTAGTGAGATTGGCATATTTTCGACGAGTGTTCAGGTCGATCACGTAACGCATTGTACGCGCGTCAGGTAGATCTAAATGTCAAATTGAATATGGAAAAATGACAGTTGCTCTGACCTAATGCGCGTACGAAACGTACGTGATTAATTACCCCCTGGTCGATCACGTTACGCATTTTACATACGTTAGGGAAATCTAAATGTCAAATTGTATATGGAAAATTTACAGTTGGACTGTCCTAACTCTGATAATATTTCTAACTAATTTTTCTTTCTCTGGAACCACTTAGGAAGGAAAAAGAAAGCGGCCAAATGCGTTTGCTTAGTTGGCCTTTTATACATCGACACGCGCGCGCCAACTAAACGGTGCGGTTACTTCGCCCGAATTTGATGGAAAGTTGGCCTCTCCAAGTATTTTTTTAAGTTGGTCGACTATCACCCGTTAACTACTAATGTCTACTTAGCCGTGATAGTTTTCCTGTTCAATTAATTTTATCTACTACTGCCACGGACTTTTTCACATACCCAGAGGTAACAATTTAGTCAGGATGGGGGGACATTGACTGGAACTAAAATTAGGACTTTAAAGCCCAATATCACGGGAACTGATCCCTAAATTAAAAATATATTTTAAAAAGCTATAATATTTTTGAAAAAGTACAATTACCTGCCCACATTAGGTACATGTAAAGGATGTAAATACACTTAAAAAAACGTAGGCAGGGTCACCACCAACTAGGCTGCAGAGGTCGTCATTTATATACCTATGCTGAATTACAGCTTTCTAATAGTAAGGCGGATGTCACACTGTGACGCATCTCCGGACGGAGGTGCGGAGCTGCATACAAATTTCGCCGGACGGAGGTGCTGTGCAGTGTGTCGTACCACACGGAATTTATATACAAACTGAGGCACTTGCATACAACGAGCTCCGCATCTCCGTCCGGAGATGCGGCCGGCGCAGTGTGACATCCGCCTAAGGGCCACTAAGCTACTTAAGCCGCAGACGGACATGGCGAAACTATAAGGGCTATTGTTGACTACGGAACCCAAAAAAATTGCGTAGGGCACTACACCATGATGGACGATCTCCATTATTCAAAACGCGTTCCAAAAGCCTAACAGAAATTATTTACACACGTATAAATGATACATCTTAAGTAAGAAGTCGTTGTTTAAAACCATGTGCATTTGAATAAGGGTAGAAGCGTGGTGGGTCCAAGAATTCCTCTTATCTCCGGAAACCAAATTAACATAAACAAATCTCAATCCACACTACCAGCATAACTTTACCGACGGCGAAACGCCGAACTAACACCGCTTCATACAATATACTTAACGTAAGCTCACAGTAGCGGAGCGTCTAACTGTAAATGCAACTTGGTTATGAGCGGAACGAACAAACTTAATTATGCTAGTGATCTAACAAGGAAATATCACTTCTTAGTGTGAAAAGTGCAGCAGTTGTTTGCAGTGGCGCCGCGGGTAGCCGCAAGTATAAGTTTGCGGCAGCGGAACACTGGGTAAGGATGTGATATATTTGTTCTTTTATGTTTGTATTACGAGTTCTACGGGTTGACATGTGTTAAGTCTATCTCAGGTGGGATTGTTGACAATTTGGTTACACCTGGGCTGTTGTCACGGGAATTCATAGATGGATAATTTTTGTAAGGTGGATGTCATTGTCAGTTGATTAAAATTACCTTTGTAAACGCTTAAAGTTAAATGAAATCGGTTGAGGTACTGTCATTCGCACACATGAAAAATCGTCAACGCAAAAATGACCATTTTGAAATTGTACCAAATAATAAGTACCTACCATCAAAAGTTTATATACTTAGTGAAAATGTTAATGTGTCTATATGTTGTTGTCGAGTTGTCAATTTTCCATTTGTGCTGAAGTGTTAAAAAACTTTATTTACTAAAGTATACATATACAAAATGATATTAAACTAATTATAATAAACTACATTAACCGACGAGCATGTATGAGAAATGTTATGAAAGTGAGTAAAACGTAAGTGGTTTGTCAGGATCGTAGCAAATGGAGATCCGTGATCTCTGCCTACCCCTCTGGGAAAGAGGCGTGATTATATTATGTATGTATGTATGTATGTACATTAATTAATTTGTGCTGAATGTAAATCATGAAATCAACTCGTTACCACTTCATAACTTTGTTTTTTTTTTACTTGTATTTATTCAAAATATAAACTTAAGCTAATACATTTGCTGTATTCTCACTGAAGCCTCAGTTGGGCTTATTTTCAAATATCAGTTGCGACTTAATTATTTATATTACCTACTGATTGGGTTTTAGATCCATTTTGAACGATTCGCGTCCAACCATGTTTGTAATAGACGTCTCTATGTACCCATTCTTACATTATTGTAAGTTTTACAAATCAAAAATGTATCCTATTATTTAAGTATTTTTTTGATATTTGGTTGTTGGTTACTTAATCACGCAACGGCAATTTTATGTAAATCTGTTCATATTTACATAAAATTGCCATAACTAGTGATAGTTTTTAACCAGGATTGAAATCCCCAAAGATCTGGGGATGGAAGTTCATACGGAACTTCACGCGGACGAAGTCGCGGGTAAATTATGTATATTTGTAAATTAAATTACTACCACAATAACTAGATACTTAGGTATTTTTATTTTAAATCCTTTCGACGAAGCCCAAATTCGGTACCTACCAACCTCTACCTAAGCATTAACGCCTCTCAAAAATGCTATTAAAAAATCCCGTTCCATATTTCTTCAGAATATTTTTCTACGTACCATCAGTTTCCTACAATAAGGCAATAGAAATTCATATTATCCGTATACCTAAATTTATTCATTGCTCCAAGCGTTCTTACAAGCTACCTCTTGAAAGTATGCTCCATCCCGCTTCATCGTTAGTTTGGTGAAGATAGAGCAAAAGGGACGGAAGGATAGAAATTTGGATGTCGTTTTTGGTATCCAATCCTTTTGTAAATCTTGTTGCCTACGTATAAATATTGACCAAACTCGTTACTCCGGACCTTTCTTGAGTTTATTTGAATTTGCTCTAACCCTCTGTCTTGATTTTCGAGGGTGGTTTTATCTGCTCCGTGAAATATGTAAGCGGTGACAGTCAGCAAAGACTACTTCGGCTTTCAAAGTAAAACCTTGATTACTTTGAAAGCCGAAGTAGTCTTTGCTGCACGGCTATCACGCGACTGCGCGCGAGCACTATCTCGCACTATCCGTCTCTCTCTTATTAGAACACTTAGAACAAGGCAGGGAGTGCGAGGAAAAACGAGTGTATGTCGCGGCCGTCCCATGTCTATGTCGTCTATCACGTGCAGAAGTGAAGAATCCGGCTTGCGAAGAATTGCGAATAGAAATAAATGACTTTGGAACGAAACAGTCGCGTTCGGAAATTAATTTAATCAGTGCAACCGGGTCAACCGTGTCATCCAGTTTTATGTTACGTATTTAGTTTTATAGTTTTTTTATTTATTTATTTTCTGTATTTTGTTTTTCTCGCTCTTTTATACAATTTTGAGAGACTAATGGAAACGATGGGTGGTTGGTTGTTGATGGTTTCGTGGCAGTATTTGGTTTTATATGCTGATATCTGTCCACGCACAGGTTGTTGTCATAAATAAATGCTTATGTATTCTATTCTTTTCCATTTTGTATAAAAATGGGGACTGCAAAAATAACGAATGTGGTGAATTGCTGTTGTGATAAATTGCGCTTGTCAAGAGTTTAATATAGGAGAAAGCGCTATTGTATATAGGTATATAGTCTAGGATAATTCCATTAGATATTCAGTTGAATAAAATATAACCTCTTCAGTTACCATAAAGGCGAAAATCTACAATTAAGTTACTATAATTTTATATAACACAAGGTGTATTGCAAAAAACGCAGGACAACCCGCGGGATAAACATAGCCTTTATCGATCCGGAAAGTCCATTCTATAAGCACATCAAAAAAATACGGGATGAGTAGTTCTGAAGATTACCCATTACATACTAACTTTCAAAGCGACAATCTCACAGACCTCTCCCCTTATAATATTTGTATAATTTTACAGTATGCTTTCACTTTAATACTTTTTATAGTACTTATAACGACAACCAACATGTCAAAACAAGATCAAACAAATGAAGGCGATCTTTTTTACGCCCTTGAGATTATTTGAGTTGGCCAAATTACATTAAAGTAGTCAATTCAAAAGCAACTCTATCGGCCTAGTTAGAAGATTCCAATTCCAATGACAGTTTTATAAAAAGTCGGCAACACTAAATAAGGTCAACCATACAATGTACCTCTCACTTCGTTCGTGACCATACATCGGTAGTAATCGAACCAAATAGATAAAACGGAGTGTCCCGATTTCTCTATTTTTATTATAATGTATCGGCTATCGGGAGAGAGCCATTTTGTTCTATGACGTTAATGTTTTGTTCTTATTCGGATTCCGACTCATTCAGAAATGTATGCGACAATAAAAGATGTAGGGTTGTCGGTGATAATGACGAAGATTATGTCAGCTCGTTGACATAGATTCATAAACATGTATTTCTTAAAGACAAAGATATCGTCTATGAAGTGAAGTACTGTAGTGGCTCGTATTATATTATTATTGAAGATTGTTTGTTAGGATATTTTAATCTCTGATCATTGAATTATCTATATTTGTATGTAAAAATACTCGTTCTTAATGCTGTGACTATGATATGACAGACCATTTTGGCCGTAGGTTTTAAATTAGAGCTTTTAAATAATAACTATATATTATGACATTTATGAATACATGGGAACAGTGAAACGTACTTGCTTGTATCCGTGACATATTGAATCGTCATGTGGAAACGAAGTACCTATAGGTACTGATTCAGCTAATTTTATTTTACCAGCATTGAGTTATTGTGAGTGTATTAAATTACAATTAATAGTACCTACCTACTTGACTCAACTTTATTAAAAGTAAATTTGAGTTAGGGACTTGATCTGTCGTATTATATATATATATATATATATAAATATTGAATAAAAGTTTTATTCTTATTCTCAACAATGTATATATATCTGATAAACCTATTAAAGTTATGAAACTTATGAATGTTCTTTACATTTGGTAGTGAGAAATAATTAAAAACACTTATTGGAGGCATGTTAAATATGACGATTTAAACAGATTTCGGCGTGTATTTATTTATTAGAAGACCAACAGCTAAAACATAAAACATATATGCCTACAGCTAGGATACAATTCTCGGGCCAATGACAGGTCTCCCTAACAGATACAGATAGAAACTTATGGATTTGTTTATATATTATGCTTTAAGTAGGTATTACAATCCTTTATATATATTGATGTGTGTGTGCGCGTTACGTGTTTGTTCAGCTCTCCTCTTTATGATTTGACTGACTTTTATTTTTTGCAATTCCATTTTTGAACGATTTTTTGTTGTTGTACACAAATGGTAATTGTATATTAAATGTTTGGATGTTTGTTATTCAATCACGCAATTCTCATTAAAATGTTGGCGCGCAAGAAAGAGACTGCACTGACTTGACTGACAGTTGGCACTGACAGCTTACCGATGTTGCACCGATTAAACTTGACGCCGTATACAGATTCCAAAAAAATACGTTCAATTTACAAACGATTATCGATAGTTGATGATGTCAGTTCATCATCATCAAATATCTAAAATACACAACGTTAATATTCAAGTTTTCACTTCTGCCGGCAATCCCGGAGTGCAACCCGATCTTTTTTTAAATATTTGTATGTTGAAACTTGTATTTGTAAGTTGGCTGGAAGTGGCCTAGTGAATAAAAATTTTGGAAACTAAAGACAACCTGTTTTATGAATAAGGATGTTACTTCAAAACACTTTCAATGTTCCATAAAACTCGTAGCCCAGGAGCCAAATGAACCAAACAAAAGGGCGCAGATTAATGTTTAAGCATATTTCATTGTTTGAGGAACAATAGATCTAACAAGATATAATAGCTTCAATTACGCCTGCTCGGAATTTCATTAAGTCTTTGTGACCTCCGCTAGAGGGCCTCAGTGCGGGAGCTGAGAGGGAATTCAGGTTATAATTTACCTGCGATCTTTGTTTTAGTTTCTTATTAGTTTACGCCTTGATGAAGACTGTTTTGATGATTAAAAGTGAATGAATTATGAGAACAGCGTTTATTACCTATTTATTTCCTGTTCTATGCATATGATATATCGAGTGTGAGATGTGCCTTAGGAATTAGATAGGCATACACAGAGAGAAAGGGATACCGTTTAGGTATGTATAGTCAAACATGTAAAACGAGTGAACCGGAATATATATATATTTTTTGAAAATCCTTTATCAATAAAAAACAACTACATAATATAATAATTGAACCTGCTAACAAAATTTCACGAGAATCGGTTGATAAATGCGACTTGTAGAGGTGAACAGCTGGACAGCGGGACATCTGGACATACGAATTAATTTGGAGAACTACGTTCGCTTCGCTCGCTCATTCAATGAACAATATTGCAATAAATAAATAAGTTCGGCTCCCGGCCTATCAGCCCATGATTTACGTGGTTTGAAAATGAACCCATTGTTGCTGAACACCTCTCAATGGGGCTGATATATTGAATGTGGGTACTTGACAGTATTACGAGTAGAAATCGAACTATAACAATATGTTGGTACCTACTTTGCTCTTATATGTTTTAATACTCAGGAGGTTTTTAGCAGATTCAATATTAACTTATTTATATTTAACTAGTTTCTGCCCGCGACGCCAACCACGTGGAACTCGTTTATATCCTAGCTCCATATAAATGTTCACCTCCCATTTCATCCCCTTAGGGAATGATTTCCGGGATAAAAAAAACACTGTATTGTCCTTCCCGGGACTCGCACTATCTCTATACCAAATTTCATCTTAATCGGTTCAGCGGTTTAAGCGTGAAGAGGTAACAGAGAGACAAACACACTTTCGCATTCATATATATTACTATGGATAGTAGTATGACTGGAAACTACACGACATTGTAGTAACATAGTTGTACAATACTATAAAGCTAATATTATTTCCTTACAAAATTCCAACCAAGGCCCACTAGTTCCCTGACAGGGTTACCGACGATCAAACCAGGGGCCCGATTCAATATTGAAAATGTGACAATATACCCTTTATATGTCTCTGTCTTTGGACAGGTATTACCTATAGACCGTGGGCCCACTCCCAATACACCTACGTCACATGTCAACTTGATAAAATGCATGGCAGCAGGTCCAGAAAATTGTGCTGAGCAAGATAATAATACAATAAGATGAAAAATTAGCCGAAAGTTTGAAAATCCTTCACTTCCGGTCAAAATTTGTATGGGTAGGTATATTTACCTTATGTGGCAACAGTAAAGTGGCCGTCAATAGAATTTGCTAATTATATTAAAAAAACCGCCATATTGGAACTGTCTTCCACTATGGCGGTTTGTTTACATAGTAAGCAAATTCCATTGACGGCGACTTTACGAGACATGTGTCATCATTTAGCCCTTTGATCGTAGAGAGCTGCCATGCATTTTATCATGTTGTCATGTGACGTAGTTGTATTGGAAGTGGGCTCACGGTCTACTACATCTGTGATATTGGACGGAACATATCCCCACTTTCATGTTAGATGTTATAAACAGTTATGACAGAGACATCAGCCAGGATATTATGCCATTTTGTGTTAAATATCGCGGATCGAATATTGGCCCAGCGGGCCTAAGATGGTTGTCATTTTTAACCCTTTTTTTTAACCCTCTCTTTGCGTCGGGCAAAGAGAGGGGTATTATAAGTTTAACGTGTCTGTGTGTCTGTGTATCTGTAGGTGGTATCGTAGCCCAAAACGAATGGACCGATTTGAATGCGGTTTTTTTATTCGAAAGCTGATGTAAGCTCGAGTGTTCTAAGACATGTTTCATGAAAATCTGTTTAGCCGTTTTTGAGATATTGGACTTTGAAATGAAAATGTCGGGGGTTTTTCCACTTTTCTAAGTTGTACCACTTATCTTTGTGGATAAGACACCCGCCACTCTCGCACTCGCATACTTGGCAAAACTTGACGGATGACTTATCGACAGCGATAAGTGATAAAATGTCGATCCATGCTATGCCCGCTGAACAACAGTGCAGAGTGCCTGAATAAAGCGATATCTTAACGATATTCCCTTCGTTCACTAAGAAAACTAGAACCGCGATCGTAATAATTAAAAAACGTTCCCCTATTGTAGGGTTTGTTAAATCCTTTCCCTTAGCTTACATTCAATCAACACTGGCTCGGCAATGCCCACGTATTAGAAATAACTTCACTTCCCAGTTGTTGCACTCTCGCCTCGGCTCTCGTGACAATGACAGTGACAGTTATCTTTCCCGCCAATACAGGGACACACGAGACAGCGTATGTATGCTGTTTGAGCTACTCGCATACACTACATCCCTCCCTTGATGTTAAATTAGATAAATAACAACAAGCGTTGTATAAAGCAAATCAACGTATATTTCTATAACAGTGCAATCAGTCTTACAGGTATTTTTCATTGAGATCTCTCATTAGGTATCTACTAGTAATTTAAACATAATGTATTAATTAACAAAAAGAAAATAGTAATATTATTTTAAGAACATGGTACATTAAATCACAGCCTTATTTACTCGCTATAATTATCATTGTTTTCCTCTTCCATTGTCTCTTCCTGGTCCAATTCTTGGACGGTCTGCCACTTCCCTTCTACCTTCTTCAAGTGAACCACATTCCTTCTCAGCACTTGCCCTGTTAAGTCATTTTTTACCGTGACATCACCCTTATTGGCACTCTGTACAGTGTGTGGTGCTGGATTATAGTTTGAACTAAGCTTATTGACTTTATCCATATTCTTGACATACACTTTATCTCCTTCATTTAAATCCGATTCAATCGCTCCTCTCCTTTTATCTCCATACTCTTTCCCCTTTTCCTTCTGAATCTTGTCTCGATCACGTACATCAAGATCAACCACTGCATTTTCCAGTCTATCAATTGATGGAATTTTGTCCCTGTTCTGACGTCTAAAAAACAACTCTGATGGCGACTTGCCTGTAGTTGAATGAGGGGTACTGTTGTACATTAGTAGGTACTCCATCAGACTCTCTTTCAAATCGCTTCTCTCAAGATGGCTGATTTTGAGACGTTTCATGATATCTCTGTTTTGTCTTTCAACTTCTCCGTTCATCTGCGGCCAATATGGTACTGTATTTTGAACAGTAATGTTGCATTCTTGACAAAATGCACGAAATTCTTCGCTAACGAACTGTCTGCCGTTATCAACAGTAATTGAAATCGGGTAACCCAGTCTACTGAAAATTTCTTTGAGTAACTTTATAATCTGGGAGCTGGTTACTACTTTGGTGATTTTTACTTCTTTATATCGACTATAGTAGTCCACTATCACGAGCAAGTAGTCACTGTTAGGCAATGGCCCCAGCAGATCCATCGCGACATCAACCCACGGAGCTATAGGGAGTTCCCGCCTCTTCATAGGTGTTGGAGGATTTGGCAATCCCACTAGAGTGCAACTCTTGCAAGACTTAACAAGATTTTCTGCATCTTTGTCAATTCTTGGCCACCACACCTTTGACCTTAGCCTGCCTTTCATCGCTACAATTCCTGGGTGGCCCTCATGTGCAGCATCAAGTACTCCTTTGCGTAATTTCTGGGGTATCACAATTCGGTTTCCTCGGAGCAAAATATTGCCATAGAAACATAGCTCATTCTCAAATATCTTATAGTTTTTTATCATCTCATGCCATTCATTTTCATAAACACCTTTTTTAACATGGTTAATTTCTTCATCAGTTTCTGAGGCTTCAATAATCGCAGTCATTGAAATTGCGCATGGCCTTGCCTCCTCTACGATTTGGTGTATGTGTTCATCTCCACCCTTAGAAGATGAATTTATCAATTGGCATAAACGAGATAGCGGATCAGCGATGTTCACCTTCCCTGGTTTGTAGATCACATGGTGAGTATATGATTGGAGCCTGAGTACCCACCGCTCAATACGAGCGCAAGGCTTAGATTTTGGTTCAAACAATATTTCCAGCGGTTTATGATCAGTAATGAGATCGAATTCCTTGCCGAAAAGGAAAATATTAAAATGCTCAACTGCCCAAACTAGAGCAAGAGCCTCTTTCTCCGTTTGGCTGTACTTCCTCTCGCAATCTGTTAGTGTCCTGTTTCCGTATGCGATAATTCGCGGACCCTTAGAGTCAGTCTGTACTAACACAGCGCCAAGGCCTACAGGGCTGGCATCTGCGATAACTTGCGTTTTGTCCTTAACGTCGTAGTATCCTAGAGATTGTATTTTGGTCAGTGCGTCTTTTAGTTCCGTAAACGCCTTGTCTTGCTTGCGCGTCCAATGTGATTTGATATCAGCTTTTTTCCCCAGTTTTTTCCTTAACAGTTCTTTCAAGGGTTCAGTTTGTGTAGCTAAATTGGGTAGCCACTTATTAACATAATTTACAAGTCCTAAAAAACTTTGAAGTTCTTCTGTAGTAGTAGGGACTCTGAAGTTTTCAATGCTCTCTATATATTTCGGTAGCGGCTTTACCCCGGCTGATGTCAATTCGTGTCCCAAGAAGTTTACCTTTTCTACCTTGAAGATGCATTTTTGTTCATTGAGTTGTACATGATTGTCTTTGAGGACTTGCAACACTTCCTCTAATCGCTTGTCATGTTGCTCTTCATTATCTCCGAAAATCAATATGTCGTCAATGAAGTTGATGACACCATCACATTTCACCAATAGCTTCTCAAGTACCTTCTGGAAGATCTCCGGCGCGCAACTGATTCCAAACATGAGTCTTTTATACTGATATAGCCCTTTCGAAGTTATAAAGGTTGTGATGTGTCTGCAATCAGGGTGTAATTCCAGTTGGTGAAAAGCATCTTTGATATCCAACTTACTAAAATACTTAGCTTTTCCAATTTCTGGCAATAATTTATCCATGCAGGGTAGCGGGTGATTTTCCCTTAATATGGCGGTGTTAGCGCGACGCATATCCACGCACAACCGCAGGTCTCCATTTTCTTTCAGAATCGGTACCATTGGAGAAACCCACCTTGAAGGTCCATTGATTTCTTCAATTATATCTCGGTCAAGTAGGTCTTGAATCTTGTTCTTAACTTTTTGTTCAATAGGCAGTGGTATTCTCCGGTAAGGTTGTGATACAGGTTGTACATTGTTATCAATTGGGATTTCTACGAGCACATCCTTGATCTTAGGAAACGATTGTGACATCGGTTTGTCCTCAATTTTGTTGATATCAACACCTATTTTCAAAACGCCAAGGAGTGTTGCTGTTTCTTTCCCCAACAGGTCTCTTGTGCCTCCTGCAATCACGTAAACAGTTGTTTGTTCTTCCTTGCCATTTATTCCAATTGTGGTTTCGAATGAACCTTTAATATTGAGTGGAGTGCTGCTGCCATATGCTAGAAGTGTCTTGTTGGAATTTGGTGTTTGGTTAACAGCTACGGCTCCCAGATTTTTTAAGGTTTCCCACGTTTCAAGTGTTATCAAGTTTACCATACACCCTGAGTCTACCAGCATTTTGGTCTTTACTCCCCCTAGGGTACATTCAACTGTTGCGTCATTATCAATGTTGAAAACATAATCAACTTCCACTCTGGCCTTTTTGCTTCCTTTTGTACCCTGAGGCATTCCGAATTTCCTCTTTGTAACGGTTGTTCTGCAATATTGACGAAAATGTCCCACCTTACCACATGAAAAACATTCTTTTCCTAATGCAGGACATTCTTTGCTGTCTGGTTGATGGCTTTTATTTCCACAGCGCCCACAAGGTTTCATATTTTTGTTGTATATTCCTCCTGCTTTTGTTTTATGATTTATTTCATTTCTATTCCTCTTATATATAGCATTTATTTCCTGATTTCCCTGTTTGTTTTCCTGGCTTACTTGTCTTCTGTCTCCATATATTTCTAATTGGTCATTCACAACTTCCAAGGTATTGGCTTCAGTGACAATTTTTTCCAGGGTTATGCTGTCACCAATAGTAAGGATTTTCTTACGTAGCTCTGGTGAATTACACTTCTCAGTGATTTGATCAATCAAGTGATCGTCTCTATTGTCAAAGTTACATTTTTCGGTTTGCTTCCTTAGTCTTACTAAAAAGCTTTCAAATTTTTCATTATCTTCTTGCTTTATAAGCCTAAACAAATGACGCTCGAAAACTCGGTTTGTTTTTGGAACAAAATATTCATCCAATTTTTTGATTGCTATGTTAAAAACATCAACTCCATCTACTGCATCAACATTAGCATCCGGTATATTGTAGAATATATCCTGCAAGCTTGCTCCTCCAAAGTGCAATAATGTAGCTCGTTTCTTTGGTCCTGATGTGATTTCAGATGCATCGAGATATATAAGCAGGGACCTTTTCCATCTCTCCCATTTGCCACCAATAGAGCTCCGATCACCATCTAAATCTAACCTCTCCAGCATGAACGATGGTTGTTGTGTCATATTTCCCAATCTTGACCTGAAATATTGATTGCATTGGTAACCGATAGGTAAATAAAGGTATTCATTTGAAATACCCGACAAATCCCAATTAAATGGAGGCATTCATTTGGACTACCAGACAATTTCCAATTTAATGGAGGTTATGTCGACCAATTCCAATTTAATGGAGGCATTCATTTGAACTACCAGACAATTTCCAATTTAATGGAGGTTATGTCGACCAAATCCAATTTAATGGAGGCATTCATTTGAACTACCAGACAATTCCCAATTTAATGGAGGTTATGTCAACCAATTCCAATTTAATGGAGGCATTCATTTGAACTACCAGACAATTTCCAATTCAATGGAGGTTATGTCGACCATTTCCAATTTAATGGAGACCATTTACATAGCCACATTGAATATAGCAGTAGAATTCATATGAAGTATGAGTCTGTTTAACCTGACTATGTACCCAGTTTATTGATGTAGGCACATAGATGGAAAATAACTACTAATTTGTGGATTACTAAAGTGGCAGTCATAAATTACTCTTGACTATACAACAGATATTTCCATAATTTACTACAGGCATTACTGAAACTTAGTGCCAAGTGATGAATTATCCAATAGAGCTAACCCTTGGACTTGGTTCATAATTTATTTAATGACATTTAATTTCCCACAAACTGTGTACTAATACAATTTTATTATAGATTAATCTGAACCAGGTAATGATATAGTGAATAACCCCTTCCAGAGGCCAGGCGATACTCAATCTCATAATAACTTGACAGGGAAAACCTTTCTCACTCGAAATGTAGATATCTATTTTTATTGTAAGAAACTACTTTTAAAGAATGTTCATATAATTAAAATGCCATCTTTGATGTATAACATTATCCGTGTAAACTATTTACGCTATTCTAGTTCCATAATTTGTTTACGCTGGGTAAGTATATAAACAAACTTGCACCGACTATATTTAGACTAATTTATAATGATTTATTACATTAGAAGTAACTAATGTTATTGTCGTAAATAACAGTGTTTCCCTGTGTTGGTTAATGATATTAAAGTAAAATATTCCAAAATATTTGGTTGTTGGAACTATAACCTAAAATTGTACCGACGTCTATGGTTTCCGAAACTTACGAATTTAGTACAATAAGTTATTACCTTTTGCTCGTCGCCACTTGTAGGGTTTGTTAAATCCTTTCCCTTAGCTTACATTCAATCAACACTGGCTCGGCAATGCCCACGTATTAGAAATAACTTCACTTCCCAGTTGTTGCACTCTCGCCTCGGCTCTCGTGACAATGACAGTGACAGTTATCTTTCCCGCCAATACAGGGACACACGAGACAGCGTATGTATGCTGTTTGAGCTACTCGCATACACTACACCTATAATCCCCAATGTTCTACAATCTCGAGCTCCGCTTAAAAAACCCACATGACAGGTAGACCCATCTCATGTCTTATCTCTGGGCCGAACAAATATTTTAACCCTGCCCGTAATCCGGTATCGCTGAGTCAATTTAGGGTTAAGATTTAACTGCACGAACTTGTTTGGAGTTAGTTTGTTTAATAAGCGAGAAAGGATGCAGGTTCACAGTTTAGTTACGAAACAAACGAACTGCCTTCGGGATCTGTTACAACGGGAAAATATGTCGTTTACGATTGGTGCTTTTTGTTCGGGGTGCACTTAGGTACTTTAGGTTTGACAACGCGCATGTGATACCTCTGAAATGGCAAGCTTCCATAGGCTATGGTGACCGCTTGCGGAGGCCCACGCGCTTGTTTGCCACCGACTTGGTATATAAAAACTGTCCACTTCTGCATTTGTAGTACTATTATTTATTCTGTGATTTGGCGGGTAGGAATCGGTATGCGGCTTTGTGTATACCTTGCCGAGAGCTCACTAATGTCGGCCCGATATCCTTTCTTGTCGGTATGCTGTCAGTCCCTTAACGGGAGGACCTTGCCGCGGATAGGGACAAGTGGCGCAAACTGGTGTTCGATGGTGGTAAAGTCTACGATAAAGCGTGATTTAAGAGTCCGCAGTAAGCTCGATTCTCCATAAAAACGTAGTTACGCTTTCATTTTAAAACTACGTTGTGGATTGTAATTAGTTTATGTAGCTTCAGATACCATAGTAAAAAAATACAGCGAATTTAAGTTTTTCATACAAAACTTGTTTTTGCTGTATTTTGTTTGTTTTATTTATAAACTGGAATCATATAAACTAATTACAGACATAGATATACCTCTTGTCAATGTATATGCAAAGTACCGGTACAATCCAACACGTAGTTTTAAAATGAGAGCGTAACTACGTTTGTATGGGAAGGTGAAATTCGGCCGAGCTTAATGCGGACTCTTAAGACACTCGCAGATAAGTGAGCAAAGCGGCACCAACGTGGCACGTGCCGCTCCCGCATTGGCTTACACAGCCATGGGAGGTGTTGTCTCCCTTCTTTACACTGCTTGTATAGTCTGTAATAGACTGAAACGCCATGATGACGACTGCCAGTATTACAATAATAGCATTAGATTGCGCCGCAGCAGCTGCATTCGTATCGCCTGGCTTCCTCGCATCGCGCGCCAATCAGGAAGCGCTCATTAAAATGTAGGTGCCCAGTAACATCTGCACTGACTTGGTTGACAGTTGACTTTTAATTGATATCAAACATACATAATTTCCTTTAAAAACAAAGTTTTGACCGACTTCAATTTAGTACTCCGCCAAGTCACGAGAACATTTTCACATTTATTTTCCAATTTACCACATGAACTGATTTCCGAGAGCAAATGCGTTGATTATTAGAGAAAAAAACCGAATTGCGGTAGGTATGTGTATATTTGAGGACTTCCGTCGATTCCACAAGGATCACCTTTGGCACTTCATTAGTTGCTATTTCAACGGAATCTTATCAGTATCTGTGATATTTTTGTACTTTTAAGTACATAATTGAGGAATTCCATAAGTCATCTGTGGTCTTCATCATCAATTCCACTCCATCAAATTTATGATTTCCGGGTGTAAATACACAAGTTATAATAGAAAATACCAAAATCACTAGACGCGTGCTTAATATAATTGAGGAGTTCCCCCAATTCCTCATGGATCCCATCATCCAATTGAATTTTCAAAAAAATGGGACCCACCTGGAAGCATATACTTAGAAAGAAAAAAAAATGTATGAATCGGCTCATCAATGACGGAGTTCTGAGGAAACAAACATTGAAAAAAATTAAATAAAAAAATACAACCGAATTGAGAACCTCCTCCTTTTTTTTGAAGTCGATTAAAAAGAAATAAATTGTAGACTTACAGTTTCCTTAATTAGAATATGTAAACCTAAACTTTAGAACATTTTCCATTTTGGGTTATTGATATGCATAGTTAGTAGTATAAACATTGCCAAACTTACAATTATGATAAATTAGTATTATAGTTGATTAGAATAGATTCATTTAAGTATTGCTTATTGAAAATTAACATTTAAAAAAAAACTTTGTATACAATTAAAATTAATTCACAGAAAACTCGTCAAGTACATATATTTACACAACGATATATTTGTTACAATCATTTCTAACAGTAACAATTAACAAGGACAGACTATACCAATTTAAAACGATATTGATTTCATGTCAAATAAATGAGTAAAAATATGTCGTACACAAGAAACATAAAACGGAAATTACAGCAATAATACAAACACCAATAATAATTTGTGTCTAGGACGTCCTAGATTATGATAGTCAAAAAAAAGAACTACGTTGATTATTGATTAACTAAGTTGACCATGTTGCATGTCTCTGTGCGATTGCATGGGACGGTTAGGTGCGATCAAAGGTTTTGCGGGATCAATGTCCTCTTTCTCGACGGGGCATCTATCCTAAACGTAACTTACATGGATTAGGCTACTATCCCCTATATGGGATAGTTGTCCCAAAATTTGGAGGTCCGCAAAAATCGCCAATACTCTTAATAAATATGAAGATATTAAACCAAAGTACCTACCCGTTTTACAAATAAAGAATCTTGCTTTGCTTGCTGCTATTATATTAGTGTGTGTGTGTGTGTGTGTGTGTGTGTGTGCGCGCGCGCGTGTGTGTGCGTGTGCGTGTGTGTGTATTTGTGCGTGTGTATGTGTCTGTTTGTTCAGTTTTTAAATATTTTGTAATAGATTTTCAATTTCGGTATATGTTTTGGTTTGTAAAGGATTAATGTAGAAAGAGATGGATAGTCTATCTCGCCGCGACACATCTCGCACCTTCTTGTGATAACCGTGCTGGAGTCGCAAGGGTCTATCTATAGCCACCGTCCACCTTCCACGAGGAGGCTGTATGCTTGGTTGCAACCGTAGTAAGTAGTTAAGCATACATCGGCGAATATTTGTGGATTGCTTTTTCGTGTAATCCAGTCCAATTTAAGTTTAAACAATAGCAACACCATATCGAATATAAATATAGTTAATTAATTCACATCACAACACACGGCACAAAAAAAAACAATATTTGGCGTTCGATATTTAAAAATCCGCATCATAAAATAGTCGAATGAATTCCACAAACAATGTTGGACGCGGATCAAAAGCCGTTGTGCTGTGGTACAGAGGTCAAATATACGAGTATGTTTACTTTTGCACCCTATACCATTGCAATAAGGCGAACTGTGTATACATAACTTTGTGGTTGACTGTACTATCGGTATTGACAAAACAATTGAACTAGGGGTCTACTTAAATGGCTTTCTAAAAAAGGGTATATTAATATTGCACAGATACTAATACATAAATATGTACGTGTGTATAATAATGTAAGAAATGTGACATATTCACATGTGGCCATCTTTAAGGGCTTACAAATACATAAACAAATTATTATACTTTTGTTTGTAGTAGGTATAACTTTTTTCACATTCCGGTCGCCACATAGACTCCCGCGCGATACGGTATGAATTTATGATGATATTAATAAGCGAAACGGGTCTATACTTTTTTTTTTTGCCAAGATATTTTGTAGAACGTGGCTGGTAGAGTTAAGCCGGAGAGGATGCTTGGCGCATCTGTCTATCAATTGCGATCTGATATCTTTTTATTCTGGTATGAGCTACTGAGTCATGAAATTTGCGCAAGTCTCATACAAAATTCCATCCCCTAGTTTAAGGGGTTGGGGGTAGAAGTTCAATTTTTTTGGTTTTTCTTGTTGATTGTGTATTAGTACTAGCTTACATACCAAATTTCAGCTTTCAAGGACTTTACATATCATTCCTTTTTGTAAGATAATTTCTAAAGAAGAAAACCTATAAAAACTTCCATCCCCTAATTTAAAGGGTGGGGGTTGGGGGGAGTAAATCATTACTAAGTATCCTGAAACATGTATTTTACTATTTATAACAAGGAGTCCCTATATACATTTTCAGACCCCAAGCATCAAAATTTGCACAAGTCTCATACAAAATTCCATCCCCTAGTTTAAGGGGTTGGGGGTAGAAGTTCAATTTTTTTGGATTTTCTTGTTGAGTGTGTACTAGCTTACATACCAAGCTCAGCTTTCAAGGACTTCAGGAAGTAAGTGCCCTAAAGATTTTGATGATCAACGTGAGTGAGTGAGTGAGACGAGTCCGTGATGAAATCGGCGTTTTTTTTAAATATCAATAAAATCTTAAGTATAAGAGTTATGTAACTGAAACTTTATATGTTTAATAAGTCCACTATTAACATCATATCCCGAGAATTTTGTTTATCTGATATAATCCAATCCCAAGTTATGAGGGTTCAAAAAAACTTCGAACCCCTTCGAGAAAAGGTAGGTAGTAGTACCCTTGCGCTTCGCTTGGCTCGTCTTGGCGGGCGCACTTACGTGGGGGTCTGGGCCCCAGATTATGGATTAGCCCTATTATAGGCTAGGTCAAACTTGCTCTTAAATGCTCTATTGCAAAGGTGACAATATACTTGGCCAGTCGTGTTATATACCCTTTATTGGTTTGAGGATTCGCTATGTTGCCAGCTAGAGACAAATGAAGGTCCCCGCTCAAACAGCGCATCCTACCTTATCTACCACGCATAATCATCTTCATCCTCGTAGCAGCTGAAAGATGTCCATTGCTGGACATAGGCCTCCCCCAAAGAGTGCCACAGTGACCGTTCCGACGTCACCCGCATCCAGCGGACTCCCGCGACCTTTACCAGCTATTCGGCTATCCAACTGTCAGTTTTCCATATGAAAATTGACGTTTAGACCTACTTGACGTACGTACAATGCGTTACGTGAGCGACCTGCTGGTCACCAGTCCACCTTGTGGCGTGACACCCAGGCTGTGCTTTCCGGTACGTGGGCGCCACTTTAAGAACATTTCCCCCAACGGCCATCGGTTCTACGTGCAATGTGTTTCACGCGTTCAAACACGTTTGACGGCACAATTTCTTCACCTTTTTTTGTAGCGAAATAGCAAAGGAATATTGTTTTCGCAACATTCTTTCCCGTTCCATTCTGTCGTAACTCACTCCCTCAATGTGTAATGGGATCTTTAAGGAGCAGTCTTGACCTCATTTCAACCAGCCTAATAAACTAGATACGATGCTTTACATTTTTAAGCATCCCAAAGTTCCCTAACGTTCCCAACATATCTTTATTTGGAGTCTCCGATAAAAAAATAATGTCGGACATTAAGGAGAGGACTTAATTTAAATATTTCTATGCTTGCTCTGTCTCGGCCGTTCCTGGAGGGTTTGCTATGTCTGTCTCTCTCTCAGGACCGCGATAAGTCACAGGGCGACGCCGGGTAAATGCCTTTTTAAGCGAACTTGAACAAAGTAACGTTCCTTTTTTGGGGTTCCGCAAAAATTGTACTTAATGCAAAAAAATGTCTTCTTATATAATGTTATACACCTTGTGATTAGTTTAACTTATTATTATAGAAGGGTGTAATTTTCTTGAGCAATGAAACTGAGTAGGTACAATTTGTAAAAAATATAAAAGTTTTTTATTAATTTCGAAAAACGGATTCGTGTAAAAGTTCTACATACATATATAATTACTGAACCTGCTCACAAAATTTCACAAGAATCGGTTGAGAAATGCAATTTGTAGAGGAGAACAGCTGGCCAGCCGGACATACGAGAAAATGATGACCCAAGCTCAAGCAGAGAACTTCGTTCGCTTCGCTCACTTGTTCAGTTTACTGAGAAAAATAAAAGCGAGCTTTGTATGAAAACTGTAATATCTCTTATTTTAAACTTTCACGATTCTCACACATTATTTATGCTAAACGGGACTTCGCGTATAATTAACTAAATTTATTTACCTCACTGAGATCTCCCGACGTTTCGGATGTGTCGCAACATCCATGTTTACGGGAAAACTGATCTCAGTAAGGTAAATAAATAAGTTAATTATAAGCGATTAAGTCCCGTTTAGTATAAATAATCCATATCTTGGTTAAGGAAGATACGCATAATTTTTGTACTAACTCCGAGCGGTAATAAAAAAGCCTCCGATTGCACCGCCCTTGCCTGCGAACTGAGCCAAGCTTTGTTTCATACAACGATGGTGGCAAACAAGTTAACGGCCTGCCTAATGGTAAGCGGACATCGCAGCCTATAGACGCATGCAACTCCAAAGGAGTAACATGGGCGTTGCCGACCCTTGATATGTTTGAGGATTCGCCGTGTTGACAGCTGAAGGAACAAATTCCCTCGCTCTCAACACAACGCATCCTCGGGAGCTCTGGCGACCTTGCTCACCTCCAGGAACACAACACTACTACAGAGCAAGTAGTAGTGTTATTATGGCTGTCGTCTTCTGCAAGGCGGAGGTACTTCCCCAGTTGGGCTGCTCCAAATTCGAGCGGGATGACATTTCGCTGTGCCCTACCTCACAAAACCGTGTTTACCGTTCAAGGTAAATAATTGTTAGATTTAAGATGCAGGGTCGTTTTAAGAATCGAACTCGAGGCGGTTGGAATATATAGGACCTCGATGTACGCCCGTGTCTCATTTCTCGGCACCCTCTACCCTCCAAAATAACAGTAATGTAAGCTACGGAACCTTTTTTCCGGTATCCTCGTCGAGCGCCTCACAGAACTTAATGTACGCTCCTCCATTAGGGTTGTGATCGGGTGGTAAATTTAATGTTGAGTGATTTTAATTACGTTGTTTCGTTTTACTGCCCTTGTCGGCAGGAGACAGAAGAAGGTCTTATGTGTTGTCAGGAAAGGGACCTTAGTGCACTCGTCAATTATGTCACTACTAGCTTCTGCCCGCGACTTCGTCCACGTGGAACTCGTTTATATTGTACTTACCTCTATATAAACTTCCGCCCCCCACTTTTGGATGATTTCTGGGAAAAAAAACTATCCTATGACCTTCCCCTGGATTAAAACTATCTCTTTACCAAATTTCACTACAATTGGTTCAGTGGTTCTGCGTGAAAAGGTAAAAAACAGACAACTAGACAAGACAGACACAATTACTTCGTATTTACTAGTTTGCATTTACGGTGCGCTATAATATATAGTGAGATGTTTTAAGATATCCGATTATACAAGTGCGATGACTCCCCGCTATTCTGTAACATGTTTTAACCCCACCTCACCGCTTACCCCCAAATATATCTTGACGCCGCGATTCGTAGTAATCAGAGGTCTAATTTCGTTAGACGTGACGGGTGAGGAGAGTCTTTTCCCTGGAAACACATAATAGGTATATGCATGTCTCGTAAAATTATAGTGCTTTATTAATTTATGTAAGGATAGTGACTTTGTTATGGATCGTAAAAGGGTAGCTAATGGTTATGATGATCACCCATCTAGTCGGTTTTAATGTTGAATGAGTTTAATTATTATTTATTGGGTACTTAACTTAAATAATCCAGTCTTTATTTTTGCACAGGGGATTAAAAAATAAGATGCCTTGATTAAAAGTTTTATTATTTAAGTACGCATCTAGTTTTATCAAAAACATTTTTTTTAATCTTTTTAACTTTTTCGCAGCCAAACATTAACTGGTTACAGAAAAAACACAAATAAGGATCCCTTTGTTGCAATGAAATATAAATATTCGTTATTTATGTTTCATTGCAACAAAGGAATTCTTTTTAATGTGTTTAATAAAACACGTCTGATAATATTATACTTATAGTTTTTTATAATGATTTTATGGTTTGTATTTAAGTATAGTTTTATATGTAACTATTATTGGAAAAAACCTAACGTAGGGCGCAAATTGTATACCTAAAAGATATAATTTACTAACACAAGTTTATATATAAATAAGTAAATATTAGGGGACAATCTTACACAAAACGACTTAATTAGTCCCAAACTAAGCAAAGCTGGTACTAGAAGACGATAAACATACTTATATAGATAAATAAATACTTAAATACATAGAAAACATCCATGACTCATGTCTTGAACAAATATCAGTGCTCATCATACAAATAAATGCCCTTACCGGGTTTCGAACCCTGGACCTCTTGCTTCTTAGGCAGGGTCACCAAGAACTAGGCTAAAGCGGTTATATATATGTCTCAACAAACATGATTTCCACCGGTCTGCTGTAAAGATAATTAACAACTTAGAAAAGTACCTCTTAACAATAGAAATGATTAAATGGAAGTTACCACGATAAAATTTTAAACGATATTATGATACAGATTACATAATAATGGAAAAAGAAATTTTCATCGACTGAAGCCCAGGACAAGACTCGAACTTGTGCCCTGTGTGCAATACAGATAGATACTGCCAAAGTTGCAAAAATATATACCTATACACGACCTTAATGTTAAGGCAATAAAGTCGTGTATCGATCATTTTGTAAGTTTAGCAGTATCGATCTCATAGCAATAGTCGTCTCTACGTTAATTCAAAAACTAAATTGTCTATGTCTTTTACTTTTATTTTTCAACGAACTTCTTTTCTTTAGAAATACAAAACTTTTCCAAGTAATCCAGTATCAAAACGAATAAATCAAAACTATGCCGGAATACTAAAGTTTGGGGCACAATAAGTAGGTTTTTATTGTGATACCGCACTTTGTCGCTTCGTGTGCGGTGTCTGTTTACTCAGCCAGTGATTTGTAGGCCACCATGCAACCTTGTCTTAGCAAGGTACCTTATTTTGTAACAGTTTCCGTAGGACTTCATTTTTAATATATTGAGATATGGTTCCATGTTGACCCACAGGCAAACGCTGTATCTGATTTATAGTTTTTTGGTGATTAATTTCAAATTGTGAGTTATCTCACTTCGGTTTCCCTTTAATTGGAATCCCGTATTGACTAATGTGTTTTTAACAAATGCTATTTTTCTTCTTAGATTAGTTAGAGTTAATTTATTTAAGTTAGTTTTGTAAAGTAGGAGTGACTGATTGGCGTGAAATAAATTAAACCGAGAAATATTGTTTTATTATTTATTTTCATACAAGAACTAAAAAAATATTTACAACTTTTAATCTATTTTCTTTGAACACTACCGACTTATTTCGGGATACTACTCGTATATGGGTTTGCAAGTTTTTAGCGTAAACCTCGTGGTAGCGTAATTTTAGTGTTATTCTATTATATTTCATTCATAATGCAATCGTGGGCTCGCAAGCGACAGCATCACTTTTGCTCAAGCGAACAACATTAAAAATTCAACAAAAACCCAGTAAATGCAGAGGCAAAAAGCATAGTTTTTGGAAAATTAAGTAGAAACATCTTTTACCTATGACAAAACTTAAGTACGTCGGTTTTTTTTGTGAAAAATCGCCAGTTTCATAGCATAAATTATCTAATATGTACAATTATTAGTAAACAATGTTCTAGCAAAACAAAATGTGGTTATTTTTTTTTTCAAATCAATAATACAAGATATTTTTTTAAGATTGTTAAACACGTGGCTTTTTAAACCATGTCGTTTTTTCGTATAAAAATGCAAAAACATCATAGCTAATCTACAATCTTCTGAGGACAGCAGTCGGGGAACGGTTTGGTCATATTACCCATCTTGAAGTAACCTAATTCCGTAGGTGGCTCACACCTAGAAAAAAAAAATACATACAATTATAAAGACTTGTTATCGTTATAAACAAAAACGACCTTTTGCACAAAAAAAGTAGGTTTTGAAAATGTTAGGGTTTAGCGGCGGGAGGCAGGGGTGAATAGGGTTATTGCCATCTATTACCACTAAAGGAAATTACCAACAACACTTTAACAGCTGGGATTGCATAAAAATTGGTATATTATGTTACCGGTGGTAACAATTCTAGTGCTAATATCGTGGTGAATAGCGGCTTTCTTGGCAAACTCTATTTTTTTAATGGAAGAATGTTCAAGAATATTAAAATCTGAGCCGCTTGGTGCGTTAATGCACAAGAAGTGTTTTTTTAATAAATTATAATTCGAATAAAGAGAGGCATTTATTGCTATCACTGATTATGTTATACATATTTAGCGATAGCAATAAATGTTTTACTAAGCAGAGAAACGTGTGCTAACGAAATTCTAAATTTCGATCAAAGTGGAAAAATGAATAATTATTCGCCACGAGCGACATTTGAACCCGCGTCCGCTGGTAACCGTCCATTGCTCTTATCCAACTGAGCTACCTACCTTCTTTTTAGCTTCGATCGAAATTTAAAATCCGTGATGCCACCAATTACAATCTCACATTACGGTTATTTTGATGTTCAATATAATTATCTAAAGCTTGATTATTGATTCGAACGATACACATTTTATTTTCTATCACGAGCTTATAAAAACTATTAGAGTACCTTATACCTCAATAAAGGGCCCCTCATTTTTTTTATTAGATATAGGTGGCCGTTATAAGATTAAACAAACAATGTAAGAAGTCACCTTTATTATCGAAAATGCCCGGTGGCTGGAATTCGTCAACACAGTTCGTCAGGAAGATAAATAAAATGCCTCCAACACATTGACGCGTTCAGGCGGGTTGCCCGTACGAGGGTGGAATCCCAAGCTATTAAGGGGATTGTGAAGTACAAGTTTTATGAAGATTTGTCACAGCAATAGACAAGTATAATCGCTTGATCGCATTAAAAAGAAACTATATACATAAAGGAGACATCTAATATATCTTATTAGTCCTTATAAACGGGCTTCTATTTAATAAAAATATTTATAGCCGTTTTGTTGAAATGCTGCAATAGATTCTATAATTTCATCGCAGATTATCGCACCGACGGGATCATTATTTATTTATATTTAGACTAGCTTCCGCCCGCGACTTCGTCTGCGTGGACCGGGGATAAAAACTATCCTATATTTTATTCCAGGCTATAAACTATCTTCATGCAAAATTTCATTCATATCGGTTCAGCCGTTTAAGCGTGATTGAGTAACAAACATCATTTATGAGATAGATAAATATTCTGGTGACGTTATGGACGACGATTCTGTATGTATGAACTCCCTAGATAGAGCAAATAACTTCATCATCATCATCATCACATCAGCCGAAAGACGTCCACTGCTGAACATAGGCCTACCCCAGAGAGTGCCACAATGACCGGTCCTGCGCCACCCGCATCCAGCGGACTCCCGCGACATTTACCAGGTCATCAGTCCACCTTGTGGGGGGCCTACCCACGCTGCGCCTTCCGGTACGGCCATCGGTTCTACGTGCAATGTGCCCCGCCCACTGCCACTTAAGTTTAGCGATTCGGAAGGCTATATCGGTTACCTTGGTTCTGCTGCGGATAGCCTTATTTCTAACATGATAACTTAATTTTACGATAAACGGTGATCAATCTAGATTGTAACGAATCAATAGGAGGAAACTATTGTGTGTACAAATGAGGACTGTCAAGAACAAAGGATATGGTGAGTTGATATTACGAATAGGAAGAACCGTTTTGTGTGATGGTTAGAATAATACCTCTCATTCTACTGTACATATTATCGTTATATGTCGAATCGTTTAATACGTGCAAATGTTAGTTAATATAAAAGGTACTTACGTGACTTTCTCAACGTATGCTTCTAGCACCTCTTTAGAACTTTCTTCCATATTTTTCTCTTCACTCTCTGCCTTATCTGATATCGATCTTGTTTTCCTATTGAATTGGTCTAGTTTAATAACTTTAGCTGCTCGTTCTAATTTAATTCTCTTCTTTAAAGGAATGCTTAATAGTTTCCCTCGTTGAGCTATGTTGGCTCTGATCTCTTTTATTACTTCCTCTGATAAAGGATCAGTTTTCCACGATTCCTCCTTGGTTTCAGTTTTAACTTTGTTCTCGTTACTTTCGACTGTTTTTTCTGCTACAACTTCTGCGTTAAGGCTGACTGTATTCCGTTGAATCTGTGAAGCTGTTTGGTAGGGATAGTTTCTGTAGTAATCATAATACGCCCACGGGTTGCCTTTGTAGTAGTTGTTGTAGCCTTGAGTGAAGTTGTAAAACGGCGGTGGGTATGGATGCATGTTGGCTCGGTGAGGATAGTATGCTGGTACAGGGGTTTGATATTGATACGCCGGAGGACAAGCATTACAAGGGCTTTGAGGAGTACTCCCAGATACATCGTAAGCACTTCTCTGTTGAGGATAAGATGGCAGTTTCTGTTGATTTGCCTGCGAGTTGTAATACCCTAATCTTCCAAAGTCACCATTAGCCAAAAGCGACCCCGTAAAGTAGCTTGGGTATTTTGGGTTATTTTGTGAATAGTAATATGGATGTATATATGGTCTTCTGTATGGATATACAGTTGTATCTTTATATGTAGAACCTTCTGTTTTCATATCAGCCACCTTTATGTGTTCATTGAGAGGCTGCTCGTACCAATAAGATAGTTTACTTCCTAACGTGTCTACAGGGTCCTCTAATTTAGCTTCACTCGCTATGCTGTTAGCTGTTGCATCTGAATTGGGAGTTTTGCCATCAGGCACTTTCATGTCCTTATAAATTTCTTGGGCGACATTGTATAGTTCTATAACGGCTTGCAAATCGCTTTTCTTTACTGTATGCAATAATTCTGTTATTTTATGAATTTCGGCTTTGTTCAGGAGTCTGTCGTTATCTATACTAAGTTCTGGTAGGATTTTTGTTAAGGCGAACTCATTTGTATAATTTTTCTTATCATTTGTTTGAGATGTTCTGGCTTGTGGGTCGAAAAGTTTAACTGAGATTTTTGACGTGGGTTGTGCTTTGTTCACTGTTCTGAGTTTGCAAGAGTAGTTTCCACAAAAAGACGTCGACCGCCATGTGGTATTGATGCCATGCAGTGTTCCTGTATCAGGGTCTTGGCAGATATATTCTGAAAAAGGAAAAGGAAGGTAATTTGAATAACTCCTAAATTGTATCAAGAAATCTAAATGGTTTGCTGGTATGGTAAGTTACGTGCATTGAGTTGAGATCTTGTTGCATAGGAATTTTGTAAGTTTTTTATGGCATGACAGTTACCGGTGCTACATTTAACGTCAACCAGCCGGTGTAACATGTGGTTAATGGAACTCGCCCTAAGTCTAACTAGGGTCATCCACAACAATGATCTCAAACAATATTAACGATGATATAATATTACAATAGCCTTGTCAATAATATCATAATATAAACTCATCACTTTAATTCCACGTCAACCATAAATAATGATCATTCGTAAGATTGCCCGCATACGTAATTATAAAAATGACTGGACTATTTTGTAATTGAATATAGTTTATGCTATTTTATTTGTTTATTGGCCGATCTTATACAAAAGCTAAGGTTAAGTTTATTTTAACGGTCTAGAAAAATTACAGGTTTAGAGAAAACATATTCGGACATATAAAACTTTCGGCAAATGATTCATCCAGAGAAACAATTTTGCGAGATCGTAATAGGTGACCAAGGCAGCTAATACATATTAAGTATACGAAGAAGTAACAGTGATTGTGTTATGCATTAGTAGAGGATACGAGGATTTAAACAATAAAATTCAAAATTCAAAAAATCCTTTTTTTTGTAAACAGGTTAAATATAGATCTTATACAATAATTTGTTTCACTATGCTTTGCCATTTGACATACAAATATACTCAAGAAGAGATGGAGCGTGCACTAATTATAAAATGATGTCAATCAATAATAATAATTTGTTAAATGTCCACCAAAATAATAGTGTACTTAAAACTAAAACAACTTAAATTCAAAATGTGTCCAGCAAATATTCCGTTATCGAATACGAGTAGTATGCTTTTGTACCAAAAAACCATACAGGCATTTCTTAAATTCAATTCAATTATCTATTGTAATAATACGTTTCGGCAACTTATTGTATATTTTAGGTGCCATCCCAAAAATACTTTTAGGAAGCAAAGCTGAGTTCACAGATTGGATGTAGATTTTTTCGCATCTGCGAGCACTTTAAAACATTGAAAATTGATGCATGTTCTTTTAATGTGAACCGCAGTTTATATTGAACCTAATGAAATGTGGTTTACAGGTTTCTATTAACTGCAATCTACAAACAGATCTTAAACATTTTTTTTGCGACTTAAAAGCAAGCTCGCGATCAGTGGAATTTCCCTTAACATATAATATTTCCCCTAATAATATTCTGTTATGTCATATACAACTCCATTTTTACCTCTTTAACCCCGGCACCGATGAGCAATTGAGCAATATCGGATCCTATTTTTGGATGTCAACTTATTTTCGTGATCTATACAATAAAAATATCCAGTCTACTGCGAAGCTTACTGTGGTTTTAGACGGTAACCCACATTTTATTTGTAGAACTGCCTTTTAATGATGTTTAGGAAGTTTTGATATTATTTATACTGTATAATCGAAACTATTTGTTATGTTTGTACTGTATATTTAATGCGAAGCTGTCAGTAAAGGTAAATATCAAATTATCGTTATAAAACTTATACGTACATTTACATTTTATATTCCACTTAAGTATTAATATGTTACAAGCCTTGTTTTGTTAATTTAGCTACCGCATAAGATAGAAAACCCATATGAGTAATGGACTGATATTTTTATTAGAATAGAATACGTAATTTTGCGCGGCATAACGGTATAGGTCGCGGTAGTTCGCTCGATGCTGGTGGCGCAGGACTGGTTGTGGCACTTCGGCGATGGACGTCTTTGATGATGATGATGATGATGATGGGCAACATTTTTAAATTACACCTGCGTACACGCGGCCTTAGACGTCTTCAGATTACGAATAGAAAGGATATTCATTGAAATCAATGGTGATGTTCTATTTGCATCGATTTAATTGATTTGAATATTTGCCCAAACAAACATTTCTTATGGCCCAGTAGTAGAATGGTAGAGAATGACATTAAGTCTGCCATTTTTACCTTCTTTGTGCAATAAAGTGACCTACTAATATTATCAATGCGAAAGTTTTGATGTTTGGATGTCTAGATGTTTGGATGATTTTTACTCAATAACGCTTAAACGGCTCTTCCGATTTGGATGAAATTTTAAATAATAAAAAAAAACTTTGCGGGCAATTTTGCATGAAGATAGTTTGTAGCCTGGTTTAAAATATAGGATAGTTTTATCTCGGGTACATGCAGTCGAAGTCGCGGGCGGAAGCTAGTAGAGAAATTAATAAATAATACATAAAAATCTAACAACCGAGTAAACAATTTGAAATGAAACATTAAGGCAGTCGTATTGGATATTTTAATATATATCTTTTGAACCTGCCGCGTGTCTAGTATAGGTAATAATATTTTATTTATAAATTAGTTACTACATTCGCTTTTACCGATGAAATGACTACACTACATTGTTTTGAATGAACAACTTAAATGCATAGGTAGGTACTGAATAAGTAGCTGTGTCAGTAAATCGGACTGCAGAGCAGTCTGTCCCTAGGAAAAAAGACTTTGTGCGTACACTATTAAAGTCTCTTTTCTTTAAAAATAAGACTTTATTTATGCTTAGCCTGATCGAACAGTAGACAATGCCTATACACATCCGATATTTGTAAATATATGCGTTCTAAAGTACGAATTGCGATAGGGGAAACTAGTTCGCATTAGATTTAGTGAATAAGAAACAGTAAAATAACTAAGAAAAGAGGTAAGTAGGTAAATACTGATCCAAAATGGGACCGTCCACATATTACGTCACACAAAATTCAGAGTTCTTTAGAAATATCGGGACGTTTTGCATGACCCTATGTGTGACGCAATATGTGGATGATCCTAATGCACAAAATTAATAATGCTCAACAATATGAAAACAAGCCTCGCAAATGCTGAAAATTCCTGAATGGACCGGACCTATTTAGGTTCTCTATTGCTTATTCTAAATTCTACTTGCTCGCTTTTTCAAAATTCTGAGCGTTAGTCAGAACCTTTTGTCCATAATGCGCGCAAAACGACCAACTGAACAGATATATTGACTAAAATACAGCAAAATTGAGACTGTACTTTAAAAAAACGTTTCTTTACTGTTCCTACTTTTGAAGTTTGATTGAATTGCGCATAAATACATTTATTTACCTTTCTAAGCTTACTCAGTGCTTCGGACGTATCACAACATCCTTATTCGCGAGCAAATAAAATACATAACCATAAATAATTAATTAAAACAAGCGACACTGTAATTGATTAATGTCGTACGACTAAACAAATAAATACTCACGTTAATGAAATATATTGTATCGACTTTATATGAATACACAGTAAATTATGTTGTATATCTACGTACCTTTAGCACGCATGTGTGCGTGCGCGAACATGCACGCGAGCAGCAGGAGGCAGGCGCGCGCAGGCATGGCTGCGCAAGAGTTGGGAAATGCGAGTGCGCGACCGATACCTGTGTCCGGTTTGTTTTGATTTTGACGAGCGAGCGCAGCGGTTCTCAATGTTTTGTGTCATCGTTGTATATCTTAAATAATAGATTAGGGCAATAAGGGGTACTTAATTGAAGCATAATCCGTCTAGGTTTTTTTTTGACGTACTTTTCTATTTTTTGTCAATTTTTAAACATGCTTTGGTGAAATATAAATGTAGACGTTGTTTAAAAAATCTGTAAATAAGACTTATATACTCTGTTATGGACTTGTTATGTGCTATAAAGTGTTTACTACTACAACTATACTACTTATAGGCCAATGTAATCCGTAATACCTACTCTGTGGTGTGTTTACTTATTTATTGTATTCATAGCATATTATAATTACTACTTACATATTATTTTATTTATAAAACTTTTTGTAAGACATTTACACTAACAAGCTATGGATCTTTAGTTATTATGTTTAGTTTGCATGTTGCTGACACTGCGCATGCCGTTCCACGGCCCGCGTGCCCCCTCCGCGCCGGGCCTCCCCCCGCCCCATCCGCTAAATCACGTCATCGCTATGCTGATGCCGTAGCTGGTCGGTCTGTCGCAGCCGACCGGAGAGACGCGCCCTCAAGAGCGCGTGAAGTTCGGGTTCCTCCAAAGGGGAAGCCCCCGCGCACCGATGTGGATAAGGAGGGTTTTACAACGGTGTCGAGGAAGCGCAAGCCCCGCAAGAGTCAGTGTGGTACTGCAGAACCGGTTGGTTCCGGTCTGCGGGTTGCCACACCGAGCAAGCCGCTATATGTATCGCGCCTGCATTACACCGCCACTGCTGATGATGTGGTGGAGTACGTTCGTCAGAAGACCAGCTTCTCGTTGAGGGTGTTCCAGCTGCGTTCGCGCCACTATGTACACTTCAGCTCGTTTGTGGTGCGCGTGCCGCGACCGCTGCAGGAGACCATCGCATGTGCTGACTTCTGGCCGAAGGGTGTCATGTTTCAACGGTTCCGGGGCAATTTGCCGAATCCTACACCGGAGATGGCGATGCAACGGGGCCATGCCGTTTCGTCGCCTAAATAGTATTATTTGTTGTTTTTAGTTTCGTGACGCATTGGTTATTACTGTAATGTCACGTAAATGTATTTGTCAATAAATAAATAAATTAGAAAATAAACCATTATAATTTTTATTATTATTATTATTTAAATAAGAAAACAAATACAATTATTTGTTTTGTATGTATATGTATGTATGTAAGCACTTTATTATACACAATAACACGTTAAAGAATATACATGTCACACAATAGATCAAAGTACAAAGACGAACTTATCCCTATAAGTGATCTCTTCCAGCTAATTTTTGAGCAACTGAGTATAATGAGATTTGGTATTTAAATAAGTGAACCAATGAAGTCTCCATCATTAGACCAGCTTGTAGCTTGATGGCACTTAGTGATGTGCCGTTCCCAGGAATATTCCCGTACAAGGGAACATACGGGAATACTGAAATAGTGTATGTTTATATATCTTGCTATTAGGGATTCCATGATAACTTGTGTAATTTACCCGCAAAAGTAAATTCCCAATGTTCCCGGGAATATTCCCCGGAACAATGGGAATTATCCCGGGAACAATGGGAATATTCCCAGTTATTTGGAATATTCCCCCAGGAAAAAAAACAAATTTTACAAAAGTACTTCTGAAAGTAACAAAAACGATACAAAGTTAATAAAAAAACCACAATAAAATATTATACGAATTCAAAATAAGAAAATATTTACATTTTAAACGGTAATTGAGATAAAAAGTCAGAATTAGTACAATAATGCAGTTTTTGGCGAATGGCACTTTATTTGTCGGGGCACTAATCATTTTATTTACTTTTATTACAACTTTAATTTTCCTAATTTGTATTTCAATATTCCCCTGTTTGGGGAATATTCCCGGGAACAAGGGAATATTCCCGGGAAATTCCCGTACGGTAATATTCTCGTTCCCGGGAGTATTCCCCGGCACATCACTCCGCACTTTAATATTGCTATCTCATCTAACTTACGTAACTATACAACATTTCAACTCAATTAAACATTAGGATATCGAAACAATTGCGAACGACAACTTACTGCTATGCAAACAGTGCAGGTTAATGAAAAGTTTTAAAAAATTGCGCATCCACTCATGGTGTTACATGTGAATAAAATGTGCCTCTTTTCTCCCGACGCGACGATACGCAATACAGCAAAACCATTATTCAATATTTCCCCACCATTACAACGCCCTAAGCGCTTCAACTCTAACTAAATAAAAACTTGTGTATAGTTACCGAACTTTGGCGAACTTAGCGACAAAAGGAACTTGTGAGTGCTTCACACGAATCTTTGCCCATCCGAGTTTCTCTAACAAAGGCGTGTTGCTTAAAATATAGCCAGAATTGTCTGCATGGATTTTGTGTATTATAAAGTTCTAAGTTTCCTAGCGTTTGAAAATTGTTGGAGTAACATCAGCACCAGCAATTAGCGATCTTATGAAATTGAGTTTAAGCATGAGTGCGATAGCTTTTTGCTTTTCCTTAAAATACCTTTTAGTTTTGGCGTAGTATATAACATTGTACACGTAAGGCGGATGTCACACCGCCGCATCTCCGGACGGAGGTGCGGAGCCGCATACAAATTTCGTCGGACGGAGGTGCGGTGCAGTGTGTCGTACCACACGGAATTTATATACAAACTGATGAGGTACTTGCATACAACGAGCTCCTACCTCCACTTAAAAATATGAAAAAATACAAAGTGCAGCTTAAATTATGTGCAGCATATTAACCAAAATGAACGGACAAAGTTTGAGCACCGCAGCCTGCCTATTGGCGATTACGAGACGTGTCAGTACGCAGTCATTGCAATCGTGGCATAACTACATAACACATCATCTATTAAATCAGCGCGTGCGAATATTTACGATTCCTGCTTTATTTAACAAACAAAAACTCGATCATGGTGACGCGGAGCGAATTCTAAAACTAAATGCTGACGTAGCCGTAAACTCTAGGCAGTATATTAAACTTATGGAAAAATTAATATTTGTAATAATTGAATTACGAAAATTAACTAGGGGTCTCTTTTTTAACTTTCTTGGGACGGAAACATCATATGTATTTTGCTTTGTTTTTTTTTATTTATTTCTTTCAATAAAAGCGAAGTTTGAAGCCCAAGTAGTAAAATATCCTTATTTTTGTAAATACACGGTTATTATTTATATTGGTTAGTACTCATCAGACACTTTAAATAGGCTTTTCTTTACTTCCGTATTTTTGACAAATAAATGAATTAATTTTGCATTGTAAGAAAAAGAAGTCTAAAAGAAATCGTCAAAATTGCTTTATGGATTTCATTTCTATCTGTCTATAGAACATATCCTATATCTGTTTAAATAAAATAATGCGATACCTACTACTGTAAGTGGGAATGCCATTTATTACCACGTTATTTGAAAAAATATTATATCGAAATATATATTATTTTAATTTCCAACATGCGATTGGTCTATATAACTATATGCAGTTCTTTTTGCTTTAATGACATGAGAGGTTAGGTTAGGATATCCCGTCCATTGACGGGATATCCTATATTAATGGATAGTTTTTGGTTGTTAAGTCCCAAATTTGTAGCCGTTTAAGTCATCTCTGTGGCAAAGATTCACTCAATGCTGATGCAAGATGAGATAGAATCCTATGTCTGTAGGATTCTGCCATGCTGTCAATTCCTTCTTTTGCAGTAGGTATTAACAAACTTCCAATTTACAAAGTAGCTTTAAAGCCAAACTGGACCTACGGAATTCAGATGTGGGGCTCTGCTAAGACTTCAAACATACTCCAAAGGTTTTAAAACAACATATTAAAGCAATTAGCTGGCGCTCCATGGTATACCAGAATTAAGGATGTGCATGAATACTTGCATTCCCTACTGCAAAAGAAGAAATTGACAGCATGGCAGAAAACTACAGAAATAGGGATCTCGCATCAGCATTGAGTGAATCCTTGCCACAGAGACGCCTTAAACGGCTACACATTTGGGACTTAACAACAAAACCTATTCATTAATATAGGATTTGAAACTATGGCCGAAGCCTATGAATAGCCTAGTAAAAAAAAAACCTAAATTAAATTTTAATCGACAAAGATTGTGTAGATTGTGATTGCGGCTCACACACACGCATAAAAAGTAAAAATAAACAAGGTATCCTAACTACTGAAAACAAACAAAAAAATTTTTTTTTCTTTATAGGTACATAACGTAGCCTAGATGTCACCCGGAGCATAATTTCGAATCGATTGATACCTCATTCATCAAAATCGGTTCGGTATCTTAAACGCTATGGTAGAACACACGTGAATGCAAACAGACTGCTAAACACATATCCCTTCTTTTCGGCTCTGTTGTTCTCGGGCAAAATGAAATCAATAATGATAGAGTCGAGCGTACCCCTTACTTTAATAAATCGTTGAAAAAATTGAGCTCCTCAAAACCTCATTATTTTAAGGAATTATGTATAACTTTTTTTTAATGTCGTTCCTTTTTTCAACATCTTAAAGCTCACGTTTAATTTTCCATTTTGAATGTTCATTACGAGCGAATATTATTAGGTGTGAAATTTAATGTGAAACTTGAGCCCTCACAACACCACTGGGCATGCCGCCTTGTCATGTCTCACTTGGGAGTCTTTTTGCAAAAAAGACTTTGGTTCGTGCGAAGTAGGGTTGAATTTAAAGCAGAAATTTAAAAGGTTTAGGAGGTTGTAAAAGCGAGCGGTTGAGAGGAATGTTCTTTTACACGCAGGAGCAAAAGAAGCAAAAGGAATGGGCCTTAATTCACTAACAGCGGGCGGTAGGAGTGTAAACGGCCAGTGGTGCAAGTTCGTTGTAATTTTAGACAAAAACAATTTAGTTCCTTTTTGTATGTCATTCGTAGTCAAAATGATGGTACCATTGGTTCAATGTCAATTCTATTTAGTGTCATATTGTAACCAGTTCATATTTGTTTTTACTTTTGTTTACTGAACTGCACAGGTAAACATTTAATATTTTAAATATATTTCACAGTTAAACTCGTGTAATTAAACTACCGTTGGATTATTTATTGTTTTTAACAAGTGTATAATATCGTCAAATGTTATTACATTAAAAACTATTTTGTTATAACAACGGGTCAGCAACGCGGTTGTGGTTCTTGTTCAGTATCTGATCACTGTTAGGCAGGCCGTATGCATGATTACCACCGTCGTACTAGTAAAAAAAAGGACAGAAAAAGAATATTCCGTGTTCCCCATTTTAGTGCGAAACACTTTTCCAACATCATACCTAAGCGCATCGGAGGTCAAAAGCCGCATAGGTTCGGTGTGCCTTAGTAATAATAATCCAATTTTGTTCAGACCCGTCGCATAAGTGGCACCACAGTGCGGCGCTTCGTTCCAGCGCAGCGGGGGCTCGCACCCTCTAGTGTGGACAAAATGGATCTCCCGGTTATCTCACGTGTAATTGCTGTGTTTACAAATTACCGCCTCGTCGTTTTTTCTTGAAGGTGATCCTTAGACCCTTTGAGATATAACAGAGTAGAGTCACAGATACTTTCATACAGAAGGTCCACTGTCTAACATAAATAAATATTAGGAGACAATCTTACACAAATCGAACTAGCCCCATATTAAAGGTTTGTGTTATGGGTACTATAAAGTCGCCGTCAATGGAATTTGCTAACTATGTAAACAAACCGCCATAGAGAAAGACAATTTTAATATGGCGGTTTGTTTACATAGTTAGCAAATTCTATTGACGGCCACTTTACGAAGATATATTTTATAGATATAAATACTTGAACAATAATAAAACATCCAAGACTAAGAAACCAATATTCAAGCTCATCACTCAAATATTTACCCTCACCGGGATTCGAACCCAGGACCTTCAGGTTTGTAGACCGGGTGGATATATTTCACAGATAGAAAACTCAGATCATCTCTACCGTGCGGCATGTGCTCTTTGCCCTTGTTATGGTTAGCACATTAACATAGGGCGTTAAAAATATTTCAACTAGTTTTCAACTCTAGTACTTTTCTCTCGAACTGACAGCGAGCGAGGGCAGATATATGTATGTGATCTGAGACTTTCACAACGTTGAACGTTTTCTCCTAGCTCCGACGAAGGGTTTTCTGCATGTCGAATTTAGAAATTGTAATTTTACGGCTCTGTTCACAGGTTTTTGTCACTCCAGCCGAAGAAAGAGATATTTATTTATCAGTTATTCAGTGAAGGAATATATAAAGAATTCATGTGCAAGTCCGTACCCAGCTCTCGGATGTGTATATTATTATCACGGTGATGGCTTAACCCAATATACCCGTTGCCAGTTTTCGACTAATGTTTTTAAATTCGTATTTAATATAAAATAACGCTCGTGCTTGTGTAAGAAGTTAGAATAACATTACGTAAACTAAGATATCCTTGTTTTTGAATCTCGATCGTTCACGAGCGCTAAAATGTTATTTCACCTACACGAACAGCAATATTGGCATGAATTAAACATATATTTTTACTGATAACATTAATATTTATAAATCGGGTAAAAAATACGTCTTAAAAAAAACCAATGACATAGTAGTAAAATAATGACTTTTGCGAATATTTTATTCCTATTTTCTTATCAGTCGACAAGGTTTTGTAGTTCGAGTTATTATTATTAATTTTGCTGCGACTTAACTTTGGCCTCGCTTGCCTGGCCGCTCACTTTCGGAACTTTGGTCTCTGGTTTACGGTTACGGACAATTACTATCCCCTGCTGGGGATAGTAATTGTCCGTGGGGGCTCACCCACGGGCCTTCAGCCTCCGAGCTCGCATTACGACCGCTCTCTAAAAGCATGCTTAGGGCCTTTCATACCTATGAAAAGCTCAGCCTTCGGCTCCGCTTGCCTCCCACCCAGGTTTCGCTTGTAAGTTACTCGGAGCTAATGAGTATCTATGGGGGCTCGGCTGTTTATTTTTGTTATTTCATTGTTTTTATAATCTGTACTTTTAAAATAGTTTTTTTGGCATTTCTTCAAAACTCCCAACAAACCGGGTTTTTATCATATGAACGACATATTTAGCGTAAAGAAATATTTATTGATTAGGAAAACCCTTTATTGAATTGAATCATACAATAAATTCACAACAACACAAACAAAATGTTAACATAAATTTAGTGTAAATAGTTTCCTGCGTGGGAACGTTTCAATCCACTGTGCAGACATGTTGAAACGACTCATCTACCCAAAAACTACATGGCAGTTACGATGTTTCTAGAAAACACGATGGGTTTAATCAAACGAAACAATAAATTATCGCCTATCTTCACCTACGTAGCGTCGGCAAAATGGCGGACTTCGTCGGTGGTGACTTATTCAGCAGATGTTGAAATTGTTGACTCTGCGTAGTGTTGTTTTTACGTTCTTTGGTTCTTCTTCAGTTCTTTACCTACTCACTTACTTGTTGGCAACCACCACAGTTGTCAACTTCGCGTACCCCTGAACTGATTGTTGCCTAGCGAAGTATGGTCTACTTAAAATCAAAGCATATTAGGCTACCTCTTTTGAAATCCGAAGTCAAGTGAGCCGTTGATAATTACAAATAGAAAAAGTCTGCGAGGTTGTAAGTGTGTAGTAGGGACTCTCCGAAAGCACTCACCTGATGTCAAATATTATTATATAAACCTAAGCACTGGCCTGAAATGAAATGCTATCATGCACATAGGTTAAATAATGGAAATTAACTTTTTTGAATGTTATGTATTAAAAGAGAAAATAAATAGCAATGCCGAGAAAAAATATAATGAGTACAATGACAATAACCTAACCTAACATTAAAGGAATCTAGATATAAACAAAAACTAAGCCAACAATGCCAAAAAAACTCATTTAAATTATGTCACTAAGTGCCAGTTGAATAAATGCATTCTGTAAGGAACTGATAGTTTTGTTTTTATTTCAACCCTTGCGCTGCTAACGCTCTGCAAGCGCCAGCTAACGCGATCCTATCAGTCGCAGGCTAGATAAACCAGTGCAGCCGGCGGCGGCCCACGGGTCAAAACCAACTGCGTGGGTTCAATCTTGCGGTTTGATAGAACTGAATGTTGTTTCAACGCCTTAGACTCTTAATGCATAAGACTGGTATAAACGCCTCCTTTACCAATACATGAGTGCTTCCAGGAGGAAACTCATGTAAAGGTTCCGACGGAAGACCAGCGCTGGCCTCCTAGGTTAGCACCATGCTGAGTCGGGGCCTTTTCGTGGACCCTGCTACTTTTACTTTACTGCGTTTTGTTTTGTATACCCATTGTTTTGTCCACGAATAAATGTTTTCTTTCTTTTATTCTTTCTTTCTTTCTATTCTATTAGACCGACATTCTTAATACTAAGGTTGAAATATAACGTTTAGAAACATACGCGTATTTGACATACATACTTTCCTTTCCCCCGAGGGGTAGGCATTCTTCATACATGCTCGTCGGTTTACGGTACCTACTCTTGACCTGACCTTTCTTTAGGATTTCTTCTATACTACGGTCGGAAAAACTTTGACGAGCTCGTCCCCATTCAACTGTACCATCCAATACACTCTCTTTCGAGATTAACAATCTTCTTTCGTCCATCTACGTGTCCAAACCATTTCAGTATGCCCTTCTAAATTGTCCCATCTCCCCATTTATCTGCCCATCTTCAGCCGTAGAAGAGGACCGCAAAATACAACGTCATCTTACAAAAAATTAATGCAATGCTTATTCGTAAGGAACACACCAGACACGTTCGATAAAAGTGCCTATTTCAATAACGCATGCAATAAGATGGCGTAGTGTGCGCGCAATTGCCTTATAGTGACGTTACTTTATCGAAAATAAACTTTGCGTTATACCGTGGTACCCAGCATTGTACAATATTGATTTGACATTATTGAATAAGCTACGGTAGCCTAGTGGTTCAGGCATGCCGCTGTCGGCGGTCGTGGGTTCGAATTCCGGCTCGTACCAATTAGTTTTTCGGAACTTATGTACGGAATATTCACCGGAATGAAGGAAAACATCGTGGCGAAACCGGTCTAATCCCAATAAGGTCTAGTTTCTCTCTGAGTTGGAAGGTCAGAAGGCAGTCGCTTTCGTAAATACTAGTGCCTATGCCAAATCTTGGGATTAGGTGTCAAAGCGGACCCCGCGCTCGTTTAGGGCACAACCGGGAATAACGCTAGGAGAATAATGATGAGTCTATGATTATTCAAAATATGATTCAAATTAAAATAATTTTATTTCGAACAAAGTCCATAACATCAACAGATCGAGACAGTATTTCACGCCGGCTCACCGCCTACAGCTCTATAAGGCGCAGGTCCGTCCACATATGGAATACTGTTGTCATCTGTGGGCAGGGGCTCCTCAGTACCAACTCCTCCCTCTAGACCGCATTCAACGGAGAGCGATTCGAATTGTCGGCTGCCAGCGTGTTTCCGATCGGCTTGATCCCTTAGCACTGCGTAGAGATGTAGCCTCGCTTTGCATTTTCTACCGCATGTACAATGGGGAGTGTTCCGATGAATTGTTCGGATTAATCCCCGCCGCTTCCTTCCGCCATCGCCCTACGCGACAGCTTTTCCATTCTCACCACGTAGATGGTTGGCAGTCCTCAACTGTGCGTTTCTCCCGAAACTTTCTGCCTCGCACAGCCAAACTCTGGAATGAACTGTCGCCTGCGGTATTTCCGGACCGTTATAACCTTCAAGCCTTCAAGAAAAGAGCGTACTCCCATCTTAAAGGCCGGCAACGCACCTACAACTCTTCTGGTGTTGTAAGTGTCCATGGGCGTCGATTATCGCTTACCATCAGGTGATTCGACTGCTCATTTGCCTCCTATATCATAAAAAATAAAAAATAAAAAATAACATTGAATACATACGTGAGTTTAATAGTAGAAATATTAGTGTGACGTTGTGTAAGGTTGCCACTAATACTTAAGAGTCCGCAGTAAGCTCAGCGGAATTTCACCTTCCTATACAAACGTAGTAACGCTCTCATTTTAAAACTAGGTGTTGGATTGTGGCGAAACTTTGCATATACATTGACATGATGTATATCTATGTCTGTAATTAGTTTCTATGGTTCCAGTGTATAAAACAAAAGAAATACAACAAAAACATGTTTTGTATGAAAAATTTAAATTCGCTTTTTTTTTTTCCTATGGTATCTGAAGCTACATAAACTAATTACAGACATAGATATACCTCATCTCATTGTATATGCAAAGTTTCGTTACAATCCAACACGTAGTTTTAAAATGAGAGCGTAGTTACGCTACGCAAACGTAGTTACGTTTGTATGGAGAATCGAGCTTACTGCGGACTCTTAAATAGGACCCCCGACATTTAAATTCGTCAACCAAGAATTATTTCAAAGCAATTACTCACTTCGCTTGGAATCCATACAAATCAGCTACTATTATGGCAGTCATTACAACTCAATGAGTATTATTGCACAAATCAATGACATAACGCGGAAATATAACGATCCTTTACCAATTCTCTAAAATAGTGCCGAAGTTAGCCGCCTTCCGTGCGCACATGCCAAATGTTCCATAAACACGCGATCAAGCATTTTAGGGCATTCAGCCGTCGCTTATAACTTGGGCCTGGCAAATGCACTCAAAACACTCGAAAATATACTTTATTACACTGTTATAAGGACATGACGAGTGTATTTGTTAGTTGGGAGTTCATGCCAATTTGTTTAGGCCATAGATATGATGTTTTGTTTTGCTAAAGCGTCTGTTGGCGTGTTTGGAAACTTGGTGCACAATGGTGGTGTGAAAATTAGGGCTGATGGGGAAGTAGGGTATCTCTGGTATCTTTATTGGGTATAATTTGATCTTTGTTGTCTTTTCTCAGTTTGCGGTTTTTTGTGTTAGGTCCTGAAATAGTAGATACAAGTGCAGCGACATCATTCTCCTAGCGTTACATAAAGGAGCCCGGAGTTCGCCTTGGCAACTAATCCCAATATTTGGTATATTACGTATACTAGGTGCGTATGCTAGTATTACGAAAGCGACTGCCATCTCACCACCCAACCCGGGGAAAAACTAGACTTTATTGGTATTAAACCGGTTTCTTCACGAGTTTTTCTTCACCGAAAAGTGCATAAAAATACTACGAGTATTTTAGTCGAGGTATCGATCCGAGAATTCAGGGTAGTAACATACACCACTGCGACAGAGTGCACAAAAATAATAATGGCCCAGATTATTAAATAAATCAGTATCTTGGCAAGGAAAATAAATAGATACAATAGGAGATAATTCCATTCCTTAGCAGGCACGAGGAACTATGCCACGCCACAAAAATACATTTTTAGTAGAATTGTAACAGGTGCTTTACTGAATACATTTGTGAAACAATAAACCCAAATTTTGAACACTAATTACGAAAGTTCTGGTAAAGCGGACCGCCATACTTCATTAACGCTAAGTTGTAATTAGTTTAACTTAAGCTATTAAAGTTAATAAAAATACGCTTCTTTATTTTTTATGACAAAGTAAGACCTTCTTTATTACAATTTAAAGTGAGTTGGCTAGGGTTCTGCGTCTCAACATAACAATGGGTCGTTTCGCATTCCCATTGCATATCAATGTTTCGCCCTCTCACTTCCACGTGCGTCTATCCGTGCCAAAAAAGTGCCCGAAATATATTAATGAAAGAGACGACTAGAAATGAGGGCTCCTTTACGTGTTAAAGTTCATAAGCACAGCACAAGATACACAGAACACAAGTGAAGTCGCGGAATAATATTAAGCCTATGAGAAGACGATTATACATAATATACCTACTTTTATAGAAAATAACTACAACTTAGAAAAATTTAAAAATCCCAGACATTTTCATTTCAAAGTCCACTATCTCAAACGGCTGAACAGATTTTCATGAAACATAGCTAAGAACACTCGGGATAAAATTATCTATGACACAAAATAAACTAAACGCAAATCGGTTCATCCGTTTGGAAGCTACGATACCACAGACAGATACACAGACACGTTAAACTTATAACACCCCTCTCTTTGCGTCGGGGGTTAAAAAGCAACTGTACCTTTCTAGGCAGAAGATTCCAATTACAATGCCAGTTTTATAAAGTCGGCTACCGTAAAATGGGGTGAGTAGGGTTCGCGGGGAGAGTTGGGTTATGAATGGGGAGAGAAGGTATGAAAGGGGGGTGAGATGGTTTTTTAAGGCTACTGCTATAAAAATAATGTATTCCAATTAAAAATGGAGCTATAGTAATTTACTTTTTAATAACGTTTTTTTTTATTATGTCATAATAAAAAAAACGATGGATGAAAAACGATTGTATGAAAACCCATCTCACCCCAATTACGAGGGACTACGGGGTGAGGTGGGTTTTCCTGTTTATCGTCAAATTTATGAAATGGAACTACCCAAAATAAAATAAAAACTAAAATACAAACGTCCGGAACACTTATTATATACACCATTCAGTTTGTATAAGTAAAAATAAAATGTTATCGAGGTTCGAATGTCAGTTTTCACCCTACTCACCCCATTTTACGGTACGAAATAAATATAAACAATTTTCTTGAACCCTCCATCATTTTCAACCCAACAACCTTAACACACGTCTGGTTGTAAATAATATAAATTAACGCCCGCTTTAACAATAACACAGTTCTGGAAATAACCCCAAGAAATCAGCATTCACTAAATACTCGTAACGAGGTTAAGTTGGAAATAACTTTCAGCGTTTAAATGAACCGCTTTTCATACATTGTTACGATTTTCGTAGAGGTTTCTAATTGTTCATTGTGCGTCGGAGAAAGGCATTGACGGCCCCAAAATAGAATTCCTTACTCCTAAGAGAAAGAGACTTAATTAACGACAGCGCATGCGTGATAGTTACCTAAGTATATAAAGATACTAGCAATTGCCCGCAACTTCGTCCGCGTGGACTCCCGTTTCAACTATCATCCCCAATTGTACCCATTTAGAGAACGATTATTGGGATAAAATGTATTCTATGTTTTAATTCAAATTATAAACTATCTTCATACCAGATTTCACCTTAACCCGTAATTGAGTAACAAAGTAACAAACATCCAAACATCTAAACTTTCGCATGTGTAATATTAGTGGGATTAGTAGGATAATAGGATTGTTTTTTATAAGTAGTTATTTGTATTATCCTACTAATATTATAAATGCGAAAATTTGGATGTTTGGATATTGAGACGTTTTGGAAGTTTGTTACTCAATCTCAATTGGATGAAATTTTGCACGAAGATAGTTTATTTATACCCTGGATTAAATTATAGGATAGTTTTTATCTTGGGTCCACGCAGACGACATCGCGGGCGGAACCCAGTATAAATTTTAGGTGAAGATTCAACCTATTTGAAAATGCGGGTGTGCCCGTGCGGGTTCACCCGCGTATTGTAAAGAACGCAGGCAAACCCGCAGGATAAAAAATATATGATATCTATCCAGAAAGTTTATTCAATTCTCAGGTGAAATGTTTTTTTTAAATGGAAATAGTGGTTACAGCGATTACCCTCTACTTTCAAACTTACGAGTACAAAGCTTCAATCTCACGGACTTTCCTCTTTACTTACGTATATTATATTAAGGGACTCCCATAGATTTAGATTAAGATTTATTTATTACACGGTAAAAATTACAATATAAATTTGCATAAATGTCAAGACTACAAGAATTTCTACCATGTTCGTCAATTTTAATAATAAAAACTTAATGAATCAACTGTAAATACAAATTTTTATATTATTCTATCTCCTGAAAAAGATCGTCATCAACGATAACATAATGGAATAATAATAATAGTTCATAACATTGATAAATATTAAGTTAACAAAAATAAATGTAAATTTAAGAAAACAAAATACACAATTAAAAGTTTATTTCCATGAACTCGTTAACGGAGTACAGAGGGTTGTACAACAAAAGATTTCTCAGTTTGCGCCGGAATGTTTCGTCATATGGTTCATTCCTTAGATTGGCCGGTAAGTGTTCGTAATAAGTGGGTCCGATGACGCGGGGGTTCTTTCATCTTTCATACGCCAATAACCTGAATCCCTTAGTTTTCTAGTGTTTTTTGTAGCTCATTATATTAACAACAACGGATTTAAGCAATATAGTAATACCATATTTACTTCAAGGTTCATTGTCTTCGAGATGTTTGGCATCAAAGTTGAATTTTAGGCCAAAAAACTGGTTTTCTGGCCATAACTTTTGTGTTAATTAGTTTAAAATGAAAACCCTGGACACGTTTTTAGAGACGTCATAGACGAACCGAAATATGTAGATTCCGTATACGTTAGATATTTCACGTCAATAGAGATACGAAATAAGTGTTTTTGTTAGACAATGTTTAAAAAAATTATACAAAATTAAGTACCTATTTATTTTTTCCAAAATCCAGTATACAAAAATAGAGATAAAAGATTGAAGAACCGATAGCCGTTTGACTTATAATTCTATCTGTAGTGCAGAATTTAAATTAACTTTGTCTACACACACACACACAATCATGTGCTACACACAAAGAACACAGAAACCATAAGTTATCCCAAGTTTAATTGTCAGGGCCCTGAAGAAACTCACACACGAGTAATTAAAAAGTTCTGCCAATCAACATCACGATGGTAATTTGACAGTGGGAACTGTTACTATAAGGTTAGGTTATGAATTTATTTATGTAAGTAATGAAATACAATAACCTTGTTTCTTAACGAGGTTTTGTATAGTTTTGTTATTTTTAATTGAGTCATCATCATAATATCAGCTGAAACGCGTCTACCCCTGTACACATTCCTCCCCCGAGGAGTGCTAGAATGGCCGGTCCTGCGCCACCCGCTTCCAGCGGACTCCCGCAACCTTTACCAAGAACATCAGCATCATCAAGACATCAGTCCACTTTGTGAGGACACACAACACGCATTCTGTCTTGACTTTCAATGTTAGTTGTATTATGTATTTTGCAACAGTGTTTAAACGAGCGAGCGAGGCGAACGAAGTTCTCCGTTTCAGGTAGGGCAAAAAAGGAATTCGTATGTCGTTGTCTGTGCGGCCGTTTTCCTCTACAAGTATTATTCCAATGTTTCATTATTAATATGGTTTTTTTTCCGATAAAGATTTTCAAAAACTTTTTTTTAAGACAGCCTCACGATTTTTACAGCTCACGGCGTCACTAGTTAGCTGGAAGAGATCCCTTACATCCCTGTACGAGCTACACAAGACACAGGTAAAAGTGCAGACATAAAAAGTTAAATCGGTACAATTAAGGCGAACTTATCCAAGTTCGCCTTAATTGTACCGATTTAACTTTTTATGTCTGCACTTTTACCTGTGTCTTGTGTGCAATAAAGTAGTTAAAAAAAACTACATATTTACATACACATACACATACTAAGATAATATGTTACAAGTATATGTTAAATCCAATTACTAAGAAAGTGTCATGTTGTCTCTCTGGGCCAGAGTAACAAGAAATTGTTGATTGACCCAAATATAAAACCGATTCCGATGCAAACCGTTGCGTAGAACAGACCCAATTGATTTATGTAAGATAGTCATTAGGTGTGTATTATGTTGAAAAAGGGTCCTGCGTTAGTCCAGTACTAGTAAATAAAAAGGCTTTTTACCATTAAGGCATTTTTAATCCGTGTCCGTGCCCGTACTAAATCTCAATAAGTGTAATCGGGTCATCTATTTTAATTAGTGCAGTTCAATTTGATATATGTTTATGTAGGCATAGTGATCTTTAGACATGGCTTAAGGGCGAGTGTTTTCCGCAGATATGCCGTTGACGGCATTTTGTACACAAGTCGCGACTGTATTTAAGGGTCACCAATGCAATTATATTTTACGAGCTTCTGCCCGCGACTCCGTCCGCGTGCAACTCGTTTACATCGTAGCTCCTGCTATAGTCGGTCAGAGCGTTTATTTTTTTAATTATTGTGAATTAGGGAGTAAAAAACACCTAATGTTTGAAATGAATTCTGTTTCCTGATTGGCCGATTTGAATGTCTAGTTGTATTCTGGTTAGTTGATAGCAAATACTAATGTTTTTTTTAAAGACTTGTGATTGGTGGATGTAATACGTTGAACTGTTTTGAATGGTCAAATTAAAATGTTTTATAAATCATAAATATGTATACATATTTTCCCTAGGGGCTAAATGTACTTTAGCCCCGCTTGCTAAGCGTAATATTGACGCACTTTTTGAGCATGTGGAGTGAAAATGAATTTTATTCTGCAAGCAGGCCGTAATGGCACTTTTACAAGTCAAATTTCTACCAGCGTTTCTGAAAAAGAAGACCACTGTTAACACTTTCGCTACCAGGAACCCGCCTAGCGGGCGCCTACGCCGTAGTCGCTTTCCGTTACATACGAGGAAAACCACAGGATCGGCTACGAGCGTAGCGATTCTTGGTCGCGAAAGTGTTAAGAAGAAACGCCGAAACAAACTCAACAGTCAGTAATTTTTTGCCAAATAAAGCTTATTACAATGATAGTTCTTAACCTACTTAAAATAAGACAAAATGAATATGAATACAAAGAAAAAAAATCATCGTAATGCGTTGCTCTACAAGAACATGTCCGAATATGAATAATTAAACTATTTTGGGCTCTGGTTTGGGCCATGCATTTCTGTCAGTTAGATAGTCCTAAACCGTGTAATAAGACTTCGACATCAATTTTAAGCGACGAAAAAAGCGGAGGAGGTTCTCAACTCAACGCGTTTTTTTTTTTTAATGTATGACCACGCATAACTTTTTACAGAGTAGTCCGATTTTTTTAAGCGCTGGAAAGGGTAGTGCCAAACGCGCCGCGTGTGCCTATGACTAGGAACCGCGAATCGGTTCGAAACATGTCGAGCTTTTCTCGATACAAAATACGTGAGTGACCCGTTTTCATAATATATTTATACATTGAAGAGCTGTTGCACTATACATACATCCTGAGAAGATATTCCGAATAAAGCGTCAAAAGAGACTTTAAAAAAATGTGCTCGCCCTGTCTATGCCTCACCCATTCTATGGATGGCTCGTTATTCTAGTCGATTTAATTGGTAGATTGTCGAAGAGATATCGGTTCTCGCCTCCATACATTTAACCAATAATCGTATACATTTGTATGTAGGTATGTATATTCGATAATATATGCGCGCGTCGTTTGTTTTGAGATCCATTTGTATGTAAATTATGATAGGGCTTGCGTATGCACAGCGTAAATATTAAAGGTTCTGTAAGGATTTGGGTTCAAAAAGAGTATGTAGAATAAGTGGGGTCCTGTCTCTTGACCAAACAACTTTTAGCCAAATGTATCATTTGACCTAATGCATTTTTCGTCAAAACAGTGGTATTTTCGGGTGTTCTTTGAATATAGTCAAATAGAAGTCATTAGGTTAGGTTAGGTTTGTTTTATAATAATCCTATAAAGCTTTCTATTTAAGAAAAAAATGCATTAGGTCAAATTAAACTTTTGTCAAATTAAACATTTGGCCAAAAGTTGTTTGGTCTAATAAGGGAGAACCCTTTCCTGGCCGCTAAAACTGTACAGTATATGAGTATTAGCTTTTTTTGCGCTAAATGTTCGTCTTAATGTCGCAAAAATAGTACGTGAAGTTCCTCGTTACTGACGAGCGCAAAAAAAGCTAATACTCATATACTGTACAGTTTTAGCGGCCAGGAAAGTGTATGAAATTCCATTACTGTATACTTTTTTACCGTTTAACCATATGTTTTGACTAAGGCAAAGTACTAGGTACATACAGCCAAATGCTCGTACGTTTAAACGCCTAGAAAATTGTCACAACAACTTGCTATAGTTAGACTGGTTAGTAGGGGAGGACGGGGCCACAATTAACAAAATTTATATTTTCAAGTTATACTTCAAATCGGCAGCATTTTCACATATACATATTTTTTTTTAATGATGCTTAAACTTTTTATCTATCGTGTACTTGGTATAAATTTGACAAGAAGTAGATACTTTTTCAACAAACAGTTTTTCTGGGAAAAGTCGGAAATTAATACTTAATTACCTCGTGAACCGGGGCTAGAATTAACGTGTCTGAGGTAAATATTAACAAAAGGGGCAACATTAACATCTGTGTTTTTTTTTCATATTATTATTGAAGAAAAAAAAAATTTCAGGCTTGAAAACTTTAAAGAATTTATTATACAACAATGTCTCATCATACCAAATGTCAAGAAACCAAAAAACTCAAAACTATACCTTGTTTTACAGAAACAAAAAAAAATGTTTAAATCACCAAATATGAATAAATAAAAACTTTCAGTGTCAAACTTACTCATCAGCCTTGAAACTAACATATTACCCAAAATATCTAGCTAGAATGAGATTATATGTTTCATTATCATACGAAAATCGCTTACAGATAATATCACAAAGAATCGACAGAATCGCAGTTTAGGCACCTGTATGATGTAGCGTTTCTTTTAGAGTACCTTTGATACATCCAGATTGGGCCCATTGCTTACATACGATGCATTGCACCCAATGTCTACTGGATGTATCTTCATTGTAAGGGACCCCACACATAATGGAGAAATATTAGTAATATAAATGTATGTCTGCTGCTTTCTTCCAGAATCCTTGTCTTTTGCATTATTCACCATCTTTTGTTTCCCTTTATCTGACGTTTTTCCCCTACCTTTTCCCTTTCTTTTACCCTTTCCTTTCACTTGTTTTTGTATCTTGTTATTTTTGTTCTGCAGAGCAAGTGACGGTTTGCTCTTTTTAAATTCCTGGCTGCCTCTCCTTCTAGTGCCTCTTTTTCGGGGGTGTCAGAATGTATGGCAGATTTTCTAGTATTATCATAGATTACCACGCATATGCGCCCCGTCCTCCCCTGCCATTAGGCATACATTAGTATGACTATCTTTTTCCAACTATTGCAAGGTTGTGTGACAGATTGCACCCGTTTGTAATGTGCTCATTTTTAGGGTTCCGCACCTCAAAAGGAAAAAACGGAACCCTTATAGGATCACTCGTGCGTCTCTCTGTGCGTCCTTCACAGCCTATTTTCTCCGAAAAAATAGCCACAAAATGACCTTCATCTCCGAAACTACTGAGTCTAAAATTTTGAAAACAATACACAAAATAGTTCTTTACCTACAGATGACAGGAAAACTTATTAGAAATGTGCAGTCAAGCGTGAGTCGGACTTAATACGGTATTTGACAAAAATCAAATCATGTTATTTTTATGAAACGTCAAAAACGCTCCGTTAGTAAAATAAATGATTAAATTCTTGTGATGTACGGAACCCTTGCAACGCGAGTCCGACTCGCACTTGGCTGGTTTTTTAAATTGTTATAGACAAAACGCTGACTTTTGTAAGCGATCGAAGTGAAGTTTTTATAAATGTCTCAAATAGTTTTAAATGCCTCTAATAAAAATATTTCGAATTAAAATTCAAAACGAACTAAAATCTGTTTGGATTTCAATCTCGTTTAATCTTTAATACTTTTAATTATATATAACATTTAATATTGCGATCGATTTTAATGTTTTGTTATTTTTTCTTTGCTAATTGATACAGGCACCACGAGACTTTATAAACATAAGTTGGGCGAGAAATTTATAGGTTATTGCCATACCTACTCGCAGTTTTAAGATTATTGTAAATATTACTTGATCTCCTCGCATTTTTGGAGAAAAGCACTATTCAATTCGTGGATTCGCATCTATTGTCGGATTCAGCTTCGCTTCATGAGACAAAATCAACTCATCCGCGAATTGCTATTTCCCGACTTCTGCAATCATGTGCTGTTATTATGAGTTGGAACATGTGTTCAGGCATTCCCTTGGATACATATTTTTTTTTCCTGTTTTGATTTAAAAGTACATGAATTCATTGTGTCTATATATATAACAACTGATGCAATCCACGACGCCGCAGGCGTCAATATCCAAAGCGCAATACAATAAGCCCATATACGGGGTGGAGAACGTTTGTAAAGAACTGCGCTCTTTGAGGTTACGACCCCCAGCATTGAGGGACCGACGAAGAAAAACATCATGTGTGGTAAAAAGTAATCACAAATGGCGGATCAATTTGAAACAAGCGAATACAAAACAGGAGCTTCTAAAAATATCATTCAATAAATTCGCAAAATCTTTTACATTTTTAAACCAGTCGGGCCGCAGCTTGGCATGCATATGGCTCTACATACATACATACAGCTTCCATTGTTTGAACGAAAAGCGAGCGGAAACCGGAAGTTGCCATCGCGACGACTTCCGGACGCTTACGCCGGCGATCCGTTTTGGCACGGGCTACTACGGGTTTTCGATGACTATTATTTATTTTACTTAATTGGTATAACAGTTAAGTTCAACTTCATGTTAAAGGGAAACAAATTCTAGCCAACTGAGCTTTCAGAACATCTCCTTGCCTGACTCCCCGCTGCAGCGAAATAGGTTTCGAGTTCTGGTCCTGGAGTTGAACTGACATAGTGGCGTTCTCGTACAAACACTTCAGCACTTCGATATAGCGATAGTCAACTTGGCACTGTCAGAGAGACTGTAGGTCCCAGGTTTCATTTCAATCGAATCGAAGGCTTTCTCGTAGTCTACGAACGCTAAGCAGAGGGGCAGGTTATACTTCTCGGTCTTCTGTATAACCTGACGAAGCGTGTGGATGTGGTCTACGGTACTAAAGCCTCTTCTCGAAAACAGCTTATTGACAAATAATATTCGGACTATTGAAATTCGGCGTAATCGAACTGGGTCATACACAGATTTAGATTCGCGTCTTTCCTGTGGACATTATCAAAGTTAAGGGCTACTGAAACCTAATTTTTGTTTGGACTCTTAATGCGTATGAACGGCGTTTCTATATTACTATTCAATAAAAACATTATTTATATGCACGTGAGCTCTTAATTATTGACCACAGGAGAGACGAATGTGTGTGTTTTCCCATACACAGTGTATAAAACATAATTCGTCTCTCCTGTGTCATGACATTTATTTCAGAACAAGTTCCATATCGGTTAGTAACATTTTAACTTAACCTATTGTTAATATACATTTTTTCTTTTTTAACACTGTTTCATACTAATTCCCTTAATTAAAAATGATTAAATGATTAGGTTTATAAAAAAAAGTAAAACACAAGCATGTCGACATTTAAAATTAATATGTCAGATCATAATAATGTTTTCTTTCTTACTTTCTTTCAGGCTATAGTAACACTTATTAACTAAGAGGTTCTTTAATCGTCGATTGAACTGCTTTTCAGTCACTTTTTGTTTAATATCGTCACTTAATTTATTAAATATACTTACTGCAATAACGGTTAGGCTTGTCTTATGTAGTTTAAGGTTTGAGCGCGACGCCGGCGCTAAATTGTTTTTAAACCTATAAAATGCTCTAGCACCTAATATTATTATATACATATATATTGACGAGCCTAGTGTGAAATCACTCACAGTATTATTTAGAAATACACAATTCGCTTCGAGTACCAACAGTAGCGCTATTATATTTTTACTGTCCCCGAGACGTGTGGCCATTTGGAATTTACGTTTATTTCTAATTTTACATACGAGTACGTCAATCCAGCACGGAATTGCTTCTGTGTTACGATTCTGTTTCTACTGCCGTATTCTACATTCAGATTTAGAATTTTTACAAGTGTTGTGATTTGTATGACGAGTTTTTTTTTAATATTAAGCCTTTAAGGTCCATTCTTCATACAGCTGAAAGTTTTTTTTAATTCCAATGTATAGTTCCAGTTTTAACCTCTTACATACAAACTGGCCACTTCACATTTTTTTCCGAATTATTAGTGATGATTATAATATTCCTTAAACCTATAAAAAGCCTAGTAGTTACTATAATATACTGCTCACTAGCCTCTGCCCGCGAATCCGTCCCCGTGGAACTCGTTTATATCGTAGCTCCATAATAATTTTCACCCCCCATTTCACCCCCTTACGGGATCGGTTCCGGGAAAAACTATCCTATGCCCTTCCCCAGCATTCAAACTATCTACATACCAAATTTCATTTCAATCGGTTCAGCGGTTTAAGCGTCAAGAGTTTACAAACAGACTGACAGACTGACAGACAGCCACTTTCGCATTTATAAAATTATAGTATACAGTATAGTATTGATATGAAGGAACCTCCTTTCCCGTGTTGACTGTAAATAATGATAGAATACCGTATTGTGCAAACTAGTACGTATTCAGCGTTCTTTATACTGCCTTTGTGGCGCCAATGAACGAATTTATAGCAAGTAATGCCCCGGTTAGTATTTGAACCGGTGACCTCAGCCAATATAGTCCGAAAGCCTCACTTGATTCCACTTAGTTTCTCTGGGGGCACGGCAGTGCCCCCGCCAAGTCGAGCGCGAAGCAAACACTGCCGTACCATCCTTTACTGGAACCATTTCGCTGCATTTTCAGGCCCCTATTTGAGAACCTCTGGATAAGACCAGAACAAAGAAATTTTCGTCATCCAGTAAGCTATAATCACATACTTAAAATCCAAAATTTCAAGTCTGTAGGTCATTTAGTTCCGAAGTTAAGCGAAAGCAAAGTTTCTCATTGACACTCACTCACTCACTCACTCATGACTCACACATAAACTCAGAGAGCTGAAATTTGGTACAGAGTTAGGGTTTAATGGCCACATAAAGGGAAAACTATAAAAACTAGATTAATCGAAGATCTGGAGTACCTGGTGACCCTGATTAAAAAACACAAGAGCCCAACCAAACTATTAGAGATATATCTATACCGCCTTTACAAAAAATATTCAACTTGGTGGGCCGCTTCATTTGATGTCAAAAATCGAAGGTCTGAAGTATCTCTATTTGATTACAAAGTTATATTTGCAGTGAAGAAGGAAAAAAATAAACTGCATAAATAACTTTGTAATCCCATATAAAAATCCCACAAAAATCAAGAATGGGATATTGACACAATAACCAACAAAAAGAAGTGAGATCCCATAGAAAACATTCCATGTAAAAAAGAGGCCAAGTCTCGAAACTCTTCCACCGCAAAAAGTTGTGAGATATTTGGTAGTACCAAGTCTCAGGCATTCTTATGATTCTTTATTTGCTAGCTAAATAAAATTTTGTGACTTGGCAATCACACAATAGTTACTACATAGTTTTAGGTATGCAAAAATCCATAAATGCAGTATAGTCGTGTGATTGCCAAGTTGCAGAATTGTATTTGTACTTGGTAAAGCCAATTTTCGTACAAATTCGGCCGACGCAATCGCACCACACGTCGATGTAACTAAGACAGACATGCAACTAAGGAACCGTACACTGCGCGTGGCCCGACATGCACTTGGCCCGTTTTATTCTTAAAACGAAAATAAAAATAAATTTGACAAAATATACAAAACAAATAAATGTATCTTTGGCGAATCCATTAGCATCATTACAAAATTACCAATATCCTTCGTCAGTTTTATGCTAACAAGTTCTCAAACGTTGTCTTTTGTTATTCTGCAACTCTGTCAAACTCACGTTCGGCTCTCGCGCTACTTCGCTCCATAAATACGAGCATAATGTGCGGTAATCACACGAAAATACCCGCAGTCACGCCCGGCCCGGGCGAAGAATCGACATATTGTTAGCAACCTGATAACCCCCTTGTTAGGGTATTGTGTTCGTGCCCTATTGCTGTAAGATGTGGTGTTAGGCTGGCTTTCTTAACGGTATTTACTGATCTTTAAGCGACTTACTAAGGAAAAGTACAATGGCTGGATGACAGTTTTGAGACTTATTTTGTTTCGTCCTAAAACACGTCTCTAAATCACATAACATCAGAAACAAAAACAGGGGCCCTATTAAATATTGAAGTGATGACGAATAAGTAGTCATATCAAATCACTCTAGTTTAAGAGCATGGCCATCTATTTATGTCTGAGCGAGACCTATTGACGTGATGAAAATGAAATGAAAAAGATTTAGTGTTAATCAAAAAGGTTAACAAAAGCAAGGTTGGAATGTCCTTTTACTTAATAAAGATACGTGTGTCAGGAGACACCGCTCTTCCATAAACCGCGTAAGGGTACAACCAATTAATGCGGGATTAATTAAGCGTGTACTTAATTTCCATTTTAACATTTAAATAACTGAACGAACTTATACAAAATTAACTCAATTAGTGTGTTCACTTGTGCATGCGTGTGTGGTCACTTGTGCGTGCGCATGTATTAGATAGGGAGGCATATATTTTGTATTCTACTGAGAGCTTACTGCTGTTGTCTTATTGCACAAAAACTGTGCGAAAACATCCCACTGCTATAAGAAAGAACTCATTGAAATGTACGCGTACAGTAAAGACTACTCCTCCAATCCAAAAAGCATACTCTGACGCGGAGAAACTAATTTGGTAACACTTCGTGGAATTCCCTAACAAGTGCGCACAAGTCGATGTATACACCAACTTTAACAAGGCGTTCGACACGGTAAATCGCAAAATCCTTCTACATAAGTTAGAAGTACTTGCCGCAGCGAGTCTCTAGCTAACTTGGTTTGTGTTCCAACTCAACGGATGTAAACTTCAGGTAGTAGTTAGCCGTAGTTCTAAAGCGTACACGAAGCATGACATGATGCGTTCTACAGGGATCGAATATTGGCCCTAAATTTTTATTCATTTTATACTCCACCCTCGTACTTACAGTCGGTTACTACATAAAATTATATAAGAGTAATAATAAACCCCTGGCCTTTCTGAGCCACTAACTCTCAAAACCTATAAAAATGAGGTTGTATACAATTAAGTAGCATGTACACTTCTAAAATTGTTTCAATTATCCATTTGAGAATTGAACTAATACAGCAATTAATGAGGCTCCTCCACGGTACAATTAATGAGGCTCCTCCACGGTACAATTAATGAGGCTCCTCCACGGTACCGGTACACTTTACTAAACAAGGAGCCAATTTCTAAAAAAACACAAATGTGTTTACGTTTTAACGAACTTTTGCTTTTACCTTTGTTACTAGGTATTCCATTTTCTAAATTGGAGTTTCTGCTCTAATGAGCATAGGTATGCTTAGTTTAGGGTAAGTACCCAGGTAGGAATAAGTACTAATCGTATACTCCAGGCAAAATACGGTTTTGAAAAACATTAATTTATAATAGCGTTTTTTTGTTGATTTCGTTTTAAAATGTTGTTCTAAGATGATATATTCAAGAATCCGGCAAACTATCCACCCGGAAGTAATTATGTAGATTTAAATGATGCATGCATTGTCTTTTTTTGTACGATTTATCTTAAATATTATAGAGCAAATATAAATGAACCAAAATAAAGACAAACATATTTATTGATATTTTTCTGACTTTTCAGTAGCTAGTTAATTTATCATTTTTTTGATGTCTGAAATTTTGTCGGAATTTGTCTCTGGGTAACTATTTAATTGATAATATATCAGTTACACATAAAAAATGAGCTATTATAAATTATTTCCAAAATTGACATGTTTTTCCATACAAGTTGTCAGTTCATTGACTGGACTAGTACGACTGGCATACATTTTGGATTTTGAACCACATTTTGTATTTATATCTTGGTTAATTACTGAATCAATTCCAGTGTAAAGGTGTTGTTATTGTACTGAATGATGTCAGCAGCTATATCATAGGCAGTCATACAAAATAATTATAATAACAATAATAAATACTCTTTATTGCACCACGACAAGAGAGAGAAACATCTTACATAAAAATTTGCTTAGTAAATAATGGTAACAACAGGCGGTCTTATCGCTTTAAAGCGATCTCTTCCAGTCAACCTTGTTATAGCAGTTAACATTTGAACTAGAATTTTAAACAGGTAGTGCAGAAAGTCATCAAGAAGAGCATATTAACACATCAATCTTTCAAATATTACTAAACAGGACACTTTAAAATGCATACCTAATAAATGAATAAATACGCAGACATATATACAACCATATATACATACATACACTACATAAAAGGTAAGTTAAGGGAGAGACAGGTAATATTGTTTCAACAGATTTCTGAAAATAGGAAGAGATTTTGCACACCTTATATGCAGCGGCAAAGCATTCCACAACCGAACAGCCCGAAAGGTAAATGAGCTATTATACAATTTGGTAGATGAAGTAGATGAAACAAAAAGTATACTGTAGAGTAACGAGCCACTTGAGCTGAGAACGAAAGGAGGAAACATGGTCGTACTTGAACAAAGCAAATATGAACCTAAGAGACAGATTTTGAAGGCGCCAATTATATATTAAGCTGGTCCTCAGTAAGGTCCAGATAGCAAACATCAGCATAATCTAGAATGGGAAGAAGGAGAGATTGAGCTAGCGTAATTTTAGTGGCGAGTGGCAAAAAGTTACGAAGTCGACGAAGAGAACCGATCGAAGCAAACATCCTCCTGCTGACCTCGCTAACCTAAGGTACCCAAGATAATGTGCGATCCATTGTGATACCAAGGTTCCTTACCTGGTGTGAATATGGAATTTGAACACCATGGAACATTACGACTAGTAAGTTAATAAAATCGACCCTAGGAATGAGGGAGGGAGGGAGATTATAATATTTGTAGGCAGCGTAGGCATACTTTGTAACAAAGAGAAGATAACACACAAAGTAACATAACATAGTGATGTCGCGTCAAGAATTCTTTAGAAATCGAGTCAAAGGAAAAATAACGTTACGGGAAGGAATTACTCTTCTAACTGTAATTCGATCACAGGACTGCGGTGATTCACTCAGTGGAATATATCCTCTGTTATCGAGAAACAGAGCTCATTTTAGAATGGTGAAATTTGGCCTGAGGTAACAATAAACCGATCGCGTGTTGAGAACAATGACACTTAGCACACAGATTGAAAGCAGTACTGTTTTTATATTATTCGTGTTTAAGCTAACTGACAATTTATGTGCGGTACTTCTTAAGTTGGGTAGCTTTTCAGTGAAGGAAAACATTGTGAGGAAACCAGTCTTGACTAAACGGCACCTAGTTTTCCCTTTGGGTTGGAAGGTCAGATGGCAGTCGCTTCCGTTAAACTATTTAGGGTTAGGTATTTTGGGATTAGGTAGGTTACCAGGGGTTAGGTGCGGCTCCTTTAGGGTCAATTGGGGAAATGCTAGGAAACCGGTCGAGTAGTCCGTTTTGACAAAAAAACAATTGTTATATAGTTTTCAACTGATGAGCCTAAGACGAAGCTCACTGGTTCAGTAACATCCTATTCACTCATGTTTTGATTATTTTCCGGAAATATAGATGACGGGAGTGAATCCCATTCCTTAGCAGTTCGCATTAGGAAACAATAATGAAACCGTTTTGTGCGGTTAAATAGTATGTTGACAACATAATGATGCATTTGTTCCCCCTGTTATTTTTTACGCGCTCGTGGGCTTCATCCCACCCGTCACGCCTAACGAAACTAGACCTCAACCTACGCTTATAGTTGCTACGCTAGTAATCGTCAAGTTATATTTGAGGGTGAGCATTGAGGTGAGCTTAAAACGAGTTACAGAATAGCGGGGCTGCACGTTCGGCGAGAGAACGGGGATGGCTACAACCGGTTGAATGAAATTGCGTTACTGTTTTTATAGATCTCTATTCCACCAAGTTGGCGTAAGGTAAGAGATTGGATTCCGGGTGTGCAATGTAATGTCACAAAAATCAGACCCTAACGTTCCGGAGACATCTCGAATGTCGAAATTTTATTATTTAAAGAAATAATTAAATTAAATACTTTGTTTCATCATAGTACCAAAAACCGTAGAAAACTAGGGGCTAAATAAAAAAAACACAGGCGTGGAATAAAAGAGTCGGACTGGCCTCCCGCAGGGTAATTGCGTATATTTTTGAACGAGCGTTAGGACATGTCAGCAATAATTTTAACAGTTCATCCTAACACGTGTTCTACCATCAACGTCAACCATTCCTATGTACGTAGTTACATAAAACATAATCGTATTGAATTTAATTTAACAAGTCTACCATTCGGATCAAATACCAATTGATAAGACGAAGGAAAAAAGGCCGTTCTTGCATCTCGTACGTACTCTTTACATCCTGTATGTCTTATAATTTAATATAATTATTTCTAAACTCATCTACCTAGCTTTAGCTACCGGCGCTGCTCCGTCCGAGTACCTAGGACAGTCAGGTGTATTAATAGGCATACGTACATAAAAACGAACATAATTATCTATACACGCCTTTATGGCATTGACAATAGAGTCCTGTACATATTCTAGTACACAGGCGGAACTGGATAAGCTGGCAACATCATTGTTGCAACAATAACTATATAAACTTAAACTTTAAAACACTCGTTTGTCTAAAACAATCGATTCATCCGATAGACAGACGCACAGTTAAATAAACACATGCACATGTTTATTTAAATTAGATGCCAATTTCATCCCCATATCACTGCGTCACACTCAGACACAAGCTAGGCTAAGTCCTCAATATGGCGATGGCCATAATGCTACTGGTCATCTATGTGTAGCTTTATCCCCAAACGAGACAGAATACATAAATGCCATTAATTAAACGCAGCCAATCACTGGTGATCACAGATAATACTATGTGCAGAGATAGCGCGCAATCAATGGCTTTGGCGCGTGGCCAGTAACGCCATCTGTTGGCTTATCCTGGGTGATTGACAAGTGACATCCTGCGTGTTTTATGTGTATTGTAGATGGCTTTATCTGCAATCTGATGAAAATTGCACACGCTCAGTTGCCATTACTGTATTGATCTGAAGCCAAATTTTACACGTAGTAAACAAGGTGCCTGGTATAAATAACTAGCTATGCAATGAAAATAAGTATTTTTAGACGAACGATTAAGTGGTACCTTTTGCCCGGGAATCACATAATTCAGGGTCTCGTTTTCAGCATGGCTAGGACAAGACATCGCGTAAGCTACCTTGCACGCGAGACAGACTTGTGCTAGCCATGCTGACGTTAATGAGTAGTTTTCAGGGTTGCCTAGCCTAACGAGCAATTTTATAAGCATGAAGGTATGCTTTGACCATATTTACGTTTTCCTGTTCTGTAGGAACTAGGAAAAAAATACAATGCAAATTTTCCTTTGCAGTGTATTTTTACTCAGCGTGATAGAAAACGGTTGGAAGCCTTTGAAATGTGGTGCTCCTCAGCGTCAGAGAGAACTGTTGGAAGCCTTTGAAATGTGGTGCTCCTCAGCGTCATAGAGAACGGTTGGAAGCCTTTGATAAGTGGTGCTCCTCAGCGTCATAGAGAACGGTTGGAAGTCTTTGAAAAGTGGTGCTACTCAGCGTCAGAGACAACGGTTGGAAGCCTTTGAAATGTGGTGCTCCTCAGCGTCATAGAGAACGGTTGGAAGCCTTTGAAAAGTAGTGCTACTCAGCGTCAGAGAGAACGGTTGGAAGCCTTTGAAAAGTGGTGCTGATGGCGGATGGAGAGGCTTAGTTGGACGGATAAAAAGACGAACGTGGAAGTGCTGAAGGTGAAAGAAAAAAGGACTTTGTTAAAAACCATAGAGAACAGAAAAGGCTAGATGTTTGGACACTACTTATACGACACGATGAATACATGAAAACCATAATAGATAGCGGGAAAGAGGAATAGAGGGAGACCAAGAATATATGGTCCAAATGAATGAAAAGCTAAACAGTGTCATGTCAGAATGTCAAGGAGAAAGCTGAGAATAGAGAGGAGTAGAAACTAGTCCACCGACAAGAGCTCTTAAAATAATGATGAGTGTATTTTTTCTAAGTTTTATTTTAACAACACGAAAAGTTTTGTTTACGGAAAACTTAAAATACCTACTTGAAGCCATCGAACGAAAAAACCATAGAAGTTTAAGTAGCGCCGCAAAAAGGCTCCACAGAATAAGTGCCATTGCCATTATGCGGGGTTGGGGGCGGGGTGTCAAAACAATTCCAAGCAGCCGTTTAGTTCGAAAATGCGCATACCGGTTTTAAGGCACGTGTTTGGGTAGAAATCTGTAAAGAGCTCGGATTCTACGGCCTTTCGTACGCTGCTTGAAGCACAATGAATTAAACATTACATTCTTACCAATTCATACCACAAAACAGTATAAATAATATAACACAGTAACATCTAACAACTAGATCACGCGGCTAGTTTTTAATAAATAACTTCGCCAAAACTATCCACTTTCACACAATCTGTAATTTGGGCGTGTGCGGGCATCCAAGGCATGTTAGTAACATGTCGAAACTCGCCGCATATTGTTCCGCTGTTACGAAAATCTGCCGCCGACGGCCTACAACAACTCTCGATTACAGTGTTTACACTTGTGGGTATTAACTATTATTTCTGTATTTTATTTTGTTTTCTTAGTATATATACACAGATTTAGGTTCGCGTCTTTCCTGTGGACATTATCAAAGTTAAGGGCTACTGAAACCTAATTTTTGTTTGGACTCTTAATCCGCATAAACGGCGTCTCCTCTTCTATATTACTATTCGATAATAGTTATTTGTTATAAAATGGTGCAAAGTTGTATTTTACCCGCGAGTGGAATTGAAACACGAGCAAGCGAAAGGATGCTATAGCTGGACCACGAGCGAAGCGAGTGGTTCTAAAATAGAATCCTGAGCGTAGCGAGTGTTTCAACACACGAGAAGTAAAATACATTGGCACCCGTGTGTAACACAAAACTTTGGCCTCACTGTAGCGAGGAAAGTGCAGCATGCAAAACTAATTAATTAAAAATACAAATTTAAAAATTAAACAAAAAATATTTAAAAAGTTCAAAAATAATAATTAACAGTAATAATAAAGTTAAGTAATATCAAGTAGAATTTTGGTCAAGTGCGAGTCGGATTTTAGTTTTCCCATACATTTTGAGACCCAGCTCCTGATGATTTGATGAAGGCAACAAGCAATTATTTAAAAGTTCTTAAATATTTGTTTTATTCTGTTTTTTAGTATTTGTTGTTATAGCGGCAATTTTTTGTATTATGAGCGTTTTACGTTTTGTTATACTGTCAAAAGCTACTTGAACACGCTCCAAGGTCAAATTACTTTCCCCACTAGTGGATAAAATGCGTTTTTGCTCACTGGTTTTAAAGGATAAAAGGCGGCTTTCCGAGGCAGTGAGGGGAAACAACATTATTTATATGCACGTGAGCTCTTAATTATTGACCACAGGAGAGACGAATGTGTGTGTTTACCCGTACACAGTGTATAAAACAAAATAAGTCCATAAATAAGCTCTTGGCTGGAATTTATAAAATAATACTTAGTATTGTATACATTGCTGCAACTGCTGCAAGTGTGGTCTCTGATCGTCTGCTACCGTCTAAGGTGTATGAAAACCTGGTCAAATGAGCAGAAGATACAAATTGTTACAAGTTTTTAAGAGTTGTTTCATAACCAAAAACTTCACCTCGGAATTTTATATGTATTTAAGCAAAATATCTGTAAATGTAGGTAATTTATATTGAAGTGTATTTCTTAAATTAAGTGTTGAAGGACAAAGGGCCCCGCTGTTGTGCGCTGTGAGGGGGTAAATTCAGCTTGTTCGGCGCTGTTTATGATGGGATCGTGACTTGGCACCGACAGTGGCGAGCGGGCGGCGCACAAGCGGCAGCGGGAGCGGTCGCGGGCAGAGCATGGGCGGCAGCGAGAGCGGAAACAATTATCTGGAGTTTATTTGTTCTTACTTCTTACTTTTATTTAGTTTCACTGATTGTGTTTGTCTGCAATCGAAACTTGGAAGTCATATTTAACCCACTTACTTAAATCTCATCGATATTGCATAGTCTCGTGACAATGCAACATCATGATATAATGATGATTTCTTTCACTGAGCTGGTCTGATGATTGAGACGGATGGTGGTTATGGGAACTCCTCGATAACACGTGATAACTATAACCGTCGTGTTCAGGCTTTTAAGAATTATCTTGCCTCTGCTTCAAGAATACAGTGTGCAGTAAAAGCTTGAATCGAAAATAGGTTTTTTTAACAAACACCTCCTTTTTTGAATGTTTGCAAAAGCTATTGTTAACTAACTATTTTGTCTCAGTGATCCAAAGAGGACCTTGACCTCCGAAACTAGATCACGCCACTTATTATCCCGATCCTGCGCTACTTCCTGTCATTTTCAGCTTGAAGATGACGCAGATCCGCCTGCACGCTATCCCCCCAGCGATACCTGGGCTGTTATTCGCTACGCGCTTATGCGGCTCTCCCCGCCGATCACCCGTCACGAAATTTGACCTCTACCTACGCTTAGTTACAACGCATTGCGGTGTCAAGATATATTTGTGGGTGAGCGTTGAGCTGAGCTTTAAACAAGTTACAGAATAGGGGGGGGGCTGGGCCGCCCTATTCATAGGATTAGGCAGCCATTACTCATAATACATATTTTAATAAAAATAAGATACAAAGTTTGTTTTCCTATCGATACAAGTCCCTAGTGCTTATACGAGGATTCATAAAACAAATTCACTACAAAATGTACAGTAGTAGGGAAAGCTTCATGTAGCATTCTAGGGGACTAACCTAGCCTTTGTCGCAGCAATTAACTAAGCTAGGTACGGGTTTGAATGAGTCGAATCAGTTAAAGTAACTAGGTACAGTCGGTCACAGAAACTACGTAAACGATAATCACCTGTCCACTACTTTGTAGTCAACTGCGTAGTTAAAGTCGAGTGCAAGAATATGGATCGAATTAATGCTTACACCAAGATTTACTGAAACCTTAATACGTGAACATAAAGAGCCATGGAACATATTTTTGAATGTTGTTTGCACCTATATAGTGCTGCACCTACATACGGTCGCGTTCTTTAATTTAGGACCCTTTTCGCAAAATTATTCCCTGTGTTTCTATACTTTTTGACAGGATTAAAGTTCGTGACTGTACCTATAATGGCTGCAAATTATTGTTGCATATTGTTGCACTTGTTTAAACTTACTTTTGCTGTTAATTGTAAGAATCGTCCACGACGAAATTTTAAATACACTGGCGTGTGCTTACAAATGGAATTTGTATCGAAATTTTCCTTCTAATGGACGGGAATCTGCGCTTTGAGAACCACATACTTAATGTTGTGAGTAACTGCTTCTATCGCCTTAAAGTTCTATATAATATACGAGATTACCTTAGTGTCGATTTGCGTGTTGACCTATGTGAATCACTTGTATTATCTAGGTTAAACTATTGTGATGTCGTGTATGATGGGTGCATTACTGGTCGTTCCAAGAGGCTCATACAACGAGTGCAGAACGCATGTGCTCGTTTTTGTTTCAAAGTCCCTCCCCGATCCCACATCACTCCATACTTGAACGCCGCTAACTTGCTTAACATGCCTGCACGCCGGCGCCTGCACCTGGCCACTCTGCTGTTCGGGGTGGTAAAACAGGAAACCCCCACCTACCTTTTTCATAAACTGGTATGGTCCAAAAGTGCGCGCAGGTTTAAGGCAATGGCCATTATACCTATGCACCGAACCGCTGCGTTCAGAGGTAGTTTCAAGTTTGCGGCGTCTAAGTGCTGGAATGATATCCCTCCTCCTATCCAAAGGGCGCTTAGCAGATACACCTTTAAGCGTATGCTTAAAGGCTATTTGTTGACGCTCCAGAAATCAAAATCCTAATCCCCAGCACTGTGACAGCAATAAATATGCCAATTTCTTATCTAGTTTTTGTTTTTAATGTGTACTGTAAATATAAATATTTTATTGAAGCTGCATCTAGGTAGTGTGTACATGTATTATCTCACTTTTTACTTATGTTTATTTCTCTTTCGCCTGTCCCAATACTGTACGTAGTTTATTTATTACATTTGTATGACGTTTCCGTGAGTCACTGACGGTGCTGGCTGAAAATCAGCGCTGCAGGTGTCTGACACCTCAGCATAATGCTGAGCCAGTGTCCGGTTCACTGCCGCAGAGACACACTTGTTTCATGTTTTATCTGTTTTCTGTTTTTTGATTATTTTATTGTTTAACACGTGTGTCCTGTGTGTTTGTGAATAAATGTATCTTTCTTTCTTTCTTTCTTTCTAATTATGTAAAATGTATTAATTATTATTAAAAATAATAGAATACGTTACCTATATTATTATTCGAACGGAACCATTATTGACGTATTCTTACATATTATCGTCTTCTGTATCAAGTCTGACAAAGATGTTTTCCTTAACTGGAAAAAGGGCAATGTCTGCGTGCAATTGAACGGAAAATGCATAAAAACGTGGATTATACGGTATATTATAACTTAAACGCTCCATATGGTGTACCACTGCAGGTTTAAATAAAGATCGATAGATATTTTTGAGGTAGGTAATTGATGTGGTTTACAAAAACAATACAAAGTTGAGGTACAAGCTTTAATCGAAGCTTGAAAAAAGTTGACGTTTACGTACTTCGATTTTCGAAAACTAGGTCTTTACGAAGGTACACAAAAAGCTAAATAGAAAATTCCGCGCACAGATTTCGCCCCGCCTAATCCGAAAGTGGCCTTAGTGTGCCTATCGCCGTGAGTGTGTCAAATAAACATGTAAGGACTCGGCCACGCCACGACCTACAGAGGCGGCGGTAGCGGCAGCATCATACTCGTATAGGTGGGAGCAGAATGCTTGCTTCTGATTTGTACGTATGACCACAGAAAACTGTACGTATGACCACAGAAGATATATGGCTACAGGCAACTTCAAATACGTACTTGCACGTAGAACCGATGGCCGTTGGGGCGGAAAGGTTCTCGAGTGGCGACCACGTACCGGAAGGCGCAGCGTGGGTAGGCCCCCCACAAGGTGGACTGATGACCTCGTAAAAGTCGCGGGAGTCCGTTGGATGCGGGTGGCGCAGGACCGGTCATTGTGGCACTCTTTGGGGGAGGCCTATGTCCAGCAGTGGACGTCTTTCGGCTGATATGATGATGATGATGATGATGAACTTCAAATAAATCCGTACAAACGTCCGACGCGACGCACTTACCTACATTGTCGGTGCAGTAAGCTTATATGCAAGTCGATGTAGATGTAGTCGGCGATACAGTATGGGTCATGCTGCCTCGTGGTAAGCCATTACTGTCTAGCTGGTTTAGACCAGAGGGGCTATCGCGAAACGAAATCGAACTTCGTTCGTGTATTTCCCTCTCTGTCGCTTGAACTAGCAAGTGCGGCAGAGAGGGAGATACACGAACGAAGTTCGTTTTCATTTCGCGATAGGCCGTCAGCTGCCTAATTAGTTAGACAGAGATTCACATTCAGATGTACCTCTACGGCGATACAGTCCGCGTGCCATCCTTGCTTCTTATGGGGTTTCTAAACGGGCCACATTGTCCTGCAATTTTTGATCGGCAATAGCTCTTTTTTTTATTATATAGGAGGCAAACGAGCAGTCGAATCACCTGATGGTAAGCGATAATCGACGCCCATGGACACTTACAACACCAGAGGAGTTGTTGTCTTACGCTGACTTTGTACGCTAGAGCAAAATGCACATACTTGCCGGCCACACATTGCCGTAAAAATGTTGCCCGTTTTAGAAGACCCATCATAGAACTGATTTTAGAAGCAGCGCAGGTATAAAAAGGTTATAAGCGACGCTAGTTGAGATATAGCTTTAGGTAATATATGAACCGTGGTGGCACACCGGGAGGCGCAGTGTGGGTAGACCCCAAATTGGTCTGATTACCTGGTAAAGGTCGCGGGAGTCCGTTGAATTCGGGTGGCGCAGGAGCAGTCATCGTTGCGCTCTTTGGCCGGCGTACGTCGGGGGCTGTTATTCGCACGCGCTAAAGCGGCTCACCCCGCCGGTCGCTCGTCACGAAACTAGACCTCTACCTACGCTTGGTTACTACGCATCGCGGTGACAAGATATATTTGTGGATGAGCGTTGAGGTGAGCTTAAAACAAGTTACAGAATAGGGGGGCAGCAGTGGACGTCTTTCCGTTGACATGATAGGCACACCGCTGACGCTTCCGCGGCCGCTCGAAGACTTGGCCACGCTACCGCCTCAGTCCTCTCACCTTTCAGTCTCACCGCGCCATTAATCTTGTTTTCCTCATTATTTATTAGTTATCCTTTTCACTCGAAGCGAAGGTAACGGAGTGTTTTATACTGAAAGAAAGCTGACAGACGAAATGGTTTTTCAATTACGCCTTTGATATGTAGCATATTTAATGATGTACTCTGATTTATTTATTTAGTTACTAGCTTCTGCCTCCGACTCCGTTCGTATGGGACTCGTTTATGTCGCTACTCCACACAAAATTTCAACCCCCCCATTTACCCCCTTAGGGGTTGATTTCCGGAATAAAAACAATTCTATATCACTTCTCGGGACTCAAACTATATCTATACCAAATTTCATCTAAATCGGTTCAAGAAGAGGTAAGAGACAGATAGGGCAGGACAGGGGTCCTCGCGGGGTCTTTGGATCAAGAAACCATAGTTTATATTAAAAAAACAACAGACAGACAGACACACTTTTGCATTTATAATATTGGTATTGATTTAACTTTAAGCGTTCCACTGAAGGGCAAAGACCTCCTTCTTATTCTTAATAAATAACATAGGCTAAATAAATAACTATTTAAAAAATTGGAAACACTCCGACACAACAAACAGTTAAGGTTGGAGAAAACTTTCAATTAACCCTTTATGGGGCAGAATCTATATATTTCATCTTTCAAGGTCATATTTGTTTATTTTTTATGGTGCATAATTTTAAGCTCTCCACAATAGCAAGAGACTTTGAATTATGAAGTTGGAGCTTAAAATCCATGTTAGTAGTGTTCGACCATACGGACCACAAGAAACTGAAACCGCGCAATTTGCGCAAGCACCCAGGCGCGGCAATTTGCTTCAACTTTGCATAATTACGAGAACTGGGCCAACTTAACTTGAATTTAAAAACACTGTTTCAAATGGTAGGAAGCAATTGGGACTTAATATTTAATTTGCTCGGGTAGCTTTGTGTTTGTCGAAGTTGACGGTAAGAGGTCAATGCGAGCTCCTTACATACTACCCAAACACGTGCCTAAAACCCGGTATGCGCATGATCGAACTCAACAGCTGCCTGGCATCGTTTTGACACCCTGCCCCAAGCCCGCATAATGGCAATGGCACCCATTTTGTGGGGCCATTTTGCGTTTACCTAGTCTTCTATGGTTTTTTCGTTCGCTGCCTCGACCTGACTCGACGATCTGAGAGGTAGACAACAACATATCATCACACTTTTGGGTCATAAGTGCAGAGGATTAGGTTCACGTTTGTTATGTGGCCATATTAATCAAGCATTAACAAAACCCCTTTGTTTGGCTCGCCTGCGAATCCCTAGCCTAGCTTGAGTTTCCCTTATTATTCCAATAAAATCCATGTTGTCGTAAAAGCGTATTGTTTATTTTCTGACAAGGTAATGAGACATGTCATTTTCTTGGTTCTATTTGACGTTTAAACTAAATTATGAATAGAAAAGTAAAACTAGCTAATAAGGTTTCATATGAGGGACAACACGTTGTACACCCTTGTTTGTATGGAAGATGTCCAGTTAATGGCAACATTTGTTTGCCGTTTTTGATTTGGACAATTAATGCCAGGGGCGGAGGGGATCACTCCGTGATTTGGCCGATCCTAATCGCCGGCCGGCGATAAATTTGTGTGACGTAGGCAAGATACAACGTCGGTAATGACTTACCTTGTTTTATTCCACCACTAGTTTCTGCCCGCGACTCTGTCCGCGTGGAACGCGTTTATCTCGTAGCTCCAAATAAATTTTCCCCCTCCATTTAACCTCTTAGGGGATGATTTCCGGGATGAAAACTATTCTATGTCCTTCTCCGGTTACATGATAAAATCACTTGTAACGTAAAAGTCCTTATTAAAATTAATGATAGGACTGCAACGTTGTGCAATATAACATTTTACCTGCTGTTACACCCAGCATTAAAGATACATCAACCCTCAGTTACAAACCTAATGACAGCACAAATAATAACTAACTGAAAACTTCGTAGGGTCTCCATTACACGTTTCCCGTCCTAGGGAAGTAAATATTAAAGTAATGCCAGAGACAAATATAAGTAATATAACGGATACGTAACCAATGACCGGGAAGCTCGCTTTGAATATTTCATGTGCTGAAAAATCAATGTTTCCAAGACATGCTACGGCAATGCTTGGTCGATATGCTGGCAAAGCATACATTACTGTGTTATTTATAGTAATGATACATTTGGGTCAGTAACTTATATATTTATTCGTAATAGTTGCTTTTAATAATTATTGCCGTCTAAGTTTTAAGGCATGATAGTTTAGTTCAACTTGAAATTAGTTCTAAGTGATCAGTTCAGTTGCAGTGTAACCATAATGTTGTACTAATTATGTGTAACAAATGCTTCTTAGTGTGAGCTAGTTAGGAAGTAAGTGCATGTTTAGTGTCGATGTGTTCTTAGTATATACGTTTTCTTGTACACTTGTTTCTGTTTGTTCTCCAATAAATGATTAAACTTTTTCTCGTTCTTATTCGGTCCCGGCAAGCCAAGATAAACATTGACAGAGTTTCTTAGCAAAAATACTATAAATTGCACTTCTATCGTGCTAAAAAGATGCCTCACTTGCCTCTCATTTGCCAGCGTAACAAAAACACGTGTTTAGTGAATGGAAACCCTAAAACATAGTTTTAAAGAGTGACCCAGGAGATATAACCATGGCAAACGAGCAACAAAAAAGTTGATTGGCCCATTTGTACAAGACTATCTGTAAAGGGATGGCAAATAAGCATACGGTCTGGTGAGAAGGGTACAGCATAATGCCGCGATCTCTACAATACACAATATCCACACGACATGACGGAGAGGTAGGAAATATATTTACATGTATCCTATACTATTAAACGAGCAATATTTGTATATAAATAAATATATACCTATATATATTTGCAATCACGTTCTCGAAAACGGTCCTGACTATTTCGATGAAATTTGGAGTATACGCATTTACGGGGCGAGTTATCAAGCTAGGTTTATACATTATTGTCTGAGAAAATTTGTTTTCTCCGTATTTTAACCCGAGCAGGGCTAAAGTAGAATCTTGAGCGTAACGATCGAAGGGCTTCACATGTTTACGTCCAAGACGGAAATAACTTTGCTACCGGTTGATACAATACCTGGGTCAATCAACTTTTCGACCCACACTTTTGAGAGTATATCAGTTTATTTATTTATTTTAATTATTAACAGATATTATACATCGAAGTATAATTTCAAATAGCTTGAACATTCAAGCACGACATACGTAAATGGGCACGGTGTTTGTGGTATGTTTTTTTCTATATTCATAAAAAACTTAAACAAACCCCATAAAAGTGTCTATTGCGTTACCAGAGAGGATTACCTTAGTTACCGACAGTAAAACACAGTTTTAACTTACTTTCATATTTTTTTTACTTTGGCATGCATAATCAAACAGTTTGGTATATTCAGTCTTAATTTAAGTTACAAACATGAGAATATAATATCAATAATATGTATTTAGCGTTACCATCGAGATCCAAAATTAGCATTTTGTTTGTATAATTGTCTATTGAGAGTGACGAACGCTTCAAAAGCTTTGAAAAATGATAATCAACTTTTAACACAACTTAAACAAGAAAATTATAAGTGAAACTTCCAAAAACAATCGTAAAATAATAGTGATAACTATACAAAGAAAAGAGGACATAAAAGTAACACCGGAGACAATTAGGTAACACCTTAGACAAATTCTTCTCTATACGACGTAACACCGGAGACATTCTACTAACACCAAGACAGACGTCTCAGAAATTGAATAAAAAAAACAAAGGAATGTTAGAATATTAACTATTCGTTTATAAAATATGTTCAACTAATTATAAAAATGTAATTCTGAAACCAGATCAAACTTAACATTTTAATAAATCCGCAATCTACGACCACGATCCTCGATTGATTCTTATTACAACTATTATAAATTTATTAATCTCAACAAGTAATGAGCAGTCTTGCGCTATTCCTAACCTAATATATACCTATCAAGTTATTTTTCAAAAACATTTATAGGATTATCAAATTGGTAATAGATCCGACGTCCTTTTCTCAATATTGCAGGCATTGGCAAAATTGTAATAATATCGTCATAATCTACATAGTTAACATCGTGTTCATCCAATTTGAATACCTTCGCCTCTTTTTTACCCACTACTCGTAAGAACATAACCTGTACTTCTCCGTCTTCTTCGATATTGGTCAAGGCTTTGCATACGTATGAATATTTTTTCTTCTTCGAATTATCACTATAGACAATGACATGTAGAAAGTCACCGATTGACACCTGCATTGAAGTTTTATAGTTACTCGTGGACGGCTGCTGTTCATCGACTGTGTCAACAGGGACCTTGGAAGAGTCAAAATTCTCCTTATTGCCAGAGTGTATTTGCATGTCTTCGTCGCCTGTATCTGAAGAACTTTCATAAATTGTTCGATAAATACTGGTGCGGGAACGGGATAATGTATTGTGAATATCTTTCAATACACTAAGTGAACTAAGAGGCACATCATCATCTGATGATAAATCACGACTCGCAGGTTCAGCATTTTCTTCTAGTTGTGATCCTTGTGTAAGTGAATTGAGAGGTACATCATCATCTGATAATACGGCACGACTTGCAGGTTCAACATTTTCAGCTACCTGTTGTATTCCTTGTGCAGTGTGTTCAATGGTTCTTATGTAATATATCTGAGGGTCGTAGCAGTCGCAAAAACCTCTCGTGAGGGATCCGCAAAAACAGCTCAGTGATCGATATTTTAAGTGATTTCTGTTGTCCGTGAATATTTGATGGACTTTCATTGTTCCAACCAGTCGTGGTATAGTTTTAGGTAATTTGCTTTGATTATCTTTGATAGCATCTTCTTCAATTAAATATAGTTTTATTTTGCTTGCGTCCTTTAAGTGGTCCATGAAATGATTACTATTTGCAATATCTTTCCCATTTGCTACTATTCTGTCAGCGGTTCGCTTAAGGAATCCGCCTATTCCATCTGCTGGCCCCTTTCCGTGTCCCGCTTCAAAAAATGACCATGTCGTAGGCGTAAAGCCGTAATCAAAGATTTTTTGACATAGCAGGTAAAAATTCTGCTTTTGGCGATACTGAGTGGACGGGCCGTCGGAAAAGAAATGTACCGTGTCAATAGATTCATACTCATTCCTTATAGATTGCAAGATTGGATTCAAATGAGCCCATATTGCAGCAGGCTGATGACACATTGATGAAGAAATGGTACAAAAAGAGTGCGATTTATACTTCTTCTCAAAGTCGTGGGTGTAGAGCATGACAGTATGCATAGATACTTGCTTTCTAGAGCCCCCAAAGTGATGTGATTGCACTTCTTCGCTATATTTACAGTTATAGTTCTCACTGAAGTCTACAACTATGGCGCATTCATTGGGTTTCAAGTTGTGCAAGCATTCTCGGAAATTATGAAACTGGATTTTTATATTATAAACATGCTTTTTAAAATTGATCATGTCTTTTTCATATGTTTTCAGAAACTGTGAAATGTTGTCATTTATTTCTTCTTTTACATTTTTTATAGCCTTGAACTTTTTCCCATCTTTCTCGTATGCTTCTTCTTTCCTTATCCACTGGCTATATTTAATTGAACCCTTCACTTCTTCTTCGTTGTATTTCAGGTTTTTGTTTTTACACTCCTTGCAATCATTATACATACATTTTTTTGAGTTGTCATCACATACTGTGGTTTTGATGATTTCAGATAAATTATCGCTTTTAATTATTCCCTGTTTCTTCAGTGCCTGGGTTTTGTACGCGAAATTTATGTGTGTCTTGCACAAACAAGTTTCACGGCCATCAGCAGAAGGCCTAACAACAAAAAATGGGCGATTTTTTGTAAAATAATAGTAAGAACAGCCAACTCCTGGATTTTCTGTTTTGAATTGTTTGTGCAAGTTTTTCATAGTATCTAGCAGGAATCTTTTCTGAACTTTACTGCCGTTACGAGTTAAAGTTTCTTTTTTGCCCGCAGTTGGTCTTGAGATATCATCTCGAAGAAAAAACCTATGTACTTTCTTTTTTAGCAATATGAAGTTGTTGTTCGTTATTACTTTGGTAGTGTATTGCCGGTTTATTCCAAAGGCCTCCTTTAGTAACTCATTTCTCTTTCTACATTTTTCTATTCGATTGCCCTGAAGTATACTTTTTAAGAGTAGTTTCTGTTTCATATTTTGGGTTTTACGATATTTTTCTCTAATAGAACTTGTCAGGAGTCTATACTTTTTCTTAACTTCATTTTCGTCTTCACTCTCTGTAATATATTTTTTACTGCGGCTTAATCTTTTCCTGAATTTATCACACTGTTTCTTTAATGATTGTATTTTTTTTTCCAACTTTTTATTTTCTCGATACAATTTACTTCTATTACTTTTCAGCTTACGACGTCCACGTTCGCGTGCTAGATTTGAAGATGGTGATACACCAGGTATAGGGTATACTGGAGCTCGAATGTTCTGCATGTCGGGTGTCGGAGAACTTGGCAGTGTTTCAGCTATAACTGCGTGTAACATTTTTTTTCTTTGCCGGTATTCTCTTTGCCTTAGCTTCCAAATGGCTTTGGCATTTTTTCTTTCTTTAGGCGTCAAATCTTTAGCAAGCCGTTTGGTTTCATGATAGTGTTGACGGTGCTTTTTTTTGGCCTCTTCATATTTATCTTTATTTTTTTTCAACCGTTCTCTGTATCTCTTTTGTTTTTCAGCTGGCGTTAACGCCATTTTGAAAGTAATCTAGAAATCTGAAAAAAAAAATGCTTTTGGTAATAATAATCTGAATGTATAAATTAGTCAATTGAATTGAAAAGCTAAATACGCATAAGTAAGCACAAGCTTTTAATATATTTAAAACAAAAGCATCCAAAACGTAAGAATGTATGTAACTTTTAGTTTGCAGCTGTTACAAAGATAATTTAAACAATATTCAATGAAATTGTCTCTGGAGTTACCAACTATGTCTTTGGAGTTACCACAAAAGTAACTCAGTATACAGGTAACTCAGGTGACATTTGCCAGTATTTTGCAAATAAAATGAAGTCCACTTAGTATTAGTAATACTTCTATGCAATAATCAAAACTTTATTTCTATGTCCTTGAAAAATAACATGATTCGTAAAATGAATATCAGTACTTACCGATGAAATCGCGGTAACTCAGCCGACAGCGATTAAACACACGCACCACTACCGAGAGCTCGTCGCTGACTGGCGGCCTGCCGGCATCCTCAAAGGACTTCGCCGCCGCGCCGGCAGGGAGGCCGCCAATATTTTAGTAGGTAGTGTCCGAATTATGCACTTGTAGGTTTTTTACGTGCGCCTTTTAAAGGTAACTCAGTATACCAATGTAAACAAGAATTCCTTTGGACATAAGTTCTAGATTTTTTCCGGAACTCTATTATCAACTGATCATTTTCATAATTCGAAGTATTAAAGTTCGTATTTTACTGTATCGATGATAAATAAATTAAGCACAGTTTGTACAGCTTTTTTTTTAATTTATCGGCATAGTAAGTTGTCCTCGCGCGTTTTGGACGGCAATATTATGTATGGAAGAAAAAAATGTCAATGGAGTCACCACAAAATCTAGATATATTTGAGGATAATTTCGAACGTAAACATGTAAGTTACGATGCTTTATAGTGTGGAATTACTATAGTGTGTCGTTTAATGTCAAGTTAAGTAGATTGATGAAGTTTTAGTCAGAAATAATTGTGGACACCAAAGTGTGGGTGGAAAAGTTGATTGACCCACCTAATACTGCTTTCCACACCTTCTATGTGGAAAATTAAAATCTATTATTTGAGGTCAACAATTACTCTTACGTGTACTATCAAAACAATCAAAAAGCGTTAAATAAAGTCAAAATCAAAGTCAAATTATTTAATGCACGAAAACCTGTCAATCTCACTTAGCATAAAGGAATCTCACTTAGCATAAAGTCAGTACAAGGCAACGAGTGGCGGCGCTGATGTTAAGGGGGCCTAACTCAAAAACTAGAGTAGTGTTTTTTGATATTATTCCTACTTCCTTTAAACGCCATTATTTTCGTACAAAAGTGACACCCACACGATAACTATATATATATATCCTACTATTAATATTATAAATGCGAAGCCGACCCTTTAAGAATTTATACACTCCTTTTTTTAAGAACCCCACACCGTAGTTCCTCGGGAACCGGAGCTTTAGTTATTGCTATATTGGAGCTAAGTATACATCAATATTAGGGGACAATCTTACACAAATCGACCTTGTCCCATAATAAGCTTAGTAAGGCTTGTGTTACAATATTAACAATACATGAATCTTATATCTTATCTTAAAGAGTTTGAATACGAACCTTAGTTAAAGCATAAGTTGAGACAGCTCTTGTCATATCTTTAGGCGTTTTTGGCGTCGAAGGGATTAAAAGGTTACCTACCTCCGTTTCTTTGTTATCGCTAGACGGCTTTTGACTCTGAGAATACATTTCTTTTAAAAATTAGACATTTTTGGAACGACTTATCCAGATTTCTAAAAAGAAAGCCAAATTGAAACGGATTTACTTACCAGAGCTTATTTCTGATGTTGAGTGTGTTTTCAAATGAAATGAAATATGATTTATTTGTGTTAAGTGCGGTTATATAAAGCTCAGATGCAAACACACAACATTTCTTTCAAGTCAAGCATGGAGAAGCACGGTCTTCAATCTTCATTGTACCCTATCAAAGCTGGAGTACCCCAAGGCTCCGTCCTCGGACCCGTGTTGTACAACATCTACACAGTAGATTTACCGACCAAACACGACGTCACCGTCGCTACTCATGCTGACGACATAGCCTACCTGGCAGCAGACAGCGATCCCATTGCGGCAAGTGCCAAACTATAACGAGTGCTGGACTCTACCTCAGCCTGGCTTCGAAAGTGGCGGATTCAAGCTAGTGCCCAAAAGTCAACTCACATTACCTTTACCCTGAGAAAAGACCACTGTCCCCCGGTATACTTGGCAAACAACATCCTACCCCAAACGAACTGCGTAAAATACCTCGGATTCCACTTAGACAGACGCATGACCTGGAAAAATCACATAAAGGCAAAAAGAGACCAAGTGAACTACAAATTCAGAAAATTTTACTGGCTGATCAAGAAACTCAGTGCTCTCACTGGATAATAAGCTTTTAATATACTCAGCTATTCTGAAACCCATCTGGTCATACGGCATCGCAATATGGGGAGTAGCCAGTAAGAGTAAGTAATATAGCCTGCCTACAAAGGGTACAAAACAACATTCTTAGATGCATCACCAATGCTCCATGGTTCGCGAGGAACGATGAAATTCAAGAGCATGTAAAAATGCCAGCAGTAGCATCCGAAGTCGCCCGCTATAAGGAACAACACATAGCTCGCCTTACCCATCACTCCAATCCATTGGCCTCTGGGTTGCTCAATAATGTCAATGTGGTTAAGAGACTTAAACGTAACCATATTCTCTAACTAGTGAACGAGGCATTGGCCTCTAAATCTACGACACGCCATCTTTCATTCCACTAATCTGATCAGTCTGGAGACTGATTACAGATTAAAAAAAAAAGCTCACATGAGATGTCAAGATGTAAAGTTGTCCAACACACTTAGCTTGTTTCACCATGCAAAAATTACGGCGTCACAAACTTATAACATTCAATTTAAACCTAAAATACATTAGATATCAATTAATTAATCTCAACACGTCAAATTATTTCATTCAATTATATTAATTACATTCAAAAAATTCATTCATTGTATAAAAACATTTTTCTTTCAACCATATAAATAATTATTTTCTAAATTTAGTTAATGTCGGCAATTGTCTTATTATTAATGGTATGTGATTAAATGTCTTTATACACATTGCATGACAGTTATTTCTCCGGAGCGCACTTTTAGACTGTGGAGCTATTAATTTTGCTGGATCCCTTATTTGAGAATAACCTGAGCTTTAAATAGGTAAAGGACAATCTTACACAAATCGACTTAGACCCAAACTAAGCAAAGCTGTGAGCGACGTCCGCTCTCGGCGGCGTCGGCTGGGCGAGTGCGCGAGCTACCGGCCGCGGCAATGCTCGCCCCTCACAGTCACCTAAGAGTGACCTAGTTCCGAGACACAAGTCGGCGACGGACGAGCTCCGCCCCTATGTGCTCGGACAGTGCGTCGACCACGCTCCGTGACACAAGTCGGCGACGGACGAGCTCCGCCCCTATGTGTACGGACTGAGCGTACTACCACTCGGGGCCCGAATGGTGTGTCTGGGCTTTGCCCGTGTCCTTAGACACTTTGGGGTGAACGCTGTTACTAAATAAAAGAGGGAATAACGAAATTAGACTTTTATTAACTTTCCCTATCACTGCCCTAAGTGACTTGATACAAGTCCCTAATTCCCTAATACTTTGTAGTTTTCTTCTTCTTCTTGTTGTGACTTCCAGGAGACTCCGATTGACACTGAATTGCTCCGGGCCGTGCCTGCTATTTATACCTGCTAGCGGGCAAGCGAGACGTGCTGAGTGAGACAATAAAAGTTACGCCCACTTTGACTTGACTAATTTACATTACAAGATGTTATTTGGATGTTATACATATTAATGGGCGGAAGTCTAAGCTGATTTACAAAGTTCTAATATGGCTTGAGATCTTATAGGTACAGTAGGGTTCGTAAGTATTTTCTTATTTGAATAATCGTACATGGAAGTCGGGCAAACCGTAATTCGGTCCCTTTTGTAATTCTTATTTAACATTTGCGCTGAACCTACTGAGTTTACTTATTTGTAAGTTTAAACATTTAGTAGAACTTTTAATTAGCTTTCTAACAATATATAAACCTTTCTAATACGATGAGCCGTTATAAAGATATGAACGTAAACATGTTGATTGCGAAGTAAAAATGCGCCGTACTAAATTCCAACTCAGGCTCAGTGGCCGCGGCTCTCGTTACGGTCATGTTGGCGCGATATACCCCTCCCCTCCAGGCGGCCAGTCTGCGCTGCGCTCGCGCATAGGCAACATCTCCTCTCTCTTTCTAATACAATTTGTGTGTTTACAATATCAAATGAGAGGGTGTTTTATTACTATGGGGATTTTAACTACGGGGTTCTTTATTATTTTAAACAATCTAAGTCTTTATAAATAATCACACATTTCTCTTACGAATAATCTTCGTATGACGCGATGCGTAGCTCTGCCGTCGCGTGTTGATCCTGTCGTCCATAAAAGCGTACACGCTTAGTATGTATATCGTCATCTAGGCCCATTACTTGTATGGCTATATAAATACTTAAATACATAGAAAACAATCCTGTTACCAAAAACACTAATCGAAATTCATGCCTTTTTAACCGACTTCAAGGCGGAGGTTCTCAATTCGTCGGAATCTTTTTATGTACGCAAAAACCATAGAATGTGAGCTCCTTAATAATTTCAACCCAAACACCTGCCTGAAATTCGGTATGCGCATGTTCGAACTAAACGGCTGCCTGGCATCGTTTTGACACCCCGCCCCCATCCCCGCATAATGGCAGTGGCACCCATTCTGTGGGGCTATTCTGCGCCGCTACTTAGTCTTCTACGGTTTCTTTGTTCGCTGATTTTCACTGATTACTCGAAGACGCCTGCCTGCCTGGATCGATTTGGAAAATTATTTTTTTATTTGAAAGGGTATCCTTCCTAGGTGGTCGCATGGTCATCAGGTCAGGATCTGATGATGGGATCCTGGAGGAATCAAGGAAACTTTACATTTTATAGGCACACTTGAAGCGTATTGTGTATTGATTAAAACAAAAGGAAATTAAATGAAGTTTATTGACAAAAACATGTTACATACAGATACGAGTCGTTGGGTCCTGAGCTAGGATTCCCTTGTTACAGGTACCCAGTAAATTAACCAGTTTGATAATCGAAACATGCATTCGTACAGAGTAAAAGTCTACTTTTATATATATATTCATAATAATCTTTTGTTATTAAGTCGGTTAAAACTTTGTTTTTAAAATAAATTATACAGCAAAATTTCCTCTCACTCGTGAATATGAGAGCGCAACTGGAGTAATACATCCCGTTACATAGGACTACAGCAACAATAGGATGGTTAAGATTATTTAATATGCCCGACTTTTTATAAAACTGCCATTGGAATTGGAATCTTCTGACTTGCACGGTAAACTCGCTTTTTGGATGGACTATTTGATGCAATTCAGCCAACTCAAATAATCTAAAGTATTCCACTACTTGCTCTGTAGGAACGTAGTGTTGTGCTCGGCTATCACAGAACGGCATGCGAGCTGTTTCGCGGCGACATAGGCTATCCGTCTCTTTCTGAGCGTTCTTATTAGAAACTGACGGATAGTCTATCTCGCCGCGATACAAGTCACGGGCCGTCCTGATAGCTAAGCAGGAACACAACACTTCGTTCCTGAGATTGAGCGACCTGCATTTGTCACTAGCTATCAACGCAACGAATTTTCACATTAATAAATGCCTGGCAAGGTGTGTGTTACTTCTCTGGAGTTGCCAGCGTCCATAGACCATGGTGTCTTTAGCATTAGAGAGATGAGAGTTCGAATAGCATCCTTAGGGCGTTTGCCGAGAGGTGGGACTCGCCTATGAAACAAGGGTGGATCGGTATGCACTCAAGCTTTGTTGATTTTGACTGGTGAAATATTATTTTATTTACATAATTTTATTATTTATTTTATTTATTTTTTCATTTAAAATTTTAATTTAATTTATTTAAAATAGATTTTTACTGTATTTGATGTGACTTTTAATTCAATTATCTAAGGACTACTTAATGTAATTTATGTTGTTTTAAGTTTTAATTTTTAATTCTGAGAATTTGGATTCGTTGACATTTAGCAATTAATAATATTTCACCTGTTGACATTAACGATTTTATAATTTATTTCTAATATCAAATTTTAATTTTAATTGTATGATTTTATTTTATGTTTAATGATGCGCCGGTCCTGTTCTCTTTCCCTTCATTAATAATTTGAATGTACCCACTACTAACACTAATTAATTTAAGTTTGACTTACTAACAACTATATGGGCCACGGCCTGAAATAAACGTTAATTTAATTTAATTTAATTAGGCAGACTGTAAGCTTGGTTGCCACCGTCGTGGTATTAAATATGTGAAGCAAATATAAATCTATCGCACTCGAAATAATCCTAATGGCTATATCGATTGACAGGGCAGTTAACTAATCGTAGTAGGTACTCGAGTCATTTTGACAAACACACTTATCGCATTAAACAAATTGACCGACGATTTAGATCCACGATTATACAGGGTAAACAACACAGCTTAGAAAACTGCAGCTTCTTGTTGCTGATATAAACGCTTTGGGTTGATGTTAAACGCGCCGACGTGAAAACTGAAAAAAGACATTAAAACATGGATTTGTTTGTCGCGCGGGAATATAAAATAAATTATTCTTTTAGTGAAGTTTATGTCCTGGTTATTTGGTTTTTAACGTAAGTTACTAATACTTACTGCCCGTCAGCGTTGCGTTTTGCTATGGTGATATGCTGAATAGGAAAACTTTAGTATAATCTGGGCTCGTAACCTACAATATTTTTATTTCTGTAACGTTCACTTTTATTTACCGAATTAAAAGAGCTGTTACTAGGTCAACATCCAAGTAGGTGTTAGTTTATTTTAGAGCTTTCACAACTTTTCGACGTTCAACGTTTATTATTTGACAGTAAAAACTCTGTCATACGCACATTTTGTAGCGCGTGTATACCTTATCATGTCAGCTTATCATGAAAGTGACGTAACAGGCATTTGCCATTAGATAATATCAGTTATTCAAAGTTTGCCGTCATATTTCCTGACTTGTTTTATTTCAAGTGCTCATAAGGTTTTGTGTGCGAGGGAAAGTTGGAAATCAGATTCGCTTTTGCAAGCGATTTCATCTATTTGGAAGTCAATAAATAGCACTTCCAATTTACTGCATTATAAAATAATAAATATTAGGGGACAATCTTACACAGATTGAACTAGCCCTCCATAAGGCTAGTGAGACAATATATTTAATAAATATAAACACTTAAGTACATAGAAAGCGTCCAAGACTCAGAAACAAATATTCAAGCTCATCAATCAAATATTTACCCCTGCCGGGATTCGAACCTAGGACCTTCGGCTTCGTAGGCAGCGTCACTAGTAGACTAACCTGGAGCCGTAGACAAGGTTACAATCGACAAGCGCTAACGCCAATAGAAACTAATAAAATGTAGCCTACTTACCTATTTATATGATGTCGACATGTGTATTAAATTCATATTACTGATAATATTTGCACGCTTGCTTGCAAGCAAAATACACAGAAATTATGCAATTATAACATCCTGCCACTGTATTTTTGCAAAAAAAACTATTCTTTATTTTAATCTAAATTATAAACTATCTTTGTGCAAATTTTCATCCAACTCGGTTCAGCCGTTTAAGCGTAATTGCGTAACAAACATCTAAAGATCCAAAGTTTCATATTCATAGTATTAGTAGGATTAGATCCGGGAAAAGCAAAAGGGTAGTTACTTTTGATCCCGAACGATTCCAAGAGGGAGAAAAGTCTCTAAACGCTAAACTATTTCTTTTAGCCACTTCATCCCAAATTCATCACCAAGAGTGGTGAAACAGGGTTTAACTTTATATATAACGTGTTCTACGTAAAAAAATATCATGCAAAAGCTTCGAGTAGGTAATAGTAATCGTGTGAACCTCACAAGTTATTTTATGTGAATGTTTTCCACATAAGTCGTGCACCGATCGATTGGCACGCCACTCGATATTTACGGACCCCGCGACATGCGAGCCTTATGTTTATTCCCTGGCCGAGTTCTGTACTCGATTTAACTTGGCTCGCTAAATCTGAATCGACGTATCGACAACGGTACACAGTTTGCGTGTGACCCAATATTCTACATTATGTTGTTTATTCGCTTTCAAATCTGAATTTAGGAAAATATGTAATAGCCTAGTTTTTGTATGGGTAACAGGCTGGTTTATCGAATCAAATCAAATATATTTATTTGCAAAAATACAGTGGCAGGATGTTCTAATTGCATAATTTCTGTGTATTTTGCTTGCAAGCAAGCGTGCAAATATTATCAGTAATATGAGTTTAATACACATGTCAACATCAAATAAATAGGTAAAAATAATCATCAAAAATAAAATTATAAACAAATAAATACAGGAATTTAACATAATCATAAAACATTGTCATTCAATAAATGCTAATTTTTAAATTCTAAATTTTGCTTTATGCTATAATTTTCTTTATTATACTCGTTGCTCAAAGAAATGATGATTATTGTAAACGTTGTATCAACAAACACCTTTACAGTGTGTCAAGGCGAAAAAATATTTGTTTCTGCTAGTATGTAAATGGCTACTACGAATTACGATCATTTTTTAGTATTGTTAAGGGGCTCCACGCGCTTTTCGGCTAGTTTTGACGAGTTTTGAATTGATATTCCTCCGTCAAAACTATACATATATTTATGGAACAAACACCTATCGGTTTTTTAGTTCTTTATCTACATTTGCACGAGAGTTTTTTTGAAAATAATTAATATTTATTTTTTTATGAATTATTCAAACATGGTCCAAAAAAGCTCTGTTTTCGATATTATTATGTTGTTCATGCACTGTTATATATGAAATCTACATATAACTGTTCCTTATTGACGTCTCTAACAACCCACGGGAGATTTTTATTTTAAACTCATTTTCACAAAAGTTACGTCCATAAAACTGGTTTTTTGGGCTGAAATTGCCAGTTTGGTGCCATATATCCCGAAAACTGTGAGGTTTGAAGTAAATATGGGATACTATTTCGGTAAACCTCGTTGTTATTAATACGATAAACCATAAAAAACACAAATAAACCGACAGTTATAGATCGAAGGTCATTGGGAGCTAGGAGCCCCTTAAGCTAGCAATGGATCACGACATGTCGTCGACTTATCGCTTGCCGTGTCAGTCAACTACATAGTTGTGCTAAAGACTTCAAAATGTTCACATTGATTGCTTATCGCATTTATAAAATACTAGCTTCTGCCCGTGACTTCGTGCGCATGATGCTCGTTTTTATCGTACCTCCATATTAAACTTTCATCCCCCATTTCACGGGAATGATTTTTGGAATTAAATTTTCACATGTCCTTCCCCAAGATACAAACTAACACCATACTAAATCTCATCTTAATCAATTATGTGGTTTCAGCGTGAACAATTAAAAGATAAACAAATTTAATTTTGCTTTTGTAAGTAATATTAGTATGGATTACGTTTGGTTTTCAATTTACACCCCTTTTTATTTATTTAGTCGTTTTTAGTAAGCTCTACGCATCCAAAGCGCTTCGGCTACCATCAACAAACTTTTTATACCAATTTACATAAACTTCTAAATCCCCATACAGTTTCCCAAACACGCACTCCTTTCCCATAAAAGGTCTTATACAACACATATTTTATACGAAGGTAAGTGTTTTCTTAGGAAGAAAAGAGCATTAGGAGCCGACGGAATCCTTTCGCAAAGAATACAAGTTTGGCGAAGTTCGTGCAAGTTCGGGGTTTAGGTCGATACGGCATCACGGGTTCGAAGAATATTTATTAGAGGTTTTGTGACAGACAAGTTATGTACTCGAGGTTTTGTGACAGAGCAGCATTCGATCAACGCTGCTTCAACGCAAATCAGAAAATAGTATGCAAAATGGGCATGAAAATTTCGACAAAAGTGTGCGTATGTCCCATAAAGGTCGTGGAGACCATTTGTGCCATGTGCTGCTACTCTGTACAAAACTTTGTGTACTTTGTGATAATAAAAAATAAACTTAAATTGTGTTTTCTTTCTAATTCAAATCTTGCGTGACACCCTATACTTTGTTTCCTTGTTCAGACAATATAAAATCTCATAATAGTCCAGTGAATGTCCTTAAGGCATGAATCAAACTGACGCGGCCTGCGGTGGCGTTCAATAGTTTGACAGCTAATATCAAATTCACAGCGGCCAAGCCGCGCCAGTCTGAGAGGCTTAAGCCAATAGTTGCAAAACAGGGGTCATTGGGTAGTAACGTGGAACTGTCACTTGTTTCAGAAGGCGTAGCGCAGTGATGCGAGAGTACGGCTACCTCTGACGTCACAGCCATGGCGAACCGCGCATGCGTGCTCGTGGCGATCCTGTGCGCCTCGCTGGTGAGTAATTATACTACTTATATATGATCATTAACGTACTGTCCGTAAAAAGACACGGCATGACCTTCGTCGGTGGCTCGTGAGTTTTCTGGCTAGACGGTCGGCTGACCACGCTACACTCCTCGCGGTCGCTAGCTAGCTAGCTCAACGACTACAGGCGTCCGAATGTCAAACGGAATTGCTGGAAAACACTGTCTACACGGTCCGTCCGGACCAAGGTCGCTCTGTCGGAGGGGCTTGTTGGCGACCGTGTAGCAGGCGCTTTGGAGTGGAGCGACGGGGGTGGTGTCCCAGGGCGCCGAGGTACGGCGCGACGCTACGAGGTCTATAGGGCGCCGTGAAATATAAAAGTGTGCCTTATAAGGTGAGACTTGCCCGGAGCATCTAGATGGTAACGGCCGGCTCTGGGGACTGGGATGGGTGATCGAAGAAGAGGGTTATACTCAGCAGTGGGCGATTACAGGCTGATAATGACGATAATGAAAAGTGTATCTAGGACAGATAGTCCAGGGTAGCTTCGACTTTGAGTCTTTTCAAAATTCAAGCTAAACAACTGCAGCCTTAATAACGCCACTACATGGTCTGTGGGTATGTTTTGTGTTCTGGTGGTGAGCAAGATCGCCAGAGCTCCCGAGGATGTGCTGTCAGGGTCGGCAACGCGCTTGTGATTTTTATGGAGTCATAAGTGTACCATAAACTACGGTGTCTCCTTACCACAGGCTGGCTCTATGGTTGCATGAAGTAAAAAAAAAGTAAATGCAAAAATGTCTAGGTAACACGGGGAAGGGACGATCTGTAACGATAATTGTATAACTTAAGAATAAACGTTATATTATAAGGCTTTATCAAGTTTTGAGTTAATTTAGTCTAGCCTATGTTACTTGTCATTCATACGTAGTTAGTAATTATATTAATTAGCTAGTTCTTTCACAAAAGACCTAAGTCAGTTGTAGAAGTTTCACAATGAAATTATTCCGAATTAAATATAAAACTCATCACATAATATTCGAGAAACATACAGCCGACGAATTTACGAGTACACTATATAATTCGTTAAATGAATTAACATAACATAACACCGTTTGACTGATTTCAACTTGTGAATAACGAATTTGAGATAATTGGAACGGGATTTGGTTAGCGCGGTAATTCTCGTTAGTACAACAAGGTAATTATCACGAGTTTTTGGTAATGTGTAGCGTAGGGGTGCTTTTGTGGAAATATTTAAATATCTGCCCCCTTCTTCATAAAATTTACATACACAGAAAGGTAAAATTTTACGCACCTAAACAGGCAACCCAGAGGAGCTTGACCACACCAATAACGGCTGTCCAGCCAGAACCAGCATTGACCAGCGTTGAACGAAAGAAATGATGAAATAAATAAACAAATGAAATAAATTAGGTACTTACATAAAATAAATAAACAAATATTTTATAAATTAATAAATTTAACTTTAATAGGTAAATGAAATAAATAATAATAGATGAAACAAATGAAATAATGAATTTAATTCTGCAAGTAGATCGTAATGGCACTTTTAAAAGTCAAAATTGTACCAGCGTTTCTGAAAAAGAAGACTGTTAAGAAGAAACCACGAAACAAAACTTAACAGTCAGTTTTTTTTGCCAAAAAAATGCTTATTACAATGATAGTACTCAACCTGCCTAAAATAAGCAAAACTGAATATGAATACAAAGAAAAATAAACATAATGCGCTGTTCTACAAGAAAACATGTCCAAAACTGAGTAGTAGCTAACTTAGATAATACAAGGCAGAGATTTAAAAAGAAATGCGTTCGCGGTCCAGACTTGTAGATCGATCTTAGTTCGAATTTAACCCATATCGCTTCGACATAAAGTGTCATACACTAAATAGTACAACATAGTACATTAGGACGTCAACCTTAATTAGAAAGAAAAGAAACCAACTTATTATAGGGACCAATATTATCACGTCTTTTCTTCGTTTTGAGGTATACAATAAAGAGTATTTGTATTTATATTTGTCTTCGCTAATCATCGTGCAAAGCTCACAATATTTCCGCTTCAACCCCAAATTAACCCCAACCTGACACCAACCAATCCAACCCTAAACTGACGCTCAGCCAGCCATTTACCCGTTAAAAGGTTAACTCGCCATTATCAGATCCGGGGTTATGGCAGTTAGTGCCAACATAACAATTACGGTAAGTGAAATGTGGTAATAGTGGGAACAATCGCGACGTTGCCAGCTGGTGCAAGATTCTGGGAATAGGTATACTTTACACAGTGGATATAATAATAAAAAATATAATAATTATTATTAGGGGACAACTACCTAGCTGCACCAATTAAACTACTAAAATTATTATTTTTGATTTTATATACTCACGCCACTCGCACAACAGATTAGCAAAAACTTTGAGCCATCATTTACTTACTTTGTGGTGTAAAACCACAAAAGTTTAAATTCAAAGTTCTGAGGCTCTAGTATAAGTTTTACCAAAACTTTACGATCACGTTTGCGTTTTACCCTCAATTTGTATGGGATTTGACAGCTAAACGCAAACGCGGTCGTAACGTTTTGTTTGGGTAAAACTTATACTAGAGCCTCAGATGTCTTCATCGCATCCGCACTTATTGCATCGAGACATAACAAACGGTTTAACGATGCTATTTTAATTTATTTACTAATTTTACTTTACGATCGCGTTTGCGTTTTACCCTCAATTTGTATGGGATTTGACAGCTAAACGCAAACGCGGTCGTAACGTTTTGTTTCGGTAAAACTTATACTAGAGCCTCAGATGTCTTCATCGCATCCGCACTTATTGCATCGAGACATAACAAGCGGTTTAACGATGCTATTTTAATTTATTTACTAATTTTACTTTACGATCGCGTTTGCGTTTTACCCTCAATTTGTATGGAATTTGACAGCTAAACGCAAACGCGGTCGTAACGTTTTGTTTCGGTAAAACTTATACTAGAGCCTCAGATGTCTTCATCGCATCCGCACTTATTGCATCGAGACATAACAAACGGTTTAACGATGCTATTTTAATTTATTTACTAATTTTACTTTACGATCGCGTTTGCGTTTTACCCTCAATTTGTATGGAATTTGACAGCTAAACGCAAACGCGGTCGTAACGTTTTGTTTCGGTAAAACTTATACTAGAGCCTCAGATGTCTTCATCGCATCCGCACTTATTGCATCGAGACATAACAAACGGTTTAACGATGCTATTTTAATTTATTTACTAATTTTACTTTACGATCGCGTTTGCGTTTTACCCTCAATTTGTATGGGATTTGACAGCTAAACGCAAACGCGGTCGTAACGTTTTGTTTCGGTAAAACTTATACTAGAGCCTCAGATGTCTTCATCGCATCCGCACTTATTGCATCGAGACATAACAAACGGTTTAAAGATGCTATTTTAATTTATTTACTAATTTTACTTTACGATCGCGTTTGCGTTTTACCCTCAATTTGTATGGGATTTGACAGCTAAACGCAAACGCGGTCGTAACGTTTTGTTTCGGTAAAACTTATACTAGAGCCTCAGATGTCTTCATCGCATCCGCACTTATTGCATCGAGACATAACAAGCGGTTTAACGATGCTATTTTAATTTATTTACTAATTTTACTTTACGATCGCGTTTGCGTTTTACCCTCAATTTGTATGGGATTTGACAGCTAAACGCAAACGCGGTCGTAACGTTTTGTTTCGGTAAAGCTTATACTAGAGCCTCAGATGTCTTCATCGCATCCGCACTTATTGCATCGAGACATAACAAACGGTTTAACGATGCTATTTTAATTTATTTACTAATTTTACTTTACGATCGCGTTTGCGTTTTACCCTCAATTTGTATGGGATTTGACAGCTAAACGCAAACGCGGTCGTAACGTTTTGTTTCGGTAAAACTTATACTAGAGCCTCAGATGTCTTCATCGCATCCGCACTTATTGCATCGAGACATAACAAGCGGTTTAACGATGCTATTTTAATTTATTTACTAATTTTACTTTACGATCGCGTTTGCGTTTTACCCTCAATTTGTATGGGATTTGACAGCTAAACGCAAACGCGGTCGTAACGTTTTGTTTCGGTAAAACTTATACTAGAGCCTCAGATGTCTTCATCGCATCCGCACTTATTGCATCGAGACAAAAGAAACGGTTTAACGATGCTATTTTAATTTATTTACTATTTTTTTTGTATAAGTTTCTCGATAATAATAAAATTATTCGCTCGCAAGTGCAATCACTTTTCGACAATAAAGAATCGTGCTGTGGCACAGGAGATGCTTGAAATGGCGGGCCATCTCTGGATGCAAATCTCTGTCTATGTAGGTACATGTTGTTATCACGAAGAAATGCTTATTCTATTGTTCCATCAAAACCCTAGGATCTCCTGATGATACCTCGTAGTCTAAACACGACATTTCATCCCGTTCCTTACGCACCTCCAGACATCTTTTATCTGCATTCCGAAAATTCGGAAAGCCTTAGCCTTATAACTCAACTAACTGGAACCCATCGCATGCATCAATTAAAATACGCGACGCTGAGTTGTGAACGTCACTAATGGCCAATTTAGGAACACTTCGCCGCAATACTAATGCTTCCAATTGTTACTAATGCGCCATCCGTAACTAAGTAGTTTAGTAAAGTTGACGTGTATGGATGGAATACTGATGGAATGTCGATGTTTTGGTGTCGATTGTGTGTTGCCCTTTCCGGGGACTTGGGAACATTCATGGAAACTTTAGAAGCAGACGCTTATTTGAACTTATATGTATTACAGTCGACTTCTCCCATATCTATACAACACGGTTATCACAGGACTATCCGTCCCTTTCTAAGCGTTCTAATTAGAAAGAGACGGAAAGTCTATCTCGCCGCGAGACCGGTCTCGCTGACCATCTTTATTGTTACTGACATATACGCATGTGTAGTTATTTTAGAAAGGTCGTATGTATAGAAACTTAACTGCATGGTCAAAGGTTATTTGGAAGAGATCCCTTACTTTGGGATAAGTTAGCCTCTGTACCGATTTAACCTATTTGTCTGTATTCTTACCTGTGTCTTGTGTACAATACAGTTTTTAGATACATACATAAACTTTTGGTTAAATAAAGATTCCATGTTCTTTTTGTGTGCAAGAAAAAGAAAGTTAGGTACATAAATGTACTTCATTTCAGAATTAAACCAATGAACTATAACCCAGCAGAAAGCGAACTGTCAAAAGCAGTTTATATCCAAGCGAATTTATAAATATTTTCTCAATAGTCTTATCCATTTTCTTAGTCAACCTCAAGATTGAACCTGTCACCACCAATCGTAAATTTAATAATGATTTTGCTTTATATCTAAAATTAGCTTATAAAATGCGAACGACTGATGAATTTACTGTATATCTTCACAAAATAAACGTTCAATATTCATAGATTTAATCAATTCCCAGGTGTGTTTATAAAGTAATTTGTTTAACATAAAGCCATTCGATTTATACATTCGGTTTGACAAATTGACAGTCTGTCAGGTGGGCCGTCGTGGCTGAGTGGGACTTGGCGTTGACAGATTAATGTGTTGATGTGACGACATTATTGTCTTGAGTTATATTAAGCGAGTTGCATTTTCATCCTCATGGTTGCAGTGTTTATTGGGCGAGTTTTGGCGGCATTCCGTTTCAATTGTAAAAATAAGATGAATGGGTTGGTAGCGGAACTTGATTTTATTGATTGAATAAGCGTTTAAATTAATTTACGTTAGGAACACCCACGTGCAGTTATAATCATTAAAAATATTCCATTAAAACGAAATGGTAACATGGTCGATTTTTGTCCGCCATGGTTTGAACAACAGAGAAATGTCACTTTGACTTTTGCGCAAAACGATTGAGATTTACAACAAGGTTACGAAAATCTGAGAACGTAACATCTGTGCCCATCAGTGAGACGTATATAGGTTGACGAAGACGATGATGACGATGATAAGAATATAGGCGGCTTGCACTTGCATCGCTTGAAATAATTGAAGAAGTTGCCAAAGTTCTAGTATTTTTGAAGTGAAAACTTTTTGGGATGGAGAAAAAGTTAAACTCGCGTCACGTAACCGTCGGATTCGTAAGACGTAAGACGTATGGATGGAAGTTGATTTTTAGGATGGGGAAAAAATGTTAAACTCGCGTCAGGTCACGTGACCGTCAGATTCGTAAAACTTAAGACGTATGTATGGAAGTGGATTTTTCTGAGAGATAAACTTTTTAATGTTAAATAATTGTAATAGTTCTGAAGTGTTACATTTTTTATGTAATATAAATTGTCATGTTTGTGTACGACAACGTTTTCGTCGAAAACACAATAAATAAATATTGTATTTTACCACATAAATGGTAGTACTTTTATTCTGATAATTATAGCAATTCCTGCAAAATTGTTCCCTAACCATTCCAAAATATCAAAAATGAACAACGTTAATACTCAAGTTTTCACTTCTGCCGGCACTCCCGGAGTGCAACCCGGTCTTTATTTTTTTCTAGTCACTTTCTGTTTTTTTTTATAAGACGGTATAGGTTGTTCTGCAGGTCACAGACCCACTAGTATTCATTACGTCACTCACGTGTTAGGATGAGGTGACGCAACGTTGCCAAACTTCATTAAACGTGCTATTTGACACGTGGATCGATGAAATCTCGTGTCACAAGAAACGGAACCGAGACTAAGCTTCTAAAGAGCACGCAAAATTTATACCTAATCTGGTAGGGTTGGCGCAGGCGGACAAAACGAAACAAAAACGATAATGATTAGTTCTTTAATATTTATTGATTACAAAATACTTACTCTAAAGATTTTATTTTTTCGCATAACTATCGTTAGTACCTATTTTTGCTATTACCATAATAATACACGATTTACAAGATAGACACATACCTATTCAATTTGTGCACTTTACTACTTACAAAAAAACAACCAAAATCGATACCTAACACGGTCAATACCGTTTTGCACCACCTAGTTTTATAAAAAATCTCATTAAAGATATATAAAATTAGACATAGATACGTATGTTGGTATTTAATATTTTACTTTTACACACAGTACAGTAAACCATATTTACCACTCAATATAACCACTCAAAAGTCTCAAAACGTCATGACGAAATCGACCGCGATGCGCGACTCATACAGTCGAGTTCTCCAATATCTATACAGACAAACTTTCAATAATATCCACATGTATCTTATGTCAGTAACAATAAAGTCTCTGTATAAATATTTTTGAAAGGTTGTCTGTGTAGATATAGGAGAACTCGACTGTACACCCTGCGCTTGAGCACCTGGTGAGCCAGTAGAAACCGGTTTCGCTGCGAACGCGACGAAGACGAGGTGCTCACCCACACACGCGCGCCGCGCTTGTAGTAGCGTATCTATCGCAGCGCGCTTGTATGAAGCTTAGTCTCTATTCCGTTTCTTTACTCATGTGACACGAGGTTGCCAGACATCGCAAGTGAACTCGCGTGGTTTCATTCTCATGGGTTAGCACAACTCGCTGTCAGGTCGCGCTCAACTCAGCGACACTAGAGGGGTGATCACGTAAAGTTTCAATCGTAAGTACGTTAGGAAAACACAACTGTAATATTTCCACACTAAAAGTTACATTTCGATCTACCTGAAGTACGTACAATGCGTTACGTGATCAACCTGCTGTATCACGGTGTACCCTTGTTTTAAAACTTTTCATGATCGACATACTGTTTTACAGAATTTTCATTTCGTTGAAAACGTGTTTTTAAGACACAGACCTTTTCAGGATTGTTATAATGGGTAATATAATTAGCTTTACGTCACACCTGGCCATAATGCGAGTTTTACTGCACGCTGCGCGTACGGTAAAACTCGCATTGTGGCCAGGTGAAGACGTAAAATGGTGTACTCACCACGGGCGGTAATTCGTAATTTATGGCATATTTATGGCCCTCACCTTCGGTTCGGGCCACAAACACCTGCGATCTGGGCCTTTCACGAATTCACCGCCCTTGGTACGTAATGTACTATTAAGCTGTTTCTAAAAAGTTAACCGTTACTGAGTAAAAATAAAATTTCCTCAATACAAAAAATATCCAAAGTTGGGTCTTTATTTTAATTTTTTTACCCAGCCTACTCAAACAATACATTATTTTACGACACATTCGAGTTAATACTATAGTATTTTATCTCATCTAAAATCTAATTTAGTGAAATATAAATAAATAAATAAAACATCAGTAAGATAAGTACCTATTTATCGTTTTTTTTCCAAAAAAGCCACTCCCGAAGAGTGTTGCATCACTTTTTCTCGTGCGCGGAATAAGCGTATCTCTGTCAAGGGGGCGTGGTCGATTCGAATCAAGGCACCCCCTTAATGTTAGCCACAGTAGTTCGAAACCTACTGACTGACTACCTGACCTGCCTCCCGGTCTGGTGCCCTCGACCTTTCCCTAGATCACAAGTCGCTCGAAAGCTACGTCTCCTCGACGACATATGTGCCCGAAAAACGTAAGGATGCAAGACTGCTTGATGCTGAGTTCCTTCAGTGTTGACTCATTGGTAAGAAATTCAGTTCAAGCTACTCCAAGCATCTTACTAGACTACACAATACAGAGAACAGAATACAATAGAATTTAAAATTTGCCTTGCTTGGACAATAGCAAAGCTTTTAACTGCTCTAATGGCTCCACAGTCGAACACTTCTCTTTTAACATCCCGCTTCTGACTTCGGCGAAGCAGAATGTTTCATTGAATAAGATATTGATTTATTATACAAACCTTAGCTGTGGTGCGGTGGTCGCAGAGTGGATTGGACAGCTGACTCACACGTACGTCGTGGTAAGCGCTAAAAGGTTTAAATGCCTGCGGGCGTGGTTAAGACATCCATCACTCTCGCACTCGCATATTTATTAGAACATGACGTCTTATCCACAACGATAAGTGATAAAATGCAAACCATGCTACACCCGCGGCTTGCAATAATAATTGTTATGAAAAGATCACAGACCGCGAAATAAAGACCAAGACCTTTTTGCTTTGTTTGAGGATATGATATACGAAAACATCTGACACGCTAAGGGTGAGTATCCACCGAAGATGCGCTTAGCTGTATTTTCATATATTTGACTACTCGCATGCTTGACAGCTAGGCGTCACTTGTATAGACACACGGCTTAGTACCTGGTGGATAACTATTATAAATGCGTAAGTAGCACTGCCTTAATATTACCTTTTCATAAAAAATGGGATGGAGTTGGATTGAAACCCTGGGAATGACAAAGTATGTATGTATGTATGTATGTATAAGCACTTTATAATGAGCAATTGAGAGGAAGGTAGGTAAACCGAGATAGGCAAACTTATACCGGGTACAAAAACACAGAGAAAATTAAAACAAAACCTAATAAGTATTCATTCTAGACAAATAAAAATATGCCAATACATATATAAATATACAATATCAAATATAATACACACTATCATAAGTAATATATATCGCAAATATACAATAAATAAATAAATACTATATTCAACCAATTCACAAGTCATTGAAAAGCCACAACTTCTTCAAATTCATCTTAAGTGACGCAACAGACCGCGACTGTCTCAGCGACAAAGGCAACTCATTCCACAACTTAACAGCGCTCGCGCTAAAAGATCTGGAGTATGTTCACGTCTTTTTAGACGGTACAGCAAGAGGAAGGTTAGCACGCGACCGCAAGCGGTGGCCACTGCCGTCTGCCATATAGTTAAACCGCTCAGAAAGATAAGAAGGGGAAGTAGGGCTGAACAGTGTGTTGAAAAGTAATGACAGGATATGCACGTCCCTGCGCCGGCGAATCGGTAACCATCGAAGCTTAGAACGGAATAGTACGGACGAACGGAGTAGTATAGTTTTTATCTTCCAAATGATCCCTAGAAGGGGTAAAAAGGTAAAACAGGAGTTTTTATGGGATGCTGTACCACAGGGGGTAGACTTCCGTAGCATATTTGCTACTAGGTTTTTTTACAAGCGTATTATTAATCCCATAAGGCATTTAAAGAGTAAGTACTTATAGGTACGTGGACAGTCATGGGTTAGTTAACGCCAATATTTATATAAAACGTATAGTTTGGTTTAGTTTAGATGAAAAAAAGTACTTAAAACCAACCATTACCCACATATATTATTTGATTGGTATTTTCAAGTAGGGTAGTTAAACAATTAAGCGTAAACAATATAACAAACAGTAGCTACACGAGTGCTTGTGCCACACTTCGGTTAGTTTTCGTCTCTTTGTTGTATTTTCCTTTCATATTTAGCAAGAGGTTGTAAAATCCTACCATAAGTACCTATACAAAACAAACTACTAACACCACTGAGAGTGATTCAGCTGTCTCATATAGTCTGCGCCTCCGCGTCGAGTGCAAATATTTGATCGCGACTTTGATTTTTATTGGCTATTTTTAAGCCCGCTTTGAATGCGACTCGAACATTTGCGCAGCGTACAAACGGAACGGAAAAAATGTAAGCGAGAAAAGGAAAAAAGGAAAAGCGAGGCTTCTGAAGTGAAGCACGGGTTTTAAGTGCTGAAATTGGTTGGGTTTCATGTATATTTACTGCGTGATTTCAGGGTCATGATCCGGAATAACCAAAGGTGAATAAGATAGGTAGGTATAGTCAACAGCAAAAGTAGATGATCATTTTAGTATCTTGTCACTTTCACTACTTTGACGCATCCCAACTGTCGCAGTATTGTTACTTTAAGTGCGACAAAGTACTGAAATGATCATCTATATTTGCTGTTGACTGTGCACTGAGCAACCATTCATTCATTTCAACAAAATAATACTTTTTTCCCGGAATACCCCTCAGGAGGTGAAATTGGGGGCGACAGTTTGTATGTAGGTACAATATAAACGAGTTTCACGCGGACGAAGTCGCGGGCAAATGCGAGAAGGTTCTATAATTAGGAAAATACGGCCGATGATAATGACAGCATGTCGCTTCGCTAATGGGTCCCATTGGGCATTTGTCCAATGTGAAGCGAGTAATAAAAAAATCGGCCAAGTGTCGGGCCACGCGCAGGGTAGGGTTCCATAGTTGCCGGTCTGTCTTAGTTACATGGGCACATGGACACGCGCGCGCCAACTAAACGGTGCGGTTGCGTCGGCCGCATTTGTACGAAAGTTAGCCTTTCTAAGTACATTTTAAGTTGGTCGACTATTACTCGGTAACTAGTTATGTCTACTTAGCCCTGATAGTTTTTTTTTATTCATTATATGTAGGTACTACTGCCACGAATTTTTTCACATCCCCAGTAGTAGCCATTAAGCCGGAAGGGGTGACACATGACTTGAACAAAAATTAGGGCTTTAAAGCCCAATATCTCGCAAACGCATATACCTTACTAAGTTGAAAAATGGTTTTAAAAAACCATAATGTTTTTGAACAAGCTATCCACCAATACCCCACACAATAGTTTTAACGAGAAAAAAAATCACCACTTTACATACACAATAAAAAAACAGGATTTTATTCCACTGTTTTGTAGGTGAGAGTGGTTTATATATCCATGCCGAATTACAGTTTTCTAGTTGTTAGCTAAGTTAGTGAGCTAAGCCGAAGACGGACAGACGGACGGACGGACATGGTGAAACTATAAGGGTTCCTTGTTGACCACGGAACCCTAAAACTCGTATCAACATACAGAAAAGCGAATTCGTTTAATCCTCTATTTACATACAGGGGAACGGAAAATGTTACGATTGAGCTGTGTTCAATGGTCTCTGATTGAAAGTAAATAGATTTTAATTACACGTGTTTCGATGGAATTGACTTGGGAACTTTTGCACACTGGTTGAAAGGTAATATAAAAGAGTTAATGACTTTCGTAGCACGGCGATCTAGAGTAACAGGAAGTTTTCTCTAATAATAAAACCACATATATTATACAAAATATTACACAGAGATTATTACATTCACTGCAAAGCACGCAACGCTCGTAGCTGATACAGGAGTTTTCCCCACACGTAGCGGACCGCGACTACGGCGTAGGCGCTCGCTAGGCGGTTCCCTGGAAGTAAAAGTGACACCAGTGACAATCATAATAATGTTGCAATACGGACTCAACCAAGATTCAAACGAGGTTTATAATTACTATATACCTCCGTCATAGAGGAAGAAGGGCATAGCTTTCATTTTAATATCACGAAAGTAGCTAGCAAGCGTATGATCTGTTTGATGGAAATCAGAATACAGTAGCCTATGGGCGCTTGTACCTCAGACTATGCCTAAGGCGACTTCCGCATTTGTCGGTTCGGGCTCGGCGCTGCATCAGTAAGCTGTCAGAGTAGAGTCGACTGTCTTTCAAGTGTCTACAAATTATTTACTGAGCGCGTGACATTTAAATGAGTGCTTTCAGACTGGCGCGAGATGGGTGGAAGCGGAGCGGTAGAAATGCGCTAATCAAATAAAACCAGCGTAAGTTACGGCCCGGCCACGACATTCAGCGGCAGGGGCAGCGGTTTGTCTAATAAATTGCGTGTGATCCCAACTAACCACAGTGCGTTGCGCGTCTCGACCGCGCAATGAACAGATAAAACGCTTTGCAACGCGCAATCTTATGGCCGGGCTGTAAGCCCTCTATAGAGTACAAAATACTTAACCCATTATCATCATCATATCAGCCGTCATCAGTCCAATGCTGGACATAGGCCTCCCTCAAAGAGTGCCACAATGACCGATGCCAAAATACTCCAAAGCCCGTCCAAATATGGAAGCTGCCTTCCCCTCGAAAACAGTAAAGTACCTGCCTTTCGTCGTGTCACATACTGTATTATGTATGTCGCCGACTGTCAGTTACAATTACAATGTTTGGAGCACTCCCGATATCTGCTAACATGGATGTTTTTCCCCCGGCTCGCGCTCTAGAGAGCAAAGTTTTAATTAGCATTTTTTACATCAAGGCAGAGTTTGTTACGTAAATAAACGGAACCGGATGCGACAGCGCTGTGTGTGATTTTATTGTTTGCAGTTGGGTTAAGCCTGGAGAGTTTTAAAGGGTTATTACTAAGCTTTTTCTACTTTCGTGTTAGCGGGCGAACTCATCTAGGAGCGTCCATTAGGGGAATGATGGCGTGAACTTTCCGTAGAAACGTTGTTTGGACTACATCACTGAATTACAAAAAAAAAATGTTATAATCGTTTTATTTAGTCAATCAAACCACTTAATTCAGGCAAAATAATAAAATAGATTTAAAGTAGTCATGAATAATACTAATAAATATTAAGAGCCAATCTTACACGAATTGAACTTTCCCGTTAGTATAAGTTTAGTAAAGCTTGTGTTGTTCGCACTAGACGAAGATATATTTAAATACATAGAAATCATGCAAGGCTCACAGAAACTAATATTCATGTTCATCACACACATATTTCCCTTGACCGGGATTCGAACCCAGGACCTCTAGCTTCGTAGGCAGCGTCACTACCCACTAGACGAAACAGGTCGACAACTATGTTTTAGCATTTTTAAATTCGCACATGAAATGAATAACGCTATAATAAACTATTTTTTTTCGTGCTTATTTTATGAATGTTAATCGCTTTGCGGCGATGAAGTTATGTGATTGAATAAACAAAAGGATAATGACATAAGATCATGTTATTATTACCTACGTATAACAATTGCCGTACTGAAAGATCGTATAAGTAGGTCTCTAAATAAAACAGTGAGTAATTAAAGAATATGTTTCTCCGTTCAAACGTTGACTATAAATACTATAATGTCTGTAAAAATGCTGTCGGGTTTTTTAAAAATCTTTCGACTTCGCTTGTTTGAAGTATTCAATAAAGTCTATTTGTAAGTATTGTAATGTATTGTCTTTAAAAATGTATAGCTACATGTAAGCAAAACGAATTGAGTCATCCTACTAAAATGTAAGAATATTTTAAAAATGTCTTATAAATATCGATAAGGTTGAAACATTAGGTAAGACTAGGTAGTCACGAACCGTCCAGTCAAGGCTAATCCGATTTCAGCTCTACTTGTACGTGACATTTTACTCTAAAACTGCCCCCTATTCTATAACTTGTTTAAAGCTCACCTCAACGCTCACCCACAAATATATCTTGACATCGCGCTGCGTAGTAACTAAGTGTAGGTAGAGGTCTAGTTTCGTGACGGGCGACCGGCGGGGTGAGCCGCATTAGCGCGTAGCGAATAACAGCCTGGACTGGACAGAACTTGGTTGTGAAGGTTCTTAGATTAAATGTCAAATGTTATCTTAGGTACAACATCATTTGTCTGGTCTTATAGGGAATGAGGTGTAGGTAGTAAGTATATTATAAGTAATTGTAGTCTTTTGTAACCTAAAGGTCCCTGGTTTCGGCACCATTGGTGGATGATTAAAAACACTTTAAAACTTTTAATGAACGTTTAATTTGTTGAAATTCTTAATTTAACGCAGAGCTGTACCGTTCGGTAAGAGAGTTGCAAAGAGAAATGGTGACCGAGTGACCGGAATGTAGTTTTACAATAATCATTCAAAATGACCTATTCGGTGTGTCACTCGTTTAGAAATAATTTACAAATGGTTTCGTTCAGAAACAGGTAGTACACTAAATATATTAGAAGTCGTATCTTATATATCTTAACCAACATTTTGAAAATAAGAATACTGAATATTATGACTTAGTAATCATTAATTTTAATTTTATATCTCATTTTAATTTAATTATATATTTGTCACTAGCTTCCGCCCGCGACTTCGGCCGCGTGGACCCGGGATAAAAACTATCCTATATTTTAATCCAGGCTATAAACTATCTTCGTGCGAAATTTCATTCAAATCGGTTCAGCCGTTTAAGCGTGATTGAGTAACAAACATCCAAACATCTAAACTTTCGCATTTATAATATTAGTAGGATTAGGTACCTATGCACATTTTATGTTTTTATTTTCCTGTTTCGTTTTTATTTTATTTTATTTTGTGTTCTTATCACATAGCATGACATTGATCTTTCTTTTATTAATATTAAATAATTCGTATTCTTAGTACCTATTGACATTTCATTTAATTTTTAGGACATTAAACAATGACATGCTCGTAGAATCTTTAAATCCCACTAAAAACATTAAATGTAAAGTGATTGCCAAGACTCATATAGCTTTTAGCGTGAAAAAGATATCAGAGACGATCTGCGAGTGTTTTCTCTCTCTAAGAAGCAATAACGGTTGTAGCTTCGTGATTCTTTGAGATACTTGAATGGGATTTTCGTCAATAGGCATATTTTTTTGCCTTCTTCGTTTGGAAAAATTATAAATTTTGAATCTACACCCGTATTGTAAACCTGAATCGACTAATTGGCTGGCAAAATAAAGCTTTATCAAAAAAAAGTCCTAGACCCTGTATTTATTAGCTCATATCCGAAGACGTCTCGTACCTACATTGGCTATGTGCATAAAAATACCTAAAAATCCTTCTGCAAGATATCGTTTAAAAGAGACAAGATACATTTTCTAAACCATTCCATTTCAACTGAAACACACCTTATATCTACCATAATTTTCATTACAATCTTACCAAATGTCATTCCCGCCACCACATTCGGCCCGCAATAACAATTTAACGAATAACAACATAATGTTCACAGTGGATTGCTCGCTGTCAATCTAATATTTATGTGGGTTGGTATTTACGACGCGCAACGGATATTGCTATGTCCAGGGAATCGCGGCGTATCTCATCATATTACTGGCTAGCTGTAAACGGGTTTAGGGAGCAGTTTATTCGAGACTGAATCATTTTTGCTTTTTAAATGGAATGGTTTTCTTTATTGACGCTCGTGTGTTTGGAATAACGTAATGTTTTGTGGGAATATTTTGTTGCTGATTTATGAAGGTTTCGTGAGGAAAGGAGATACTTATATGGCGACACATCGTGGAAACGTGATCTTGAAGTTGAGCTTTTTTGTTTGGGGATAATTTTATTCTATGTACTTAGACTAGATGGTTCGCAGTGGTGGCTCACTGTGTGTCTGACTGAACTACTAACTGTAGGACGCAACTGTGTTAGCATCATGACAATAGGGATGTAGACACCAAAGAAACTCCACACTAATATTACAAATGCGAAAGTGTGTCTGTCTGTCTGTCTGTCTACCTCTTCACGCTTAAACCGCTCAACCGATTTGGATGAAATTTGATATAGTTTGAGTCCTGGGGAAAGACATAGGATAATTTTCCCCCTCAAGGAGGTGAAGTGGGGGGTGAAAGTTTGTATGCAGCTACGATATAAACGAGTTCCACGCGGACGGAGTCGCGGGCAGAAGCTAGTTACCAATAATGATAAATTTTCTCGAAAAAGGATTAGGATATTGTTTTGGTTTTTTAAGTCTAAGGTAAAATGGTGCCAGGACAGGCAAGAGCAGATAAAATGCGATATACTGGCCTCAAACCGTGCAGCCAAGGACTTTAAGGCCTTCTGGAAGAACACAAAAAAGCAGAATGTTCGGTCGAGTGTCCCTGTGAGTGTGGGAGGGGTGAGCGACGCAAAGGATATTGCCAACCTTTTCAAGAGCCTATTCGCTGTGTGTCCGCTCCTTAATACGGCTTCGACTGCGGTGCACGATGCTGGGACTGTCATGGGCGGGAGTACTGCTAAGTTTATGGTCAAGGAAGTAAACCACATCATTAGAAACATGCAGAGGGAAAAATCGCCGGGACATGACGGGCTCAGCATCGAGCACCTTAAGTATGCGGGAGTACATTTGCCGCGTACGCTGGCAATGTTTTTTACATTGTGTTTAAGGCACGGCTACTTGCCCGAGCAGCTGACGAGAACAGTGGTTATACCACTCGTCAAAAATAAGACGGGGGACTTGTCCGACTCTGCAAATTATAGACCCATCTCTCTAGCGACTGTTATCGCGAAAGTGCTGGACGGCTTGATTAATGCACAACTTTGCAAGCATATTAAGTTAAATGACGCACAATTTGGCTTTAGGCAGGGGCTGTCAACTGAAAATGCAATTTTGTGCCTTAAGCAAGCCGTAAGGTATTATAAGGACAGAAACACACCCATTTACGGGTGTTTTCTGGACTTATCTAAAGCGTTTGACCTGGTTGTGTATGATATACTGTGGGACAAATTGGCAAAAACGGGTTTTCCGACGGAGTGTGTTGCCTTGTTAAAGTATTGGTACAACAGCCAGGTCAATCGCGTGAGATGGGCGGGTGAGGAATCGGATGAGTACAGGCTCCAGTGTGGGGTTAGACAGGGTGGGCTATCGTCGCCTATCCTGTTTAACCTGTATGTAAACGAGTTGATTGAGGGGCTCAGCAGCACGCGTGTAGGTTGTCATGTAGGAGGTGTAAGCTTCAACAATATAAGCTACGCAGACGATATGGTGCTGCTGGGGCCATCAGTCAACGCAATTAGACAGCTTCTGAAGAAGTGTGAAGGGTATGCTGAGCAGCATGGTCTCAGATATAACGCGGCTAAAAGTGAGCTTGTCGTGTTCAAGGCTCCAAAATATAATTTGAAGACGGTTCCTGAGATCAGGCTGTGTGGTATACCCTTAAAAATAGTAAATAAAGTGAAATATCTAGGTCATATGCTCACGGCAGACCTGAGTGATGACCTGGATATAGAAAGAGAAAGAAGAGCGATGGCGGTAAGGGGCAACATGCTTGCCCGCAGATTTGCACGTTGTAGTAACGAAGTCAAGCTGACGCTTTTCAGAGCTTACTGTCAGACGTTCTACACGTGCAGTCTGTGGGCAAGATTCACGCAGAGGGCCTATAACGCTGTACGCGTTCAATACAACAACATCCTTAGGGTGCTGTTGAGGCTGCCGAGGCACTGCAGTGCATCCGGAATGTTCGCGCAGGCGAATACTGATGACTTTTTTGCCATCAGGCGAAAAAGAATCGGATCGATGCTAAGGCGGGTGCGCGGCAGCAGCAATGGCCTCCTAAGGGTGTTGGCCGAGCGCCTAGACTGCCCGCTCACCAAATATTGGGTGGAGGTGGCTGTGGGCAGAGCCAAGTAGAGTTAATTGTTCGCTCTGCTTGGTACTGCGAATAGCCTGCCTCAACTATGTAGGTAAAATATAATAGTAATATAAGCCAGACTCTTAGTTTAGAATTCTAACATAGTATTTAAGCCTCTCTGTACACATTTTGAGTCTTCAACGTAGTATTATGTGGTCGTTGTTACTTTACGTTTTAGTGGTGCACTACAGTTCAAACCAGTTGTGTGTGCGGCTGTACTGTAGGACAAACATTGTGTAAGTGCGCGTGTAACTGCCGCTGTAACCATGGCTGTCGCGTCACTTACAAATCAAAACTGCATAGCTACAAGCACTCGTACATATTTGTGTACCGCCGCGCGCAAAATGAATTTAAGGTGACGCATCGCTAAACAATTAATAGAAAACAGAGCGTTCGTGCCCCGCAACCCGCTCACACCCCTCTACTTTTTACGCGACTTGCGAGCCTCAGCCGACCATGCGTTACACTGACAGACTGTCAGCGCATTGTCAGTGACAGTGCACTAGAACAGAGACGTCTTAGGAGTTGCCCTTACAAGTTTTTTTTTGCAAATTGTAGTAGGTAATGCAATAACGAGTATTTTATCTTATAGACCTATTTTACAATTTTATTGATTAATTATTTAAATTTTCCTTCTTTCACTGCCCGTCCCCTCGCATCATTCAGAGGAGGCATGTGTCCAGCAGTGGGGCGTTTTATTAACTTGCAATGTTTGTATGTATGTTCGTGTAAAATCTTGCAAGTGAATTTTGACCCACTTTTAGTGGTCAGATTGACGTGAAATTTGGCATAGGTACTTATGTGGGATGGGTGACAATACAAGTACAATCAACAAAAAGCACAGTCGGCAAAAAAAGCCATAGTTCATAGATTTCACCTGCCACCATATATGGTCTACCTGATCGGAAGTAGGTTGGGATCCATTAGACATAAGAAATATCAGGGCCGTAAATGTAGGCAGGTACTGCAGAGCAAAAAATAAATAATACAAACATACAGTTTTTACAGGTAAATTTTTATATTTATATTTTTAGTATTTATGTTTTACTTATTTACAGTTATCTATATTTTAGATTTTACTTCTTTACAGTTAAAAAAATATTATTTACACATAAATTATTGACAGACAACACAAGCATTTATAGCCGTTAATATTCGCAAAATGGCATAAAGTTGTCTACGTTAGCTACCTCACCAACACCGAAAACTTCAGGAAAAATAATATCAGAGGAAATAACAGTAGTAGCAGAATAGAAATAGCATATGTAAATTCGGATTGCAAGCCTACTTGATTTTCTGAAACGAATTTTTGTAGCTAATCCGCAATCGAACAAAGACTTATGCTGAGAAAGTTTTACAAGTTCCGTTGTAAAATTATTAAAATCAATTATTCGGTGCCCCAAATCTTGATTTTCGGTCTCAATCTGAAACAAGCGTTCATTTTACTGTATTAAGGGTCAACTTTGTATCCAAGGTTCAGCTGTGTACATTAAGTACAATACAATACAAATATTCGTTATTGAACACCACAGATGTGCGTGTGTGTGTATGTTAATACAATACTTACTGATACTTCAGATGCGCATTCTAAATATTCTAAAACTATGTCGAGAGACGCGCTATTTTTCTCGCATTCTTTTTCTGTCTGCAATTAAAAAAAAAACGTTTTTACATGTTTAAATCCATAAAATATTAACTTTATTTTTCAGCTCACGTTAAAATTAACAATAAACGAAATACTTACTGTAGTCGTAGACATGCTTTCTTCCGGAAGATTCTTATTATTCTTAATATCTGCAGCCCTAAAATAAATATTATTTATTAATAACTTTAAATTATTATTAATTATACCTTAACTACTACGTACTAAAATCCTTAAGGACTGAAATCTTACGTAATTAACACATTCTGTAACTGCATAAATTGGCGAATTGTCTCGTTTCTAAAAATACAAAAATGAAAATGAAAACATGTTAACTTCAATAATATTAAGTAGATCTTTAAAATGAATATGGATATGTATCCATATTCATTTTAAAGATATTTTATTCGATTTTATGGAAGGGTATGTACCCTTCCATAAAATCGAATAAAACTCGTGTGACAGTTGCAAACACACTAATTTAATTCCTTTTTAAATCTACCGTTATCCATGACATGGGTTGTCACTAAGATGCTAACATGGCAGCAGTGGTATCTAAATATGCATTTTGTTACATTTTCTACAAAATCGATAGACTGTTTCATTTCCACCCAAATCCGGAGACAGCTCCATGAATTTGTTGTCAAAACTTTGTTCTAACGATTGCTTCCTGAAATATATTTTATTATTTGTGTCTACTTATTGAAATGGGAATATTTTTGTAAGTATAGTCAATGGTTTTTTTGTACAAACACTGAATTGCATATCTGTCTGTGTGCAGCTCGACTAGCACAGGTCCGTCGCTGACAAAGCCGGCAGCCGTCTGAGGCCTGCGCTGAGGGGAGACTGATTGCATACAAAATACGAGCGTGCGCTAGCTTATATTAAAAGGTCGTATGCGACAAAACCGTTTTTTTTCGTTTCAATTACAAATTACAGTTAATTTAAAAAAATCGAGCTGGCATTTGAAGTATGGGTTAAAAACAATTTAATATGAAAATTTGGAATCATAAATTGATCTGGGTTGCCTGTAAAATGCAAATGCCTGTTTTACAAGAGGTATCTTTGATATTTTTTTCCATGCTATCAAATTTTACGAATCGTGTTTCGACAACTGACAAAATGAAGTCATTGAAATGAAGAATCAGGTTTTCAAATGTCGCTTTGATATGTTTTATAATTGCTGAGAAAAATCTAGATCCCTGCCACCAAAATGCCCAATTCGTCGTCTTAACTGTCTGTGCTTTTATAGCATCGCGTATGAGATTAATGTCAATTCTATCGTCGTCTAATACCCATTGTAGAAGCTTTGCTTAGTTCGGGACCAAGTCGATTTGTGTTAGATTGTCCTAATTTTTTTTATCTCCGTTATTTTAAGGTCTAAATAATGGTTAAAGTAGCAATAATTGGCCTAGTTGGTAGTGACCCTGCCCACAAATCACGTGGTGCCGTTTGTGTAATGAGCACGCGCATAATTGTTTCCGAATCATGGATTTATTTTATTTTATTTAATGTATTAATTCAAATAAAAAATATCGTTAAACAGAAAAGTGTCGTTAAACCCTATCAGGTTTGTATTTTGTATCGACACCGCATTCGTGGAGAGCTATTAACTTCAATATATAACAATAGCTATCTGTGTGTTTGAGGTATATATAACTTATCTATAATATGTTGTTGTCCTAGGGCAGCCCAGTTGCCTAGGGCCTTCATGAGCTCGCGCCACGCCTTCCTGTCCTAAGCGACGTCCCTGGCCGCTCTATAACTCGTAAATATAATACAATTATTAGGAAAGCATCGTGAGGAAACCGGTCTAATCCAACAAGGTCTGGTTTTCCTTCTGGGTTAGAAGGTGATGCCAGTCGCTTACGTAAAACTAGTGAATACGCCCAATCGTGGGATTAGGTGTCTAAGCGGACCCAATACTCTTTTATGGTACAGGCGGGAGAAAGGATAGGACGGTGATGATATATGAAATACATCGTTGTCTAGCCATACTTTTATTCATAGCATGGTGGACTGATGACCTGGTAAAGGTCGCGGGAGTCCGCTGGATGCGGGTGGCGAAGAGCCGGTCACTTTGGCACTCTTTGGGGGAGGCATATGTCCAGCAGTGGACGTCTTTCGGTTGATATGATAACGACTATGATAATACATATATACATATATTCACGCCTTTGTTCCCAAAAGGGGTAGACAGAGCCCATGAAACCTATCTTCTAGTGCCACTTATGGCATAAATCTGGGTATAAAGATTGACAAATTGCTGTGATATGTTGCTAGCCCAACGCCCAAAACACACTTTAACCCTGCTCCCTTAGGCGACTTTTACGACACCCACAGGTAGAAAGGGGGTGGTGAAATTCTAACCCAACATTACCGGGGAAGAGAGCTTATTATTGGGCTAATTCAATTTCTGTACAATTTCCCTTATTTTTCATTATTATTTTTTATTTTCATAAAACTATCCTTCACACATTATCACACAACCTAAATATCTAAAACACAATCCCAACACAAATAACCTAATTTACCAAATGGTTACATATCGCGCGCAGCCCTCCAGACTTAGGGCCGTCGATTTGGTGAAATTGGCCCGCGGGTCTCTATTGCGTGCCCCGTTTTACTGCCCGATGTTCATTGTATTTCACCCTTTGATGGACAGCCCTGCGTTAATGGTCATTACTTTGAAACTATTTCGCTGTTATTTTCGGCATTTACTTTAACTTCCACAGTTTGTGATGAGTTGTGGGTTTTAGGGGGGTCAACCAACTATTTCATGTTGCTCGTTGCTATGGTTACGTACCTGTAAACTGGTCGGGAGGAAACCAAAGCATTTTGCCAGGGTTCATGATTTATGTTTAAAAAATAAAATGTAAGTGATTTTGTATGCACGGGGTAATCTCCGGGACCTCTCAACCGATTACAGAAATTCTTGCAACAGTTTAAAGAATGGACCTTCAAAATAAAAGCTGTACTTTGTCCCGCGGTTCTACTTGGGTTCTCTGCAATACACGGGTGAAGCACGGTAGCTAGTATAAAAATATTTTGAAATAAGCAAATTTGTTTTTGACTTCTCGTGAATTCAAATTCCATTGTCTGTTCCGTCTCTACGGTAGCCAGGCATGCGGCTGTCAAGCGGCGGTCGTAGGTTCGAATCCCGGCTCGTACCAATGAGTTTTCGGAACTTATGTACGGATTGACACGGATAGGTAAGGATTGATTGACATAATCTTCTGGGGGAATGCAACATACAGAGAAATATTATTCAGAGCCCAAAAGAGATGCATTAGAGCCATCTGCGGATTAAAATCATCGGAAAGCTGCCAGGCTCACTTTAAATCATTACAACTATTAACTCTACCATCCCTCTACATTTATGAGTGCTGTATTTTTGTAAACCTCAACCCCGACCTGTTTCAAAGGAAAGAAGCAGTACAAGGAATCTGCCTTCGCCCAAGAAACCCCGGTGTGCATTTTGGAATGTGTCAAACTAGCCTAATGAAAAAAAGTATTCTAACAATGGGTCCAAAGCTATTTAATAAATTACCAGGTGATATAAAAAATAAGAACCCAAGTAAATTTAAATCTTTATTGTTTAAATTTCTTGTAGAAAAATGTTATTATAATGTTCAAGATTACCTTAGTATTAATTAAATCTTATTAGACATAACAATAATTATACTGTTACACTTGACATTTCGCAAATTTATTCAATGTTTTAACTGCTTGCTTACTATTTAATATCATTAGTATTTTAGGATTAAGTTTGTGACATTGTATTTGTAATTTATCGTACGCCGAAAGGTACATCATGGTTGTTCCCTTTCTAATACCTATCACCTGTACATAACCTACCTATGATGACGAAATAAATGATTATGATTATGATTATGATTATGATTATTTACCGTTAGCTTTTTGTGAAGAAAAACATCGTGAGGAAACTGGTCTAATAAGGTCTAGTTTTCCCTCTGGGTTTGAAGGTCAGATGTCATTTGCTTTCGTAAAACTAGTGCGTATGCCAAACATTGGGATTTCAAATCGGACCTCGGGCTCCTTAAGGGCACAGCCGGGAATTACGCTAGGAGGATGATGTCTTTTTCATCTCTTTCTTCCCCATATCTCTCTTTCACAGCTCATAGAAAACTTCGGCTTCAACAAAACAGATATAATACTTTAAAACTCCCTTTTGTTTGAAAACAATTTTTTCACAGATGCATAAACATGAAACTAAACTAAACTCTGACTATCCGAACTCCACGCAAACAATAGCCCAAACAGAATTCCTCTGAAAATATAAAATTAATCCGACTGCATTCACAACCTGTGCCGCCTCGACGCGCCAGAACTATTTTATACTAGCTTCCGCCCGCGACTTCGTCTGCGTGGACCCGGGATAAAAACTATCCTATATTTTAATCTAGGCTATAAACTATCTTCTTGCTAAATTTCATCCAAATCGGTTGAGTCATTTAAGCGTGATTGAGTAACGAACATATAAACATCCAAACATCCAAATTTCGCATTTACAATAATAATAATAATCATTTTATTTCGGATTGATTACATATTTGGTTAATTACAATAATAAGATATTCATTTTTAAAACACTTACATTAAACATTACCTAAATGCCAAACTGAAAGGCATGCCTGATGGCTGCAATATATCACATGCAATTTATTCCAGTGATACAGAAATGGGCCATCGTTCCTTTCTCCCACTGTCACCAAGAGGCTCTTGGGCTCAGGCCTATATGCTTCTGCCGAGATGCGACACCTTTTCGCAATATTTTTATATCTTGCTCTGTAGTAGTGTAGTGTTGTGTTCCTGGAGGTGAGCAAGGTCGCCAGAGCTCTTGTTGTTGTATTAAAAAAAACCGTGAACACCATCCGTGCGCCTCCGCGAACATTCCTGACGCGCTGCAATTCCAACAATTCAATTTCAGCAAATCCAACAGCATCCTGAAACCGCTGTTATACTGGACGCTTAGGGCGCTGTAAGCTTTTTGAGTATAATTGATCCATAGGTGTAAAACGACTGGCAATAGGCCTTAAACAGATGTTATAAGTTTATCGTGTCTGTCTGTGTATCTATCTATGGTATCGTAGCTCCCAAACGGATGAACCGATTTTCGTTTAGTTTTTTTTGGGTCATAGATAATTTTATCCCGAGTGTTCTTAGCCATATTTCATGAGAATCTGTTCAGGCTTTTTTGAGATATTGGACTTTGAAATGAAAATGTCGGGGGTTTTTCAACTTTTCTAAGTTGTAGTTATTACATTTTTAGTACGCATATTTACACACATACCTACATACTCTTTCGATTATTCTCACTAAGTGATGCCGTATGGCCCAGTAATTTTAACTCACACTAGTAAACGGTGGCAAACAAGCATACAGCTATGATTGAACGAGCGAGCGAAGCGAACGAAGTTCTCAGTTTCAGTTTGGGTCATATCTTCGTGCAAAATTTCATTCAAATCGGTTCAGCCGTTTAAGCGTGATTGAGTAACAAACATCCAAACATTTAAACTTTCGCATTTATAATATTAGTAGGATGTACGAATTTTCCCAAGCACGCTGCAACGACTTTTTGTTGCGTATGGACGCAGTCTACGCCAAGCTCAATTTCTATACAAAATCAGCTGGTCGATTACGTAACGCATTGTACGTACAGTCAGCAGCAAATGTAGCTACGCAAAAAACACGCTCATGATATCTAGACAGTCTTTATCCTCTTAACATTAGAGTCACGTGTAGGTCATTTTGAGCACTTGACCCGCTTAGCTACTTTTGCTGCTTACTGTACGTTAGGTAAATCTAAACGTCACTTTTTGTACAGGAAAATGACAGTTAAGTTGTCCAAACTTCCGTTCGAAAAGTTACGTAATCACCTCTCTGAACACCATAATGACATCATCCAATACTTTATCGAAAAATAAAAAAATTCCCTTTATCAATCTTGATTTGCATGAATTATAAGGGTATGGAACAGCGAAAGTACATAAACCACATAACGGCGCTAATCTGATAAATCTGACGTCGATGGATGTCATATCACACGTGAATATTAAAGACAGATGGCTTTATGGTTAAGTACATTACAATAAAAATAGGTATCTTTAATGAATAAGGTTTATTTACCCTTATACCTACCTATTATACCAGTTAAGACAAAAATAAATAATTTTGCAAGTCCAGGCGTTTTCGAGTAATCGGAGAACATCCATAAATAACTACAACTTAGAAAAGTTGGAAAACGCCCGACATTTTCATTTCAACGTCCAATATCTCAAAAACGGCCGAACACATTTTCATGAAACATAACTAAGTAAGAACACTCGGGATAAAATCATCTATGACCGAAAAAAAACTAAACGAAAATCGGTTCAATCGTTTTGGAGCTACGATACTACAGACACAGGCAGACACGTTAAACTTATAACACCCCTCTTTTTGCGTCGGGGGTTAAAAAATAAACATTACGACGTCGTTTTTTAATTAAAAATACTACAAATCTCCCTTACTTTTTCCGTAAAAATATATTCGCAACAGGATACTAATGCAAAATATAGAGTATCTAACGTAGCATAAACCTTCATATGGAGCTTATCACACGCGGCGGTCAGGGGAAATTATCAATAACTCCGCATCGGCGAAAAATCTGCAGCCGCACGTGACGCCAATGGCTGAGATTGGGTGCCGTTTTAACGCAGCGAGCTACTGGGGCGAGTTGACTTGACAACTGAGAACAAATGACTAGAGGCTATCAGTGACCTTGGTCTTATACACGATGATTTTTAATCCGTGATCAGAAGTCGAAAAATATTGATAAACATCCAAAACGGATTTCAATGTTTAGTTAATTAAATTGAATCGTAATGCTAACACTAATGTCCACTGAATGTTTGGTCACCCTACATTTCTTGAAGTTAAATAGATACGTCAAACACACATACGTCAAATATTCGCAAACTACCGTTAGGTTGACAACGATTTTGAATTATAAAGTAATTTCTTAATCATTTTTATAAAAAAAGAACGTTTGTTTTAAGTAACTTCGAGTTAATCGTGTTTGGTATCAATTACAGAAATATAAAAATTAACTCCTGAGCACGAATTAAAAATCAACGTGTATAGCTCTTGGTCTAGAACTAAAGCCCAATTGGACCAAACAGAAAAGGAGTCTGAGTGAATAAAACGAATTTAACAGATTTTATCGCGTATATGGTGTATTAATAGATTCCTACGTTTCGAGTCCATTTCAGCACTCGTGGTCAAACGGGTAGAAGAAACGTCGGGAAGCATCGTTTGCGAAAACTGGATGCAACATTATAAATTAATAATCTCAGCTTAAACGGCAACACTGCACGGTCTAATCTTGCAATAAGCGCTATTCTTTTTAGCCAAATTGACAATTTAACTCAACTAAATGAACGTCTTTCGATCGATAATAATATGATGAAGATGTACTAAATTAAATTAATGATTCAAACTAGCTTATCAGATTTTAAACCCAGTCTGTGGATTAACAACCTTTCCTTAACTCAATCTAATATCTTTGGCTATAAAACATCTATCCAATACGCCACACATTACAATTTCAAACAAACCAAATGTTAAAGTAAAATAAAACAAAACAAAATATCCAGGAGGGAGCGTCCCACTCGTCATTAGATTTCAATTACAATAGTTGTATTGTAAAGACCACATCAGTACCAAACATCCTAATGTTCACGTTGCTTCAACACATCTTTGAACTAAAATAGTTCAACCATACGACGCTTAAGTTCTGAAACCACCGGAACAAGTTTGTAGACTTGACAACTATCATTGTAAGGGAATGTGGACCGCTTCGGGAAACAACTGTTCACAGTTATTAATAGTTGAATTGAAAATTCCTGTGATACTAATTACTCAAACAAAGGAGCGTTTGGCTTAGTGAGTGGTGTTTAATTTATAACAATAGTTTAGTTGACTTTGTACCTGGCTGTGAGCTACACCGCTTTAAGTGGAGATATGGCTCAGCGGAATGTCATCACGTTCAATAGAGTAAGTATGTAAAATTTGTTACTCTGGAGGGACTTTGATAGTTCAGTATGAAAGCCTCCGATTTTTTGATACTTTTCTCCACTGCATTTGATTGTACTTATATATAAATGACACTTTGGTATATGGCAACTGCTTACTTTCGCGAACTAAGAAAGTTATACAACGGCTGCTAAATTCATGCACACGCTTTTGCTTCCCGATACCGCCACTATCCCATATTACCCCGTATCTCAATACTAATAAACTTTTAAATATGAGTGGTCGACGTACACTTCATTTTGCCACGCTATTAAGTATTTGGTATTTTCCACAATAGGAAACCCGCGTATTTGCATAGTAAGTTGATATTTCACTGGTGGCGAGCCAGGCGTATTCAACGACCGGTTTGCCCAAGGCACCATACCGCTGCATTTCGTGGCAGCTTTCGTTATGCTGCCACAAAATGCTGGAATAACCTTCCACCCCATATCAAGAAGAGCATTACTATTAGTGGGTTCAAGTCCAAACTGAAAAAACACTAAATGACTCAACAAGGTATTGCTGCCTATGGGTAGGATATCCAAAACAACATTATTAGCTCCCATTCCTAAAAACTATTAGCCGCAATTTAGTTAACCACTAATTAATAAAATTATATGTATCATATAGGTACTTATTGTTGCAACATATATATATATATAATAATGATATTTCATATTAATAACGCATTTGTATCATCTGACACAAGTCTCGCACAGTACGCTGTCCCGCACACCCCGCTGCACTGTGTTTCGCTCGGAACATGCTAGCTGGACAAAATTATTTTCTCTAATATTAAGCTTCTAATAGGTCTGTCTTGATGAAATATAATGTTATTCATAGTAAAATCTCCAAAAATTGGATACACCAAAAAATAAAAAAATATTTGTATGGAAAAAAGTATATTTACACCACACTACAATACTTAAGCCTAAAGACGTACAAAAATAATCTTAATGACCCAATTCATTACTGAAAATACATATAATTATACCTATTTAACAAATAACTCTATACAATTCTTAATAGTACCTAGGTAGTAATGATTCAGTCATCATTACAGTGTTCATCCTCGTCCTCGGAAGAATCCGAAACACAATAATCTTCGGATATATTACTAACAGTAATTTTATTTCTGACAAGATGTTCGGGTGAAATTAATAAATCTAATACTTCTAACGGGAGAGATCCTGTTTTTTTGCGGGGCGTTTCCCTGAGGCTGTTAATTAAAGGATCAGATGTGATTATTAACTTGTCAGGACTCTCACTGACTTCTTTTATCAATTTAGCAACGTTTCGCTTTCCAGATAGTCGAGACGATATTTCGGCAGCTACTAATAATTCTTCTGAACTACGTGTCGAGATCAAATCATCAACACGTCGACGTTTTGATTTGGCACTCGCATTTTCCATGTTTAGTGTAGGTCTTCCAGGGCCCGGTTGAGATTCCTTGGAACTACAACATGCCTCAGCATGATCGTACGACACAGTAAATGTCAAATCACCTTGGAGCCATTCCTTATTGCTTGCCATAAAGCGTTCCCGAGTTCTATGAGAACCTTCCCATTTTTCCGAAAGTTTCGATGAAAATCGGGAAATCACGGTCTTGATTTCCTTCATTGAATCTTCCATTATTCCGCTTATGTCCTGTATTTTCGAAATGTACGCGAAGAGAGCACCATTTCGTTCATTCTTGGAGTTTTTGAGCCATTCTTCAAAACAAGCGATTTTCGGCACGTTGAAAGTGTGACCTAGAAAAAAATTAATAAATAAAAATCAGGCAAAATCGGGCCAGAAAAATAAAGACCCTCGTTATCAATGAGGTTATAGCTACTTCCTAAAAAATATTCAGGTCGGGGAGAAGAGGGGATTTTTACTTATACTCCAATGAATTCGAAATTGAAGTTTTTTTTTCTTAAATTTGTAACATAACGATATATTTTTCTAGGTTACAGGTTAAAAGGATCAAAATATAATAGTATTTAAAATAGTACTTACTCTTAGTAACAGAATCCATCACAGCACTTAACCAAAATTAATGAAATATACTTGTGAGACGTTATCGCAATCGGAGCTAAAATGCAACTAAATTCATGCAAATAATGCAATTGTTTTATATACTTACCCCCATTACAAAAAAAAAATGATTTACGACAAATCATTACCTACCCGTGTAATCACCAACTAATATACTAATTACCCTCATTAATGGTTTCTGAATTAGGAGATGTTGTTTTTGTCCAGCTAGCTTGTTCTACTCGACATACAGTGCGCTGGCTCGACAGAAAACCAGCGCCGTTGATCACGCTAGCCGTGCCTACTGCATTGCTGAGTGGAGCCCATTGCAGGCCCACATCCCGATCTACTTCTTCGATGTATTTGTTAATGTGTTTTATTTGTATTACTTATGATGTATTGTTACCTGAATAAATGCTATTCTATTCTATTCTATTCTTTTCTATATAATGTGGTTTTGTGTGGGTGTATTACCATTAACCCCTAAAGATTTAATTCCTTTTCGTCACATTCATCTTTACATAGTTTCTGTTTTAATATTGTTTGGTTTACGTACGTTCCGTTTTGACATAAGCATTTAAACAATCTTTGGCATAAGCAAATTAGATATACGTGTTCAAATACCTAATATGACTTAAGGAAGGACACTATGGGCCAAGAAAAGAAAAACCAAAACAATCGGCATAGATAACCTAAGTGCCCACTGAAGTTGGGCGTGCAACGGGGCGTGGCGTGCGGCGTTCATCTTAAACACACAAACAAAACGCTCCGCTTTCATTTGGAATTTAGAACAGCCGTTCTGCTGTAGCCACAGCGAGCGGCAACGGTCGGTTGTTTGTGTATCTCCCTCTCTGTCACTTAAATGTGCCAACAAGTACGATAGATAAATGAGTGAATGAAGTTGGCGTTTCGCAGTTTCCGCTCATGCAGGCTGAACACTAAACCGGTTAAGTCCTCATGCCAGTGCACTCGCCCACCCCAACCCTCCCAATCTTCTTGGCACGTCCGTATCATCACGTACCCTCACTTACCGAGATATAATTATTCTGGGGCTGAATTTGCAGCATCCGCTCCCGGCATTCAATTTAGCGGTTTGTCAAATGTAAGGTGAATAGGTCAATAAAATCTGTTTTCGAGGGCATTTCGTTTGCGAAGATAAATCGTTTATATAGCACCGCCATTTGACTACGTCATCGGTACATCGTCATCATACGTCACAGAGAAACGTCATCAGCACCGCATCGTGCACGTATGCGCCTACGTCACTTCATTACGTTCTCTCGGCGGCAGGGCATCATCGATTGGGCTATCATCCTGACCCCGTATCATGGTCGGCTTTATCACGCTATAAGTGACAAGATAGAGCGTCCGTCTCGTTCTATTGAACGGTGTCAGCCAGTGACGGACGCTCTATCTTGTCACTTATCGTGTGATAAGGCCGTCCATGCTACGGGGTCTGATCGCTTTAATAAAACGGGAGCGCACGTTCGCCCCTCGCCTTTTCGATACCTTACCGATGTTAGGTTAGGATAACACGAAATCGATGGTGATTAGAATTGCATTTTTTTTAATCAAACCTTTTTTCATTCGCCATCGGATTATACCCCGCTGCCATCATCACCACCGCTGCCTCCCGATATAATTACCTACATGGATAACCCGCCTTACTCTCCGTAAAGGCCAAAACGCATTGACAGCGGTGGCGGAGCGGCGCGGAGGCGGTACAGGTTGTAATGTTCGAGCTAATATAAAAGGATAATGTAGAGGTAGATAAGGATCTAGATCCTCATATTTTCTAGAAAAGAGTTAAATACTCGTTTAAGTTTTGTCTCGTGAAGAGTTCGAAACATGTCGCCCGTAGTGACATTGAATACGTGAGTTGAACCGTGTAATCATTAGTGTTACATCCCTATTTGTTAGTTCTTAGGCTTAGGTTAGGCACATTATATTATTTATATTCTATTCTATTCTATTCTAATTTTTTTCTATTATTATTTATAGCAACAGAAACTAGTTTCCGACCTAGATATGGCGGATCCTATGGTACATACATAAGTCTCATATTATTCCAGCCCGCCGTTTTAAAACGAGAGCCAAACTACGATTGTATGGGGAGCCGACTCATGTCGAGCTTCCTGGGGACTCCATGAAAGATGAATGAATGAATGCTTCTTTATTTTAGGCTTGAAAACCATTACAAAAGTAATAATAATGTAAAAATTGTATATACACTTAAATATGATAAATAAAAGAAATTAAGGTGGTTCGACGACCATACAAAAAGTCTTTTGACATTTGCAGGCTAACGGCGTGAAATTTTAAGAAAATTATGTAACAAACGAAATAAATTGGCTTTCCATTATTATTTAATTATTAAATTATTATTACTGCAAAAGAAAGAAGACCACGAAATGCCTAGTGACGAAAATCCCATTCGGATCTCAAATAATTACGAAGCTACAACCGTTTTAATATTGCTTGTTAGAGAGAGAAAACGCAAACGGTTTGTGAAGTCACAATCTGCGAGGCCGCCGCAGAGCGAGCCGGGTCGATGGCGGCGCCGAGCACGATGGGGCACGACACGTTGCCATCTATTAGTGACGTCACAAACTACAAGCGTCATCGTTTCATATGAAGTTGCGTTTTGCGAAAAAGGGACAGAAAATACCCCTTCGTAAAACTTTGGACACCTTATAACCTCTTGCGTTGATTTTTTCTCAATTTGACTACATTTTTAATACTTTTACGAGAAAATTTTACATTATTGATTTATTTATTTCGTGTCTACATCTATTATTTGCAATTCGGTTTAATCAATAAATAATAATAACTTTAACAATTGACGAGCGCGGGAAACGAATTCAAAATAATTTAGAACGCAAAATATCGCAAAAGAGTCCCAAAAACCTATTAGATACAGCTGACTGCATTCAAATCCAAAACGACATCATTACGTAAGCGGAAGCAGCTTATATTAAACCGAATCCTAAATGACGCCTGGCTTAATCAGCACAGCTCCGGTAATGAGCTCCATAATCAGTACATACCTACATTTGGTTATACCTCTACAAGCATTTGCTTGCTACTGTATACATATACATATACCTCAGGACGTACGAGTATGTATACGTTGTCATGAGGTTGGTTCGACGTAGAACCATGATATACGGGTTTAACAATAACGGGGTGTGAACCGGGCAAGGGCATATTCGGTAGCGCATTATGACTACAAATATGTTACGTTGTTTATTTTTTGATTATTTTTGTTTAAAGAATAAGAATAAGAATAAGAAAAATGTATTCACTTAAACAACCCTTGTTTTACAGCATTTTCTTCTGCCAAACTGCAGGACAGTTTGTTGGCAGACAAACATGTTTACGTTGATACTTTTGTTTTCGTTTACATTATAGTCTTTGTTTTTGTTGACATTGCTTGTGTATGACAACATTCCCCCGCGGGAATGAAGGGCTGGAAGGTTTATTTCATTTTCAAACGCCGCGCGCACAGCTGTGTTATGAAAACAAATGTTTTGTGTATGTTTTTTTGAGACACAGGTGACAGCTTTTACTTTTTTGATGTCATACACAAGCAATGTCAACAAAAACAAAGACAGTCATGTAAACAAAAACAAACATTTCAAAGTAAACAAAATAAATAATAAAAAAAACGCATTTTTGTATTCGCAATGTGCTACCGAACATGCCCTTGATCGGTTCATACCCCATTTTTGATAAACCCTGTAAAAGTACCACATGTGCTGCTTTCCCCTTTTGGGAATACAGACGTGAATTTATGCATGTACCTATGTGTATACCAGAACACACAAAAGCTAATATCGAAGGAACATGTTTTCCCTTTCGTATATAAATGACGCTAATGATGGATCACCGGGCGGGTTAGAAAATGACGCGAAAGGAATCATAAGAATGACGCATGGCTTTAACACCGCGATAAAAGATCATACACATTGTCGCGGGGAACGTCTGGCTAAGACATTGGCAAATAAAAATACAACCCGCGGAAACGTATGCTTGTGACTTGTAATTGCATCCAATGTAGTCCATTCAAAAAGCAACTGTGCAGTCCAAGGTAGAAAATTCCAATTCCAATGACAGTTCTATCAAAAATCGGCCACATTAAATAACCTAAACCATACAAGCGAAATTATACTTTATTCTCCTAAGATTTTATTTCCTCTTCCTTGTTTGAACTGCAGAGGAGCACATTCATTTGTTGCTGAAATGACAACGAACTTCTCATGCGAGTGTTGCATAATGTTGCCGGATTTGGCATGGCAGAGTCGGTATGCGGTATAATGTAGTTTACCGAGAACTTACTAATTTTGACCAGTTTTCCTTACTTGTCGGTATATTCAGTCAATTTTATATTTGCGCACCTACGTCATAATTCTCGAGGTGTATTCAATTAAGCGTAAGCTTTATAATCAACGTCTATAGACGTCTGCACACTGGAACGGGTTAAGGGGCTCCTAGCTCCCAATGACCTTCGAACTGTAACCGTCGGCTTTTTCGTGTTTTTTATGGCTTATCGTAATAACAACAACGAGGTTTACCGAAATAATATTCCATATTTATTTCAAAACTCACAGTTTTCAGGATATATGGCACCAAACTTTGGCCATTTCAGGCCAATAAACCAGTTTTTTGGATGTAACTTTTGTGAAAATGAGTTAAAACTAAAAATCTCTCGTGGGTTGTTAGAGACGTTAATAAGGAACAGTTATGTGTAGATTTCACATGTGAAAGTGCATAAACAACATAATAATATCGAAAACATACACAGAGCTTTTTTGGACCGTGTTTGAATAAATCATAAAAAAATATTAATTATTTTCATAAAAACTCTCGTGCAAATGTAGATAAAGAATTGAAGAACCGATAATTGTTTGGGCCATAAAAATCAACTCAAAACTCGTCAAAACTAGCCAAAAAGCGCGTGGAGCCTCTTTACTATTTTAGTCATCCTTGGCGCCAAAGGATGAACCAACTGGAAGTAAACTTGTATTTTGATATAAACAGCATACGGCTAAACGGACCCGCCCCCCTAGCACACTAGGTTTTATGTCCGACGTAAAGCATTCGTCCCTCTTGCACTCGCATATTTGCCAGAATGGGACGAATGCTTTATGTCCGACATAAAACTTAGCGTACTAGCCCCCCCGATTGCTTCGTTTAACATTACGACAATTAACCAACTGCCTAATACAGCCTGTATTTTTAATATTACCTCAAATTGTGACCAGACGTAGGTGTTAGGGATATGAATCGATTTTGCACGATTATTTTCTTATCCTACCATTTTTTTGTCCTTATAAACGCAATGTATCACTACTTTGTCTTACAGACGTGACGTCACGACTGTCCCTTTTTCTTCCATGCGTCAAATGAATGTACGCAATACATTGCTGCTCGATACATTTTCAAAAATTAATTACGCTTTGGTAGTTAACACATTCACTACCAAGAATCGCTACGCGCTACGCTCGTAGCCGATCCCGATGGTTTTCCTCGTATGTAGCATCGTATGTTCCTGGTAGTGAAAGTGTTAAGACTAACTTAATTTTTTCTTGCAATATCGGTATATAGCCCTAACACCTACGCCTGGTTACATTATGAGGTAATATTAAAAATACAGTCTGCTCCGGTCCGTCCGTTCCCTGCCGTTCTGTCCGTCCGTGTGTCCCAGTCCGTACATCATTGATCACAGAGCGTTCCTAGCAATTTGCAGAGCTTTATGATACATACGCCTACGGTAAATATGGATATTATTTATAAACTATTGTTCATCATCACATGATCGACGTCAATCTTCCGCCATTAACGTAAATTGATGAATAAGGTAAACGTCCACTGTTTCGGCATGTTAAGCCACTTATGAATTGGTAATTTTTTTGACACATTACTACACATGATATCACTTTGAAACATTTTGTGTGATGAATATTGATATCTTGCCTATTATTTAATGCAATTATAATATAGTTTTTGTTACAATATAACTTTTTTATTAATTTATTTGCAGACCTCGTATTTGAACCCCATTTCGTGATAAAATTTGGCTCTGCTCCTAAGTTTGTGAGTTTGTGACCCCTGTTTCGGCATACATTTTTTGAGTATCTTATAGTACGAGATACGTTTTAAAGAATGTACACCCTCATTTGTTCTTTTATATTGAACACGATTATAGATGAGGTAATTAACATGAATATTCACAAAATCCAAAACTTTTGTTCTTTTTCCGGGTTTTTTTTATGAAATGTAAGATTAAATACCTTATCCAATAGTACAGGCTCACCTTTTTTGAAAACACACATATAGGTTACCTATCTATATTAACCAAAACCGTTTAAGTTAAATATCTAGGCAACCTTTTGGATGTGGCACGCATCTGTAAACGCTGTTCTGTTTAATAGGGTATAAACTTATCACAGATAACCGTTGCTGGACATAGGTTTCCCCCAAATAGTGACACAATAAATCTACCACCTACTTATTGTTTCTTCTGTGTTGATAATAGAGAAAAAACATGTTTTGATTTTCTACTATTGTTTAACCTAAGACTATCCTAGCGATGATTGCTGAGAGGACGGACTCTCCTTAAATTAATCACTGCTGTGGGCTACATAAGCCCAGCAGCAGTTAAACACGTGTATTTAATTAAAATCATTTACTAACGTCACTAGTTGTTTTAAGTTTAAATTGTAACCAAGTTTAAATTTTATAAAATAAACGATGATTTAATTTAAGGAAAAATATGGCAATGTTTATGGGACTTCCACACTTTTAAAAGAGCAATCTAACTGTTTAATGGGGTATAAAGTAACCTTTCATTTAATTTTTAAAAAAACGCAAAAATAACAAGGGTCCCGAGATTCAGGTCTCGTAGTCCTGGGATTTACCCAGGTAACACTATTGCATTTTATCAATGTATACATGTTACTTCTTCCAGAATAATATAATAACAAATGAGGTTCCACATTCCCCATACCTTATCTCCTACTAGGAGAAAGATAATCCCGTAAAAATAACAAGGGTCCCGGGATAGCAAGTCCCGTAGTCCTGGAATTTACCCAGGCACCACTATTGCAATTTATCAATATACTTATAAAAGTTCTTTGACACTCTTTGGGGGAGGCCTATGTCCAGCAGTGGACGTCTTTCAGATGCTATGATGATGATGAATATCATCATATACGTTACTTCTTCAAGAAGAATATCAAATAACAAATGAGGTTACACATTCCCCATACCTTATCTCCTACTAGAATTGATCTGTGTGTTTACCTACCACTATAGATTTCTCTGTCACGAACTTGGGGAAAAAGTATTAAAAGTAGTAGTCCCTTTCTTTGTGTTACTATTTCTTGGATATCCGCGCAATTAATGACGCAGATCACTTTTAAATTATGGTCAATAACCATTACCTATGCTATATGTAATAAATAAACATAAAAATAAATTACAGGAATCGAGCAAGAAACAAAATTGTGCTGCAAATAAATATGCGAATTCACCTTCAAATTGTACATTTAGGTCACGTTCAAACTCATTTTATGAGAATTCTAGTGAACAAAACATATACCGAATTTAGCTCATAGAAAACGTCATTAAATACATTATCTGTTATTTAGATTGGCATTCACAATTTCTTAAGTATTATTTTAATACAAAGATACAAGGATGTATCTAGAAAGTCCTTTGATTCGTTAGTAACACGAAATAGGGGCCACACGATAAATATAATGACCGCTAGTTCGTGAGTCACCTTATTGCAATTTCATGGGCTCCTATACATAAATATACAATTTTTCCATATTCAATCCATTGTTAAGGAACTTAAAAAAAGCATTGTTAAAAGTTTTATTCAAATGGACTTGCCTTTCCCTTTCAATTTCCTTAAGAAGTCGGAGCGAACACCTTACGTTAACAAGCAGTACGCGCATACCACACAGCTGTTTTCGGCCGACTGACAGTTTCGAGCGTTGTGTTGCTGTTAGTTTAGTCGTTAAAAATGTAGAATTTGATTTTTTGGAAAGAGATTTCAACAGAGATTTTTTACAAATGTATAATTTTGATAAAAAATATTTGAGTTGCTTATTATAAGCGTCAGAAATAAAACTAACGAAATGACGTACTAGCACGAACTTATGGCCCGTTACCTTACTATATTGAAATATAGGTTACACGGCGGTCGCTACTAAACGCAACGGAATTTTTGCGTTAGTTTAAATTCAAGTGGTTGAGATACTGACCGGAAAATTCTACTCGTCGCCATTTCTAACCGACTTCAATAAAGGAGGAGTTCCCAATTTCCCAGTTTTGAATGTTCCCCAACTACTAGGCAAAATACGGTTTTGAAGAACATTAATTTGTAATAGTGTTTTTTTTTTATTGTATTCATTTTAAAATGTTATTATATGCTTTATTCAAAAATCCGTTATTTTTTCCACCTGGAAGTAATTATGTAGATTTAAATGTAGCACGCATTGTTTTTTTTTTATGATTTACCTAGAATATTATAGAGCAACCTATGTCCAGCAGTGGACGTTTTTCGGCTGATATAATGGTTATAGAGCAAATGTAAATAAACCAAAATAAAGACAAAAATATTTAAGATTATTTTTACTGACTTTTCAGAAGCTAGTTAATTTACCATTTTTTTTATATCTGAAATTTTGTCGGACTGTCACTGGGTAACTATTTAATTGATAATATATCCGTTACACATAAAAAATAAGCTATTATAAATTACTAGCTTCCGCCCGCGACTTCGTCCGCGTGGACCGGGGATAAAAACTAGGTATCCTATATTTTAATCCAGGCTATAAACTATCTTCGTGCAAAATTTCATTCAAATCGGTTCAGCCGTTTAAGCGTGATTGAGTAACAAACATCCAAACATCCAAACATCTAAACTTTCGCATTTATAATATTAGTAGGATTTCCAAAGTTGTCATTTTTTTCCATCATTGACTGGACTATAGTCCAAGATGCCTGGACCTATTTCGATTTTTTTTTGTTAGAAAGGTATCTTTCCCAGGTGGTCCCATGGTCCAGGTCAAGATCTGATGATGGGATACTGGAGATATCCAGGGAACTCTTCCAATTTTATAGGCACTCAAAGCGATTTGGGTACTAACTTGAAGTAGGTTAAAACTTTGTTTTTAAAGTTTTTAAATTATGATATTTTACGACCGCTTTAGCCTATAGTCGGTAGTGACCCTGCCTTCGAAGCGAGAGGCCCTGGGTTCGAATCCCGGCAAGGGCATTTACTTGTGTGATGAGCACGAACAATTGCTCCTGAGTCATGGATGTTTTCTATGTATTTAAGTATTTATTTATCTATATAAGTATGTTTATCGTCGTCTAGTACCCGTAGTACAAGCTTTGCTTAGTTTGGTACTTGGTCGATTTTGGTGAGATTGTCCCCTAATATTTTATATTTTTATTTTTAGTTTTTATGTATTTCGGCCACATATATATTATATATACGCAACACACATCCCTGAAGCATACGCACTCTTATAGATACACATAAGTACTTACATATTTCGCACCAAGTGAAATTCAATTTAATTTCTTTCGACAGGGAATAACTTCTCACTTTTATCTGTATCTCCGTCAAATCATGGTGCGAATATAACAACTGTCATACACACTTACATTCAGACCTTTATTCCCAAAAGGGGTATGCAGAGTACATGAAAATTATGTTCCAATGCCACTTTTAGCATAAATGTGAGTATAAAAAATGTACAATGTATGATCTCAGTGATAGCGTATAACGCACTTCAACCCTGCTCCCTTAGTCGACTTACGATACCCACGGGAAGAAAGGGGGTGGTGAAATTCTAACCCGACATCACACGGGGACAAGTCTCATCACATTTAAAATGAATGAACCTCTTTGGTTCCCCGTAACGTTCTTTCCCGGAAACCTTCATTATATCTCATTACAAAGCGTCTAAACTAAACTAAACCAACGAGCATGTATGAAGAATATGAAAGTGCATGAAGCAAGAAAGATTTGTCAAGATTAGCATGTGGAAATCCGTGATCTGTGCCTACCCCTCCGGGAAATAGGCGTGATTATATGTATCTATGTAATTTTGAAAGCCGCATATGAGTGAACATATAAATCAACAATGTTTTTTCCTCATTGTTTCCTAAAAGTATTTTCTATTTGCGGTGTAATAAAAAAAATAACGTGGTAGATCGAATAAAACATTTCACCGAAAAACAATTCGTTGAGTGCACCGAAATATTCAGCGTTCAAAGGATATTATTAAATAATGAAAGCTGCTCGAGAAGCAACAGAGCCACAATTAAAAAAAAACTCTTTTAGAGGCGTCCAATTGAAAACGATGAAGCATTGTAGGTATTTTCTTCGCGAAATTAAACAATAACACGAAGTGTCTTGTTTCAGAAACATTAATTATGCCTTTTGACGTCTTACTTATTTATAATACTGATACGCCATTTCGAATCCTCTAAGGCTGACCCCACACTGAACGGAATTCAGTTACTGAATCTGAATCGGAATCACTGAAAGGCAAATAAAACGGTACACGTGCAGAATTTCTACCAAAGGGTGTACCTTCATTTTGCTCTTGAGTGGTTCAGATACTGATTTCAGTGACTGATTCCGACTATGTGAGGCCAGCCTAAATCTTGAAATTCTAACGACGGTTTTACTCAACGCCAACTCGCAAACAGACATGTTAGTCTGAGACGTACTCGTAAGCTACTACAGTGCACTTAAAGGGAAAAAAACAACGGGTTGCACTCCGGGAGTGCCGGCAGAAGCGAAAACTCAATGACATTGTAACTTTTTTTCGATCAGGTCACGTGTCCGTCTTACGAATTTTCAATCCGTAGAATCTGTCGGTCACGTGACCTGTCGCGAGTTTAACATTTTTTCCCCCATCACAAAAAGTGCACAGCGCCGCTAAAGAAGTATTCACAAAAAAAAAGTGGGTACATAGTGTATGGGAATTTCATACAAAGTTTACCCGTTTTTTTGCACTTAAGTGTATGACAGGACTTTAGTTTTCCAATTGCAAAGAGGTATTATAATACTGCTGGACATAGGCCTCCCCAAAGAGTGACACAAAGATCGTTTTCAATTGGACGCCTTCAAAAAAAGTATTTTGTGGACGTCGCTCGGCTGACATGAAGATAATGATGATGATAATACTTAATAAGACAATACTTACCAAATTTAACATTGGTTTTGATACAATTCAATTAATTTTAATATATAAAAAAAAATATTGCAAAATTCATTGATAAGACGTATTCGAATCAGCGAGCGCGACCTTATAAAATGCAACTAATATTTCCACGCGACTGCGTCCGCGTCATCTCTGGTACAGTAGTTGGCAAACTTCTTGCGCATTCAATGACGTGATGGGGGAAAGTTTGCGCATCCTACACTTACGATCAAAAAGGGATCCCGCTTGTATGGAATTACATTTCTTTTTGTAATAATGTGTATGTGTAATTTTTTACTAATTACTAACGACTACGTTTTGTAACGTAATAAAAAGAATAAACAAACATCGGAGACCATTTTTTCGGTCTGTCTTTTTACAACTACGTTACTTTGTGGTTTGTAGTGGCATTAGTCTTACTTTTCGTAATAAAACTCAACAAACAATTCACAAATTTAACAAACTACAATACGTCAATAAATAACCGTGTGAAATAGTCAATTAATCATTATTACAGCAAACTAACCGCTTACCATTAGATGGGCGGTACGCTTGTTTGCCGCTGATGCGGTATGTAAATTAAAATCACTTGATGACTGGCCGAAAGTGTGCTATTAGCGACAGGCAGCGGGATGTGCGCGGGGTGCGGGACGCAAACGTCAACCGATCCACCAATCAGGGGCTCGACACGCTACCCCCCGCTGTCGCACCTCACCGCCTCCTCCCGTGGACACCTAAAATTCGCTTTTGCGCAGCCAAGGTCATTTGAGCAAGTTGTTTGCCGTCTACTGTATCAACTTTGTTTTAGGTTTTATTGAGGTTATAAACATCGCTATGCCAAATTTAAACTAAATCTTTTTTGAGCCATTTTTGAGAGAAACATCAACATTTTCACAACTCATTAGTAGAATAAAGTGAAACACACTTATATTGCTTAATCAAATATTTAGGTATATAACTAAAAATAGTGAACATAATTCTATTAAGTACATCAAATTAAATTATACTGTTTCCATCTAATATAAGTAACGAAGTATTACCATGATAAACACACTTTTCAACCCAATATATTGAAAGTCAAAATCGAATTTTCTACAAATGTGACTAGACAACATGTTTCAAATGTTACCGACCAGCCCTATATCACAAAACCTACAGTTACAATTTACAAATAATTTATTACAAGTTTGTAAAATGTACAATGGAATATACTACATATACTGTCGACTACAAAGAGATCGATACGGTCACCGTTACAAAAATATACACGACCTTAATGTTAAGGCAATGAAGTCGTATCCATCTCTTTATAGTCGACTGTACATTATAGGTATCCTCTTAGCTGCCAGAGTTGTCAATGAATTTTGAATCAACTGTAATAGGAAATCGATTAGTTTGTTTTGTTTTAAAATCGAACGAAAAAAGAGAAATGCAACTCTGCTCCAATTCAGAATGTTATAAAATCCATTTAACCCCTCGTATGCTTAGACACGGATCCGTGCCAAGCATTTGAACCTACAGTTTTCAATGTCAAGGTCATATATTGATTAGCCATTATTGACATCCGCATACGAGGGGCACACCGAAATGATCGGGAATGGATAACTTAGAACTAAATTATCTGAAAATCTTCTTTTATGAAGTTAACAATGGACTTTTGAAACCATAATGGCGTTCAAATAACTTTTTTTATATTAAAAATCTGTTTATGTTTTTAACGTCTGCAATGATTGAGAGCTTGCACGGAAAAATCTCTGAATCAATATTTTTTTCAAAACTGTCACAAGGGATATTAAAAAAAATGCCTGGGTAGCTAGCTTAGCTGGTAACTCCTGAATACACCTCGGTAGTGGAAACCAATTATATAAATAGCATAATCTGCATATGGTATACCACGACATTTCGTTATCTATAAGTATCCGAATGACTATAAATAACAACGTTATCTAAAAAAAATAGTGTTAGAAAGCTAGTTTCCTTTTGCGTTCCCTCATATTTAATACGAAAAAGAAATGTGATTTTTGCTCACCTACTCTACAAAAGATATAAAAGTTTGTATCAAAAATGAAATTTTTGACAGTAACTTATTTTTAAGACATGCTTTTTATTCCACTACTCACTAAGCCACTAGGAATAAGGTTTTGCGCGGCTAGAGGATATGATAAGCCTACAATTCAACAATTTGTTGACTTGTACACCTAAGTTTTGTGGGATAGGGCCCACTCAGTGTTACAATCGCGCACTTCTACTTCTTAACAACCGGCTTCCAAGAAATATCGTTCATTCCATGGAACGCCCTCTTCAGCCCCTGCCCGTCAGCCCACTTGGAGTCCATGTAGTGGTCATCGTCATCCTGCTCCAACTTCTTCCACTCCTCCTGCTTGCGGTACGCGTGCAGCATCAGCTGCTTGCGTTCCTCTTCGGTGAGGACCGGCTCCCGGCCTGGCGCGTGTTCGGAGGATGAGCAGAGCTTGACTGTCACTTTGGTTTTGTCGATCTTGCCTGTGAAGAAAGATATTATCACTATACATATACTGTTCAAAACAAAATAAGGACCACTCACATTTTTCTATTTTATTGTTAATTACTGGTCGTAAACTAATTGACAAGTGACTAATTAATGATGTCCCGCACCCTTCAGAATCCAACCTCATTCATGCTGGTGTTTAATACCATTCACTGCCAACAATCGCTACGCGCTACGCTCGTAGCCAATCCCGTGGATTTCCTCGTATGTAGCGACTACGCCGTAGGCGCCCGCTACGCGGGTTCCTGGCAGTGAAAGTGTTAAAACTAATAATAGCATAGGTTGCATAGGGCACGCAACTGACGACTTGCGAATGGTAATATAATAAGAAGGTAAGTAAGTAGGTCGTTATTTGCAATACCTACTGACATAATTTCAGTTCAATTTGCTAGTGGCTGAAAAATGACAGCGTACAAAATAAAATCAGAACAGCGCAAGTTTAAAAAAAATGTAATCAGTTTTAAAATCACACTTTATAATTCGTTATATTTTTTATATTTAGTCTAGAGTAGATTCAGATTCAGTTACGAAGAAACAAAATGCAAGATTGTTGCGAGTACTTAGTTGTTCAACTGGTCATGAATTTATAACAATCTTCTACAGCTAGCAACCAAGATCGGACATTAAATCTATGCTAATCCTTTTTATGAAATACGCTTGCCGATATACAAAAATGTTTGCTATTAAATATCTCTTGGGTGGCTTTTATATTACTGAAATAAATGGATTTTATTCTGCAAATGACACTTTTTCCTGTATAATTATAACTGATTAAGCTATTTTAGACTTCGATTTAAAAAATATCCCAAAATACTCATTTGCAACAAGTAGTTAGCAACTGTCAAAGAGAAAAATAATGCTGGACCAATTACAGTTTTTTTTTTTTTTTTTTTAATTCTAATAATATTTATTTCGAGATACATATCACAATATAGATTCGCATACAATGTCAAAACTATCGTAAAACTTTATTTACTAAAGTATACATATACAAAATGATATTAAACTAATTATAATAAATTACAATTAGAAAAATGTATCAAAATTTTGCCCTTTAGGCAGGGTGCCCATCACACAGGCAGCATTCCCGCGCTGAATAGCAATCGCTATTCTTTGGGCGAGAAAGCTGCCTGCCCGAGGGTCACCCGTAGCCTCCCTTAACCGCTTACTGATCTCCTTGTGGAGCTTACGCGCGTTTCTTCCCCAAGGTCCGAGTGTCTCGACGCCAAATGCGACAAAATCGTATTGGGCGCCGAGACAGCTATACTTCCCGACCTTGGATCTCTCTCGGGCATCCGCCGCTGCCAATTACAAAGTTATTAAATTGAACCATTCAGAATATTGTGTAGAGCTAAACTCGGAAACAAGAATACTCTTCAAAACACCACCATATTTTATCCTGTCACAATTAATCAATTACTCACCCAGTTCACCCGAAAATTCCTCGTTCATTCAGGTTTTCGTTTTTTTTATAAAACAGGAAAATTCGTTTACAAGTTCCGCAGCCATTAGGGAAGTATTTCTGGGAATATATTTCGAATAAGCTTATTTGTCACGGATGTCAGGCACAATCAGCTGACGTCAAAGTAACTGTTTACATAGGTACCTTTCTATGTCTGATTAAAATGCTGGAGTCAACATGAAAACAACACAAATCAAAATAAAGATTCTCTATTACAGAGCTCCATTAATTATATTCGAAGTTTTTAACAAGCTTTTATTTAAATTGACCTGTTTGTTTGTTAGTGTGGGACAAATCTTAGAACGTATATGTTAGGAATAAGCTTCTGCCACAATAAATGTTTGGTACAAGCTTTTATTGCCAAGTGTACTTTTCTGTACACCATCATCAACTACTCATTGAGAAGATTCTAACGCGCCCTAAATCAACGAGCCTACTTCGGTTAAGTCACCTTCTGTCTCCATCATCAGATCCGCTCGATGGTACCATAGTATTGACTGGCCAAACTATACTTATACCAAAATGTTCAGCTCAATCGGTTCAAAATTCAGTGGCAATATGTGTCAACACAAACTAACAAACAAACGAACAGGTCAATTGAAATAAAAGCTTGTAAAATATTTGGTGTTTGGCGTTTTTATAACGTTTGAAACTGTGGAGCAGTTGTTGACGTAGTTTTGAATATTAAAGCTGCAAGTATTCCGTTTCCAGCGCAGATCTCTGCTTTTGCTGTTTATTACAACTTACAAGTTTTTATTTAACTAGCTCTGTTCAATATGTAGAACTGTAAGTTGACTTTCAAAATACTGCAACCGACTTTTTAGCCACTGAGCTGAAATATGGCATAGTTTAGTAAATTCGATAACGATCCAATATTATGACACCACCAAGATTGATGATAGCGACAGATAGTTGCCATAGCAACTTCTAAACTACACAAGATAATTCCGACGCTGTTTGGGCTCATAAGAACTCTCTCAACGAGTACTTATACTACTAGCTTCCGCCCGCGACTTCGTCTGCGTGGACCCGGGATAAAAACTATCCTATATTTTAATCCAGGCTATAAACAATCTTTATGCAAAGTTTTATCCAAATTTCCAAATCAGTTTTATCCAGTTTAAGCGTGATTGAGTAACAAACATCCAAACATCTAAACTTACCCATTTATAATATTAGTAGGATAACGCCTGAAACTCTCGCCCTCTGTACGAATATTTAAATTATTATACACGGATCTAACGCATGATTTATGTTTGTCTATCTAACGATTGATATTTTACACGGTTCTAACCGATCATGCTGCAACACATGATCGATTAGAACCGTGTAAAATAATAATAGAAATTATGTAGTTGTAAAGTGTCAAAAAGCATGTGTCCACTTGTATCTCCTTACCCAAATGATCGCTCAGCAGATTCCCACTAAGAAGTTTCTTTCCACATGCCCACAAGCACGCCTTCGCCGGATCCATCACCTCATTGGCCGCCTGCGTGCCGCTCAGGTCTTCAACGTTCTCAAGCTCCATACGGACCGGGTCGTGAGGGGGAAGACCGGCTGGGAACACGATCTTGGTGGCGCCGAGGAGCTCGTCTAGGGCGCGGGAGACGTCTTTCTGGGTTAGGGGTTTGCGGTGGTCCACCTGGAGAAGAAAAGGTTTTTTGGGCTTTCTTAAGCTTTAGGGGCCACGACTTTCGGCAGTGACGCCATAAGCCGTGCAACATACGTGTCGTGGTAGCGAGAACCTAAAGTCTTTGCCTTAGATTGAACCAAGAAGAATTGCATGTTCGCACTGCATTTTTGTATGGACTGACATAAATAAAAAATAAAACATTTGGTATGAAGACAGTTTATATATCTAGTTCTAGCAAAACGGTATATTTATTTTATCTGGTTGGACGGAAGGCCAGAGCACCTGATAGGTGTTGCAAAATCTAGTGTCTGCTTAAGAAAATCAGATTAAGACTGATATTTTTCACTGGCGAACTCACCAATTTCTTATGAACGAACTCCTTAGCTGTCTCCGCAGCCTTCTTCAACACCTCCTGAAGGTTTGGAGGCGGAGCGAGACCGCACCGTCTGCCCATGTCATCTTTACACTCTACATAGCCCATGGGGGCACAGCGCTGAGCCCAAGGGTCTTGAAGCTTGAGCTCTATTATCTAAAACAAAGGATCAGTATGTGATTTATGTCATGTATTCCAATTTTGATTGGAATCTGATTCGCGGCACTTCCATGTGGGCCAGCCTAACGTGACAAAATGAGCACGCAAAAATTTTGTTAATATCGAATGCGAAATGTGAGCTTTTTATTTATAATGATGTGGTGGAATGACCATCGTTTAAACTAGGATCAGAAGGATTCGTTGTATAGAGTGCTTTATTTGAGATTGTACCTATCATTTAAGATACGCATTTTTTCATGCTGTTACGATTTTTTGCTATACTAATCGGAAACGAGAATCAATGACCTCAGATTTTTTTTTGACAAGAAGGTCATTTTATTAAGTAAAATCCTTAATAAAATGATGTACAAAGTATAGGTCACGTGTTCTCAACAAAAACATCAGACGGTCTTATTTACTTCCTTACCTTGCCACCCGAAACATTTATATTAAATATTGAAGAATAAGTAAAATTACTACAATAATTAATGTATTAAACCAGGCTTTAGTCAGTACATTATTTGAAATTTGAAACATTTAGAAATGAGGTCAGAAGTTGGTTTATCCCCTATAAATGCAGTACCACCTAGAGTGCATGTCAGTAAGTCTAGAGTATTAGTGCAATGAAAATAAAAAGTATAAGGTGTTTATGTTAAATTTTTATCCACAGTAAAACTGTGAGAAGATTTTAACTCTCTAAATAAATTATTTACTTAAGTATGAAAATAGATCAAGGAAAGTAAAATGAAGCTCCTCTTTATAATCTTCTTAAAAGCGCCTGGCGTCGTGCTTAGAGCAATCTTATTAATAACTACTTTGCTGCTGAGAAAGTCAGGAGTTGGATGAGGAAATAAGCTTAAAGATTTTAAAAAAAATGTACTTTAAAATACTTATACATAATTTGTTATATTAAATTGATTCATTTTTGAAATTCCAAATACCTTACGTATATTTAAAAAAACTGCGTGATTAAAATAACGAAATAGGTGCCATTTAAACCAAGTAAGTAACTTTGGATTAAATGGTGGTTTAAGAGGTGACAACCGTTTGTAGTTCTTTATGAGCATTCGTTGTCTTGATAGATGGTTACAAATTTAGATAACCCAGGCGGAGCTGCGGGATAAATTATAGCCAATATTCATCCTGAAGGACCATTATATATATTGTTCAAGATGTATTAAATCAAAGGTTTAGTTCCGGAGATTACCATACTTACAACCTCACAGACATTTCCTCTTTATACATATACTAGCTTCCGCCCGCGACTTCGTCTGCGTGGTCCCGGGATAAACACTATCTTATATTTTAATCCAGGCTATAAACTATCTTCGTGCAAAATTTCATCCAAATCGGTTAAGCCGTTTAGGCGTGCTTAAGTAACAAACAGCCAAACTTTCGCATTTATAATATTAGTAGGATATAGTATATAGTATACATATATAAATAAAATAAATACATTAATATCACAACAATATGATGACATCATCATCATATCTACCAAAAGACGTCCACTGCTGGACATAGGCCTCCCCCAAAGAGTTCCAAAGTGACCGGCCCTGCGCCACCCGCATCCAGCGGACGCCCGCAACCTTTCATCATGGTCATCAGTCCACCTTGTGGGGGGCCCACCCACGCCGCGCCTTCCGGTACGTGGTCGCCACTCGAGAATCTTTCCGCCACAACGGCCATCGGTTCTACGTGCTATGTGCCCTGTCCACTGCCACTTAAACACATAGGGGACAATCTTACGCAAATCGATCTAGTCCCAAACTAAGCAAAGCTTGTACGATGGGTACTTAGACGACGATAAACATACTTATAGAGATAAATAAATACTTAAATACATAGAAAACATCCATGACTCGGAAACAATCAATATTCGTGCTGATCACACAAATAAATGCCCTTACCGGGATTCAAACTCAGGTCCTCTTGCTTTGTAGGCAGGGTCACTACCGACTAGGCTATAGCGGTCGTCATTATGTTGTTGATGTTACCTGTTCCTCTGTCAACCCCTGCATCTCCTGCGGCAAATATGTCCCATGTTTCCCCAGCTCGTCCATCTCATAGCAGATCCTGGTTATCTTCAGCCTGCCGTTGTAGATCGCAGTCACATCCTTCACAACCTCATCTACCGAGCAGTGCACGTTAGTATCGTACAGGAATTGGTTCTCGTCACCTCTTTTTATAAGGAGTATCACCATTGTGAGAATAAAAGGATCGGATGGATTTTTACAATAAAACCGGACGCGGTTTCACAACGAAGCGAAATGCGGATTATTGACAAAACGGTTGCCATCGTGGTTGCCATGGGGACGATTCGGAAAATGAAAACGGAAAAGCGATTGCTTTTAAGGTCACTGGAAATTCACTCTTTGACAGATCCGTTTACGGGTGAATTTTGTTTCAATGTAGGTATTCTTGTAGTTGTCATGTTTTTATTATGATCGGTAGTGCAATATTATGATGGGTCTTGTCAATGGATTAATAAGTTTTATTACGACAGTTGCGTTTATTTATTTTGATAAAATTGTTTTCAAGACACGTTTTAGCACACCTGAAAATTTTAAGCGTAAGTACTTACGCTTGAAATTTTCAGGTTTAAAAAAAAAAATAGTACCTACTATATTGAAAACACAGTCAAGACTGCAAACCAAAGTAAGCTGGGTAGATATACATCAATCCTAAAAGTATATTTCGTAGTTATATTTTGTAGTCATTCATTTCGCCGTACCCTGGAAAGAATTATACATAAGGATTATACTGTTGGTATCAGAATTCTATTTCTTACGGGAAATGGGCGATATCCTTTTAAAGACTTAACAGTATTCGCGACAGACACTGAAATGTATAATTTCACAGCCAACTAACCTAAACCATATCCAAATCAACGCATACGCAAATGCGTTAGACCGGAACGCAGCTGAAACACCCCGATAAACAGATTTAATGTGAAATGAATATGAATCAAAATTATCTCATGCAGTCACAACTCATTATTGGAGTGTTCTACAGGAGCCAATTCCATTCTAGTTTATTATTATTAAGTATCTTCGGATTCCGTGATTATTACTTACGATTTAAACGATTTACGCGTATACCTATATAATTAAATACATTCCAACGTTTCGAGCTCTTTCCATTATTTTTTACTAACGTTGCAAGTTCCGACCTTATACAAGTTTACATAACCACGAGGACCTTTAGTTAATGTAGCGCAAGAGTCAGTGGGCTGGATAATGCGCGGTCCAGGGTTCTGTGCCGGCCCTTTCAAACTTTTGTTAATCTCGCGGTGATGTAGCAAGTCAATACGAGACAGACATTTTGCATTTCACCTTTTTTTGAATACCAGGACGGTGGCAAACTAGCATCCAGCATGGAAAACAGACACCGAGACGCATGAGATGCAGAAACGTCACAAAAGCCTCTTGCCGACCCTTCACTCAAAGGGTCAAGCGGCCTTTAGGCGGCTCGCGTTACCGCGCGACCTTTTCGAGCTTCTCAAGCGGTACTGGACTTTTTAGTATGTAGATAAAGTTTAAAATTATTTGACACTGAAAGTGCTCGCAGCGCCGCTGCCGACCGCTGCCATTCCGGTCTGAAGCGGCCCTTAGACCTGACTAAATGCAGTGCACTAACTGCACTCATGCTCACTGACTGATTAGAGCGAGATGGTTTATCTCCCCTCCTCCAGTCAGTGCACTGCATTTAGCCGAGTCTAAAGGCCGCTTTAGTTGCGTTGCGCTAGAGACAAATGCAGATAGATCCCTCACTCGTCATAATACATCACATCCTCAGGAGCTCAATATATTTACGAAAACATTATGTACGTAAGAAAAAACCAAGCGCTATTTCGAAGAGGTTGTGACATTCATGATAGAAATACTAGGAATAAATTTAAATTATTAGCAGTTTCAACTAGATTAAGTAGAGTTTCAAATTCGTTTGTCGGTCTCTGTACACGCTACTACAATAAACTACCTGACCAAATTTTGACTATGTCAGAAAATAAATTTAAGGCAATTGTAAAGCAAACGCTGGAAAAAAGAGCCTATTATAAACTCAGCGAATACTTAGACGATAAAGACATATGGGCAAAGGCCATCGTTATACCGAAGCAGACTGTAAATATATAAAATTGTTTAACCCCTGACCTTCAAAAAGTGTTCTCGAAGAATTTATTTTGAATAAATGATTTTTGACTTTGACTTTGACTTTGACTTTGCTCTGGCGAGTAATCACCGGAATACTCTTGTATTCCGGTGATTACTCGCCAGAGCTACCTACAGAGAAAGAAACGGTGTTATTACTTATTATGGATGCGATCGTCTTCTTGAGGTACTTTCCCAGTTGAGCTGAAACTAGAGAGAGAGAAGAATAGCTTTGCAGCAGCTAACAGCTCGCGACTGACAATAGTTACTTTTTAACTGACTTAAAAAAGGAGGTTCTCAATTCGGTTGTATTTTTTTTCCATGTTTGTTATCTCAGAACACCGTCATTGATGAGCTGATTCGTAATTTTTTTTTGTTTGTTTGTATATGCTTCCAGGTGGGTCCCATTTTTTTCAAAACTTCAATTGGATGATGGGATCCAGGAGGAATTGAGGGAACTCCTCAATTATATTAGGCACGCGTGTAGTGATTTTGGTATTTTCTAATATAACTCGCGTATTTACACCCGGAAATAATAAATTAGGTGGAGTGGAATTGATGATGAAGATCACAGATGACTTATGGAATTCCTCAATTATGTACTTAAAAGTGCAAAAGTACGTCACAGATTCTGATAAAAATCCGTTGAAATAGCAAATAATGAAGTGCCAAAGGTGATCCTTGTCGAATCGACGGAAGTCCTCAAATATTATCGGGTCACATACAGCGATTGGGTTTTCTTCTCTAATAATCAACGCATTTGCTCTCGGAAATCAGTTCATGTTCATTGGAAAAGAAATGTGGAAATGTTCTCGTGGCTTGGCGGAGTACTAAAGTCGGTTAAAACTTTGTTTTTAAAGTAAATTATTTGATAAAATTTCAATTTCTAGAGAAAACGGTTTCCACTAAATCACTTTGATTTTGATGTCGATCGATTTAGCATAATATATTCTAGGTTTATAAGTTTCGCTTTAAAAAAACAGATAAGATTTTGAGGTGCCTATAAGTTTGAATTTATTGCAAACTTGGAAAAAAGGGATACCTATAAACCTAGTCTTTCATTGTGTCAATAACGTACTAAAAATCATTGAGATGGGAAAATATTTAGAAGTGGAAAAAGATCTTCTCTTTTCGTGACAATGCTTTGCTTGGGGACGGGTATCTATTTCCCCCCCTCCCGTGATGGTTATCACATGGGGACAGCCGCTGGCGGAGTCGCGGAAAGGTGCGCGAGGGCTTAGAGCGCCGCCGTAAGGCACTGGTCCCACCGCCGGCTAGTAAGCTAGAAAAGTTGGGCGAGTAGCATTACATTGCGGATCTGTAAAGGTCGATTGATCACACTGTGCCTGGTCAGCACGCAATGAACCGTTACTCGCCCAACTTTTCTAGCTTACTAGCCGGCGGTGGGACCAGTGCCTTAAGCAGCGCGTAGACAACCGCGGGGTTTTAGACGGTAGTCCGCGCGGTTCCCGGAACTCCGTCATACCCGTCCTGGTTCCCCAGCCATGCTTATTCTTATTTTTTCTCCTGCCTATTGTCTCAATTTATTTGGAGTCAGCCCTCCTAGCATTTTTGCGAGGCCACGTGCGATTGTGGGTTGTCTCTTTGGGTGTGTCAGTATCTCTTAGGTCATTGTATTATTGTTTGTAGGCAGATCATTTGTGGTCATCCGCGGCCCCTTTTCTTTTACTCTTTTGGTCATATGGTCATGTACTCGTCTCATTACGTGTCCGTACCAGCGTAGGCTGGTTCCCCAGACATGCGGGATGCGTAAATGCAATTCCCCATCGAAAAAAAGATGACACGGCGCGAGTTGAAACGAGCGAGAGAAACTTGTTGAAATAAAATTGGAATGCGAATTATTTGTCTCAGATCGATTCCCTAGTTCGTGATTGGAAAGGATACTTGAATTAAAAAAGGTCGACACGCATGAAAAGATGATCGTTTTTTTCATTACATTTTCCTTAACTTACCGGTGGATTATTCTCAGGATTCGTTTTAAGATTTTGTTTTTCTATCTTAACAACAATCATATGTAGTAGTCGTTGGGAATCAACTTATCAGTAGCCATGTTTGTTTATTTGTTAACTAATAATTTAATTCAAAAACATTTTTTTAACCGACTTCAATTCAGTTCTTTACCTTTTTTGAAGAGTTCACTCGATTTCAGATCATCGGATCCACAGGACATGACCATAGGACCACATGGGAAGGATACCTATTCAAACAAAAAAAGAATTTTCCAAATCTGTCCAGGCGTCTTCGAGTAATCGAGGAACATACATAAAAATTAAAGGTTCCGACGAATTGAGAAACTCCCTACTTTCTTGAAGTCGGTTAATAATAAGGAAACCATAAAGATCATAGTCCGCATAGATATTATTGACCTGAAAAAGCTACGGTAGCCTAGTGGTTCAGGCATGCGGCTGTCAAGCGGCGGTCGTGGGTTCGAATCCCGGCTCGTATATATTTGGTCTAGGTTTCCCTCTGGGTTGGAAGGTCAGATGGCAGTCGCTTTCGTAAAACTAGTGCCTATGCCAAATCTTGGGATTAGATGTCAAAGCGGACCTCGGGCTCCTTTAGGGCACAACCGGGAATAACGCTAGGAGGATAATGAGATATTATTGACCTGGTCTGGTAGAATAAGGACCATGAAAATACAAGTCTGCACTATTCCGTTGCAATATTGTGTTGCACAAGAATATATACCAAGCAAATCTAACCCAATTTTCTATTCACTCCAACCGATTGTCTAATGCTGAATACGAACACATTTCAAATAGTTTCGAATATCGCACAGCTTAGTTACATCATCGAGATATCATCTTTATTCCTACAGCCATAAGGAGCACTTTGGCATACGTTATTACAGCATTTTCGGATAATCTGGGAAGGGTTTTGAACTGCATCAATTCTGCGAGATTTTGAATTGAAAATCGATCTTAACCATTTGCAAGTGGCTTCTCATTGCAATAAATTGTATTTGTTAAGGTTGTGATTGATTGGGTATAATGTTTCGGATTGCGCAGATGCGATTTTTCAGTAGAACGTTTGTGTTAGCAGAACCAAAAGGAAGGGGACGGATTAGAATTTCGCCACCCCCTTTCTTCCTGTGGGTGTCGTAAAAGTCTGCTAAGGGAGCTAGGTTGAAGGGTGTTGTGGGCGATGGGATGGCTACCTATCACTGCGATATCGCATTTTGTCGAACTTTTATACCCACATTTAAGCTAAAGCTGTCACTGGAACACAAGTTCCATGTGGTCTGCCTACCCATTTTGGGAATAAAGGCGTGAATCTATGTATGTTTTAAGCAGCCTTTGTTTGTATTTACGTGTTCATCGTATTCCGTGTCCATTTTGTTTCGTGTTTATAATTTTAATAGAGAAATATTTGGTGGCCACTTTTCGGTACAATCGAGATCGAAAATATGTACACGGATATAGTGATCAAAAATATGTAAAAACGACTTTATTGTCAAAGGCATACATATTGCACGGGTTCAAATTCTGCTGGACAAAAAATGGCACAATTTACGTCAAAGAAAAGGAAGGTGCTCACTCTGCTGCTATCCGTCGTCCGGCGGATCTGGTCGCTTGCATCGGTCTCCCTTCGCTTGCTGATTCAGCGACGAAACCTACTTGAATTCCTAGGGCTACTCAATAAGTTCTTTTTTTGCTCCCGATCCATTTTGGACATTCATTTAAACCCTGTTTTTTCCCTAGTGCATGTACAACGTAATACACAAACAGCAATTACACATCACGCTCACACGACACGCCCACTCACACACAATTTTTTTAGATGTCTCAATTTTAATAATAAACAACAACAAGGCATGGTTAACACATTATTTTTGGTTTGCAATTGTGTACGCCGTTTTTGCCTGGCAAGTGACCATATCGACATGCGTTCTTTATACTTCTCTTTCCGTCCTTTACATTCAATGATGACGTAGGTACTGAATTGGATAATTCCTTTAATATTCAATGTCACTTGACAGGCAGCATTGAATCTTGCTCCAAATATATTGCAAACAATAAATTCAAGGTTCTTTGTTTTAATATAAGAAGTCTCCAACGTAACTTTAACGATTTCACTGTCGCGTTAAAACGTTTCAATGTCACGTTTGATGTAATTATTCTTTCGGAATGCTGGCTACATGACAACTCCATAATTAACCAGCTTCCAGGTTATAACTCTTTTCATACAACAAAGCACTTGAACAAGAGCTGCGGTGTCACCATTTATGTAAGAAACTCAATTAACCCATCAGTTTACGAACCACCTGTGCAGGGAGCTGATTTCCTACTGGTTCGATTTGCCGATATGGGGATCCTGGGTATATATAGGTCTCCCTCTCTTAGTGATTTTGAGGATTTTAATCGTTCTCTGGACTCGACATTGAGGAGTGTAAGCTATAGTTCCTGCATAATTGTCGGGGGTGACTTAAATATTGATCTCAACGATACCCGAAGTGCTGCGACTGGAGACTACTTGGCATTAATGGCCTCCCATGCGATGTTACCCGCTATCACGGCTCCAACGAGAGGTAGTGCATGTCTGGATCACATCTTTATTAAAACTAGTCAATTAGCAACGGGCATAGTGTGTAACAGTGCTATCACCGATCACGACCTAACAATTGTCTGTGTATCGAACTCTAAAGCCAATCGTATTCGTGATCGTAATATGCGCCGAGTTGATCTGCAAGCACTCTCAACTGATATTCGTAACACTGACTGGACCCCAATTACAAGTTGCGAGGATCTAAATACTACTGTAATGCTGTTTGATAACACCATCGATGCCATAGTAAATAAACACAGCTATGTGGTCAAACTAAGCCGCAGTCGATTTAATCTAAAACCTTGGATGACCCCTGGTTTGATAAGATGTATGAAACACCGTGACAACCTCCACTTACAAGTGAAAAAGAGTCCCAATGACTCAAACCTAAAAACTAGTTATACGCGCTACAGAAATTTTTATGGCCAACTCCTTCGTAACATCAAAGCGGAATACGGCAATAGGGAACTGACTCGCAATAGGAATAACCCGAAAAAACTCTGGGCCTCTATTAAGCGTGTTTGCGAACACCCAAGCCGCAGCTCGGATCCCAGTGAACTGGTCAAAATCTGTGCAAGTCCCAAGGAGTCTCTCACTTCATGCAATAAGCATTTTGTCTCCACTGGAGATGATCTGGCTGATCGAATCTTAAAAAGACTTAAAACTAACCAAGACAATCTAGCCTCATGCTGCCTGTCAGATAAATCGCCAGCCCAATCATTTTTTCTTTCTCCTACTGATCCACACTAAGTGGGAGACATTATAAAATTGCTTAAGAACGACAGTGCCCCTGGACCGGACGGCTATAAGCCCTGTTTAATTAAATCAATTAGTGATTTTATTTGTGCTCCTCTTGCGCACATATTTAACCTAAGCATGGCTTCTGGAGCTTTTCCTGAAGCCTGGAAGAGATCCTCGGTATCTCCTATCTTCAAATCAGGACAAAAAAACAACCCTGATAATTATCGTCCCATTTCACTTCTTTGCATTTTCTCCAAATTGCTAGAAAATGTTGTTAATAAACGCCTCACAGATTTTATGGAAAAAAACAACATCCTATCTGATAGGCAGTTTGGGTTCAGACGAGGCAAGTCGACAGAAAATGCAGTTGTACTGTTATCAAATTTAATTGGTAAGCAACTTGACCAAGGCAGATGCTGCATAGGAGTTTTCCTTGACCTGGCAAAGGCCTTTGATACCGTCTCAGCGCCGATCCTCCTAAAAAAACTTGAGCACATTGGAGTTAGAGGTTCGGTGCTGGGATGGTTCAAAAGTTATCTCACAAACAGGACTCAGCACGTTAGGGTTGGCGACTGTGTCAGTGATGAGCTGCCTGTTAGTTTTGGTGTCCCCCAAGGGAGCATCCTTGGTCCAACATTGTTTTTGTTATATATCGAAGGTATCCTTTCTCTCCAACTACATAACACCGACTTAATCTGTTACGCTGACGACACCGTGGCCCTTTTCAGTGGCGGATCTTGGGAAGAGGCGTTCTGCGCTGCTGAGGCTGGAATGTCGTGTGTGGTGGATTGGCTAGACAATAATTTGCTTACACTAAATTCAAAGAAAACCAAGTTTCTCACTTTTTTCATAACGCTTTCCTCTGGACCCCCATCTGGTGATTCTTTGAAACTTTTCTCTAGCAACGGCGCTCGCGACAGCATCGGGCGGGCTGAGACAATCAAGTACCTTGGGGTTATTATTGACCAGAATTTGTCCTTCCGTCAACATATTCATACATTATCTGGACGTGTCAGAAAAGTAATTTACGTCATGAAACTGTTGAGAGGCGGGGCATCCAGAGATATCCTGCAGCTAGTGTATTTTGCACTCTGTCAATCCCTACTCCAATACTGTATTGCAGCCTGGGGCGGCGCTGTAAAAACAGTAATGATCGAGGCTGAGCGGGCACAGCGAGCTGTGCTAAAAGTCATGCTCAGGAAGCCGTTCCGTTTCTCAACGAACGCGTTGTACGAAGATGCGTTAGTTCTTAGAGTTCGCCAACTTTTCATAGTAAAAGCTGTGGCTGAATCTCACAAAATCGCAGTCACTTCTACTGACCATGACAGGCGCCGACAAAAACGTCTTAATCACCTGATCATTTGCTCCCCTCGAGTCAAAACCGCATTCGCAAGGCGGCTGCCTTATTTTCTGCATCCTACAGTTTACAACAGGGTTTCTAAACAGTGCGCAGTTGATGACTTCTCCTGCGCGATCCTAAAAAGCAAAGTTAAAAAATGGCTTCTTTCAAAGACATATGAACAAACAGAGGACATCACTAAAACATAAACGCACCTAACCTAGACATACACACACAAACACAAACGCACGCACACACTCCTACTCGCACTCGTATTCGCACATACACACACATCACATACACAAACAAACAAAATCAATCTCACATAATATATACACATGAAAATACACTTCATAGTTGTTAAGATATTTACCTACATTCTCTTTGCTAACTCTTAAGTTATTGTTTAAATGTAAAAAAATACTGTTAAATCTGTACCACTGGTGCCCAAGATACAGGCTGTGCCTAGTTTGGGACCAACGGATACCGTCAGTGCTGTTGTTTTCCTTTACATATAATAATACCATTAAGTTAAATATATTCGCATAATGTATGTATGGTAATAAATATTTCTATTTCTATTTCTATATATTTTTGAACCTATGGGAACGTACATTTATGAAATCGACTGTACAAGAAACGTCGCTCGTGTACTAGTGTATCGCTCGATGGGCTGACGATGTTAGGAAAATATCTCCTTTATATTATACTAGCTTCCGCCCGCGATTTCGTCCGCGTGGACCCGGGATAAGAATTATCCTTTATTTTAATCCAGGATATAAACTATCTTCGTGCAAAATTTCATTCAAATCGGTTCAGCCGTTTAAGCGTGATTGAGTAACAAACATCCAAACATCTAAACTTTCGCATTTATAATATTAGTAGGATAGGATAGTAGGATTTTTATTTAGGAAACAAACAGCCATATACGGAACGAAAAGAAATTATAAAACTGACTGACTGACAAATATGTATACTCATAAATATTGTAATGTATGTGTGTCTGTTTGTTGCAGCTACCAGGGGGCAGCACTCACAGACACGGCCACGACATCTCCACAGAGGACCCGGACCTCGAGGCGCATGAGAACTCCACACACCATGGCAAGGTCAGCTCTTAGTCTTAATATGCTTATAGAAATGACCATTCACTAACAGTACATCGAACATTCGCCGTTTTTAATGTCGGACTGAACATTCGCCGTTTTTAATGTCGAACTGAACATTCGCCGTTTTTAATGTCGAACTGAACAACGAACAGAGCTTAACATCGGTACGAAAATTTTCACAGTCATTCTAGCGAACTTACTTACTTACTACTTACTCCTCTGGCGCAGTGACCCAAAGTGGGTCTTGGCCTCCAACACGACTGCTCCCCACTGATCCCGGTCCTGTGCAGTCTCGCGCCAGTCGCCAGCTTGGAGCTCGCGCAGATCCGCATTCACCACATCCGCCCATCGATATCTAGGCAGACCGACCGGGCGGTGTCCTGTCGGTTTTCCCTCGTAAGCTCTTTTCACCGCCCGTTCGCCTCCCATCCGCTCAAGATGCCCGAGCCACCGAAGCCTTTGCGCCTTTGTCACGCCAATGATATTCCATTCTATATATCCATTCTAGCGAACGCTCTAGTAAATTCTGTGCTCGGGGGACTGTGGGGCAGAGGGACGACTTGCGACCTCTGTTTGTGTAATGGGCTGTTTACACTTTGATTAGTGATTAGTGCGAGGTCATAAATTTGCTGCAAGTGCGAGTAGCTTTTGTATGAACTCGCACTAATCACTAATCAAAGTGTGAACAGCCCATAACATACGAGTAACTCACAAGTTCGAGTCTTGGTCTGGGTTTCAGGTGATGATTTATTTTTCAATCATGTGAAGTTACGGAGATATCATCCATTAAGAGAACTCCATTCGCTGTTGAGTTCACAATTTCCACTTGTATTATTTGAGCCATTCACATTTATGAATAAATACCGAAACCCCCCGAACGGTAGCACTCCGTTTCAAATAGAAAAACGAGTAATTCTAAATTCAAACTAGATCAAAATATTCCGTCTCGAATTTCAGATCAGAGCCCTGTGATTTCCGAAATTAAACTTTAACGCGGGGCAATAAAGTTGGTTGTGAAAAATGGAAATGCGGTAGCGGTTGACAAATTGAAGTGGGTAACTGTGGGGGTTGAAATTTACATATGGCACTGTGTCAGTTGTTTCGTTTGTTAGATGGCCGAAAGCCATGAGAGCAAGCGGGATGGCGTGTATTGTTATAAGACGGTATTTATCTAATAGTCAAATCAGCTTCTTTGTATGAAACGTCAAAAACGCTTTGTGAGTCCATACTAACAAAGCGTTTTTGACGTTTCATACATTACACGTACATACAAAAAACGTACGTTGCATACAAAAAAATAATTCATAAAAACGAACAATAAGGACGTTGTTTGATTGTGACGTCCCAAGTCTACAAATTCCATATTTGTAGCTGGCTTGGGACGTTACAATCAAACAACGTCCTTATTGTTCGTTTTTATGAATTAATTTTTTTTAATGCGCAAATCTAAGTGAATAATTGATACTTTACGAGTATTTTCGTAATGTTTAGCTGTTGATAATAAAAATAATAATTTCGCTGTTGTCAAATACCCTTTTATGTATGACGACTGGCTTAACCGAGTAGGTAGTGACCCCCCTTACGAAGCTAACGAGCCTTGGTTCGAATCCCGGTCAGTGAAAATATTGTGTGCTGGGCATGACTATTTTTATAAAGGCTGTTATTACGGGCCAGAAGGGGTTTACTGTGTATATGATATAAGGGGGAAATCATAAATAAGGCTAGTGTTGTGTTGTCAGTACTTGCTGCAGTCTCTTATGCTTTGGGCCACACCCCAGCTTGGTGCAAACGTGTGCGCGTGATTATAAATTCTCGCACCGCAGCTCGTTTTGACTGCACCTTGTTTCTTGCTAATACATGAGGGCTGTGTTTTTTCAGTTTCTATTGTTGTCACGGTTTTAATGGTTGTCAGCGCTTCGATGTGGCTGACACAATCTATATTGTGGTGATCTATAGTGTTTAGAATTGGGATTACGGGGCGAGAAGAAAAATAACCTTGACAGTTTCCTGGTGAGAAATATCTCGTTCGGGGCTTTTTACACCTGTTAAGCTGTTTTATTTAAATTTTACCACTTTTTTTGTCTGGCGAGACAAATTATATCCTTTAATCTAATTATTTCAATTAAGTGACCTATTACATCGCTAAGCTATAGATAAAGTTGATTGTATTGTAATATACTCTTGTATACAAACAAGGACACTATATACATCGCTTGGCAAATGTGTACCCAGGAACATGTATATTGCAATGTGTTTGTGTGTATCTTTGTCATTTAATTATACTTATTTAAATGTATGTGTAAAAATGTTCTTCAAGCATACTAGTGGGATTGTTGTTTTTTTGCCGCGCACTCACAATTCATTTCTTGTTAGTTGCTTTGTTAAGCAGCGATAAATGTAAAGCCGAATATCATTTTGTTGTGTTAAGTGATTTTTTGAATTAAAACTTAACAAAAAGTTTCTACAAAATAAAACATTTTTGGTACAAGCTTTTATTGCCAACTGCATTTTTCTGTATACCGTAATTGAGACGATTCTAACAAGTACAAACTCAACGGGGTTACGTCGGTAGGAACTGAATTCTCATGGGCACCTTCTGTATCCATTATCAGATCAGCTTGACGGTAACATTATATTGAATTGTCATGAAACTATAGTTATTATCCAAAGGGGTTTGGGTAAAAATGTCATTTTTTTGACGAGCGGCCATTCGTAGAAGTGATAGATTATGATAGATCTACTCAAAACAAACATATTTTATTAAGAAATGTAATACGCTAAAATGCATCTTAGCCGAGATATTTGCAATATATATTTTCACAGGTCATATTGAAAAGTTATAAACAAAACGATTATTAAAAAAACATCCTTGGCCGCTGCAAAAAATATAAAAAGTCCCTCTCCGAATGTGGTTGAAGGCTAGATTGACAAAATCAAACTTTCTAGATACTGTTTCAATCTCGATTGTTGCTCGGCTCAGATTGCTGAAGTTTGCGTACCTTTGAAATAATTAGTTGTGACACCTTGGATACGTGTGAGCTAAGTTTGCTTGATTTCGGAAAGTTTCTGATTTCGGTTTTTTTTTTCTCATACAAGGTTACCCAATGCCCTTTCAGCTCAATCGGTTGAGGTTAACAGGTTAAAAATTTCGTTCCAAGATTTGTCCCAAACTAAACTAACAAACAAACGATTAGGTCAATTTAAATAAAAGCTTGTAAAAATAAAAAGCAATGGATTATCTATTGTTAGGCAGACACTGTAACTATTTTTATAATTGCCGTTCTCAAAATGTTTGATGACATGTGAACCTAAATAGAGCACATCACAGCATCAAATACGCTAAAGTTTGCTTGTGCCATAGCTGACATCATCAAGACATCTAGTCATATATATTCGTCTCTTATCAATTGGACCATACCCTGGCTCTATGCAGGCGTGCGCCCTTAATTGTAAATTCGCGCTCGTTTTTATAGCGTTTTATGACGTTAATAACTAGGATACGTTCTGAACAACATCTATGCTTTGCACCACTTTCTAGGTGTATACGGGCATGTCATGTGCTTGCAATTTTAAATTCTTGCACGATGTTTTTACCTTGTTTGGTTGCTTTTATAACACTTGTAGTGGCAGGTGTACTCTAAACTCCTGTGCTTTGGCCCATACCTTGCCTTTTATACAGGGATGTTTTTGCAATTGTGTATCCGCGCACGTGTTTATTGCCTTATATGATGTGGCTATTACGCTATATGTGATATTCCTACGCGCTTTTCTGTGCATTCTAGACCTCACCGTGTCTTGTGGCAAACATGTATTTACCATTGTGAATTTGGGCGCACTCTTAGCACGTCATTATTTTTTTTGTTATGGACGAGGAAGAAGCTATTGAAAACGTTGTCTTCTATAACTTGGATCTCACCGTAGCTTTATGTGGACGTGTGTTCACGATTGTAAATGTAAATTCATGCGCGTATTATTACACCCGTTTGAACTGCTATTACAGTCGACACATATAGATAAACATGGTTATATTAAAATATCGGTGTTGGCGACGGAATGATATACGTATAGGCACGTATAGGCCATCTGTGTCAGTACCAATGGAGCTGAAAGCATTCATCACTACTTTTATTTCACGGTGGCATAGCCCCTAAGCACCCAAATCACAGAATCTTTTGCTTATTCTGCACAAGGCCATGCAGAACAGTGATAGTTCTGGAGGAATCTCGTTGATCGGCCGGAAGAGAACATGATGTCACGATTATCAGATTGATATATTGATGAGGTTTAAAAAAAACATCGGTTTTTTTAGTACAAACAAAAGGAAATCTCAAAAAAGGCGATCTCATGAACTTAGTAGGTAAAGTATGTGTTTTTGTATTTATAAACAAATGTACGGTATCTCAGTTGTCACTGTCATAATAGCCCAAGGCCGGTAGTCGAACGACAGATATCGAAATTCACTCAATCGTAATTAGAGCTGCGAGATTCGAATAACGACGTGTCTTTTTACAAGTTTATATCTAACTTTCACTTGTCAAGTAAGAATAATGAATATGTAATTTGTAGTTTAGCTACTCGCCGGTATGAGCGTCCGCTGAAATTTGGGGAGCTTATGTCATTGTGGTAGCAAGCGCGCTGATCTTATAATATAATGTAGACAGAAGGTGGCCATAGCTCCTAAACTACACAAGATACGCTCGCCGTGTATCTGCTGATCTGCTGTATCTGTGAGCTGTGTAAAAAAAGTCGGGTATAAAAGAGAAAAATTTTGTCGCTTACCAAAACATGCTTTTTATATGCCTTTACTCTTAGCCGTTTTAACCCTAAAATTTACAGAGTATCTAAAAATGCACACAATTTTTAGTTAGCTTTTTGCATTTTTTTCTAAAACGTTTTTTGGGCTTTAAGCACAAATGAAATTTGAACGCACGATTTTTGTATTATTTTGCAAAGTTTGCGGTTAAATCTAGAACCAATTTTTTTCTAGGATCTTATTACTTGGACCACACCCGGCCCGCGAACGCGTCCTCCCGATTGTAAATTCGCGCTGCATCTCTTTTATTTCCCCTGGTTTGGCATCGCTAATGTGAGGCGGGGGAAAAGTGGGTGCATATAGTCTGAGCGGTGAAATTCTTCTTGTAGCTATATAGGTAATGTGACGAAGTGACGGAAAACACAGACTTACAGTACTAATAGGGAGGAGGTCAAAGTGTATAAGCTGTCTACAGCGGTAACCGGTTGTCCAGTCAAGTGCTTAAATATGTTAAAGTAAGCCATTTGTTCATTAATAAAATAAATTGTATTTTTTTAAGCTAATTACATTTTATAATCTAAGATTTAAAAATTATATTAAAAAAACCAATATGATAATGACAAAAAGGTCCAAGTATGTTAATTTACCCTATTCTAATAAAATATATGCGAAACATAATTAAATTCAAAGCATAATGAAATATATAACTCAATAATACTTATATCCTTAAAGTTAGAACATTTCGTCTACAGTATTATGCTGACAAAACTCATGAACAGAATAATAACACTTCTTTAACAACAAGTGACATTAATTTTTTTTCAAAACCCAACTGCTTTTTTAAAATTATATAGCCTATGTCACTCCCACGACCAAGAGAAATCCAACGACACCTCATATGTCGAAATCCGTCAAACGGTTTAGGCTGCAGGGCGTGGCGAAAAAACATGGCCGCTTATCCACGTCTGTGGCACCCTCTGAGGGACGCTCCACCGACAAGGTTTGTGAGGTGAATTGATTTGGTAAAATTAAATTTTCTTTAGTTTTTTACATAATCACAGCCAGGATTTTGGATGAAACTCAATCTATATTAAATTATCTAACTGCAACCATATATCATCGTTACATTAAAGTCGTATTAAGGCTATCTAGCTGACCTCGTCACCAGGTCACCGAAGTTTACGACATATTTTCGTTATTTTAAATATAATAAATTGGTTTTTGGGGTTATATTATTGTTATACTTATTCAATTATTGTTATACTTATTCGAAAAATATGTTTTTTTTTTACACTAGACCATTTTAAATATTCTACCAAAGTAATGCCTACACAGAAGTTGCTCGTGTGGGCTTCGCTTTACATGTTTATATCTGAAGTGTTTTATACTATCTGTAATCAAATTCATGCCTAAACAATAAATTTGGGTCATCAACTAGGTGTAACCGAAGCTTTTTTTATTGTAGGTGCAGCAGGTTTTATGTGAGAGTAATATGAAAAAAGTATGTCTACTTTCATATAAAATAACCTCTTCCAAACGACTGCAATTATCACAGCAACCATATGTTTTGAATAAGACAAATTAGGTTTATTAATATTCCCATTAAGTATAATTTTAGTTTAATTTATAATATAATCATCAGTTAAACAAAAATCACTACAAAACATGATCTAAAAACAATATAAATCAAGGTCATGATTAGTATAGAGTGCGGATCATAGTGACGTCACGAGGGCGATGTTCTGAGGGGTTTTCCTGGTCTGTTAACCACCCCTCTGAGGGGTTTGTTATGACCGTTACCAATTTCAATCAATTTATTTACTTTCGAGCCATTGTTTATCCATTTAGGTTCGTTTTAAACAAATGTATGATAAATAACGGTAATGTTAATAGCTGATAGTAATATTAGATTATTAGAAAAGCGCTAAAAAACGTGTTGCCAAATTTTGAGCATGAATAGGTATGTTGTGTTAGTCACGGGTTATTACAGTTAACCCGTTAAAATAACACTTATTTTTATGTTATTCTATAGATTACTTACATGTCTACAAGAACTGTCCTTCTGGCACTAAAATTGAGCACTAAACCCACTAATTTTCACTCGCGAACACCGACCGTGTCAAACGCGCCACTGACTGTTTTAGACTACCGATCAAATTCATAATTTTCCTCCAATGGCCATTGACATTGTCGCTTGCTAGCTGTCTCGCTTCATTGGCTATACGTTTCAATGGATTAAAACGAGAACAATACACGAATGGCGGTTTTATTTCTAAAAAAGTAAGCACAGCCATTGCGCCCCTCCGAGGGGGGCTCCACCGACCTGCAGGAAAAAATGTGAAGCCCACAGAGGGATGACCACAGCTGAAGGGATATATACATACGCTCGAAAAACATAACCCTCTTCTCCTTCGGTAGTCGGGTAAAAAGGCCTTTAACTTATTTTTAAATATATTTATATATATCGATTTAATGCTCTTATAAATATGTACCGAAACCTTAACCCGCTGACATAAGAGTGATGGGACATATGTCATGTCATCATCACCCTCCTAGCGTTAATCCCGGTTGTGCCCTAAAGGAGCCCGGGGTCCGCATTGACACTAATCCCAAGATTTTCAACGCTGAGATGGAACCATTTCGTGGCAATGTTGTTCTCTCCTTCGTATTTGTGATCTATGTCTATGTATGTGTTGTTGTCATGAATAAATGATATTCTATTCTATTCTATTCTATTCTATTTTATTCTATTCTATTCTATTTGGCATAGGCACTAGCATACGAAAGCGACTGATATCTGACCTTCCAACCGTGCAACCAAGTGGGAAAACGGGTCTAGTTTCCCCCGTTGGGATTAGACCGGTTTCCTCGCGATGTTTTCCTTCACCGAAAAGCTTACGGTAAATATTCCGTACATAAGTAAGTATGCACCCATATTTTAACTTTTACTACTTATAATAATTAATGAGCCTTTAAGCCCATTTTGCGGCAAATACGACACATATTCGTAATAGATATGAACTTTGGGCTGCATTGGAAAACTTTTACAGAAGTAGAGTGCAGTGGAATGTAATCGCTCATATTTTGAGTAGTCGAAGGGGAGAAGTACTAGTTTGCACTTTACAGAAGAGTGCATTGTATGCTTGATTGCCACCATAGTATAATAAAAAATGCATTGTGTGTGTGTTGTAATGATCTAGTCCCAAACTAAGCAAAGCTTGTACTATGGGTACTAGACACGATAAATATATCAAGAAAAACGAAGACTGTAATGTAAACAAAAACAAATAAAAACCGGCCAAGTGCGAGTTGGACTCGCGCACGAAGGGTTCCGTACCATTATCTATAAAAACAGTAAAAAGTTTGTTGTATGGGAGGCCCCCTTAAATATTTATTTTATTTTGTTTTTAGTATTTGTTGTTATAGCGGCAATAGAAATACCAAATTTGTGAAAATTTTAACTCTCTAGCCATCGCGCTTCTTGAGATACAGCCTGAAAAAAAAACGTTTGTTGTATGGGAGCCCCCTTCAATATTTTTTTTATTTTGTTTTTAGTGTTTGTTGTTATAGCCCCAACAGAAATACATAATCTGTGAAAATTGCAACTGTCTAGCTATCGCGGTTCTTGGGATACAGCCTGGTGACAGACAGACGGACGGACAGCGCAGTCTTAGTAATAGGGTCCCGTTTTTACCCTTTGGATACGGAACCCTAAAAAATAAACAAATGCATTTTTGGAATTGCAATACGCTACCGAACATGCCCTTGATCGTTCACACCCCATTTTTGATACAGCCTGTATAACTAAATTAAACATATAATGCTACGTGTATAATAATATAATCGTATACATACGAAAAAATACACAGTGGTGATGCTAGAGGTCATACAAATATCATAATACACAGTGGTGATGCTAGAGGTCATACAAATATCATAATAGCCAAATGAACAATAACATTTTATTTTATCATCTGACCTAGATTTTTACCAATGCGCCACACAGGCTGACAAAGCAAACTTTTTCGTCAACAGTATTAACAAGGGCAAACGAACCCGATTAAAGTCCAAGTAAAAAACAAAACGGATCCTCCGCTTGCAATAACTCGAGAACAAACTCTGACAATGTAGGCCAGGACGCGATTGCCAAAATTTTACTTCGTGACATAAGACATTTATTTATCAAAATTCGTTTACATGTATTTATTTAATCGCATGGCGATCTGTAGAATAGGCGAATCTATGTGATACATTTATAGGAGCGCCTATTTCGCCTACATTTTATTATAAGTATTTTTACATGTAGTATTATAAGTAACAGTCCCTGCACTAGGCTGAGCTAATTAAGTTCCATGTTGTTCCACCATGCAATGTAATAAGTAGAATTTTTATTGTGTTAAGAGTCAAGGTCAATGCGCGATTGCCAAAACCTTACTTCACAGACTAATAAAGTTTTACCTATTTAGAAAGTATACAATTCTATAGTGTTAAAATGGAAGTGTGAGATCAAAGAGAAGTATTACGATCTGCAAAGTTATATTTAACTCAATTTTGCCCGTGACTTTGTCCACGTATACTCGTTAATCGCTAGTGTAATATATGCTATTAGGATTCCCAGAGGTGCAGCATCAATTCTTGCACTCCCATACAAACCTCCATTACATAGAAAACTCCCATTTTCACCCCTTGCTTTTCAGGATCAAATGGAATGGGATGCAGATAGTTTCTGACCCTGGAAAAGACATAGGATAGCTATATCTTTTCCAGGGTCAGAAACTATCTCCATACCTCATGTCAATTGAAATGCGGTTTAAGCGTGAATGGGTAATAGACAGAGAGACAGAGTTACTTGCGCATTTATAATATTAGTATTATACTTATTTCGCATTTATATCAAGCGTTATGAGAAAACTTGTTTTAGTTGTGTTAGCATACCTAAATCATGCATGTACGTACGACATATAAGTACGATATGAGACAGTTCCACTTTTTTTCCACCTTAGTCTCAAATAACTGAAATAGGTATTGAATCTTTATACCTACATGTAGTTGTTAAAGCACTTTCCAAAAATATGAATTTCCAAAAACTTTTGAAGAAAGAAAATCGATGAAGTAAGTTTGCTGTTACCGGCTCTCAGACTTGGAGCAAAATCGGAAACATTAATTATTGTGTAGCAGGAAAATGTTGAACACCCATGGGGGACGCGGGCGGCGGGGCCTGTCGGAGCTATTGTTCTGTTTATGGTTTTATGGCAAATTAGTTTGGTATTAGGCTGTAGAAATAATAAGTTTCCGTAAAAGAAGGTGGTGCAAACATTGGTCCCGACTGTTCTTTTTTACGCACTGAATTTACTTGCGCCTTACAATTGTCGAAAGGGTTCCAATGAGCCCAAACACAACAAGTTTATCTTTGAATCCAATTAGTTTTGTTTTGACGAAGTGTGTTGTGGATGCTTAGATATTATGTTGTGTTTTGTTGTTTAGACGAAGCCTGCGTTGTGGATTTCTGATTTGTTAGTTTTAATACTGTATTAGTTGAGGAGTTGCTAGCTATACTTTCTGTCTCTATCAGAACAGTTCGGCGGTGGTGCTAAGTTATAACTTTTTAATTTCAGCTTAATCGCAAGTGCCAGGAAAATGATTTGTGGACAACCCTCATACATATTTACATACAAACAGTTACATAAATAAAGGCTTGTAAGAACAACGCCCATGATGGATTAGTGCAGTACCTAATTTCAGGGTTCGATTGAGTAATGATTTATCGATATGGGTAAAATTGGACCTGACAGAAACATTTTCTTTTCATTTTGTTTTTTTCGTTCTTAATCTTGCAATTAAAAACAACGTGAATAGGGGCAACGACAAGCAAACACAAAGATGATCTGTATTATGGTTGAAATCATTTCAGGTGACCGACATTCTACAAAACTAGTATTGGATTTTGAATCGGCTAGCTTGGATGGTAGAGTCGCTTTTTCAACGGATTACTTTGATACAACTCGATAAACTCAAATATTTTTGGTGTATCTATCTATATATAAGCCTATCCTAAATACAATATCGATTCCAATGAAATACGTTTAGTGGTTACATGAACGTCAGTCGGCGCTCACATCACTAGCAGCTCCGACAAATCGTATTAAGCTATAGTTTTGTGCCTTTATGTTTTTCAAACCCTATTCGAGAAACCCAAGTACTTTTTTACATATATTATAGCCTATATCACTACGACAAACAAAAAAATCCGTCAAACGATTTAAACTGCAGGGCGTGCCAAAGAATAAGACATACACACTTTCGATGTTTCATATCACGTTTGATGTTCGTGTGATATGTATGTATGTATCGACATGCAAACACATCACACGAACAACAGAAGAACAACATTCCTTCACCATTCCGCAAGAAAGCGCTTTGTTCTTGTAACTTAGTTTCATTAACAACTCACGTTGTTAATAGCTTCATCAAAACACGGAAATAATAGGCACGTGGCTTGTGGGCGAAAAAAGTTTTGCACACCTTGGCAACAACAAGGAATCTTTGCAACACGGTTGTTGAAGGTAAAGATGTTGCATATTGACGTAGTACGCTTTAGTTATTCGTTAACTAAACAATTACTAAACTGCGATGAGTTTGGGATTGGAAGACGAGAGATTTTAAAGGACGTAACCACATAATAAATTATCATCATATCAGCCAAAAGACGTCCACTGCTGGACATAGGCCTCCCCCAAAGAGTGCCAAAGTGACCGGTCCTGCGCCACCCGCATCCAGCGGACTCCAGCAACCTTTACCAGGTCATCAGTCCACCTTGCGGGGGGCCTACCCACGCCGCGCGGTCCGGTTCCTAATAAATTATAGCACTACGTAACTAACGGAAGTTTGAAACAAACGAGACTAATTTTCTAAAGTATATACAAGATGATAATTAAAATTAACAAAATTAAATTGAAACTAAGTTCATCTAAAAGAGGCCCTAGAGGCATTGTACTGGGGATGCTGGCGGCATTTCCTCGCTGAAGTGCAATGCCGATGCGTTGCGCGAGGAAGCCGCCAGCTCACCAGTTATATCAACCAGGCGTTTCGCGATTTACGCAAATAATTTATGTAATTAAATGCTAAACACCTAAATAGGGAATAAACCATTTGTGAACCCTGATGTTGCACTGCAGAAGTAGAAACTGTGACGTTTCTGAACAAGAAGTAACATCCTAATACTCTAGATTTCTTCCCCCGGGAGAAGGCGTGATCATAATACTTATCACAACTGATATACGTATGAATCATACTTTCTTCTTCTTAATTTAAGAGTTATCCTCTTGTCGGTGGAGTATTTTCCATTTCTCTCTTTGATTTGCTGATAGGTATATCACACTACTAATGCTAAATAATACGCCATTTGTGGGGGGCATTTTGTTGATCTTTTATAGGTACCCATATTTATGCTAAAAGTGGCACTGGAACATAAGTTTCATGTGCTCTACCCCATCCCATTTTGGGAATAAAAGCTATGTATAAGTATTTGGGAACTTCCATTGTTCCAATTCACCGTGTGTGGGTGAATTGACGACATACGCAAGGTAGCTACCGCTACCGCAAGAACTGGATGAGATTAATCGCGTATCGTGCTCAGTGGCGTGTAATCAGAGGCCCTATCGCGAAACGAAAACGAACTTCGTTTGTGTATCTCCATCTCTGTCGCACTTGCTAATTCGAGCGATAGAGATTGAGATACACGAACGAAGTTCATTTTCGTTTCGCGGTAGCCCCTCAGAAAGGCCTAGACTAATTAGCCTAAATTAGTCCACTAAAATAGGCTATTTTAGCCCACTAAAATAGGCTCATGCGTGTAAAGTACCTACACATACACACTAACAGAATGACACTATTTCAAGGCACGCTTTATCGACAGAATCATAAAAATAAACTGAACAACGAAGTTTCATAATACCTCCACTATGAAGAGGAACAGCAATAGCTACGGTGCTAATATTCTGCATTGTTACGCTGTCTCAACCCACACTCTCAGCGAGAGCAGTGCGTGGGAGCGAGAGATCAGCGTGCGGCCTCTCGCTTCCTCGTATGGCGCATCGCCGCCGCTTGAACTCATGACCGAGCCCGTGATTCGTAACGTTAACACGCTCCTCGTTCGAGTGCCCCCATTGATGGGTCATGCACCTGCTTTTAAGAAGTCCGTGCTTAAAGAATGATATAGATTTAGATTTTATATTCATTTATTTCGAGATAAAAATTTAAACATAGATTCGCATACAATATCAAAATTATAAGGATTTTTATCACGATTGTCAATAATAAGAAACAAAATTGAATAATATTCAAAATGTGAATACAGAAAGTATAAGTAATATCAAACTAGATTGGTGTTCAATAAATCAAATAATTACTTAAAACATTATTTCCATGAACTCTTGAACAGAGTACAGAGGGTTATCCAACAAAATATTTCTCAGTCTACGCGTGTATTGACTCTAACTGGAAGCACTCTTGGACGTTTGACATTGTCAGATCATTTTGTATTGAGAGTGAACGAAATAGAGTTGCATCAAAGGCGAAGGCAAAAAAGGTGATAAAAACAAGAAGCAAGCAGTAATAGGCTCTAGACTAGATATCGTCACGTCGGTGTGAGTAGACACTCCTCATAAAACATCACTAACTTGATTGTTGCGAGATAGACAGGTATTGCCCGATTGCTTGAAAAATCTGCGCCCATTATTCTTCCTGTGAACTCTTTGTTAACATACCCCCAATGTTTCCAAAAATCGACTAACTAACGCCGATTCCGCACCTAGGGCAGACGCCAACCCGTGTTTAGGCGAATACAGCCCCAATTGCAACGCAGTTGCATCCTAAGTTAGCATGCTAGGTTTTATGGCCTTAAATGCATTCTGGTTTCGCAGGGACCTCGACTTTCCCATGCACAACAGAACGTTAAGCATCGTTTGCGCTTGCACAGATTAGCATAGACTTTTTGTGGAAAACGCAAGTGTGGTGGGTCTCGGAAATTATGACGTCGTTACGTATGCATGGAGTCGGGCTTGGCTCGTAACACCGCGTTTGTTGCTTAACACATGTCATTTGGGTTCTTTTTATGAACGTCGGATGTATAGAACTAGAACATTGAAGCGTATATAAGACCCTTCTAAAGTATTAGTATAAAGGCCGGAAAGAAAGGCCTGCCGAAAATATAATCGGGAATAAAATTAGCACCTTGCAATTTAGCTGTCAAAATTGAGTATGGAACAGGGTTTTTCGCGATTTGACTGGTCCCAGCAAAGTAAGTATTTAGGGTGAGTCGCACTAAGTTACGATTATAAACCGATCAACGTTAAATATGGCGGTAGTTGTCATTCCATACAAACTTGTTAAACTTTCCATATATTAAGATTTTAGCATTCACTGCTTACGGTTGCAGACGGTTTGCTGCAACCCATAACATTAGTCTTATGGTTGTCGACTATTAACCTAATAAAATAATCTTGAACGTGTTTACTGACAGGTGGAATACTCCCGTGATGAAGAGGTGGTTGGCCCTTCAGTCCTAGTTATAAGTAGTTTAGTTCAATCTTTAACCGACTTCAAAAAAAAGGAGGAGGTTCTCAATTCGGTTGTATTTTTTTTTTTTTTTCAATGTTTGTTACCTCAGAACTCCGTCATTGATGAGCCGATTAATAAATATTTTTTTTGTTTGTAAGTATATGCTTCCAGGTGGGTCCCATTTTTTTGAAAATTCAATTGGATGATGGGATTCATGAGGAATTGAGGGAACTCCTCAATTATGTTAGGCACGCGTGTAGTGATTTTGGTATATTCTATTATAACTCGTGTATTTACATCCGGAAATCATAAATTGGTGGAGCGGAATTGATGATGAAGGCCACAGATGACTTATGGAATTCCTCAATTATGTACTTAAAAGTACAAAAGTATATCACAGATTCTGATAAGATTCCGTTGAAATAGCAACTAATGAAGTGCCAAGGGTGATCCTTGTGAAATTGACGGAAGTCCTCAAATATTATCGGGTCACATACAGCGATTGGGTTTTTTTCTATAATAATCAACGCATTTGCTCTCGGAAATCAGTTCATGAGGTAAATTGGAAAAGAAATGTTCTCGTGGCTTGGCGGAGTACTAAATTGAAGTCGGTTAAAACTGTTTTTAAAGTAAATTATTTAGTTATGATTATTATTGTATATTTATTTTTAATGATTTACCTACTTACCTACTTGATATACCAACTTATTTATTAGTATTTAAATTGTGTTAACCTAAACGTATAGACGCAGAATCTCAAATAAATTGCTATTATTATTATACTGGCTGGCGTGATCTTTCCCGCGTTCAAATTATTTATTACAATCGTGAAGTCGCATCAACATCGTCAATATTAAAAGGGGCCTCTTTCGTTGCAGTATGTTCCATTTCAATCTAGCTTGGGCCCTCGTTTTTACTTTTTGGTATAGAGTGTGGCTAAAGCACCATTCCTTCATCTGTGCCATGTACGGTATTCTGGGCCTACCTCTCTCTCTTGTTCCATTTAGCTCTGCGTTTCTCTATAACGGATATTGTCTTTTTCCCTAGCCTTTCCCAACACTTCTTGGCTGGTACGCCATTCGTGACGTCGCACACAAAAATAAAAAAAAGTCATAAAAATCTCAAACACCGAATCGGCTAATAAAATCGTCGGAAACAGAAAACGAGCGGTACCTTCATTCCGTTTGTTCCTCGCATTCTTTTGTATCCAATTTCTTGTAAATCAGTGTTTCTTTAATCCCGGGCTGAGGAGGCAGAAACACTTGCCGTCTGTTCTGTTTGCAGTTGATTGTTAGGCGTTGTTTATAAGTAAAACGTTCTGTAGCTTGGAAGGAAATAATGTTTTTCATTTTAGCGTTTAGCGTTTTTAAGGAATATTGTTCTCGTTTTTCATTTTATTTGTCTGTCTTAAAGTAAAAGATAAGGAGGTCAGTAGGTAAAGTAGTATGATGTGGTCAAGATTTAGTTCGTTATTAATTCCTAATTTAATATAATCTAATTCTAAACGGTTCGATGTGAGAATTTTATGGAACGCGTACGATATTATACAATTATCTTTGACGTCAGCAATCCAGCAATGTTGTGCAGTGCAACAGCCTTACTTGGTGCGACTTGGCTAGTCAAAATGGCAGAATCCCTGGTTTCATATCATTTCGCCGACTATCAATGTCGATTATTGTTTATTAATATTTTATTATTATTATTTAGAGCTGAGCAGCAAGGCAAGCGATGTTCAATCTCGAGGTCGGGTTCGACTCTCGATTCGCACTGGGTTTAAAAAAACACTTATGTACGACATATCATTTGATATTTAACAGTAGCTCTTTGGTGACGGGAAACAACGTAATTTGGATAACTCTATAACTCTGGGATGGAACGTCAGATAGTAGTCGCTTTCGTAAAACTAGGCCTATACCAAATTTTGGGATTAGGTGCCAAAGGGACCATGCGAATTCGTTCTGTGAAAAGATGGGATTTTGAAGAACTACGAGTAGGCCTTATTTCAAACGAGAATAACGCTAGGAGGTGAATTATTGGGTCAATCAACTATTTCTTGTTGTTATTCTGTCCTGTTAGCCAGTAGACAAAATCGTAAAGTTTCTTAGAAAAAATGTTACAATACGGACTTCTAACGTGCATAGATGGTCCATACAAGAAGGGGTTGAACGTGACAAGAAAACCCCACATTTGGTGATTTAAGATTTATGATTTAAGATTTAAGATTTATGACCCGTAAATCGCTGTTTTAACAAGTTACTTAAGAGACGTAACTATGGCAACTAGTGACAGAAAATTGTTGATCGACCCATTCAATCTTATATGGCCTAACCTCCAATTTAATTAGGCCCGTTTAGTGCTACTAAGCATTATAAACTTTAACGTACTTATATGGCAAACCATTCCCATTCTAATTGATGTTTGATAATGGGTTCAAAGTTAGCAGGATCGCCTTATTATATTATTATACTATTTCGGCAGTCTTCCAACCATTAAACAACTTAATAAAACGTTTGTTCACAGTCTCTTCAACATGCAGTACATCCCCCAAACGCCTTTATTTTTTCATAAATTGTTTGTTGGAGCGCTCTCAACTCGACGTTACTCGTCAAGCCGGGAGATTGCCTGCAAATTGGCGTGTTTTAGGGGTTTGTTTGTTTCCCTGCGACACGGTGTATGAACACATTTAGGAAGCGCACTTACATATAAGTATGTAAAACTGTAATATAGGTATTATTTGTTTGAAGTTTTTTGTGTAACATGACAAAAAACCACAGCGTTACAGCGATTAATCCTGAAACATATGATTCCACCTACGAATTCGACTGCGTAGATCCGGGATATAACCTAACCTATATTTTAATTCAGGCTATAAACTATCTCCGTACAAAGTTTCATCCAAATCGGTTGAGCCGTTTAAGCGTAATTGAGTAACAAACAGCTAAATATCCAAGCATCGAAACTTCCGCATTAATATTGTTATGGTAGGATAATAATAACACTCTCATGATCTGCTATTATTAAAACAAAACTAAATTCAATGACAAACAATTATTATGCAGTATTTAAACCTACGCATTATTGGAAAAGCGGACTTTTCCAATATAGGTTGTAGCCCGGCTAGCCGGCGGGTGAAAATAAAACTAATATTTTATTTACAATAAAATATAATAATAAAAATGAAGAAGATATATGTACAAATTGGGTAATTAATCAGTCAGTACAGAGGTATAATGTTACAAGCTAGAAGTCACTGGCCTGAAAAGTTCAGATGAGACGTTTGTAATTTAAATAGCCTCGGAGCTCTCGCTGGGCTGGGTAGGTCTAGGGCTCGCCTTTAGGTTGCTCGGAGGCGGCAGCGCAGACGTATGTATATCCAGCAGCCAAGCAGTGATCAAGTTTGAAGACTACGAGGCATAAAGGGCTGGTAGCAATCCTTTTTATTAGCTCAGGTTCAATAAGGTTTAGACCAGTGACGGCTAAATGAGGCTTGGATTGGGTTTAACAAAAAAAAATATACAGAGCACAGAACTTGATACAAAACATACCTGCTTAAGTGGCAGCCCTTGTATGCATTAACTATATACACTATTTATATATAGAGTTAATGTGCATTGCATAAAACATTAGTTTTTACGTTTTAAAATAGAAGAAATCTCCATCCAATCTTTCAGCAATTATTTTTCCGAAGAAAAAACAAAACACGGCCGTGAAAATCCCATGTTTTTCTTTCTCGGCGGCCAGTGCGCTAGCAGCCGCGCGGCGGAGGTTTGCCGTGTTACAAGGTCTAGTAGTTAAGCCAACTTATTATGTCATGTGTTGTTGCTCGATGAAGTGATTTACACGGTAGTTCAGTACAAATCTGTACTTACTAGGAAGTCATCTTGAACCTTATGGTACTAATGATAGAGTAGAAAAGTAGGGTGAGTAGTGGGGTGGGCTTAAATTTGTTTTTACCTCATCGACAAATTCTCGTAGATAAAGTCACTGTTCAATCCCGACATAAATCACGGAAAAAAACCACTGAATCCACTCTACGACATCACCCAACAATTACTTATTCCGGTCAGACGTATGTAAAAACGTTCGTGCCCTGAAATCCTTGACTTCAACTCGAAAAACATATTAAAATTTAAGCATGCGTGTTATATTCTTTGACGTAGTGACGAACCAAATTTCCCTCACATAAGGACGTCTTTATTTGATACACCGGCTCTTTTGTAAGTTTTTACTTAGCCATAGTATTGTATCTCAAGAAGGCAAAATATTATATTTTTGCGGCGAAGGGTATATAGAATCATAAGCATAAATCTAGTGTTTACGCCCAAGATGGAAATAATTTTTAAATAGCAAAATTATTATGAAGAATACTGAAATCCCTTATTGGAAGACAACAATCGCTCTTTTCTTAATAGCCGGAACAGGGAAGAAAAGTACAACTTTCACCCCTCATTAAACGGCAACAAGGACTCTTTTCTGAATAGCAGTGGAAAACAAGTGTCTAATGTTTCTATGTCGAAGTCAAATCTTGTGGCGGTTTTTAGTAGTTGCATACCTTTTTGGACGTCAATGGGGTTGAAGTCTAATACACTTATTTAACCTGTCTTACAAGGATCCGTGCCAATTTACGTCTCCAATTAATTCTTTGATTGGAAAATTTTGACCAGATCCATTTTCGAGAGAGGATGAAGAAGGAAGTCAGGTGATAATTCAATACTATATGTAGGTAGGTATTCCATTGATCTCCACAAGAACATCTGATAATGATGGCAAAAGGTGGGCATAGGAAATCCTTACACGCCAAACTTATCAGCTTATCACGTTCAGGTTCCAAGTAATTATATCGATGAATTTGAGACTGCGATAAAAGGTTTACTCAGAAATTTGAATATAATGTATGTTTAACAAACCTTTTTACTTATACTAAAACAGTTACGTTTGTTACCAAACTTGTATAGGTAATTTCGACGACTATATAATTTTAAGTATATGGACTTATGGATCAAAATAAACGTTTATTATTATAAAGAACTCAAAAGCAAAGAAATAACACGCGAAAACTTGACACACATTCCCCTTATTATCTCGCCCCAATGCACAATTTAATATGTTGTATTAAACTTTTTGCGCATGAAGTACGATTTTAAACGGATCGCGAACATATCGGAGCGGGGTAGTGGGTGGGGGGACGTATGACAGACAGAACTCATTTACTTTATTATACTGAAACATTGGATATAAGGCTTTGGGTACATGAGTAGAGGTTGAATCGCTGGGGAAATAAAACGATGAAACGGATTTTAGCGCATTCAAAATACAATAAATACAAACCAACGTTTGAGTCCCTTACAGCACCCGTAGTCAACGGGTAGAAAAAATATAAATTTGTAGTACCGTGGTAATGCAGCCTACCTATTTACCTACACATTTCTAAATAAAATCTAAAGGATGTTTGTACATAATTGTGATCATATGCCATAGATAGTTTATATAAAAGTATATATATATATATATACTTAGTTTGGGACTACTAGGTCGATTTGTGTAAGATTTATATTATTATTTTACACGGGTCTAACCCGATATTTATTTACCTTTATTTCTGACGTTTCGACACGGGTTGCACCGGTCATGGTCGCATATGACTGTCGTCCCAGCAAGTTGTCAACGGAAAGCGCCGTGTAAAATAATAATAAAACTAATAAATACGTGTATAAATATTTATTTGTTTATTATCTACTGCCAATGTATACCTTGCCTTACCGTATTTGAAGTGAAAAACGAGGTTGTTTCCTTAAACGATTTTGTGATTTATACAAAATGTTTGAAACATGTAGAATGTTGTTTCAAGCCTGTTTGAAGCAATATTAACCGAAAATTAAAAGAATATGTAGCGTAAGAGAGAGACGGCCTCACAGCGAATTTATTTGCATATTTTTGTTCGGGACACAAAATAAATTATCGTACGACAGCCTTATCATATAATTGTAACTACCTTTAGGCTGTTGTAATTACTGGGATAGTGTTACTAAAACAAAGATAACTTGAAAAAATCGCCGCACTCACAGACACGCGTCGCTACAACATCATATGATGACATGTCATCATCATCATCATCATATCAGCCGAAAGACATCCACTGCTGGACCTAGGCCTCCCCCAAAGAGTGCCAGAATGACCGCTTTTGCGCCACCCGCATCCAGCGGACTCGTGACCTTCAACAGGTCATCAGCCCAGCTTTTGGGGGGGGGTCTCTACCCACGCTACGCCTTTCGGTACGTGGTTGCCACTCGAGTACCTTTCCGACCTAACGGCCATCGGTTGAGCCTATTTACAATTAATAAAATATTTATGAAATTAATTAAATAAACAAAATATTTGCATAAACAAAATATTTACACGCGTAACAGCTCATCATCAACAAGATAAACAATTTCATTGCGCTACGACGACGTAAATGCAAAATAATCCACTAACAGCAATTTGTCTGTATACAGCCTTATTTTCAAAGTGAATATATAGTGAATTCTCAATGCGCTGTATTACGGCCGTCACTCCGAAATCCTGATGACTCTTGACTGGGATCCTATGCGGTAATGCAGCGAAATAGAATTAATTTTGCATTTCTCACACCCTATCCATTGCAGCAGCAGGGGCAGACCAAAAAGGAGATGGCGGGACGATTTGGCCGCGTTCTGCTTGGGTTGGCGGGAAACACAGACAGAAATTGTCATAATTTCGCTGGTAGATAGAGAATGCCATTTGGCATTATGCTCGCCATTTGTATATTTTGTGCAATAAAGCTTAAATAAGTAGGGCCGAGTGGAGAAAAAGGGGGAGGCCTTTACCCAGCAGTGGGACACATAAACTGGGTAGGAAAAAAAAACTCGCACCTCTACACAAGGTGTATTGGATAAGGCACAATCTCAACTCTGGTGACCTTTTTACACCTCCGCATTATATTAAACCAGTTCTACGCACACATTGCGTGTTACCTGGACCAATGCACCGCCAACTACCCCGACTTACACTTAATTAATGGAGCGATGCGTTTTATTGTACGGCTTTGATAAACTGCTTTAAGGTAAATCTCTACTGTGTGCCAAGAATATGTGTTGGAAAGTTTCTGCATTTATAACAATTTCAATGCAGCCCGTTAACCCGAATGGAGCGCATGTCTAAAGGATTTTACAAACTCAGTGTGACCACACGTACAAAAAACTATACTTTATTGTGAGCGTAACTACACAAAAAGACAATTTAAGCACTGATTCTGTACTATAACTATTTTAAATCGGTGTACCTAAAATGGGGTGTGAACCGGTTCACACCCCATTTTAGGTACACCCTGTATATTGGTTCCCCGCGATACAGGCGAAGCCTAGTGCGGATACCCCCGTCCAAATTTATAACAAAATGTTTTTTCCATAAACGAATATTATTATTATTATAGCAAAGGCTGCCCGCGTCCTGTGTTTACCATGTTCGGGCCCGTCTGAAGGGCGCTTAAAAATTATTCATACGGTGTGAAGGGCCCTTTAAGAATGAAAAGGTTAAGTGACATTTTGAACAGTCAATTGGGATTGAATGCCATAATTTCGGGACACCGCGTTGAGATAACCTCACGAGTTGGGCGGCCTATGGGGGCTGCGTGAGGAGTTAGGATTTAAGTGGATTCGGTTGGAACCTATATTTGGGGTTCATATCTGGTAGTACTTGTCTGCGCTAGGCGCGAGTAATATTGGTGTCAGAAGGCGGCTCCGCAAGAAGGAAGTTCTACGTGGCATGCGGCGGGCTCGGCAGGCCTCCACGAGGACTCTGCGGACGACACAACTTGACTTGACTTCTTGACTGACTGACAGCAATTGACTGCTATTAACGAAACCGCCGGCATGATTGGTGAGTCCTAGCGTAGTAGCTTAAATAGTTTCTAAGTGGTTATTATTAGTTCCCGCCTATCGCGAGGCCCCAAAACGACCCCGTCTGGGCGTTTTGAACATACCTACCAGTTTTTATGTGATCTCAAAGAAAAGGAAATATTTACGTAAATACTCCTTCAACATCTCAATAACGTATACCAAGAACTGTATTTGCATCGTTAATATTAACTATTCGCGTGTGTTCCACAAATGGACCTCGTGAACTGGAAAATTCGATAAAAGGTTCCTCTGCCGAGTGTTTCGAGCGCATGTATAAAGTATTTCCAGATTTGCGAGCGAGGCAGCAGGCTTCGAACATTTTCCATCGATAACCTCGAAAAACTACGAATACCATATTCCTCCTATTCTAATATGAACCTTATGTTCTTAGAGCAACGTTGCAAATGTGTTGCCCAGAGTTGGTGAGATAAGGAAGTGCGAAAGATTCATAGATTTGCTTTTAACTGAAGTGGAGTCTTGTGATTTTTAAATTCGCGCAATGCATTTTTGTTTAGTTTCCGCCATTCGGTTGGGGGTCTGATGTTTCTTTTTTAGGGTTCCGTAGCCAAATGGCAAAAAACGGAACCCTTATGGATTCGTCATGTCTGTCTGTCTGTCTGTCCGTCCGTATGTCACAGCCACTTTTTTCCGAAACTATAAGGACTATACTGTTAAAACTTGGTAAGTAGATGTATTCTGTGAACCGCATTAAGATTTTCACACAAAAATAGAAAAAAAAAAACAATACATTTTGGGGGTTCCCCATACTTAGAACTGACACTCAAATTTTATTTTTCATTAAACCCTTACGTGTCTTCAAAAATTTTATTGAGGTTTCTAATATATATTTTTTCTAAACTGAATAGTTTGCGCGAGAGACACTTCCAAAGTGGTAAAATGTGTCCCCCCTCCTGTAACTTCTAAAATAAGAGAATTATAAAACTAAAAAAATATATGATGTACATTATTACACCATTTAAACTTCCCATTACCATGCAAACTTCCACCCAAAATTCGTTTGAACGAGATGTAGTAAGTAGTTTTTTTTAATACGTAAATAATCTTAAACCGCAATTTACCTTTCATTCAACGGATAATGGTGAACCCTTTGTGCGCGAGTCCTACTCGCACTTGGCCGGTTTTTTTAATTTCTAACGCAAAATAATGTGTAAAGGTTGCTTTCGGTTCACCAGTAAATGAGTGCGGTAAAATATTAAGCAGTCTTAAAGGTATGAATGTGAGCCTCATTCTTCTCACGACCAAGGATGTTGCAATACATCTGAAACTATGAGATAAAAAAATATAATTTTAAGTCTCGTATAGCAAAAATAGTTCCATAGATTCCTTATGGATTCCATCATTACATCATAGTTTCTTAAAGAGGACTGTTTATAGTGTACTTCACGCTTCATCCATCAAAATCTACTTACTCGCGAATTGCTTTTCCCGGCCTCTGCAATAATGTACTATTGCGTGTAATATTCTGTTATTTAATTTCGGCATACTCGTCAACGTAGTAAGGAAACTACGGAGATGTCGAAATAATAACGTCTGAGGGTCAATGCGTAACCTTTCGAACGAGCGTCAGGAGAACGCAACTGTGACCCTAAGGTACGGGAAACGTAACACAATCGACCACAGTCGCGCAATAACACAGGAACTCGCAGTCTGCAGGTAACCGTTTTATTCCAATCTGATCTTATTAGGTATCGGGGCATCGCACTTAATTAACCTTCTCGAGGTTGTGCATCCAAATGGGGCAGTCTTTGGAAGTCTGAAAGTACAAGTTTTATTTTATGTTTATGTCGATCTTATTACTAACAAAAACGCATTTTTAGAAAAGAAGTGAGTTTATTCTTGAAAACTATAATTTTGGAAAGTAAGCCGATTAAATTCCTGTGCTGTAGCTACGCGGTGCAGGACGTTGAGGTGGTTGTGCCAGGTATCGCTTCTATGCTCAAGACTTAAAAGTGGGAATATCCCTATGGAATGGCAGTGACATCCCATTTGGTCATCTCAAATCGGTCTCAAATGCTGTCACCCCTCCCGCACTGCACTACTATAACGGACACCAACTTTTGTAAATTGTAGGTCAGTATACTGACAGATTTTGTTGAAAGCATCTCCGCAAGTGTCTACTCCGCTCAACGTGACCTGAATTGTTTTCCCGGAAAATTACTTGCTCGTTTTTGATTGATGTTTCATTAGCGCCGTGATTCCAGCTGGAGCAGTTTGCCGTGTTCTGGGGATGGAGATATATAGAACAAATAGATGAAGCAAGCGTTTTTTAAAAATAACTACTTACGTTTTTGTCGATCTTTTATACCCACATTTAATGGTAAAAGTGGCACTGGAACATAAGTTTCTCTGCCCACCCCTTTTGGGAATAAAGGCGTCAATCTATGTATGTATGTAAGTACGTTTATAATATAAGGTCTCTCATCTACGTCAACACTTTCACTGCCAGGAACCCCCTAGCGGGCGCCTACTACGCCGGGCGCTTTCTGCTACATACGGGGGAAACCACGGGATTGGCTGCGAGCGTAGCGCGTAGCGATTCTTGGTAGAGAATATGTGGAGCAAAAAATCGCGTAAACTTAGAAATACTATACAAATTCTATCCGTCTTCATTAGATACATTTTTGAGATTATATTTATTAAGAGTTTTTAAAACTAAACACTTAGCTAGTGTTTTCTCGACATACTGGTTTGGGTACATGCCAATAATAGATTTATAATGAATACAATGAGTTTTTATTTTTATTTTTGTGAGGTAACAAAATTTGAGAGGTTAATAATATTATTAAATACGAATGGGTCCTCTAAAAACTATTGACAATATCAGTATAATTACCACTTCTACTTTGTAAAATACCTAGACATAACACTTGTCTTCTTATAATCTTTTTGTAACATTAACTAATTGTAGTTCTATATATATTGATTTAAACTTTCACGATTTTCACACATTATTTTTACTAAACGGGACTTAGGGCGGATTGCACCAACTCGCGATTACAAACCGATCAACGTTAATGGCGCCGGCTGCTGTCATCCCATAGAAACTTGTCAAACTTTCCATACAATTAGATTTTAACGAACTCCGATTACAATTATAGACGGTTTGTTCCAACCCGCCCTTAATCGCATTTAATTAAAAGACTCAGTTGTCCCGTGACCATGTGGTTGCGACACATCGGAAACGTCGGGAGACCGCAGAGAGGTAAACAAATAAGTAAAGAGGTAAATAAGTAATGTAGTTCTTTATTGAGGTATATTCCCTGTTTCATCAAAATATTAATGGTGTTTTAGTTAAGTATATAAAACAAAATTAAGCCTATTCTTTAAAGGCGTCTGGGACGAGAGATAGGCTAAACAATGGCGGCTTAGCCGGCACGGCCAAGCGAGAACCGACGCTACGTAAATTAAGGCCTGCTTCAAAAAACGGTGCTTATTCTTTGGGGTATATATTTTTTTCTACTAAAGATATATTTTTGTTTTAGAATAGAATAGAAAATTAGCTCGTCCCGCCATCGCCGGCGAGATCTGCCACGTCTCCGTTTTGAGCTGTCGAGCTCATATATACGATATTTACTACTCTTTAATACATCCTATCGACACTATTAAAATATTTCATCATCGTATTAATATCTAATATTTATATCCAGTGTTCGTTAAATAAATGCTTGTAATTGTATCAAAGACTGAAGATAAGCCTTTTCCATTATACGCGTAACGCGTAAGACTTTTCCCTTGCTTGTGGAGTAAGTTGCGGCATCCATTGCTTCTATATCAGCACGTTTCACCTTGGTATTTGTCATTCGCAGACGCGCTTTTCCCATTAACGTTGTTATGAGTGTTAGGTTCTGTCAAGCAAAGATCAAGCGGAGAATTTGCTTTTGAAAAGTAGGTGTCTAATTACGCACAAATCTGGGTTTTGTGTGATCCTTTGAATCTGTAATTTTCTTTATTTTTATGAATTAAAATATAATGAATATATAAATATGAATTAAAGTATGTAGCAACATGAATAGAATAGAATAGAATAGAATAGAATATTTTTATTGTAAAACTGTGTACATAAGCTGGACGTGAAACAAATACCTGTAATCTAGCTTATATGATACAATTGTTATCATTGTACAGGGTGACTTTTAAAATACCTCAATATCATCTGATGATTTATGACGAACAATGTGTGGTACGCTTCTATCAAGACCCTTTATCTCGGGAACGCGTGGAGGTATCGAATTGAAATTAGGTATAACCATATACTCAGGTCTACAGTCCCTTGAAGCTGTAAAAAATTAAACTTTACAGTTAACGTAAAAAAAGCATTCGGAAGATTTGACAATAGGCAGCCATAAAATGTACGGGTCAAGATTAAAAACTGTTTCAATATGTATGCCACAAAAAACGTATATTTCGGCACTCTCAAGGAAATCAGAATTTATAGGGTACTTTCCGTTGACCTAGAACTATAAAAATACTACAAGTACAGGAAAAATCTGAAAACTATAATTTTTTTGATTATTTAAATCTTGCGTGGCTTTTGGGTATTATATATTAAGTATTATATCAATTGACTATCCTCTTCTCTCTTCAACAGGACCGCGGCGGCTGGTCGCAATGGAGCGAGTGGTCCCTCTGCTCTCGGACCTGCGACGGGGGCGTGTCGCGACAACTCAGGACGTGCTCCTCACCCGTCGGCTGTCGCGGCGAGCCGGTGCGCTACAAGATATGCAACATGCAGGTGAGTGTAACATGCGAACGAGACTGTGGTAGATTAAATTAATTAAAAGTATTCGTGAGACATTTCGTTTTAAGGTTGTGCAGAAGCATGCAAACGAGACCGTGTTGTAATATTAAATCGTGTCTTATATTATATTCGTTATTCTCGGTTTCTTTTCGATATGCGACGAAGCGTGCAAACGACATGGTGTTGACAGAACGTGTTCGTTCAGAAGCTGTTTTGTTGAGAGATATGCAATAAGCAAGAAAGCATGCTACCGGGATCGGACTGTCTGTTAGATTATTTTAGCTTCTCTGTGAGACAATTCGCTGCATGCACCATGCAAGTGAAGTTGTGTAGTAAAACCGTATTTTAGCTGCTATTCAGTGAGACTTTTCATTACAATTTTCATTTACATTACATTACGAAGCATGCAAGAGAGGCTATGTTTATAAAACATGTAAGAAGATTTAGTTCGTTAGATTGTAAGCTTATCTGCAAGATATGCAATATGCAAAGAGCATCCAATCGGAGTCGCGAAGACAAAAAAAATCAATAAATATTTAATCATATAAGAAACATGCTTTTGAGATGGCATAATAGAATGCGTTTGTAATCCACATTATGTTCTGAGCTCTAGCTAACGGATTCCTTTATTAGCTGGCTGTTTTGCCTTGAGATTATACAACATGTAAATGAGAGATGCAAGAGAAAGCCATATTATACGGGTCGAGCTTAAAAAATTCTGTTCGCTCATCATTGAGATATTTCGTATAAAGATCGCATTTACGTGAGTTCAAACGTCAAAGTAACCGTTTGTAATATAACAAATGCAATTGTTTTCTTTCCATCCCCTTGATCTTCACCGTAAGACAATAAACAATTAAAGTATAGAGCAACATAGCAAAGCTTGTTAGTGTTCACATGTACAAACGCGGTACAAACGGAACGGCGCGGTCCCAATCAAACTGTTGCAGGCGCGGTAATTGGTTCGCCAGACACTTGGGGACAAAATAAACAGATGTTTATTTTGTGAGAACTCTAAGGAAGGGAAAAATTTGACGTGCACTCTTATTCCATTCTGATTTCAATGGGTTTGCTTCACAACGAGGTAATGTGTCAGAACGGACGTGCGAAACACATTCGTGTCATAAATGTGAAATGTATGTCACTGATTGACCCCCTGTACAGGCTTCGGAAATAACATCCGAAACGACTAATCTCTGTTTCACTGAAATGCTCTGATAGCTCTACATACAATCAAAAAGAGAAAATTTGAACGCGTCCATCCGGATGACATTTTCGTAAAATAAAAATAGGTACTGCTGAAAGGCTTGAATATTATAAGTTGACATGTTATATTTAATATGAATATATCCACCAGAGATGTGCGATGCTGTGTTTTCATATAAAAATTGCACGATAAGTTTTTGAGCTGCCAAGCATGCGCAGAGTCAAATAAACGAAAACACATGTGCGCACATATATGTGTGGTGGATATTAACCACAACATGATTTTAACAGAGGCGCATTTTTTGAGTTTCATGTATTTATTTATTTAAACTATTTACGAAAGAACAACTTATCGTACAAAAGGCAGACTTAATGCCATTCTCTACCAGTCAAACCTTAAGGCAAAGCGGAAGATTGTGGGCAGTGCAAATAACAACAAAAAAAAATCATTACGGTATATACAACATATTTACACAAATCATCATCATCATCATATCAGCCGAAAGACGTCCACTGCTGGACATAGGCCTCCCCCAAAGAGTGCCAAAGTGACCGGTCCTGCGCCACCCGCAAATACATACACACAAATACATACATTTACACAAATACATATACATAAATAAAATAAATCCTTACGTATACAAATGAATATATACATAAATATACACTACATACATACTTACAAGCGAAATTTTCAAACCTGAAACCTTTAGTCTACTCGGATCTGTCAGCAAAGAAATTGCGCACAGATTTCTTAAAAACGAATTTGCACGGGGCTTTCCTGATCGCGGGGAGATGATACATGTTTTTCTAAGCCTCACATTGCCTTAAAAAGGAAAATTCGTCTGTAAAAGTGACTTATTATTGTTCAACTGAAAAGCAAACAGTGGGAGATATATTGAAACGGAATTTCACACTAACTTTTGTTATATTTCGTTCGCGTTAAGTTGAAATGTGAGTTCCATTCAGTATGCCACAGAGTTTATTTTACTTTGATATTTTAGCGTGAGTTAAAAGTAATATGGAGCAAAATTCACCGAAATTGAAGTTTTAAAATAACGGCTTAAACCGGAATTGGCTTTTGAGTTGTTGAAATGACTCCGGTAGTCAGTGAATTTTTAAAATCAATGGGACAGTTGGTGTATAAATAATATTTTTACAGTCCCTTTGGAATAAGGTAGGAGGGAACGCAAAATATTTGTGTTTTTTTGTTTTTGTTCTGTTTTTCTATTTCCTTGTTGTTGTGTTCTTACATTTGTTGCCATAGTCTTAATATTAAGCTAATTCTCTCAAGGCTACAAGGCACAGTTGACAAGTTGCAACCGCCCTTTCAACATGGCTTTACCAAATTTAGAGGAACCGCTACTCAGATTCTCCGCACTGGCAAAATAATAACGGATGCTTTGGCAGATGGGGAGAGCGTATCGATGATATGCACGGATCTAAGCAAGGCGTTCGATTCTATTAACCACAAAGGCCTAATAAAGAAACTTCAAAATGCCGATGTCCCTATCAACGTCATGAAAATAATAGAAAATTACCTGGAAGACCGAACGCTCATAGGGAAATTTAGGACCATCCATGGAGAAGTGAAGAGGATACCGCACGGGGTGCCCCAAGGATCGATCCTCGGCCCCATCATTTTCAACCTGTTCGTTTACGACATATGGGACACTCACGACAGAATACGAGGTCTCAAACTATCCCAATACGCTGATGACCTATGTATTTTAAATAGAGCAAAAAACCCCGACTACGCGACCATACGAGCGGAATGGGCAGCCGAAACTATTGTAAATTACTATGAAAGATGGGGTCTTAAATGCAACGTAGAAAAAACAGAATGCATCCTGTTCACGAAAAAGAAGAAATTCAAGCCAACGGTTAAAATAAAAAAACAGACACATACAAAAAAGAAATAAAATATCTAGGAGTCATCTTCGATAAGACCCTCAAAATGAATCCACACACAGACAAAGTAGTCAAGAAACTAAAACAGATAAGAGGTGCTCTGGGACCCATCATCGGCTTCCACGCCAAGACAGACCTAGAGGTCAAACTAGCTATAATTCAAGCCTGCATCCTTCCCATCATGGACTATGGAGTGGTACAGTTATTATCTAGATACAGTAACTCGAACCTCCAAAAAATCGAGAGACAATATAGAATGGCGCTGAAGAGTGCAGGTCAATTCCCTAGACTTCTACCCACGGAGACGCTCTGGGAAATGACAGATCTAGAAGCATGGCACCTCCAAGCTGCTGACTTGAATTACAAAATGCTGGCCAAGATCGCATCGCTGGGAATAGAAGACCTAAACACACCTGGGGACGCTTACCTGGCGCACGGAGAATTTAACCCATTACTAAAAAATAAAAGAATAGGTGAAATAGAGTATACTATTAATAAAGACATGAGGCGTTGGCCTCACTGGGCGGCGGCTCCTCGTCCTCTTAGAATAAAATAAGATATAGAAATGTAACATATGAAATACAAATAAATAGGTACTAACTAATAACTAACATCTTCAACTCATCACTTGTGACATGACACCTTCAGCTTACACAGATCTTTCCTAGACACAAGTTAGCTGACACAATCCTGCGGGAACTGAAAGATGTAAACACTAATAGGTAATAAATGATTTCTGATTCTGATTCTGATTCTGATTCTTAATATTATATCTTTATTTTTCTTCGTTTTTAACGATCATGATAAAAAATCTTATTTTTTTGGACATGTTTGCTTTGTAATGTATTTATTTATCATTATATAAATAATCTAATCTAATCCATTGTATATTCTAACCGCATTAGGCCTGAATCAATAAATTTCAACGGAAGAAAATAAAAACTGTACGTTTTTCTAACAAAAAAGTGAGAGGCAAAAAACAAAGATTTTATGTGAGTAAAATATTATATTAGTAGTAGTTTCTCTTAATTTCTCATTCATTTTGTTCACCCTAGAAGTCCTAGAACACATACCCAAAGGTTGTCTGGAAGAGATCGCTCTTAAGCGATATGACCGCCTGTTATCTACCTCTACCTACATCTTATTGTATTTTTTCTCTCTTTCTAACTGCTTTGTTTGTGTGAGGTGTGCAATAAATAGTATTTGTATTGTGTTGTATTGTATTATTTCTATTCATATAGTACAATACTACTAAAATGGTAGACGCGGTTAGCAAATTAAAAAAAATCTTTACTGATAGTCTAAAATATTCTCAGGAATGTATTCAACAGCAACATTAAAATTTTTTAAAATTCCGGACATCGTTTCACAAATTTCAAGAAAGAATTCAATTTTCAAAAGTGTTCCATTTCCAACGCCCCGCAGTGTACAGAGCTAAGAGCAAGTCGCCGAGTCCTTGTAGTTTATCAAATAAGTGCTCGGTCTGAACTTGGCTTGGTACATGCAAACTGTCCGTTCTGCGCAATTTAACGATCTAATGCCCATTATGAAATGTCCGGGCGTACCTAATGGGAATTCGATAGGAGATATTATTGTTCTTCTAACTTGGTTGTAACTGGCAAGATCGAAGACCTATATTTTACACCATCTTTATTCTATTTAGTATCTCTACTAAATAGAATAAAGATGGTGTAAAATATAGGTCTTCGAGGAGACGTAGCTAACGAACGACATGTGGGCCAAGGAAAGGTTGAGGGCACCAGGCCACGAGGCAGGTCACCGATGAGATTAAAGCTGCAGTAGATGCATGACTACACGCAAGCATGGAAGTCGACTGTCAGAGAGGAATGGCGGCGTGCTGTGAAGCTTGCTACCAACACCACTCGTCAATAGTGAAAACGACGAAGAAGAAGAAAATCTAGGGGAAATCTGCTTTTCCACTAATTATACTCCTGTATGGAGTGAAATTGAGTGATAGAGTCAGAAACAGTGTTATAAGAGATGTGTGGAATTGATGGAGATATAGTCACGAAAATTGAGAAGGGTATGTTAAGGTGGTTTGGGCATGTAGAGAGGATGGATGAAAGAAGATTAACGAAGAGAGTGTATATAAGAAGAGTGGAAGGGCAAGTTGGAAGGGGAAGACCTAGGCGAACTTTCTCCGATCAAATTGGAGAAATCTTACTAAAAGGCCAGGTCAAAAGTACCCTAAACCGACGAGCATGTATGAGAAATGTTATGAAAGTGAGTGAAGCGAAAGTGGTTTGTCAGGATCGTAGCAAATGGAGATCCGTGATCTCTGCCTACCCCTCTGGGAAAGAGGCGTGGTTGTATGTATGTGCTTTTTTGTAACATCAGTCGGTCAGTCATCGTCGATTTATATATTTCTTGCAATGGCCCCCTGTAGTCGCGATGGCTTATCCAGTCATGAGCAACGTATAAATTTTCCGAAGACTTATTAAGGATAATTCACGGTACACTTTTTCGTACCGCACTCGTCGTTACGCACTCGGTGAATGTGTGCCGGCCCGGCTCTGAGCTATCACGGACCAGTATACTGCGAATCATCCTTTAAATATAAACCTACGTCCATAATTCAATAATACGACGACGAACAACGTTGATAACGGTGAGCAGAACTGAACTGACCAGCGTCGAATAATTGGACAGGCGTAATACTACTACATAGAACAAACGACAGCTGAAAAGCGACCACAAATACAAAACGCGACGTGACTAGACCGCCCACAGAGCGATGATTTCCTTGGAGATCCTTTGTTGAAGGGAATAAAGGACCGATTATTATTTTAATTGAGGGAGGTTCTTGTACTGTTGGGCTATAATCGCACTTCCCCTTACCTTCCTTGGTTGAGGAGTGTTGTGGGCGATAGACCAGCCACCTATCACTGCAATATCACATTTGCTGCATGTTTTAACCTGTAATTGCTAAAAATGACACTGAAAATAAATAGCATGTGCTCTGTCTACCCCTTTTGGGAAAAATGACGTGTATTTGTACATAATAGACGTAGGGGAAGTCTATGTCTAGCGATGGTCATTTTTCGGCTGATATAACGAAAAGGCAGTTATTTCTTTCTATACAAAGATTCATTCTCTTTCTATAGAAACAAAATGTATTTACATTAAGACATGTAGTTAGGATGAGCAAACCAAATGGGGCTGGCACAGTAAGTCGTACACTAACATACAAAGTAAAGATTTTAGAGTTAAACAAAACTGTTCAATGAATTTCAAATACCAAAGCTATTCTCCATCCCCAACACTACTCTTACTAACTGTCAGAAACACAAAACTCAGCTCCTCAGTCTTTCTTTACGTAAGTCAGGAAATTGCCCCACATGCCAAATGACTTGGCTTCAATTCATAATTCCCAAGTTGGGAACGCAAACAAATTAAAAGCAATAGCAAGCAACGAGGTGCAAACTTGGCTTTCAGCGGTGATTAATAGGCAAAGTGAGCGACATCGACAGCCCAGGCCGTCTGTCACACCGTACAGCTCATACTATGGGGTTTCAATTTTTTTATGACTTAGTAACAGTGGGTCGACTTTTGACTGTCGAGCACTCGTAAATGAAATAATCCTAGTGTCAACATTTTAGGCACTAACTTTTTACCAAAATAATTGAATCCGAGTGACCACGCGTTTTTAAATTTCTATCGCTATTTCAAAATAGTATTTCATCGGTTTTGACAGTTTTGGATTGAAAGAGTCGAGCGCTCGAAAGTCAAAAATCGCCCCCCAGGCTCGCATATCATTGTATTTCAGCTGATTTGTCCTATAGAGTGCGTAAAGCTTAATTGTCATTTTTGTATGGGAAAAGGAGTGTCAGGCGGTTTATGAGCTACGGTGACCTCTTCTCGTTAAATGGACTTGATTACCTTATGGTAATCAAGTCGTGTTGTAAAAAATGGCACCGTATCTATGACATTTTAATGACAACACATATCTATGTCTAACAGAATATTTACTAGTGACTCTGTGAGCTGTTTGGTTCTTATTTTAAAACGACGTGCTTGAATAATATGAAACTGTTACACAATGTGAACTGCTATTTCTAGGTCGAAAACTTGTTTAATTAGGTAGGTACTAGTTTTTTTTACGATTTTCATACAGTCGCATTTTTTTTTTTCTATTATAGTTCTATTAAATAAATAAATAATAAATAAATATAAGGGGCCAATCTTACACAAATCGACCTAGTTCCATAGTAAGCTCAGTAAGGCTTGTGTTATGGGTACTAGACGACGATATATATAATAGATATAAATACTTAAATACATAGAAAAACATCCATGACTCAGAAACAAATATTTATGCTCATCACACAAATATTTGCCCTTACCGGGATTCGAACCCAGGACCTTCAGCTTCATAGGCAGCGTCACTACCCACTAGGCTAACCGGTCGTCAAAAATCTATTATAATTTATAACAACAAAAACTAGTTCCCCATCTGGATATGGCGAATCCCATCGTGTATAAAAAGTTGCATGTTATTCCAGCATACCGATTAAAAATGAGCACCAAACGCTGCTATGGAGAGTCGACTAGATTCGACCGTACGTGGGGACTCTTAACCCCAGAGCAAATATTCCTATTGCAATTCTTTTACAATCGTAGATTTAGAAAGAAAATGGTTCGTCGTGGTGTGACAGCCGGCCGGAAACTTCGTAAGTTTGAAACTTGTTTTACTTCGATTCGCATCGTTATAGTCACACCATCGCTATTTCTACTTTTCATTGAATACTCTTACCTTGTTTTAACTAGCTTTATATCAACTTGCGTTGTTATTTCGTACGTTGGTGGGTATTTGCGGATCAAGTGCAAGTTAAATTTCCCCGTTAGTTTTTTTCGTTCCGCCCCAACTGCCATCGGTTCTGCGTGCAATGTGCTCCGCCCACTGCCACTTAAGTTTAGCGATTCGGAGGGCTATATCCGTTACCTTGCTTCTGCTGTGGATAGCCTCATCTCTGATGCGATCGCGCAGAGAATCTCCCAGCAAAGCCTTCTCCATTGCCCTTTGGGTGACTTTGAGCCCTCTAATAAGGCAGGTACAGCGTGGGTAGACCGGACTAGGTGGACTGATGACCTGGTAAAGGTCACGGGAGTTTGCTGGATCTGGGTGGCGCAGGACTGACATAACAGGACAGTAATAACTTTCTACTTGACTTTCTACTAACGCAAACCAGTGAGTCAGATGAGAATACTGGAAGATAAAATCTTCTCAATTATACAGATTAAGACGTCGTATTTGGACTTATTGGAACCCTGTCAATGAGTAGTTGATGAAAATGCAAAAAATATATTTAGCAGGAACTTATTACCGTTTGCAATTTCTACTACTTAATTGTCTTATAATTAATATATTATCAGCGTTATCATTGGTTATCTTGAATATCTCTAGACATTTTTTTACCAAAGTCGCTATCAGTTTTCTACAAACACAAACATTTTAGTACTGGCAAATAAAAATAAAGGTTGTGTTGACAATATCCCCAAAATTTTATATTCTGTCTCCTAAAAGCGATGAACATGAATATTAAAAAATTTGGTAAATGAATATTCAATGTCCAACCTACATTGAAGCTACGCTTTGAGATTGATTCGAAATCCTACATATTTTTTGACCGCTGCGCCCGTACGTTTTGTTGCTGATGAAATATGGAAGATTGTACGCAAGTATATCCACCTAAAGTGTGTGGGCGAACCGAGATTAGGAAAATCACTAATTAAGTAAAGTATGTTACTTTTTCTTTTATTTTGGACTGCACAGGTACACTGATAACGCAAAACTTCATCAATGGTGTTTTTTACGAAAGCGGATTAGGCAGACCTGCATGCGATTATATTGTACTAGCTTCTGCCCGCGACTTCGTCCGCGTGGAACTCGTTTAATATCGTAGCTCCTTACAAACCTTCGCCCCCTATTTCGCCCCCCCCCCCCCAATTAGACGATGATTCCCGGAATATAGTGTACTCCAATGCTAATCCAGGTTATACACTATATGTATACCAAAAATCATTCCGTTTATCCGTTTTTGCGTGATTGAGGTCCAAACTATAGCATTCATAATCTTAGTAGGATTTGCAAAAAATCCAGGGACACGATTCGCTTGACAGACTAGCAGGCATTTTAAGTTTAATGAATAAGGTTAATTCACGATTTTCGCTACGGTGGTAGAATTCTGCTGATGTTTACCGACAAAGTGAAAATGTAAATACTACTAAAATTATAAATGCGAAAGTTTGGATGGTTGGACGTTTGGATGTTTGGATTTTTAGACGTTTATATGTTTAGATTTTTAGATGTTAAGATGTTTGGATGTTTGTTACTCAATGACGCTTAAGCGGCTCAACCGATTTGGATGAAAATTTGCACGAAGATAGTTTATAGCCTGGATTCAAATATAGGATAGCTTTGTCCCGAGGCCGTAAACGATGTCGCGGGCGCGAGCTTGTTATTAAATAAGTGATAAAACTGGCCCAAGATCGTCTCGAACTTACGCAGCGATGAAACGCGCCAGGTGGGCTGCAGGGTGAGAGAAAATAAATTAAATCCCATACAATTTTTCAAACCTTATGTCACCCACTGAAGAAATTATATCTAAAAAAAGGCCGCGCTATTACCTATTCTGAGGTCTAAACTACAATATTACAAAGTGCGATCAAAATCGGTTCAGTAGTTTTTGCTAGAATTTGCCACTATAATTATACAGGTTGTCATCGCCACCATGCGGCGTCCACTTGACAACAAAAGATGGCGCTGTTGCGTATACACGACTTTATCCAATCGGTTAGTCTCAAATTTGGTCTGCGGGTCACCTTAACTCCAACAAACTTTTTGATACGTTTCATATGGTTTGACTCCGTTTTAGACGTCGACAAAAAACTGGAGAATGACCTTCTAAGGCGAGAATAAGCATGTAAATTGGTGATGTTCTGCATCGCGCTATTGAAGTTTTTAATTTATGTTGTATCAATTAAATTTCCTTCAGATGCTCCTTATTATCTCTCTAACATCAACGAATTTTCACGTTTATATTATTAGTGTGATATCAGTGTGATTAATGTGAAACGGTCTCTCTTGCATTTAAGATTTAAATGTGCAATCCTATACTTATGCATTTTTAAGTTGAAGTTTCATTATGTTAAATGTAGAACATGTGGGTTTTATAACACTAAACTCTCGCGCTTTCTTCGCATATTTATTGTTTTTAACAGGTCTACCGTGATAATTATTTTGTTATTTGCCTTTATTATTTGTTTTTTATTAATGTTAATGTTAATAATTTTTTACTTTATTAATGATAATGTTAATAATTTATTGTTAAATGAGATAAATACTAAATGTATTAAATTGTGTCACGAATCACGTTAAGCACGAGCAAGGGAGTGTCTTTGTGAAGGATGAGGAATTGGAACTAGTTGATAGTACAGTTTTCTTAGTTTAGCGTTAGATTCTAAGCTCCAATGGGGTCCCCATATTACTAATCTCAACTGAGTTCTGCAGCGTTTTTGTAGTTTTGAGTGCATTTGCAGTGAGCAAGATCCGTCAATTAACAAACGTGAAAACAGCTCTATTAGTATATTTTAGCTCCTTCCATAGCCATATGGTATTTTATTGTGGGGCAGTGCTCCGGAGATTCATTCAATTTTTGTTTTGCAGAAACGGGCTATTCGGGCGATATATAAATTGAACCATAGAGACTCACTTAGAGATAAGTTTACAAATATTTATATAATTTTCAACAAACACTACATTGTCATATCTATGAAAATATTTTGTATGTACATAAAAACATTGTCAATTTTAGGAAAAACTGTGACAAACACAATATTAATACTAAAAATAAGCATAAGCTTGCGGTGCCCACCAGTCGGCTCCAAAAAATATAAAAAATCATTGTGTAAGGTTTTATAACAAACTTTCAGGAAACGTAATTGATCTCTATTAATCTCGTTCTCTATTAATAAATTCAAAAACTATGTGAAGCGTAAACTTATTTCGAAAGCTTATTATAGTTAGCACACAAGACTACATGAATGATAAAACTACATGGAACCAATTGTGACTAAATTCTTAATCTATTATTCTCGTTATATTTTGTTTTTGACATTAGATTGTTTTTCTGGAAACATTCTAGACTAGTCTTTTTTATACAATTTTTACTTCGTATAGGTAATTTTTATTATTTATGTTTAATAAATTACTCTAAGAAATTAGCTGACGATTTGAAAGTGCTTGTTACTAGGCCTACTTGAATAAAAATCATTTTGAGTTTGAGTTTTGAGTTTATTTCTGACGTTTCGGGACGACCGTCATATGCGACCATCATCACCCGTGCAACCCTTTGACCCGTGAAGAACAATAATTTAAACATGTTGATTTTGTCTAGATTCATAGATCACTTATTTCCCCAAAAGCATCAGTTTTTTCCCAGAATCTATTTTCCGCGGCGAATGTGTTATTTTATTGTTCATGAAATAATACAAGGTTAACTTACTTCAAGAATAAGTTTCTTCTGTAAGTATTAAATATTAGGAATTTCTTTCGCAGGAAATGTTGTTTTCACGAGAATTAGTTTTTCTCAAAATAGAACGCCTTAGATCGTGTCAGTTGGAAAATAAAAGCTTAAGCGGAGGTTTAGAAAGCACTAGCTCAGGTTGTAAAATGGCAATGTTAAAATTAGAGAAGGTTTCGCAAGAATACAATTTGGACGAATGTGGAGGCATGATGCCTTTGGCAAACATTATATTATTTTTAACTTTATTGCATAAAGTAATGGTGGAGTTCATGCTTTAAGGCACTCTTACTGGTCTCTAACATAGACTTAAACTGAATCAGCTCATTTGATTCAGAATCATATTATAGAACAAGATGACAGGAATTAGTTAACTGCCTACGATGTCGCTTCTGTTTTCGTTTAATTTTGCTCCAGATGTGCTTACACGGATCTAACGCGATATTTATGGCCCTTTTGACAAAGGTTTCACCGGCCGTGGTTTCATTCAAAACTGGTACTCTATCAATATTGCGTAAGACCCGTATAAATAAATTCTTGAATATGTGTTCATCTTCATTCATCATCATATCATATTTAATCATTATCATATCATATGATCTGGTAAAGGTTGCTGGAGTCGGGTGGTGGAGGCCTACGTCCAGCGGTGGACGTCTTTCGGCTGATATCATCATCATCATATCAGCCGAAAGACGTCCACTGCTGGACATAGGCCTCCCCCAAAGAGTGCCACAATGACCGGTCCTGCACCACCCACATACAGCGGACTCCCGCAATCTTTACCAGCTAGGTCATCAGTCCACCTTGTGGCGGCCTACCCAAGAACCTTTCCGCCCCAACGGCCATGTTCATTTTCATTAGCCTATTATATACACCCCACTGCTGGGCACAGACTTGCCCCTCATGCATGAAAGCGACCATACGATAGAAATATAAGTACACAGAGCAAGAATTTAAAGTTTTATAATGGAAATGTGTTCAGTACGGTGTGACAGCCGGCCATCTAAGTTCAGGTTCCTAAGGTTAAAGTTTGGAACTTGTTTCACTCCAAATCACATTGTTCTAGGTTATAACATTTCCCGTCTGATAGTTTATCTTGTTTGCCTTGTCTCTGTGCCCAAATGGAAATCTTACGTAACGGGGTAACTTTGGAATATCCATCTGTGTTTTATGAGGCTGTTACGATGTAACATGGTTAAGTCTAGGATAGGTAAGGGATTATCTTTGAAATGTTTATTAGGACTCATGAATTTTCATGGTACCTGGACATGTCTTAAAGTATTCTGAATTGTGTTTTAGGAATTGGAATCTCCAGCAGATTTCAATGTAGAGTATGAAAACAGTTTTCTGTTGTTTTTCCAAAGAAAAAAAATAAATACTTATATACATAGAAAAAATCCATGATTCAGGAACAAATATTCGTACACCTCACACAAATAAATGCCTTTACCGGGATTCGAACCCAGGACCTCCAAAGCAAAGCAAAGCGGTCGTCAAACATCATCATCATATCAGCCGAAAGACGTCCACTGCTGGACATAGGCCTCCCCCAAAGAGTGCCAAAGTGACCAGTCCTACGCCACCCGCATTCCGGTTCGCCACTCGAGAACCTTTCCGCCCCAACGGCCATCGCTTCTACGTGCTATGTGCCCCGCCCACTGCCACTTAAGTTAAGCGATTCGGAGGGCTATATCGGTTACCTTGGTTCTGCTACGGATAGCCTCATTTCTGATGCGATTACGCAGAGAAACTCCCAACATAGCCCTCTCTATAGCCCTTTGGGTGATTTTGAGCCTTCTTATGAGGCCCATAGTAAGCGACCACGTTTCAGTGCCATATGTTATCACTGGCAACACACACTGGTCAAAGACTCTCGTCTTGAGACACTGCGGAATATTGGACGAAAAGATGTGCCGTAGCTTCCCGAACGCTGCCCAGCCGAGTCGGATTCGACGATTGACCTCTCTCTCAAAGTTGGACCTACCTAACTGGATAGTTTGTCCCCTAGGACACTGTATACCTATATACATAATCGTCTGCAACTTCGAGTGTAAAGTGTCCGATTGTAATGGGAGTTGGTACTACATGGGTATCGTCAACGTCGTGGGGTTCGTCAAACATAGGTATAGGTAATCGTCAGTTTGAACATCTGAAATCATCTGCACATTATTTTCTCAAGATTACCTTTGTGAGACTTCAAGCTGCTTCCACGCACAAATACTGGTCATTACTTAAGTAATTTTCTTCCATATACGACTTTCGTTTACATATAGCTTCGTGTAAACCAGGGATTTGAACTGAAATCAGTTACTTATTGTATGCGCTTCGCCGGTCCCCGGACGCGGCGGTGTGTTAATCTCGCGTCTGGTGGATTAACTCTGGCTGCCCAATTTTAGCAGTGTTTGCGGCTAGACTGCAGGGTATGGCACAGATTGATAGACATACAGACAAGACATGAACTTTAGTGTCTTATAGTTACACAATAGTCACGTATACGGTACGGTTTCAGAGGAGTTTACTGCTCGCTCGGCTCGCGCGCTTTAGGGCCGCAGTTCTAACCTAACCTAACGAGACGTGATTTAGGGTAGACTACGCTGTCCCACAGTGTCTAAAGAGTATCAAAGAGATTAGTGTAATTGACAATTCAACACTCTTCTTGACTTTCTTAACTTATTGTTCCAACTCTTTTATTAACTTACTAGCTTCCGCCCGCGACTTCGTTCGCGTGGACCCGGGATAAAAACTATTCTATATTTTTTAATCTAGGCTATAAACTATCTTTGTGCAAAATTTCATTCAAATCGGTTCAGCCGTTTAAGCGTGATTGAGTAACAAACATCCAAACATCCAAACATATTAGTAGGATTGTTCGAAATTACTAATGAACGAGAAGGTATGGGGCATAATACTAATAATCATTTATTTCAGATAAGCATACATATTTTGTTAGTTAAAAAATTATTAACTTAAGAACGAAATTAGTGGTTTGTTAATAATAATTGGGGTCTAGAAAACTCGTGCGCACGACTTTACCATGTGCGTGGACGTCCAGCGGTCTAGCATTCGACTGTGCTCGACATCAGCGATGAGCAAATATGCTCAGGATGCCGTTTGAACTGCCGTGCAAACGAGACAGAAGAAAAGGAAACACTAGCCAGTGTCTGTTTTGTTTAAGGGTTCCCAATCAATTTTATACGACTGCCCAACGAAATGGAGTGTAATGTTTTCAAGGTCTATTCGATTTCAGATTTGAAAAGATACGGTTAAGCCTTAGTGTGTGATCCGTTGAAAGCAGGTGCAATAGAAATAATAAAACAGTAGGCATCTGTTGCTTATTTTATTTATAAAGCCTTGAAAATCAGGTATAGTCCTTAGAGGGAGATAAACAGACAGAAACCCTCTTCAATTCTCGTATCACACTGTCAATAAAACTTGTCAGATCCGTAGCTCAAATGAAGGTGTTGTTTACATAATTATGTATTCATCCGTACAAAACGTATTCATTTGATTCGGTGTATGAAAAAAAACCTGAATGCACCCTAAACTCCTATTTTGCCGAAAACAACACAAAAAAATTATCTAGTTGCATTAATAAAGCGTAGCTAAATCCAGGAACCTTATTTATGCCAGGAACCTGGAACTCACTGGTCTAACCTCCAAAGATGAAAACACGTAGTAAAAAGTTTTGCAAAGTCATAGTGACTCTCGTGGCGGGTTGCACCAAACCGTCTGTAACCGTGAGCGGTGTTCGTATGATATAATCTGAATTTATGGAAGGTTTGACAAGTTTCTATGGAATGACAGCTGCCGGCGCCATATTTAACGTTGATCGGTCTGTAATCACGACTTAGGGCAACCCGCCCTTAGTCGCGTGTCTGTTCGGTGGCTGTGACATCGGAGATTAGGGATTTCTGTGATCTGGCTGTAATCAAATTATGTCGTGTGTCCCGGGCGTTAGGAGTCGGTTGGTTATGCCGAGGCGTGAGGGGAATTGTTGCAATTGAGATTGCAACAGTGGCGTTAGCGATAGGGTTATGAATTTTGTGTCGATATCAGACTCAATCATCAATGATGTGCACGGTTTTCAATTAAAATTTCTTTTTAGAATATGTGATAGACTATCATAATTATAATCATGAAAAAGTGTTGTTGGGTCAGTATCAGTCAAAAAAACAAAAATCGTTTTTTCTGTGGTCAATAATTAAGGGCTCTCATTTATATGTAATCTGTTTATATCGCATCCAATTATCATTTTATGCGGATTCAGAGTTTAACCAAAAATTTGGCTGTTAGCCTAATTTTTGGTTAAACTGAATCCGAGAGTTAAAACTTTGGCGATGTCCACTGTAGAGACGCGAACCTAAATCTGACAATGACCCTATTACAATCTGTTGTGGCCCTAATTCCACACAATAGCAATATACTTATTTAGGGCGGTAAAACAAATAACAAGAGACTGGAAGTAGGCAAAGTACGACATTCTTACTGAATTGTCGTCAAGCATTTTGGTCAGTCTGGAAATCGCTTAGCAAACTTTTCCTAATTTTTTACAATAACAAATAGTTATTGTTATTATATGTAGTTATGTAATTATACGAACTTCTTATATGAACTCTGTTATTCTTGACGACCGATATTATGCAAATGCGTATAAATTTGATTGAAGGCAAAATATTGTATATATTACAATGGAATAAGTGCTCTATCTTATTTTATCTCATATAAAACAGATAGTCTTGTTTGTAAAGGAGCATCCCGAATACCTACTTTCCTAGATCAACCCGACATGCACGTTACGGTTACCAGGGGCTAAACGGAGTGTCTAAAAAAACAACGCATTTTGGATGGCTATTCGCATATTTAAGAAAAATGCCAAATAATGTGAAAGAGTGTCATCCACAAAAAAATAGAGGATCACTCAATAAATGGCTTCTCTCTAAATACTTTTACTCCATAAATGAATATTTAGATAACTATCACACTATATTTCTCTTATATATTTTTATATTTAATGCATGCATGAATTTTTGTGAGCGGGTTTGTTTATTATATAGTTTTTTATAGCGTAATTTTTCGCAATTTTTAAAATAAACAGTTTTTTTTAAGTTTACGTCAATCAGACGGAAACAAACTCGATGGTAATGGTGTAGGTACACACGCATTCTAAAAACCCAGTCCTAACGACGTCCTTGCTTATGAGTTAATCGACTTCTCAGAGAGAGGACGAGAAGAGACTGATAATAAGAATTGTCATTTGCCCTTTTTGACGGCAGCGCTTTTAAATTTGATTGGTTGGCACTTTGAATATCATTTGTGAGATCAGAGAGGAAATATCAAGTTATTGGCGATTTTTGGATTTTCAACGCGACCTGTTTACTTTACCTACTTTATGCAAATCAGCGTTGGAGTTTAACTTTGCCTGTATCGTTTTTATTCACCTAAACGAACCTATACTAATATTACAATAGGTTAAGCTTGTTTGTAGGTTCGTAGTTTAGTCAGTTTGTAAGTTTGTCAGCAGGAGGAAATCTCCAGAACTATTCATACTATTAAAAACATATTTTATACGGCTAGATATTTAGGTAGAGCTGAACGTATGCTATGTTTAATGCCGCGGCTTTGCTTGCATTCTTTGCAATATGCAGGTGGAGCCACGTGATCATAATTGTTAGGTATAAGTAGTACGCCCGAAACTTGACAAAAAACGCAAGCTAAAAACTACTAAAGCTCAAAGTCGTTTTCAGCTTGAAATCGTTTGACAGAATTACCTTTATATTTTCGGACAGGGTATAACAAAAATATAAACTGATTCTCGTAAACAATTTTCGATAATAAAAATCATCGCATGTAATACCTATATTATATGCATGTTTAATTATTGTTGCTTAACCACTTGAATAATCCCATTCGCCCGCCTATGAAACCAACGCTACGTAACCAGTTACGCGTGAATACTACGTAACCAGTTACGCGTCAATACTACGTAACCGGTTACGCGTGAACAATAATAACGTTTCATGCTACGAAACCAGTTACGATATTTTTTTCGTTACTGGATAGTTTCGACGGAGCCTCGCTCTGCGGGGCTGCTATTTCTGGGCTGTTTGCCCTTCGGACAACTGAAGCTACCTAAAGAACCTAACCTACCTAGTGTTTTGCAAGCGTAACAGGTTGCCAATAACCTTCCTCTCCTTCGGCAGTCGGGTAACAAGAAAAAAGAATTTTTCGATCGCAACTAGTTTCGTACAAAGAATAAAAGTTCTTCGATTGTAACTGGCTACGAACTTGCGGTTTCGTATGCAACCGGAGGGTAATAATCTTGACATAAGAAGCTAGTTAGATTCGTCCTACTTTTAGGAGTGACAAAGATTTAAATTTTCAAGAACAGAAGTATCAAATATCTGAGCAGTGAAGTATTTAAATTTCCTATACTTTATAATATTTTGAAAACTAAGTATATTGGAATTGAATATTTTATTTGGTTATCCCCTTATAAGTCACCAAGGTCAACAGTAGAGCTACCTACCTACCCCTGACAGGCTCCATAGTTAGACAGGGACTGTAAGCCGTCGGGCCCGCGAAAATGTGTTTATAAAAATACATATCTTTTTAAACAATTCCTTAATCCCTGTCCCCAAAATATTACATAATATTATCGAACCTGCTTTTAAAATTTCACGAGAATTTGTTGAGAAATACGACCTGTACAAGCCTGTACAAACAGCTGAACAGCCGGACATACGAAGGTGAATCAAAGAACTTCATTCGCTACGCTCGCTCGGTCGAAAAGGGTATTCATATTTAATGCGTACAATAACCAAACAGTCCAACATTATAATAAAGAACGTGCTAGACGAAAATAATGTGAGTACAAAAACTGTAAATTAAACCTAAAAGCGAACTGGGGTTAAAGAAACGATATCTCATATCTAAAAAACATTCTAAATTCCAATAGATCGTCACTTTAGAGCATTATTATTCAGGGTTTAGACTAAGAGCCTATAGAGGGACATACACTTCTCTCTGGACCATTTTGGATAAATAAACGTCCCTTGTAAGCCTTAATATTAAATCGGCTTATGTGCTGATGTTCTGTTTTTAAAATAGGTCGTTTTTAAAAGCTGGTTTGGAGAGGAAGCATTTTATGAAAATGTACGACGTAAAGTGAGCATTACTTTAGGTTTTTTTGTTTTTGGAAATTGTTTGTCGGTCGCTATAAAATGAGATTTTAGTCTAGTTACAGCTTTGTGGTAACAAGAATAGCCTTCTTTTTTCACGTTAGTTTCGTAAGAGTCGACTGTGGGCATAGGGTTAAAACTGGCTAATACTTTTCACTATCTTTAAATCAACAATTTCCAGAATATGCTAAAAAGAATTTCATGGGCAAAGGCATGATTTTCTCATACCACGTCGGTAGGAACCAAGCGTACAGCCCGCCTGATAGTAAGAGGTCACCGTCCATGGTCACTTACAATTCCACTGTTACATGCGCGCTGCTTACGTTAAGTAATGTCAATTGTTTTACATGGTTTCCATTTACCAAAGGTTGTCTGAGAAAGATCGCTTTTTGGTGGTCGTTTATCACTGTTTATGTGTAGTCTAATTGTTGTGTTTTTTGTAGTGCATTATTATTATTTTGGTGTCAATAAAGAATATTGGTATGGTATTGTATTGTATTGTTGATTGTATGTATGTATATTTAATTCTGTATCTTCTTTCCAGCCATGCCGCGGCAACATATCTCTTCTAGAAGAGGACATATGGCGGGAGCAGCAATGCGCGGCGCACGATGGCACGGCGTACGGGGGCGAGTTGTTCCACTGGCGCGCGCACCGAGACGACGCGGAACCTTGCGCGCTGACATGCCGCGGTATGCCGCAGCACGCGCAGCCTACTGAACAGGTGAGTCCTCATTATCATCAGGTAATTGAGAGCACGGCGTACGGGGGCGAGTTGTTCCACTGGCGCGCTCACTGAGACGACGCCGAGCCGTGCGCGCTGACGTGCTTTGGTATGCCACTGTACCATCGTTTTCTTCAAGCAGTTCAGGCCATTTTCGAACGACCTAGAACTTCGTTCTGGATATAACTAAAAACCTGAATTTCCAGTAACCAAGCAGGCATTGTATAAAAACGGTATATTTCAAATTTCATTCAATTTGAACCAGTAGGTAGTTTAAGAATTATAACTAGGCAAAGTTCAAATATTCAAAGATTCAAAGATTTATTTGTCCACCATAGGTAGTTATTGGGTATTACATTTACAAAGTTTCTTAGTCTTACCACTTACTCACAGACTGACTGACCGATCATCAAAACTCTAAGGCACTTCTAACAGACATAGAAGCTAGAATACAATTAGTGTTTAGTGTATAAATCAAGGAACAACTAAAATAAGGTACTTTTAGATATGAAGGTACCTTTTTTCAGATTTTCGTACATATCTCGAATATCTGTACAAATAGCGTTATAATAACTTAGACAAAAGATTCTACATAAAATTTCCTACAAAATTGGTTATATTTATTTTTACTCTACGATCAATACTTTGGGACCTACAGGGTGTTCAAGTTAACAAAGAGAGAAAAAATAGTCGATTTAAGAAAACGTCGTTTTTTCGTAGTTGATCCTCATAATTCATTTTTGTTTTAGGATAAGCAAGCTTAGTCACCTGCTTATCGAACATACAATTCCCATGTCGATCCATTGAGAACTTCTTAACAAAACAAAGAAATAAAGCTGCAAAACCACTGATTTCTCACTGACATAGTTGTTCTCCGGGAAAAAGTGCAATTACATTAACAAGTGTAGGGTCTCTCCATGTGACCCCCAGAAAAATCTGACATTTCAAGATTTGCCTTGGGGTAAAAGGTTGGAGTACAGCCTGGCGAAACGGTCAGACCTAGGTCAGGGGTGCTCGACCAAATGTCATAGGCAACCGTGTGTAGTTTTTGATGACCCCCCCCCCCCCCACACACCCTCAGCACAACCCCCACCCCCACCCTCGAGGACTTTTAGTATGTTTATCTGGACACCACAAGGTATAATTGTACCAATTTACAAAACTACACGAATTATTTTCCCTGATTTTATAATTTTCTTATGCTACATATATATATACAGAATTACAAAGTTACAGTTGCAGTGACTGGGACAATACACATAAAAAACATTCCATGTAAAAAAGAGGCCAAGTCCGGAATTTTATTTAGCAAGCAAATAAAGATTAATAAGAATGCCTGAGACTTGGCTCTACGAAATATCATAACTTTTTCCGGTGGAAAAGTTTCTAGACTTGGCCTCTTTTTTACATGGAATGTTTTTTATGGCATATATGTTGTCGATTAAATGACATGAGACCCCGTCATGTCTCTTTCAAGGTGGGACCCCTTCCCTGCTGGGGATATGTCACATTTTGAAAGCGCCGAAATTGCGCCCAAAGTGAGTGCGCAACTTGAGTTAACTATGAGCGTCTCCGTCTACATCTAATTAATATCCGGAAATTACTTAGGCGACGATAGTAAACTGATTACACCAGCTAATTTAGTTTCATAACGGCAGCTTGCAACTTATTTAGCTTGGAGCCTGCTTACGGCAACCCTGTTGAATTTCCCTATTGAATATCTTAAAATTTAATCTTATATTCTATTTAGCCAGTCTATTTTGTTTTATACGCGCTACTATCAAGAAATGTTTTTTATGCGATCTCAGGTTATTATATACCGCCTGTTGTCTACCTCTACCTACATGTTATTGTATTTTTTTCTTTTTAACTGCTTTGTTTGTGTGAGGTATGCAATAAAGAGTATTTGTATTGTATTGTATATAAATATATATACAGTGTGTGGCCTGTAACAGGAGTAAATATTTCAAAGGACGCTTCCTTAGAGCGTCTGTAGTAATGTTGATCTAAAGTTATGAATGTTATGAACTTCAAGTAATGTATCTTAGCACCACGAGATCATAGCACAGCAGTCAATGCCGATTTTGAGGTAACATCATGTAATGAGTCATAATAGTTTTTTCATTTTGGTTTTTAAAAGATATTTTTATGTTTTTTTTGGTATCTTTTTAGTGTTTTTAAAATAAAAAACTACTTGTGTCACCCCAGAAGAGTAAAAAATACACGTGAACTTACTTTAAAGAAAAAAACTTTGTTTTTTTCAATTAATATCACCTGGAAATAATTGCTCACAAGCTCAATAGTTTATCGTTTAATTTTTTGCTCCTGTTCCAGGCAGGGATTGTAAAACAGGTTTTATTAAATACCTGTATAGAAATTGACAAACTATTACCGGTAATAAAATAATACCTGTATTCTAATTACAGGTATTGCTGTAATTTCGCTTTTATTTACATCACTACGGTTACACTATTTACGATATAAAATACCTGTATTCAATAGCGGTAATCATAGCACTTGAAAGATAGGATGTCAATTGAACATTACAACTAAAACGCAACAAATAGGTGTAATCCTGCAACGTCAATTGTGAATGGCTGGCTGAAGTGTCAGCTAAATACTGTATAAGTAAATTAATTTGCGATGTATATCAATTTCTTTATTCGCCATTCTGTGAAATTTGTTATGCAGATCTAGAAATTGAATTGAGATATTGTCGTAATATATATATATTTTGACCATATGTAAATTATTTCTTCTCAACAATGATCTATTTTAGAAACGTCAATTATTTTCAATAAATACCGCGATGTAAGTTCGTATATGTACATTTGGCATAAAGAAAACTTAAATCTCTTGTTTTCTGATAATATAATTTTTTTAATTTTGAATATTTATGAATGTTCTCATATCAATGAATTTGTAATTCTTGTGGGTATAAATGTTTTTAACTATGACCATGATTTAGACAATTTATCTCATTGATCACCATAAAACTAAATACATGTTCGCCTACGTCTTTGTTCTAAATGTCTTTTGTACTTGTGCGTTGGTTTTTATGTTCAATAAAGAGTTTTCATACATACATACATTCATACTTGTCGAGATACGCATGAAAAAAGATACTTGGTAGGTAGTTGGACTAGGTACTGGACTAGTTGGTCAACTAAAGATCTAAATCGCAACTACATTGTAGGTACCTTTCAATTCATTTTTGGCTTTATACATTATCGAATAGAAGCGAATTTCAGTTCTTGTTAATAACATGATTGACACAGGTTTAAAATGATCAATATTCTCCTTCCCAATTGATAATGACGGACGTAACTTATGTAAAAAATATGTTTAGCAATATGCGTAATAGGTATACATATATATACGATTTCATATGAAATTGTTTTTATATCATTGTGGAAAGTTTCCACTGGAAACGTCAATGTAATTGACAAGTAATTTAAGTATAAAAACTTAATAGTCTTAGGACTCAAGTAGGTACCATTGACGTATGATATAAGAATATGCACAGTGTCAAATTAAAACAGAACTATTCAAACCTCCTTAGTGACACTTCAAATTATAGTATTGTTATCTTAATCTTAGTAAACAAAAAAAATTGTGGTGACAATTATGACTCTCGCGATGCGACGCTCCCTTTCACTACATCAATATTGACACTGACAGCTATTACCGGTATTCGTTTTAAGAGGTAAAGTGCCATTTAGAGGTATTATTGTCAATTGACAAAACCGCTTATACATTTGAATACCTGTTTTGGTAATACCGCTAATCAGAGCTTTAGCGGTATAAATAGCGAATTGCAACTATAACCGGTTATACCTTATTTTAAACCGGTAGTAAGAATACCGATAACGATCCCTGGTTCCAGGCCACACCCTGTATATGTGGGTACCTAAGATTCCTTATTACTTCGTATCATCGCATCAGCTGAACAAATTGCAATTTATATTTGAAAGGGTTTTAGTGAGCCCAAACACCGTGGCCCCCTTCTGCCTCCATCATCAGATCAGCTCGGCCTTTAAGTGTGCCTTTCAGCTTTAAGCTCAACCGAATACCTGCAAGGGGAAAATAACTTTTGAAGGACGTTATTCTTCAAAAGCGAACCATTTTTCAATCATTTCACACCACAAGATAATACATACTTGCTAATTTACTTACGATAAGTGCAAGTTAAAAAAAAACCTTTTAAAACGACACTTTTACAAAGAAGACATTTCACGACGCTTTCAAACTCTCAGACACCGCGCCATGCAATCGATTCGCCTTTAATTTGCTCCCCCTAACCCGGATATCGAGCACGTGACTGCACGTGACTTTTGTGGCCCAGTTGCACCCCGGTGCTACGTCTCCATGTACATGTCTCGCACGTGGAACGTGGCCCATGGCACGTCGGGGTAATCCGAGAAGCCTTTGAGCGGCTTATACAATTATCTGAGTCTAGACTTTGCTCAACTCTAAATATTCTAAAAGAATTTTAGAAGCTTGCCCAGCTCCTTTGGCGTGGATCATGAAACTGCTTTATTAAAGGAAATGTTGACTGAAATTTTAATGTGAATTTTGGAGAAATTTTAGCTATATAGGGAGTATCTCGGGAACTACTTATCCTAATTCATTTCTGTGAGATTGCAGTTTTGTAAGTTTGTTTGTTGTATGTAATGGGTTAATCTTTGAAAATACTCATCCGATATCAAAAATTATTTCAACTGCGTATAGAATGGGCTTTTTGAAAGGACAAGTTCTATGTTTTATCCCACGGGTTTGCCTGCGTTCTTTGCAATACTTGGAAGAAGCCGCGCGGGCAACCCATATAAAAAGAACAAACAAGCTATAGAAGTGAGACAAAACGAGTGTAATACTAGATGTCTGCGTATTGAAAGGGTTTTAAACTCGGCGAGACTGAGACTGCATATTCGATGTTGTTTCTCCGGATGCCTACAATTTGCGGTAAGACCGCAATGGAATGATGGAAATTGAAATGCGTTTATAATAGAATTTACTGCACAATTTCTCGACGGATTACCATCTTTTCTATAAATTCGTTATAAATTCTGATATAACTAGGCTTTTGCCCGCGACTCCATCCGCGTGGTATTCGTTTATATCGTAGCTCCATTCTAACTCCATACTAAAATCAAAACTATCCTAATTCCTTCCCTGGGTCTGAAACTATATCTGTACCAAATTTCTATCGGTTCAGCGGTTTAAACGTGAAGAGGTAACAGATAGGCAGACTCATGCAATCATAATATTAGAATGGAAGTATGTATAGTACGTACTCTTCTTGCGTAATACGACTGTACAAAGCTTTAGACGAATTTTGGTGAGCAATTGTGACTGGAAAATTGCTTTTTCATTGAAATTCAAAAAATGGTATGTGGTCAGCACACCGTAGTCTATGCATGCTGGCGATTCCAGAAGAATCACAAGTGCGTTGCCGACCTTTTATTGATTTGAGAAAAATACATGTCCCTCACTCGCAACAAGCACATCCACCGGAACTCTGGCGACCTTACAATATAGTGTCTCGCATAAATTCTGGTCAGGTGTTACTCATTTGTGCTACTACTCGAGTTTTTATGCCAAATCGTAAGCAGTCGTCGCAACCTCTAGACGCTAGCCAACCCTTCAAAAATATACACTCCTTTCTTGAAGAACCCCATACTGCCATACCTCTATCCCTTTTAGTCTTTCTGTTTTATTTCTATAATTGTTAATTGTCTTATTGTTGGTATTATTATTGTCTGTTTTTTGCCATGTATGTGCTGCCCGCCGTGGTTTCACCGATGGTTCCAACGGAAGACCAGCGCTGGTTATCGCCAGCACCATGCGGAGTTGGGACCATTTCGTGACGTGTTTTATTTTCACCGTTTTTCGTTTTTTATGTACCACGAATAAATGTTTTCCTATTTCTATTTCTACTGTAGTCCCTCGGATAAACCTCGGCAGCGCTAATTCCTCAACGCTCGAGGGAGGAAACTCTGACGTGTCCCTTATGTTACAGACGGCATCCCTGGACGAAGAAGACCGCGTGGTGGTGGCGGTGCTGGCGGCGAGAGTGTCCGACGGCACGAGGTGTCGCCCTGGCAGCCTGGACATGTGCATTGACGGACGGTGTCAGGTGAGACAGTAGTGTAGATGGATGACAGGGTTTCACTTTGGGACTTTATTTCAATGAGATTGAAGTCAGAGTGACGGTCTTTTCTAAACCAATGACAGTTTAGTTAAATGTCGGCTACCTGAAATGATTCAACCATACCTACAACCATTGAACGAATCCATGCGATACCAGTAGACAATAATTTAAGGAGTGAAGTAAAAAGATAGCAAATAAACACAGTCTTCGGCAGGTATTACAGTCAGATGTGAAATGTTTTATATGGCTACGTGACTGCTACTATTTATGACCGATGGCAGAACGTAAGCGTCAGGGTTCTATGACCAATTTTAGGCGACCTATTCTTCTTATTTATACTAGCGTTACAGACCGAGAATCAGATTCAGTGTTTGTTAGGTTATCGGACCAATGCGTATACTTATACCACCACCGCCGCGCCGAATTTTTGCTCGTGCTTCTACAACAACTGGTCGATTGCTTATGGGGTGTTTGTATGGGAGAATGATAGTTGAGTTGTACTAACGATCGTTCATAAAGTTACGTAATTACCCCTCAGGTACGAAGATCGAACCACACAAATATCAATGTTTGAAAAACCAAAAAAAAAAACCGAATTATCATGACTGTGATGACAAGATTCGCTTTTGAACGTCATCCAAACTTTAACCGTATTTTCAAGCCTTTATTTTTGGCACAATCTTCTTATTTTATGCCCGTTTTCATCCAAACTTTTTGTTCGGCGTCTAAAACAATCCCATTATACTGCGGAACGAATAGCTCTGTCTGAGGTCTGCGCTGAATATTTGATGCCCCTATTCGGTTTAATTTATGAAATGAAGCGATGCCATTCTGTACCGACTGCAATCAATGTTGCCTCTTGTTATCACTATTTGCTAGTCAATTTTCAACTTTAACTAGCGCCGTATAAGGATCATTATAGCTTATCATTGGATGATATTATTTAAGATATGATGGCTATGGCAACTGTTATTTTTATGGTGTCTGGAGATAAATAAAAGTTTAAGACGAGTTTTAGCTTCGGATGAGTCAAGCCGACTGCTGCTATAAAACAAACTATACTACGAGTGCACGGTCCTCAATAAATACATGACATATTCGACGGTATAGCCACATGGATAGGAAAACCACATAACCCAGTCGTTTCCCGATGATCCCACGAAGAAAAAACTAATTTCGTTGCATGGTTAAAAAAATCTTGCCCTGCAGGCAAAAGGTAATTCTAATTTTGTCATTCCTGATATAGACTTAACCCAACACACATAAATGCAACCGTCCATAAGTTTCTTTTAACCCACACTCACACTGGGGTGTCTGGTCATGACGTTATACCTTAGCACGGTTAGATACATTCATCTGATGCGCGCTGATGTGAAGGCTCCTGTGGCATCAGAGCGCATCAGAAATCAAGTCAGATAAGTATGAATCCGGTTTCAGCCAGTATTGGTAGGCATTTGAATCTATTGGAATACCATAAGCTGTCACCCGCTTGTCTCCAGTAACTTGCATCAATGCACCAAAATGCAGTAATTTAGTTAGCTTTGCAACCACAAATAAACAACGCCGGCTTTAATAATAAACCTGCGCTATGCGCCTTCACTACGAGGTAACCATAGTGGTAGTGTGTAATGGAAATGTTGCCAAGGTGGGAATTGCCACAAAGTTGTTGGTAATAGACGCAGTACGTGTGAAGTAGCACGTAATTATGCATGTACCTTGTACCTGGGTAGCATTAGCAAGCTGTAATGCGACGGTTCTATACTGCGCAGAGTAGGATTATATGCTGAGGTCCAAGTAGGCCAAAATGGCGGTCATAGTGGTATATGGTACACACTAACACCTCTACTACCACGTGGTCGTAACTATCTATATGTAAATGCCCACGAATAAACTCAATAACCGACTAAAAACTCTGCCATAAACTCTTTCTGGTCTCTTAAAGAGAAATTCGTTAAGAGAAATTATTAATTTCAGCGACCGTGTGATATTATATTTTTTGTCTCTTTTATTGTAATGGTCAAGCGGTTTGAAGGTAGGTAGGAACCTGTGACGTCACGATTTTATACGGGCAAACCGCTTCCAATGTTGATCGTTCTGATTTATAAATAAATTCTTTAAAGGTAAAATACTCAAGCGTATATATTATAATATTTTCCGAATATTTTCTTGATTTTTGTTTATTAGATCCTAATTGTAAGAATGATTAATATGAATGCACATTTATCAATGCACTTGAAGTTGGTTACGTATAATCATATTTTACTAAACGGGAATTCATCGCGTACATTATTTAATTTATTTGTTTCGCGACCCCATGTACGAGTAACCTTAAGGAGATTAATAAATAACCTGTTAGTCAAGACAATGTGTGAAAACTTTATCATCGTCATCATTTTTTTTTATACAACGTAGATGGCACACAAGCGTACGGCCCGCCTGATGGTAAGCGGACAACGCAGCCTATAGACGCATGCCACTCCAAAGGAGTAACATGGGCGTTGCCGACCCTTGATATGTTTGATATCACCCGAAAGACGTCCACTGCTGGACATATGATACTGCTGGAAATAGTGCCACAATGGCCGGTCCTGTGTTAAAGTCTTAATGAATATAATTAAGTACGATGACCTTTGACACAGTAAAGTCTAAAAACGAGAATTCTACGTTTCAACTTTAATCGCTTTACAAAATTAATTTAGTTAACTTTGCAGGTGCTGAAATTATTAAAAGGGGAAAATAATTTCGAGTACCCAGTGAACTTTGCTTTCCAATCGAACTTGGGATAGGAAAATCTTGACCGTAGATTATAATAAGTACATTACATTCTAAAACGTGGAAAAATAAAGATTGCTACAGACCATGGGCAGGGCGTCAATCAGAGACATTATCGTTTGACCGCCCGTACAAGGAAACCTGGCAGTAAAATTTGAAACAAGTGAAATAGGAAATAGACCACCTAGTTTTTTTTTGTTTTAAAATCGAATGAAACAATGCAAACACAACTCTGTTCCAATTTAATAGACGTTTGAGTGGCTAGAGATACATTTCGGATACTGGATCAAGTGGCGCGCGTTTTTTTCCGTCTCTCGCCTAAAACGTGAATGAAGCGAAAAGTGTTCGTGGTCGGCAGTTATCGTCGCGAACGTGATTAAGCGCATGGTCACACGTCGCCATTCTTCTTCGCCTGTTGCTGCACCAGTACATTAATGCACAGGGAGGGTAAATAACGTCTTCCTAAAACTGTATATTTCCTCCACCTCTTTGGTTTACTGCCTCAAACAGGAGTTGTTTTCTCAAACCTCGCTACATTGAATTTTGGCTTTCAATTACATTCTAACCTTTTCATCTGGCGCTCCGAATAATTAATACGCGTCAGCATCTCGCTATTCAGTCTAGGATTGTTTGTGGCACAAAAGATACTCCATTTGGCAACCCCTTTCAATATAGAAAATCAAAACTGTGGCACCATTAATAAAATCAGTAGCTGTGTCGGGGAATACGGGCAAAGTAGTTGTAAACACTTCGGGTACTAATAATTCTTAGGTTGGCTGGTACCGTAGAATGTAACTTAATATTTAATTCCATACAGCGCGGCTAGCATAAGTATCTACGCGCGTGAACCATCTCGCGCGCGAGATATAAGATCCGTCTCTTTCTTATAAGGTATAATTTAATGAAGGGTTGTTTAATGTACTGATATGTATGAAAATTTTAATTTCATTTCGCATATAAATACTATTTTGAGTTCAAGAAAAGTGATTAATTTACGTAAATATTTGAATTACATAAAACATACAGAAAAGTTGTTATAATTTTTTGTTGCATAATAACAATTCAATATCGTAATTTTGTAGGACTTTAACATTTAGCATTCCTTTAAATGGAATTTGAAATTCATTGTCATAGCTGCATAAAAACTACCGTAAACTAGAAGGCAATATCTAGTTGGAAATTATGAGATTAAAATATTTGATAGCAAACTAAATAGACATTAATGAAATAATAAACCTCACTAACATAATAATTAATAAATGAAATACGTTTCAATACAACAGAGTAAATGAAAACACATTTTGGAATACAATTAAACAATATTTCGCGAAACGCATTATTATTTTAACATTACCGCGATCAGTTTTGACACCCATTCTACATTTAACTCATGCTTTGTTAAAATCATGTTGCAAAATTAAATACATACATACTCTACGCAACATTGGTAACACAAAACGTTTGTCATTTCAATATTATCTGTATTAAAAAGTGTTATACCTCTAAACACAGTTCGTTTAAAACTGCTTGAGTAAGTTACACACTTTTGTAATCCTTTAACTTATATATACTGATCCGAACAAAATAAGGGCCACTTACATTTTTCTATTTTATCGTTAATTATTGGACATAAACTTATTGATAAGTGGCTAATTAATGATGCCCCGCATCCTTCAGAATCCAACCTCTTTCATGCCGGTTAAGTTTAAGTCTAATAGCTGGAAATATATATATTGCTGTTATCTAATTTTCACATTACGAATACCATACTTGTGGCCCCTATTTTCTTTTGAGTAGTATATTATACAGAGTGGCAATAGCCGAACGGACCCGGAGAGATGGCCAACTGCCGAGCACGGCCGTCCAAGCCCGCGGGTCGCTAGTCCATTCGGATATGTAAAGTAACGTTTACTCTAAAGCTTCCGATTCCCTTGGCAACTTTGGAAATGTGCTTAGGCACGCCTCCGGCCCGGCCCTGTCGATGAGAATCGTACGATAGGTGACTATGAAAAAGATACCGTGTAGGCTCGGACAAGAATTAGGTCTACGGTCTCCCCCGCCTGTCGTAGAAGGCGACTAAAGGGGTCATCGGGGTCGCAGTGTTCAGGCGGGGGCCGGGGCACTCGTTTAAGAACCCCAGGGAAGACGACAACATCTCTTTGCCCTGGGATGAGCCAAATGTCGCGAGGTGTGAGGGGGGCTCCAGTGCGATCACTATTCAGCATGAGATCCTGGATTCCCCTGCATGAGAGCGCAGTTGCAGAGCACCTTGGACATTTTAGTGGATATAAATACCACATAACCCCGTCATCCCCCATTGATTGAGTACCTGGTTTTGGTTTGTTTTAGTAGGTTTTGAGACTATGAAAACGATCACGCCCGAACATAAGAACTCACTAATATCCCTCTACCCAGAAACGTATTAAGCTGCATGCTCAAAAAACTACACACTCACAAACTTTCTCTCTTTAATGCATTTTGACAAGTATTCAATAGTTCAGATTAAAGTACATTTTCAACGTCCGTGTGTACCGAAGCTCTTCCGCGAACGCGAACGGCGAATTCAAAAGAGTTCTGAAGTGGCAATGAATTAATGTTTCTCCATGATAGCGAGGCACTGCCTAACAAACCGCTTATTCGACTCACTCAGCATTAAATAACGGAATTTATATTTGGCATGAAATAACAAATAGCTGTTCGGAGTAAATACGATTGGCAATAATGCTTTGACGCGATGAGTTTCGTTTTCTTCCGTTTTCTAGTTTTTCTTCGTAAGCTGCTTTTGATCGTATTGTTTCTTGTAAACAATTGTTAATAGGATTAGATGAGTTGTATAGAACAATATTATTTTGCTATGACGCTAATGATCTTCCAAGTCAATATTGAGATGCACCTATTTGCGCATTTTTGGATGCGGTTAATGCGGCCATTTTCCTTCCGCGCGTGCAAACATGCAAATAACTACAACAAACCACCAACAATAATGAGAAATCCTCATAAGATGGGTTGTTGGCTACGTCACGCTACGTATGTTTACAAGTTTTAGATAACATCGATTGACTGATCTGACTGACTGATACAATACAAACACTCTTTAAAAAACAAAAAATAATTAAAATGTGCATGTGTGTATGGCAGCTTCAAAATATAATTCGGTTTTCTTGGTTACAAATTATTCTAGTTACTTATTTTGATTAATCGAAAACACTTTTCTTTGCCCTTTGGCCAGCCTGCATGTCTGGTTTTAGTCGTCATCCATCAATCGTCTATAATTTTCCCATTTGCACCTTTTGGTACGCACCTAATCTTAAGATTTGGCATAGGCATAGTTTTACAAACGGTACTACAATCTGACTTTCCAACCAGGAGAAAAAATTATATCTTGTTGGCACTAGACCGGTTTCCTCGCGATGTTTTCCTTCACTGAAAACTGTTAATATCAAATGATATTTCTTTATGGTCGGGTCGGAGTCTTATATTATTTTATAAACATGATCTATAACATACAAGGTGTAACAAAAATGGGGTATGAACCGATTATATATAAATTTCTATGGAGCTTGTCGCCCCAGTCGGCCAACGCTCCAAACTAAAGTAAAAAAAAATCGCGTCAAAATTTTGTTTTTTCTAATTAGAAACACGATACCTGTTGAGCCCTTGATCGGTTCATACCCCATTTTTGGTACATCCTGTATAAAAATTTATGTTATTTCATCAAAAGGCTTGGTTTTAACATGAAATTGTTACAAAAACTTTCAATGTACTTTGCGACTTCCACAACTTCTGTTCCCATTCCGTTGTTAGACCAACTTGGGAATATGCAAATCATTGAGTCACAAGTCTTGAAAATGTAGATAAAGAAGATTTTCCCTTTGATGTTAGTTTTTCATATTAATGAAGAAAATAACCTGACGTGGTGCTTCTTATTAAAAACTAGCTGTCCGTGTGGCTCAGTTCACTACAGAGAACCCAGCATTATTAAGCTTAAATATGGGTATAAAATATAGCCTATGTCAATCCCGAAAAGCCATTAATATACACTAATGAAAGATTTTTTCAAATCGGATAAGTAGTTTTGGGGATTCCCTACAAACTTCAGAACCTTACAAAGTCGTATACTTACATTTACAAACATTTGACAACAACTTGAGATTATTTGAGCTGACCGAATTGCATCAAAATAGTCCATTCAAAAAACAACTAGAAGAACGTCCGTCCGTCCCAGGTAGAAGATTGCAATTCCAATAACCGTTTTATAAAAAGTCGGCCACGTTAAATAATCTCAAACATAAGTATGTGCAAATTCTCTTTTCTTAGGAACACTTGCCATTATTCGATTAAGCTGGAATTTGGTGTACTGAAGTCCGATGACGCAGTATTCTGGTACAACCGAGCTGATCTGATGACGGAGATAGAAGGTAACCATAGCAACGCCTAAACTACAAAAGATAAACCCGTTATGTTTGGGCTCATTGGAATCCTCTCAACGAGTAGTTGATGACTAATGCAATAAAAGTTTCGTTAGAGTAATAACATGTACCAAAACCATGTAAGATAATAGATAGAGATATGTAAGAGCGTCCCAAAAGAAACGCAAGATTTGAATGATAAAGAAAACCCGTTTTATAAAGTACACGGTATTAGACTTTTTTATAGAGTGGCTCAGGGCAATTGGGTTTCATTTTCTTAAAACGTTCGTCTTTAGTCTGTGATCAATGACAATTCAGTTCTGACGGCTGCAATAGAAATGCATAAAAACTGCCATATACGGCAGAGTGCAGTCGTACGAATTGCACGCCGACTGCAAGTCGGTTTGCAGTTTCGATGCAGTTACGTCACAGCAAAAGAACTACATTCAAACTGCACATTTGCAGTCGGATGCAGTCCGTCTGTAACGGCCCTAAGCTTGTCGCCGTACACCTGTGAATTCAAATAACCCTGTACATTCCAGTATAGCAGGATGATACTTGGTTTGCTGTTTCCCCGCAGTACACTGCCTGACGACTTGAGTGCGGAGAAAATTTAATTATAATTACAAACTCGGCTTTGACGAAACATTAAGATGGTGTGTTATGTTAGGAAGTTTGTGCGGATTACGTTGTTTGTTTGTGATTCGTCTATGTATTTATTATACAGCGACGGTATACCTTGGATTTTTTTATTTATCGCTTCGTTTGTAACAATTTCACTGTGAAGATTTGGTTTTACTCAATTTTCAAATCATACATGCATACATTCACGCCTTTGTTCCCAAAAAGGATGGGCAGAGTACATGATACTTATGTTGCAGTGCCACTTTTAGCATAAATATGGGTATAAAAGATCGACAAAATGTGATATCGCAGTGATAGCTTGCTAGCCCATCGCCCACAACACACTTCAACCCTGCTCCCTTAGTCAACTATTACGACACCCACGCCAAGAAGGGGGTGGTGAAATTCTAACCCGACACCACACGGGAAATTTCGAGTTTTATTTTTTTCCAAATCAACCTAAGAGTTTTCTTTATCGTCGCTATGTCTGTACTGAAATGTGTTTCTTGTTTACTACGACCGGCGGCTTGCCTGGCGGTAAGCATACGTAACCTACGAAAAACAAAATTTCGAGCACGTTGCCGACCTTTAATGGATTTGAAGATTCGTTGTGTTGTTGTGTTGATAACTAGAGATGAATACGGGTCCCAAACTCTCCACACAGCGTGGCCTTGAGAGCTCAAGCGACCTTACTTGCCACCAACGTGGCGGCCGATACCGAGGTAAAGTTCCCAGAAAGAGGCGGACGAAGGGTTCCGTACCATTATCTATAAAAACGGCAAAAAATCACGTTTGTTGTATGGGAGCCATATTTTATTCCGTTTTTTAGTATGTGTTGTAATAGAGGCAACAGAAATACATCATCTGTGAAAATTCAACTATCTAACAATCACGGTTCATGAGATACAGCATGGTGACTGACGGACAGACAGACAGATAGACAGACAGACAGACAGACAGACAGATAGACAGACAAATTGACGGACAGCGGAGTCTTAGTAATAGGGTCACGATTTACCCTTTGAGTACGGAACCCTAAAAATACTTATTTTGTACATTGAATCAAAGATTGTATTGTTTTCCCTCTGGGTTGAAAGGTCAAGGAGTCGCTTTCGTAAATCAAAATCAAATATTTATTCAGCAAATAGGCCACGAGGGCACTTTTACAAGTTCAAATGTTTATCTATAGACTAAATAGTATGAGTACCTACTTAAATCAAAGTTTATATGTCAAGAACAATATCTTATTTCTCAGAGATGTATAAGGTCTCCAAGTATCAAAAATAAAAAACATAATTCAATCTCATAGGTTTGATACCTATGAGATTTAATTATGTTTTTTTTTGTTGATTTCGTTTTAAAATGTTATTCTAAGATCCTCTATTCAAGAATCCGACAAACGTTCCAACCGAAAGCAATTATGTAGATTTAAATGAAGCTTGCATTGTCTTTTTTGTATGATTTATTTTGAATATTATAGAGCAAATGTAAATGAACCAAAATAAAGAGAAAAATATTTATTAAGATTTTTTCTGACTTTTCAGAAGCTAGTTAATTTCTCATATTTAAGATGTCTGAAATTTTATCGGATTCTGTCGCTGGGTAACTATTTAATTGATAATTTTATATCCGTTACACAAAAATAATAAGCTATAATAAATTATTTCCATAATTGACATTATTTCCATACGAGTTGTCAGTTCATTGATTGGACTATATAAGGTCTCTGGGTGTCAAAAAGTAAGTAATAAAATAATCCAATCAAGCAAAGACCAATGATGATACATGTGCGAGTCGGACTCGCGCACGAAGGGCTCCGTACCATTATCTATAAAAAACGGCAAAAAAATCACGTTTGTTTTATGGGAGCCCCCTTAAATATTAATTTTATTCTGTTTTTTAGTAATATAAATAGTTACATCATCTGTAAAAATTTCAACTGGTACTATCACAGTTCATGAGATACAGCCTGGTGACAGACGTCCGGACGGACGGTCGGACAGCGGAGCCTTAGTAATAGGGTCCCGTTTTTACCCTTTGGGTACGGAACCCTAAAAGGAGGTAGATACGTTGTCTATACCATAGTCCGTGTTTAAAAATGGCCACCAAATCTGACATCAGGTTTCCATTGACGACGCGAAGTTGGTGTAGTTGACTTAAAGGATTTTGACGACAGGTTAGCCTAGTGGGTAGTGACGTTGCCTACGAATCTGAAGGTCCTGGGTTCGAATATTTGTGTGATGAGCATGATTATTTGTTTCTGAGTCATGGAAGTGTTCTATGTATTTAAGTATTTATAACTATTATATATATCGTCGTCTAGTACCCATAACACAAGCCTTACTGCCCCCCTAGCACACTAGGTTTTATGTCCGACGTAAAGCATTCGTCCTTCTTGCACTCGCATATTTGCCATAACGGAACGAATGCTTTATGTCCGACATAACACTTAGCGTACTAGCCCCCCAGAGCTTACTATGGGACTAGGTCGATTTGTGTAAGATTGTCCCCTAATATTTATTTATTTATCCACCTCTCTAGCCTGCCAAATCTTGGGATTAGGTGTCAAAGCGGACCCCGACCTCCTTTAGGGCACAACCGGGAATAACGCCAGGAGGATGATAAGCACGTATGATTGACCATAGATAAAAGCAAAATGGCACACCAGCAAGTGTAATAACATTGCAAACAGTTGTGGGCATCATCGGCAAAATTAAACACAGGATCAGGAGTGCTGAATAAATTGGATTTGATTGTGTTTATTCGGCATATACAAACACCACAGCCTATACTCGATGCCGGCGATCCCCATTCGGTAACAATCATGGCGTATTCAAATCATCCATACTAATTTGACTTATTTTAAGTTGGTTAAGCATGATCATTGTAACAAGCTTTTCTTGGCAAAAAATGACCTGTTGCGTTTGTTTTGACGTTTCTTCTTAACAGCGGTCTTCTTTATCAGAAACGCTGGTAGAATTTTGACTTGTAAAAGTGCCGTTACGGCCTACTTGCAGGATAAAAATTCATTTATTTCATTTAATATTACAGATGCGAAAGTGTGTCTGTCTGTCTGTACCCTTTTCACGCTCAAACCGCCGAGCCAACTTGGATTAAATTTGGTATGATATAGTTTGAGTACCGGGGAAGGGCATAGGACAGTGTTTCTGAATCCGTTTTTGTCCCGGAAAAAGGATGACCCCTAAAGGGGTGAAATGGAGGTGAAAGTTTGTATAGAACTACGATACGAACGACTTCCACGCGAACGGAGTCGGGGGTAGAAGCCAGTAGGCTATATTTCAATACTTTCTTTTTTCCGAACCAGTTTTAGAGGGGATCAAATATACCAACTACGTTTAGAGAACAATGACGGAGATTGCTACTGCGATAAGAATACCTATTGACAGATAAAGGTGACGTCACGATGGAGCCCTGTACCGACTGCTTTTTATTTTTGTGTTTTTTTTTTGTATTTAGGTATACTGTTCTTATAATTGGATGATTTACTATCCTTAAAGTACTATGGTATACATTTTAACATGGGGAAACTTCCCAATTATTTTAGTTCAAGCGGTCCTTATAACATAAATGGATACCTATAGGTATTTAGCAGTGGCGGAGCGTCCATACAAGACGATTCCCAGCGGCTTGCCTATAATTTATTTCTATACATATATAGTTATGTACTCTTTCATAACTTTGTTTGCTCCGGGTTGCGTATCGAAAGTTTTCAGGCGCTGCCACCTTTGCGCGCGTGAATGCAAAACAGCATTCAAATGGAATCAGTATTCAATTGCAATGAAATTGTGTAGTCACAAAATATAGGCCCTGTCAACAATACGTAGTTAATTCCGATATTGGCTCGGAAAGTGTGGTGACAATATGGGAATTGCATGCTATAAATATTTATAATTAACGATCCTGCCATATATAACAATTATTACATTAATGGGATAATTGACGCTGTTTGGTTGAACAAATAGATTAACTGATTGAAAGGCTAATATTGTGTAATATTTAGAGCGGATAGATTTACTCTTTGACTCGACAACTGTCAAAAATTATGAAATGGTAGAAAGTAAGTGACTGAAATTTTGACACTACAATCGTATTTACTTTTATTTAATTTTCAAGCGCTCGAAAGTCAATAATCGGCCTCCAATATCGATGCAGGTGGCTATGACAGGTGGTCTAGTCTTGCGAGACTATCGCGCGTTCGTGAAACCGCTGCAGGAGCTGATAGGACGATTGAAACGCTTTTTGTCCGTACTATTCCGTACTATTTAGATATAACATGCAGTATAATAAATTCTGTAAAAAATTTCACTTTTTAGTTCAAGCTTTTATTGCCGCCTGTACTTTTCTGTATACCGTCATCACAACTACTCATCGAGTCGATTCTATCCAACGAGGCTACGTCGGTTAAGTACTGAATTCTCATGGCCACTTTCTGTCTCCATTCAGATCAGCTGAATAACATCGGATTATTCATTATCATACGATGTGCCTGTGCCCACTGATCACAGGCTATCTCTCATGGATTAAAACGAATAACCAGTAGTGCTCCCGGCCGGACTAGTGCGCATTGGGGGCGTCAAATTGCAATTTATTTACAGATAAGTTTTTGATAGGTTTTGCCTCAAAATGTTTGCCTTGACCGAAATGTTAGTGGTAAAATTAAGGGGCTCCTAGCTGCCAATGACCTTCGATCTATAACTGTCGGTTTATTTGTGTTTTTTATGGTTTATCGTATTAACAACAACGAGGTTTACCGAAATAGTATCCCATATTTACTTCAAACCTCACAGTTTTCGGGATATATGGCACCAAACTTTGGCAATTTCAGGCCAAAAAACCAGTTTTATGGACGTAACTTTTGTGAAAATGAGTATAAAATAAAAATCTCTCCTGGGTTGTTAGAGACGTCAATAAGGAACAGTTATATGTAGATTTCATATATAAAAGTGCATGAACAACATAATAATATCGAAAACAGAGCTTTTTTGGACCATGTTTAAATAAATCATAAAAAAAAAATATTAATTATTTTCAAAAAAACTCTAGTGCAAATGTAGATAAAGAACTAAAAAACCGATAGGTGTTTGTTCCATAAATATATCTATAGTTTTGACGGAGGAATATCAATTCAAAACTCGTCAAAACTAGCCAAAAAGCGCGTGGAGCCCCTTAAGTGATATTCCGTATAGGTTTCAAGAAATCAATAAAAACCGAGATACGATCCCACAAATGCCGTTTGACCGCCGCATGTTGGTACTACTAGGCTACCATATCTTTACCTAATTATTATAATTTATAAATAAATAAATAAATATTAGGGGACAATCTTACACAAATTGATCTAGACCCAAACTAAGCAAAGCTTGTACTATGGGTACTAGACGACGATAATCATACTTATATAGATAAATAAAAGTTAATAATTGATAAAAGGTTTTGTTATGAGAATCTGTGGAGAGCGAAAATCTCCGCCCCGTTCTTTATGCATATTAGTTCCAACTTTCTTGAGATAAAACTTAATAAAATAGCTTTTTGTTTCAGCGGCGCAATTACTTCAAGCAGAGCTTTTTGTAATATCCATTGTTGATGTTACGTGAGCTGCAAAAGTTGTGACTTTTTTTTTAGTAGTTATGCTTTATTATTTCCTCTGGATCGCATCCAACAACGAGCAACTCGAATGGTCGACTGCCAGCATATTTCGGATCGGCTTGACTCCTTGGCGCTGCGTAGAGATGTGGCCTCGCTCTGCATCTTCTATCGCATGTATAACGGGGAGTGCTCCGAGGAATTGTTCGGATTAATCCCTACCGCTTCTTTTCGCCATCGTCCAACGCGACAACATTACCATCCTCACCACTTAGATGGTTGGCAGTCCTCAACTGTGCGCTTCTCCAGAAACTTCCTGCCTCGCACAGCTAATCTATGGAATGGATTGTCGCCTGCGTTATTTCCGGGCCGATACGACCTTCAAACCTTCAAGAAAAGAGCGCACTCCCATCTTAAAGGCCAGCAACGCACTCACAACCCCTCTGGTGTTGCAGGTGTCCATGGGCGGCGGTAATCGCTTACCATCAGGTGATCCGTCAGCTCGTTTGCCTCCTATGACATAAAAAAACGATTTATATAGCGCAACCATAAACCCATTCATACATAAAAAAAAACATTCATTTTATAACATTTTTTGTGCAAAATGCGTCTAATTACGACCTGTCAGAAAACACAACTTTAATTCCGATATCTTCACCAGTTCTACTTCTTTTCATCAGTCTTTAAAAAATAAAAAAACCACAACCGAGAAAGCAGCAATTCCTTCGAATACAAAGTCTGTTTGCTTGTTATTCTCAAATAACCAGCTCATATTCCGGGCCACATAGTTTTAATTTTAAAAACGGGAGCAAACATGCTAGACAAAGGCCGGCGCCGACGACTGCCGCCGGTTGGCACAAGTTGGGAGAAAACGCGGAAATTTTCAATTTAAAATCTATTTCATACCTGTGGGATTATTGCGTACCAGCGTACCTACCTCGAACTAGCGTTAGAATACCTAATAGTATAATTTGCCATGCAAAAATGTCATTTGTATCTACGTACCTTACGTGCGTTCGAAACGCTACGCAATCGATCAGCAGGAGAGAACATTCCAATCGAATCGCACGGACGCTGGACGGTACGTTATTACCAGAACTCATAACATAATATACTGTAGTTTACAACAGTTAAAAATTCTGATGTAAATTATAAATATTATGTAGGCCGCCTCACACATATTTTATCTAATAGTACATGCGTTTCTTCCGACCAACCATATTGAATACGTATACAAATTATTACAAATGTAGAAATTCCGAAAATATTATTATAGTTAAATAAAATAGGTAAAACGCAAATGACTTCAGCCCTGTGGGATCCTCACATATACATACCTACGCTAAATTAGTACGTTATGTCATGAACAGACGCTTTCTCGTGGATTGCACCATCTATAAATGCGAAAGCTAGTTTGGATGTTTGAATGTTGGGATGTTTGGATGTTTGTTACCCAACCGATTTGGTTAAAATTTTGCACACAGATAGTTTGTAGCCTGGATTGAAATATAGGATAGTTTTTATCCCGGGTCCACGCAGTCGAAGTCGCGGGCGGACGCTAGTATATATGTGTAAGACGTACACACTCCATGAGATGCAATACAATATAATATAAATACACTTAATACCAATGATACCTAGTTAACTGAACATGTAAAACTACAATTTATTGTATCATCTGCTAGGCTTTGCTGCTAAGTTCACAAACAAAAGATGAAAATGTGCAAGTCGCTGCCTCCTGTGTCCTAACCCACCCCCAAGCCTTATTATTTCGCGTCCCCATTCCCTGATGATGTCAGGTCGGCACCGACATTGTGTCACGAGGTTTCAATTCGCATTTTTTTCTTTGTTTAAAAATGTCTGCTCTTCACAGTGTCGGTATTAAGAGCATTCTTATGGAAACAGTTATTGAAATGGGTTCTATAGAAGGTTTTTTGTAGAGGATTGAATGGATTTGGGACAAAGAGCCGAGATTTTGTCGAGATTCTGAGTTTTTGAATGTTTCTCGTGAGCGGAATGGTCCTTTGGCGAGACACGTTGTCTCGTGTCATTAAATGCCCCCAAACTTTAGCACATAAATAGTAACGCAAGAAATACAATTTATATACATGCATGCACATAACATACACTCCTGTATTCCCAGATGAAATTAAATTTTCTGTGCCACTTCCAGTAATTTTGTGAGCATGGAACCTGCGTAGCGGGCGTTCTATTCGTGGGCGCTTCCTTCTACGTAGCCGGAAAAGCGGCATCGGCTACGAGCGTTGCGCTACAAATGTTGGCAGTGAATCTGTAGATGGAGGAAGTGACATATTGCCGTGACAAGTTTAGCCTATCGCCCGCAACACTCTTCAACCGTATTAAGTGTAAGGCCTTGTGCACGCGCCGTTCAGAGCGGGGCGTGCAACGTCGATAAAAAACAAATGCACAAACTCGTCATTACCTATTTGGAAAAACTTTGTAAACGAAATGACTCTTAACCTATCAAACATTTCTTCTAACTGACGAATTAACAAATGGGAATCGTAGCCAGATAAATTATGAAAAAATACAGGTATTAGGTGTAGTATTAGGTAATTTTGGTAAGCGACATTGCAGAACGAATGTGCAGCGCCGCTGAAGCGACCTGTTAAGAGTCCGCAGTAAGCTCGGCCGAATTTCACCTTCTCATACAAACGTAGTTACGCTCTCATTTTAAAACTACGTGTTGGATTGTGACGAAACTTTGCATATGTAATGACATGAGGTATATCTATGTCTGTAATTAGTTTATATGGTTCCAGTTTATAAAACAAACGAAATACAGCAAAAACAAGTTTTGTATGAAAAACTAAAATTCGCTGTATTTGTTTAACTATGGTATCTGAAGCTACATAAACTAATTACAGTCATAGATATACTATATGTTATTGTATATGCAAAGTTTCGTTACAATCCAACACGTAGTTTTAAAATGAGAGCGTAACTACGTTTGTATGGAGAATCGAGCTTACTGCGGACTCTTAAGTGGCAATGATCTCTAACAGCATCATCTAACAGCAATTTATTGCAAAGAAAATAATATTGTGCTTTTAAAAATAGTTTTTCTTCCTCGTCCGTCAGCTTTAAAGGTGCAGGGGCTGTAGAAAAGGTTACAATCGACAAGCGCTAACGCCAATAGAAAATAATAAAATGTAAGGGAATGACAGATCCCGACGAAACAATTTTCGTTAACATCTGTCAATCCCATACATTTTATTAGTTTTCTAATGGCGTTAGCACTTGTCGATTGTAACCTTGTCTAGGCCCCCTGGGGTGCTATAGATTTCCTTAATATTAGTTACATCACTTTTTAAATGCATTAGCATGCTCGCCAAACGTTTTTCGTACATAAAGTTTTTGAAAAACTCAGTGGTATGAGCCGAAGTTTGAACTCACGACCTCCAGATTGAAAGTCGCGTGCCTTACCGCTCGGCTACATTGGCTATTATTATGTACGAGTAAATGGTGGCTAAAAACAATGAGCATAAGCATCTGCGTTACCAGGGCCCCATATATCGAAGGATCTTCGAAAAGGTCACCGTCCAACGTCATTATATCCTTTACAGCGCCATCTAACTTCACAACTGAATTAGTATTCCGCCAGTACACGGCGCGGGTCGGATTATGCAAACGATGGTACGAAGTCGCCACTTAAATAATATATGAAATTATGCAAAATGCTCAAAGAAATTGGGGTAGTGGCCGTTGTGGCGTTATATCACTTCTTCCCCGGCCGGTCGCCTTCTGGCGATACAGTGCTTTACCTGAGTTCTTTGATGGAGTTTTAAAAGTGCGGTCAGCCTCAACATTTGGGTTCCGTTGGTTCTCTGGGACGTTCGCCGTAAATGTAATATCATTTTGCTCCCTTGAGATACAATCTACTATTGTTGCCATCTCTAGAAGTAAAATTATTTCAAGAATAAAGTGACGATAGCCATGAGTATGACAGAGTAAAAAACTAGGGATATTTGAAGGCAAACTACCCTTATAACTGAAAGTATATTACAGTTGAACAACGTTACAACTTCCGAAGCCTTTTTGGAAGATTTGAATGAATTAGAAATATCACCATCATAGACTTCAAAGGATCTTACTGTCGGTGGAGTAATTTCTTTTGTATGTTGACCATGTTCACTGCTCAAGAATAAAGCTAGCAAGTGTTAGATTCCCCTTTGATTCTCACACCGCTATGTAACAGAGGGGTGCTCGCCTAAGTTTAAAATCATCACATTCTTTAGCCCTCATTTCGAAAATCGCATGTAACTTAAAATCGTTTACTATGACTTGCTATGACTAAAATGAGATTTCAGACTCAGACTTGGATTCTAATACCTCCTAGACTCTTGTCGTCGGGGCGTAGTTAAGTTTTTATTGTGTCTAGCCGAGACATGAACTTAATATTTAGCCACTCAAAGGCCTTTTATAATGTATCCTTCTCTTCAATGGAATTTATATTATTCGAAATTGAAACAGAGCTGCATTTTGTTTTACTTCAGTTGAATCCTACTAATGTTATAATTATAAATGCGAAAGGTGGAAAGTTTGTTACTCAATCACGCTTAAACGGCTAAACCGATCTGGATGAAATTTCGCACGAAGATAGTTTATAGCCCGGACCAAATAAGTATAGGATAGTTTTTATCCCGGTTCCACGCAGACGAAGTCGCGGGCGAAAGCTAGTTGATAATAAAATGTTCTTATTTTATTTCATTGCCATTTTTTCTTGTAGAGTCGGCGGCTAGAAGACTGTTTTAAATACTGGTAGCTAGTCTAAACCTATATTTTAATATTACACCTCACACCTTACATATGTACATACCTACTTCTTTGTTATATAGCTCTTGACAGGACCGTATCCGCATCAAAAACCTGCAACCAGAATAGCCTGATAACATTAAACCGCAACCGAAAAAACCTTTCAGCCACCAAACAAACATTCACTGGCAATTATCTTCAACTTTAAATCCTCTTAACCAGCCGGGATCGATTACCCGCGCTCTCTTCCCCGTAGGGCACCCTGCTGTGGGGTAACAGAGACGGGTTTATCCTACTTTATTATGATAATCGGAAAATTCGCCACATTTGTGCGGGAACGGCTCGATTCTGGGCTGCTGAATAAATGATGAGCTGTGTCACTGCTACATATCAGGGTAATTTATAACTGGTGTGGGGGGCACTGATTTTTTGGATGCCGCGAAGTATTAAATGGTATTTGCGTTGCGGGAGGCGTTTTGTGTTTTTACGGTTACATGAGAGAATGTGTATACATTTGCCTGATTCAATGGTGACATGGTTTTTGTCAGGCTTCTATTTTCGCATGAAATGTTTCAGTAGAACGAGTTATTTTTTTTTAATTTACTTTTTTATTCATTGATTATGACATTTTAGGTTGATGGAGATCATAAGTATTACTATAAGTCGTACTATTCGTACAAGCAAAAGTTGCTTCGCGGGTCGATTGCTCAAAATGACCTACACACGACTCTAATGTCAAGAGGATAAGGACAGTCTAGATCAATTTAAAGCGTGTTTTTTAGCGTAGCTACTTTTGCTGCTGACTGCACATGCATCATAGAATATAATAGAATATTTTTATTTTGAAGCTACGGTAGCCCAGGCTGTCAAACGGCGGTAGTGGGTTCGAATCCCGACTCGTACCAATGAGTTTTTCGAAACTTATGTACGGAATATCATTTGATATTTTACCTTTAGCGAAACGGTGAAGGAAAAATATCGTGAGGAAACCTGCATACATCCACGAAGAAATTCAAAGGTGTATGTGAAGTCCCCAACCCGCACTGGGCCAGCGTCGGGACTACTGCCCGTTCCCTCTCATCCATGAGAGGAGCCCTGTGCCCAGCAGTGGGACGTATATAGCTAGTTTTTTTTATTTTATTCTATAGATATTAGGGAATCTCGTGTCACTGTGAGGTTAATATGGTTGACACCTTAATTCCTAATAGTCGTGATCTCATTATCGTCATCCTCCTAGCGTTGTTCCCGGTTGTGCCCCTGAAGGAGCCCGGAGTCCGATCTGACACCTAATTCCAAGATTTGGCATAGGCACTCTTTTACGAAAGCGACATCTAACCTTCCAACCCAGAGGGAAAACTAGACCTTATTGGGATTACACCGGTTTCCTCACGATGTTTTTCTTCACCGAAAAGCTACCCGTAAATATTCCGTACATAACTTTCGAAAAACTCATTGGTACGAGCCGGGATTCGAACCCACGACCGCCGCTTGACAGCCGCATGCCTGAACCACTAGGCTACCGTAGCTTTAGTTATTATACATAATTGACACAGCTATCCTTGTCTAATGTTGGGCCAGTGTCGAGCACTGGCACGTTTACCTGGATCGTGAAAAGATTGTAAAATAGCCTCATTAAATCAATTAATTCAGAGCCTTAATGTACATACATACATATAATCACGCCTCTTCCCAGAGGGGTAGGCAGAGATCACGGATCTCCATTTGCTACGATCCTGACAAACCACTTTCGCTTCACTCACTTTCATAACATTTCTCATACATGCTCGTCGGTTTAGGGTACTTTTGACCTGGCCTTTTAGTAAGATTTCTCCAATTTGATCGGAAAAAGTTCGCCTAGGTCTTCCCCTTCCAACTTGCCCTTCCACTCTTCTTATATACACTCTCTTCGTTAATCTTCTTTCATCCATCCTCTCTACATGCCCAAACCACCTTAACATACCCTTCTCAATTTTCGTGACTATATCTCCATCAATTCCACACATCTCTTATAACACTGTTTCTGACTCTATCACTCAATTTCACTCCATATATACTTCTCAACGCTCTCATTTCTACTGCATTCACTCGGCTTTGATGTCTTTTCTGCCACACCCAACTTTCACTACCATACATAAGTGTGGGCACCAACACTCCCCTATGCACAGCCACACGTGCTTTTTGTGATATTTTCTGGCTGCCCATAAAGGCGTTCAGTGCCCCATTCACTCGGCTCCCTGCATTCACTCTCCTTTCAATATCTTTATCATGCTTTCCGTCTCCAGTAAATAACGTCCCCAAATACACAAACCCTTTTACTTGTTCCAGTCTTTCTTCACCAATCATTATTTCGCAGTCTGTCATAATTTCATCTTTTTCAAATACCATAACTTTCGTCTTACTTACATTCATCTTCATCCCTTTCCATTCAAAAGATTCATTAATCTTTGTTACCATCATTTGTAACTCCTCAGCGGACGATGCAAGTAGTACAAGGTCGTCAGCATATAGGAGACATTTGACGCGTAACCCTTCCATTCTCAAACCACATTCATCACCTTTTAGATCCTGCAGACAGCTGTCCATGAATAGATTAAACAGCCACGGAGACACTACACATCCCTGTCTAACACTCTTCTCGATGTTAAACCAGTCAGTATAAGACCCGTTTATTCTCACGCAAGCACTGGAATCCTTATATAAAGATTTCAGTGCTTGAACGAGGCGGCTGTCTACTCCATACGTGCACAACACCGACCATAGTTCATTCCTCATCACTCTATCATAAGCCTTTTCCAAGTCCACGAAAGCGCAATAGACCTTTTGACCTTTGGCCAAATACTTCTCGGCTATGCATCGTAAGGAAAAGACTTGATCCGTACAACCCATACCCTTTCTAAATCCTGCTTGTGCATCCCATACTTTCTCATCGGTCCCTTCCACTACTCTAAAAGAGCCTTAATGTGTTTGTTTTTATACTAATTAGATTAGTAATTATTCAAGAGTCGATCCCTCTCGATTTAATGAGCTGAGCGCATTATGCAGAAGCTTGCCTATTTATATGTTTTGTGTATTTCTGAACTTATGTACGGATTATTTACCGTTATAGCTTTTCGGTGAAGGAAAGCATCGTGAGGAAACCGGTCTAATGCCAGTAAGGTCTAGTGTTCCTTCGGGTTGGAAGGTCAGATGGCAGTCGCCTTCGTAAAACTAGTGCCTATGCCAAATCTTGGAATAAGATGTCAAAGCGGACCTCGGGCGCCTTTAGGGTATAGCCGGGAATAACGCTGGGAGGATGATATGTGAAATTCAAAACAATTGCGTAAATTTTAAGAGCTTAAGTTCAGCGAACGTAGCTTTCACTATTCAGGTCTAAACCCTATTGTATTCTAAGCCACTTTAGCCTGAGTACAGTCCAAGCTAAAGATGTGTTAACACTTTTGCACCTTATTTCATACTAGCTTCTGCCCGCGCCCCCGTCTGCGTTGAACTCGTTTATATCGTAGCTCCAAACAAACTTTCACCCCCCATTTCACCCCCTCAGGGGATGATTTTCAGGATAAAAACTATCCTATGTCCTTTCCCGGGATCCAAACTTTCCTTACCAAATTTCATCTACATCGGTTCAACGGTGTGTGAAGAGGTAACAAACAGACAGACAGACAGACAGATACTCATCCCCTATGGTCTATATGCAAAAGAAGAATGAAAGAGTGTTTGTTCCGAATATTTAAACTTACAAAGCTACAGACTTTCTCTCTTTATCATATTGGTATAGATAAATGTAACCTCAGATAACTCTACCCATAAACACTACATGATTACTACATCATTAAACTCTGAAGAGAATAGAATAACCGTTTATTTAAGTCAAGAAAAAACACAACAATAATACTGGCTAACTATACTACTCAATCTTTCATTCAAAGTATGTCACATCAGCGAAAGATTAGTAAAAATTCATAAGATCATAATTCATAAGCTTTAGGATATTTTCGTGCGAAAAACATGACACAAACTTTGAAGATTCTATTGTTAGCGTTACGTTTTTGACCTTTATTTTCTGTACAATTTCTCCAGCGCTTTAATAATTATTTCCTGTCATTGGATACAGAGATCACGATATAAAGAAAGCATAGTCTTATACGAATGTAACTCAAAGTAGGACTCGAACCTTGGTCTTCGGACTGCTACAAATTACAGCAAATTTTTATTCTGTAACTTTTTGCTACTTGGAATGTTTATAAATCTCTCATTTGCAGCATACAATATGTCCTAGCGACCTCTGTTTATTTCCTAGTAAAATAATTATATAAAACAGGGGCCCATTTCTTAAAAGCTTGTAACTTTATTACATGCAGACGCCTTTTTACAACTCCGCTTATTAGAAATAGACTCCCGCTTGTATTGCAAGTTACAAGCTTTTGAGAAATGTGCCCCAAGTCTGGGCAATATTTGATTTATATTTTCATTCTAAAGGCAAACAAACGCAGTTGACTTTTGTTATGATGCATACATTCGTATGCATCATAACAAAAGTCAACTGCGTTTAATGCGTATCTGCGCGAAATGCGTATTCATTTTAGAAAGTTTTAGTGGGACTAGTGGCAGACTAAGGGTCAGTGGTTTCGTTAATAGTTACGTCCGTTAAAGTGATTGTATGCGAAGTTTGACAGTTCCTATGAGATGATATTGACAGCTGCCGACACCATTGCTGGCCTGTAAAGTATGGTTATTGCAACCCAATCTTAACGGCCATGTGACAAACATTTAAAGCCACAGGCTGTCAAAAAACATAGTCGATTGCGCCGTATTTCTTCCAAAACATGTCACACTATTTCATATTTAAGCATCCCCGCAGAAGTTAGGCCGGGCTCTTTATATCATTTACAGCGATACATTTAGGATGTGAATCATGCTAGTGATACAGAATAGTCCAGAATATCCACTCGTTCAACCTTGTTAGAATTACCAACTGTTATATTCTATTTTTATTTTTTACCCAATACGATGTAAAATAAACTAAATAAAGAAAGATTAGACAATTTGATTTGCAGGCTAATGTTTTCAAGAGAAACTATTTTAAAGGCCCTTTGTTAAAAGACCAGGTACTTCATAATACAAAATCAAGCATTTTAAATATTTTAATGCTGCAAAAACGCCACAAAGGGCAATTTTACTTCAAAGAGCCATTTACGAAGTAAAAATTGCAAAACATAATTCACTGTTTGATCCGCGTGAACAGTCACTTTATTCAAAAATATATATATATGAAAAATGACTAAAAACAGAATCGACAAAAAAAACATACCTACCTACGTAATTATCGAAACTGCTCACAAACTTTCATGATAATCGGTTGAGAAATGCGACATATAGAGGAGATCACCGGACATACTAAAGAACTTTGGGCCAAATTGAAGCAGAGAACTTCCTTCGCTTCGCTCTCTCGTTCAATTATTACCTTATATACACCAGCTTGTGCAAAACAGTGAACCTTTACTAACAAGTGCTAAAACGTAAACTTTCGTCGGCTTAATTAACTCTTTTAGAAATATCCTCCAAATTAGCCTAAATTGACATACTCATGCAAGCAAAACACGCTTTAGGAAAATGCTAATATAAAACGCCTTTAGGTGTAACAAAGTTTTTAAACTGTGTGGTTAAAAGCTACACAGACAAGTTTTAGCATTGCCGTATTCTGTATCACAAAGCAAAGTGTTCTTATTCAGTTCCTAGTGGCTTAAATTAAAATACATGATTGATTAAAAGACAGGCTCACAGAGCCACTAGTTTCAAGTATCAATGAATAATATTTTCTATCGACGACAATGGGTTTTCGCTATGGAATTTCTGTACACTATTTATTCTGTGTCTCACCGCACGCACACATAGGAAGCGGATATTTGGACACATTACTACCTCGCCTCGCCGAGTCGTCTCGCATGAATATGCTATGAGCAATCCTGCGGTGTCACAGTGCATCGGAACAGTGAGTTCTCCGTAAATAGTCCATTAAATATTTACCACTGAATATTTTAAGTTTTGCATAACCCGAAACAGAATAGGTAGGTAGGTACCTACAGTTAAAGCATCGATGAATAGAATGAACTTTGGTAACAAAATCCGCCCTGAATCCTGATTCCTAAAATACAGCATCTCGTCTTTTTTCATGTGAACTGATAGGGAACGGAATTCGCTCCTGTCACCTGTATTGTACAGTCAAATGCAAAAATGCAAAAGTATGTATCAAAAATCATCCTCTCATAAATGTTTACCGAAACCTCAATAAGAAGGGATACCTATTTATGAGTAAGTTATTTGCATACACCTTTTACACATGACTGTGCTAGCATAACATGTTCAATGCTCTTGTCGGTGGGTTAATTTTAATTTTGAAAATGAAAATGAAAGTGATTTATTCGTAACAAACGAATATAAATATCACATACACACATAAAATACTATTTAATTAGGTACTTAAAACTATTTATTTGCTACGAAATGGTCCCGCCTCAGCATAATTCTGGCTCACGAGCCAGCGCTGGTCTTCCGGCGGGACCATTTTGTGTAGGTATTACGTTCTCTGCTGAGGGACTACCGCGAAGTGAAAACGAACTCCGTTTTGGTCTTTCGGCATCGTGGGTTACATGGTTGGTTGTTTTGCTTTCTGATAGATACCGTACACCCATCAGCATTAATATCTGCCATAACAGACGCCCCCAAAATAGCTCTTAGGCCTCCGCGACGCGTTCTTCTTGTTGTACCGCCAGCTCGGACTGTGTCGCGTGGGAACTCCCCACTGCCCCGCGCTCTCTCACTACTAAATGCGCTCTTGGCGTCAGCACCGGAGTGCGGTCTGTCTGCTTGGGGATGGGCAAGTGTGAGGAAAGAATGTTTGAAGTTCTGTGAGGAGATGGATGCCAGGCCCTCGAGTGTAATGTAATATTCACTTTTGTGTATACTGTTATTGCATTTCTTTTTATCATGTGCTTTTGTAACATGTTTAATCTTAGTTTTGTGACGCATTGGATGTCTGTAATGTCATGTAACATATTATTAAATAAATAAATCATCATCATCATCATATCAGCCGAAAGACGTCCACTGCTGGACATAGGCCTCCCCCAAAGAGTGCCACAATGACCGGTCCTGCGCCACCCGCATCCAGCGGACTCCCGCGACCTTTACCAGGTCATCAGTCCACCTTGTGGGGGGCCTACCCACGCTGCGCCTTCCGGTACGTGGTCGCCACTCAAGAACCTTTCCGCCCCAACGGCCATCGGTTCTACGTGCAATGTGCCTCGCCCACTGCCACTTAAGTTTAGCGATTCGGAGGGCTATATCGGTTACCTTGGTTCTGCTGCGGATAGCCTCATTTCTGATGCGATCGCGCAGAGAAACTCCCAACATAGCCCTCTCCATTGCCCTTTGGGTGACTTTGAGCCTTCTTATGAGGCTCATAGTAAGCGACCACGTTTCCGTGCCATACGTCATCACTGGCAACACACACTGGTCAAAGACTCTCGTCTTGAGACACTGCGGAATATTGGACGAAAAGATGTGCCGTAGCCTCCCAAATGCTGCCCAGCCGAGTCGGATTCGACGATTGACCTCTTTCTCAAAGTTGGACCTACCTAACTGAACAGTCTGTCCTAGGTATATATAATCGTCTACAACTTAGAGCGTAAAGTGTCCGATTGAAATGGGAGTCGGTACTACATGGATAATAAAAAAAATAAAAAAATAAAAAAATAACAAGGCGGGTAAAAATATCTGACACGTCCTAACGGCCCTAGAAATAGAGTCGCGTCAGATATTTATGCGCGTTTTGTTGTGGTATATATTAATGCTGGTAACTGTATTGCTCAAAGGTTAGCTGGAAGAGATCCCTTATAGGGATAAGTTCGCCTTTGTACTTTGATCTATTGTGTGACATGTATATTCTTTAACCTGTTATTGTGTACAATACAGTGCTTACATACATACATACTGTACAATGAAAGGTATAGTCAGTAACTGAACACACTGCATCATGGTATCTGCCCATGACAAAACTGTACAAAACATTGTTAGTCACGTCCATTTTAATTCAACGACCACCTATATCGTTTGGCATTAAACATCACCCATATTAACCATTCTCCGTTGGTATACCTTTATAATTAGCATGCAGATTCATAAAACATTAAACGTCCATGCATAACGGCAGTCGCTTCGGTGCCACAGACTATAATATACAGAAGTTTTAAATCAGTTTATACATCAACATTCAAACTTGCGATTCTCTTTTTTGCCACGAGAATTCATTTGTCTCTTACAGTCGAGGCAGAGAACAATGGCGATGTGTTGAATTGTCTTCTAGAATTGTACGCCCTAACTACGGCGCAGGTTTACTTGGTACATAAAAAAACACTATAAGGGCCCACCATTCCTTTGATAAGTATGATGGACTCCAAACATAAATTAAAAACGAATAAGTACTAAAAAAACAACTTATAAACTCAAAAAAATAACTCAAAAAATGTGCTTACATAGTGAATACAGAGGAAACTTTTCTCGTTTGTATTCTACAAGTGCACTGGGAGAACGCCGTGTAGTTCCGTCTGAAAAATAATAGATATCAACTTGCTTTAATTTTAAAAAGCCGCAGGCAAAGTACCTTTAGCAACAAACAACAGTATAATATATCCTATTTCTATTATGAAAACAAAGATGAATCCGTTAATTTTCAGCATTTTATGTGTCGTAGTAGTCGTAGCAATTAAATCGCAGACACAACTCTGAAGAATGGTAACATCAGGGTGAACATCCAACGGATGTGCAAAAATATGTTTTCATATACTTATAAACCGACTCAAAGGTTTCAAATATTATTTACGTACACACATTTTATAAAAAAATTCAAAAATAAAAACATTACCGACTGTATCCTCTGTTGTGACAGAACTAGGCCATCCGTCACGCTTCAGACGTGATTTAGCACTCGCTGTTCTGACACAAGTCTATTCTGCGTCTCTATTTGCTTAAAGCCGGCTGTGAGGCGAGCTTGGTTTATTTATGACGAGCTTTTATTTAACTTGCTTCGGATGTTCGTCTGGATGTCTGTGTTTGCTTGTATATAAGTAGGATAAGTAGGTATGTAAATCATCATCCTCCTAGCATTATTCCCGGTTGTGCCCTAAACAAGCCCGGGGTCCGCTTTGACACCTAATCCCAAGATTTGGCATAAGCACTGGTTTTACGAAAGCGACTGCCATCTGAACTTCCAACCCAGAGGGAAAACTAGACCTTATTGGGATAAGACCGGTTTCCTCACGATGTTTTCCTTCACCGAAAAGCTAACGGTAAATATTCCGTACATAAGTTCCGAAATACTCATTGGTACGAGCCGGGATCAGAACCCACGACCGCCGCTTGACAGCCGCATGGCTGAACCACTAGGCTACCGTAGCTTCTTGCTATCATAACTTCTTAAGTTGGTATGTAAATAAATATGTAACGTAAGTTGTCCTTCAAAAGTTACTAACCATTTTCTGGCACTTGCCGGCATTCAAGGTAGCTGTTTGGCAAACTTATGTAAATTCGATGATAGTGCCATATTATGGCACCACGGAGCTGATCTGACGATGGAGACAGAAGGTGGTCATAGTAGCTCCTAAACTACACAAGATAAACCCGTATGTTTGGAATAATTGGAACCCTCTCAACGATGAGTTGATGACATTTTTGCCAGTAACTTACTCAGTCTAACCTATGAGTTGATTCTCAACAGCGTTAAGTGATTAATTAGGTACTTGAAGATGATTCAATAGTACTTACATTTAAAAGCAACTTTACACCCGCTCACCCAGAATGCGCGGAGCGTTCCACGGGTTAGTGTGTTTTATTTCGCCTGCCCATTCCGTTCCAAAACGTTAGCTCGGCGCAGACTCCTCTTCTTCATGATGAAAGACCTGTTACGTATTTCCATTGTCTATTAACCGTCCTATTTCGAATTGTCCGTTTCATACACTTACATGGTCGGTAGAGAAGCGTTCAGCTGCTTGCGATTTACGTATGTATAAGCCTATAACTAACCACCCTATTTGTCACCAGCGCGTCGGCTGCGACCTGCGCGTGGGCAGCACGCGTCGCGTGGACGAGTGCGGAGTGTGTGGCGGCGACGGCTCCTCCTGCTCGCGCCCGCGCTACCACTGGCTAGCGACCCCTGGCTCGCTCTGCTCGGCTACTTGCGGTGGCGGTATGTACTGTGTACCACTGGTTGGTGACCTCTGGACCTGCGCGTAGGCAACACGCGTCGCGTGGAAGAGGGCGGCTCCTGCTCGCATCCGAGATACCACTGGCTGGCGACCCCTGCCTCGCTCTGCTCGGCGGCCTGCAGCGGCGGTATGTACTCTAATAATTAATAAACCAGTGGGTTGGCGACCCCTGGCTCTCTCTCTACTCGGCCACCTGCGGCGGCGGTGTGTACTCGTACTGTGATAATTATCATGTCTGCTATTACACGCATAGACGGTGTTGGTGCCGCTGGCTGGCGAACCCTGGCTCGCTCTGCTCGGCCACCTGCGGCGGTGGTATGTACCTACCGTGATAATAATCTTGACAGCTCTTAGCCTGTTACACACATGGACGGTGTCGGTACCACCGGCTGACGACCTCTGGCTCACTCTGCTTGGTGAACTACGGCGGTGGTATGTATTGTAAAGGTCCTTTACAGTCTAGTGCCAGCTTAAACTGACACGATCGAGTATTTAAATTTAGAATTTTTACCGTCTCTGTCACAGTCGGGAACAAATGATGAGTCTCATAACCTTAACATATTCAAGTCCTTAGATCTCCCAGCCTACACTGTCCATTGAACCTGTACCCTTTGGGACAAAAGACTGGAATCCATTCATAGGCCCTCACCTAATTAACAATTGAAACCCTCAGACTCGGGTCAGATAATCTTCGAGATTAGTAGTTGGGTTGGCAAGACGGTTGCATTATTAAGATGGGTTTTTGAGGGATTGATGAAGACTTATTCCACTTTCTTAGTACAGGTAATATCCTCATAGTGCCTAAGCTCAATGAGGCTTGTTATGGGTCATTAGACGACGAAGGTAAGTAAGTGTAAATCCCTTCCTGTATGTAGTAATTGTGTGACATGTAGAGGCCTTACGTCTACATAAGCAGAAGCGGAAGCGTATTTTGCGAAATGCTTCCTTTTTCATTCAAGATTACGACGTAACTATTAGTATTTATTTAAAAACTGATAACGTACTTAAATATCATTTCTTAATCTTTTCTTACCTTCTTACCATTCCTTAAATAAAAATTTCAGCGCGCGGCGCGGCGTCGGTGCAGCGTGATTCATACGTCTTTAAAAAATATATAAATTTACGGCAACGTAGGTCCTATAGTTATGATTATTTTTTTATTCGTTAACATAATATCATTTTCTAGAATATTATTTTTAAGGCAAAATATAAGTACAACTTGCGGTAAAAACATATAATGTAATCCTGTTTTCACCAAAAAAATTAAGAAAACTCGGAAGGTGTTTTATATTTTTTTTAATGAATCTTTGATTTTCAATCAGGTCAGCCCCTCGTAAAAGATTTGGTGATGTTAATTATTATCATGCATGTACCACATGATTCTTGTTTACTGCAAAATCGAGAACCGAAACGACACTTCTCACTGCAAAATTTTAAAAAGATTCCCAAGAAAACTCATTTATTTTAGGTTTAGAAAGAGAAAATAAAACTTTGAACTGTGTTAGCACCTTGTTTAAGAAATTATTATTTAAACTTGTACGTTATAAGTTTTTGAATAAATACTAAATAGTTACGTCGTAATCTTGAATGAAAAAGCACGCATTTGGCAAATTACGCTCGTCTGTAGGCGTAAGACACTTAAACGAAATGCCCCAGTCCAAGTTGGCTCAATTTGTATTGCACAGGGCGGTTCCACAACACTTAGGGAGATCAAATACCGCGAGCCATCCGGTTGCCTCTTGGACATACAACTACGCATACTCTGAATAAAACCATTTCTGCTAGCAAAATATGTTGATGCTTTCTTACACACATTGTATATGTCTTATAATGCATAGGTGTGCCTATGAAAGGAACAAAAAAAACTTTCATTATCACGTAGGTATTTATTTGGAGCCTATCACCACGAAAGGACAAGTTCAAATTCTTAAAACTATCAGCCGTACGTCATGATCCCAGGAAAAATCTCTATAGCGCGATTCAGAAATCGGCGCAGACAGTAAAGCGACATCTAGCAGATTATTCGACCAACTTTAATACATTGACTCTTCGGAGTTGCTATACTAGAGACTACACACACAGTATAATTTGTATAATAGAATTGGCAATCGGTACTTCAGCGCAAGGGTACACCTATTGCACGACAAATTAAACACTATCAGCCAGGTTTCATGCGATCATCCAGTATAAATCTCTATAGCGCGATTTAGAAATCGACGCGGATAGTACAGCACCATCTAGCAGCTTATTGGACCAACTTCAATACATTGACTCTAAGGAGAATTGCTACTAAACGCACAGCATATCTATACTCGTACGCAAGTGTCTGCAATCTGTGTACTGCGGGGTCAAGGGTTGCCTTAATGAGATTTAATCGAAAACACTCACGAACGGACCGTTTTTAATTTGTTCCTGTGAGGGTTGGAAGGTAAGTGCCGCTGAGGTTAGGAAATAATTCAGTTTAATTCTATTTAAATACAATTAAGATATAAAAGAGATTAACGTATGTCCGCACTTGGGTAATGTTCGTATAAGCGCGTATGTCTCTAGAAAACACATCCCCCATATTTCAGTGAAGTATTGCGGTTTTAAAGTAAAATACGAAAGTAGGTAGGTATTGACGCCGCGGACCCGGGTATGGCCTAAAACTACGACCAAGATCATCGGGGGATGCACATTTCAACAAAAATTTGGGCTTTAAAGCCCAATATCTCGCAAACGAATCTTTAAATTGAAAAATCATCATCATCATATCAGCCGAAAGACGTCCACTGCTGGACATAGGCCTTCCCCAAAGAGTGCCACAATGACCGGTCCTGCGCCACCCGCATCCAGCGGACTCCCGCGACCTTTACCCGGTAATCAGTCCACCTTGGCCTACCCACGCTGTGCCTTCGGGTACGCGGGCGCCACTCGAGAACCTTTCCGCCCCAACGGCCATCAGTTCTACGTGCAATGTGCCCCGCCCACTACCACTTAAGTTAAGCGATTCGGAGGGCTATATCGGTTACCTTGGTTCTGCTGCGGATATAGCCTCATTTCTGATGCGATCGCGCAGAGAAACTCCCAACATAGCCCTCTCTAATGCCCTTTGGGTGACTTCGAGCCTTCTTATGAGGCCCATAGTAAGCGACCACGTTTCCGTGCCATACGTCATCACACTGGTCATAGACTCGTCTTGAGACACTGCGGAATATTGGACGAAAAGATGTGCCGTAGCCTCCCGAATGCTGCCCAGCCGAGTCGGATTCGACGATTGACCTCTTTCTCAAAGTTGGACCTACCTAACTGGACAGTCTGTCCTAGGTATATATAATCGTCTACAACTTCGAGCGTAAAGTGTCCGATTGAAATGGGAGTTGGTACTACATGGAGGTTTGACGTGATCTTTGTCTTATCTTAGACCAACTCGCTCGGAGGCTTTACTGAGGTCATCGAGCATCGTACTTAAGTCCTCCATGGTCTCAGCCAAGACTACTAAATTATCAGCAAACCGAAGGTGACTGATGTACTCGCCGTTGATGTTGATGCCTAGCCTTCTCCAGTCTAGAGTCTTGAAAACGTCCTCCAGTGCAGCGGTGAACAGTTTTGGGGAAATAAAATCCCCTTGCCTGACACCCCGCTGCAGGCTTCGAACTGCGAATTGAAAAATAGTCCTCATAAACCCATAATATTTTTGAACAGGCTATCCAACGATACCCCACACTATAGGTTTAACGAGAAAAAAATTACATCCCCACTTGAGATGTAGTAGGGAAGGTAACCCAAAAAATTGTTTACACCCAAACCATGCAACTCACAAAAACCTCGTAGACTATGTGGCTCTTTAATGTTTACCCTTTGTCTAGACTTTTGTTTGGAGCTAACCGACGGAGGCACTTAGCCAAAATGGCGTCTTAAAATGCAAAATGGCCGTCTCTTCTGTCCTTTTATCATGAAGATTGGCATAATGGATCGGAATTTGCCAAGTACCAGAGAAATTGCCAAGATTCCTAGTTGGTGAGGAGCAATTTAATTGTGAAGCACATTATGAACTTTAAACTGCTCAAGCGCCTTTTCATTTAAGTGAAGTATAATTTCAAAAACGAGATGTTTATTATTATTATTAAGCAGGACTCAATCGCGTACAGTCAAATCATAATAAATAAATAGATATTTGGAGACAATCTTACACTCTAATCGACCTAGTCCCAAACTTAGCCAAGCTTGTACTATGGGTACTGGACGACGCTATACATACTTATCTAGACACGCGGTAGCGTGTCAAGCCAAGTTCAAGCTAACAGAACTGGCGAGCAGCACCGTGTGTAATATAGATAATACTTAAATACATATAAAACAACCATAACTCGGAAACAAAATATATACGTGCTCATCACACAAATAAATGCCCTTACCGGGTTTCGAACCCGGGACCTCCAGCTTCGTAGGCAGGGTCACTACCAACTAGGCTACAGAGTTTTTAGGGTTCCGTAGTCGACTAGGAACCCTTATAGTTTCGCGTTGTCTATCCGTCCGTCCGCGTCCGCGGATAATCTCAGTAACCGTTAGCACTAGAAAGCTGAAATTTGGTACTAATATGTATATCAATCACGCCGACAAAGTGGTAAAATAAAAAGTTTTTTTTATTTATTAGGGTACCTCCCCTATACGTAACGTGGGGAGTGTTTTTTTTCATTTCAACCCTAACGTGTGATATATTGTTGGATAGGTATTTAAAAATGAATAGGGGTTTGCTAAAATCCTTTTTTGATAATGTAAATATTTTCGGAGATAATCGCTCCAGAAGTAAAAAAAAATGTGTGTCCCCCCTCTAACTTTTGAACCATAAGTTTTAAAAATATGAAAAAAATCTCAAAAGTAGAACTTAATAAAAACTTTCTAGAAAAATTATTTTGAACTTGATAGGTTGAATAGTTTTTGAAAAAAATTACAAAATAATTTCTGAACTAAGTTTGTAATTTAACCACTTATACACTCTGTAATTTTATGCACTTAGCACAGACTGCGCGAGTTTGTATTTTCAATTTTAACCCGCGTCAATATACGTGTAAATAACACATCAATCACCAATCACGCCACAGGAACTATTTAACTGCACAAATAATAGGCATATCAATTGCCAAGTAACTAAATTAATCTGTCTCACTGCTCTTACGGAAGTCCTATTGATATCAACAAACTCATATATCCTTTCAGTGTTGCGTTTACATCGTTTTCAATCGACACAAAGGCTTACTCGTTATTACTGATATCGCAACCGTATGGTTTGAGTGCTGAAATTAGCCTGCATGAGGCTTTGAACCAATTAAACCGATTGGGTATCGGGTTTTTTCGAGGCACGATGTTCAGTAAAAACGTTAGGTTGATCCTGTTGAAGTTTTTTGTGTTTGTATGTTGCACTCGTTATTACTTTCCTAAAAAATGCTGATTTGTTTATGCTTTCGTTCCTTGTATAACTAACAAACCTACATCGTAGTAGAGCCACAACGTTATGTCGACTATTAGAAGTCTTTTATAATACATGTATGTGGTTAATTTGATATCAGTGTTAATTACCGATACTGATAATAAAGAGGTTAGGTATGTCTGTGAAATTTAAGTTATTATGTAGCGGGTAATAGTTCATGTCCGAAACTTCTCATCCGTCTCTTCTCATTTGAAAAAATATTTCACGATTATATAGGATTGACTTTCTGGAAGAAGGTAGACTATATTTTATCCCATGGTTCTGTGTTATAAAGGGGCGGAGCCGCACGAGCAGCCAGTAGCCAATTGCCTCAGAGTCAGAAGGTTGGTTATGTTTTTGGAGCGTATGTATATGGATTAAAAAAACAGGGTATATAGTCCAAACGGTTCGATGGATTTTGACATATGGTATCGTTGAATTCCTCATAACCGTGTGAGCGACATAGGCTATAATATTTGAAAAAAGCAGATATTTGAACAATCTTTAGAATTCACTGGTTAATAATATATACACTTGAGGTAACGACTAATGAGCTAAATAGTTCCTATAATATTATTCTTCTTTTTGTTACTAGCTCCAGTCACAAACAAACAGTACCTACCCCAAATCTCAAATTTTGATTTCCTCCATCGATACATCAACGTAGTTAATTGCCTACGCGGAGGTTAATTTATAACACCAAACCGCCATTACTCGGAGGGCCACTATAAATCAGGAGGGAATTCCTTTTGTCTCCAAGCAGGGCAGACGGGCTAAGGGCTGGAGGATTTTGGACTTCGGTTGCTGGCTATTAATAGTAGCAAAGCAGACACGGTATATTATATTGATGCTCTTTTGTTTTTATTTATGTATTCTATTTTTAATTTGAGTCTTAGATCAATCTTTGAAACATTCAATTAATAAAGTAAAAGTTCGAGACATTGATTCTTTTATTTCATGTGTTTAATTATTTTAAATTTTGAGCTGTTTATTGCAATAAAGTAGACTTATTTCTACATTAAATCTATAGTTACAATCTTTTACATTTAAGATTTTAAAACTATGAGGTGAAGGGGAAAACCCCCCGTTTACAAATAATATTTGAAGTTAATTTAACATTTTAAGTTGCAATCATGTTTAGCGATTACTCAATTTCCTATTATATGTGGAGCTGTCCGTCTGGTTTTACCATTTTTTTTTATAATACGGCAGATTAGCTTAAGGATACTGGCGACTCTAGAAGAATCACCAGCGCATTGGCGAACCCTTGTTGTTTTGAGTATTCGTTGTTTTGAAAGCTAGAGTCAAATGCAAGTGCTACGACACAGTGCTTCCTCGGGAGCCCTGGCGACATTGCTCACCACTAGGAACACAACATTAGGTACATACCTACAGAGTGAGTAGCGGTGTTATTATGGCTGCGGTCTTCTGTACGATGGAAGTAAGTACTTAACCAGTTCATCATCATCGTCATCATATCACCCGAAAGACGTCCACTCCAGGTCATAGGCCTCCCCAAAGAGTGCCAAAATGACTGGTCCGGCGCCACCCACATCCAGCGGACTCCCGCGACCTTTATTAGGTCATCAGTCCACCTTGTGGGGGGCCTACCCACGCTACGCCTTCCGGTACGTGGACTTAACTTAACCAGTTGGAACGGGGTCCTGTCTCTTGACAAAACAGTGGTATTTTCGGGTATTCTTTGAATATCATCAAATAGGTTAGGTTAGGTTTGTTTTATAATAATCAAATGAAACTTTTGTCAAATTAAACATTTGGCCAAAAGTTGTTTGGTCTAACATTAGTGAACCAGTTGGAATGCTTCAAATATGAGCGAGAAGACACCCCGCCGCCTCTCCAAAATTATGAATGCTACTAAAAGGTACTGTAAAAATTCGCCAGTCTGCTCTGCCCCGTTCTAAAGCCGTAATTAAGGAGAAGGAAATCCGATAAGAATTAGCATCAGATGTAATCTCGGCGGTGGTCGCCGCATAATTTGCACCCATTGATTGATTTCTTTTGAAAAGGTTGTACTAATCGACTATAATTGTGCCGGACCTGTCCGCATTCGCCGTTCGCTGTTGAATTTAATTTAGTAATATCCAATTTTGACACTCTTAACAAGCTTTTATTTAACACTAGCATTGGCCCGCGACTTCGTCCGCGTGAGCTCCCGTATCAACTGCTATCTCCAATTGTATCCCTTTAGAGGGTGATAATGGGGATAAAAAGTATCCTACGTTTAAATCCAGGTTATATTCTCTCGCTGTGCCAAATTTTATCTCAATCCGTTCAGCCGTTTTTGCGTGATTGAGTAACAAACATCCAAAAATCTAAATTTACGCATTTATAATAGTAGGATGCATTTATTTAACATGCGTCGTCCGTATGTAGGTATGTTTGTAAAGTATACTTTGAATAAAAAAAACTTATAAATGCCATGGCGTTGCTTGAATCAAAATATTCACATATGACTTCAAATCATCAGAAATGTCTCACAGAATTTACCTAGGGCAAGCATTCAGCGACAAACTTTAAATTTAATAAAATACATCGACTTAAGTATACCTAATTAAATACACATTTTATTCTCTAACTAGTTTTTTGCAGAATGCAGTTTCATTTTATGTGACACTAACACTATTTACTCAGCATAATTTCGCACTAAATACTTACCCTGCAATCGCGTCAATGCACTAGAAAGCTCAAAATTGAATGATGCATAAATAAATAAGGAAAGTGCCCTATTGTTGGTACGCTTTGTGAATAGCCCTGAAGTGATCGGGCATGCAGTGTGTTCCACTTTCCACGTCCCATTCACATCGTGTGGGGAATCCACTTGAATTCAGATGTGTGACATGTTGTATGAAGTCTGATGGACGGGAGCGGTGAAAGAGATTCGTCCGTGTGATCAATGATATGACACGAATGTCTCAATGACTTTAAGTGTCGAGGTTATCCAGAGTCAATATTTTATGGGGTCTTTAAAAAAGGAGTGTATAATTTTTAAAGGATCGGCATCGCCCTTATGACACCCCTACAAGCGTCCAACTATACATTTTATCATGAGCCAACTGCCCAATTTCCCAGTCACAAGATTACTTCATAAAGTACTTTTTTAAAGACCCCATAAAATATTGACTCTGGATAACCTCGACACTTAAAGTCATTGAGACATTCGTGTCATATCATTGATCACAGCGCATTTGTTTTATGATTTTACCTTTACTATTCAAATCAATAAAAGGCCATGTTTATCGTCTGGAGTCGTAAGCGTCCACGTACGACGATGACTTTCTATCAGGAGACAGATGTGTATTTGCCTCCATTGTAAAGAGTAGCGTCTGCGTTGATTAAACGCTTAAACAGGTGCTATCACACTAGAGAATCCACTTGTAATGAGCATTCTAGCGGATGTTACATTACAGGTAGAAGCTCACAAAATAAACAGGAGCGTTTTAGCGAGCATTCTAACAAGCGTGCTAACGAGTGGTGTGGTGTAGCGTGTGGAATGCGTAAAGTGTGTCCGAAAATTAACGTGAACCACAAAGACAGCAGTAGTTGGAAATGAAACAATGAAATTAATTCATAAATCAAACTCAAACGCAATTCTCGTTAACAAAAGCGAAGCGTGGTGTTAATGAATGAACAGGCAAATTAAGGCAATACTTTATTGTTAATAGGCGACAAATTATAGCGGAATGTCAAACGGTTGCGAATGTTCTTGCTATCTGTTGTTTATTGCTGAAGGTCAACGTTATTCGCTAAAGCTGGGTTATATACATATTTATATAGAGCCTGATTTGTAAAGGCTGCTTCAGCTTCTGCCACTGCTGGGCAAAGCCCCCCCCCCCCCTTTCTTCTTCCACTGGTCGCGGTTTTTAGTTTCGCGGGAGACCGCTAGATGTGCAGACATCGACAATCATTATATATAATTATTGAACCTGACTAACTGGAGGCGTAATCACGTAACGTTTCGAACGCGCGTTAGGACAATGCAACTGTATTTTTTCCATATAAAAAAAAATCCTTAAGATCTACCTAACCTACGCACAATGCGTTACGTGATCAACCTGCTGGTCGCAAAATTTCACGAGAATCGGTTGAGAAATGCGACCTCTAGAGGAGAACAGCCGGACAGACGCTGGACATACGAAATATCTTTTCCGAAGCTGAAACGTAAAACCGCACTCACGTCGATTCTTCCCGCCCTCGTTTGCGTTAGGGGTTAAAATCATTTTTAGAATAATGCTATTTTATCTTATCTTATCTAGATAAGGGCCCTTTCGGATACACTTCGACTGATACACTTGATGATGCAGCTCAGCGGAAGCACCTTGAATTCCTTTGGTTGCGGATAACCGTTAGCAAAGTGGTTCATTCCTTGTCTGGCAAAATAATGCTATTTTAATAAATAATATAGAAACAGTATTAATTAAGATACTTGCCTAGCATACTAAGCTTAGCGCTGTCAGACAACTGAAACGCAATTGAATTCTGGGAATCTTTCGCTCCACCGAGTTTCACATGAGGAATACATTCATCAGAAACAAACGAAATACATTAACAGCCACAAATAGATTCTAATCGGACAGTATAAGGCTTAATTTAAGACGGTCTCGAGGTGGAGAGTCCCTTTTTGGAACATTAAATTTGGCTTTGACATAGTTTCTTGCAGTGATAGAATTAGTTTCTTAGGAGTTAGTTTCTGGCGTACGAATACACGGAATACAAGAATGCTACAGTTACTTTACAATGAGTAAATTATTTTTCGTTAGTTATGGTAGATTATGTAATGTCACTAGATAGGTACAAAAGTCACTATATACAGTCAAGTTTTAAAACTTTACTCATAAATATGTCACATCGCTCTTATATCATCGGATTAAGGTTTCGGTACATATTTATGAGAGGATTATATCGATACATATTTTTGCACTTAACTGTTCCAGACTATATAGTCTGGAACAGTTAAGTGCAAAAATATGTATGCTAATATTAGCATACAGTAAGAGTGGTTCAATTCCTATGCTTGTTCTAGAAAATTTAACAATAAGTTTGTGTCGAAAAATATTTTTTCCAATCAACCAGTAAGTGGCTGAAATGAGTATGTAGTTCTTACTTTATACTTGTATAAGAACAGCACAAGTTTAATAAAACCTAGTCAAAAGTAAGCCAAAGACCTGGCTTACACATGAGCATGTTAAAGCTAAGTCACCGGAAAAATTAAACACAAATGATTTTTGCGTTGTAATTTCGGTTCGCAAAATCAGAGGATGAAATTTCTTGAAATTCTTTTACAACAAATAGCAACACAGAAAACTTACCAGGTGAAAGGCATACATACAAATGAACGAGAAGCCTTACTGCATTATAAATGTGCCTTGTTCTTTTATTTACGAATATTTTGTACTTATATACTGCATGAATAGAGTTTAAAAGTTCGCACCGCAGTAAGCTCGGCCAAACACCTTCCCATACAAAAGTTTCGTTCTCATTTTAAAACCACGTGTTGGATTGTGACGAAACTTTGCATATGAGGTATAAGTATCTATGTCTGTAATTAGTTTATATGGTTCCAGTTTATAAAACAAACGAAATATGATAAACTTAAATTCGCTGTATTTTTTTTACGATGGTATCTGAAGCTACATAAACTAATCACAGACCTGGATATACCTCATTTTCCAACACGTAGTTTTAGAAATATTTATAAAAAAGCTCGAATTACTACTGTATAAGTTAACATTACGCACCCGAAATGCAACTAAAAAAATAGTTATTGCAGGAGACTTCAATATAAATGTATCAAAAAATGATAAAGCATCAAATTTATTCAAAGCAACATTAAAAAAATACAATTTACGTCTTACAATAAAAGAGCCAACCAGAATTTATAAACAATCTCGTACTTGTATTGATAATATCATCACAAACAACAATCTTTATACTTCCGAGGTACTAAATTTGGGCATCTCAGATCACACTGGGCAGCTAATAAAATTAAAAACAAATTTAAGCTTTAATGAAAAATACTGGTTTATTTGGACAAGACGCATAAGTTCAAATTTAAGCATTTTCTTAAAATATATACAACAAATAAATTTCTCGGATGTGTTAGATAGTTCTGATGCAAATTTGGCGTATAATTTATTTTTAGATAATTTTTTGTTAATTTTTAACCTTTGTATTCCGGCGGAGCGAATAAAAGTTACATATAAGCGTAAACAAAACTGGAAATCAAAAGGTATAAAAAACTCGTGTCGTAATAAGCGGCACATGCACATTAAATGTTTTCTAAATCAAAATACCAATAAATTATTTCGAATTCAGTTTCAAAATTATTCTAAAATATTAAAAAAAGCAATACGTAGTTCAAAAATATTGGCCAACAATAGATTTATCACAAACAGTTCCAATAAAACAAAAGCAACTTGGTCACTGATAAAACATTACACTTCTGAGACAAACACTATGAAACCTATGATCGACAGTATTGACATAGATGGGAAAATTATACAAAATCCTTCAGAAATAGCAACAACGTTCAACAATTCATTTATAGACCAAAATATTAGCGACACAACAGGGTTAAAATGGAAACCAAAAAGCACATCAATTTCTCACAGCATTTTTCTGTCTCCGGTTACCATATCTGAGCTAAACAAGATTATTAATTCATTTAAAAATAAAAAAAGCACAGGCCACGACAATTTACCTATATCAGTAATAAAATCTTCTTTTGAATACATCGCCGAACCTCTTGTTCATATAATTAATTTAATACTTGAGTCTGGAATCTTCCCCGACGACTTAAAAATATCCTTGATAAAACCACTGCACAAGAAAGGAAATAAAAATTTGATATGTAATTACAGGCCCATTGCACTGTTGCCAACTTTTTCTAAAATTGTAGAAAAAGTTATTTATAGTAGAGTTGTAAATTTCGTCACGGTAAATAATCTATTAAACAAAAACCAATTCGGATTCCAACAAGGAAAATCCACGTCTTTAGCAATATTTAAAACATTCAAGCATATTTGGGATGCAGTAAATAACAGAAACCCTTGCGTTAGCCTCTTCCTTGATATGTCCAGGGCATTCGATTGTGTAGTGCCATCTATTTTATTAACGCAGCTCGAACATGCAGGTATTAGAGGTAATGCTTTAAAATTATTTGAAAACTATTTTATGAACAGAAAACAGGCGACTATCATTGATACTTATAATGATAATACCAAAACGATTGAACAAGTTCGATCTAATTTTAAAAGTATAAAACTCGGAGTACCTCAAGGTAGTATTTTAGGTCCTCTTTTATTTTTAATCTACATCAACGAATTGCCAAATGTTATGGATGAATTGTGCGTAATGTTCGCCGACGATGCAACAATTTTATTTTCTGGTGAAAAATTAGATTATGATTTCCAAATTAATATAAATAACACTGTAAAAACTGTCGTCAGCTGGTTAGAATCAATAAACTTAAAGGTAAATTTAACAAAAACCAAGCTCATGCAATTTCGTAATCAGAAACAAATTCCAGCAAAATTAAATGTTATAGAATCTGGTACTTCAATCGAAGAAATAGAACAAATTAGTTTCTTAGGTATTATAATAGATCCTCATTTAACTTGGAAACACCACATTCAAAAAATTAATAATAAAATTTCCAGTCAATGTTACGCACTATCTATATTAGCCGAATCGTGTTCCCAAGAAGCCGTTATTACTGCATACTATGCTAACGTATACTCTTTATTGACTTATGGTATCATTTACTGGGGAAACTCGATAGACGTACAGTCTACTTTTGTTTTACAGAAAAGGTGCTTGAGAATTATCTTTCGCATGAACAACAAACAATCACTTCGAAATGTTTTTAAAGAGCAAGGCTTTCTAACTTTAACTAGCATTTATATTTACGAGCTCTGCAACTTTGTAAAAAGTAACAAGGATTACTTCACGACACTAGCTTCCCAACGCGATAACCTACGCACTCAATATAGGTACAATTTAACATTGCCTTTGGTAAAAAATAAAACTTATGGCAAAAGTTCATTTATTAGTGCTATTCGAGTATTTAATCAGCTTCCTAATGAATTAAAAATGTTGGATGACACAAAATTTAAACGGAATTTAAAAAAATGGTTAAGCAAGAAAGGTTTCTATTCTTTGAAAGAATTTTTTGAATCTTCGTCTTAAAAGAAAAATAATGTAAAATATTAATGATATTAGTTATATTTTCCTTCGTTTTAAGCAAATATTGTACACCCGAAATGGGTAACCGTTGGGGCCTTGTAATATTTTATACCATCTATGTAACACGGTTAAACAATAAAATTCTATTCTATTCTAAAATGAGAGCGTAACTACGTTTGTATGGAGAATCGAGCTTACTGCGGACTCTTAAAACTATTCAAATGTACAGTCAGCCAGAGTAGCCAAATATATCGTGACACAACCTTCTTCTTACAGTAATAAACACGTATACCGAAATATTCGGCTACTTTTGCTGCTAATAACAAGGTAACGAATGTATGTACGTTTGACTCCTGGAACTTTGCCGCAAGTGAGCGAAGTGGTACCTATTTATATGCGGTTCTCGATATGTCACACGACATGTTAAACTAAAACTGTTAATCTATCATCATCCTCCTTGTGCCCCTAAAGGAGCCCGGGGTTCGCTTTGACACCTAATACCAAGATTGGGCATAGGGACTAGTTTTACGAAAGCGACTTCTGACCTTCCAAACCAGAGGGAAAACTAGACCTTATTGGGATTAGACCCACCTCCTCTTCTATCTAGTCTCCTTACGATACTGTAACAATATCAAGTAACAGTCTCTCTTAAGTTTTTTTAACTCTTGGAACTGAATTTTGAACCAGATAACCTCAACCGATTGAGCTGAAGTTTTGGGTATAAGTATAGTTTGGATGACGACTCAATATTATGGTAGCATCGATCTGATCTGGTGATGGAGACAGAAGGTGGCCATGGGAATTCAGTAGGTACTTAACCGACGTAACCCCGTTGAGTTTGGACTCGTTAGAATCGTCTCAATGAGTAGTTGGTGACGGTATACAGAAAAGTACAGTTGGCAACAAAAGCTTGTACCAAAAATGAATTTTTTGACAGAAACTTGGCTGAGAACGGTGGCTGCTATGGCGTACTGGCTTATGAGGAAACGTTAACGTTGCCGATCCTTTATGGATTTGTGGATTCGTTGTGTTGAGAGCTAGTCTCTAGAGACGAAATTAGAAAAAAAGGCTACAAACTCTCAAGACAGCGCATCATTGAACCTCTAGCAACCTGAACATAACACCACATACCTACACAGCAAGTAGCAGACAGTAATATTATTGCTGCGGTATTCTTTAAGGTATCCGCATAGCTGCGGCATATAGGAGGAATTAGATATTTTAGGATTTGCTCAATCTGTACTAATAATAAAAAGATTAAGCTTTGTGAGTTTGTGCAATGTAAGTTTGTGTGTTGAGAACTTAGCTGAAGAATGCTGAAGAAATACGTATTAATAAATGATGTCTTGGAAATCACTTAACTGTAGGTACATATTAAACTATTTATTGTTATAACAACTAAATAGACATCTCAAACAGCCTCCATAAAAGTTCGGCTCTTGCTTATGTGGCTTGTAAGGTCAATACAAGAACGACAGTGACGTCATAGGACAAAAGACAAAATAGAAGTTAAAATTAAAAGATTATTCAAAAAACCCAACTGCTTTTTTCAAATTTCATAGCCTATGTTAGCCCACGATTAAGAGGAATCAAACGACACCTCATATGTCGAAATCCGTCAAACGGTTTAGGCTGCAGGGCGTGACAAAGAATAAGGTCACATACATACATACATACATACATACGCTCGAAAAACATAACCCTTCCTCTCCTTCGGCAATCGGGTAAAAACAGTCACTCTTAGTTCACCTAAAATGTCTGACCATTCTCAAGACCGGCATTCGGCGAGCCGGAGCGACACTAAATTTGATATCTCCTGCAGTCCCGGCCGTAATGAACTTCCATCTTTATTTACATATTTATGTATTCACGGGAACTCGCTGGCTCGCTAATCGCTCATTACCATCGTCCGACTTGAACAATGATGCTGTGACACTGGATGAGATACCGACTGAGTTCCACTCATTGTCCTCCAAATCGATTTCGGTTCTCGAGTGGTGACCACGTTCCGGAAGGCGCGGCGTGGGTAACTAGGCCCCCCACAAGGTGGACTGATGACCTGGTAAAGGTCGCGGGAGTCTGCTGGATGCGGGTGGCGCAGTACCGGTCACTTTGGCACTCTTTGGGGGAGACCTATGTCCAGCAGTGGACGTCTTTCGGCTGATGTGATGATGATGATGATGAAATCGATTTCGATAACGGCGATTCTAACAAATTATGGATTAGACCTATTATTATGGGCACCGATATGACTGGCTCGGTAAAACTTGCTCTTAAACACTTCCAAGGGTGACATTACAGCTGGCCAGTCGTGTTTTACGTATACACGTTGGAGGGTTCAAGCCTCTCTTTTCGTGCTTGGCGTTTTACATCTAAGGTCATTAGGCGATTTTCCTCATATATTGCTATTACTACACGCTGCGCTTTCCGGTACGTGCTCGCCAATCGAGAACCCTTCCGCCCCAACGGCCATCGGCTCTACGTAATGAGCCGCGCCCACTGCCACTTAAGGTTGTGCATTGGAAATTATCGCGTGCTTTAAAACGCCGTTCTGACTAGATTAAGAAACAATAAGGTCTTATTTTCAGATATATGATTCTTGACTATATGATTGTTTATCTGATTTTATCGATAAATGATTGCTTAAAATTTCCTCGATAGAAAAAAATCCAAAGTTGGGTCTGTATTTTCCTTTTTTTACTCAGCCTACTCAATTATTTTACGACACAATCAAGTTAATACTATAGTATTTTATCTCATCTAAAATCTCACTTTATGTTATGAAATTTAAATTAAACGTCTCTAAGTTCAGATCTCAAAGAATTGGTCCAAAAAAGCCATTCCCGAAGAGTTTTACATCTCTTTTCTTCGTGCGCGGAAGGCATCAGCGTGTCTCTGTCTAGGGGGCGTGGTCGACTCAAATCAAGGCATCGCCTTAAGTTTAGCAATTCGGAGGGCTATATCGGTTACCTTGGTTTTGCTGCGGATAGCCTCATTTCTGATGCGATCACGCAGAGAAACTCCCAGCATTGCATATATGAGGCCACGCGACCACGTTTCGGTGCCGTAATTTGCATTAATAGTATTAGAAGGATAATGATGTTACTCTGATGTAAAAGCTATTATATACTGGTAATGCAGTCCCGTATTTTTAAGAGTAACAAACATCCTCACATACTCACACGTAATATTAGTGGGGCGAGATTGGTTAGATAGAACACTTAAAAAGTTATTATTCCTAGATTCTTCACAGCCTCACAGTCTGTTTTATATCCGTGTTCAGTAATTTGGTTTCTGAGAACTCTCTCTAATGGCTATTTAAACACTGGAAGTTTCTTGCCTTTATTTGTTTTTTGAAGGTGAATTTATATTCTTGGAGCGTTTCAGTTGCTTGTTTTACCTGAAATCATGAATTTGCGCGTGGTAAAAAAAATCGTATTAACATAGTCACTGGCAATATTTTTCTAGCGCGTTTGTGTATCGGACACCGTGTTTGCCTTGTAGTGAAAATTTGCTACAAACTGAGAGCTCCCCGCGCGCGACTTAGCAGCGATAATCACTACGTACGTAGTCAGTTGTCACTTCCATAGTTGTTGAACGTGCGATTGGATCAAACGAAGCTTCAGCCAAAAATCGTTCGTATGTCCAATGACCCACTGTCCCCAAATGATGTTAAAAACAGACTTGCGAATTCTGCGGCTCTCAAAGCCAGGTAGGTCACGCGGTGCCAATCAAGGAGCACTTTTGGATGTAGGCACACATTAAAGAATCTAAACTGACTTGACTGATCATCTACACTAAAAGCTGACACTTTACTCATATAGCGCACTTACTTCGCAATGCCAAGTGCGTCCTACTCGTACGGTCACACGAGTAGGACGCCTTTATGACATTTCGAAACTGTGTGACTATTAACATTTAAATAAAATTGTACCTCATTATAGAATTCTAAATTTGACCTTATTAATTTTATTTCATGTGACATGTGTAAATTACTATACATTTTTGAAATAATTTAACTTTTTGACATTATAAATAAATTCGGATTAATTTAATTGATCTAATACGAACTTTTTGATGTTTAATGTGCATTATAAATAAATGAGTATGAGTATGACGATCCGGTTTATAACCGAAACTTGTATTAAATATCGAATAATTCCAATGTAACGTTTACTTTCTTCCCCAGGCTACAAGATGTCGCTAGCAGTGTGCCGTGATCGCCTGACGGGCTCAGATGCGCCGGAGCAGCTCTGCGACGCGTCCAGCAAGCCACAGGCGTCCATCATGCCGTGCAACACGCATCCGTGTCCGTTCAAGTACGTCACCAGCTGCCATTAATATCATTATCAACCTGTTGCAGTACCTACTTGTTTTATTCCGATATGTTTAGTTCCTCCTTATCGAGTTCCTGATGTGTCTGTGTGTGGTATCGTACCTCCCTAACGGATGAACCAATATGAGTGTGGCAAACTACAAATAGTGTTGGGAGTGTTTTAATTCATGTAGTATTTTTTTCTCATCGCCAATCGAGCGTATAGTCGGAATCTCTGGCGACCTTACTCACCACGAGCAATACAACACCACATTATCTGTAAGGTGGAGGTACTTACTTCTCCGGTCGGACTGCTTTAAATATGTGCGAGATTCAGCGAACGAAAAACCATAGAATACGAGAACCTTACAAATTTTAACTCAAACACGTGCCTAAATCCCGGTATGCGCATGTTTGAGCTAAACGGCTGCCTGGCATCGTTTTGACAGCCCGTCCCCAGCCCCGCATAATGGCAATGGCACCCATTCTGTGGGGCCATTTTGCGAATCTACTTAGACTTCTATGGTTTTTTTCGTTCGCTGGCGAGATTACATTCCGCTTTGCCCTACTTCTCCTTTTTGGATGCACTTTGACAAGTTAAAGTCATCAACCCTCTCACTTCGCACACATCACTAAAGACCCTAGGTGCATAAGTGAGTTGAGTCCAATAAAAGACATCCCATAAAAACATTCCATGTAAAAAAGAGGCCAAGCCTCGCAACTCTTCCGCCGTAAAAAGTTGTGAGATATTTCGTAGTACCAAGTCTCAGCCATTCTTATTATTCTTTATTTGCTAGCTACAGCGAACTAAAAAAACATAGAAGTCTAATTAGCGCCGCAAAATGGCCCCACAGAATGGGTGCCATTGCCATTACGCGGGGTTGGGAGCGGGGTGTCAAAACGATGCCAGGCAGCCGTTTAGTTAGAACATGCGCATACCGGTTTTAAGCACGTGTTTGGGTAGAAATTTGTAAGGAGCTCGCATTCTGATTTTTTCGTCCGCTGGCTAGCTAAATAAAATTCTGCAACTTGGCAATCACACAACTTTACTGCATTTATGGATTTTTGCATACCTAAAACTATGTAGTATTGTAAGTTATTTATGCAGTTGATGTATCTAGAAAACTGAAGCGAAATTGCATTTTTTTTTGTCTTGATTTATTTATACACTAAACACTAATTGTATTCTAAATTTGAAGCTTATATATCTGCTAGAAGTGCCTTAGACTTTTGATGATCGGTGAGTCAGTGAGTGACAAAATTAAGAAACTTTGACTAGTTATAATTCTTAAACCACTGGTTCAAATTGGATGAAATTTGAAATATAGCGTGGTTTTAAAATGCGTGCTTGGTTACTGAAAATTCAGGCTTCTAGTTTTATCCACAACGAAGTTATAGGGGGGTCGAAAATGGCCTGAACTGCTTTGAGAAAAGGATGGTACGGCCGTGCCGCTCGCTGTTTTGCTCGACTTGGCAGGGGCACTGCCGTGCCCCCAGATTTTCACGCCACTGTTCGGAAATGTGGCAAAGTGTGTCTCGGCCAAAAGTGCAATAGATGGACTCTCCTCCTTCGAGGTCCTCACCTAGCGGGTCGGACCTGGAACCACTCGTCCATCTATTCCCTACTTTCTAGCCTTTACAACAATGTACTATTGTCCCACAGGTGGTACGTCGGAGACTGGTCAGCATGCAGCGCGACCTGCGGCGGCGGGGTGCGCTCGCGCCGCGTGTTGTGCGCACGCTCGGCCAACATGACGAGAGCGGACACGTACGAACCTGGTGAGAACTTGTGATATTGTATAGAATAGGTACCAGTATACAAGCATACAGTGTGCATTCAGACGTCCAGAGTGGTGTGGTTTCAGTATTTAACAGGCAAGGCAGCTAAAGCATCCGTGAATTTCTATCAAGTTGTGTCCGAGGTAATCCTACAATTTCCTTTGCTAAGTCAATCAATTATTTCTTGCTGTTCTGTTATCCCGTTTAGCAAGAGACAGACAGAGTTTCTAAGAAAAAATGTTGCAACATGGACTTTAAGCATGCTTCGAAGATAGCCCGTTAATTAAAGGTTAAAAATGACAAAAAAACCAACGTTCGGTGGATTTAACGCCGTAAAATCACAATTTTAAAAAGTAACCATGACAAATAGCGACAGGAAAAAGTTGATTCACCCAATTAAGTGCCTGTTAAAGGGTACCCTAAGATTGTAGCAGCTCGACACATTATGCCGTTTATGTCGGCGGCCAGACACCGATCGAGACAAGTTCCAGTTGTTGACTTTATGTTGGTTAGTCCTAACACTTTCGCTGCCAGGAGCCGCCTTCCGCCGTAGTCGCTTTCCGCTACATACGGGGAAAACGACGGGATAGGCTACGAGCGCAGCGCGGAGCGATTCCCTGCAGTGAATCTGTATTCGTCGCTACCATCGCCCATAAAGTCGAAGAGATTCATAACTTCTTCCGAAAGCTAAATTACCACTGACGTAAACCATAAAATCGTTCTTTTGTTTATTGTTCTAGTGACAAGACGTGCTAATTTATTTTATTCGCAGGTTCGAGTTCAGATCCTGGCTGCGTGTCACCGGCACCACGGTCAACCCAGCCCTGTAATACCGAGGACTGTCCTGTCTGGGTCGAAGGACCATGGTCTGGGGTGAGTTTACAAACGAATAAACATTATACAGTGTATGGGTCTGACAAAGTCACAAAAACAAAATTCAAGGGGCTTACGTGCAATCGTGCATATGAAAAATGTTTTTATCTACGCACATAATCATTAGTGCTCTAAAATGCGTTCAGAAACCATAGGAAATGACCAGCATTATTAGAACCGATTTTACTATGAGAACTTTCTTATCTGTGGTAGTAGGTAAAATCTGTATGTTATAACAGTATAGATTTTTGTAACGTTAGGAGTTTAAATTTGGAACAGCTGTCAAAACTCAAGTGGGTCTCTATTCTAGTATCCATAGATATTAAAACAGTTATCGATACGAAACGTCAATTTAGTGTGTTTTTTTATATTTAAACAGCACATTTTGATCTCGAGTGACATGAGTATAGGGGGTTCACTTGTCTATGATTTAAAAAAAAAACATTCGTCTTGACGGAAGATCGAATTGCCGCAATTGCTGTTGACATTTTTTTGTTGGTTTTTTGCTGTTACGAAAGTAGAATTGTAAACCCATCTTAGAGTACTTATGATATGTGTGTAGATAAAGTAGTGTGTGTAACTGTACATAAATAGGTCTTAAAACACTCGTGATCCTATTACAAAACCACACTCATATTTTAAGGCCTCTCATTATGGATCAGTTGCATAAACAACTATTATCACATACAATTAAATATGAAGAGTCGCTGTTTATGCGGGTCAAGGGTCAATAACATAGGCTGTAGTGCTCCACAGGAACCACACGAATCTCTGTATGACCCTAATATCTACAACACAAACAAAACACCGCAATAGAAACAAAGTCAGATATTAAGCGCTTTTGTTTTGTCACCTCTAGCGTTCTATTGTGGGTTTGAAGATCAACAAAATGGGATATTGCATTGATATTTATTTATTACTAAACAATGGGTCAGAAAACTCAATCTATTACATTTTCTTGTTTCCTGTTTTAACACTTTGTCTGCAGATATGTTGTCTCTTTAAGATTATTCCTTTTGCTGGCATCCCTATAAAGTCATACTTAAATTCAGCAGTTAGAGGAAATTGAAGACCTAACTTCATGATTAAGTCTTCTAGTTAAACTTAATACTTAACACAAACTCCTTTCATAAAAATTACTTCCTACGTTCCTTCCAAACCGGAATCTCAGTCAAATTGTTATCTCGCCCAGTAAACTATGAAACTTTAACTCGAAGTTTCGTTCTGATAGCATAAGAAAACAGCTAGTGATTGCTTCCAACTTAGATACTAATGTTACCAAGTTTTTAATATTATCGAGGATATTTATAACAGCCTTTGTTCGCTTTTATTTTGTTTCTTAAGTAGTCGCAACATTGTTAAGTTTTCAATACTTGTAGTGTTGTCCGGGTTTTATAGGAGGTACGTGGCTGGTAATATGCATACTTTTATACTTACTGGACTTTGTTGCTGTTGAAGTGAAAGAAATTTGTTGACATTGCGACAGTTTTTTTAGGTGCTTCGGGGAAGTGGTACGGGAATTATAGAGCTCTTGAGGGGATCATTATTTTGTTTACGGCGGCGGCGTTAACGTTAGTGTGAAACGTAGTTTACTTGATACAACAACAATGTAGGTATAAGATGGGAGAAGAAAACTATTAACGATGTCACAACATGGAACTAACAAAAAAATTACATGCCCAGTGTCCATGCGGGATCAACGTACAAGATACCCAGTGTACCCACCCCATAAAAGAATATTTAAGGAGATTATTTTTATTTCATGATGTGGGTGCCCCCATACATAGTAAGGGTTATGTTATGAGCTAACGCACGGACGGATAGACGGACACGACGACAGTTTTAGGGTTCTTTGTGGATTACGAACCCATTAAAACGGCGTTTGTAGTGGAGTTTTCCATTATTTTAAGCATAAGCACTATGAAAACCAACCCACGATATAACTTAATTACTTTTTCGACAGCCTTCCCTGCCGTTCTGTTGAAAATGCAACAGATAATTTCTAATGTTCATTCTGATCGATCTAAAATCGACCTAAGCGGTAGAATTTAAGGTTGGGTTTTCATTGCAGGGTAGTTAGAAGGATAGGGATGTTGCATCGGGCTGGCATATTCTTTAGACTAGCCACACCATGACGCTGCTTAAAAATCTTAAAATATCATGTTCGTTTCAAAAGGCTGATATCCGCTCGAAAATTGTTGAAGGTATATTCGTATGTGCTTCTCACTTTTGTCGAGTGTTGTACGCTTTGAAATTATTGATACGTAACGGGTAAATATATTAAAATCTGATGTTACATGTTACAATGCTAGTCACTAACTGAATTGATTGGTTATTGTTTGCCCGGTTAACGTCATCGAGTATATTTAGTTTAAACCTCACGGTCACTCCCGACCCGTGGTACAACTACGATGTCCAACTGGTTGTACTACGGGGAAGTAAAGTTACCCTTAGTTCAACTTAGTTCAACTGGTTGTTCTATGGGGAAATATCTTTACCAATGGTTCAATTCGAGTGAGTTGTTCTTTCCTTGGTCCAACTAGTTGTACTACTGGGAAATGTATCTATGAACAACTACTGCTAATAAACAGAAAAAGGTTATCTATCAATGTTAAAGTGCAATGCAATGAATTCCCACAACGTTGACTTAAAACGATAAATAATACGAACAGTTTTGACGGAGCCCCGCGGAGCGGGGCTCCTATTTCTGGTCTGTTGGCCCTTCGGGCATCTGAAGATACCTAACGAACCTAACCTACCTACCAGTTGAACTACCCGTGGGCTGAGTAGACCCCTTGGCAGATGAAATGACCGAGTATCCCCCGACAAAATAAAAGGTGTCAACTGAGCCCGCGGGCTGAGTCGTGTGTGGGCCGAGTTGCCCCCGAAGGCAATAAATGTATATTATTTCACATAGGTATTTTGTTTTGTAGACGTTCATTTGTTTTACGCGATCATCTTATCCCCGTGGTCCAACCAGTTGGACATGATTTCACCGTTGTACCACGGGTCATAATCATAAATATTTAAAAAAAGAGTTGAACTAAGGGTAACTTTACTTCCCCGTAGTACAACCAGTTGGACATCGCAGTTGTACCACGGGTCGGTCGCCCTCACGGTACTGTTAATGCATCTTTTGTACAGATGAAGTAAGAAAACTTGTTCCCTGTCAAAATATTATTGTTTAATTCCTCCTTACTTTCTAACTTACCTACTTAATAGCTACGCTCGCTCAGCGATCTGAAGTGGGCCTTGGCCTCCGAAACTAAGTTTGATCCTTCATTGTGATCTATCTTGATCAGCTTATCATCAGTCAAATCGGCTGTTTGACGCTGGCAAAAGTCTTTTTGGACTTCGTCTATCCAGCGATACCTTGACCGGTAGTCCAGTCAATGAACTGACAACGTGTATGGAAAAAAATCAATTTTGGAAATAATTTATAATAGCTTAACTTTTCTGTGTAACGGATATATCATCAATTAAATAGTTACCCAGCGACAGAATCCGACAAAATTTCAGACATCAAAAAAATGTTAAATTAACTAGCTTCTAAAAAGTCAGAGAAAATATTAATAAATATTTTTGTCTTTATTTTTGTTCATTTTCATTTGCTTTATAATATTCAAGTTAAATCATAAAAAATGACAATGCATGCTTCATTTAAATCTATATAATTAAGGCCTGATTCGTTACGGATTCGCCAAATTTAAAACGCAATTTTAATAAAATTAGTCACTATATTGTGTTTAATTATGGGTGATTACATGAAATGATTGACATTTAACGATATTTTCAGGGATTCTTTTTTTTATTCCACTCATGTCGTAGTTTCGGTCTGATGCCCTCCATCAATCGTGAGACACTTGTTTACATGCCCAATTCCATTTTTTAAGGGAATCCTTGTGGTCGCTTGCTGTTTTGCCTGATTTTCGTAAGATTCCTTTAACTAAAGCCCAATATCTCTCAATTGGACGGCACTGTGGAACATTTGGAGGGTTCATGTTTTTTGGTACGATTTTAATATTATTACGTTCAAGGAACTTTATCGTATCTTTTGCGTAATGAGCTGTTGCCAAATCGGGCCAAAATAATGTCCACATATTGTGTTTTCGCATAAAAGGCAAAAGCCGCTTCTTCAAACACTCATTTATGTAGACTTCCTTGTTGATGGTACCCTTTGCTACGTAAGCACGGCTACGATCACCACAGGGGCAGATAGCTTGCCAAACTAAATATTTTGATCCAAATTTTTCGATTCCAATTGTGGTTTCCGAATCAGGAAGAGTTTCTCCGTCAGCTATTGTATAGTATTGGTCACCCGGAAGTGTCGAAAAATCGGCTTTTACATAGGTTTCATCGTCAAGAATTATATGAAAGTTTTTTGAGCCCAAAAAATCGTACAGTTTTCGAGACCTAGTTTCAATTGTTGCTTTTTGCTTTTCTGGCGTTTTTGGTATCTTACGCTTTTTTTTAGACTTCATAGAAGCACGTTGCTTGACACGTCGAACCATGGATTGATCAGTGGATTTTTTTTTGCGATATCACGTTCGGACATGGTGCGATTCTTACGTATGGTCCTTAAAATCTTTTTTCCAATGCGGGGTCACGAGGACCATTACGTTCTCTGGTTCTTGGCCTCTGAGCCGTAGACTGGGTCTCGAAGTACCGTTTTAATACATCATCCACAGTTTTTTTTGGCATTTTGAGGTCCCTGGCGATATAATGATTCGGGCGTTGAGTATTTTCTAGCCATTTGGTGATGATTAGCTCTCGGCGTTGCCGTTGATTCATCTTATTTGGTGTTTAGTAAATATTTAACAATAAACATCGCAATCGTCATATTCTTGTGACATTAAAGCTGTCAAAACTCGAAACCCCAACGAAAAAGGTTGGTATATAGTGGAATAAAATAATTTTGAATTTGGCGAATCCGTAACGAATCAGGCCTTAGTTCCGGGTGGAAAGTGTCGGATTCTTGAATACAGCATCTTAGAATAACATTTTAAAATGAAATCAACAAAAAAACGCTATTATAAATTAATGTTTTTCAAAACCGTATTTTGCCTGGAGTACGGCAGATCTGCGGTCGACCATTTGGACGCCGGAGGATCCTCTCCCATTCCCTCAACATGGCCGAGACAGCGCAGTTGAGCAGATTAGCTTTCTCCAATTATATTGGGCGCGGACACTATCATTCACTTAAAAAGCCCCCGATAAGTAAAATGTGTTTTCTCCCTTTCTTACGAACACAAATGTCATAGTGACTGATAAAGACAAACGTATTTTAACGGACTTTTAGCTATATAAAATAGTTTTAATAAACGTTTATGAACACGGCCTATAAAGCCATATTAATATGTTTTATTCCATCACAATGATTCAACAAACTATTCCATTTCCCAATTAACATGGGAGCGGCGAAGCATAATTAATTGACCCAAAGCGAAGACAACGCAAACTTTCAACTTGCGCTGTCAAAGTTTCGACACAACCCCGTAGACTAACAAGTTGAGTGACTTCCGAGTTTAGGTTGTGGTCTGGATGTCAGCGATTAAGAAGCCAGGTGAGCTGGAAAAAGCTTAGGCTTGGGACAATATGCATCCCATAAAAACATTACATGTAAAAAAGAGGCCAAGTCTCGAAACTCTCCCACCGTAAAAAGTTGTGAGATATTTCGTAGAGCCAAGTCTCAGGCATTCTTATTCATCTCTATTTGCTTGCTAAATAAAATTCTGCAACTTAGCAATCACACAACTTTACTGCATTTACGATTTTTTGCATACCTAAAACTATGTAGTATTGTGTGATTGCCAAGTTGCAGAATTTTATTTAGCAAGCATATAAAGATTAAGTAATAAGAATGCCTGAATGCCGAAGGAGAGGAGGGTTTGTTTTTCGAGCGTAGGTATGTGACCTTATACTTTGGCACGCCCTGCAGATTTCGACATAGGCTATAAAATTTGAAAAAAGCAGTTGGGTTTTTTTAAATCTTTTAATTATACTTGTTCCTCTATCTTGTTACCTCTGTGGATGGCGGAGTCGCTCCCGTTCTATTCCGATGAGGATAATAATTGTATGGAATGTTCGAGCCACCATATCGGTGTTTAATGTTGCGTATACGCTTTGAAGTGTCGTATTCGTCATATCTTCTTCATACATTTTGCTGCATTTACGGAGCGTCGGCGTATTTTCAGCAGCGGTGTGGCCGATGCTTCAGCCTTACCTAATCTTTCACATTCCCTTTTACATGATCTGCGCAAACGCCTTACCATGTTATAAATATGTATTGATATCGTTTCTATATACAACTATAAATTCTACTATCCGCTCCCCGCTGCCGCTTTAACCACGACTCGACAAAGAATTGCTTAAGCCGCGAGCGACATAGTTAGCTAAAGTAAAAACCAGCCTTATAACTTTGGCTAATTGGAACAGTTTTTTTAGCTGCTCGCAAAGGTTCGGAAACTTAAGTTGTCTTCATTCAGTTCTCGTTTCTTTGTTTTTATTTTTTTCGAGAAGTGTTTTACCATTCGTAGAAAAGTTTATACACAAAGAGTAGAGAATATACTTCATAGTGTAAGGGTGAATATCCACCGGTGATGAGCGAAGATGTGTTTTGCTATGTAAGTTTTCCTTCGCTTGCAAACTATATGTCAGCCACTGGCTGATCTTAAGCTGAGCTGATGTAAGTTCGGTGATGACGCAATATATAGAACCATCGAGCTGATCTTGACTAATGATGGGGACAGAAGGTGACCAAAGCAACTTCTAAACTACAGTTGATGATTTTCCAAAAATAAAAGTACAGTCGGCACTTAAAGCTTGTTCAGGAAATTAAATTTTTCACCACCATTATTGGCAAGGTAGTGGCAGAGCAGGTTTCGACAACAGTAGGCCCGACTTTGAACAGGCTCTCGGATAGAATCTCAGATCTTGAGGACAAGGTTTCCAAGCTCGAGGCTTTAGCCCAGAAACAGGAGAACGGGCCTAATATTAGTGATCGCCGGTTGCCGGTTCAGGGTTTGCCTACTATTCATACGATACCTGAAATCGGTTCGTCCAAAGTACTACCGAATCCACCCGTATTGAAGCAGCTTGTAGAACCTTCGGCGGGCGGTTGCAACCGTGACAAGTCTTCGACATATAGTCAAGCTACTGATAGGCAACGTCAGCGGGATCAAGATCGGAAAGCGAATAATCCCATCAAGGCAGGCAAATTCCCCCCAGTCGGCAATAAGAGTACGAGTCAAACCCAGAGTACGAGTCAAACCCAGGACAAAACTGCACCAAAGGTGGCCGTGCTTACACAACAAATTACAGGTGCTGCTGTGGATAAGAATGGAGATGACTCTAGGAGTAAGACAGAGATAACGCAAGACCTGGGGGAAAGCGGCGTATTGAAAATGCAGCAGAGTAATAAAACTAAACGGTACTCTTCAGTGCGTGGCACCGCCGGACCCGATATAACATCTCTTAAAGCTGTGGAACAGCGGAAGCACCTCCATTTGTGGAACATGCTATCGGGACCCGACGAAATACATGATTACCTGCGAACTCTATGTAAAGAGGGGACATGCACAGTGGAAGAACTAAAATCGAAAGGTGAATACAAGTCTTTCAAGATCGGAGTCCCATTAATGTACTTTGAGAAATGTTTGTCAGCTGACGTGTGGCCCCACAATGCAAGAATTAAGGAATGGTTATTTCGTCGAACCTGGCAGCGTAAAACGCAGTAAACCTGTATTCGGAGACAATCGACTTTCTCACTCACTAACCAGACCCATTACACACATTATTTATCAGAATGTTAGAGGCTTAAACTCTAAACTCAAACATTTCAGACAGAACTTTCTCTGTCCAAACTGTGATATCGTCGCAGTAACCGAATCCTTTCTCACGGAATCTGTCGATGACCCAGAAGTCGTTAGCTCTCAGTGGAGTCTGTTGCGACGGGACCGTGCTACCGGTGCACGTGGCGGAGGCGTGCTACTTGCCTGTCGCCCAGGCATAAAAACGACGCGACGCAAGGAGTTCGAGACCCCTGATGGCGAAGATCTTTGGGCCACATTAAGGATAGGTGAAACGCTCTTACATATTTGTGTAGCATATATTCACCCGAGTGCTTCTGACGATGTGTTTATGACATGGTTTCAAAAGGTGGAATCTGTAATCGGGACACTAAATGATAATATCATTATTTTAGGAGATCTTAATCTGAATCCGTTGTATACTTCTCAGAAGGTTTTACATTATTATTGTTACTTTCTCACTGTATCTGGCTTGAAAGAGATGAACGAAGTGGAAAATATGTATGGAGGTAAGCTAGACGTGGTGCTTGTAACAGAACGAGTTCGAATTACCGGTATTAAGGAAATTGAGGGTGGCGGACTAGTACCAAAACGTGATGCATACCACCCGCCATTAGATATCGTCCTCTACCTTGACCGCGGTCAAGAAGGATCTGGCTTCGTTGACCCGAGCAATGTAGCCTCTGAGCAGGATTGGAATTTTGCGAAGGGTGACTACAATTTTCTGTATAAACTTGTATCCCAAGTTTCTTGGCTAGAGGTGCTCGACACAGAGGACGTTGATAAAGCAGTTGACACCTTCTACAATATTATGTATGGCCTCTTTGATGACGTGTTTCCCCGTAAGAAGCGTCCTAAAGGACGTTCTAGATGTTATCCAGTCTGGTTTACTAAAGACATTATCAATGACATTACTCGTAAGGCGAGTCTCCACAGGGAATGGAAGCGCACTAATGATGTTGTTATTTATAGAGAATTTTCTGAATTACGTGCTGGTATAAAGCAACGACTAAATAATGCTTACGACAAATACGTCAATGGTTTGCAAGCCAAAATCTGTCAGAATCCTCGTGCATTTTGGAAGCATATAGGCAGCTTGAAGTCGAAGGGTGGTTACGAGTCGAGTGTTCAATACGATGGACAAGAATATGTAGGTAAGGAAGCAGCTAATGCATTTGCAAAATTCTTCTCGAGTGTCTTCTTACCCGATGCTCCATTGCTTGATCATAACTCCGCAATATCCAGCGATAGCTCTCGTTCAGCAAACTATGTGCATGTCGAGTCTATAGCCCCGACTGACGTGGAGGCAGCTATTCGGCGACTAAAGCCTCGAAGTTCAGCAGGGCCAGATAATTTTCCTGCCATACTGAAAGGTTGTAAAGATCACTTCCTCGTGCCCATGCTTTATATTTTTAATTTGTCTATTTCATCAGGTGTGTATCCTAAACGTTGGAAGCTCACTCGAGTTACTCCTATACCTAAGTCTAGTGACACATCTCGCGTTGACAACTACCGTCCTATAGCTATACTCTCTTCATTGGCAAAAGTTTTTGAATCTGTCCTCCAGAAATTAATTTCTCCCCAGTTAAAACCATTTTTAAGCGATTCACAACACGGCTTCCGATCAGGACGATCTATAACACTAACCTTCTGACTGCTACAAATATAATATCTGAGCACTTAGATAAAGGGTGTCAAGTTGATGTGCTCTACTTCGACTTCAAGAAGGCCTTTGACCAAGTCGATAACGATATTTTGCTCAGTAAACTATGCCATATCGGCTTCTCACCAAGACTGTTAAAACTGTTTGCCAATTACCTGAGTGGTATGCAGCAGTTTGTAAGGCATGGGTGCTTTGTGTCGTCACCCTATTCCACTAAATCCGGTGTTAGTCAAGGATCTATCCTTGGACCACTCTTATTTGGCGTTATGGTCAATGACCTTGACTCAGTACTCAAACACACCAAGTGTCTTCTTTACGCAGATGACCTTAAACTTATGCATGTGTCATTTGGGGTAATTCAACCGATGCTAAGCGAGTGTTCTTACTCCAAAAACGTGCGCTTCGATTGCTGGCTGGAGTAAAACCCAGGCATCCATGTAAGGAATTATTTAAAACCTACCGCATCATGACGCACTACTCCCTATACATGTTTGAGGTACTAATGTTTGTGAGAACCAATATACGAACGTTTAAACGGGTGGAAGTACTAGGTAAACAGCTCCGATCCACTGGAAGGCTAAGAACAGTACCGCGTCGCATGGCACTTTCAGTAAAAAATCCTAGGGTAATTGGCCCAACGTATTACGAGCGTCTACCCGCCAAACTGCGAACTGAATCATCTGACGAAACATTCAAACGTCAGCTGAGAATCTTTTTATTAGAGCATCCATTGTATTCTGTATGTGAGTATATGGACATATAATATATTTGACATGGTTAATTTAATTTAAATTGTTTTATAATATCATAATGTTCTGGTTTTATTTTGACGATCATTACGAGATACGAGTATCAATATCAATATTTATATTCCCTATTTTGACTTTATCATGAATCATTTTGTAATATATGTCCATATGAATGTTGTATTGTACCTGTGATTTCATTCAATTAATATTCATTATTTGACGATCATTAAATAAATTCGTGTAAATTAGCTTAAAGTTAACTTATAATGTAAATTTATTTTATGAAATAAATAAATCTAAATCTAAATCTAAATCATGGTGTCCAGCAAATGGCAGATTGCACAGCAATACAGGAGGATATAAATTCAGTCCTACAATGGAGTACATCGAATAAGCTGCATTTCAATGTTCCCAAATGCTGTGTTATGTCCTTCACTCGTTCGGTGAAGCCTATTACTGCCCAATATATGCTGAGATCGGAAGTCATAACTCGCGTAACAACTGTTCGAGACCTCGGCGTTATTTTTGATATGTCTCTTACATTTCATGACCATATCAAGCGGCTAGCTACTGATTGTTACAAGCGACTGGGATTTGTTATTAGAAATGCGTGTGATTTTAATGATCCCAGAGCAATCACGCTGCTGTACACGGCCCTTGTCCGGAGTAAGCTTGAGGTGGCAAGCATCATATGGAACCCAGCTGAAAGTACTTACGCCTTATTATTGGAGAAAGTACAGAAAACCTTCCTGAGGTTTATGTATAAGAAACTGTACTCCCTCTTCCCTTTCTTGTACCCTACCAAGTTCCTGCTAGGTTCTCTGGGCTTTAATTCTCTTGAAGTAAGGCGTAACTACAATCTTCTGGTGACCACGTGCAGAATCTTACGTGGCGACACCGACTGCCCGGATCTAGTGGCACGAGCCGTAAAACTCACTATACCTTTTGTGCCCAAAGCAGTCCTGCGACCGAGACGTCACACTCTCCTGGCAGTCCCATCAACTCGTACTGTAGCACACAGAAACTCCGCTGCTATTCGGGCACTAAAACTGTTGAACTCGCTTCTGTCACAAGCACCTGAATGTGATGTATTTGCTAGTCGATGGGCGAATGTATGTCACATGTGTCTGAGATACTGCGAGACGATGGATGTTTAAATATTATGGTTTTTTCTTTTTCTTTTTCGGTTTTTACATGTTAATAATTATAAATTGTACAGTGCTTTGGTTTCTTACTGTCAACTGTATAAATTTTGTATGATTACATAAATAAATAAATAAATAAATAAAAATTAAATTTTTCAAAGAAACTTACAGTCTTTATGCTACGTCTCCATTACTAACTTGTCCAATTCAATAATGGCTATAGGGGTTGCCGTGCTTCTGCAGCGCGTCTGGCATGTTTGCGGAGGCTCGCATGGATGCGAGTAGCCTCCGAGAGGTGTAGACTGAGGGGCATCGCCAACAGCTTCCTAGAGGCTAGGCTATAGGGGATAGGCCGGACGACCCATTATGCCACCACTGGATGACATTACATGTCCCCAAGTACCAGAAATACATATAAAGTTAGGTTTAGGATAAACTAAATATAAGCATTATTGGTACTAATATGGACCATTTGTCTGAAATAAAGAAATAATAATAATTATCTCTTTATTTACATTTTCTCTCAGGGTAGGTTTTTACAATAATTATATAAAAAAGTAAAATATAAAACTATACATACAAAATTATTATAGTGAAAATAAAAATTGGCTCGTGAAAATAGCCGTTCCACAAGATGGGAATAGATAAAAGTGCTCTCCACTCCTCTGAAGTTGTTAACGGAGTACGATTTATGGACTAAATATAGCCCAGTTTAAATTTTGTTTGTGCAAAGTGAAACTATTCCTGTAAATAGCTTGCGATCAATATAATATAATGCTACACTATTTTACAAGCTTTTATTTAGTTTCACCTGTCCCGTTGTCTGTCTGTATGTCTATAATCAAATCTTGCAAGTTAAATTTGATCCACTTCCCGGTGACCGATTGAGCTGAAATTTTGGGTATAAGTATAGTTTGGATGACACTTCAATATTATGGTACCATCGAGCTGATCTGATGATGGAGACAGCAGGTGGCCATGGGAATTCAGTACTTAACCGACGTAACCCCGTTGAGTTTAGGCGCGTTAGACTCGTCTCAATGAGTAGTTGATGATGGTATACAGAAAAGTACAGTCGCCAATAAAAGCTTGTTCCAAAAATGTAATTTTTTGACAGAAACTTGGTATAGTTCCAATTTACATATAGTTAGCCTCTACTTGCATTTTTAGTCTAGGAATTTAGTTGTAATAATACCAGTGGACGTGTATCATGGTCGCTACTTATTTAACGAGCAAGTGACGCGAACAAAGTTATCTGCTCCAATATGGGCCAAAATTCTTTCGTATGTCCGGCTGTCCGGCTGTTCTCTACAGGTCGCATTCTTCACCCGATTCTCGTGAAATTTTGTGAGCAGGTTCTATAATTATAATATGTTACGTATAGATTTTTTTTGTCAAATCAGTTTAAGACAATTAAAAATATATTAAATTAAACAGACTTGCGAGTTCTACAGCTCACAGAGCCGCTAGTACCTAATTCGTCGTTGTGGATAAGACACCCATTACGTTCTGACAAGTATGCGAGTGCGAGGGTGACGGATGTCAGCACGGCTATCCTAAGACGGCGCGCGAGCTCTCTCGATTTTTCTCGCATCCGTCCGCTCCGTCTCTCTCTTATTAGACAACGTAGAAAGAGAGGTAAAGTGCTTTAAAAATCGAGAGAGCTCACGCGCCGTCTTGTGATAGCCGTGCTGATCCACAGCGAAAAGTGATAAAATGGACGAACAAAAACCCTCACACGTTGTAGTTCTTATGAGGTTGAGGTTGCAACTGATTTTGACATATCTCCCAATGTTACAACATTCATTTTATTACGATCCAACTCACACCATGCTGAACCCCTTTGTACCTTGTCACTTTGACGTCATGTTAAACTGCCATACGAAGTCACAAGTAAACGACAAGGTGTCAAGGTACTCAGCTACCTATGAGTTCGACTGTGCAATAACTGATATTTTATCTCCAGTGCTCAGTGTCCTGCGGCGAAGGGATCCAGGTGCGGGGCGTGGAGTGCACGCCATCTGGTGGTGGCTGCGACCCTGCGTCTAGGCCGGAGATCTCCAGGCCATGTTCCACTGGCATCAGCTGCAGGGACTCTGAGGAGCCAGAGGTACGTTGTCTTATACAAACACTTTGTAACATATCTTTCCTCCGGGTACCTTCTAGGGACATGTCATTGAAACAATACACCAGATAACTTCACATTATTTATTTCCAAGAACAAATTACCTCGGCTAGATGGTAGAGTACTCATGGGGTTTGTGGGCTTACTGGCGAATCGACCAATTACTGTTTGCTTTTTGCTGTTTTTGTAAGTTTAAGGTTGGGCGCCGACAAAAAAAAGGGAGAAGGCAACCGACCTGCTGTCTGGTACCTTTACCAGGGAACCTCTCTAAGGCTCGACGTCTCCGGCTGTCCCGGGGTGATCAGCACGCTCCCACGGAGCGGCATACGACCGGCCCTCGCCCAACAACCGACCCCAGGAATAATGGTGGTCCCAGAAGACCCTGAAATTAACGTTTTTTTTTGGTTAGATCTCTTCGAGACCAGGTTACATTCGGTACGAGTACACCGGATGGAATCACTCTCTTACCTCAGGAGACAGTAGTCCTTGCCAAAGGCGCTTGGAAAAGCTTTCGATCCTGAGGGTCTCGCGCTGCGTCTACCAGGGTGGGCAAACCCGGTGACTCCACAGAACCCCTGAAAATTTAATTCGGATCCTTTAGAAGGAACACTAATATGTGATTTGAACACAAATTTGGGTGAAACTACTTACAGATTCCCACAGGGATGACGGGTTTAATTTGGGATACGTGGATCCCGGAAATCAAAATTCTGTCAAGTGACACTTGCTGTCAGACCCAGCTCTTGACAGCCCAGAAGACATTGCCACATACAAAATCCGAAGTGGGTATTTCAGCCCAGACGATCTTGCTAGGATTTAAACAGAATATTAAGAAATTGAACCAAGCTTCCAAACACCATCCTGAAACGAAATATTATCCAAACAGAATTTAAGGAGCGACAGAATGCCTCATAACAGAACCAAAAGTGAACGACCATTTGGGAAGAGGCAACACTGGCGACTTACCTTTTTAAAATAAAGCCCGTGACAGAACGACAGGGGCACTTGATGCATACAGCCAGTTACTCGATGATCATTCGAATCGATAATCGATAAAATTGAATAATAAATTGTATATAGCCCCGATGGGTTGGAAAATTATATGTAACAGTACTCCCTTCCTCGAGGAAAATTTTGCACCAGCAAAATTTCAAGCTGGCCTCCAGCTTTTAATACAAACCTAGCCATGCAAAGCTCAACAACACAAAGATTAGGGTGCCTACGGGGATTAAGTGCATTAAAGCACTGCTAACAAAGCCAAATCTGGAAAACAAACATCCACCAAACCGAACCCACGCATCAGGCCGTACGGCTGCAACGGGACGTCAACAGTCTTGACACTAGAATAAAAGAAAAGATTACTTAGTGTTCGCAAGTAGAGCTTTCAAAGCTAAGCTACTAGCAAGTACACTGCTTCTCCGGAACACTGGCGGTGCAGCGAGATATACCTGGATTGTATACCGGGGTGCACGTCCAACCCTCACAGAGGCAAAGACAGCCACTGGCCAACAGAAAACTTAAATAACTAACGACTAACGTAGGTTAACCACAGTTCTATTCAAACTCTCCAACGAACGGCACATGCGTGACGGGCTGTGTCTTGAGCGACACAGACAGGGCACAATTGACAGAGGCATAAACTTGCAGCCGACAATAAAATAACACATCTAAAGCTAGAAATAAGTAGGAATAAATCCTCTATTAAACTTACTTGAAAACTATTTAAGTGGCAGAACTCTTAAGACTCTGAATATGCCACGAGCCTAAATTCTTACCACTAACAAAATCCTCTAGCTCATAAACTAGAGAGGAGTGTTTTTTAACCACTCGACACTTAAGAAACTTAGGGGCTAGTTTAGCCATGAAGAATTTACTAGCGTTACTCAACGGGAAGGTTTTCTTCCAAACCACATCGCCGATTTGAAACTCCTTCTCCTGCCTACCCCTATTGTAATAACGCGCACCTCTACTGTGAGCTTTACTCAGAGCGGACTGAACCTGATCGAAGACGTCACGCAGACCTCCGAGGTTGCTGGCGTATTCGTCACATGGAGCTATGGATAAATCTAGCTGGGAAGATTGTTGGTCGCGATACACCTTACCACAAGCAACCGCTTCTCGACCGTGAACTAAGAAAAAGGGAGTGAAGCGAGTTGACTCATTAACTGTGGTGTTTAAGGAAAACTGAACCTTAGGCAGCGTCGTGTCCCAGGCACGATGGTCTTCTTTCACCATGATAGAAACAGCAGACAGGACTGTCTTATGGTATCTTTCAACAGAATTTATCTGCGCGCAATAACGCGGCGTGTAATGTACTTGAGGGATGGAGTATTTCCGAAACAAGGTTTTAAGTTCACTACCAGTAAATTGCGTTCCATTATCCGCAATCACTGTGCGTGGCACACCGTATTTCAGAAAGACCTCATCCTCCAAACGCTGGACTATCGTTTTACCTACGGCACGTCGGAGGGGAAACAGTTGAACTAATTTCGAGAAACAACAAACCACGGACAGAATGTATACGAAACCCGCCCGGGATCTCGGTAGAGGTCCAACCAGGTCAATACTGATCGTATCATGGGGTCGAGAACAAACCTTTGGGTTGCCCATCAAACCTATGGGGGCTTCTGCGAGTGCTTATAGGCAGCGCAGACCTCACAACCTTGAACGAAGTTTACCACGTCCTGATACAGCGAAGGCCAAAAGTAATGCAACGCCAGCCGCTTGTACGTTTTGAAAACTCCTAAGTGAGAAACCTCCTCACAATGACACGCCTTTAATAAGTCCATGTGTTGGTCCGAGGGTATCACCTCTTTCCAGTCAAATTCAGAAGGTGAACGAAATTTGTTTTTAGAGTAACGCAAGAGCCTACCCTCCTTTATGGTGTAATTTGGACACGAGGCGGGAGAACGCTCACACTTTTGATACAGTTTATTATACCAATCACAAGTTCGAATCTCTAAGACTGGTACGGTACGAGACAGGGCATCAGGCACCACATGTTCCTTCCCCTTGCGGTGGACGATATCGAAACGGTAGGGAGATAGTCGACACCCCCAACGGGCTAGTCTACCGCTTGGGTTGGATAAGTTGAAGAACCACTTCAAACTAGAATGATCGGTGACCACCTTAAAGCGCGGACCGCCTTCTAAATAGGGGCGGAAGTGCTCCACAGAAAAAACTACCGAAAGCGCTTCGCGTTCAGTGGCTGAAAAGTTACGTTCAGCTTGGTTTAACGAGCGGCTTGCGAAGGCGATGGGATGTTCCATACCGTCCGAAGCGATTTGGGTCAACGTTCCACCCACCCCAAAACCCGAGGCATCGGAATGTACTATGAAAGGTTGACTAAAGTCCGGGCACGCTAAAACAGGAGCAGACACTAAGGCGGACTTAAGCTCATGGAAGGACTTATCTGCTTCCGTCGACCAAGAGAACGCAGGCGCATTCTTGCGCGTGCTTGTTAAAGCATTGAGGGGAGCAGCCATAGCACTAAAGTTTTTAATAAAACGGCGGTAATATGAAGCCGTTCCCAGAAACATTTTTACCTCCTTCCGACTAGTGGGGGTGGGATAGCCAACAATGGCCTGAATTTTGGACGGATCCGTATGTAAACCTCGCTCGTCTACCACATACCCTAAGTATTTTAATTCTCGGCGGAAGAATTGAGACTTATCGAAGTTTATAGTTAAATTAGCCGAAGCTAGCCGCTCCAAAACCCGAGTCAACAAGGAGATATGCTCGTCAAACGTACGGCTGACAATAATGATATCGTCTAGATACACGAAAACTCTGTTACCAAATTCTGGACCAAACAACCGGTCCATTAACCTCTGCTGGGTAGCAGGAGCCCCAGTAAGTCCATAACACATTACCTTAAATTGAAACAATCCCCGCGAAGGCACCGTGAATGCCGTGCGTTCGCGGGAGGCCTCATCCAATGGAATTTGCCAAAAGGCACTTTTCAAGTCCAGCGAAGACAAAAATTTAGCGTCCCGTAACTGATCCAGGATACTCGAAATAAATGGCAAAGGGTAAGCGTCATGCTTACTCACGGAATTCAATTTGCGACTATCAATACAAAATCTCAGCTCACCGTTCGCCTTCGGAGTGAACAAGGTGGGGTTATTCCACGCACTAGTGCTGGGTTCCACCACATCCTGTTCCAGCATCAGATCTAATTGCTTATTGAGTTCAACTAAGCGGTGAGGTGAGATAGGGTAATAACGCTGCTTGACCGGCGGGCAATCGCCCGTATTTATGGTGTGGGTAAGCAAGCTCGTACGGCCTAAGCCCCTCTTCCCAAAAGAAATATCCTCAAATCGCTGTATTATATCCTCGGCCGTTGACCGCTGCTCAGCCGTCAATGCCTCAAAAGAATGCAGACGGACCTCCGATACACTGTTCCCGGTGGCGGAGTCCGTGGGTGCACAAAAATCTCTAAACAAACTTGGAGCAATATCAAACAACTTCCAAAAATCTACCCCGAAAATCAGGGGTGTAGTCACATCCGGTATAATATAAAATTTTACCAACCGAGTCATGTTTTGCGCCATGACTGGTAGGACCAAACAACCGCAAACCTCAGCTTGGGAATCGTTGGCGGTGGCGATGTGTGTGAAGTCAGCGCAACCGTCCAACGCAGCACCCCAAGACAGAAACAAATTGGACAAGTCAGACCCTAAAATGCTGATCGACGAGCCCGAATCAAGCAAACCCCGAAACTGAGATCCAAAAATCTCGACAGAAATATGGGGGCGATCATCAATACGTTTCAATACATTCCGAACTACCGAAACAGAAGGAGAGACCAAGTTATTAACCTTGGAAAGATTCTTAATTGACGTAGAATCACCGCTAGGTAAGCTTAAGTTCTTATGTTCACAGACATAAGGACGCGGAATTCGGCAGTTCGGGTTAACTAGTTTTTTGGCCCGTTGCCACCAGTAGCAGAGTTGGTCGCGCCTGAACCGGAACCCGAAGCGCGAGGTGTGCACGAGGGACACGTGAGAACCGTGACATCGGGTGTCCCGCACTTGAAACACACGATACGCTTAGAGGGACACTCGCGCCAACCATGCGCGTCCGTTCGACAGCGCGGACAGAACCGCCGAGTCACATTCGCTTCCACCCGGGGTCTAGACACGGCCTTACAACATAAATCTACAGCCAGTGAATTAGACGAAGGCTTAGGAGGCTCCACAAAAGAATTCGCACGCTGCCAGCTATCTTCCAGCACGCGACACACCCTTTTCAATTCCTTCAAAGTAGAAACCGAGTACATAGCCAAAGGTACAGCATATTCCGGCCGGACGTTTATAGAAACAATATCGAACATCTCCGGCTCCGTTAAGGTTCTCGTTAATCGACTAAAATAATTGTACATGATACTAATGTAAGTCGAGATGTTTTCAGTCGGTCCCTGTGTTCGGTTCCGAATTTCTTTCAATAAGCGCCTATCGTAATCGAACGGCAAAAATTCTTCAATCAAAAAAGTCTTTAATTGTTCCCACGAAGTAGCCTCGTCCCGAATACCCCGATACCATAGTAACGCATCGCCTTCAAACAATTCCACGGCCGAGGCCAATAAACCAGTATCAGAGATCCGACGGGACGCCGACAGCTCCTCGACCCGCTGCAGAAAAGCCTTTACACAAGAGCGGCCATTAAATCGGAGATTGAGGGAAGCGACAGTTGGAGGCTTGCTGGCGCATGCCATGACAGTAGGAGTCGGTTCAGTAGCGGCGGGCCGCACGGTTTCATTAGGCATATGTACTGTAGGCGCAACCTCCACACCGGCGGCTCCCGCTACCTCCTCCTCCTCAGCATCCTCGAACCCACGGGAAGCACGACTAGAATGAAACACCGAAAACAACTTGTCCAACTTCGACAAAATACGCATCAGCCGGTCGGTCAACTCAGCATGCACAGCGATGGTGCCCTCATCGTCCGGATGAATCCTCGTCAGGCGGTGGTATATGTGATGGCCTAACGCCTGTACCCGATTCAACGCCTTAAGTGTGATGGGCGGCTTAGCAGAAATAGTTGATCGCTCTAACTCCTCAATCTTACAACGCACTACTGCCAACTCCGATAAAAGGTCACCCTCATACTCTTCAATATCATCAGACGGAACCTCCCTACTTAACTTCCTGATCTGCTCCCTTAAACCTTTGACATCATCTTTAGGAACAGCATCCCTAATAGCTACTTCATAAGTAAGCTCATCCTTGTGTAACAAGTTAAATGTAATTGGTCGGTCCTCCATTACAAAGAAGGTCCCAAATAATAATCTTAAAAAACTATTATTCCGCAAAGGAAACAAAAATTTCAGCCCTTGGTACCAAGTACAGAAATAACAAGTCGGCTTGAGCAATAGTACTCAATAACCAATAGCTCTAAGAAGTTGCTTTAAGTAGCCAACCTCAGTAAATTATACTTAAGTTAAACACAATGTAACATCCAATACCCATATGGCCTCTTAATGCAGAAATAATTTCAAAATTTTAACCACTTAATTATTTGTCTGACTGTACCTACCAATGTAACAATAGTAGCCACCGAGAAGTATACAATTAAACACAAGCATCACTAATTCAAAAGAAATATAGATAGTATTGTGGCTGACTGTACTTCAGAATCAAAGGTATACCGTAGGATCACTAACGTGTAAATAGTCGATATTTAAATGCAGGAATCACTGTTTCAAAACTAATAGTATTGTGGCCAGCTGTACTTTTGAATAAAGTGTACTAAAGAGTCACTAAGGTGTCAATCGTCAATAATTAAACGCAATAATCACTGTTACAAAGTTAATAGTGTTAATATTAATAGTATTGTGGCTGAATGTACCATAGCCAGATATAAGATAGTTTAGATATTCAGTATGCACAAAAGTATAGTATAAGTATGTTCTTATTTTAAATAAACAAGGCTACAAAAGCTGTAACCAGCAATAACCAACAAGTTATCCTCAAAGTAGCACAAAATAACCAAACACTTTAAATTATTTAGTGAGAAAATGTTCCCTTAACTTCAAAATATAACAATACAAGGTTTAACCTTGCAAACACAGTCTAGAATGTTCACTTTTATTATCATAAAGTTCACCTTTTTTTTAAAAAAAAATAGTCACCAATGTAGGTTTTACACACTCCTCAATATAGAACCACAAAAACAGCAAAGCAAGTAATGGCCTACTCGTTATACCAGGTTGTATAACAAGCTTCTAGCAAATTTGGCCCCACGTTGGGCGCCACTGTAACATATCTTTCCTCCGGGTACCTTCTAGGGACATGTCATTGAAACAATACACCAGATAACTTCACATTATTTATTTCCAAGAACAAATTACCTCGGCTAGATGGTAGAGTACTCATGGGGTTTGTGGGCTTACTGGCGAATCGACCAATTACTGTTTGCTTTTTGCTGTTTTTGTAAGTTTAAGGTTGGGCGCCGACAAAAAAAAGGGAGAAGGCAACCGACCTGCTGTCTGGTACCTTTACCAGGGAACCTCTCTAAGGCTCGACGTCTCCGGCTGTCCCGGGGTGATCAGCACGCTCCCACGGAGCGGCATACGACCGGCCCTCGCCCAACAACCGACCCCAGGAATAATGGTGGTCCCAGAAGACCCTGAAATTAACGTTTTTTTTTGGTTAGATCTCTTCGAGACCAGGTTACATTCGGTACGAGTACACCGGATGGAATCACTCTCTTACCTCAGGAGACAGTAGTCCTTGCCAAAGGCGCTTGGAAAAGCTTTCGATCCTGAGGGTCTCGCGCTGCGTCTACCAGGGTGGGCAAACCCGGTGACTCCACAGAACCCCTGAAAATTTAATTCGGATCCTTTAGAAGGAACACTAATATGTGATTTGAACACAAATTTGGGTGAAACTACTTACAGATTCCCACAGGGATGACGGGTTTAATTTGGGATACGTGGATCCCGGAAATCAAAATTCTGTCAAGTGACACTTGCTGTCAGACCCAGCTCTTGACAGCCCAGAAGACATTGCCACATACAAAATCCGAAGTGGGTATTTCAGCCCAGACGATCTTGCTAGGATTTAAACAGAATATTAAGAAATTGAACCAAGCTTCCAAACACCATCCTGAAACGAAATATTATCCAAACAGAATTTAAGGAGCGACAGAATGCCTCATAACAGAACCAAAAGTGAACGACCATTTGGGAAGAGGCAACACTGGCGACTTACCTTTTTAAAATAAAGCCCGTGACAGAACGACAGGGGCACTTGATGCATACAGCCAGTTACTCGATGATCATTCGAATCGATAATCGATAAAATTGAATAATAAATTGTATATAGCCCCGATGGGTTGGAAAATTATATGTAACAACTTAACTGCACCATGGTGCTCTGATGCGTAGCTAGAAGGACGTTGTCCTGTATCGTTGTCCGAGGCAACTTGTTCGTGTGCAGCAAGCGCTGCGAAGCAACGCACTGGGACATACTTACTAAGAAAGTATCAAATGTTCGCCATCAGGTGAGAAATGTGAGCCTGTGACCTACCCAGGGATCGGCAGCGGGAGGAATTCTAAGGAGTTTCTTATGGCAGCTACCAACACTCAACTCCACGATGGTACCCTGATGCCGAAAAGGACGTTGTCGTATTGAAGACAACCGCATTGGGACATCCTAAAAAATCATCAAAACATCCAGTTCCGGGGCGTATAATGTCCAGTGTGTGAGCCAAATGCAAGAATAATATGTGGCGTTGCTTAGGAGTGTTCATGTACAGGCGTAGGTTCCAACCTTGCCTTTGTTTCAACATGTGTAAAAACTCAATAAACAATTTTTCAGTTATGCGTATTTTTTTTAGTAATGATGTTTCAGGAATACCTACGAGTATTTCAGATCTGTGACTGAAAGATTAACATAGTCATAGTCGCCTGACAGCACGAGTCTCTTGTTGCATGTCCATTAACACAGTTTTAATTTGTCAAGCCATTAACGTTTAGTCACTCCTCCTCGATTAGTAGTCCTCTTATATATGTCTAACAATGCAGGTGACTAAACTGACTGCATTTTACCAGGACGACATCGAAGAGTTGCTCCCAGGGGTAGTCTACCACACACAGCCCCTGATCCAACCGTACCCACCTCCTCAGGCTAAGGCCGAACGACTCATCGGTGACCCCGACGTTCCAGTGGAAGCCACGTAAGTTTTATGTAGACCTAGTAACATTTACACTTCAAGGAATAGGGTTAGAGCTCAATCCCGAATACGCTAATGAGTACCTATAGAGATTTAATAGGAATAGTATTAAGGCTCCTCTACACAATAGAATTGGGCCATCATGTCCGCAGGACAGGACGCTTTTATGCGGTGGAATGAGATTTAAGTCTTTGGCCCTTTAACGCGTAGTTGCGGCCTGTATTGACCATGATTATGTAGAGCAACCTTGAGGGTCAGCGTCTTCTGGATTTGCGCCCCTGCGTCCATATCACGATGCTACAAGTTACAATTTTACACGTATAAATTGGCAAATCTGAGGCACTTGACCAATACTGACTGGTCGTTATACGAGTGTTGCGAGTTTAATCCTGCAAAATTTTAACTTGAAGCTCCGTCGTCTTATTTTTATAAAAGGTTAAACAAGATTTGTGTTACAAGTGGTATGACGTTTTATACACTGAGGCCGTGTTTACACACCTGTAATAACACATCTTAGGTGGCATTTTTGAATTATGGGCCTTCTTGTAGTATTAAGAATTAACCTTGATTTTATTTATATTGTATTATGTCCTCTATCGATTTCTTTTTTAGGGTATTACGAGTATAAGTATGAGTACCAACTATAAATTTATAGTTGGTACAGTAAAGGGCACCAATATGTATACACCACAAAGTCTTAAAAATATGTACACAGACCTTATTTCTGCAACAATAAGGTTGTAGTATACTATATTGATGAAACTTTGAGTGATTACATATTGGTGCCCTTGACCGTACGATATATAATATAACAAGTTATACATTCCCTATTTTAATTTAAGAATATGTTTTTTTTTATACGGTCTATGTGTTAAAATTGTCCTTCTACTTCAACGTTAAACTTTGTTTTAGTAATGACGTATAAATATGAGTATATCGTTAAAGTTGTAATAGTATGTTCTATACTATAAAATATATTGTGGTGAAAAAATGATATTGTTTTTTGTGTAAAAATTTGTTCATTAAATGTAGTTTGAAGTGTTTTTAATTGTGTACTTACCTACTAAAATCTAATTTTGATTCAAATATTGTGTAAAAGTCGAAAGCATTGCATCTGTACATTTTAACGATAAGAATTATTTTTGTTTACATTTCATACTTACATCTTCAATCTCAGTTGTCTCCGTCTAAAGCTCAGAGTATTTTGTTGTTGTCTCTTTCAGCAATTACAAAATATTCTTTGCGTGTGGCTGGTTGTATGTAAGGTATTGTACCTACGACCGATCAAATTTTTCAAAGTTTCACTTTTGAATTCAAAAACATCACACATTTTTTACAATGAATGACATTGACCCCCTCCATCTACACTGCTCCAGTCGCTGCTATGTTGTTTTCTAGCTTATGTATAGCAGTTGATCAAGAATGACCCAAATGTAAATAAAGTTATGATTCATTTTTGAACAACTGTGCTCACGGTAACTAGTGGTCTTAGAATAGATACAGAATCCCGAATGTATTTGTAAATAGCCCCGTGTCTAGATAATTTAGCGTTTTACGTGTTCACTGTAAATATTGTAATGAATAACAATTACAGACATTTCCTCAATTACGTCCAATATCTGCACATCCTTGAGCGTTGTTCAAGATCAAATTCAGACCACTACTCTCACTATCCATCGCTTTCACGTGAACCTACAATACTTGTCTTTTCAACTCTCTGCACTGCACAATAAAGTTTAATTTTCCTTGCACACTCGTAGTCGACACAGTGACGATTTTTCTTGCAATTGTTTTTCCTTTCGCTTCTAAACACTTTTCCAATACTCTGACTCTTTCTGGCACCTACACTGACGCAGCAACACTGTTTCCAAAAAGATTTTGACTCGCAGAGTTACACAAAAATGTTACAAAGCACTTTACTTCTCTCAATATTAAAAATATATTTACTGTTCAGATTTTCAGGTGAAACATTCAATTGGTGGACAGATAACATATATACACTGGTGCACATACTTCTACATATACCAGCCAGAAAATGAAATGTAAAAATAGGAATAGTAGATTGACCCTTCAGCACCAAGCATGACGAGAAACGTGTGAATTTCTATAGTATTAAACAATAGTATAGAAAATCGTATGAATGACAATGAAGATAACATTAAATAAATCGTTAACTTAATTTTTTATTCGCTAGCTACATCAAAGACGACGACTGGAGCCCATGTAGCGTGTCATGTGGAGAAGGTTGGAAGAAAAAAGAAGTACATTGCAAGATCTTTCTGGAATTCAGTAGAACTATTGCCAAACTCCCGGACAGCAAGTGCATGGGGCCGAAGCCCACGGAGGAGACGGAGAGATGTGTAATGGAGCCTTGCTCTTTGGCCTATGGAAGTTCGTTTGGGGATTCGGGAATGCCAGCATATGGATCTGACAGGTAAGTTAATGATACGTCATTGACCTTCGGTGGTACTTGTGTGAAAGAACTTGAGATTTTAAATTTTATCACAATGCATGAAGATGTATTTATTGTTGAAACAATAACTATGCAACAGACGCAACTCCTGTAAGTCAAAATAAAAGGCATAAAATTACATAAAAAAAATATACATATATTAACGAAATATAACGCAAAAATAGTAAACCTAGCACAAACTGACGCTGCCATGCCACGCAAGACAAAAAATGCCCTTCTGTTGCGCAAATAAATTTCTGAATCCACTAGATTCAATTATGCGGGAATACTGTTGGTCGAAATGTATGCGTATGACGTTTAATGTTGCTGCGTAATTAAATTTAGTGGGTCTAACTTGCATTTGCCAGGCTCCATTGATAGAGAAGCCATCGAGTGGTGTGCGACGTGACTAATCATCATGTTGTGGTACTGCTTACCCTTTATGTAGTATTGTGGGTTTCAAACCACTTTTTAATGGAAAAAACAATAAAAAATAACAACACACACACACTATGGTGTAAAAAAAAGTTTAAATAAGTCCTTAAAATAATCGAGTAGCTCAAAAACAAGGTAGGTATTTAATAACGAAACGTATTGATTTCATCAAGTAACTTATTTATAGCTCCATTGGTCGCGGCTTCACTGACGGCATCATTTATTCTAATTTTAAACAGCTCATTTCCATTCGGCGACACCAAACAATCTAGTGCAAGACTAGAGCCTCTCAGAAAATCAATATCCTCAGGAGTGCATGTGACTATTCTCAACTCTACGAACGCTATCAAGAACCCGAAAGGCAAAGTTTCTTTTATATCCCTGTAAAAATCTTCCTTAGGATAAATTAAAGTTGCGTCTACGTTGAATAAATTCGAGAATGTTCGCAAACTTTGGTAATATGCGTCTAAGAGGGTTTCTAGATGTTGCGATCTGAAGTTGGAGTTGGTGCATAGGTAGAGGAAATGTAGGACGTCAGTTGCTGGGCTGGTGTTTCGGAGTGCTTGGAAGTCTAGGAAACACAGCCGATCTCCATTTTCCTGGAAATTAAAATTACTCATTACAATAATGTTGTTGTATTGTGTATTGTATTAACTACCCCATCTAACTTTATCCTAGTAAGTCTCACTTAATATTCTTGACCTTAAATTTGGAACCTCCACCAACCAACCTCCCACTATTAGTTCTAATCTAAATGATTACTTCTATTTATACTGCTTTTTCTGAAATCAAATTTTTTAGCTTGTTATTATTTGTAACTAAAATCTTAAAGGGCTGAAAAGAAACAAATGAATTCAAAAGATTTTTCAAACAACTTAATTGCTTTTTTCAAATACTTTACCCACCTTAAATATGTCAACATCCAAGCGGTTTGGACTGTAGCCCGTGAAAGAAAATGTTTGTATGCACATACGCGCGAAAACAGAACCCTCCTTCTGGGGCAGCCGGGTAAAAAGTTTTTTTGTTATTTTGATGAGTGAGACTTGAAAGACAACGCGGTTAGGATAAATTAACATTTAAAGCATATTTAAAATATTAAAACCTTACCGATTTCTTAAACAGCACATTATTTATCCAACAGTCACCGTGGCACAAAACATTAAACTTTTTCGGTTCTGTATATAGTCTCAATAATTCCATTACTTTGGTCCCTACTCGTTCCAATGACTTCCTGATCTCAATATCCGTTACAACTTTTAGAGACATCTCATAAGAATCCAAAAAATACTTTCGTAAACTACTTTTGTTTAAAAAATTGTTTTCGAACATCAAATCTTTAAACTGGTTTTGTAATAATTTGAAGTCTTCTGGCTGTTTTGTATCACATATTAAAGACAGAGCATGAAACTTTGCTAGCTCCTTTAATATCGATTCAATTTCATAAAAAGTAATTGGTTCAAATTTAGCCACTCTGTCACTCATTGTGAAATCTTTTTCATTCATATCTTCTAATATCAACACTTCCTGTTCATCTTCAGTACATGATAACAAACAATCTGGAAATATAACTTTATCTTCATCATCAATGTTGTCTTGTATTCGCCTAAACATCGGTAAAACTTTCTCATAAACGTTAACTTCTCGTTTGTGCAACGCGTTAAAGGTTTCCTGTCTCGCAGTATTAATTAAAGTCTTCACAATGACACAAACACTATTAGCTTGGTCTTCTGTATCTTTGATTGTCACTCTAAACAAATTCGCAATATAGTTGTCCCCTTTGCCACTGATTGTATCTACATGATATTCAAAATCTTTTATTCCTTTAATAAGAGCCGCTTTTTTGATTGAACTGTGAAGTTCATGGCAATTAAATTCTTCAGGTTCACTGATGTTGACGTCAAGAGACATTCTTGCTTCGATAAGTACTGTTAAAGTGCTATTTGATGTTTATTCAAGAGTGAAAATGAATTAATCATCCACGATAAGCGGAATATCGATAACAGTCGATAGTGCTTATCAGTAGTTTGAGTTCATATGCTGTTTTTTGTAGTATCTTCCAAACATAGGTTTAAAATTGGGTCCATAGCGTAAATTCTAAAATTAAAATTCCTACGTTAGAAATTCTAAAAGAGATGAAATGGACGAATACATGTTTATAATGGTTGTTCCTCGGTCATTTGAAAATGAATAATTTACGATTTGCTAGTTAATGTAGGAAATCACTAAAAAAGTCTATCATCGTATGGATTCGTTCAAATATATTATATAGAGTAGTTGTTACATTTAAAGTAAGGACAAACATGATTTTGGGATTAATATTTTAGGCATTTCGTCCGTAGACATTTTGGTATTCGAAATTGTGCTACGGGTCCCCAAATATCGCCAGGAATTTTACGTGTAGTTACAATTGGACTGTAATGTCAACATTATGTTGCATCACATCGAAACTGTTCAACTCACTTTATCGATGATTGATAATTTTCATTATTAATTTATTACTTATTCTTGTATTTTAGAAGTTACGTTAACGAGAAGAAATATACCGTTCTGTACCTTCGAAAACGTTTGCAAGTATTACTATATAGGATATAGTAGATTAAAATGTCAATAGGTTATTGAAAGATAATTGAAAGTAACCCAATTGTTTCAGGAATTAATCTACCTTCAAAAAATAAATAAAATATAAATACATATATTACTTGAATAAATAACACCAATGGGATACAATTAATGATCTTAATATTTTTCCAGTAGGTCATTGACCTACGGCACGTCAAGCAATATCCGAGTGGCCCCAGGGTCCCCCGGCAAGTCCTACTCCTGGAAGGAGAAGGGGTATACCAGCTGCAGCGCGTCCTGTCTCAGTGGTGTGCAGGTTAGACATGGGAACAATATCTTCTTCTTTTTCATCGGTTCCCCAAGGCTTAGGGTCGTGAAGATCAGAAGCACCTGCGTCTTGCTGCGTATCAAAAAGTCTATGTCTATGCTACGTGTTTGTGCCGTGTAGACATCGCATGTAGTGTTGAGTATTGTCTGCACAGATTATAGTTAACGGAATGTATCCTGCAGGACACCGTGTGAATTAATCCTACTATCCTATTAATATTATAAATGCGAAAGTTTGTATGTTTACTTGTTTGGATGTTGAGATGTTACTCAATCACGATTAAATGGTTTAACCGATTTGGATGAAATACTCGTAGTTTATAACCTGGATTAAAATAAAGGATAGTTTATCCCGGGTCCACGCAGACGAAGTCGTGGGCGGAAGCTCGTATTTCAATAAGGGGCATAGACTGTGAACAAACCTAATCACGCGTGAAATACTCTCCTCGCAGGAACGTCTCCACTTCTCTTCAACTCTAAATGTTTTTCCAATTTCAGGAATTGATAATCCAGTGCGTGAGAGATGAGGATGGCAAGAACGCGTCTCCATACATGTGCGATCCGCTGACGAAGCCGGAGAACCGCGTGAGGACCTGCAACGATCATCCATGTCCTCCGAGGTACCTAATGAGATTAATAGATGAAACTTTTCTTTTGACATGGTAGGGGATTATGGTCAACGTTATAACATGATTAACGACAAAAGAAATCATCCGTCACTGTCTGTTGTTTCGGTGAAATATAAAATCATGTCAATTTCATATTTAATTAATTGTAACTAGCATTAGACAGCTCGTAACTTGACCTAAAAAATTAAAATGATTGATTTTCGAACAAATGAAAGTTCAAAACTATTATCCAGCCCACTTGGTTAAATTCCATTTTAGTATGCAATCTCAAGCCTAGTGACAGCGTTACCACCACATCTAAAATGTATTTTACTTTCGAGATGTGGCCGTATTGACTGCAATAGCTCACGCGCACGCTGCGTATTGTTTGCTTACTGGAGCAATAGAGCCACATCTCAAATGTGTTTTAATTGTGATATGTGGCCGTATTGCAATCATTAGGCGATAATAGGATCACGATCCACCGCCATCCACCCAATTAAAAATACTTTCATTCTAATTATCTATCCCCTTTCAGATGGAATTACACGGACTTCTCCCAGTGTACTAAATCCTGTGGTATCGGAATACAAACGAGGGAAGTTTCCTGTATTCACGAGGTAAGCTCACTTTTTCCGAATAGTTTTTGAGATTAAGTTATTATTTTATGAATAAAATTGTCATGTTCTGAGTTCATCAGATTTATAAACATTTCTTTAGGTGCCATCCAAATAAGTTTCTCTGTACAACAAATTTACGCAAACCATGTGTTTTAAGAGTTTGAACTGTGTCTCTTTATGAGAAGCCTATAAAAAAATCGGGAAAGGTTGCTTGGTTACGGGTTAAAATATTTAAGCAGCTTTTCCTTTGGGATAAGGGTCCGTTGACTGATAAATTTGACCAAATCCGTTTTGCCTTAGCCACATACAATCTTGTTACTTCGTCACCAAATCTCGCTATTTAAAGTTGTGAAAGCATTATTTACCGTGAGACTTGTTATAACTTTTTCGCTCTTCCTAATACTACAATGACTTGGGGATTATCATATGAAACTTTTGGTCAATAATTTGTTTCAGCGAAATATTAAATAAATAGGGTTAAAATATACCGCTACTATATCACAGTTTTCCATAAGGTTGTGTGTGAAAATAACACATTTTGGTTTACCTTGTGTAATTTTGAAAACAATTTTTATAAAATTACCACTAGCTATATTCTTAAATCAATGAGTGGCGAGTGTTGATTCAATTCTAATGCTACTTGGCTCGCATAGTATTTCGTGCGTTCACTTGATAGTTCGTGTCAGAAGGAGTACGAGAACACCATCATCCTCCTAGCGTTATTCCCGGTAATGCCCCTGAAGGAGCCCGGGGTCCGCTTTGACTAATCCCAAGATTTGGCGTAGGCACTAGTTTTACGAAAGCGACTGCCATCTGACCTTCCAACGCAGAGGGAAAACTAGACCTTATTGGGTTTAGACCGGTTTCCTCACTATGTTTTCCTTCAGCGAAAAGCTAACGGTAAATATTCCGTATACATAAGTTCCGAAAAACTCATTGGTACGAGCCGGGATTCGAACCCACGACCGCCGCTTGACAGCCGCATGCCTGAACCACTAGGTTACCGTAGCTCTTACGGAGTACGAGAACATGTTTCTCTAAAATTAACTATTAAAGTACAAGAGTTGAATCCTTGTTTAAGCCTGTCCTTTTCCCACACAGGTGACACGCGGCGGCACGAACACCGTCGTCGTACCAAACAGCATGTGCCCTCAACCGCCCCCGCCGGACCGGCAGTACTGCAACGTACTGGACTGTCCGGTCCGCTGGCATTCTGGAGAGTGGTCAAAATGCTCCAAGACCTGTGGAGGGGGCATAAAACAGAGAGAAGTAAGTGCGTTGCTTCGGCAAAGAACTGAGAAAACATGCATTTTGGTCCAAAAATATATATGTAGATACTGCGCACCTTTCCGCGCATGCTTATTGACGCGATATAAAAAACGTCTCCGTGAAACATCTGTCATTTTTGTCTAGAAATAAAATATGAATTGCATCTCGTTAATGTTTTAACCGTGGCCCTTAAAGTGGTGACCCCGTGATTCAGAGCAGCACCTAGTCTTCGAAAAACATGTCTACAGAGAATGAAGCAAATGAAAAATTCTAACCGGCGGTTTCGAGCCCGATCGAAGAACTCTCAGGTATCGCATCGAACATTCGAATCCCGCCGTTATGGCGCAAAAGAATACGCCTTTGGTTCGTGCAGTTTGAAGCCATAATAAACCCTCTCAAGAAAGGTGACCAGGCTATGTACAAATTTCTTATCACACAACTAGAACGTCAGGACATAGACGAGATTAGCGACATTCCGTTAAACCCACCTGAATCCAAAAAATTTGACGCATAAAAATCCGATTGACATCAGTCTACGAGGAGTCAAAAGATCGTAATTTGCAACGACTCTTGACCGAAATGGAGCTCGGTGATTTAAAACCATCTCAGTTACTGCGCCGCATGAAAACCCTCGCCGGCGACAACGTGTCCGAAACAGCACTCCGAATCCTGTGGAGCAGCCATCTTCCACCAATTAAAGGCCCTGAAATATCCAATAAGTCAACCATTATGCTCTGAGTGTACAAAACACATAAACCCTTGTTCATAGGAAACCAACTTTTCTTACTTGCGTAGGTATAAGTGGTAACCTCCCATACAAATACGAATGTGTCAGCATTATTTTTATTCGAGATATAGCCAATGTGCGAATGGTGCCAAACTTCCCCTATACGGCTTTTTCTAATTTGACCAATTTTGGTCCCGGCAACTAGAAAATAATTTAACTGAGAGCAGCACACGTTACTGAATTAGCTTATTGTAATGCTGAACTGCTGATGTCACACTCAGTTCAAATGAAGTAGGTTAGGTTCGGCCCAACTAAAATAAAAAAGCTTTTCCTAGAATTGCTTCACTTCCAGCAGTAAAACAGGTTAGGTTAGGTTGGGACTGCGACCCCAACAGGAATTAAACAAGTCTTCCTATATGCTTGTCTGCTTCTTCAAAAAATCATTGTCTTTCCTCAGGTGGAATGCAAGCAAATAATGGCCCAATCTCACGTGGTGGAGCGTCCAGTTTCCTTCTGCAACTCGCCGCGGCCCGCGCCCACCAAGCCCTGCAACAGCAGGCCCTGCCTCCTGGACACTTCGGCGCCGGAAATCCAGCTCGACAACTCCTCATACATACAGCACGATCCGAAGAAGAAGAAGGTGAGATATCTTTGGGGTTATTAGTTTTTGAATTGTTGTGTCATACATTGTAATAATTTTATCAAATGCTACACTTATCTCTTGTTGTCGTTTTCTTGACTAGCTTGCTGATATATTAGTTTCGACACGCTAGTTTGGGTCCAAAAAAAGAAAGATAATCTGTTACTACCAAACTGCGGATTGTACGCAAAGTAATAAAAATCCAGCACAGCTTCAAAGTTACAAAAGACTGTCTTACTTTTTTTGTGTTGAAGAAGTATGAAAAAAAAAAACATAGTAAACAGGCATTAGACATTACTAGTGTGTTGCATAAACTAAAAAAATGTACTTTGTTTCATACTTAAGGTGACGGTGAAAGTCGGAGGCTCCGCTACAGTGTTCTACGGAACCCAGGTGAAGATAAAGTGTCCCGTCAAAAGCTACAACCGAACCAAGATCCAATGGGCGAAGGACCACCAGATCATCACCAAGTCGAAAAAGTACAAGATATCTAAAAAGGTAAATTAATTGTGAGTTGTGTGTGTGTGTCACCCTCATATTCACCACCCTGCTAGCGTTATTGCCGGTTGTGCCCTAAAGGAACCCAGGATCCGATTTAACACCTAATCCCAAGATTTGGCGTAGGCGCTAGTTTGCGTGTGTGTGTGTGTGTGTGTGTGTGTGTGTGTACTGAGAATCATAATTAATTGGCAAAACTTGTGGACCAGCTTCTCTTGTGGAGCTTTGGTAGATAACTAAGTAAAACCGCCACATCCTTGCCTCAATGAACTGCGATGTTACCCAGTTCCTTTCTCCCTAGGGTGCTCTCCGCATAAACTCCCTCTCGCTGCGAGACCACGGCATCTACACTTGCGTGGCAGGCCGCTCCAGTGCCAATCTGACGTTGCTGGTGAAACCTCGGCCAGGGGAGTTCCCGTCCAGTGAAGAAATAGAACGGCATAAAGCGTTGGACGAACCGTCTTCTCCGTTGGCAGACAGGTCAGTGCTAGTTTTTGCTCTACTTGATTTCTAATGCCTTAATAATCCTGATAAAAATCATCCTGACAAGACATAAGATACTGATATCCTGAATGACTTGTATATAAGCGTCTCGAACTGCGAAACAAAACTGGATCCTGTAACAAAGGGTTTCCTAGCTCAGGATGCAGGGCCGCAGTTATCTATTGTGCGAGTAATGCTTCTTTTGGTCTGGTTTTTTTTCATTTCACCCCCCACTCATCGTGCAATGCAAGGAAATTGAGAAAATGGCTCTAAATAATATGCTTAGCTAGAGAGATCTTCGCAGTGGGGCTAAGATTTTAATCATGCTCATTGACTACGATCATTCTCTGTGCCTTTTACTATAAATGCAATTTTGCCAACAGCAGAACTGATGGGCGGTACCGAGCCATGGTCGGCGGCAGATCGGACGACCAGTCGCACGAACAACGGCCTGGGGACCAGAGGAAGAACTACAAAGGAAAACAAAAGGGTACGAGTACGTAACTTGAATGCAAAATGGCGCCGACGAATGTCGATCACTTTGGATAGCGTAAAATATTGTCGAGTAATATAACGGGTAACCTAAACACTACGTTAAGGTGCGACCACACCGCTGCTCAAAATACGCTAACGCACCGTAAAACGCAGCAAACTGTATGAAGAATACGTGACGCATACGACACGTCAACGCGTATACGCAGCGTTAAGCACCGGTGTGGTCGCTCCCTTACTAGTTAGTTACGTACTTCGTTGACGCTAATGACAAAGTTATGCAAGACAATAATAATAACTACACGGTTTTAATATCACTGCGGCGACATGTGAGTGCCTCACACCCTTTGATTTGGGGACATTTAATTTGGTTTAATATCATAAAAATATTGATTTAACATTTTCTCTTCAACTTTACGCGTATGTGACTCATTCAATTAATAGGAAAATTAAATTCGTATAGGTACAGGTTTCAAATTAAAACTATCTATAACTTGCACAGTTTATTATTTTTTTAATATTCGGGACACTTTTGGGGATATAACAGTGATATAACCTTGTCATAATGTGGCTGTCATGTCACATCGACTTCTTAATTAATGCGTCGAGTAAATAAAAACAAATATTACAGGACAATCTTACACAAATCGAACTAGATAGACCCTTAGTAAACCCAATAAGGCTTGTGTTATTTGTAGGTATAAATAGTTAGGTAAATACATAGAAAACATTCAAGACTCGGAAACAAATATCCATGCTAATCACTCAAATATTTGCCATAACCGGGATTCGAATCCAGGACCTTTAGCGTCATTACCCACTAGGCTAACCTTCGTCGTCATAAATTGCCATAAACTGTGCAACTTATACATATAGTTACTTAGGTACTTATATGTTTGCACGTGACATAGGTAAACCTTTTCGTAAGTACCTCCCACTTATTCCTTTCAAATAGTATAATACTTCGGAACATTACTACAAATCGAGTTTCTTTTATTGGAGGCATCGAACTTGCATGTTTGTAAAATATTTTCCATGCACGAGCTGATGTTATTGCAAAGCATACGTCTATAAAAGCAACATCAATCCAAATAATATTCCGTCTGGAAAATAACATTCATGAATTTATAAAGGACGATGCCCATTTCTGCCCCACCTGTTATTAAAATAGACAGAGTCATCATTAAGTAGGCAGCCTTAATTAATTCGCCTTTGATTTTTGGGATAATTGTAGGATTAATTAAAGCTGGGGTTTACTATTCACTGATAAAATGTGATTAATCCATTTCCGATTTACATATAATGGTGACATATTTAAACATATTGCTCCTAGCGTTGAGTAGCAGGCAACTTTATCTGTCAGATATGCTATGTAGTGCTGTCTCCAAATATTCGCCTGGGCTGTTTTAACACGACCAGAAACAATTAACAAGTAGGCATGCTTAATTATTTTGAGTTAGATTTTTGGGATAACTGTAGGATTCATTAAACCATGCGTTTATTATTCACTGATAAAACGTAATTAATACGTTTCCGGTTTACAATGATGGTGACATACTTAAACATATTGCTCCAAGCGGTGAGTAGCAGGCAACTTTATATGTCAGTTATGCCATGTAATGCTGCCTTCACATATTCGCTTGTGCACGCTTGCAATTCAAGTAAAAAGGATTAGAGAATAAAAAAAAAAAAATCTGTCTGGCAACGAAATCGCAAATTATTACTTTGCTAAGATGTTGACATTTATTTACATAGCCAAGATATATAACACCTTCATAATAGCAGTGAGCAAGAAAGCGTTTGTCAGCCGTAAAATATTTTTCCTCCTCTAGCAAGTGGTTAAGTGCGAGAGGGACGGATGCTTTATGTCGGACATAAATGCGATCATGCACAACCAAATTATTCTCAAAGGCATCTAATGCCTACACCAACCGTTGTTATATAGCTCAACAGTGACTTTTCATGGACTAGTCTCAGCTTAGAGACTATATACCAATATAGATCAGTAGGTAGATCATATACGCTTGCCACATGAGAGATGGAAAGGCCCTATGCGACAGCAAATTACGTCTCTGTCCGTCACAATAACCTCGATTTGTATAAGACCAGCTCGTTCGGTCGAGGTATTATTATTTGCGTGTTATGTCCAGAGTATAGTTCAAGGGCCTCAGACACTGTGATTTAAGTAAAGGAAATGCAAACACATAGGTACCTTTTTGCATTCGCGATAGTAATAATAATACCCTCTGAGACAGCAGTACTACCACGTAGTTCAACTGGTAGTACAAATGATAGGTACACCGGGTCACTAATACTACTACTAAAAATTCAAGAAACTGACTCATTGAAATTCACCATGAAGTGTGAACACACTTAGTAGAACTATTTGGCTTTAATAAAAGTCTTAGGTATCTTCAAATGCCCGAAGGACAAACAGAGCAGAAATAGGTAGGTGCGGGGCTCCGTCAAAGCTGTCGAAATACCAGGAAACATTAATAGGTGGTTCTGGTTATGAAAAAAGTCAAGGTTCTCCTATTAAAGTATGGTCTCCTGGTATTTTGACAGTTTCGACGAAGCCCCGCAGAGCTGGGCTCCTATTTTTGGTCTGTTTGCCCTCCGGGCATCTGAAGATACCTAACGGACCTAACCTGCCCCACCTTTGAAGTGGAGATATTGAAGAAATATGGATATTTATTGAACCCTGCTTTTTCAAATAAAAAGAGTATCGCAATGAACGCAACAGACTACAGTTGTACTACCGGTCCTACATTATGGTCACTAGTACTACTGGTAGTATACTAGTGACCCTAAGGTGTATCATTTGTATTACCCGTTGTACCACGTAGTTGTAATTCTGTCTCAGTTTCAGTCAATAATAAAGCCTAGAAAGGCAAATGTATCAGCCTATATAGGTACGTACATGACCCAAAGTATTAACGAGAATCTAATTGTATCGATTTCTATACTAGCTGGATAAACCCGATTATGTCGAAGGTCTCACTTTTAGCTTACCATTGTATTTCTGACGGGCGGCCGGATGCTTCTGCTACAATAACCTTCAGTCTAAGGCTCGGATCAGTGTCAATCGAACACACTGAGAGCTTTAATAAATACACATAAGTTTAGAGAAATCATGGGGTGGTTGCCATATCTACACTCTGAACCAACGATACGCTAGGTATACGTAAGACCCAGAAATGGAGAACATCCTGGGCTAGATGGATTGCACAACTCCTGGCTTTCGATGCTCATAAAAAGGTCTAAGATTTGTTTTCAGTAAGCCTTCGAACTCTATTTCCTGCCATCTTTCTCAACCCTCTGAACGCCACATACATTAGGCATAAAAATGCCACATAGGCCCGATTATACCATGAAAGGACGTTGTCCACTGCCACCAACACCGGGACACAACGAGAAGGAACAACCCATATCCACCAGTGCGATGCGAAGCGATGATAGCAGAATTTTGCATTCCCATTGGTTGATCTCGTCCCCACAACACTGCTTCGCAACAGTGGCCCCACCACAGCTCTGGTGGATATTCAACAATCTTAGCATATAACTTACCTACTTTATTCTCCTATGGTTAAATTCACACTTACGTTAACTAGATCATTCGCACAGTGTGTGAACATTTAGAATAGGGTCTGTATTTCCCTCTCGCTTATTGCACTTACACATTCTTATGACTATACTACCGTTAGTAGTCTAGCCTGCCTATAGGTACTATATAAGACGTGATACCTATAATAAAATAAGAACGTGCGTAAAAAGTTCAAAAAACTGTATCCCGCCTACGGAAACCTTAAACGCTACGGTGGAACACACGGAAAATCAAACTTGGACCGCTAACAACATACTCCTATTAGCTACCCAATGATTATTTACCGCTTTTACAATGAGAACAACCTCACCCGTGCTAAAAAAACAACTATGTATAACGATTTGGTTAGTGGATTGGACAACTTTCCTATGAAACAGCAATTTTTTTCGCACGGGCGAGGTTGGTCCTCTATTAAAAGTTGTAAAGAATCATGCATAGATTCACTTTTATATATTGTATCACGTAAAAAAAAGTTACTCGTTTATACCTAAATCTGCCGAACCCGTATGATGTTCCCCTAGAACTGTTTTTCAGGCAACCCAAGCCGAAACTTATTAGTAAATACGTAAGAAGTAAGAGGTCGTTTTTGGGTGAAGGCGAGCGTATTAGTCGGCCTGCAGTATCTTAGGCGTCTTTGTTGGTTGGCTACAGTGGTTGTTAGTTGGCTAGGTGCGCATCGTATTCAAGACGATGCCAGTGGTACGGTGCACTAAGGTTACCTTTACCTCACTCCACAGTTGCGCTCTAAAACATTCATTTTTAAGGCTCGAATCGAAGAAGAGATCGGCTGCGGGGTTTTCCGGGTTTTACATAAGATTTCCAAAGAAAGTATACGCTTATGTTTAATAATATAAATAACGAAAAGTATAAAATGATTCAGTAACTTGTGAGGTAAATACCTTAGCAACTTCATAGTTGGGTAGAGGGGAATGTTGGCAACCTTTATTTTTCCAATTTATTGTATGTGTGTTCTTTCTGTAAATGCTCGTTTTTTTCGGAGAGATATATAGGAATGTCACCTTTCTTGTATCAAAGCAATACATCTGGGGAAGTTCCTAACAAATGAGCGAAGCTATAATAACAATATGGTAATGGATCCGGAGACTCTGACATTTCTAGGAATAAAAATTAAATTAATTTGTGAAACTCATATATAGATCACTTTAATATATGCACAGTAAATATTTGAATTATGAATGCCACTTCTTGCTCTGTAGGTGTTTGGTGTTGTGTTCCTGGTGGCGCGTAGAGGCTGCGGAGGTCCAACCGATGCGGTATGATTAGGCGAGAGCGAGGGGCCTGCCAACACTACGAATTCTCAAATCAATATAGGGCCGGCGACACGTCTGTGATTCTTGTGGTGTCATCAGTCAGTTCCATGGGCTATGGTGTCTGTATCGAAGGAAGCATGCTCGTTTGTAAAAATAATAACAAAGGGAGAACATGGGTCAAAAATAACTATTTATTTTATTTTACAGCATTGGTACAGTACGATTACTGTTAGTTAAGACCTGACAGATGGATTGCCTTCATTTAATTTTCAACTTTAATTTCATATAGATAAAGCATTTTTCAGAATACTGTTACCCACATCTACCGATTTAGTAATAACTCTTTTATTTGTATAAGATTAAAGTTGAAAATTAAATGAAGGCAATCCATCTGTCAGGTCTTAACTAACAGTAATCGTACTGTACGCTATTAAGCAAGGCAACCCATTTGCGATCTCTCAATTTCGGTATATGATATTTTAAATTCAGCCTAGCTAATAATAGCATTATCGTGATAATTAATGTTGGACAACCAGCACCTGTCCCCTACTAACAATTAATTAAGTACGTGAGGGATTATGTCTGATAAAAACGCGATCATGCAAACGACGCTGATGAATATGTTAGGTTATATTTATAATATCGAATCAAAGACCTAACTTAACCCAACCGTGAGCCCGTGCGAGAGCACCTGCTAGTTGACTGAACTATTTAAGTATTGATACCTTATATGTATTACTAAATAAGTTTAAAAAAACTAGTATAAAATTAAAATCATATCATCGAAGTTAACTATAACATTATTATAGTGTAGTGAGTGGTGGTAGTCATGGTTGTAGCAGCGCACAATATCGAAGATATTAGAAAGCTCGCGGGTTACTGGATTACACTTTCTGGATAACATCTTTCTGAGATTCAAAAAAGATAAATATTATACACTAGCTTCCGTCCGCGACTCCGTCCGCATGGAACTCGTTTATATCGTCGTCTCATACAAACTTTCACCCCCCCCCCCCCCCCTATTTCACTAAACCAATAATCAGATAAGTAATTAAAAATACAGTCCGAATAGAGAAAAAGTTATAAGTGTCCAAAGCTTTAAGAGGGGGTATAAAGAGGGCAAAAATATGCCTATATCTTCTATTTACGCAATGTATTAACACCTAAAGGTACGTCTTGATCAGTCGCTTCGCGTCTATTTCATACTGCATTCAGCTGTCTTGTTCCTACAACACCTCACCACCAGTATACATAGACTGATGCCATTCCATATTTTTAGTTTCTCAAATCTTGTCCGGTTGAGAGTTTCTTGGTCCATGTCGTTCTTGTATTACTAATAGATATCCCACCAGGTAACGTCACTAAAATGGTGAAAAATAGAATATGAGTCAAAAAAATCATAGATATTTATATAATTTCTATACCAATAATAAGAAATAGAATGTCTTGAATAATTAAAATATCCCACGCTCTAAATTACTTTTCCCAGCTTTTTTTTGCTTTATTCAGATGCGAATGAGACATTACGAATGGGATCTTCTAAAAAAGAAGCGATAATGATTTAATTGCAAGTCTTTCAATATGTGCAAGACAAATATTATATACTTATACGAAACAGGGAACATCATGGGGACACTTAATATGTTTTTAGTCAGAGTCATCTTACCATCATACGTCTGCTAATTTAACTTTCGATAGCATAATGATACTGAAAAAGAGCCTGTTTATTTTTTATAGCCTGCGCGGTCCCGCCGGCCTGCGCGGCCCCGCCGGCCTACCTATGGAAAAGAACGCAGCCTAATCCGAAATGTCCAACCAGAACGTCCATACTATACACGTTTGAAAGAATTAATGAAATCGGATGAACGGTTCCGGAGATTCCCCCCACAATACAAACTTACTTTCTTTTCCTCTTTTTCATACCGGTATCTAATTTATTAATATACAATTACAAGTCAATAAAGATTATTAAAGGCTAGATGCACTTATACCAAAGACCAGAAGTGAAAGCCATAGGATAAAAACTTTATCCCTGCTCGATTGCTAAAATATGAATTGGAAGAAATCTTTCATATGGATAAGCTCGCCTTTGTACCTAATTCTGGTTTACATACATACTTCTTCTTCTTAGTCGCTTCACTCTTGACAGAGTGGTCGTGATTTCACTTCATCATTATAATATTAGTAGGATGTCCATCCGCGTGGGAAGTTCATTCTGCATGTTCATCAAATATTGTTTTAAATCGGTTTAGTAGTTCCGGACATTACTCTCAACATACAAACATATGTATTACAAACTTTTACGCGTGATTGAACTGACAGATAACAGAATTCGAGTACATGAGTAAACAGACAGACGGACGGGTGGTTAGACAAGCACCCCTGTGTACGCATGATAGGTTGAAAGATAAACTAAATGAGTAGACAGCGGACAGACGGACGGGTGGTTAGACATGCAGCCCTGTGTACGCATGATAGGTTGAAAGATAAACTAAATGAGTAGACAGCAGACAGACGGACGGTTGGTTAGACATGCAGCCCTGTGTACGCATGATAGGTTGAAAGATAAACTAAATGAGTAGACAGAAGAGAGACGGACGGGTGGTTAGACATGCAGCCCTGTGTACGCATGATAGGTTGAAAGATAAACTAAATGAGTAGACAGAAGAGAGACGGACGGGTGGTTAGACATGCAGCCCTGTGTACGCATGATAGGTTGAAAGATAAACTAAATGAGTAGACAGCAGACAGACGGACGGGTGGTTAGACATGCAGCCCTGTGTACGCATGATAGGTTGAAAGATAAACTAAATGAGTAGACAGCAGACAGACGGACGGTTGGTTAGACATGCAGCCCTGTGTACGCATGATAGGTTGAAAGATAAACTAAATGAGTAGACAGAAGAGAGACGGACGGGTGGTTAGACATGCAGCCCTGTGTACGCATGATAGGTTGAAAGATAAACTAAATGAGTAGACAGAAGAGAGACGGACGGGTGGTTAGACATGCAGCCCTGTGTACGCATGATAGGTTGAAAGATAAACTAAATGAGTAGACAGCAGACAGACGGACGGGTGGTTAGACATGCAGCCCTGTGTACGCATGATAGGTTGAAAGATAAACTAAATGAGTAGACAGCAGACAGACGGACGGTTGGTTAGACATGCAGCCCTGTGTACGCATGATAGGTTGAAAGATAAACTAAATGAGTAGACAGAAGAGAGACGGACGGGTGGTCAGACAGGTGGACCTATCTATAAGAGACAGAAGGACGTTTAGTAATTTAGACGAATAAGAAGAATTTCAGAGATTTTAATTTTCAAGCGATGTCATTGTGATTTCAAGTTATTTAATGATGTAATTGTAAATAAATGTAGTTCTTAACTCAAGAAGGTAATAGAGATCTCAGACATGTTTGCATGATGCGTAAGTATTTGAATTCTTAATCCTACTAATATATCAAACTAGCTATTGCCCGCGACTTCGTTCGCGTTGGCTTCCTTTTGTTGGACTTTTACTGGAATGAAAAGTATTATATATGTTAATCCCAGCTAGACTCTTTTTGTATACTAAAATTCATCTTAACCCGTTAAGCAGTTTTTGCGTAATTTAGTAACAAACGTCCATACTTTTGCACGAATTTGTAATATTAGTAGTATGTAAAGAAATATAACCGAAAATGTTATACAAGGCAGGGTTCGAACCTGCGTCTTCGTGATTTCAGGCCAACGGGTTTTGGTTAAGCTACACCACTAAACCATATAATAGCATATTTTTACCTTGTTTTTACAGCTTCCGTTACTAGTTACTGTATTTTTCTCACACCATGACTCTCAGCTTTCAGCGACTCTGATGAATACAAGTAGGAACTGGGATTAAACTAATAGCAGACCTATTAATGTACGATTCCCACCTACCGGGCCAAACCGAGGCGTTGCGGAGTACATTTTGCAAAGTGCCAAAGGAATTTATAAATACAGACTTTATATTTCATATCCGAATAGACTTCTGGCCGACGTGGACGGCTGTGCGGCTGCTGTTGCATCTGACTGGCTCTGTTTCATCCCGTTGGGATGGGGCGGCAGCCGGCTCGGCCCGGCCCTATTGGTGGGAATCGTACATAACATTTCAGAAAAATAGACAGGCTGATCATCTACCAAACCGAATCGAATAGGCAGAAAGAAAAGCGGACGCATAGACCGCACAGACGGACGGACAAGCTGTATTTAAAACAAAGGACACAATTCATTTAACACCTCTTAGCTCAAGCTGCGGAAGTTAACTTTGTCATCGCAGTAGGTATTCCCGGACGCATGGAGAGGTAGGGCCCAGCGGAACGTCGTCTTGCTCATATTGGCAGCAGCCCAACAGAAGACCGCAGCTGGGTCAATTTTTGAAGAGGCTGTTTTTCGACATTTGTATGGTTTTTTTATTTTTTTGGAATATCAAATTCATACCGACAACGTGAGGTAGGGCTTTTAAAAAGAAAAAATATGGTGCACGAGGCACCTCACTGCTTCTAATGGTTAGCTAGATATTGATGCTTTAAAAACACCGTGCCATACCAATGTCGTCAGCGCCATACAAATGTCGACAGCGCCATAAAAAAGTCGATATAGTGCCATACAAATGTTGATTCTGCCATACAAATGTCGATAGCGGCATACAAATGTCGGCGAGTGCCATCAAAATGTCGATTTTGCCATACAATTGTTGAAAAAGCTTTAAATATTTGTACAATACTAAAAAACTCACTATTTCGATATAGTATCTCCGGTTTATGGCTCAAATATTTATTTTATCCTGTTTTTTTAGTATTTGTTGTTATAGCGGTAACAGAAATACATCATCTGTGACAATGTCAACAGTCTAACTATCACGGTTCATGAGATACAGCCTGGTGACAGACGGACAGACAGACAAACACACGAACAGACGGACGGATAGCGGAATCTTAGTAATAGGGTCCCGTAGTTTTTACCCTTTGGGTACGGAACCCTAAAAAGTAGTAAGTAGGTAAGGTAGCAAACAACAAATGTGTCACGGAACCAGTGCCTAAATCGAGGCCAGTTTAATCCTTTCCAATGTCCATTAATTTCGTGCTTTACTTACATTTTGTTTTAAATCGACATTTGTATGCCACGTTCGACATTTGTACGGCCAAAAAAGCCGTACAAATGTCGCCATACAAATGTCAACATGGATGTTTTTTGGCTGTCCTTCGTACACTATTAATTGAATTCACTAATTAGTTAAACACGAAATTCTTACCCCATATTGCTAACCTTTGTTATGAAAGACACATTTTTATTTCAATCGTATATTAATAAATAATCGCCCATACAAATGTCGTCATAGCCGTACCAAAATACTTCGTATAAACAAAACCTGTTTCCTCCGTCAAAAATACTGGCGCTCCCTCCCCTCCCGTTGGTGGTTGAAGCCCAACTAACCTATCTATCGTATCGTAAAGTAAATGTAGGGGTGGGACAATAGAAAACCAGATTTTAAGGGTTTTGAGCTTGAGTCCTAATAAATGGGTCGCGCGTGGGACAACTACTAAAACACTTCACTGGTTTTAATTATTCACGCATTAATATTGCAAGATACTTTAATGAATACGCTAATAAATCTTCTTTATAACAGTACAAGTTGTTTATTTGCACGTTGCCGTAATCTATAGTTATGAATTTTTGTTTGAGCAAAACCGCAAGTGGGACACGCAAAAAAGCGGTAGATTTCGCCGTTTTACGATATCAAATTTTTTTTTTTTCAGAATCTATTAATATTTAAGGTATTGTTATATATATTTTAAGTACAATATAATACACGGAATACAAATATATATGTATCAATACTCCATATTAAACTGACTTGAAATTATAGCCGTAGGACAGCAAAAACAGCTCGTTTGAAAATTGACCCAGCTACATACTTCGTAGGTATGTGGTAGTAAGATCCCCAGAGCTCACGAGAACGCGTTATGTTGGGAGTGAGTAACCTGCATTTGTCACTAGCGTGAGCACAATTGGTCCTCATATCAATAAAGGGTAGGTGCATGTGACTCTTTTCTAGCGGCAAGAGACTATACACTACCGAGTGTACCTGCGTACGTACCTTCAGGTAGACCGTATACTAGTTTGCGACCGTCTTCGTATAAAAAATTAAGCACACGTTATTAATAATATGCTACAACAATACATACCGTCATGGTAATGTTCCACTAAACAACGTTCAGTATCGCGTAATTTGAACACTCACATCCGATGTACACATGTGTGTGATCAAGTCTTCAGCATAATATTATGTAGCTAGAATGACATATAACGGCGTCAGCAGGAAGCTAAAAAAATACAATTGTAATACAAACCAAATACATATGATTGTTCACCTGCGAATAAATCCACACGCCTACACAAACTAACATAACAAGAAAAGCCCACATTTGGTGAGTTTTAACCCACACTAGCAGTTTTAAAAGTGATCCAGGAGACGTACTTAACCACGGCAACTTATAATCATCCTACTAGCGTTAATATTCCTGGTTGTGCCCTAAAGGAGCCCGGGGTCCGCTTTGACGCCTAATTGGAAGATTTGGCACAGGCACTCGTTTTTACCAAAGCGACTGCCATCAACATTCCATCCCGGAGGGAAAACTAGACCTTATTGGGATAAGACGTTTCCTCGGGATGTTTTCCTTCACCGAAAAGCTAACGGCAAATATTCCGTGCAAGTCCCGAAAAACTCATTGGTACGAGCCGGGTTTCGAAACCACGAGTGCCGCTTTATAGCCGTATGCCTGAACCACTAGGCTACCGTAGCTATGTATGTACTGACCGTGGCAACTAGTTACAGGAAAAAGTTGATACACTCATTTAATAAACTTATCCGGGAATCGAACTCGGACATCTGCACCAAACCAAATCTCCTGAATTACAATTTATTTAAGTAGGTGTTACCTTGCAACGAACCAATTACATTTGATGAACTTATCCGGGAATCGAACCCAGACGTCTGCGCTACTAAAAATCCCCTGAATGACAATATAAATAGGTGTTACCCGGCAGCGAACCAATTACATTTAAAAAAATATCCGGGAATCAAACTCAGACATCTGCACTAAATATAATCACTTAAATTAAGACATAAGTAAGACAAATGAAAAAAATACAGAAATACAATTAAACGTAAAAGGGTTCGAACCCAGGCCCGCTTACGTTAAACTAAAATTAGATATAAGTATCCCCTGCGTTCGCAATCATAATCCTACTATCCTACTAATATTATAAATGCGAAAGTTTAGATGTTTGGATGTTTGTTACTCAATCACGCTTAATCGGCTGAACCGATTTGAATGAAATTTTGCACGAAGATAGTTAATAGCCTGGATTAAAATATAGGATAGTTTTTATCCCGGGTCCACGCGGACGAAGTCGCGGGCGGAAGCTAGTAGACATATAAGTTGTATTATGACATATACAATTTAACTGGCAATCAAACCCAGCCGTCTGCATACTTCTTCTTCTTCTTTTTATTTAAGAGCTAAGCTCTTGTCGGTGCAGCTCAAAGTAGGCCCTCCATCTACTCTGATCCCAGGAGACAACTCGATACGACCTAATATCAACTCACTTTTTGAGACTTGGCGCCGGTGACAAATTAGAGATACTTCTAAAACGTTCGAGTTGCCGGAGCTCGACTTTATCTCCTAGAAAATATGTATCGTAAAATATTATACTATTTTTACTTGCAGGCTTCTCTGCACAATGGGTCAAAGGGTCATCATGGCTCATCATATAGGACGCAACTATGATGTGTAAGGGGGAGAAAGACATTCTTACATCATATTCCAATGCATAACCGCGTCCTTTTCTGCGGCCACGATAGCGGCGGTTTCGCGCGTAGTAATAGAAGCAAAACCAAACGATTGAAAAACAACTTAATTTGGAACTCCCACTATTTATTAGACGAATACCAGTGCTTACCGTGACTCTTATATTAAGCAGTATTGTAAACATAATGACTAAAACGAATGAAATTCAAAAAATATATATTTTTCAAGATTTTATTCTACTGTTTTGTCGGCGTAATTGATTTATTACCAGCATGCCGAATTCAGTTTTCTAGTATTAAGGGTTACTGAGCTAAGCCGAAGACGGACAGACGGATAGGCGGACAGATGGACAGACGGACAGACGGATAGACGGGCAGACAGACAGACAGACGGACAGACGGACAGACAGACGGACAGACAGACGGACAGACGGACAGACGGACGGACATGGCAAAACTATAAGGGTTCCTTGTTGACTACGGAACCCTGAAAAACCGGCCAAGTGCGTGTCAGGCCACGCACAGTGTAGGGTTCCGTATTTGCCTTACTGTCCTTGCTACATCGACACGCGCGTGCCAACTAAACGGTGCGGTTGCGTCGGCCGAATTTGTGAGAAAGTTGGCCTTTCCATGTACACATTAAGTTAGTCGACTCGGTAGCTAGTTATGCGTACTTAGCCGCGATAAATTTCTTTTTAAATTCATTATACCTATAGTCAGCATCATGTAGTTAGGAGCAGCCAAAGTACCAAAATATATCGTAAAATCGCCTTACACCTCAGGTAATAAAGACGTGTGGCGATATATTTGGCAACTCAGGCTGCTACTAACTATACGATGCTGACTCTACTACTACCACGATTTTTTTCACGTTCCCAGTAGTAGCCATTTAGCCAGCCAAAATGGTATTCAGAAATCCATAACATTTATGAACAGTTTTTTCATAAATCCAACACCATGGGTTTGAACTTATTCTAATTTAGTATCAATATGCTTCGTCCTGCTGTGGTGTATAGTATTCCGAACGAGATTGATGGCACTCTGGCTGTCTGACGCTAAGTTAACTGAAATAAGTTTACCTGTTATCTCATAAATAAAGCTACTTATATAAAAAGCTTGCTTAGTGGCAAAAAGCAGTCGTAGGCTGCTTCTTTAACTCGCAGGATACTGGTGCTCCACCTAACTTGAAGGTGTAGCCAGTATACGTCCTTCCTGTCGATCGGACAGTTTGCCCAATAGGCGTCGCAAAAGCCTTCTAAAAATCTTCTGCTGTAAACCAAGGAATAGTTTAGAGTACATAATATTTTCGCTTACAATGGACCTCATAAGAAAGCTCAAGTCACCCAAAGGGCTATGGAGAGGGCTATGTTGGGGGTGTCTCTGCGCGATCGCATCAGAAATGAGGCTATCCACAGCAGAACCAAATGAACACACTTCGATGCTAAACCAATTAGTGTATGACCCGTTCATAATAGAGAGATTTCAGCGCTTAAAAGAGGCGGCTCCCTATTCCATACATTGACGGCACCGACCAAAGTCGATTCGTCACCTAAGTCCTAGTTTGTTTACCTCGTTAACTGAAAAAAAAATGGTTTCTACTGTTAAACTAATCATCTCTTAATAGGTAAAAAGGTACATATATTTGTTAAAACCTTCCTCTAAATACCTTTTTCTTGTCATGCTCAGAAAACTGTAAATGCGACTAATTTACAACCTCTTATTCTTCTCACAGCAGACTTTTTGTACCCAACTAGTTGATATGGCTATACTTTCTAGTCGATTGTTAATACTGGACTCGTAGAGCAGGAAGGTACCACTTGCTGTAAATACATCAGAAAAGATGAGAGACAATCAAGTTTGAAGAACTGTAGGAACCATTATAATGGTTCTCATAATAACAAAAAAATATTATAGCCTAAACCACTCCCACGATTATGAGGAATCCTACGACACCTCATAATACTTATGCAAAAATCTATGAAGCCGTTTGGACCTGTAGCCCGTGAAATAGAATTTTCTTGTCCACATACTCTCTAAAAACCTTCAAGTCAACTCTTACAAGAAGGTTGTGACTATTGGACCCTGGGTATTTCAATACAAAGTATAGAGTACCCACCGTTGCAAATCTAGCTCTGTGTCAGGTCAGCACAGTGCAGGGAACAGCAGTGCCCCCGACAAGTCGAGCATTATATTTACTTTAGTCCTTGTGATATCGTTATATGTGCGTTATAAGCGGACAAAACAAAAGTGCACATACATACATACATACATACATACATACATACTAACGTACTTACATACATACATGTTTACTTACGGTTTAATTTCAAGGTAGTACCTAGTTATAATATGTTGAATCTGCAGTTCTTCTTTCCATTAGGTATTTCTAGAAGTTCATTAATACTCAACTCTTAGGTTAGCAAACAATCTGGTGTTTTTACGTGCCCTATTTTTACTACAAATAATGTAAGTTTAATTTCATATCTTAAATGCTTATTTTCTAACAGTACATGCACATGTTTAAATGGGCAATTGCTTTCGCTATTGAGAAACAATCATCAACTTTTCTTGAAATACAAAGATATACGTGAAGTCCCCAATCCGCACTAGGCCAGCGTGGGAGGAGACCTGTGTTGTGCCCAGCAGTGCGGCGAATATAGGCCGATGATGATGGTGCTGATTGGGAAACAATAGTTTTAGGCATTCCATTATTGATATGCATGCATATAAACATACATTTACGAGAATAAAGTTAGGTACATATTTTTCAATGAAAACAACTCTACCATCACCTAAAATCACCACATTCAGAGTTTTCACACGCAAATAAGAAGAGAATTTTCTTAATCATTCGTATCTAGAAACTATCATCCAGTAAGCTATTTCCTGAAATCCGCGTGGAACTCGGCGAGTCTTTTAAACTCACCAGATATTATTTTCGTTAGCCCTCTGTAAGACGACGAAAGTTTGGTAACTTATAAAACAATAGTAACCTTGCTTGGTTGATGCCATATTAACGGTGAACTACCTACTAGGTGACGGTTTTAAAGAGGCGCCGAAGGCACAACAGAACGTCATGTCGCTCATATTTGGGGCAGCCTAGGGCAAACTAGGAAAGTACCTCCAACTTACAAAAAACCTCAGCAACAGACCGGTAATGACACCGCTGCCTAATACTCTTCACACTGCGCCTAAATGTGGCATTGTGTTCGTGGTCCCGTGGTCGTGGGTAAGATCGCCCCTGAACCCCCCGAGCCCAATAAGCATAATAAGCTAGCTATAATGGTATTTAAAAACATAACTACTATCAACCTAGTATCTATCTTTGTATGTCTCGTAGTAGGTACCGATTTTAAAAAATCTTTCAGCGGTATAATGGACTTTTCAGGTGGATAGAGAATTTATTTTATCCCGCGGGACTGCCTGTTTTTTTCTGAACGATTTAGATGACATATATTTCTGTTGTGTATAGAATACATTTCATGCATGGACACAGGCTGGGCTATCCCGCAAGCTTGCCCGCGTTTTTGTGCAATACGCTTACGAAGCTGTGCAGGCAGCTTGTAATATTATATAGAGGAAAAGTCTGAGATTGCACGTTTACCTATAAGTACGGGGTTATTCCTCTCTTGGGCTGCGTTACCTCTTAAATACAGTAAGTGCGAGGCTGCACGTGCGTTTATATGTACATATTGGCTCCTTTTGTCTCCTCAATTATTTAAGTTATAGTTTTCTTTTTACCTGGAAAAAACGTAATTTTATATTGACAACTTGTCTGTCTTGTCATTTAATTTTTTTACCCGTTTTTTATTGTCTTTTACCAGTCAGTACATAGACAATGGTTAGCGATGCGAATTAATGCTAAAGAATGACCAATGTTTCCGAGCGTTATGTGATTATCTCAAAAGCGGCACCTATCATGGAGTAGAAACTGTTTGTTCACGTATTGTTACGGATTGACATCAACTTAACAACTGAAATTGTCAACCTATCGCCCTCTATTGTTGAATAGCAGGAGAACAGCATAAAATAACTTGTATAATAATTAACGCAAACATTTACATTTAGGCAAGTATATTTTGCAGATACAGTGAATCAACATTATCTTTTACCTGCCATCGAGAATTATTGTGCTGAATCCAGATGAATATTGCTATGTAGTGTTCGTTTTTTTAATAAACATATTTTTATATAAAAAAACGGTTTAGTAATGTACCTAGTACAAAATATGAACCTATTTATAAGTTCAATCAAATAAGACATCTTTCAGGTACCTAGTTAACAAATCATATTCGTTTAAAAATAAGAATAACTACTCATATTCATAACATTAAATCTGAATCGTGGAGGAATATACTCGACTAAGCCAAGGTCCATTCAGGGCTACTAAACAGAGCAGAGCCTCAGATGATGATGATGATGATTCAATCACCTTTCTTTTATCGAAAATACTTCTATAAAACTATTCCAAGAAACTAATTGTTTAATGTCAATAGACACGCCTTTGAAAAAAAATGAGCAAAGTCTGTTTAGCATATGCGCCCTCCTATGTCATACAAAGGCGTATTTTTTCAATAAAAAAATATAGGAAACCTCCAGCTTTAAATCAAAAATAAGAAAGATATACCAAATCTACGTCCAAAGGACTTTTAAATAATATATACGTTAACTTTGTAATGCGCAATTTTTGGTGGGGCACGCGTCCATACTAATTTGGTCATCGTCCTTTACATTCTAGAAAATATCACGCTTTATAATTTAACATTTAAAAACTAGTAGACATATATTAACTAGGTAGATATATATTTATACATACGAGTATATAGAACAGTTCACGTCATTATGTTTACACTTGTGCACCTTAACTCAATGGAACTGTACTAATTGCACATTTGAAGTTAACATGACACAACGACAATTATCAAAATGCTAACATTTATTTTCTAAAATATAAACAAGATGATAATATCATCATCATATCAGCCGAAAGACGTCCACTGCTGGACATAGGCCTCCCCCGTAGAGTGCTAAACATTAACTAAATTGAATGAAAACTAAGTTGAATCTAAAAAGGCCCTCGAGGCATTGTACCGAGGATGCTAGCGGCATTAATCAATATTAAATTCTCAACGTAATCGTCGGAGACTTGAAGTTTATGTCGCGATATTTTTTGTAGCATGGGAAACACACGTATAGGATAGAATGAGATGGATGTATATCGTGCTCGCTTTAACGCATATCTCCGTCCCGCTGGCTTACCGAGCTTCGGACAGCATGTAAACGCCCCAACAAACATTATACAAAACAATACAACACCAATAATATTGATTGCACACCTCAATTTATGAAAACAATACGGAACAACAACGGCTTACAAGTAGAAGTAAACAACAGGTTGTCTTATCGCTTAAGAGCGATCTCTTCCAGAAAGGCTATCGGCCCGCCAACAGAATCGCGGCGACATCTAGACTATCTGTCTCTTTCTAAGCGTTCTAATTAGAAAGAGACGGATAGTCTATCAAGCCGCCACACAGCTATGTCCTATGATGCCTATTATAGTCCTATGACAGTCGTGCTGACAACTTCTTCTATATTGAATGTTGATTGAATTGAAATCATTTCTTAAATCACGCAAATCTTAAATGGACTTTACGCAAAATGCTCTCAATCCAGATGAAGTAACAAAGAACAGAAAATTTAAAGCTTAAGTAGTGTTTTTCATAATCTCCCTCAAAATCTAGAAAAAAATCATGTGCCTTTGGATGTTGCAAAAGGAAGTAGGGATGTCCGACAATAATGAATAAAAACATCTCACGGGAAATCAAACAATAGGAATCTTATCTTGCTCCATAATTAAACAAGTATAAAGACGTTCTCAAGTTATCCTAATCCTTAACTCTTGTGATTCGTCAATTGGTTCATGGTTGAGATTATTTAATGTGGCCGACTTTTTATAAAACTTTCATTGTAATTGGAAACTTCTACCCTGGTCGATAGAGTTGCTTTTTGAATGGACTACTTTGATGGAATTCGGCCAACTCAAATAATCTCATGTATCGAACTAACATTGAAAATTGTCATTGGTTACAATAACTATTTGTTTAATAGTTTTAATGGGCAAGGGCGTAAAATTAGCCTTATTTCATTACAAAACGTGCTCAGAGTTTTTATAAAATCTATTCATACTATACCGGCCGACCGGGCCTTTGCCTTCCGCACGTCGCCCGCGCCCCATTATCGCCATACCCCTGCACCCGCACGCCGCTCAGACGAGGACGGAGTTAAAGGGTATAAAGTCGCCGTCAATGGACTTTGCTAACTATGTAAACAAAAATAAAAATAAATAAAATAAACGTTTATTCACGAATTTTGCTTAGGACTAAATACATATATTCTTCTGCCAAACCACAGAGCGGTTTGTTAGCAGACGAGGCTCCTTTATGTTTGTGTAAGCTAGGTAGGTAGTTGATATACTATTTAACTTAAACTTATCTACTTAACCTACCTTAACTTTTATGTGAAAACATATCGACTATTAAAATATCGAAAGTAATAAACAAGTAGGTTTTTTTGTAATCACCAACCGATAAAACACTACGATTCTTTACCCACTGATAAAACTACCGCGTAGTGTACACAACCGCGATGGCAGGTACAGAGCGTGAGTTGGGTAGTGTGTAGCGGCTTTACAATATCACCAACTTTAGTCACAACACCACCCACTTTACCCATCTGACACAATTGTAGAATTTAAAAGAAACAAAAACGTCAGTCCATCAGGCCATACTAACCTAACTTATGAAACCATTTTGAACTTTTAACGAAATATCCAAGATTCAGTTATATATTTTATGGTTTTGTATTTTACGGTAACGCGGTAACGACCGGTTCAATAGTGTTTAGTTTCAGTGGTGTTTGATGAGGTGATGTGAAAATTTAAGGAGAAACAGTGACAAAACAACTTTACATATAGCTTGATATCGAATAAAATAGTATTTTGAGCATTTTTGTGTCACCTCAAATTACAATTAAACGTAGACTATATATAGACTATATACTAAATTTTTTGGATTTTAGAAATTTCAGATGATTACGCTCTTCCATACAAAACTGAAAATGTGATCTTGTGCCTATAATTATATCACCATGAAGAATATTTATTATTATTACCAATAGCAGGTATCGAAACATACTCAACTCAACTCATCAACATTAATTGTAATGCATAAACATGCGACGTCCCATTAAAAAGTGAAATAAAAATGCCAAAATACCTAGAATGAACCTTTCTAGAACTTTCATTACCTTTCTCAAAAACTACAACTGAAACAATTGAATGAATTGCAAAGTCCCGAGATAAAAATAGTTAATTCGTTCAGTATACACAGCTTTAATGGAAATGAAATGTCGAAACACTCGATGGTAGAAAAGCGTGCAGCTCTTGAAAGAATTGAAAAATGTTCCATTCGGAACACCGTTGTTTACGTAGCTCCGTGCACTCGGGAGTAAATCTTAATTAATCTGAGAGATAAGCCGCTGTTAAGGATGCTGCAGACCACGCTAGTATAGTGAATGTTGAAAAGTTTTTCATTTATTTACTGTGACACAGTAAAGAAAGTCATCGTATGTAACTACCTAACCAGTGAGGCGAATATTAACTGTTATAAGTAGGTGTGATTCTAAATAAATGATTAAAAGAAGAAAATAATTTATTCGATCCTTAATGACATTTCTGGGCTGCAGTTTCCTTCATATAAAAATAATGGTAAAAATTTCGTTACTCGTCTAGGTATAAGTACTCATGCTTCGTGCACATACCGATTAATACTATAGTCAGGTTTAATAGTTATATCGTTACAGGAGAATTCATAAGGTCAGGAAAATGCAGAAACTTGGAAAAAAAAGAAGTTCCGTGCCACTGACAAACAAAATGTTATCTATACTAGTATTATAACCATCATCATAAATTTAAGAGTTTGAGTTTGAGATTATTGTCGGTGTAACTCCCTCCATCTGAGTCTGTCTAGGACCGCTTCTTTGACCTCTTTATACGACGTAACTGCTTTTTTTCTTTTATTTGTTTCATGTAGCTTATCCTTGGTCTTCTCCTCCCTCGCTTGCCTTCTCCCTTAAATAAATAAATAAATAAATATTAGGGGACAATCTTACATAAATCGACCTAGTCCCAAACTAAGCAAAGCTTGAACTATGGGTACTAGACGACGATAAACATACTTACATAGATAAATAAATACTTAAATACATAGAAAACATCCATGACTCAGGAATAAATATTCGTGCTCATCACACAAATAAATGCCCTTACCAGGATTCGAACCCGGGACCTCTTGCTTCGTAGGCAGGGTCACTACCAACTAGGCTAAAGCGGTCGTCCTTGCCTTATATGATGTTATTATATTTTATTACTTACTCACTTACTCCGCTGGCTCAGCGACCCGAAATGGATCTTGGTCTGCGATACGAGTTAGCTCCAGCGCGCCCTATTCTGTGCGATCTCCTTCCAGTTTTCTGCGTGCAGGGCGCGAAGGTCTTTCTACACCTCGTCCTTCCAGCGATCTTCGACCACGGAATTCGATAACGACCTTCGAAAACTAGACCTTATTGGGATTAGACCGGTTTCCTCACGATGTTTTCCTTCACCGAAAAGCTAACGGTAAATATTTCGTACATAAGTTCCGAAAAACTCATTGGTACTAGTCGGGATTCGAACCCACGACCGCTGCTTGACAGCCGCATGCCTGAACCACTAGGCTACCGTAGCTCTCCTAATGACGTATTATATTTTATTAGTTATTTTATTAGTAATATAATATGTACCTATATTATAAATCGAAAAAGTCTGCTTTGTAAGTTTGTACGTAATGGGTAATCTTCGGTAATAATTAGGTACCTACCCATGCGATTAAAAAAAACTGTATACTTGCGTTTTTTTCTATACGCGGGCGAAGTCGCGCAGACACCCTGTATTGTATACAAAAATAGACACATGAAAACGATTGCAGTATAACATATATTATAAGTAGTGAGCTTTCTACTTGAAACAGTTTACTGGTTTACCTACTAGTGCCTGCTATTTATTTTAATGTCTAGTTTTACACAAAGAAATCTTACTTGTATACTTTCACTGGGACGATTTATCTAGACGGGGATCTCAGCAACCATTTACGAGTTTTATGACTGTCATAATTTCTTTACATTTTTTCAACACCCCCAAAAGTGGTTTGTTGTTTTCTACCTATAAAGAATAGAATTAAGGCGATGGGCGCGATGGCGATATTTTATACAATTTAGACATTACTGAAGTGAAAAGGAAAGTTATCTAAAACATGAATCACCATCATCAGCCTGAAGATAGGTATCCCCCAAAGAGTACCAAAGTGATCAGTTCTGCGTCACCTGCATCCAGTGGACTCCCGCTTGTTGGGGGCCTACCTTAGCTGCGTCCACGCACCGGAAAATATAAGTTAAACTATAAAATTCCAAAGTATTTATAAAGACAAACATTGTTTTTTTTCTATACGACGGTGGCAAACAAGCGTACGGCCCGCTTGATGGTAAGCGGACACCACAGCCTATAGACGCATGCAACTCCAAAGGAGTAACATGGGCGTTGCCGACCCTTGATATGTTTGAGGATTCGCCGTGTTGACAGCTGAAGGAACAAATTCCCTCGCTCTCAGCACAACGCATCCTCGGGAGCTCTGGCGACCTTGCTCACCTCCAAGAACACAACACTACTACAGAGCAAGTAGTAGTGTTATTATGGCTGTGGTCTTCTGCAAGGCGGAGGTACTTCCCCAGTTGGGCTGCTCCACATTCGAGCGGGATGACATTTCGCTGTGCCCTACCTCACCTAAATATGATATGCTTAAGTATACCCCAAAACGTTGTTTTTACTCTAAAGTAGTGTATTCTATCAACTCTGCAATCCTCAATCTTCACTACTACTTCTAAATACCTATATCATTATCATCATCGTCCTAGCGTTATTCCCGGTTGTGCAGTAAAGGGGCCCGGGCTCCGCTTCGACACCTAAGCCCAACATTTGGCGTAGGCACTAGTTTAACGTTTGTAGCTCTCGGCTTGATGACAGTTGTAATTTGCGTATGCCATTGCCCTGTTTGTACATCAGAGATGCATGTATCTTTGTTAACACACGTCTAAGTGATTTCCGAACACGAGGATATGATACACAGACAGACTAGAAAAAGGATCATGGACCTGCTGTACAAACCTCTCGTTAGCAAGGCAATATATGGTAAAAATGTGGCCAACATGTGCATTAAATTATACCTATATAATAACTTGCCTTAAGGTCCTCCGGGGAATCAGTTTTAATAATACTTAAGTTGACGAATTGGCTTCTCGACAGATGTTTTTATAGTGTTAAGAGTTATTTAGAGTATAAGTGACATAAATTGATATTATTCTTTTGAATTTGTTTAATGTATATTATTACGATTGATAATTTTTATTTTTGCTAAATTAATCGCCTATTTGTAAAATATTTGCACGTCTGCATACAGGCTGAATACACTGTTATGTTCAATTATGTAAGACCTTCCTGTACTGTATTCTGGCAAATAAATACTTTTGACTTTTTGACTAACGAAAGCGATTGCTGGATAACTATAATAACTAAAGACTTCGATTTTTTTTCTTTTTTCTAATGTATTATTTGTTTTCTATACAGGTAAAATAGACAAAATCCGAGATGCCCTACACAACCCCGTGACGACTAAGGCGTCCCCCATTTACAATTCCCAGGCCAGAGACATTTACGACGAAAACGAGGTAAGCATCTTCATTCCTCCATCAGCCCTTATTGGAGTCGATCTTGGCTTACCATTGGACTAACCCGCATGTGGGTGACTTGCGATATTTCTGTAAAAGGTTTTATGATAGTATACAAAAATTAAAAGTGTTAGGGTTATGTACGAGTGCTGGCTGGTAGACGATGAAAATCTGGTTTAAAGTAGATTAGTAATATTTAAACATTTACCCATACATTTATTGTTCATCTAATTAAATAGATATTTAATTACGGTATTTGACAACAGTGAAAATAAATTGTTTTTACTTAGCCAATACATGAAACTTACGAAAATAGTCGGAACAGCGACACTTTTTTTATTATTTTGAAAATCTTTAAATGGGGAACTACATAACTCCGAGGAGTAATTTGTCCATAAGCATATTTTTCCGAATTTCATAATTCCGAAAACCATGTTCCGCTGATATTTTTTTTGAGCTTTCATGATATAATACTAACCTGACCTAACCTTTTTATGTATTTAAATTAAAAATCTGCGTCCAAATTCTCGTTAAGCGGTAAATGGCGAATTTTTGGGTGTTCCCTCTTTAAATACACAAAGATCAATAAGATGACATCTATTTGTGTCGTTACTAGTCTGTTTTTCCGCTACAAACATCATTCGTAAGCGAGAGGGTTTCGTTCTGTAAAGAGTATCTGATTTATGCAACACACGACACAAAAGATCAATGTAACGATTCTCATGTTAATGATATCGGCGAAGCCTGTTTAAGTGCTTAAGTTCCTGCCTCCATTCGATCGTTCGCCAAGTCCTATTCTGAATCAGATAATATTTCATTAGTTTTTATACCATCTAGTTTATTGTGTCCATAAAATCGTCAGGTTTTATCGGGCCCATTCCTCAAGTTACGGCTCGCTTTTGATTATGAGATTCGGTTTAGACAAAGGCAACTTAGCTGTAAATTGTTTTATCTACGTTTAAAGACTGGTCTTAAAAACCCTTAATGCTGCCGTTTGATTCGTTAACTACAAAGTAATTGTACGAGGGAATGGAAATACAGACTTTAGAAGGTTCCTTTACTCAAACAATATGAATTATATTGAAAGCCATGATGTATTTTTATTCTAAAATATGAATCAAAATTATAGTCCTTATTTATGGTATTGATAACATACGGGTTGATAAGCTGAAAAACTCTAATGTATCATTGAAATTATTGTTCCTGTAAGTATCCTGTAGTTAATTTTGTAAACGTAATTCTTATACATAATAGAATATCTGATCTGTAAACGTACCTATTGCATTGCAAACAATAATACTTACTGTGCGTTACTAAATCTTACGACATCATCAGAATAGTTAGTTAAATCACTTCCTTCTAGGAAAACAAAAGTAACTATTCTTATAATAATTTTATGATATGAACAAAAATTCAATATTCTTCGTGAATAATATAATTAGGTATAAATGTGGTAAATATGTAACTATTTATTCTAAACGACAACTCTCTCTACGCTGCTCGGACTAAAGGAGAGCGCTGTGTCCTCACAGATGCTCCCCCCCAAGCCTAGCAGCGCCCCGCGGCTTCTACCCTGCCTCCACTACCTGGTCATGCAGATCCAGGTGAGCCGTTACCAGAATAGAGAGTCTATCTTTATCGACTTTGGGTTCCTTTTTCAAAGTTCTTAAGATCTTTTATTTTTTGATTTCAGGTGTTTACATTTTTAATAGAGGTGGTGTTTTACGTTTTTTGGTTTCTTTTATATTACATCGATTGGTTGTTTTTTTTAGATCTTTTCTGTCTTTAAAAAGTTCCTCGGGTATTTTGAGTTTCATTGGGTAATCAATTTATCATATCAATATCATAAAACGTGTCAGTTTCAGTTTGCTATGTTTGCTACGTGTTTGGTTCTTCTTTCAATTTCAAATTAGTGCAATAGATCCTTTTAACATGGTTGATATTTGCGGTTAACATTTTCCATTAAAGCCGTCATAATCATTTGGCACCTTTTCATTAGCTTTTAAGTAGAATTGGAATTTTTTCATCATATTTCGTTCGATAATCCATGTTGCAGCCACATTCATAGTTATATTTACTTTTGTAGATATAGTATTCATAGTCATACAATTGGTATTTCTGTTTCAATCACCTTATAAAGGACACATATAATTGATGTGTTCAGATGTTTTGGAATTTCCAGGGTTTCGGGAACTCGAGAGGACAACGCATGGTAGATCCTCTAATCATGTACCAAAACTACGGGACCCCAATCAAGGCCCACATCATCAACTTGGAAGACAAACAGATAGTTTTCCCTGAAGACGATGACTCTGACATAATTATTGTTAATGAAGATTACCATAAGAACAATATAGAAGCCGTTAAAGTAGATAATCCGAAAGAGAATGACGAAACTGAAGTGACAACTGAAGAAAGGTAACTGATTAATATAAAAAAGCTAAAGAGTTATAACAAATTTAATTAAATGTATGTTTGTAATAACATACACCCTTTCAAAGTATATTTGCTTGCAGGCGCTTGGAAGCCGTAGATGCCAAAGAATACGTGTGGAGGACCACCGAATGGTCTTCCTGTAACGCTCCTTGCGGACAGACTGGCCACCAGATAAGAGGCGCTGTTTGTCAGGCAAGCATATTTTTTCAATCTATAATATAATAAACATCAGTATTTTTAAAGCCGTCATCATCTCCAATAATGACAGTACAGTGTGTTAAAGTAGGGTAAATAAAGGTAGTCCTTTAACGCAGTATTCTTCACAGCACAAGAAAGAGAACTCGACGACTACCGTGGAAACGGAGGAGTGTCTGTCGCGAGGCCTGACGCCTCCATCCGTGCTGCTCGCGTGCTCCAGTGGTGCGTGCGCTTCGTGGCGCGCGGCGCCCTGGTCGGGGGTGAGGTGCCTCGCCAGTGGCACTGGTAAGTTGAGTCTATACCGTTATACCGTTGAGCGGGATGCCATAATTAGAATTTTCCAACTGCCAAATGCCAATTTCAGAAAATTCAAATTACCAAAATTATTTATGAAAATCGATAGTTTATCAGACAGAGGACCTTGTACGTTTGTCACAAACAAACACTGGGTTTATGCTTTCCCCATATATTTCCACCACTTCGTTTCCTGGCACAGTATACCTACGCCATGATACAGTATATTTTATGACAGGAATTCAAATGTCGATATTCATTAGAAGGAATAAAATTGTTAACAAGTTAATTTTAATGTATTTTTAAATACGATTATGCCCCTGATAATTTATTTGTGTACAATTTCTTCATCCAGCCATAAACCGCCGACGTGTAGAGTGCGTAAGCCCCAATAGCACCGTGCTGGCGCCAGAAGCGTGTGACGTCAGCACTCAGCCGGAGAAGACCCGGCGGCAGCCGCAGCCGTGCACTGCGGCGTGGGCCGTCGGGCCTTGGAGCAAGGTGAGACAGACAAGTAACTACCCCGTGATCGTGCCAGAGGTTTCTCTACTCTCTCAACATGCACATTATCGCTTTATTAAGCTTGGCCTATGAAGCAGGCTCAAAAAATACAAATAGCCATCAGTCAACAGTCAAATTATAATGTTTGTAGATGAGCTTATAGTACCTCAGTAGTACAGAGGATATTCACGAGTACACGCCATTCTTCTCGATCCCGAAGCACTTTTATTAGCCTCACTCCATTTCAGTTTCTATCACCATGTCAGTAAAACCATGTCTAGGCCGTTCACCCAGTGGCTGCCAAATTGTAATTACATACGTGACTATGTAACAAAGAAGCCCTCTTACCCTAAGTAGCAGAATTTATGATTTCCTTTAACTTATAAAAAATAAATAATTTATTAGCAATATTAACGGACGGTTTGTGTAAAATTGTATCCAAACAATCATAAATGTTTTTCGTGTCATGCAGTGCATAGGCCAGTGCGGGTCGCCAGGCCGACAGCACCGCGTGCTCCGATGCGTATGGCGCCCCAACCAGGCGCAGAAGCGTCGCAAGGAGCGCAGCGCCGGTGCCGCCTGCGAGTTCCTCAGAAGACCGGGCGTCATACGGCGGTGTGACGTCACCTGCCAGTCGAGAGGTGAGAACTGGTGCCTCAATGCTGCCATCTCGACGTTTAGGTTGATGAAGACAGTGGAAAGCTGGTTCGTTTAGTCGTCAATTATTACAATATTGGAGTGACATCATCAGAACAAGGAACGAAAGACAATGGGACAATTCTTGGCGCTTCTTTTTCCATTGGAAAACGAGAAGGTATAGGTTAATATCAACCACGAAATGGAATCACGAATAGTCGAGAGGCGAAAACTGGTAGGTAACTTGAATGATGTTATTTTGAAGCTTACGTTCTAATAAAAAATGTCACAATGTAGTCACAATATTATACCATTCCTTAAACTTAGTAAATGTCGCAAACAACGATTGTTTATATACTCAAATTATCCCGAAACGAAGTCACTATAACAATTGTTCAATTAGTTTCATTAACTTTTTACTTTTAACATGGTTTCAAGAAACTCAAAGGCGATTAACAAAGATTAGTTTTAAAATCTTCATATTCCATTGTTATTGTGGCCTCCATTTTTTATTTTAATTAATCTAATTGTTTGTTGTTTGATTAAAATCAAGAGCAACGTTGTGTCTGGTATGCGATGAACTCTTTGTACCTAATGCATATTTCTTATTCATGAATTTCGTCTCGATTACTCTTGCTCTCTATTTACTTAAGCAAGATTTGTTGAACGAATTTTTAAGTATTTTAATTATAGTATTCGTTTGAGAGAGTCATCTGGCACATTATTTACTGGTCTATCGTTAATGGAGAATAATTCTAAATAATTATTCCGCTATCCACGTTTTGAATCTTAATTCCGGCAAAAGTCTTATTTAGATTGTTTAATTTAAAATAATGGATTTGATAAAAGCGCTTGGGCTCTAAAAATTTCAAAACTAGCATTTAAGCTAAGTCAGAAACTAATTTCAACAAGAATTTGCGCTTAACTATTAGCAGTCACTTCTTTTAAATCTAGGGCAGCTCCAAGTTTTAAAAAAAGTTACATAGTATTTCTTAGCGACTTTATGCCATTTTCTTAGAACTTGTGGTGATGATTGCGTTTATTAATTTGTAGAGGCACCTAAGGATAAGAAAACGTGACGAGACGAATTATTCAATACACAGCGATAAACGGCAAAACACGCTCTCTTAGAATACATGATCCAATCAAATAACAATTCTCTGAAAGTTCCGACATTCGTGTAGGTCTCATAGCTAGTTGTTCTGTGCAGATGGCGTCTGTCGCGACACGTCCCGATACTGCGAGAACGTCCGTGCGATGAACATGTGCGCGCTCCAGCGCTACAAGCTGCAGTGCTGCAAGACCTGTAGCGATTAGTGCAATCGGTACGCTGAATAATACAGTTTATACGCTGAGAACTCAGTTTGCTGATAAATGAAATCTGTACCTCCAGTACTACAAGCTGCAGTGCTGCAAGACCTGTAGCGATTAGTTCAATCGATACGCTGAATAATACAATATATTCGCTGCGTTCAATCCGTTCGCTGATAAATTCAATATGTAGCTCCAGCATTACAAACTGCACTGCTGCAAGACCTGTAACGACTAGTTCAATTGGTACACTGAATAATACAATATATTCGCCGAGTTCAATCAGTTGGCTGACGCGGTAATGTTCAGTTGGTTCGGATTTATTCAATCAGTGCACGGGCCAAATCAACAGCAATGGATTCGTTCAAGCAGTTCACTGATGAACTCAACTAGTACGCTGATTAATTCAATAATAGGACAATGTTCAAGATTTAAATTCAATAACAAATTATATCGATTCTAACTAACTTGGACTATGCTAGCCCGGTAGCCGATAAATGATGTTATTTTCTGAACGGTTTTAATTGTAATAAAATAACTCAATGAAAGGACTGAAATCTTTGTTTAAAATTGGAATTGAAGCAAGAAATCGTGCAATGTGACCAGGCGACTTTCAGTGGTTCTCTGTAGCTAAATTACCAATAATATGTTCAACAGATCTGACCATTTTTACATTTTCACAATTTTTTTTCATGGTTTTTATTAGTTAGGTTATTGCGAGAGGAAATGCCATTTAACTGTTTAAGATGCACAAAATGGAAAATAGATCTAGTCGTAATGTGCACTGATTGAATACTGAGAAATGAATGGATGTAATATATTTTAAAATTATATGACAGACGCAAGAATTTCAGAAATCCGAATAATTTTATAAGATTGAATAACTGACGATTGAACGATTAAAGTTTCAATATAATAGTCCTCGAATTGATTATTATGTAAGTAGGAATCAAAATATATAGTAAAATGTTTTGTACTATATATTGATATATATGTAAATATATAATAAATATACAAAAGCAGCACAACATACCTTATGCTTAGCTCTTGGTCTTGAAAATGCACTATTATATAGAAAATGCAAGATTCATATATATATAGGACAAAGGTAGTAAAAAAGCCAAAATTAAAGCAAAAGAAAATTGTGAGTGCAGTTATTTCAAAATATATCTAGAAAATAATTACCTATTAAATGTCAATTTAGTAAAATTAATTTAAATATTATTTTAAGCTGTCTTTTAGATGGCCTCGTTTAGGGCATTACTGTATGTATGTAGTTAAAAGGATGTTTAACATATTTAATATGTATATTGAAAATTTATAAACTAGTGTCATTCTTTATTATTGAAAGCAATACAAGTCGCTTACATTAAAACATGTATATATTATGATTAGTTAAAGGTATGACCGATGACTAGGAAACGATGTATCATTTTTATGTTATAAAATTTCGTTTTTTTAAATACATATTTTAAACTGCCTTATAGATTTGAGCAAACAGGATCAGAATTTAATCCAAGATTAATCAACATTCATACAAAGACTTTTAATTAGGTTAAATTCTAATTCCTATTTGATCGAATCTACACATTCTCCATCAGTAACAGTGTATTTTGTCCATTCGAGGATATAATACATGAACGTAACATTGTAACATTTTGATTTGTAAGGCAGTGTTGAATTTAGACCAGTGTTTTTCAACCTTTTTCATAGCGCGACCCCCTTAGTACTTATAGAAAAATATTTCGCGACCCCACCCGCCGCTGTTCCTAGCTTATATTTTTATTTTTCAAAAAATCTGAATAATGTTATCTTGAAATATTCAAGGAGTGCGTCCCCCTTGAAACTACGCCACCCCCCAGGGGGTCGCGAGCGATAGTTTGAAATACACTGACTTAAGGTGCGACCACACCGCTGCTCAAAATACGCTAACGCACCGTAAAACGCAGCAAAATGTATGACGAATACGCATACGACACGTCAACGCGTATACGCAGCGTTAAGCACCGGTGTGGTCGCTCCCTTAGACTATGAATTCAACGACTTCTTGTATTCTTAACGGTATTGTTTCATTCTAAATACGCTAGACAGTATTATAAAATACGAACTATTAGGTAAACAATTTGTTGTCAATTGTTAAGATCATCATTATCCTAAATGTAAATATATTAAATATATAAAAAATTGTAATGTACGATTCGTGAGGTCATGTAATGCACAGTCAAGCTCTAGTTGGAGCCAGCCCGAATATAATTAAAACACAATTATATTTGAATTGATTTAGTTACTTATTAAAGGGACATTACATAATATCATATATCGTACTAATGACGGTACATCTTTTTGAAATTTGAACTGTATTTAGTGCTCTGAATGCGTGGCGAACTGAGATTAGCCGTGTAATAGTGAATTTCCAACAGAAATATGCTGGCACCTCACGCTAGGGGCTGTCCATATATTACGTAATTTAAAAAGGGGGGGGAGGGACCTGACGATTGGATGACGGTAGTTATTTTATTATGCGGGAGAAGGTCAAAAAACGATGACGTAATATATGGACAAGCCCCCAGGCGTATATGAAAACATAGTACGCACATCATTGGTGAAAATTCACCCTAAATCGTCGCCTATCATATTACTATCCATTGGTGTTAAACAAGAATGAATTCTAGTACAGTGCGATTTTTTTTTGTGTTATAACAAGAAATATTTCTGAACAAAAAATATTGAAAATCATATCATTTGACTGCCAATTTTAAACATCAAAATGGTGTCACTATTTCAGCTAGAATTTTCAATTAATAACTTACACACAATCTATTGGATAGATAGTAAACTCAAATTATGTCGAAACTTCGTTCTACTTATATATATTTTTATAAAAAAAATATCCAATAATGTCCAATAAATAAAATAAAACTAAGGTGCCATGTTTTGATTATTTCTGAGTAATGTTCCAGTAACATTTTATTGGCAAAAATAAAAAGAATTATTTGATCAAACGTGGAACTTAAATCAGTATATAATGTAACTGAAGTTTCAAAACGGGATGTCTTTATTTTCTTTTTATTACACGACTGCTCAACGAAAAGGAGTGTAATGTTTTTGCATTTTAGGCTGCTGACTGTACTTATTATAACCACTGCATACCTCTACTGAATATTGCGCAATGTTAGGGTCATTCTCAGAATACGGCGTTCTCAGCCTCAACTCCGTCTTGATTTTGTACAGTATATTTACTGCTATATTATGTATAAAATACGAATCATTGAGCTATTTACATCATTTATATACTTTTGTCCCTTATATACATCTATTAGCTAATATTTTAAAAGCTATTGTTTTTTTCACCAAGACGGAGGTGAGAATGTTGCGACGGAGTTGATATATTTAATACGGAGTTTAGAAATATGATATGGAGTTGATGGATACAGTGCTTTAAAACCAGAATGATATTTTATATATTTTAATATAAAATATTAAACACAGTTTGAAAAGAAAAATAACAGCATTGATTACTTTTAATTTTTTTATTAATTTGTATACTAATTTTAAAAGGCATGGTAGAAAACAACAAAATCAACAAAAAAAATAACAATCACTTAACTTAGTGAATAACATGTTACACTTAATAATATTTCTTTTAGATCTTTTAAGATCTTCTTCATCTTTTGCATTTAGAATAATCGCTTTTTAATACTCATCTCTAAACTAACAAATGCTTACATTAGAATATCACCAGTGTTTTACTTAAACAGGAAATAAGTTAAACGAAAAGCCCTAGCTCCAAAAATGATTTAAACGGTATTGTGGGTAAATAATTGCTGTCGTTAGTGTTCAGAACGAAGAAAATGCGTCAAATTTCACATGGCTTATTTTTCTTGGTACTGTACATCAATGTTTGTAAATAGTACATGTCCATGTAAAATTCGCAGTAATGAAGGAACTAGAGAGTATACTTAATTTCTTCGGCCTTCGCTTTAGCAGCAAATGTGATGTAAAACATGTTTTTTTGCATGTGACTGCTCACTTAGATACTAAATACACGTTTTTTCTCAACTCCGTCTAAATATTTGACGGAGTTTATTTGACGGAGCCTAGGGAGAAAGCTATTTTATTTTTTTATTTCATAAATTACCTTATATAGTAAAACGATATTACACACATTTAACAGGTAATATAGTTTAATTCATTATACTTAAATAGTAGAACAATCAATCACACCAATAGGAAAATAAATGACTAAACGGAGTTTAGAAAATGCAAGTGACAAAATACGGAGATTAGATACTTACGTTTGTAAAATCGCCCAGCGTCGCGAAACGCACCTCCGTCGCTCACCGTGTCACAGACAAGACTGAACTGGCTCGCTCGATGTAATAGTGATGTGCGTAAACTTGCAAATAGTGAGGTCAACTTTTGTTTTGCTTCCAATGACGGAGTTTAGTCATAAATTTGTACGCGCGGAGAAAAAATCACATTTCTTTATTTATTACAAATGCTTGTGCATTTGTAATAATAATCAACATAACAAAATGTAAATTTGTTTAACTGACTATAATAAAAAAGTGCCCGGTGTTAGGTAGTAGTAGTGGTCACCGAGTTGCAAAGGGGTTTGTCCCAAATTTTGGAGTCTGTACGCTTGATGGAGCATGATAAAAGTAGGCTTTTCATTTTTTTTATTACTGGTTCTCAACAGAGTATCTTCAAAATTACAACTGCTACAGGTAGAATAAAACTAAAACTACCCTCCAACATTTTTTGTATGCCATATATATGCAAGAATACAAAGTTATTCTACCCGACGCCCAAGAAACGTGCCCTCTGAGAATGACCCGTTAAATAGTATTTTTGTTTAGTCCCAGTGCATAAGTCCGAAATTGTACATTGTACCGATTTTTTCAAATATGAATAAAATATATTATATAAATAAGTTACTTAAATATGCGTTTTATTTCCCAATCCTAATATGCCGAGTGAACTGTGGGCCAAAGCCGCCACTGACTGGCAACCCGATAGTTCAAAACGGAGACGCGGCAGGCCTCGCCGGCGATGGCGGGACGAGCTAGACTCGTTCTCAAAAGATTGGCTCAGGAAACTCAGGATCGAGAACACTGGAAACTTAGGGGGGAGGCCTTTACCCTGCAGTGGAACACTACAGGCTCCCAATAATAATAATAATATGTTTACGAAAAAATTACATAATTGAATGAGCGAGCGAAGCGAAACGAAGTTGTGCGTTTGAGCTTGGGCAAAAATGCTTTCGTATGCCAGTCGGGATGTCCGGCTGTTTCCCTTTACGATTGCATATCTCATGTTTATGAGTAGGTTCGGTAGTTATAAGATATGGTATTTTTTTGTCAAAGTATTAAATATTTGGAAATTCTAAAAAAAACATTGGATAACAGTCTAGTACGGACTTGCAACTCACAGTCAGTATTAAGTATATTCTGTAACAATTATAACCAATATTCTTCTTGATAATATTTATGTTTCAATACATTTTTAACTAGAAATATTTTCAACAGAAAAAGCAAGAGTTATAAATATTTTTCTTGGTAATTAATATAAACAAGATAAATTACATGTATTGCCAACATTTATACAACACAACAAATTGCTTGAAGCAACACATTTTTAACGATCTCTACATTGAATGTCGATAAATCGGTGACTTATTATTTGATAGTTAAAATAATTACCATGTAAACTCCGAGCTGATTGTAATTTTGGAATCTTGTATATCAATACTCTGTATCTGCACATTCCACACTCTATCCACAATAGAATTCCAAATTTAAATTCAAACGTGATATTTCCGTAACGTCACTGCCAAACTTTGCTCTGATTGGCTGGCGCACGCTCGCCCTGGGACGTGATTGGTCTAATGAACAATCTGGCTGATTGCCGTAGAGTACATTGTTGCACAGAGGCGGCAAATGTGATTATGTTGATTTGTAATACGAGCTGCGAGTATTGATTTTGGTACGGTCGTGATTATGATCGTATTCGTATGTTGGTTTATAGAAGAACAATTTTCAATTAACGTATTAGTGGGTGGGTACTAATCAAAGCTGGGCATTGACCTAGGCGTCACGCCACACCGTTTGACTCTGCGCCATATGGATGCGCTTGGAACGGTCGTGAATAGCTTAACCCTTTGATCGCTCATGCAACAATATCTACGGAGGATTTTTACTTCATAGTGAAAAACAATCTGACGGACTGCAGAAAAGATCAACAGTAAGTCAATTACGTAAAAATCTACGTAAAACAAAATCGAAATGTAAAGTGCAACTCAAATTATGCACAGCATCTTAAAGTAACGGTCGAATGAAGAGAAATTTAGTAGACGTTGTTGAAATGAACATTAAACCTGTATCTAAAAGCAACAACAACCCAAAGTCTCCAGAATCTTTTCCCCATTGTAGGACATAAGGATCTTGCCATTAGTAGCATAATTCCATGAAAAAACATTCCAAGTCTTAAGTAAGATCGCCTCGAGTCAATCGAGCGGCATTTATTTTGGCCTTGTAGAAAACAGTGCATTTTTCCTTTCATCCGCGTACGTAACTAAGTTTTGTAACTAGCTAACTACAAACCTTTTAATGTATGGTTGCTTAATGGTATCAATGAAATCAAATGGAATTCTATGATTGAATCAGGCGTTACTATGCGTAAGTCCATGATAATTTACGAGACCAATATTCCTTTGCTATTTTGCCAGAAAACGAGCAGGTTTATTAGCGATAATGAGATGCACCTATTTGAGTATTTTTGCATGCGTTTAATGCGTTCACCCTCTCTCCGCACGTGCAAATAATTACAGGAAACCACCACGAAAATGACGAAACCTCGACACGTGTTTCGTCTCTACGAGATATCATCAAGAGATGCTGGCAGGATATGTTTCTTGCGCCACGTTCACTGAGCAAATGAGCCGTCTTCTTTTTTTATCCCTGATTGTTGCTTTAATAGGACGAACCCAATACAGCGGTCGAATTGCGTGGTTGGTGAGTAGCCTGGGGATATCGGACCCGTCCGGAACTGTCAGCCATATTTATATTCTGTCCCCCCCATGCATGAAAGAATGCGTGAAAGAATGAAAGAGAACACATAACAACGGCGATACTCTATTCATGTACACTAATTATTCTAGAACATTCAAACGCAATCATTAATCGCAAACATGCAACATGTTCAAATAATGATTGTCAGACAACGTATTGTTCGTAACGGTAACGGTTGTTCTCGTGAAACTGAAAACGTGGTGACAGCTAGGGTGGCGAAACGTAAATACACCTAGGACAGTTATTTCAATTAACTTGTCTATGACTTAATGCACTTCGAATAGCCAAACTTGAAGTCCGTCTTTCAAGCCGGTCTCATCTAACTCGAAAATACGATTTAGGTTAATCTTATCCCTGAATCCGGGATTTGGAATGGAGCAACTAAGCAAATTGTATTGACAATCCGGCTCCAGATTTCCCGGACTAATTGCACCTGCGTCGGGCGAATTTACCCGGTCATGCAATTCGATAGTTGCAGAAAATAGTAGCGGTTTTAATTTTATTTTAAGGTAAGATAAGATAATTGTTTATTAACACCACAATACACGATTACACAAAAAATTCAAATAGCAACAAACGACAGTTTTAGTATTTTTTTATTATACTACTATTATTACTATTACAAAATGTGATAAAACCACAATTAGTTGAAACATGTATAAAAAGTTCAATTTTAGACACTGAGGATGATAAACATATTAATTTTTATTAAAAAAAAAACTTGAATTTGTAATGGTAAATTGCTAATCATGAGCAAAATACAAATTGCAATACTACCAATGTTTTATGCTTTCTTTTTAAATATTTAGTTGAAGATTGTTTTTGCCTCATTAAAGCTAAAATTGCAGAACAGAAGCTCACCCACACAGTTCGGCTAACAGGATCTTAGTCGGGGCCTAATCTGACATTCGTCAGTCGTTGGCTAGGCGTCCGTGACACATTGAAATGAAATCGGATCGAGAAGTAATCTCATTGTAACACATTCACTGCCAAGAATCGCTACGCACTACGCTCGTAGGTAGCCGATCCCGCGGTCTTCCCGCTACTTAACACTTTCACTGCCAGGAACCCGCCGCCGAGGAAAACCACGGTATCGGCTACGAGCGTAGCGCGTAGCGATTCTTGGCAGTTACGAAATTGTAGGCAGTGAATGGGTCATAACGTAATGTACGTGCCCTACGTCGTAGCGTCTACCGTCATTTTTCCGCCTTGTAGTGGACATCGCTGGTAGAGGATGACTCATAAGAGATACGGCAGCGAGAACACTCACCCGGAAGAAGACCCGAATGGTTCGAAACATGTTGCCCGTACAGACTATTAATACGTGAGTTCAATCGTTATTTTAGTATAATTTTAAACACAAACATGCATACATAGATTCACGCCTTTATTCCCAAAAGGGGTAGGCAGAGTACATAAAATGTATGTCCCATCAGTGCCACCTCTAGCATTAATGTAGGTATAAAAGATCGACAAAATGTTATATCGCAGTGATAGGTTGCTAGCCCATCGCCCGCAACACACTTCTACCCGGCACCCTTAATCGACTTTGACGACACCCTCGGAAAGAAAGGGGGTGGTGGAATTCTAACCCGACACGAACCACTCTCGAAAGTTTAATTCGAAATAGGTATAAAGTATTTTAATTTCGTTCGTTTGTTTGTATGCAATTCACGAAGCCTGCGTTGCGGATATTTTTATGTACAGTCGAGTTCTCCAATATCTATACAGACATCCTTTCAAAAATATCTACACATGTGTCTTATTTCAGTAACAATAAAGCCTCTGTATAGATATTTTTGAAAGGTTGTCTGTGTAGAGAACTCGACTGTACCTACCTAATCATTCTTGTTTCGTAAATAAAGTTAGGTTAATTTCGTTAGAACAAACAAGAACGAAACTAATCTAATCACCTCAGCTGTATGCGGTGTCTATTAATTAAATTAAATTAAATAAACGTTTATTTCAGGCCGTGCCCCATATAGTTGTTAGTAAGTACAGACTTAAATGAATTAATGTTAGTAGTGGGTACATTCAAATTATTAATGAAGGGAAAGAGAACAGGACCGGCGCATCATTAAACATAAAATAAAATCATACAATTAAAATTAAAATTTGATATCGGAAATAAATGATAAAATCGTTAATGTCAACAGGTGAAATATTAATCAATCAGTGTTTAATGTCATCAGAGCCACAGAAGTGAAGAGAACAAGTATATCAGAGCAAGGAAGGTGCTAGGTGCAAGGTGCACTCATTTCTGAACACGACTCTATTGTCAATGCTTTATAAGCATCCTGGAGAGTATGTTGTGTCATCATCATCATCATATCAGCTGAAACAAGTCCACTGCTGGACATAGGCCTCCCCCAAAGAATGCCAATATATCAAGAATATTATTATCAGAGATCGTAAATTTAAATGCTACCATTTTCGGTCAGTGTTGTTAACGGAATTGGGTTAAACAATTTCAATCGTAATGCTTAATTTGCGTTATTAACATTAATAATAACCTTAATCGTACTAATATGCAAAAGTTTGGATGTTTAGATGTTTGCTACGGCTCGACCGATTTGGATGAAATTTTGCACGAAGATATTTTATAGCCTGAATTAAAATATTATAGAAAGTCGTCGGCGGAAACTAAACTGTATTTTATTGAAAAATTGACTACAAAATATACGTTGTCTGATTATAACTATTAATTTTAACATCACCTAATAATGACCTGACTAAACACGGCAGCCCTCAGTAACCCGCATCACTAATTGAACGGGAATCGATATCAATATCCCACCGTATGTAACGCGATGATTGTACACAATTATCCCAATTATCCGTAATTGTTTCATTACGCTCTACGCACATTTAAGGCGGATAACTGAGACTCTAGTATAAGTTAGCATAGTTTACAAGTGTTCGCGGTTAGCTGTCAAATCCCATACAAATTGAGGGTGAAACGCAAACGCGATCGTAAAGTTTTATTTCGGTAAAACTTATACTAGAGCCTCTGTAGTGACGTAAATCGAAAGAAAAAGACGGTGCGCGGACGCGACTGGTCTTTAATAGATCATCAGCATCCAATATAATAATGGATTTAGGTTGCTGCTAGGTTTACCGCGTCTTTGTAGCGTGTCAGGCACGTTTGCGAAGGCGCGCGTGGATAGTTTTAGCGCTATAATTCTCAAGAGGACTGCCTCCCTGATGCGACGCGAGAGCGAGTTTCCTGAAGTTAGTGGTGGAAAACCCAGCCAGCAGTGCAATGTGGAACCGTGAATACCGTAAATACATCATTTCGCCAAACTGTGCTGTATGGCGCAGCCCCCCCCCAAGGTAGACTGATGAACTGACGGGTGATAACGTAACTTTGTGAACGCTCGTTGGACAAATCAACTGTCATTTTACCATACAAATGTGGCATTAAGATACCTGACGCGCGTACAATGCGTTACGTGATCGACCTGCTGGTAAAGGTCGCGGGAGTCCGCTGTATGCGGGTGGCGCAGGACCAATCACTATTTTGAGGAGACCTATGTCCTGCTGTAGATATGTCTCTCGGCTGATGATAACATAATAATAATTATAATAATTTCAAATAAAGGAGCGACCACACCGGTGCTTAACGCGTACACGCGTTGACGTGTCGTACGCGTCACGTCTTCTTCATACATTTTGCTGCGTTTTACGGTGCGTTAGCGTATTTTGAGCAGCGGTGTGGTCGCACCTTAATAATAAAGTGCTTTCCTAACAAAACAAATAATGTATTAATTATTTTCGTATTATTTTTAACGAGGAAGTTACCCCGATCATATTTTATACAGAGAGAAAGAATATAAAAACTTTTTAACAAAAAAATTAAACCCCCGAAAAAATCTGAAAATCAAAAAATAATAAACCTTTTTTATTTAGTTTAATAACTAAGTTCTTAAACTATTATAAGTATACCTAAGTATATATTTTTGTAATTATTTTGAGTTTTTAATTAACCTTAATAACTAAGTTCTTAAATTAATCTAAGTGTACCTAAGTAATTTTGAGTCGGCGCCAAACAAGCATCACGTCGTTGCGAGTGGTCGTGCGGAGAGCGCATTTTTTGGAATGTTAATGTTTATCTCTGGAGATTTAACGTTGCATTGTTAATTTGATTTAGTGTAACTTGTACTTGTTTAAAGTAATCTTTCTTCATTGATTGTTTGGCGCCGACTCAAAATTCCTTGGGTACACTTAGATTATTTTAAGAACTTAGTTATTAAGGTTAATTAAAAACTCAAAATAATTACAAAAATATATACTTAGGTATACTTACAAAAGTTTAAGAACTTAGTAATGAAACTAAATAAAAAAGGTTTATAATTTTTTGATTTTCAGTTTTTTTCGGCGGTTTAATTTTTTTGTTAAAAAGTTTTTATTTTAAAATTTTCTGTGGCTTACTTTAGTTAAATACTAGTTACATGCAAATAAGGTCACAAACCTCACGATCAACGAGCTTTAGCAGAAATGCAGAGACTGAGAGGTGTACTCACTCTAGACTGACAGGTCTAAAGCATCGTGAGGTTTATCACACGACAACACAACACACACACACCCACACACACACACACACGCACATTTTGAGCAGAGCAATTCCTTAAATCAATGGCAAATACGGAAAAACGATCATCTCGTCAAGATTTAGGGAAAGCAAAAATTGATTTAGCAGAAAAAAACTTTTTGTACGTATTTGTACTCACAACAAAAAAGTCTAAAAGGGTGCTAAGTGTGCGTTCCCAATCCAATTCATACTCGGTTTCAACGTAAAGGAAAGGTCAGTCTAAACATAGCGATCTCGCACCTGACTAATAAAATGGAACCGGATAACAACGTTGTCCAATTGTTTTCAACGCAAAACAGCGTAGTAATAAGCTGCTGTCAAAAATTTTATTTTTGGTAGAAGCTTTTATTGCTGACTGTACTTTTCTGTATACCGTCATCAACTACTCATTGAGACGATTCTACGAGCCCAAACTCGATGGGGTTATGTGGTTTTATTACGGAGTTCTTATGGCCACCTTCCAAGTCCATCCACAGATCAGCTCCACGTCATCATAATGTTGCATTGTCACGCGATTTATATATGCATGCAAACTTTCAGCTCAATCGGAAACTGGGAAGTGGATCTAACTTGTAAGATTTGATTACAGACAACGGACAGGTGAAAGTAAAAAATAAAAGCTTGTTAAAACGGATAGACGGAGAGCAGCAACCAAATCGGTCATGTGGCTTCAGCTGTATTGAAACTCCGTTAGCTACTTCCCTGAACAACCCTTTCCGATAATCTTCGTGGTGGCAGGCCGCGGGCGGTGGGTGCGGGTGTAGTGGGGTGAAGAAAAAAAAGAAAAAAAATGTGGGCTCAGCGACTTTAATTTCTATTTCAAACAGTTGCTCTGTACTCCCTGTGCACCCAAAAAAAAATTTAAATCTATCATATGGTGGGAAGGGGTTGCCAGCGTTAATTAAAAATACCAAAATAATAATAATTTTCATGTGGGCTCAGCTGTATTGGCTTTTTTTCTGACGGGAGATTAATTAATATGTAAGTCCCAAAAAAATAGCCATGCAAAAATATCGGTGGAAAGGTATCGAAAAAAAATGTTGAAATCGTTGGATTTCTTTCGAAAATGTGCTGAGGGAAAGGCAAAAGCGGACGTGGAGGGGATATCAACCGGCGAACGCGTCAGCGCGCTCACAGCGCGTCGATTGTGTTCGGTTAACAGAGAGTAGCCGCTGTCTTTCTCGCAGCCGTTGACCGGGATCATTTTGATTTATGCGAAGAAATCGTATTAGCTGAAGCAGCTGCTCGTTCGGAAATATTCGGGTTTTCCCTTATTGTTAAAGCAAGCTTTTCCAACAAAAAGCCGCCTTTTGGTGGAAAAACTGTTGATGTTTACTATGTTTATTTTACATTATCAATATTAGCGGTTACACTTAACGATAAAAGACAATTGCTTTGTATACAACTTAACAATAAAAGATAATCGCATTGTTTACTAGGAGAAGTGAATTTGGTGTAGAAAAAGAATCCGCACTATACGAAAAATATTATAATTAAGAAAAATTACCCAATTTAGTCGACTGTAAAAACGAGTCGTAATAATAATCCACTCCGTGTATTACCCACACCTTCCCTTTACCATATAGATGAAAATTGTTACATCGCATCGGCTGCAATATCCTACTACAACCTACAACTACCCAATTTTTACTATCTTAATCCCGAATCTGAAAACGATTTTAAACTTTATGCGCTTGAACTAGAGTCCATTCTCGTTGGATAGCTTTCGGCTATAAAATAATGTAATAAATTTCTTACTGAACAGGGTATTTGGTACATTGCCTAGTTGGACAAAGAATAAGTTTTAATGAAACAGAGGGTCTGTGAACATTGTACATTTTTAATCTGCTATAATTCATCGTTCGCTTGTCCTTATCCCATTTACTTGGGGTCGACGCAGCATGTTTTTTTCTTCCATACCTCTCTATCGCCCGTCAACTCATCACACACATCTTTCCTATTCAAATCGTCTCCAGTCCCTTATCATTTTTAATCTGCTGTAATTATAAGTCTGAAATCCATAAAATAGCTAGGTAGTTCTAAGTTGTCCCGATAGTGGTTTCAGTGAACGGTATTATAGTGAAGAGTCTCGACCAACCCCTCAAGAGATTTTCGCTAAACGGCTGGATCAAGGGTCAGATATAGAAGGCGGTACTCCTGCACGCGGATAGTTACGAGGTTCTCCTCTCTGTCGCCTTGCCCACCGGTAGCTTAGGCCCCGCCTCGCTGCCGGCGGCGCCCTAGATTTAGATTTTGTCACAGATGTTTGACACAGCGAACCAAGCCAGCCGACCAACCCCTTGTTCATTTCAGCGAATACTGAAACCGGCGGCAACCCGTTTATGACTCCTTGAGGTCGGGGGTCGCAGCGTCTACGGTATGTACCTATTGGTTCTCCAAGAATTTTAAATCGGCTTTACATCCAATCAATCACTCGTGTTTAGTTGTCCTCCACGGGGAAATCAGTATTGGTCAGTTGGACATATTAACAGAGCAAGGGAGCGAAACAAACGAAGTGTTTTGCTTCAGCTTGTAGCAGTATGTCCGTTTGTCCAGCTGTTTTCCTCTACAGGTCGCATTTCTCAACCGATTCTCGTTTAATTTTTTCCGCAGGTTGAATAATTATATAAAATTCTTTTTTCTTAACGATTTTCGTTTTTTTTAATGGCAGGTTCCTGAGTTCTGCAGTTCACAGGGCCAATAGTAATATAAACAAGAGACTTATCTTCTGAAAAGAGCGTCAACCAGGGAATGGCACTTTTGCATAACTTTCTGTTCTTATAACGCGAAAAAGGTGTAATGTAGGTACATATCTTCATTCAGTAATATTTTTAACCTTTGCAACAAACAATTATGTGACAAAATGACCTCTCTGGTGAATATTCTTTGCCCCGGCGCCACTACGTCGTCTGGCAGTCGCCAGTTCGAGTCCCGGGCGCAATGGCGAATTGTGGCGACTGTCGGCTATTTAATTGCCTGTAAATATTCAATGTGGCTGAGCACGGTTCGTATACTTATTTAAGTTATTTAATGAAACGCGGGTAGTAAGTACATAGGTTTGCCGTAACTTTCTACCTCTGCAGGCATATTCAACTATTCCCAGAGGGAAGATTGCGTAACTTTTCGAACCAGCGTTAAAACCAATCAGCTGTCATTTTCCAATGCATAAAATGACATTTGTAACTACCTGACTTACGTTCAAAACGTAACGCAATCGACTAGTCGCTTGTTCAATCCCCGTGGTAACAGCAGAATGTGGATATTGTGAAAGTCCTACACACACAGCAAGCAGCAATATCGTCATGTCTTCTTCTTTTAACTCACAACTGCTTGAAGTGGGGCTGAAAATTGAATGTAATTTTCTCTGCCTAACCCTTCTGGAATACGAATGTAAATGTATGGTAGTCTTCAATTACACACAAGTAATGGATAAGTAAATCGTTTCACGTCCATTCCGAGTCTGCCCGAGCTCTGCCGACAATGAAACAGCCAGTTTTCCAGGATACATCCGCTGGCTGGCAAAGGGTGTCTCCCAACTTGCCAGCCAGCGGAGCGGAGTCACAAGACGCCCAACAAAATCGCGTAAGAAACTGAATGTCAATAATAAAATTAGTATACTAAGCACCAGTTGAAAACGAAAAAACTTTAAACAAACAATTTGTTTGATTACATTTTTTTCGTTTTCAACTGGTGCTTACTATAGGTGAAATATGATATTGAAAGGAACACTTCATTTAGTCGGATTTATTCTCTGGCGTGTATGTAACGGTGTACCGTAAAATGGGGTGAGTAGGGTGAAAACTGACAGTCAAACCTCGATAACATTTTATTTTTACTTATACAAACTGAATGGTGTATATAATAAGTGTTCCGGACGTTTGTATTTTAGTTTTTATTTTATTTTGGGTAGTTCCATTTCATAACTTTGACGATAAACAGGGAAACCCACCTCACCCCGTAGTCCCTCGTAATTGGGGTGAGATGGGTTTTCATACAAAGTTGATTTTGGAAGATTGTTAGATCGTTTTTTTTTATTATGAGTATATACATTATTTTTGTAGCAATAGCCTTAAAAAACCATCTCACCCCCCTTTCATACCATCTCTCCCCATTCATAACCCAACCCTCCCCGCGAACCCTACTCACCCCATTTTACGGTACGGTAAATATTTTTTTAAACTAACCATAGTGGAAAGAAAGTAAGAAATGTACACCTAAAAGTACCTACATTTATTTACCAACTCACAGGACCCAAACATCAAACAACTAAAAACACAAAACATGAAACAAGTGTGCGCCATTGAACCGGACACTGGCTCAGCATAATGAAGTGTCAGACACCTACAGCGCTGATATTTCACTCAGCACCGTTGGTGACTCACGAAAACGTCATACAATATTATGAACTACCTACTTATATATAGGCAATAAGTACTTGCCTAAACCTGAAAATCAAAATGTCGACAAAACAGTGTTGTGACGGGCGGGGTAAACAGTCGATAGCGCGGCGGGGCGGACGCGGCCCTAAATCCGGTACATATTACTGAATATTTTATCTTGCTGTGACGCGATGCTCGCCCGCCGTTGTAAAGTTGACTAGTGACGTGTTACGTATGTATCGATACTTTTCAAAGTATCCAAAAATCTCTAAACAAACTCCCCATACAACAGTTATGTGATCATAATTAAGTACAGGTACCGTTCATAGAGCCTTTATTCAACGGTTGCCAATTACCACTAGGCAGTTGATAATGGGCCTCATAAGAAGGCTCAAAGTCACCCAAAGGGAAATGGAGATGGCTATGCGCTGTCCGTAGCAGAACTAATGTAATCACATTTCACGTAGAACTGATTACCCTTGGGGTGGAAAGGTTCTCGAGTGGCGACTACGTACTGGAAAGTCATGTGGACGTATTTTGGCGTTTTGATATGATGATGATGATGATAAATGATGATGAATTGGTAAGTGGTCTTGAACGAAAACTTTGAGATCGGGTATTAACGACAAACCTAGCACCACCTTTCATATTATTGATCAATTTACACCTTTTAAGAGTCCGCAGTAAGCTCAATACAAACGTAGTTATACGCACTCATTTTAAAATTACGTGTTGGATTGTAACGAAACTTTGCATATCCAATGACATAAGGTATATCTATGTCTGTAATTAGTTTATGTAGCTTCAGCTACCATAGTAAAAAAATACAGCTAATTTAAGTTTTTTATACAAAACTTGTTTTTGCTGTATTTTGTTTGTTTTATACACTGGAACCATATAAACTAATTACAGACATAGATATACCTCATGTCATGTATTGACATATGTCATGTTATGTATTGATGTATTGACTTTGCATATACATTGGTATGTGCAAAGTTTCGCCACAATCTAACACGTAGTTTTAAAGTGAGAGCGTAACTACGTTTGTATGGGAAGGTGAAATTCGGCCGAGCTTACTGCGGACCCTTAAACATTATCACCTATATAGGTATAAATACACAAACACAACAATAAGGAACAGTCCAATATTCCGTACTAAATATCTGAAGACTGGTTTACCCTAGTAAACAATGGCGGCAAAATTAAGTAAATATTAGTGGTGTGACAAAGAGTATTCATCCGATTCTTTATGTATTTATTTTATTGAACGAGCGAGCTAAGCGAACGATGTTCTTCGTTTTAGCGTAGACAAAAATCTTTCGTACGTCAGGGTTTTGCTCTGCTGATCTACACTAGAGGTCACATTTCTCAAACGATTCGATTTGTGAGCACGTTCAATGATTATATAGATTTAATATGTCGATTCAATTTTAGAAAAATAAAAAATGTGATTTAAAATAAGAAAGGCTCCCGAGTTCAGAAAGTATTTGGATATTTAATGAAAAATATTTGTCATCAAATCTTTCCGATAATGAGTATAGTCAGTCCAATAAGTGGTCTACCACTTTGGAACCTTAATATACAAATAATAGAGTAGAAAAGTGGTAGACCGCTTTCTTGGCTCACTGTACATTGAATGCGTTAGAAGTACATTAAGCCCACCATCATTATATGGAATTAAATTTTATTCACAATTATACCGGGTCGGTGGTTTTTACAAGCTCCGGTACACTCAGCGTCGTAAAAAATAACTGCTTGCAAATCTGGAAACAAACGCAGCGCGACAGTACAGTCAGCGCTGGGAGAGTGGTAATGAAATATAATGGCACGAGTAATGACGCTTTGGAGTCACTCGAACCTGAGATATTTATTTATTTATTTATTTATTTATTTACCACACACTTACAACTATTATTACAGGTACTACGCCTAAGACAATAGTGTAACTTAATATTGTACATCCCTATTTTTAACTTATCTTATAACATATTACGTACATGGCCATATTTGTGAATTCACTAAGAGAACACGAAAACAAATCTATGCTTTCTGCTATGATATTGAGGGTTCGCAATGCCCGGGTCAGCGGCGCCATGCGAAGCAGGTTGGTGCGCCCGCGCGGCTCGGCCAGCAGCCGCGGCCGCAGTCTGCGCCACACATACCTGTCGGGGACATAAACACTCACCGTGCTTAACACCGTAGTGTTATATGTTTTTCCCCTCAGGAGTCTAAATATGTATGACGCCAGATATAGCTCTCTACGCACCCTTAGCTCGTTATATCCTACCATACCTAGAATAAAAGCAGTTGGATACATTAACGGGTAAAATGGATATACGCGATACTTTCTCCAATACAGGAATATACCTAATAATAATGAGGTCCTAGTGTTTGACGCATTATTGTCTAATAATAACCACTTATTGTCCACATATATTGTCATGAATCGAGGTTGAAAGTGTGAAATCTACCAAATCGAAGTATAATAAGTGCCACTGTTCGGAAATGTGGCAATAGATGGTGTAAAACTAAGCTGGAAAGTAGGCAATAGCTGTAGCACCTGAAACACCACTACTACAATGTTTCTTTGTAGTAGTGGTTGTTATTGTTGGACAGTTTGAACAGCGATTCCGACGTGGGTACGAACAAAGCATGGCGCAATCAGCAGGTCGTTATGGGAAATACTCACTGTTTTTTTACATATAAGCCTGCATTGTGTCCCACAACTGGCCAAAGGCATCCCCTCTTTTTCGCCATTCGTCTCGGTCCTGTGCTAGTCCTTGCCAAATCGTATAAAATGTCTCGGGACGACCTAGATCTATGACACCATCCTTTACGTTCTGCCAGCCATATCGTGGGGTCCATCCGGTGGCTAATTTAGCCCATCGGTCCGGTAGACATGTCCAGCCCAGTTCCACTTTAGCTTAGCAGTCTTGGAACCCACATCTACGATGCCAGTTTTAGAACGCAGCTCCGTGTTTCTGAAAAAATAATTATAATTATTATCGATGCTCTTTTCCCATCCCTAGACGTTACATGACCGTAAAATATCCCAGTGTCCGCCATGAATAACAGAAGTGGGGTATTGCAGAATTATGACGTCATCACGGGCCACTTCACCGCTCTGGTGGATAAAGCCCAATAACGATACGGTTGGGCTAGGTTGAGATACATACATACACAGATTCACGCGTTAATTCCCAAAAGGGGTAGGCACAGCACTTGAAACTTATTTTCCAGTGCCACTTCAAGCATAAATCTGGTGTTTAAGACTTAGGGGTCTTAGTTAAAAATAATGAAGACATAGATTTTCTAGACTTCTATAATCTTGTTTCCACAAAGTAAAATATAAAATATGTGATGTCTTAACTACGCGTCCGAATAGAGCGTATGTTGCTTGTATGGCAACGTATGTGAGTGGGGCGTGGGGTCGCGGGCGGCGGATTCGGCCTGCATTACTCGACCAACAGGTTTTAGACCCATCGTGCCCCCGCTTCCCCTGTAGAAAGAACGATAAAATGTGATATCGCAGTGATAGGTTGCTAGCCCATCACCCACAACACACTTCAATCCTGTACCCTTAGTACGACTTTTACGACACCCGCAGGAAGAATGGAGGTGGTGCCACCTGACGTAGCCCCGACACCACCCGGGGTTGAAATAATACTCCTGAAAATTACGGTTTTGTATTACAGTAATTTATAATAGCGTGTTTTTGTTAATTTCCTTTTTAAGATGCTTTATTCAAAAATCCTGCCAACTTTCCACCCGGAAGTATTTATATATAAGGTGCTAACAAATTAAGTACCAATACTTTAAGAGACGTTAACTTACATCAAAATAATTTACTTTAAATAGGAATTAACAAAAAACAACGGTTATCTAGTGATAACCGTTGTACTTACATCAAATTATCTTAAGAAAAAAAAACATCCCGTGCATTTAACTGACGGACGAGTACTATCAGCTCTGAAAGTATTGGTATCTAATTTGGAAGCACCTTATAGATTTAAATGTAGCATGAAGTCATTGTCTTATTTGTATGATTTACCTATCTTGAATATTAAAAAGCGTAACCAACTACTTGACGTTGTATATGATTATATATATCTAGGACAGACCGTCCAGTTAGGTAGGTCCAACTTTGAGAAAGAGGTCAATCGTCGAATCCGACAGCTAGGCAGCATTCGGGAAGCTACGGCACATTTTTTCATCCAATGCTGTGTGTTGCCAGTGATGGAGACCGTGACGGAAACGTGTCTGCTTACTATGGGCCTCATAAGAAGGCTCAAAGTCACCCAAAGGGCAATGGAGAGGGCGATGCTGGGAGTTTCTCTGCGCGATCGCATCAGAAATGAGCCGACCGATATAGCCCTCCGTGGGGCACATTGCACGTAGAACCGATAGCCGATGGGGCGAAAAGGTTCTCGAGTGGCGACCACGTACCGGAAAGCGCAGCGTGGGTTTTCCCCCCACAAGGTGGACTGATGACCTGGTAAAGGTCACGGGAGTCCGCTGAATGCGGGTGGCGCAGGACAGGTCATTGTGACACTCATTGGGAGAGGCCTATGTCAAGCAGTGGACGTCTTTCGGCTGATATGAAGATGATGATCATGAAGTAACTACTACTATACCTCATGTATAGTTTTTGTTATAAGCATATATAAGCGGGCCTTAAGAATGAAGCAACACGTCCAAAACGTCTATATAAATAAGGTAAACAAGAAGGTCTGGGGTTCGAATGCTGATAAGGGCATTTATTTGTGTGATAAGCACAAATATTTGTTCCTGAGTCATGGATGTTCTCTATGTAGGTGTGTATTCAATTAGTAGTCTAGTCTACCGATAGATCAAGCTTTTCAGATCAATTTTTCATTCACGAATAACCCGCAAATATAAGAATAATCTAAGATAAATGTTACCAAAATGACAAAAAACATCCCACGTTTCGTTAATAAATTACACGACGGCAGAAAAAGCTCAAAGCGTAAAAAGCTAAAGAGCTTTCGGAACGGCGCAAAAATTGAAATTAGCCGTACCATAACAATAAAACGAGATTGTGACGCGCTCATTGGAATGGAAGCTTTACTACTGGGGCTTTCACCTATTCACCTTAAATGTGAAAGCTTCTGCAGAGAGTAGGTGAGACACAGAGACACACTCCCCACATTTTCGTTTTTGAAAGTAATAAAAGTTTGATTTTATGATTATTTTGTTTTTCTGACGTACGCAAACAAGTGTGATAAACAAGACGCACAAGTAAATAAAACCTCTTCGGCCGCCTACGAAACCAACACCACGTAACCAGTTACGTGTGAAGAATTATTTTTCTTGTTACAAAACTAGATACGTACAAAGTTATTATATAAGTGAAACAACTCCGGCTTTATTGGAATACTACGTACGACATCTGTTATGCAAAGATGGCGACGACAAACAAGTGAAGACAAACATTAGAAATTGGAATGCAACTTGCTATATGAAATATATATATGACAAAAGAAATCTTCTTCCTTGTTGGAAACCTGTTACGATCGCAAAATACTAGGTAGTAGTAGCAAGTAGTAGTGAGTAGCTTCAGGTCCCCGAAGGGCAAACAGACCAGAAATAGAGGATCCGTCGAAACTGGCCAAACACAAAAAAAACCTAATTGGTTTCGTAGGAGGAAGATAAATTCTTTGTTTACAGCGTGTTTCAAGCGCTCAATTATTTGAAAAGAAAGGCAGAAGGTAACGAAAACTCATGTAATTTTGGCGCTTGTTTAGCTTAGTCAGTAGAGACTGTCTACGAAGCGGTTCGAATTGAGGTGAGTCGACTAGATCGAATAATGTCCGTAACTAAATATTTATTTATATATTTTATTTTAGCAGGAATGATATAAGTAACTTGCCTAATTAAATAGCTGTGCGTCTCATAATCTACAGGTACATACTTTGATATAATTCCAAATTACTAACATTCAAAAGGCATAATAATGTTGGATCATCAACCGAAAGACGTCCACTGCTGGACATAGACCTCCCCCAAAGAGTGCCAAACTGACCGGTCCTGCGCCACCCGCATCCAGCGGACTCCCGCGACCTTTACCAGGTCTTCAATCCACCTTGTGGGGCCTACCCATGCCGCGCCTTCCGGTACGTGGTCACCACTCGAGAACTTTTCCGCCCTAGCGGCCATCGTTTGTACGTGCTATGTTCCCGCCCCGCTCACTGCCACTTAAGTTTAGCGATTCGGAGGACTATATCGGTTACCTTGGTTCTGCTGCGGATAGCCTCATTTCTGATGCTATCACGCAGAAAAACTCCCAACAATCCCAACATAGCCCTCTCCATTGCTCTTTGGGTGACTTTGAGCCTTCTTATGAGGCCTATAGTAAGCGACCACGTTTCAGTGCCATATGTCATCACTGGCAACACACACTGGTCAAAGACTCTCGTCTTGAGACACTGCGGAATATTGAACGAAAAGATGTGCCGTAGCTTCCCGAACGATAATGTGATAATGTAATAAATAGGTTAGGTTAGCTTAGAACTGTGACCTCCTACGGGCATGACAGATAATGCATTATGTTTAGTGTAAGATATTTGTTTTGTATATACGAGTATGTAATGTATCAAACGCAAAATGCAAACGTTTGTGTAGAAAGATACATGAAACTTGCCCTCTTAAACTAGTCCTCATCCCTCTGTTTGTTGGTAATCTGCACTTTATAAATGAACGCGCTCGTCACGGTTGTGGCGGGGACTATTCTGAGCAGAAATTTATAATTTTGCGCCTTAAACAGACATTAGCAGATGATGCTGGATACTTTAATCTCTTTCCAATACTGAAACGAGGATTACAGTCGACATGAATAAGCTTGATGTACTATTCACATTATTATATTCTTTATTTATTTTCCACTGGCTTCCGCCCGCGACTTCGTCTGCATGGGCGCAGGATAAAAACTATCGTAATTAATCCAGGCTAACTATCTTCTTGCAAAATTATGGTTAAAACAAATAAAGATTTTTAATTATCAATAAACTAAGTACGTAATCCAAGTAACATAAAAAAAAATATAACGGAATATAACTAAACTAAACCTATATTATAAACTAAACCTATAAAAAGTAAATGCCCCCCAGGTCCCCGTCATTGGTTATGGTGCCCAGAAGGCTGGCAGCGTTGCCTCTTTGGATTGCTAGGCTAATCCTTTGGCCAAAATAGCTGCCAGCCCTCTGGTCGCCGGAGGTTTGAATGAGCCGCTCCGAAATTTCCTTATATAGGGCTTTCGCGCCCGGACCCCACGGCCCCAGAGTTTCCACTCCAAACGGCGCAAACATGTAGCCCTCACCGAGGACAGCATATTTCCGCCGCTTGTGTTGCTCTGCCATGGTGGCCGCAGCTCCGGCTTTAGAGGAGGCCGCTTGGAGATGGGACAGGGCTAGCGTATCAACGCAGGTAGCGTCCCACACAAGAGTCCTCCCCTGCTTCCACGGAATGAGCGTCATGCCGTCAGGGCGCTTACCATCGTCACGTGCGATACCGTTCGGCTCTAAAATGGCCGGCACGCTAACGGAGGGAAGAGCCCTACGGATGACGTCATTCAAAGAGGCGTGGCGGGAGATGCGGCTAGCACTCTTCTGGCAGGACAAGCCGTGGTAACCTAGGGAGTCTACGTGGGCGCCACAGCGGCAGCGGTGTGGCTTATTAGTTTTGGAGCCAAGTCGCAGATAGGTTGCCAAAGTTAAAGTTGGTTTGTCGAGGAGAGTGCCAAGGTTTGGAGACGGCAAAGAGTGAAGCCAGAGCCCCGCCTCCGGCTCCGTTACAGCAAGGAGACGAGCACGCTCTGCTGTGCTTTGAGCGGAGGTGATGAGGTCTTTAAGAGAAGATTGACAGAGGGGCTCGTCCCACTGCTTTTGAGATTTCGGGGAAACCGGAAGCGAATCATCTGGGCAGGCCTGCTCCCACGCGCTTATTGCCTCGCTCGAACAGGCAATCGCAACATTGTCGGCAGCTGGGCTAAAAATTTTGCTGGCGAGTTCCTGCGTGCTTTGGAAAGAGGCTAAGAACGCTGGAAGGGCTACACTGACAACCTGCCGGATTCCCAGGCCGCCGTGCCGGATTGGCAGAGAAGCCTGGGTCCAGGCACGACTGTCCAAATGGACATTCAGGATGGATGTGAGGGTGGTTTTAAGGACGGCGTCGAGGGGTTCCATAATAAGAGGGAATTTCCAAATGGGGCTACATCTTAAAATATATGTAAATTTGGGGACAAAAAGACAAAATTTTATGATGACTAAAGCCATGTGTGCACTGACTTTTAGAAGGCGATCCGAATAAGTTTTGTGAATGGTGAGATGTTCGTTGATGAGCGATGGTATGGATTCCTGAAAAACGGGAGCCCCTAATAGTCTGAGCGAAGATTTATCTATAATTTTAATGTTAGGGGCTAAAGAATTGAAGATAGAGATAATACTATGTAAGTCAGTCGGAGGAAGCGATTTATTTATAAACAATTCACACGGAGAAATTTAAATCTAAACCTATTTCGCTAAAACCATCGATCGCACAGACTTTTTAGGTCGTCCAAAACTGTTTTCCAGTCCCCCCCTAAAGTGCCGTCGTCGAGATACCATGAATTAAATTTCGAATTTAGATTTGAGATTACTGGATGGATGGCGAGGCTGAAGATAGCGGGTCCAAGAGGATCACCCTGCTGACAACCAACTGCCGAGGATAGGCGATGGTTTTTGAAGAGAAGGTGCGTAGTTTGCTGGTAGCATTGCCATAAGTATTTAAATATTAAAGGTGTGGCATCTTTAACTTGTGCCAGCAGGGCGCCTCTATCCACAGAGTTGAACGCATTTTTAACATCCACCTTCAGCAGCACCTCGCAGGTGTCGTCGTGCACAAACGCGCGTGCTGCGTGTAAGGCAGCTTCGCAACCACCTTTGCTGCCGAAACCAAGTCGGCTGGAACTTTTTGGTCAGAGAAGGAAATACTTGTTTACAGCAAATTTAGGAACAGATCCGTCTAACAGTAAAGCCCACCGCGATAGGTCTAATTCCTCCATCTTTTTTTTTTAAGGCGCAGAGATTTGCTCCATATAATATTTCTAACACGTGACTACAAACTTTACCAGACACCATAAGGTTTACGAGCTCAGTGATGCCATCCAAAACTTGTGAACCAGTATCTCCGATAGCACCTCCAAGTAGGTCTTTAAGATGCTGCGGGGAGAGACCATCAAGACCACCAGCGGAGCCGTTCTTGAACGACATCACTTCAGCTAGCACGTCCTTTTTAGATGAAATTAAGTGTGGTGCATCAGGATCAGGTGGAACGGGAAGGCGGAGAGATGCTGCCGGAAGGGGATGTTTGGACAGTAAACCGGAGACGGTGTTTGGGCAGTCGGGTGCAATAACGTCACTGGAGAAGAGAAGTGACTTTTTGCTCAACTTTTCTGTAGAGTTTTGTGTCTTCTCTTAGACCGTGCTGTGGCTGACAGGGGGATGGGTTTGTTGGCTGGAGACAGTTGGACTTAATTTTTTTAGTAAGGGACGTAGTTTTGTCATTGCTAGTGTGGAGGATTCTATACGCAAAGGCAAAAAGCTGAGTCCAACTGTCAAGCGAATTTTCAGTAACAATTTTTGATATTATTTGGTTCAAAGCATTGGCCACGGAAAAGCGAGCTCCTCTGGGGATCCTTTTAACGATGGGAGTTGCCTGTTTTTGTGAGCCTAGCCAAGCTACCAGATTATCTGTTGTGTTTAAGTCGGTCCGGTTATTAGTTGGACTTACACTTACGTGTTGGGTTGCTTGGGTCTGGATTTTATGAACGCGGGCATTATGGATATTCAAACCCCTACTTCCTCTAAAGAAACGGGGTTGAGAGCACTGTGGATACTGTATAAAACCGCCGGTGACGTTGCCGCTGGCCTGACTTACAGAGGTGGCAGTAGACGGGGTCTGCGACATGGGCTAGGGAGCATTCACTATCTTCACGACGGACAATGAAAGAACACTGCAAATATAAAACAAAACTTACGAATACAATACAAAAACATAGATATAAAGTAAATGAGTACAAAATAGGAGACACCAGGACACCACTGCACAAAAGACACGAAACGTTCACTTCTGGACGGTGTACTCGATGAACTTTATAAATAATTGGAGAGCTTTTAGGAAAAATATTGCTTTGTTGTTATTTTTCTCGTGTTTTGAAACCAACGACATCTGTCATGATCGGCGGTCGCAAAGAGCTGCTCCTCTCGGGCCCGGGCTGCGGTCTCCGCAGAGATGACGCTGACTGATTTTGTTGTCTATTGCATAATTACGCTGACTGCCAAGCGTGTTTAGGAAAATAAGTAGTAGAAATTACTTTACTTTTTTTAAGTAATGTCTTGCGAGTTCTACAGCGTACAGCAAATTGAATGAGATTAAGCTAGCTTTAATTTGTATTGTAATTGCATATTGTCTATATATATATTTAAAGCTCTTTAAATATATATATCTACCAATTTGTATCGTTAATAGATTTTTTGAGAAGGCGGGTTAATAGATTCTACTGGAGATGGCAGCTTTAACGCATTGGATATTTTCTCATTCAGTTTGTTCGTGCCCCGCTTAGTGGCACTCGGCTGAAGACATTTTCAAATTTCATCCAAATCGGTTGAGGCGTAAAAGCCCGATTGAGTAACAAACATCTAAACATCCAAACTTTCTCATTTGCAAAATTCTTTTAGTCAGGTTTTTACATACATACATACATACATATAATCACGCCTATTTCCCGGAGGGGTAGGCAGAGATCACAGTTTTCCATTTGCTACGATCTTGACAAAACTTTCTTGCTTCATTCACTTTCATTACATTCTGCGTACATCCTCGTCGGTTTAGGGTAATCAATTCAACCTTTCTTCAGGATTTCTCCGATTTGGTCGGAAAAAGCTCGACGAGGTCGTCCCCTTCCAACGTTTCCCTCATACGTCCATCCATCCTCTACATGTCCATACCATCTTAGCATGCCCTTCTCAATTTTCGTCACTACATTTTCATTCACTCCACATCTCTCTCTTATTACAATATTTCTTATTCTATCCCTCAAACTCACTCCACACATACTTCGCAACGCTCTCTCATTATTACAAGCTTTTATTAAGTTTCACCTGTCCCGTTGTCTGTCTGTCTGTCTGTCTGTAATCAAATCTTGCAAGTTAAATTTGATCCACTTCACGGTTTCCGATTGAGTTGAAATTTTTCACGAATATGCAAATCGCGTGACAATGCAATATTATGATGACGTGGAGCTGATCTGACGATGGAGCTGGAAGGTGGCCATAGGAACTCTGTAATAAAATCACATAACCCTATCGAGTTTCAGCTCGTTAGAATCGTCTCAATGAGTAATTAATGACGTTATACAGAAAAATACAGTCGGCAATAAAAGCTTGTACCAAAAATGAAATTTTTGACAGAAACTTATTTCCACTGCATTTACTTGACGCTGATGTTTCTTCTGCCACACTCAACTTTCACTACCATACATAAATGTGGGGACTAATACTCCCTTAAGCACAGCTAGACGTGCTTTATGAGATATTTTCTGGCTGCTCATAAAGGCGTTGAGTGTCCCGTTTACGCTATTCCCAGCATTCACTCTCCTTTCAATATATCTCATGCTTTCCATCCCTAGTGAACGTCCCCAAATACACGAACTTTTTCACTTGTTCCAACCTTTCGTCACCAATCATAATTTCGCAATCAGTCATAACTTCATCTCTTTCGTTCTCAGGTTTTTAAAGTAATTGTATAAAAAGTAAAATTATACATACACAACATAAAATCATTATAAAAACCAAACCTAGGAAGTTGTTAATTAATGTACAGTCGACGTCATAGAGATGTACATTTTGCACCCTAGGGTGCCGCCGCCAGCGAGGCGGGTCTAAGCTACACTGTCTAAGCACATGATAAGTGACAAGATAGAGCGTCCGCCACTGGCTGACACCGTTCAATAGAACGAGACGGATGCTCTATCTTGTCACTTATCGCGTGATAAGGCCGACCATGATACGGGGTCTGGAGTACCGCCTTCTGGATCTGGCCCTTGACTCGGCCATCTAGCGAGAGTCTCTAGAGATGTTGCTCGAGACAGAAACATATATTATTATTAAAGCATTAACATTTCATAAGACTGGAGATAACAGAAAATTATTTGAAGAGCGTATTAAAACTACGGACCTTAATTTTAAAGAAACCGCTTGGGGAAAAGAAATGGATTTTATATTTTATTTTATAAAATAATTGAATTCCCGAAAGAACAAATCTAGATAGATAATCGCTTTTGATTCTTGCTTCACTTTGCATCTTTGTTTTATAACTAGCCGCCCGCGTATTGCACAGAACGCAGGCAAAACCGCGGTATAAAACATAGCCTATATCCATAAATTCAGAAGGTTCGTTCACAGGTGTAAGATTTTTTGAAATCGGATAACCGATACGGACCTATTATTACACACAAACTTATAAATCAAAAAGCGACAAGACTTTTCCTTATTATAATATTAGTATTGTAGTGGGAACCCAGATCGGTTAAATATACCGTGAAATTCTACGAATATTTATTTAAGAAAACAATAATACTCGCCTCAGCGTGATGGCACCATAAAGACAGCATCTTACCATTAACCCTAGGAAGTCATAAACTTAAAAGAAATGGAACTTAAATAAATATTGGGCACTCATAACGCTTAACTATGGCAGTTCAAGGAACATGGACAATAGATTCAATGGCAAGGTTTGCACACGGTACAATCAAATGACGACTTTGCCACCATTGGCATAATGTTCGTTGTAGCATATCCTATTATACAGATATTGCGCAAACCATTGTTTCAACTTACAGCAAAGTGCAAACACGTGCTGAACAGACGACGGAACAAATTCCTTGAGCGGGGAGAAAGCGGCATGAGAGAGACGGAGTGTGATCCTGCCTGGAGGAGAGAACGAGAAGCAAGACGAGGAGCGTACGCGCAGATCGTAGACAAGCGGGGATGCAACGAGAGGCGGATATCGGCAGAAAGACCTTATTGTATTAGAATTAAGTTGAAAATAAGAATAAGCGATTGTATAAATAAAGTTGTATCGTTAATTGAGGGGAGGAAAGATCCACGTTAACGGGGAAATGTCGCGAGGACGACACTTGTTCTGGAACCACGGAAGAAGACGATACTTTCAAATTACTAGATGGCCGGTCTTTCCTGAGTCTGACCATATGAGACATTTAAGTGTTTTAAGTAATAGAGTCAGTGTAGTGCTTCTATACAGTATTGAAAGGGCTAAGTATAAATCTTGAGAGATCAATGAACAGATGAATTAGCGGGCGAAATCACTTATATATATACTCTTCCTTTTAATTACCATTGTAATGTCCTTATCACAAAGAGTTGCTTGCTTGCGCTCTGTAGGCATAGTACCTACTTGTAGATAAATCAGTCCCATCTGTCCATTTATCTACCTTTATTGTATAATTGTGTAATTATCCACCGATTCATTGTGGAACGATTTTAAATAGTGTTCCGTACGGAAGTTGGGTTCGATTCCCACTCGTGTGTCATTGCTTGCACACAGATTGTTGTCTGGATTGACCAAAGCCGACAGTATAAACACTAAACACGCTAGCGAATATTTGAACGTAAAGCCTAACCCAGCTAAGGTCATTTCAGCCAATATTGTTTATGATATGCAAGTGTATTTGATCTAGGTATATTGTTTAGTGTCCAAACGTGAACTCGTGTATTTGTCAAGTTAGAGAATATAGGAAGTAGAATATTGGGTAGTTACTTGTTGTTACTCATAGTTAGCTAAACTGTGGCATAATTAACTTTAGCGTATAATATTTGTTACTTGATTTAGGATTAATAAAGGCAAGAGGTTTTTTCGTTGAGATTGCTAGATTTTTCCTCTTTAGGTTTGGCCTAGGTTAATCAAAGCAATCACCAAATAAGACTACAACTAGTTTTATTGGGTATATTAGTCAAGAGTTTCGATTAAAATCACAATCAATAAATTCCTTTTCTTTTTTCTACTTTCAACTGGTTTTTTAATCTATTACCTGCAGACTCCCAGTAGGATACCCTTAACTACTAAATTACATAATTAGGAGCAACGTAGATAAGGTCATAAGTATCATAACATAACAATAGTAAATCTCTTTACTATTGTGCTCGAACAGACAGTGTCTAACTTTTGAAGTATTAATCATTTTATCAAAACCTAGTATATCTAGCTACTTAATAGGTGACTAGGGTCGGATTTAGTGAAAGCCTCGTTGTTCTTTCAGCAGTTTTGACGTGGCCGAAGAGAAGACTCCACCTGTCTGGGGGGTACAATCTAAGGTCACAGACTTGTCCATTCTATAGTATTCACAACAGGTTAATTTTACTCTAATTAACCTGATCTAACTTGGTATGGATATTTAGATAGAATGCATTAAATAACTGGATGTTGTTTAATCTTTATTATAAATTAGGGAACTGATTAATTGCCAAAGAGAACGAGTGTTTATATGGCCTGCAGTGGGACTGGTATCCACCGATTTGAAGTGCACGAGGGTTGACAATTGAGTGGCCACTCATAATCATAGCTACAGAGGTAGCAAGATCTGACTTAATTCAATCACATATTGCATAACATATGCACATGGTCAACCCTCCCAAGACTCAGGCGATCTCAGCACTAGGCTGGAGATAGGACCAGCTACGTAGCTAACTTATATACCTGGATACCTTTTCCCCCGTACGTGGGTAGCAAACGAAACTGACCCTAGAAGCTTTGGCGTACCAGAGATAGGCTCGCCCTATATCAATATCATTTACACTTAGGAAGTAATGTTTTGCGCCTTCACCTAAACTGGACGCAGTCTAGGTCAAGAATTGATGACTCTATCTTCCATACGGCGAAGAAAAAGATAGTTAATAGCGAAACAAGTACGTTCCGTGAGGAAATGACTCTGGGAACGAGTGGCTAAACATTGTTTGTTCGAGCTAAGACTAAAAGGACCTTTAATACCACTTCAGTATAGATAGAAGAATCTTTTTATAATGACGTATTATCATTATCACACTCTCATATACATCAAACATTCCATTCCTTTTATGACATTTTATAGGGTATTTTTTATATCGGAAATAGTGATTTTAGGAGAAAAAATTACCCTTCGTACCCTTTGTTCGGAGTCGGAATCAGGTCAGCAATTTAGCGAAGCTCACAATTATTTTTGCATTTATTACACCTGTAATATAGGTCTAATTAATGTCTTTACTGTATCTACTTCCAAATATTATCTACAAACGCGACAAAATATCGTAAAAACCGACAGAGTTTACGTTTTTTGAAGTGAAAACTTCTTCAGCGGCGCTGTGCACTTTTTGTGATGGAGAAAAATTGTTAAACTCGCCACAGGGCACGTGACCGTAAGATGTCACGAGACCGTAAAATACGAGAGATTGAAAATTCTTAAGACGGACGCGTGACCTGATCGAAAAACTGTTTTAGTGTCATTGAGTTTTCACTTCTGCCGGCACTCCCGGAGTGCAACCCGGTCTTTTTTTTTGCTTTTCACTCCTTGCGTAATTTGGCAAGGGGTATACATATCTGTCAAATAATTGAAGACCGTCGTAGGTGCAAAATTCGGTTGCCTTTATCTGTCACTTTGACATTTAAGTTGGTCAGAAAGGGACAAAGCACATTTTATTTATGCATTTTAAGTTTTATGAATAAGGGGGTTAATTGTGTCTGTACAGTCAGCATCAAATAGATAGCAGCAATCAGAGTAGCCTAATACATCGTAAAACTTCTTTATTATTACTGGATGTGTCACAATACATAATAAATAAAACATTAGGCGACGATTTGACAACCTCCTCCTTTTTTGTGGTTGATGAAAAACGCACCGTATTGGCTACGAAATCGTACTTATATAATTAAACAAATGAAATGCTAAAAAATAAATGCTCAAAAGGAATAAACGCTCTTAAGAACTGGCTTTACGAAAACTGTTAAGAACTTGTTGAACAAACTAAAGCAGAATACCAAAACCGAAAAAGAGCTTTTTTGTACCGGCCTTTAATCAAGGCTTTTTAAAACTTTAGAAATGTAAGTAGTTTACTGGATAGGCCCACTACTCTCAATGCTGGAAGTTGTTTTGACAAAGTATTTGAAAACTATAAAAAAAAAACAATTTTTATACGGCCCTCAAATAAAATTTTTTAAACTATTTTAAAGGGTTAATTCCTACGTGACTGAAAAATGGACAAGACAAAACAATGTTATTTTAAGAAAAAAGAAATAGTAATTTAGTGTCGGTGTCAAATATTTTTAACGTCTATTTTAAATCGTGGCAAAGGGTACCTTGCGCGCCTGACGGCAAATTCATCAAAATGGACGATTGACATTTTGTATTTTTATTACGATTAGTACCTATTCATTATGTTTCAAATATATTTGTTTCCTCGGCAATGTGATGAAAAACATTGTGTGCGACACGGATGGTAAGACTTTTTGCAAGCGCGAGCCATCAAACTTCTAAGTGTGGGTTGCACCAAACTGTCTGTAATCGTAAGTGGTGCTCGTTAAAATCTGAATGTATGAAAAGTTTGACAAGATTCTATGGAATGACAGCTGCCGGCGCCATATTTATTATATTTAAGTTGATCGGTCTCGATTGGCGACAACGTACCGGAAGGCGCGGCGTGCGTAGGACAAGATGGACTAGGTCGCGGGAGTCCGCTGGATTCGGGTGGCGCAGGACCGGTCATTGTGGCACTCTTTGGGGAAGGCCTATGAGCAGCAATGTACAATTGTCTCCTCGCATGCTTGACATATAGAAATCCAATGTATGAAAGCACAGCTTATTCGAAGAACCCTTAGACGACGATCTCTAACCGCGTTTTCACTCTAGACAAGATAATTTATTACCAGCTCCAGCCATTTCCGTCGCGCGGCCGTCAAATCAAAACGCGCCCAAGAGCCCGAAATAAACAAGCGCACAGACTCGATAAATTAGCGGGAATCTTTATTTACGACACGCCGGAACTTTACATAATGTAAGACTTGCCGGGAAATCCCGGACATATTCTTCGCTGCAACGCCAAATAGAATTTCAGGGGTATGCAGTATGCATATAGAGTGAGTACAGTGCCAGCGCAAATATCTTTTTAACCGACTTAAAAAAGGAGGGTTCCAATTCGATTTTACTTTTATCCTTTTTTGTTGACTTAAAAAAGGAGGAGGTTCTCAATTCGGTTTTATTTTTTTATCTTTGTTGTGTGTGTTACCTCAAAACTCCGTCATTTATGAATCGATTCGTATCTACAATTTGTTTTTATTTGGAAGTACCAACTTATTCCAGGTTGGTCCCATTCTTTTCAAGGATACAGATGGATGATGGGATCTATGAGGAATTGAGACAACTCCTCAATTTTATTAGGCACGCGTGTAGTGATTTCGGTACATTCTATTATAACTCGTGTTACCCCACAATCACAAACTTAGTGAAGTGGAACTGATGATGAAGACCACAGGTGACTAATGGAACTCTTCAATGATTTACAGTACGTTACGGGTTCTGATATGATTCCGTTGAAGTAGCAAGCAACTAATGAACCTTTGGCACGGTGATTCTGAGATCCTTGAGGATTAGGCGGATCTCTTCGGATATTATCGGCCCACATATTGCGATTTCGTTTTATTCCGTAATAGTCACCACACTAGCTCACGGAAAGCGGTTCATGTGGTAGTGAATTGAAATCCATAATTTTTATAAAGTTTACTACGGGCTATGGAGAGGGCTATGTTGGGAGTTTCTCTGCGCGATCGCATCAGAAATGAGGCTATCCGCAGCAGAACCAGGGTAACTGATATAGCCCTCCGAATCGCTAAACTTAAGTGGCAGTGGGCGGGGCACATAGCGCGTAGAACCGATGGCCGTTGGGGCGGAAAGGTTCTCGAGTGGCGACCACGAACCGGAAGGCGCGGCGTGGGTAGGCCTCCCGCAAGGTGGACTGATGACCAGGTAAAGGTTGCTGGAGTCCGCTGGATGCGGGTGGCGCAGGACCGGTCACTTTGGCACTCTTTGGGGGAGGCCTATGTCCAGCAGTGGACGTCTTTCGGCTGATATGATGACCTAATATTAAGAATAAGTTAATAATAAGAAGTACTACCTATATGCAGAAGAGAACAGCCGGACATACCAAGCTGAAACGGAAAACTTCGTTTGGTTTCGCTCGCTTGTTCAGTTAGTGTAAAATTAGTAACAAGCTTGATAGCTTGGATGTTCTGCAGAATACCGCAGATAAAGGAGTCTTGGTTTATTATAACATTCATTACCGCTACATCACTATAACGAGTAATACTGACATATATATATTTGTAATCCCGTTCTCGAAAACGGCTCTAACGATTTGATTGAATGTTGGAATATACGTAGGGACACACAAGCAATGTCAACGACAAAAACTGTAAGTAATGTAAACAAAAACAAAACTATCAATGTAAACAAAACTAAAAAAAAAACATTAACCTTTGCATATTTGGAATCGCAATGCGCTACGCCCTTGATCCGGTTCACACGCCATTTTTAGTACGCCCTGTTAGGTGGGAAGATTCGTTTTCTCTATTTTCACCCGAGCAGAGCTCGGTTGCCCAGCCCAACTCATAAGCTAATTATGTCATTTAATGTCATCAGTGTAATGACTTTTTAATCGGAATAAAGAAAGTAGTTTATCAGTAGTTAGGTCAACACCACCTAACACATCTACTTTTGTTATTATTCTGCTTAAAGTCTGCTCTATACAGTGGGCCATCACGACTCATCTTACAGGACGCAACTATGCGTTAGACGGAGAAAGACACCGCCGCGCCATAAACCATCTGACACCACTACCCTCTCTACACGCTGGCCCATCCTAGTGGGCCATTAGGATGGGCCATCATGTAGAGGAGCCATTTTAAATAACCACGTATTTACATACGTACGCGCCGCGCGGCTCCGCCCAAGTATAACAGACAACCCAGGTGCAGTAGCGGGATGACATATGTACCGTCAGGCGCAGCGAGAGTAGACCCCCAGGAGGACTGATGTCCAGGCCCTGACCTGGTAAAGGTCGCGGAAGTCCACTGGATGTTATTGTGGCACTCTTAACGGAAGGCCTATGTCAGGACTTCTTTCGGCTGATGTGATGACTTCATAGCGCGATTCAGTTATACGTATACCGCCATCTATCATGACATTGGTGTAATTCACAGTATCCTGGTGATCGATGCGGTGACCGGCCTTCGGAAGTTTCCTGCTGGATTCCAGCTCGGGGCCGCCATGGCCGCCTACCAGGTAGAGGGGGCGTGGAACGTCAGTGGTAAGTTGAGGAACTTGTTTAAAGGTTCGGGTACACTTGGGCGAACGCCCAAGTATACCCGAACCTTTGAACCCCCGAAACCAAGCCCCCGAACCAAGTGAATACTTGTAATGAGCATTCTCTAATGTTAAACTACAGGTCACAAATTAAACAGAAGCGTTTAGCGAGCATTCTAGCGAAACGACAGTAGCTTCGAGTATAGAAAATTTGCATTGTACTGTATAGCGCCTGCGTATTGCAAAGAACGCAAGCGAACCCGAGGGATATAATAAAAGTTTATCTCCATCCAAAAACATACACGCGAAAGAGTTTTTGAAATCGATTCCGGAGATTATATAGGGTATGTCTATTCTATATACCTTTGTAAGCTACAATCTCACAGAATTTTCCTCATTATAATATTGGTATAGTATAATATAAATATATATTCAGTCAAATACCGTATTGTAATATCCGCTCTAGAAAGTGCCGTAGGCTGGGACTGAATTCTAGGCGCGCTCCGTTAGACGGCGCTGACTCGGCGAGGTTCACAAATATCAATTCCATATTTGAATTTGGGAACTTGATAGAAAGAAACGGTTGGAGTAGGTCCGAGTATAACCGAATAAAGCTGCCACCGTACGAAAACGAGAAGCATAAAAAATGGGGACAATCTTACGCAAATCCTTCCTACAATATTACGTTATATTTATAGTATATTGTACTGTATACATTCAGCATTAAAAGTAAATACGCAATCAAAGACGTCAAAAGCCTTTATTAAAAGGGAATACCCATTTAGGCCGAAACGGACTGACAGCGGTGGCGGAGCGGCGTGGAGGCGGTACCGGTCGTACTGTTCGAACGAATACGAAAGGATCCGCAGAGAGAGGCGCGGTATTCTGTAGTCTGCGGACCCTCGTATCTGGTATATTCGGCGCGCCGCTCCGCCACCGCTGTCAGTGCGTTTCGACCTTAAGGTGATTCGACGACCATACAAAACGTTTTTTGACATTCGCAGGCTAACGGCGTGCTATTTTAGGAAACTTATGTAACACACTTTCATAAATTGGCTATCCATTTGCGCGAAATTCCCCCTTTCCTAGAATAAACTTGTATGTACTAGAATAATTTGAAAATAATCGTTTTCCCAAAATATCAAGTGCTCCCTTAAAGACTTTTGGCGTCTTCGTTTGCATAGCTACTTTTGATGCTTACTGTACCTGCTTTCGAAATAATGTTCAAAGTTAAACGTATTTTGTATACAGGTGTATAGGATAGTAAACAAGCATACGGTATGTCTCATGGAAATACACCATAGCCTATGGATGCTTGCTTTTTTCTTGTTTTTTTTTCTTTTTTCATTAGCAGCGTTACTGCTTAATACAAAAATAATTAAAATAAAGACTTTTCAAGCACACCAATACGTGCACAGAAATTAGTTAACCAAGATTGTTACTAATACTACATTAATATAATAATTTATTTACACATTGGATCCAAGTTGGTCCAGAATAAAAACATTACTATTAGTAAAAACAATGTTATTGTTTCAGTTTTATTTTTATTTTTCCAATCTTAACTTTGGAATAGGGTATATAGACTTTATTATTCAGAGCAATGACGCGTAGTTGCAGTTTCCAAGAGGCAACCGGATGGCTCGCGGTATTTGAGCTCCCGAAGAGTTTGTGGAACCGCCCTGTGCAACCCAAACTGTGCCAACATGGACTGGGGACAATTTTTTTCGTCGCGAGGCAGCCGTTAGAAACAGCGGTTGCCTGAAAGTGTGTCCGCTGTTTATACAATGAAATGCTGTTTCAATCGAATACCTGGCGAGTTTTTTTTCACCATCCCTCCAATTTCTGCCCCAGGCCAAAGTTGGCTCAGTTCGCGATGCTCAGGGCGGTTCCACAACGCTTCGGGAGCTCAAATACTGCGAGCTAGTTAAAGCAATGGCGCGTAGTTTAGGTGTCCGAGAGGTTTCCCGGACACCTAAACTACGCGCCATTGTGTTAACTATATGAAGATACTATACTCTCTACGCAGTGCATCTCGGGATTCACGGTGTACTCGGGAATTTTCTAGCCGAAAACTCAAAGATTACGTCTAATACTTGAGATTATTTGATTTAAAAAAGAAGCTGAAGGTCCTGGGTTCGAATCCCGGTAAGGGCAAATATTTGTGTGATGAGCATGAATATTTGTTTCTGAGTATTGGATGTTTTCTATGTATTTAGGTATTTATATCTATTATATATATCGTCGTCTAGTACCCATAACACAAGCCTTACTGAGCTTACTATGGGACTAGGTCGATTTGTGTAAGATTGTCCCCTTATATTTATTATTATTATTTATTTATTTATTATTAAAAAAAGTACTACTAAGTAAGAATTTTATCAAAGTAGTCCATTCAAAAAGTAACTCTGCCGTCCAAGGTAAAAGATTGCAATTCCAACTACAGCTTTATAAAAGGTCGGCTATTACCTAGTACCTATTTCTATGTTTAGGGTCAGCCAAAAGATAAATTAATTCATTTACATTTCTGCTGGCCACTTCTGTTAAGACGCTTCCTCGATTCTCGTCAACACCTCTGTCTATATAAGAAGTCGAGAAGTCTCCAAAAATCCCGTAGTGTTTTTCTCCCGTGTACGAAAGATAAAAACTTGCCTCATAACCTGGGCGTGGTCTACGAGAATCAGGAACGGCCTCAATCGCCATTTCACTAATACTCCTCAATAAATAAAGCCAACCGCGTTCATTGTATTGATTGAGGGTTTGGCTACATCATTCCAAATACAGTCAGCCGGAAATATCTGATGCATTAGTTTGCAGCCGGGTGTGCATATTACGCCGCCAGTCTTAAACGGAGGACCGTCGCCAAAACAAACTGCTGTCATAAAATATTCCTTAGCGTAGACAATCAGCGCCAAAGATTTCGTAGCGCTACGTTTGTTGCCGATAACATGGTGAACTCCGTATGTAGAGGAAGGTGCCTACGAGCCCTACCGGGTTCCCAGCACTGAAAGACTTGACAGTAGAAATATATCAGAACAATACGGGTGTAGAATCAAAATGTATTATTACTCCAAAAGAGAGAAGAACATATGTCTAGTGACGAAAATCCCATTCAGATTTCTCAAAGAATTACGAAACTAGAAGCGTTTTAATACTGCTTGTACACGGTACCTTTTTTGGAGCGATACAAACGCGCGTTTCATTAATGTGAATTAGCCATACCAAGATCACTTTACATAATCACCTGAATCGAGCTTGTATCGAGTTTCTATTGCTGCCAAAAGACGCCGTGTGTCTTCCCTATCTTCAAAGCAAGTCTCGATAAATTGAAGCATTATTTTGCAGTCCGTACGTCCGTAGGCTATATCGGGAAGAGGATCTCGATTAAGCCCCGACGTCAGACGGTCTTACCCAAATTATCCTCCCTACCCACCTCGCCTCGATTGCTGACATTTAGCTTCACACTATACAAAAAATTCCTTTAAAATCAATCTGTGATCATTGGAAAACATTGTAAGCTGTAGTTTTAAAAATATAGTTAAGTTATCTAAGGACAAACAGTTTATTACAACTCAACTGGACTACGGCAAGTTGGTCAAAGATGTGCAACGTTTGACTCGCAAATATTTAGTATTTATTTATTTATTTATGGTTTTTATTTGTTTATATCATTCTTTATACATCTAAACACTTAACACAAGAATAATATGATCGTAGAGCAATAAGTTACCAACTTAATATTAAGTACCTACTTGTATAAGATAGACGAATAGTTACGACCAACCCTATCGAAGGGACTCGTCTGAAAACCAGCGCAAGGCTTCAAGCCTTTCTTATGCTGAGACGAGCACCCATTGCCCAACCTAATGCATTTAGTATTTTAGTTTTAATTCAAAGGCATTTTTAAGTTGTTTCTTTGTACTTATGTTATGAGTTACATTTTGTGTTCTTTTTGGCAATAAATTATTTTGAATTTGAATTTGAAATAACGAACTAACAAGGAAATCAAAGCTTGTAAACAGGACTCGCTCTCAGAACAGCCCCCTATTCTGTAACTTGTTTTAAGCTCACCTCAATGCTCACCCACAAATATATCTTGACACCGCGATGGCTAGTAACTAAGCGTAGGTAGAAGTCTAGTTTCGTGACGGGTGACCGGCGGGGTGAGCCGCATTAGCGCGTAGCGAACAACAGTAGGTGGTGTTATTATGGCTGTGGTCTTCTCAAGAAGGAACTGCTTCCCTAGTTGAGCTGCTGCAAATATGAAGGAAATTGCAATAGAGCTATTTCGCAGGCATATTGTATAATCCGCCGTTTTACATAACAGCTAGCTGTCTCACAAAACAGCGCTGTTTTGTAATACTGCGGGTGGACGATCAGGTGGATTGCATACCGCTGAATTAAAATTCGCTGGATTGTCAAAGGCCTTTAGGTTATTTAAATTGCAGGCTTCTTAACTGTTCCACACTGAGATTCACAATTCATTAAAAATGGAAAGAAAAAAATTCCAAAGCGGCGGCTAATAACATTACCGCTAGTCGTATTGAAAAACTATTAGCGCCGAACACATTCTAGCGGGTTTTCATTCAGCGGTATTCAATTCGCCTGATCGTCAACCCGCCCTATTAAAAACAGCGCTGTTTTGTGAAACAGCTAGCTGTTATGTAAAACAGCGGATATTCCACTGGGATAGCTACAAGTTGCAATTGTACACTGTGTTACCAGCACCGTTATCACAGGACGACCCGTGGGCTGTCTCGCGGCGAAAAAGACTATCCGTTTCTTTCTAATTAGAACGTTTAGAAAGAGACGGATAGTCTATGTGTCGCCGTGACACAGCTCGTGGGCCGTCCCATGATAGTACAATGGACCTTTGGCACGGTGATTCTGAGATCCTTGAGGATTAGGCGGATCTCTTCGGATATTATCGGCCCACATATTGCGATTTCGTTTTATTCCGTAATAGTCACCACACTAGCTCACGGAAAGCGGTTCATGTGGTAGTGAATTGAAATCCATAATTTTTATAAAGTTTACTACGGGCTATGGAGAGGGCTATGTTGGGAGTTTCTCTGCGCGATCGCATCAGAAATGAGGCTATCCGCAGCAGAACCAGGGTAACTGATATAGCCCTCCGAATCGCTAAACTTAAGTGGCAGTGGGCGGGGCACATAGCGCGTAGAACCGATGGCCGTTGGGGCGGAAAGGTTCTCGAGTGGCGACCACGAACCGGAAGGCGCGGCGTGGGTAGGCCTCCCGCAAGGTGGACTGATGACCAGGTAAAGGTTGCTGGAGTCCGCTGGATGCGGGTGGCGCAGGACCGGTCACTTTGGCACTCTTTGGGGGAGGCCTATGTCCAGCAGTGGACGTCTTTCGGCTGATATGATGACCTAATATTAAGAATAAGTTAATAATAAGAAGTACTACCTATATGCAGAAGAGAACAGCCGGACATACCAAGCTGAAACGGAAAACTTCGTTTGGTTTCGCTCGCTTGTTCAGTTAGTGTAAAATTAGTAACAAGCTTGATAGCTTGGATGTTCTGCAGAATACCGCAGATAAAGGAGTCTTGGTTTATTATAACATTCATTACCGCTACATCACTATAACGAGTAATACTGACATATATATATTTGTAATCCCGTTCTCGAAAACGGCTCTAACGATTTGATTGAATGTTGGAATATACGTAGGGACACACAAGCAATGTCAACGACAAAAACTGTAAGTAATGTAAACAAAAACAAAACTATCAATGTAAACAAAACTAAAAAAAAAACATTAACCTTTGCATATTTGGAATCGCAATGCGCTACGCCCTTGATCCGGTTCACACGCCATTTTTAGTACGCCCTGTTAGGTGGGAAGATTCGTTTTCTCTATTTTCACCCGAGCAGAGCTCGGTTGCCCAGCCCAACTCATAAGCTAATTATGTCATTTAATGTCATCAGTGTAATGACTTTTTAATCGGAATAAAGAAAGTAGTTTATCAGTAGTTAGGTCAACACCACCTAACACATCTACTTTTGTTATTATTCTGCTTAAAGTCTGCTCTATACAGTGGGCCATCACGACTCATCTTACAGGACGCAACTATGCGTTAGACGGAGAAAGACACCGCCGCGCCATAAACCATCTGACACCACTACCCTCTCTACACGCTGGCCCATCCTAGTGGGCCATTAGGATGGGCCATCATGTAGAGGAGCCATTTTAAATAACCACGTATTTACATACGTACGCGCCGCGCGGCTCCGCCCAAGTATAACAGACAACCCAGGTGCAGTAGCGGGATGACATATGTACCGTCAGGCGCAGCGAGAGTAGACCCCCAGGAGGACTGATGTCCAGGCCCTGACCTGGTAAAGGTCGCGGAAGTCCACTGGATGTTATTGTGGCACTCTTAACGGAAGGCCTATGTCAGGACTTCTTTCGGCTGATGTGATGACTTCATAGCGCGATTCAGTTATACGTATACCGCCATCTATCATGACATTGGTGTAATTCACAGTATCCTGGTGATCGATGCGGTGACCGGCCTTCGGAAGTTTCCTGCTGGATTCCAGCTCGGGGCCGCCATGGCCGCCTACCAGGTAGAGGGGGCGTGGAACGTCAGTGGTAAGTTGAGGAACTTGTTTAAAGGTTCGGGTACACTTGGGCGAACGCCCAAGTATACCCGAACCTTTGAACCCCCGAAACCAAGCCCCCGAACCAAGTGAATACTTGTAATGAGCATTCTCTAATGTTAAACTACAGGTCACAAATTAAACAGAAGCGTTTAGCGAGCATTCTAGCGAAACGACAGTAGCTTCGAGTATAGAAAATTTGCATTGTACTGTATAGCGCCTGCGTATTGCAAAGAACGCAAGCGAACCCGAGGGATATAATAAAAGTTTATCTCCATCCAAAAACATACACGCGAAAGAGTTTTTGAAATCGATTCCGGAGATTATATAGGGTATGTCTATTCTATATACCTTTGTAAGCTACAATCTCACAGAATTTTCCTCATTATAATATTGGTATAGTATAATATAAATATATATTCAGTCAAATACCGTATTGTAATATCCGCTCTAGAAAGTGCCGTAGGCTGGGACTGAATTCTAGGCGCGCTCCGTTAGACGGCGCTGACTCGGCGAGGTTCACAAATATCAATTCCATATTTGAATTTGGGAACTTGATAGAAAGAAACGGTTGGAGTAGGTCCGAGTATAACCGAATAAAGCTGCCACCGTACGAAAACGAGAAGCATAAAAAATGGGGACAATCTTACGCAAATCCTTCCTACAATATTACGTTATATTTATAGTATATTGTACTGTATACATTCAGCATTAAAAGTAAATACGCAATCAAAGACGTCAAAAGCCTTTATTAAAAGGGAATACCCATTTAGGCCGAAACGGACTGACAGCGGTGGCGGAGCGGCGTGGAGGCGGTACCGGTCGTACTGTTCGAACGAATACGAAAGGATCCGCAGAGAGAGGCGCGGTATTCTGTAGTCTGCGGACCCTCGTATCTGGTATATTCGGCGCGCCGCTCCGCCACCGCTGTCAGTGCGTTTCGACCTTAAGGTGATTCGACGACCATACAAAACGTTTTTTGACATTCGCAGGCTAACGGCGTGCTATTTTAGGAAACTTATGTAACACACTTTCATAAATTGGCTATCCATTTGCGCGAAATTCCCCCTTTCCTAGAATAAACTTGTATGTACTAGAATAATTTGAAAATAATCGTTTTCCCAAAATATCAAGTGCTCCCTTAAAGACTTTTGGCGTCTTCGTTTGCATAGCTACTTTTGATGCTTACTGTACCTGCTTTCGAAATAATGTTCAAAGTTAAACGTATTTTGTATACAGGTGTATAGGATAGTAAACAAGCATACGGTATGTCTCATGGAAATACACCATAGCCTATGGATGCTTGCTTTTTTCTTGTTTTTTTTTCTTTTTTCATTAGCAGCGTTACTGCTTAATACAAAAATAATTAAAATAAAGACTTTTCAAGCACACCAATACGTGCACAGAAATTAGTTAACCAAGATTGTTACTAATACTACATTAATATAATAATTTATTTACACATTGGATCCAAGTTGGTCCAGAATAAAAACATTACTATTAGTAAAAACAATGTTATTGTTTCAGTTTTATTTTTATTTTTCCAATCTTAACTTTGGAATAGGGTATATAGACTTTATTATTCAGAGCAATGACGCGTAGTTGCAGTTTCCAAGAGGCAACCGGATGGCTCGCGGTATTTGAGCTCCCGAAGAGTTTGTGGAACCGCCCTGTGCAACCCAAACTGTGCCAACATGGACTGGGGACAATTTTTTTCGTCGCGAGGCAGCCGTTAGAAACAGCGGTTGCCTGAAAGTGTGTCCGCTGTTTATACAATGAAATGCTGTTTCAATCGAATACCTGGCGAGTTTTTTTTCACCATCCCTCCAATTTCTGCCCCAGGCCAAAGTTGGCTCAGTTCGCGATGCTCAGGGCGGTTCCACAACGCTTCGGGAGCTCAAATACTGCGAGCTAGTTAAAGCAATGGCGCGTAGTTTAGGTGTCCGAGAGGTTTCCCGGACACCTAAACTGCGCGCCATTGTGTTAACTATATGAAGATACTATACTCTCTACGCAGTGCATCTCGGGATTCACGGTGTACTCGGGAATTTTCTAGCCGAAAACTCAAAGATTACGTCTAATACTTGAGATTATTTGATTTAAAAAAGAAGCTGAAGGTCCTGGGTTCGAATCCCGGTAAGGGCAAATATTTGTGTGATGAGCATGAATATTTGTTTCTGAGTATTGGATGTTTTCTATGTATTTAGGTATTTATATCTATTATATATATCGTCGTCTAGTACCCATAACACAAGCCTTACTGAGCTTACTATGGGACTAGGTCGATTTGTGTAAGATTGTCCCCTTATATTTATTATTATTATTTATTTATTTATTATTAAAAAAAGTACTACTAAGTAAGAATTTTATCAAAGTAGTCCATTCAAAAAGTAACTCTGCCGTCCAAGGTAAAAGATTGCAATTCCAACTACAGCTTTATAAAAGGTCGGCTATTACCTAGTACCTATTTCTATGTTTAGGGTCAGCCAAAAGATAAATTAATTCATTTACATTTCTGCTGGCCACTTCTGTTAAGACGCTTCCTCGATTCTCGTCAACACCTCTGTCTATATAAGAAGTCGAGAAGTCTCCAAAAATCCCGTAGTGTTTTTCTCCCGTGTACGAAAGATAAAAACTTGCCTCATAACCTGGGCGTGGTCTACGAGAATCAGGAACGGCCTCAATCGCCATTTCACTAATACTCCTCAATAAATAAAGCCAACCGCGTTCATTGTATTGATTGAGGGTTTGGCTACATCATTCCAAATACAGTCAGCCGGAAATATCTGATGCATTAGTTTGCAGCCGGGTGTGCATATTACGCCGCCAGTCTTAAACGGAGGACCGTCGCCAAAACAAACTGCTGTCATAAAATATTCCTTAGCGTAGACAATCAGCGCCAAAGATTTCGTAGCGCTACGTTTGTTGCCGATAACATGGTGAACTCCGTATGTAGAGGAAGGTGCCTACGAGCCCTACCGGGTTCCCAGCACTGAAAGACTTGACAGTAGAAATATATCAGAACAATACGGGTGTAGAATCAAAATGTATTATTACTCCAAAAGAGAGAAGAACATATGTCTAGTGACGAAAATCCCATTCAGATTTCTCAAAGAATTACGAAACTAGAAGCGTTTTAATACTGCTTGTACACGGTACCTTTTTTGGAGCGATACAAACGCGCGTTTCATTAATGTGAATTAGCCATACCAAGATCACTTTACATAATCACCTGAATCGAGCTTGTATCGAGTTTCTATTGCTGCCAAAAGACGCCGTGTGTCTTCCCTATCTTCAAAGCAAGTCTCGATAAATTGAAGCATTATTTTGCAGTCCGTACGTCCGTAGGCTATATCGGGAAGAGGATCTCGATTAAGCCCCGACGTCAGACGGTCTTACCCAAATTATCCTCCCTACCCACCTCGCCTCGATTGCTGACATTTAGCTTCACACTATACAAAAAATTCCTTTAAAATCAATCTGTGATCATTGGAAAACATTGTAAGCTGTAGTTTTAAAAATATAGTTAAGTTATCTAAGGACAAACAGTTTATTACAACTCAACTGGACTACGGCAAGTTGGTCAAAGATGTGCAACGTTTGACTCGCAAATATTTAGTATTTATTTATTTATTTATGGTTTTTATTTGTTTATATCATTCTTTATACATCTAAACACTTAACACAAGAATAATATGATCGTAGAGCAATAAGTTACCAACTTAATATTAAGTACCTACTTGTATAAGATAGACGAATAGTTACGACCAACCCTATCGAAGGGACTCGTCTGAAAACCAGCGCAAGGCTTCAAGCCTTTCTTATGCTGAGACGAGCACCCATTGCCCAACCTAATGCATTTAGTATTTTAGTTTTAATTCAAAGGCATTTTTAAGTTGTTTCTTTGTACTTATGTTATGAGTTACATTTTGTGTTCTTTTTGGCAATAAATTATTTTGAATTTGAATTTGAAATAACGAACTAACAAGGAAATCAAAGCTTGTAAACAGGACTCGCTCTCAGAACAGCCCCCTATTCTGTAACTTGTTTTAAGCTCACCTCAATGCTCACCCACAAATATATCTTGACACCGCGATGGCTAGTAACTAAGCGTAGGTAGAAGTCTAGTTTCGTGACGGGTGACCGGCGGGGTGAGCCGCATTAGCGCGTAGCGAACAACAGTAGGTGGTGTTATTATGGCTGTGGTCTTCTCAAGAAGGAACTGCTTCCCTAGTTGAGCTGCTGCAAATATGAAGGAAATTGCAATAGAGCTATTTCGCAGGCATATTGTATAATCCGCCGTTTTACATAACAGCTAGCTGTCTCACAAAACAGCGCTGTTTTGTAATACTGCGGGTGGACGATCAGGTGGATTGCATACCGCTGAATTAAAATTCGCTGGATTGTCAAAGGCCTTTAGGTTATTTAAATTGCAGGCTTCTTAACTGTTCCACACTGAGATTCACAATTCATTAAAAATGGAAAGAAAAAAATTCCAAAGCGGCGGCTAATAACATTACCGCTAGTCGTATTGAAAAACTATTAGCGCCGAACACATTCTAGCGGGTTTTCATTCAGCGGTATTCAATTCGCCTGATCGTCAACCCGCCCTATTAAAAACAGCGCTGTTTTGTGAAACAGCTAGCTGTTATGTAAAACAGCGGATATTCCACTGGGATAGCTACAAGTTGCAATTGTACACTGTGTTACCAGCACCGTTATCACAGGACGACCCGTGGGCTGTCTCGCGGCGAAAAAGACTATCCGTTTCTTTCTAATTAGAACGTTTAGAAAGAGACGGATAGTCTATGTGTCGCCGTGACACAGCTCGTGGGCCGTCCCATGATAGTACAATGGACCTTTGGCACGGTGATTCTGAGATCCTTGAGGATTAGGCGGATCTCTTCGGATATTATCGGCCCACATATTGCGATTTCGTTTTATTCCGTAATAGTCACCACACTAGCTCACGGAAAGCGGTTCATGTGGTAGTGAATTGAAATCCATAATTTTTATAAAGTTTACTACGGGCTATGGAGAGGGCTATGTTGGGAGTTTCTCTGCGCGATCGCATCAGAAATGAGGCTATCCGCAGCAGAACCAGGGTAACTGATATAGCCCTCCGAATCGCTAAACTTAAGTGGCAGTGGGCGGGGCACATAGCGCGTAGAACCGATGGCCGTTGGGGCGGAAAGGTTCTCGAGTGGCGACCACGAACCGGAAGGCGCGGCGTGGGTAGGCCTCCCGCAAGGTGGACTGATGACCAGGTAAAGGTTGCTGGAGTCCGCTGGATGCGGGTGGCGCAGGACCGGTCACTTTGGCACTCTTTGGGGGAGGCCTATGTCCAGCAGTGGACGTCTTTCGGCTGATATGATGACCTAATATTAAGAATAAGTTAATAATAAGAAGTACTACCTATATGCAGAAGAGAACAGCCGGACATACCAAGCTGAAACGGAAAACTTCGTTTGGTTTCGCTCGCTTGTTCAGTTAGTGTAAAATTAGTAACAAGCTTGATAGCTTGGATGTTCTGCAGAATACCGCAGATAAAGGAGTCTTGGTTTATTATAACATTCATTACCGCTACATCACTATAACGAGTAATACTGACATATATATATTTGTAATCCCGTTCTCGAAAACGGCTCTAACGATTTGATTGAATGTTGGAATATACGTAGGGACACACAAGCAATGTCAACGACAAAAACTGTAAGTAATGTAAACAAAAACAAAACTATCAATGTAAACAAAACTAAAAAAAAAACATTAACCTTTGCATATTTGGAATCGCAATGCGCTACGCCCTTGATCCGGTTCACACGCCATTTTTAGTACGCCCTGTTAGGTGGGAAGATTCGTTTTCTCTATTTTCACCCGAGCAGAGCTCGGTTGCCCAGCCCAACTCATAAGCTAATTATGTCATTTAATGTCATCAGTGTAATGACTTTTTAATCGGAATAAAGAAAGTAGTTTATCAGTAGTTAGGTCAACACCACCTAACACATCTACTTTTGTTATTATTCTGCTTAAAGTCTGCTCTATACAGTGGGCCATCACGACTCATCTTACAGGACGCAACTATGCGTTAGACGGAGAAAGACACCGCCGCGCCATAAACCATCTGACACCACTACCCTCTCTACACGCTGGCCCATCCTAGTGGGCCATTAGGATGGGCCATCATGTAGAGGAGCCATTTTAAATAACCACGTATTTACATACGTACGCGCCGCGCGGCTCCGCCCAAGTATAACAGACAACCCAGGTGCAGTAGCGGGATGACATATGTACCGTCAGGCGCAGCGAGAGTAGACCCCCAGGAGGACTGATGTCCAGGCCCTGACCTGGTAAAGGTCGCGGAAGTCCACTGGATGTTATTGTGGCACTCTTAACGGAAGGCCTATGTCAGGACTTCTTTCGGCTGATGTGATGACTTCATAGCGCGATTCAGTTATACGTATACCGCCATCTATCATGACATTGGTGTAATTCACAGTATCCTGGTGATCGATGCGGTGACCGGCCTTCGGAAGTTTCCTGCTGGATTCCAGCTCGGGGCCGCCATGGCCGCCTACCAGGTAGAGGGGGCGTGGAACGTCAGTGGTAAGTTGAGGAACTTGTTTAAAGGTTCGGGTACACTTGGGCGAACGCCCAAGTATACCCGAACCTTTGAACCCCCGAAACCAAGCCCCCGAACCAAGTGAATACTTGTAATGAGCATTCTCTAATGTTAAACTACAGGTCACAAATTAAACAGAAGCGTTTAGCGAGCATTCTAGCGAAACGACAGTAGCTTCGAGTATAGAAAATTTGCATTGTACTGTATAGCGCCTGCGTATTGCAAAGAACGCAAGCGAACCCGAGGGATATAATAAAAGTTTATCTCCATCCAAAAACATACACGCGAAAGAGTTTTTGAAATCGATTCCGGAGATTATATAGGGTATGTCTATTCTATATACCTTTGTAAGCTACAATCTCACAGAATTTTCCTCATTATAATATTGGTATAGTATAATATAAATATATATTCAGTCAAATACCGTATTGTAATATCCGCTCTAGAAAGTGCCGTAGGCTGGGACTGAATTCTAGGCGCGCTCCGTTAGACGGCGCTGACTCGGCGAGGTTCACAAATATCAATTCCATATTTGAATTTGGGAACTTGATAGAAAGAAACGGTTGGAGTAGGTCCGAGTATAACCGAATAAAGCTGCCACCGTACGAAAACGAGAAGCATAAAAAATGGGGACAATCTTACGCAAATCCTTCCTACAATATTACGTTATATTTATAGTATATTGTACTGTATACATTCAGCATTAAAAGTAAATACGCAATCAAAGACGTCAAAAGCCTTTATTAAAAGGGAATACCCATTTAGGCCGAAACGGACTGACAGCGGTGGCGGAGCGGCGTGGAGGCGGTACCGGTCGTACTGTTCGAACGAATACGAAAGGATCCGCAGAGAGGCGCGGTATTCTGTAGTCTGCGGACCCTCGTATCTGGTATATTCGGCGCGCCGCTCCGCCACCGCTGTCAGTGCGTTTCGACCTTAAGGTGATTCGACGACCATACAAAACGTTTTTTGACATTCGCAGGCTAACGGCGTGCTATTTTAGGAAACTTATGTAACACACTTTCATAAATTGGCTATCCATTTGCGCGAAATTCCCCCTTTCCTAGAATAAACTTGTATGTACTAGAATAATTTGAAAATAATCGTTTTCCCAAAATATCAAGTGCTCCCTTAAAGACTTTTGGCGTCTTCGTTTGCATAGCTACTTTTGATGCTTACTGTACCTGCTTTCGAAATAATGTTCAAAGTTAAACGTATTTTGTATACAGGTGTATAGGATAGTAAACAAGCATACGGTATGTCTCATGGAAATACACCATAGCCTATGGATGCTTGCTTTTTTCTTGTTTTTTTTTCTTTTTTCATTAGCAGCGTTACTGCTTAATACAAAAATAATTAAAATAAAGACTTTTCAAGCACACCAATACGTGCACAGAAATTAGTTAACCAAGATTGTTACTAATACTACATTAATATAATAATTTATTTACACATTGGATCCAAGTTGGTCCAGAATAAAAACATTACTATTAGTAAAAACAATGTTATTGTTTCAGTTTTATTTTTATTTTTCCAATCTTAACTTTGGAATAGGGTATATAGACTTTATTATTCAGAGCAATGACGCGTAGTTGCAGTTTCCAAGAGGCAACCGGATGGCTCGCGGTATTTGAGCTCCCGAAGAGTTTGTGGAACCGCCCTGTGCAACCCAAACTGTGCCAACATGGACTGGGGACAATTTTTTTCGTCGCGAGGCAGCCGTTAGAAACAGCGGTTGCCTGAAAGTGTGTCCGCTGTTTATACAATGAAATGCTGTTTCAATCGAATACCTGGCGAGTTTTTTTTCACCATCCCTCCAATTTCTGCCCCAGGCCAAAGTTGGCTCAGTTCGCGATGCTCAGGGCGGTTCCACAACGCTTCGGGAGCTCAAATACTGCGAGCTAGTTAAAGCAATGGCGCGTAGTTTAGGTGTCCGAGAGGTTTCCCGGACACCTAAACTACGCGCCATTGTGTTAACTATATGAAGATACTATACTCTCTACGCAGTGCATCTCGGGATTCACGGTGTACTCGGGAATTTTCTAGCCGAAAACTCAAAGATTACGTCTAATACTTGAGATTATTTGATTTAAAAAAGAAGCTGAAGGTCCTGGGTTCGAATCCCGGTAAGGGCAAATATTTGTGTGATGAGCATGAATATTTGTTTCTGAGTATTGGATGTTTTCTATGTATTTAGGTATTTATATCTATTATATATATCGTCGTCTAGTACCCATAACACAAGCCTTACTGAGCTTACTATGGGACTAGGTCGATTTGTGTAAGATTGTCCCCTTATATTTATTATTATTATTTATTTATTTATTATTAAAAAAAGTACTACTAAGTAAGAATTTTATCAAAGTAGTCCATTCAAAAAGTAACTCTGCCGTCCAAGGTAAAAGATTGCAATTCCAACTACAGCTTTATAAAAGGTCGGCTATTACCTAGTACCTATTTCTATGTTTAGGGTCAGCCAAAAGATAAATTAATTCATTTACATTTCTGCTGGCCACTTCTGTTAAGACGCTTCCTCGATTCTCGTCAACACCTCTGTCTATATAAGAAGTCGAGAAGTCTCCAAAAATCCCGTAGTGTTTTTCTCCCGTGTACGAAAGATAAAAACTTGCCTCATAACCTGGGCGTGGTCTACGAGAATCAGGAACGGCCTCAATCGCCATTTCACTAATACTCCTCAATAAATAAAGCCAACCGCGTTCATTGTATTGATTGAGGGTTTGGCTACATCATTCCAAATACAGTCAGCCGGAAATATCTGATGCATTAGTTTGCAGCCGGGTGTGCATATTACGCCGCCAGTCTTAAACGGAGGACCGTCGCCAAAACAAACTGCTGTCATAAAATATTCCTTAGCGTAGACAATCAGCGCCAAAGATTTCGTAGCGCTACGTTTGTTGCCGATAACATGGTGAACTCCGTATGTAGAGGAAGGTGCCTACGAGCCCTACCGGGTTCCCAGCACTGAAAGACTTGACAGTAGAAATATATCAGAACAATACGGGTGTAGAATCAAAATGTATTATTACTCCAAAAGAGAGAAGAACATATGTCTAGTGACGAAAATCCCATTCAGATTTCTCAAAGAATTACGAAACTAGAAGCGTTTTAATACTGCTTGTACACGGTACCTTTTTTGGAGCGATACAAACGCGCGTTTCATTAATGTGAATTAGCCATACCAAGATCACTTTACATAATCACCTGAATCGAGCTTGTATCGAGTTTCTATTGCTGCCAAAAGACGCCGTGTGTCTTCCCTATCTTCAAAGCAAGTATCGATAAATTGAAGCATTATTTTGCAGTCCATACGTCCGTAGGCTATATCGGGAAGAGGATCTCGATTAAGCCCCGACGTCAGACGGTCTTACCCAAATTATCCTCCCTACCCACCTCGCCTCGATTGCTGACATTTAGCTTCACACTATACAAAAAATTCCTTTAAAATCAATCTGTGATCATTGGAAAACATTGTAAGCTGTAGTTTTAAAAATATAGTTAAGTTATCTAAGGACAAACAGTTTATTACAACTCAACTGGACTACGGCAAGTTGGTCAAAGATGTGCAACGTTTGACTCGCAAATATTTAGTATTTATTTATTTATTTATGGTTTTTATTTGTTTATATCATTCTTTATACATCTAAACACTTAACACAAGAATAATATGATCGTAGAGCAATAAGTTACCAACTTAATATTAAGTACCTACTTGTATAAGATAGACGAATAGTTACGACCAACCCTATCGAAGGGACTCGTCTGAAAACCAGCGCAAGGCTTCAAGCCTTTCTTATGCTGAGACGAGCACCCATTGCCCAACCTAATGCATTTAGTATTTTAGTTTTAATTCAAAGGCATTTTTAAGTTGTTTCTTTGTACTTATGTTATGAGTTACATTTTGTGTTCTTTTTGGCAATAAATTATTTTGAATTTGAATTTGAAATAACGAACTAACAAGGAAATCAAAGCTTGTAAACAGGACTCGCTCTCAGAACAGCCCCCTATTCTGTAACTTGTTTTAAGCTCACCTCAATGCTCACCCACAAATATATCTTGACACCGCGATGGCTAGTAACTAAGCGTAGGTAGAAGTCTAGTTTCGTGACGGGTGACCGGCGGGGTGAGCCGCATTAGCGCGTAGCGAACAACAGTAGGTGGTGTTATTATGGCTGTGGTCTTCTCAAGAAGGAACTGCTTCCCTAGTTGAGCTGCTGCAAATATGAAGGAAATTGCAATAGAGCTATTTCGCAGGCATATTGTATAATCCGCCGTTTTACATAACAGCTAGCTGTCTCACAAAACAGCGCTGTTTTGTAATACTGCGGGTGGACGATCAGGTGGATTGCATACCGCTGAATTAAAATTCGCTGGATTGTCAAAGGCCTTTAGGTTATTTAAATTGCAGGCTTCTTAACTGTTCCACACTGAGATTCACAATTCATTAAAAATGGAAAGAAAAAAATTCCAAAGCGGCGGCTAATAACATTACCGCTAGTCGTATTGAAAAACTATTAGCGCCGAACACATTCTAGCGGGTTTTCATTCAGCGGTATTCAATTCGCCTGATCGTCAACCCGCCCTATTAAAAACAGCGCTGTTTTGTGAAACAGCTAGCTGTTATGTAAAACAGCGGATATTCCACTGGGATAGCTACAAGTTGCAATTGTACACTGTGTTACCAGCACCGTTATCACAGGACGACCCGTGGGCTGTCTCGCGGCGAAAAAGACTATCCGTTTCTTTCTAATTAGAACGTTTAGAAAGAGACGGATAGTCTATGTGTCGCCGTGACACAGCTCGTGGGCCGTCCCATGATAGTACAATGGACAAGTTTACACAGGCAACACTGCCGCTCGTCATTGGTCAAAGCACCTCATGGCCGCTCCACACAATGGGCCATCCTGACCCATCATACAGGAGGCGGAGGAGTAAGACATATTTATGTCTCGTTCTACCGCATATCCGCGTGCTGTATGATGGGTCAGGATGACCCATTGTGTGGAACGGCCATCAGTGTAGCCTGTTTATTTTTAAAATTGCAACTTATAGTATCATAATAACACCCCCTGGGTGTTTGAATAATCGATGGGACGAGTATCGAGTCACGATCTTCTATTACAGACAGTTTAGTTAACGCCAACAAGATCGGTACACTGGCCGCCAATTAGAATATTCAGTTTGACTTATTATTTAAAGGGTCATCCCCCGTTTGGTGATGATGATTGCGAAAGGGACTTTTCATGAATAATAGTGTTTGTGTTAAATAATTAATGCCGTGGTTTGAAATTGGCACTGCCGTGTTCTTCCCCGATTACCGAGTCAGCAGCACGATAATGTATTCTAAAAGGTCAAAATTAAATGTCGCTACACACGTCCTTTATTATCTCCTATATTTGGTACAGTCAAACCACGATGTTATCGAATAAAACTCCAATCGTTACGACACGTTCGACGGCGAGATCGACTATCCATCTCTTTCTAAGTAGAGCACTTAGATGATGGGATGAGGAATTGAGAGAACTCCTCAATTTTATTAGGCACGTGTGTAGTGATTTCGGTATGTTCTATTATAACTCGTGTATACACCCGGAAATCATAATTTTGGTGAAGTGGAATTGATGATGAAGACCACAGATCACTTATGGAATTCCTAATTATGTACTTAAAACTATAAAAGTAAGTCACAGATTCTGATATGATTCCGTTAAAATAGCAACTAATGAAGTGCCAAAGGTGATCATTAAGGAATCGACGGAAGTCCCCAAATAGGATCCGCCCACAAAATCAAAATCAAAATCAATTATTTTTTCTGCAAATAGGCCACAAGGGCACTTTTACATGTCAAACGGTAATTTACAATAAAATAATAATAATCTTACACAATAACAATTTAATATTTGCAGATTAAGGACCTATATAATCGGTTAACAAACTAAATGTGACTAAGTCAAAGAAAACAAAACGGCAAAATATGATCATTACATTCGACGGCGATTCGTTTTTTTTTCTAATTAGTAATCAACGCATTTGCCCTCGGAAATCAGTTCATGTGGTAAATTGGAAAAGAAATGTGGAAATGTTCACGTGACTAGGCGGAGTAATAAACCGAAGTCTGTTAAAACTTTTGTTTTTAAAGTAAGTTATTTCCCAACTTGACAAATCCTAACAGCATTTGTCAAGTTCGACAATGACAATTCTACGTACGTGTCTGTAAAAGTGCTAATAAACTGGAGCATTCACATCCAACAGAACGTCAAGTACTGGCCGTTTTAAAATCTGTCAAACTGTACAACGAACAGAGCCAAGCATACAGCCAAAAATCGCTACGAACGTTTTCACGATATTTCTAGCGAACGAATTACTAGAATTTACTAGAGAAGCTCGTCAAAGAATGCATTGCTCACGAAGATGTCAGACTTGGCGGTCGTGTAACATATCTAATTGCTCGGCAAAAAGCTCGAAGCACTGTCGTTTCGCTAGAATGCCCCCTAAAATGCTTCTGTTTATTTTGTGAGATCTGTAATGTATTCGCTAGAATGCTCATTATAAGTGAATGACGAAAGTCAGCGACGCTGTCCAGTTACCACCTTTACTCGTTGAGCCGGCAATGTAGTCATTATGGTATACCCACATTACATAACATTAAGATTTACGAATGGTGTTGTAAATAATTGGACTCTATTAAAACTAACCCAAACCGACTGTACTCAGCGCGTGACGCGAATTTGTAGTTGTCCGGTAATTGTTTCAGATTGCAACCGCGATGCCGCGATGACGCGCCAGATTTATGAAGCTGACTGTAATAGTGATGTGCCCGTGCAGAGAACTAAGTTCAACCGTTTAACATTTAGTGACAATCTTGCAAAGATAAACATAGTCCCAAAGTAAGCAAAGCTTGTAGTATGGGTACTAGACGACGATAGGTAGAACATAGTTATTAAGATAAAAGATGGACAAAATTCATGACTAAGGAACAATTCGTGTTCACTGTGTTCAACCCAACTTGCCCGGATTCGAACCCGGACCTCCTAGGCAGGGTCACTACCAATACCAACTAGGCTAAATGGTACAATTTATAAGGGCTAATTAATTGTACAAGGAAGTATCAGCTTTAAAAGCGTGTACCAAAAATATCGAGTGATTTCGTGACACAGCCTAGGCCGTTTTTTTCTTTGTCATATATGTTTGTTAGTTCATTTGGTTGTCACGAGTAAATACTTTTGTTTTTGAAATTATGACAGTATTTTTTTAAATAGTACTTTGACGGAAAATCACTCTGAAACTCGACCGTCTATAACACATGCGCGCGGTATCATTTAGCAATCCCTTTTATCCCGGCCTTTGTAGAAACGAATTAAGTATTACATTTATTATCTACTAAGCTTCATCCCGCAACTCCGTCCTGAGGAACTCGTTTATATCGTAGCTTCATACAAACTTTCACCCCCCATTTCACCTCCTTAGTGGAAGATTTCCGTAATAAAAACTATTATATGTCCTACCCCGGGATTCAACCTAAGTATCTCCATACCAAATTTCATATCAATCCGTTTAGCGGTTTAAGCGTGACGACGTAACAGACAGACACACTTTCGCATTTATAACATTATTAGTATGGATTCCGTACTTCGTTTCAGTAATGTACTATTATGTATAGTCTCCCAAGACCACGGCCATCCCTACCCACAGCTGTTTAAGTGGTTCAAAAGCATGATTTATAGTGAAAGTAACCTTTGTTTGGCCGAACTTGTCGGTTGTCTGCGATCGAGCCAGCCAAGTTTACTTCTGTCTGGGTATTCACAACAACTATACTGCCAGTATCCTACTACCCTACTAATATTATAAATGCGAAAGTTTGGATGTTTACATGTTTGTTACTAAATCAGAAGGCGCGCAAAGAATCTTCCAACATAGCCTCTCCATTGCATTCATTTTAGTGTGTTTTGTAGTTATTAATAAGTTTGTACATAAATATTAAAATGTTGCGTAAATAAATATCAAAATTGCCCTTTGGGTGACTATAAGCTTCCCTATGCCCATAGTAAGCGACCACGTTTCAGTGCCATAATATGTCATCACTGGCAACACACTGGTCAAAGACTCTCGTCTTGAGACACTGCCGCTGTTATACTGCGATATAAAAGGCAAGTGCTATTATCAGTACCAGGAGTAATGAGTATGTCAAGAAGGAATGATAATTATTCCACCGACATGAGCTCGGCTCTTAAATTTGTTATGGTGAGGATGTTTACTCTCCATTGAGCTCGACGCCACAAATGGCGGCAAACGTATGTAGTGATTTTATGGCAAACAACAATAACTACTATTCTATAAAAAAAAGTTTATTTTCTTTCGCTTCGAAAAAGAAAAATAAACCTGTGCCGTAACTAGCCACAAATGGTCCGATGAAGAGGACTGTTATATTTTCTTTTTCTTGTACCGACTTTTATATTTTTTAATTGAAACTCTACTGACATAGAAGTAAAACACAACAGTAACATACAATAAGTACGAAGATTGCTGGAAACACATCCGTAATTTGAGATTCGTTGTTCTTGTATGTAATTAACGCCTACGGCGTCCAAGTCCTACTTACGATCCATGCATCTGACATATCCAAGCCATTTCAAGATCCAATGAGCCACACGCATTGAATTCTTACGTGCCAGTAGGATATTTATATTACATTCTATTCAATAAATAGAATGTAATATAAATATCCTACTGGCACGTACCCTAAAGGCAATTAAAGCAATTACGACGTAAAAACTAAATTACAAGTACTGTATGCATTTTTCGACAGCTCTCCCTTGTGTCGTCTCACTCTTGTGTTCATGGTGTTCAATTGACTGCTGACAATTAAGACTAAAGTATGGACCTTCTGTACACGTTCTGTACCATGGCTTTAACAACACATTAACAACCTAATAGAACCCATCATTTCATTTCAACCTGTTTCCCAATTTAATCACAAAGTATTTCAGAAAAATGTTCGCTCGATCTTTTCTAAGCTCAGCTATTAATTCAAGCTTTTCTTTTCAATGCAATGATAAGCAGCAGGCATTCCCATTTCGAGCAATATATTATCTCTTCTCTTTGTCCACGCCTTTTGAAAATAAAAGCGTGAACTTTAAATGTCTTGCGTATCTAACCTGTTCGTTAAAACAAAAAAGCTCTAATAGACGGTAGAGCTTTTATGCAGACAGCATCGCGTCCAGACTGAGCTTTTTTCACTAAAATAAGTTTCTAACTAGGTTAGGAACTTGTTTTTTAAAACATTTTCTATTCTCTTAGGCTGAGAACACACTGGCTATACCTGTATTTTATTTGACAAGCGCTTGACATTATAAAGCGTGTCACAGACTTAGCTATAATTACGATATATTTTGCGTACTAGTTGACACAGTCCACACACTCCGCTATAATATATATTTAGGTATATTATAGCTGAGTGTGTGTGGAGTCTGTCAACTAGTAAGCAAAATATATTGTTTTGAATCGTAAGATGTTTGCTATAAATATATGTCGGGCTTACTTACGGGCGTAATTACTTTTCGTCAAACTTCATTATTTTTACGAAAACTATGTTAACTTGGAGGAGGAAACAACGAATCCTCAAATCGATAAATGGTTTGCTCGCGTCAGTGACTCCTTTGGAGACGCAAGCATCCGTAGGGTTGTAGTGTCTGCTTATAGAAATTGCTGTTTTAGTATGGACGCGGGAAGGGGCGACTTGTACTGTCCTCTAAATATGTTTCGCGCGCTTGTATTTATACATTAAAGGGGAAAATTGTGTAAGGTTATTAGTTTGTATGAAGGGGGCAATCTCCAGGCCTACTCAACCATTAAAAAAAAATCTTTTCATGATGTATGTGATGCTGTAATGAACCTTGAGGATTGACAGGCTATATTTATAACTCACGGGCCCGCCTGCGATCTTTATACGCGAGCGGAGTTCTTGACACGTAGCGCGTGTAACGGATCGAAATATAATTGCAATCAAACGCGATGAACAAAAATGTACCTTAAGAGGGTAGATCTGAGCAGGTACATTCGATGTATTCACTGCCTTCTTTTTTCTAGGTATTTTATTAAGTAATTTGTTGGCGGAGTTTCCTAACTTCTAGAAGTTTCCTTAAAACGTTTACAAAAGTACTAAAAGGCAAGTATCGTCTTGTCAGGTCCGGGTTCAAAGAGTTCACGTGATACCGAGTCTGAGTCTCTTAGTGTTAACTCGAAAAACGCTAGGAAATTCAATCTAAATTGGTAGAACATATATTACTTTGCTGAGTTCACACACATATCTTAGAATGGGAAGTATGTCTTCGGCTGGCCCCAAGCCAGGGCTGTCCGTTTCCGCTTCGACTATACTCGGTTAACAGTGACACTCGCAGTTGGGCGGCCGACGCATTGCAAACGGGACGACCCTAACAATGTAACGTTATACGTACATTTTTAGTAATTTAACATAATTTCATTACAATAACAACAACTTAAATATAATGTTTACACTTTTAAAATCATTTATTTACAATAAAAAAACATGATTAATATAAATAAAAACAATTTTCAACAAAATGAACAACTATTGAAAATGCAATAATATAAATTCATCAGCGCAATCTTAGTGGCCCAGCGGTGTTTTGCGGATGCAACATTTTAGCGCTCCTCGTACCAGTGCTTGTTGTTATCTCGTTGCGCGGCGCAGGCGCATCATTCATTCCCGCTGAGAACACTCCTGGTGATCGATCGAATTCGGACGCACGTCACATTTAGTCTGCGGTCCTTAATACGTAGTCATTTTGAAAAAATATTTAAATAGTACGTAACCGAGACGTTATTCGTGTTCGTCACTAAGCGTTCCTCAAGTCGACATGTAAATGTGATTGTACAAGTGCTGTTAACCCCAGATATTGGGGTCCAAAGTCCGGGCAGGTGACTCGGCTGTTTTTTTGAGCCCGATTTATACGTGGCAAGCACACCACCATCGGCCTGTCGCTGATCTCCAGCTCCTGAGCGCGCGCACCACCAACGGCCCACTGTCCAGGAGAGTACCGGACTGTCGAAGACCGTTAGGCCTACCTAGTGCGAGTAAAACAAAGAACCACGCCCTTTTGCTCGTAATCCGACCTTAAATAAATATATTTTTTTATGCACGGATTCCTGCCTTCTTTATTTATCTCTTTTAATACCAAGATAGGAGGGCAGGTATTTACCCCGTGACAACAAGACGAAAGAGCACGTCTCGATGCGGTAGAGCGGGATGGCTTTAGAGTCTTATTAGCAGTCACTCGTGGTTTTGTTAGATAGCAGACCTTCTGTGGTCCGTTTCACGAAGCTATTTTCAATTTTACAAGTTTAAAGGGGAAAACCAACAGGTCGAATGATCAGTTGGCTTTGGTCAAGCGTCTCAGCCTGAGACTTTTAAAATTGTACCTTATATCATGTAAACGGACAAGTGTGCGTTATATTATTATTATTGTGCACCACCGTCTTTACTCCGTCTATAGTCTATACTTCCATACTAATTAAAAAGGAAAAGTCTGTGAGATTGTCGCTTTGTAAACTGTAAGTTTATATGTACTGGGTAATCTCTGGAACCACTTATCCGGTTAATTACCTGGTAAAGGTCGCGGAGTCCGCTGGATGCGGATGGCGCAGGACCGGTCATTGTAGCACTCTTTGGGGGAGGCATACATCCAGCAGTGGACGTCTTTCGGCTGATCTGATGATGATGATGACTTATCCGATTTCAAATATTCTTACATGTACGTGTAGAATGAACTTTCTGGATATATGCTATATTTTATCCCGCGGCGTTGCCTGCGTTCTTTGCAATACGCAGGCGAAGCCACGCGGGTAGCTAGTATTAACAAAATGCATGGCGAATGATAGCATTTCCCCCGGAGACTGGCCCAAGCGCCCAACACAAGTTGACATAATACAGCGTGGATACCAGACCAGAGGGGCGTGTGTTATCGACATCGGCTGAGGACTCTCGTTGTTTCGGATAACCATCGCCATTTTATCGCGCATTACAATACCCCCTTTACATATACCGTCGATATGTACAGTTAACTGCAAAAATCGTAGGAGGTTTTTGTAATAATCATAATAACAATTTATTTCGGAAATGTCCATATTGTTTATATAACACTGGTATTCATACATTTTCAAAACCATGGCAAATATACACTACGAATATTTAATACCTGGTACTAGAATTCACAAACGAACAATGCTCTTAAATTAAAGGATGAAAAACACTATATTAGTCTGAAAAAAGCTTAACAATACGTTAAAAGCAAAACGATTTAAGTACACAAAACTCACTAATTGCATTCGAACATAAATAAAAATCCACTCCTGGATATCCATTATTCGTTGCAACTAATGAAAAGAGATGAAATTGGCAAAGTGTGAAGGTTGGTAATAGAAATTGGTTCCGTTATCGATTATCACGCAGAACGGATGGCCGTTGGGGCGGAAAGGTTCTCGAGTGGCGACCACGTACCGGCGGCTAATTTTAAGCGTACCTCACCATTCACCCACAAATATAATCTTGTCGCCGCGATCGTAGTAACTAAGCGTAGGTAGAGGTCTAGTTTCGTAAGGGGTGACGGGTGAGGTGATGCGCATTGGCGCATTCCGAATAAAAGCCCTGGTAAAGGTCGCGGGCGTCCGCTGGATGCGGGTGGCGCAGGACCCGTCCTTCATCAGCGGTGGACGTGTTTCGGCTGATATGATGATAGATAATCCAAACTTTATAAATTATTTTTGAGTCTCCATGTTGAGAAAAAATTTAATATTAATTTGAAGCCTATCGTATCTTAATAATTGTACGTCGCACTTGCAATCACTTGGCTACACTTACTTGGTTATAGCGTTGGGCTTGGTATGAGAAACGGGTCTTAAGGTATTCGGGTGTCATAAGACACACAATTTAGAAACGTGTGTTTGGCGTCCGGTCGTTGATGTACTGAAATTTTGGAAAACAAACTGAAGACTCGTCCGAAACCGTGAAAATTCCGAAATTTCAAAATGCCAAACTCCATTTTCAATTAAAAAACATTACATCGATTGACATCACACCAGCGTTGACAAATAATCTTAATAAATACGAAATACCTACTATATTTCAGATATCAAACGAATTGAGTCGCAACTGATTCTTGCAGATAAGCCTTTTGAGGCTTCAGTAAGATCAAAATAGTAAATGTAATCCCATAAAAAAACATTCCATGTAAAAAAGAGGCCAAGTCTCGAAACTCTTCCACCGTAAACAGTTGTGAGTGATTTCGTAGAGCCAAGTCTCAGGCATTCTTATTAAACTTTATTTGCTGGCTAAATAAAATTCTGTAACTTGGCAATCACTTAACTTTCCTGAATTTCTGCATACCTAAATATATTTAGTATTATGTAATCATCATTGAAACGGTTGAACCGCAACCCTGAAACGTGAAACTAAAGAGCAGGCTACCCAGAAAGTTATTTACGTTTTTACCTTCCTTTCTCTCTCTTAATTTCTTTTAGTTGTGAAATGTAATATGTTGATGAAGATTTATTGAGATGACTTATTGACACCATATTTTTTTCTTCTGCTTTCTTAAGTACTTAAAGCGGTTTCATTTCCTTTTATTGAGATAGCAATTCTTTTTAGAATAAAATGGATTAATTATTTAAACTAGATGATAAACTAAGTCTACTATTAAAATAATTTATGAACATTCAGTTTGATTGACGTAACAGATTATTAGGGTTGGCACGTTTTTTTCTGTTAAATATATATTTGGTCTTTCATGGGACATTATGAAACACGTTGTAAAGCGTCGCGGTAATTACACACAACCGCAGTCACAAAATTTGAGAATGACCGATAAATAGGTTACGTTAGTATTGTAGCCTTAAAACTAGAAAAATCCTTTAGCAGAACATGGTAAATACGTATTCGGAATTTTGAAAGATCGGAAAAATACGCTTTCGGTTTTTTTTATGCCTACTTATCCCATAACCATAATGAAAAGAACAGTATAAATTGAAAAAGATAATTATCTAGTTCAAAAGCGTTTCCGACAAATAACTCTTCAGAATTACGTAGAGTTAGAGAGAGACTGTCCTTTTGGAACAGTTTTGGGAAGCCGATAGACGTTCCGAAACGGTTGAGTGGTTGCCTGCGGAACCCAGGCAGCACAAGTGGCGCGCGGCGCTAAGCAGAGACGAACTATCGACTCCCTGCTAATGATTCCGGAACAGGGTTGTTCAATATGACAAAAACGTGTCGTTTTAGTTAACAAACTTTTGTTTTTTTTTTCGTTGTTCGTCCCTTTCAGTGACCACTACATCCCGTGTTACCACTACATATACTATTATCCTGAACACTTCTTCTACTTCTTTAGTATTCATTAGCTAAATAGTGGCTCTGTAAGCTTTCAGAACTCGCGCGCCTGTTTTTTTAATTTTTTTTATTATGAAAAACTGACGCGAGTATAAACACTATAATTATTGAACCTGCTCGAATCGGTTGAGAACTGCGACTTGTAGAGGAGAACAGCCGGACAGCCGAACATACGAAAGACTGACCCAGGCTGAAACGGAAAACATAGTCGGCTTCGCTCGTTCGTTCAATTTTTTTTTTCGTTAATCTTCGTTACAGTATTTACACACGAGCTTGCTTATCACCCCGAAATTAGAAGCCATTTGATTAATACTCATTAATAAGTTCAGTGTTTAATTTTATATGGATTTATCAATACTTTGCCCAAAAATTATCTTACAAAGTCAGGGAAAATAATGAAAATACATTAAATATAAAACATTATTCACTATTTTTAAATAACGATCAGAAAGAAGACTATTTGTATTTACAAAAGTCCTCCTCCATAGCTTACTCGTACCATTTTATTCTGTCTACAGCAGCGTCTTACCAATCGATCGATCCTACGATTTGTACGTTGTGTCACAGTGATACGAACGGGTACTAATAAGTAAATTTTGTCAAAAATATCTTAGTTTAGCGTGTTAGTTCGTCTATCTTTTAGTTCCTTATCTCGTCTCAATTGCTCACAGGTTAACTGGAAGAGATCTCTTACAGGAATAAGTACGCCTTTGTACCGACTAAACCTATTTTATCTGTATGTTTACAAATGTCTTGTGTACATTAAAGTATATACATACATGCATACATCTTAGACATTGTGACAGCCCTGGTTTCTAGTTGGCTTCGTTTACCGCCGAAAGCCGGTTGTTATGTTCCTTTGTCGACGAGCACTTGTCGCGAGCATATCTTCTACAAAAATGTCTTCCAATATTTAAATGGTGGAAAAGTATTGCCAGCTGGATGAAGTTCCAAAAATAATGACAAGCTCGAAGCTCGAAACTGAAATAAAATGTATTATACGAGTACGTGTACTAATTACTCCAAAAGAAAGAAGGCTAAATAAAATGCCTAATGACGTAATGCCGAAAATCCCATTCAGATATATCTCAAAAAATTACGTAAGCTACAATGTAACCTTTTTAATATTGCTTGTTAGAGGGAGAAAAAAAGAGAACAGAGAGACGTCACGTCGCGATCTGCGAGCGTTATAGTAAATGACAATCGTTTTAGGGAGCGACCACACCGGTGCTTAACGCTGCGTATACGCGTTGACGTGTCGTATGCATCACGTATTCTTCATACATTTTGCTGCGTTTTATGGTGCGTTAGCGTATTTTGAGCAGCGGCGAAAATGGACGGAATATACAACCCCCTCTTAAACTTTGGACACTTATAATTTTGTGATTATTTTATCCCCTGCTTTCCTTCCTTTTTCTAGACAATTCAACATTATTGGTTATTGATGTCGACACCCGAATTTAAAGGGGCATGCATAGCAGGGGGGGGCAATGGGGGCATGTTTCTCTGCAGCTGACTGTACAATGCGTTACGTGATCGACCTGCATGTCTAGCATACGACGGCCGCGACATACTCTCGATTTTTATCGCACTATATCTCTTGTACTAAGTGTTCTAATAAGAAAGAGACGGATAGTGCGAGAAAAATCAAGAGAGCTCGCGCGCTGTCGCATGTTAGCCGTGCTGCTGTTATATGTAGGTACCTACTTTATGGAGGGTTTTGTAATTTTTTATATATAGAACATAATATAAATATTTTGTTTGAATGAATGAAATTAAAATGAATAATAATTTTGAGCAAATAGCTGTACAACGTTTATAAAGTCTTTATAATGTATTCTTAAATATAGTTTGACACGGGCTGCACTGGTCATGGTCCCGTTGCAACCTTTGTCGGAAGTCGGTCGTAAATATATATCGCGTTAGACCCGTTTAAAACAATAATTTAATTGTATGAACAAAGCGCGGTAGTTTAAAGGCCTTTAAAAAATCCGCCATATTTTACTTTAGTTAAATAAGTATGGCGGATTTTTTAAAGGACTATCCTGAACAGGTAAAAGGAGAATGGAAATTTAACACTAAACTACCGCGCTTTGTTCATGAGCATCATTTCCATATTCCGATTTCCAAGTTACCAGCGGACAAGAAGAACTTAGTGCATTACAAAACTTAGAAACAAAACTACAAGTGCGCATTGAAATTTTTAAAGCACCCGTGTCACCCAAGTTGGGCGGAGTTAAGCACAACTTAGGAGTTGGTCTGGCTTCTGAGAAATAAGTATGAGGAGCGGTGGAGAAGCCGCGGTTTGTTCTCATGTGTTTAAACCGTTTATCACAACTTGATCTGCTAGGTCACTGTTTTTCAAACAGTGGGTCGCGAACCCCAAGGGGGCCGCGAAGCCTTCTAAAGGGGATCGCGGCTACTTATATTTTTTTAAAGTTAAAGTGCTGTAAGTATTTTGAACAGCGTAGGGTACGGCATGAAAAATATTGAAAAACACTGTACTAGGTAGTTGAAAAAAAAGAGATCTGGGTTTGTCATAAAAACATACGCATTGTAAGTGCGTCATTTAGATCTAAATTACACTTATTGTATGGGAACATGACGGTTGATTTGACCTATCGCTCGTTCTATGTAAAAAGTTACCCCTCTTGTGCTCTGTTCAGCATGTTATAATGTCAGCTAGTAACATCGATTCTGTAACAAATCAGATACAAACTACGGCCAACAATTTTGTTCTTATAGAAGAACAAAATTGTTGGCCGTAGTTTGTATCTGAAATATGAGTTTTGCCTAAAATAGTTTAGGCAAAACTCGCACTAACTTTAAGACCAAGTTGGGTTAATTGTCATCTTAAAATACAGAAATGTTAATTTGGATATTTTACAGATATGATGGAGAGTTCACGGTGAACAATTTTATAAAAAAAGAAAGAAAGAAAGAAGACATTTATTCACTACACAAAAGACACACAGAGACAAAGGGAGTAGAAATACAATACAATTGACACAAAATGTATGTGTTTTCGCGGCAGTGAATCGGTCGCTGCCTCAACATTATGCCGAGGTGTCAGACAGACACCTACAGCGTTGATTTTCAGACAGCACCGTATGTGACCCACGGAACGCAACACAACATACTGCCGATACAAACGTATACACATAATAAATAAATAATGAATATAATCAATTTGTTAAATATGTAACACAAGCACAACGGCATAAAAACACAATGTGAAAAAAATTCAAAGTGCTGGATGGGATAGGGTTGGGATTTTTGGAGCGTTAACAAATAGCCCTTAAGCTGGAGCCTAAAGGTATACTTGCTATACGCTCCTTGGATAGGTGGGGGGAGATCATTCCAACACTTGAACGCCGCGAACCTAAAGCTACCTCGAAACGCCGCGGTCCGATGCTTTGGCACCAGAATCATCGCCTTACACCTACGCGCACTCTTGGGCCATACAAATCTACTCAGCAAATAGGTATGCTGGGACCCCAGATCGCACTATGCGAAAGAGAAGAATATATGCGTTATCTTTACAAAGTAAGTAATTGTATAATCATATTAGATCTGATTATACGTGGCTCTCCATGCTATTAAAAATGAGTTTATACATGAGCGGAAATCATCGTTGCCTTACCGTTTCTTATTTGAATTCACAGTTGCCCAATGGGTAATCAGAATCATTTTGAAAAATTACAGCCGATAAAAAAAACCTAAAAACAAACACACATACACGCAGAACTACAAAGTTAAAGTCAGCCACAGAACTTATTCCGCCCCGGCTGGCCGGACGTAAAAACACGCTTGAAGCGTAACAGAAAATTATAATAAATTGTACAACTTTAACCTCCTTCAAAGAGAAAAGTTGCTGTCGAGCAAAAAGACCAAATTATGGAAATGGAGACCCTCAGTGGGTTAAATTAAATCCCATCGGGAAGTTGCGCTGAAATTGAAAACTCGTAATGAATTTTAATGCGAATACAATTGAATCGCAATAGATATGAAAAAATGGGTGACCCCATATTTCACCGAATGCATTGTTTCGCCGAATTTTCATTTTATAGAATTTTTGTTACACAGAAACTATAAACTTTTTTTAGGTTAGGTTAGGTTTGTGTTATAACAATCCTGAAAAGTTAACCGATTCTGAAAAAAATGGTTTTCGATGAAATGAAAATTTTGCAAAACATACATTCCATTGAACATTTGTCGGTAAAATAAGGTATAACCAAAAATTTATTAAAAAAGGCTGGATCTGACCAAACTTCGTTGTTTGACAAATGACGCTTAAAAGTCGAGGTCAAAAATTGCCACAAATTATGTTACTGTTTGCCGCCTTAGGTTTTTTTTTACGATTGTCTTTTTTTATTAATGAAATTGACCTTAATTGTCTCCGTAGGGTAAGTGGTCGCCTTAAACTTAACCTTATCTATGATCATGTTGTCAAAAACCCATTTTAAACTCGCAGAAGAATCCAAAAGATAGAGATCCTGTTCATATTTTAAAACCGAAGCTTTTCCTGGAAATAGATTCCATTTCCACAGGATGCCCACTCAAAATATCGGAATGCTCAGTATATTTTATAGAAGCCTTTGAATATACCAATACGTTTAGGGTCCGTATGTATTCATCATATGTATTCGTAGACGTATCGCTACCACTTATGAAATCGCTCAGATTGTATGGCGCGGTGTTTGCGATGAGCGAGTAGCGAGTAGTAAAAGTGTGGTGGATTTATTTACACCACGACGGGAGTGAAAAGATCATGCGTTACTAATGAAATCCATAATTTAATTTGCCATGAATAATCATTTGCCCTAATTAGTTTTTCTCTGAAACTAACACATTTTCAGGATTTTATAAAATAAACCTAACCTAACCTATAGGGTTCTATACAAAGGTTATATAATTAACCCTAAAATATGACAGTTTCAGAGAAACTCCCTTTTACGGCAAACACTAGCGTAACGGCGAATGAATTTATGGATATCGAAGGTATCCAGATAATCATGTCGAACACGTATGGACGTTTTATTTGATTTATTTGCTCGGCTAACACGAGGTATGCGAGTAGCGTGGCTCAGCGGCCAAAGGCCTCGAAGGCAATGCCTGAAGTTTTCGAATCTTCTTGTTTATAAGTTTCCGATAGCTTCATTTGAAATATGAATAGTGCTGTAATGCCAGCAATCTAGAGGTTTGATATATAACGTTTACAGTAGCAAGCCAGCATACGGCCTGTCTGATGGTAAGCAGACACCGTTACCTATGGACGCTTGCGACTCCATACCAACTAACCCTTTAGGACTTCTCACACTTGTAATATGGTGGTGAAATTTGTTTTTGTTATACTAATGTAACATAACCTTTTTAATGCGCGTTATTATACATATAGTATATATGCGCGTATATTGCAGGGTTTGATAGATAAAACTCAATATATAATACCCTCGGTTACCCGCAATGTAATGAAACTTGCATGCAATATCTTGCATGTGTAAATTGCGCTTTAGACGACTAGTTAGCCTAGTGCGTAGTGACGCTGCAAAGCAGAAGGTCCTCTGGGTTCGAATCCCGGTAAGAGCAAATATCTGTTATTGAGTTTACTATGGGTTCAATTCGTGCAAGATTGTCCCCTAATATTTATTTATTTATTTACTGTTATTAAATGGGTTCAATTCGTGCACGATTGTCCCTATTTATTTATTTACTATTTACTGTTATTAAAAACTGCAATATAGTGCCAGTAGTCAGAAAAAAGATGGCACAACAGCCTCAAGAGAAAGCCTAAAACATAATTATTTTTGATTACTCAGCGCCTAAATCACGACCCTCTTCCGCTTATGCAGATGCACTGCGCCGCGCCCGCCCCGCTCCGCTCGTATTATGATTTTACTCGAATGCGCTTATTGAGAGAGCCACTATCTTCTCTATGGCTCTTGTTATTATGTACGTTCAGCAAATAAACCAGAAATTTAAATGCCGACTGCTGACGGTATTTCTGCGTACTTACGGTACTCAAAAATTTGATTGGGATCCATTTGAAGATCGACATGCGCTCGTTTGGTAGTTTTATCGATTTTTATTATACACTGACACGATTACATCTTTGTAGACTAACGACACGCCCTTTTTGTACGCGGCCGTATCCACAAGGCTGGATATTCTGTCTGACCAATTTAGTGTTCCAATTAGACACTACATTGGTTAGACAGAATATCCAGTCGAACATCTGACGAAAAGTCTCCTGGCGCCCGCTTAACTTTAAGCTAGGTTTAGTAATTAGATAGTAATAAATACCATAAACTGCGAACGAAGTGCCCGTTATTTTAACACCTAGGACTACTCAGAACAAATGGCAGGATACTTGAAATGCTTATAACTACACAAACTTTAACTTTTTAACACCAATCTAGCTAGAACTGTAACCCCAACTAAAATGAACTCCTATTACTTGGATAGGTTCGGTTAGGCTAGAACTCTAACCCTAACAAATGAACTCCTACCATAAGGTGTAATCATAACAGAAATGGACACCTCTATCACAAGAGTAGGTTAGGTTATAGGTTAGAACGGTATGGCCACAAAAGCGTAATAAATCAATATCTTGATACCTGTAGGTATATTCGGTTTATAAAACTATTTTTGATTGGTTCGGTAATTGAATCCATGAATGAATTAACATTCTTCACAAATTGAAAATCAGTCAATAATGTTTACTCGATTTTAACATTCAGTGAGAATTTTCGTTGACTTGTCGTCGACCTTTGTCATTAATTAAAAGGTAAACCCAGAGCTTGCGTCAAATCAGGCGGTAGTTCTGAGTTGTTGAAGACTTTCATGATTTTGTTTCTGATGTTAATGTATTTTCGATTTTTGACAAAGTTACGTCACAGCTCGAGGTCACAAACTTAGATTATTCATTGGGCCAACATCATATAAACAAGTGCAAAAAATCAGAACTACCGGATTTGACGCAAAGAACCCCGTACTTTCAGGCGACAAGGTTACTAAGTATACTAGAATGTCTCTGGCCATTCTTTTAAAAAGGAATCTAGCTCGTCACGCCGACGGGGCCTGCCACGTCTCCATTTAGAGCTGTTGGGCTGCCACTCATATAACTATAATAATTACTAAATATATATATAATAGATATAAATACTTAAATACAAAGAAAGACTCAGAAACAAATATGCTCTTGATGAGCCGTGAGAAATATTTGCCCTTGCAAGGAATCGAAGGTCTGGACCTTCAGCTTCGTCGACAGCGTCACTAGGCTAACCGGTCGTCCGCAATTTTATTATTCTATAAACTATTATTATTTGTTTGTTTTGCTGTCCGTGCGCGTCCGAGATCTCTGTTATGTCGCCTGCTTCCTGAGACCGCATCAATTTTATCTGCCCGCCGCTAGGTATTCACGTCGCGTATACATGTATATGAGTCTTTGTTGGAGGGCCACTCATGCAGGGTTAAGTTACGATCAATTCGATATCTACAGGAACCATTTTACCGATAAATAAACTTCATCCTATAAAGTTCCATTTGTTCTTATTTCGGAAAGATTTCGATCGTATGTAATTTGTATTATATGCAAATAAATATATATATATTTGATAAGTAGTATCAAACTAGGTATTGACTGAGTAACTAAACCTTGATCTGACATTTGGTCTAAGTCTAACGCATCTATATAATAAATTCCAGTTATAAAATGAAAATTATCGACGCACCAAAAAGACCAAGTAGGTACTTGCCAATCTATATTCGACATTTAAATTAGGTCGCCGTGATGAATTCGATGACGCAATACAAACTGAATGGCATCAAGTAACAAACCATAATCATTGCAATAACAGCCTTAACGTGATTCATTAGAGTTTAAATTTCGCTAAATAGCTTTTGAAGGCCACCCCTCATTGTCTATAGATAGATAGTGCATTCAGACTATGAGTTCAAGAACGCGCCAATTTTGAATATAGAATGAGCTTCAATTGAGAGGCGTATATCGAAAACGGCTGTTCTATGTTAATTTTATATGCGATTTTATACCTTTTGAAGTGGTATTAAGGATCAAAATTGGGATTACAGTGAATTACGTACGTTTTTGCCGTGAAGTCAAAATTGGTTTTGCTGGAACAATAACTGCGTTAATCGTTATACAATGGCGGGTTCCACTTGGGATAAGACAATGGGGTTAGCGAGTAAACGGAAATTGATCATAAATATTAGCTCTAAGATTCTGTTAACGCCTAGCATATGTGTGCGTGCCTCGCCTACGTCACACTCACACACGCATACGACAGATCTGCTGCAGCGACAATCGCCGATGATCCCGCTTTACCGACGGAGCGCACTCGCCCTTCCACCGTTCAACGCGACAAGTCGCGTGCACCTTATTTTAATATTTTTGCATACATTTACCTTTATACTTTGGTTATTAAACCAGTTTTTTTGGAAATAGTGGCACATCATTTACACCCGTTAGATTCCACGCATAGCGCAAGTACCGGCGTCTACATTTGATCCTACGAGCCGTATATGAAGAGTTTGAACCAGCGACGAGAGCAAAAGAACAAAGGAATTACTTCGCTGACGTGTTTCAACGTGGTGCGGAAGGGCGAGTCAACCAATTTTAAGCCACGACAACTTACAACTTCAATCTGCGACTACGGCTCTAACATCCGAAGATCCATACAAGAAGATTGGAAGCTGGAGGCAAAGAGAACCACACCTACTTACATCGGAGCTCATCTTAAGTCGGGTCCTGAGGGTAGCGTTACTGTGAGTTCGTTCCAATTTGTCTCATTGTCCCGTAAATCTTAAATTTCGGTCGCAATCCTGGAATTGCGATCTCAACCAAGTCACTTAATTACGTCACTAATCCTTTATTTAGTGATATTTCTCTTAATAACGCTCACGGATCCTTTATTTCGTGTTGCTATTTAACGTATTGCACGTTATTCGCAAAAATACCTTATTTGCGATCCATTTCATACTTATAAACGTTAACGATCCATTATCCTGTTAACAAGTCACTTACTTATATTGCATTTCGCAATCATACTTGCTTACATCCCGCTCATAAATGGGTTCCCATTGTTATCACTTATTTCTTAGATAACGTAATTGCTCAAACGAAAGAAGGTTACCTAACTTATAACTTTCATTACATTCTTATCCCCACATAAATTGCATTTCAGAGTGTTTCTAGATATTCCAGATTCCGTCGTTGTGAGTGAGAACTGTACAATAACTTGCTTAATTATTGTTATTTTCGCATGTTCTAGTGCATTCGATCGCTCGCCGCTTGGTTCGCGCTGGCTCGACCTGGCTCGCCGCGCGGCCGCTGCCTGCGCACCGCTTAGCTTATCACATTTTTTACGCACACCCTCACTACGCTGCTTTTATGCTGATTTAAGTAATCGTTCCAATTCCTTTATTCAATACTTTTTTGCACCGCAATCATTGTTTGTGATTTTTAGCAACTCGTTTCATCGCATTGGTTCGTAACCTACGTACAATATTTTACACTTATTTGACTTATAGGACAAACCTCTCAATTTTAAACACAAACTTGTTTTTAAACATTAAAAGTAACTTAAAGCTTAAATTCATTTTTATAGTTTTTTCACCATGGTTGACCAAGCTTTAATTAGAAAGCGTGGATCATTTAAAGCTAAGCTTACGCAATTTGAAAATCATTTAATAACTGCTGAGAGTTGTGATCGCTTAAGTAGTTTACAACTTAATGAATTAAATGTCCGCTTGTCAAAAATCGAAGAAATCTATGCCGATTTTGACGCCATTCAGTGTGATATAGAAAATATACTGGAAATTCCAGATGAACAGTACCGGGAACGCGAGGCCTTCGAGAGCAAGTACTTCGGGCTGATCGCGCGCGCTCGCGAGCTGCTGGCCGCGGCGCCGGCGCCGGGCCGCCCTGCGGGCAGCGACCGCTCGGAGACAGGTTCTAGTGGTACCGTGCTTGGAGGTGGGACTAAACTTTCTTTACCTACTATTCAAATGCCAAGTTTCGCAGGTCATTATCATGACTGGCTGGAGTTTCGCGACACATTTTGTAGTCTCATACATACAGATAATTCAATCCCAAAAATAAATAAATTCCATTATTTGCGTGCCGCTTTAAAAGACAGTGCTGCCGTAATTATTCAGTCCTTAGATTTTTCAAGTGATAATTACGACGTAGCCTGGGAACTACTTTGCGATCGTTATAACAATAAAAGGTCATTAGTAAACAATCACATTCTGGAAATATTTAACTTAGAAAACATATCAAAGGAATCATCTAGATCACTGCGTAACTTGATCGACACAGTAAATAGGAATCTTAGAGCCCTTAAAACACTTAACCTCCCCACTGAACATTGGGATATACTAATTATACAAATTGTTTCAAACAAACTTGACACAATCACGAGCCACAAGTGGGAGTCTTATCGCAACAAACTGAAAGAGTTACCCACACTTAAAATGTTTAACGATTTTCTGAAGGATCGTGCTGACTTGTTAGAATTGACGGAGAATGTTCATAAAAAACGTAGGTCTAGTGACACTACGCACGTACGACATAAATCGTTCTCAGCCAACACATATTCGCCGCCGACTCACAAGTATGTGTGTCCATATTGCAAACGTGATCATGCACTTTACCTTTGTCAAAGGTTTAGGTCATTGCACTTAGAAGCTAGACTCGACAAGGCTAAGGCACTTAAATTGTGCTTAAACTGTTTGCGACATGGTCATAACGAAAGGGCGTGCAGGCTAAGCCCCTGTCGTTCATGTGGTTTACAACGTAATAGCTTGCTGCATGAACATAGAACTCCTACAGCTGCAACTTCAGCATCCTCATCAGGTGACGTCATGCTGCACTCGCTGCCGCAGCCTGACCCTGAAGGACAAGCTCTTAGTCCTTCTAAGGACATTTCTATGTCAGCCATCCACAATAATTGTGTCTTACTGTCCACTGCTTTAATTCATGTGACAGACCAGAGTGGTCAGAAGCATACAGTGCGTGCACTGCTCGACTCTGGCTCGACCTCGAGTTTTTTGACGCAAAGCTTATGCGATAAACTTAACTTACATACTTCCTCAGCTTCGACCATAGTCGAAGGCTTAAACAACCAATCATCGCGCTTAACAAAGCGTTGTAATGTCCGTATATCGTCCCTTCTTAATAATTATAGCGAGAACGTTGCCTGCTACGTCGTTCCGCGTATCACTCAACTGCTACCAACCTCTCGTGTAGACCGCACTACCTTAGACATACCGTCACATATTACATTGGCGGATCCTACATTCCATATTCCGGGTCCAGTTGAAATGTTACTTGGAGCTGACATATTTTGGACGATACTCGACTCTCAAAACATTTCATTGGGTAAAAACAAACCAATATTAAGTAAAACTAAATTGGGTTTCTTGATTTCCGGCCCAGTAAAAATGCAAAATTCATCGCATCTCAATACAGTCCATTGCAATCATCTTAACTTAAAAAATTATGACGAGGAATTAAATAAGCAACTATCTCAATTCTTTGAATTAGAGTCAGTCTCATCACGCAAACAAGTCTCCAAAGAGGAACAAGAATGTGAACAGAGTTTCATAGATAACACCACTCGACTTCCAAATGGACGTTTCGAAGTGATGATTCCATTAAAAGATTCACCCGATAAACTGGGCGATTCTCACGAACAAGCTTTGTCCAGATTCATCTCTTTGGAGCGTAGATTCAAACGCGACCACCATTTTAAGGAGCAGTATTGTAAATTCATTAAAGAATACATTTCATTAAATCATATGTCATTAAATGAAAATCCTGAAAAGGATGCTCACTCATTCATTTTTCCGCATCACGGAATTTTACGCGATTCTTTATCTACTCGCTTAAGAGTCGTTTTTGATGGCTCTGCAGTCACGACATCTGGTGTCTCATTCAATCAAATTCAAATGGTGGGACCCACGGTCCAAGACGACCTTGTTAGCATTTTAATAAGAATGCGCCAGCACAAGTTTCTCGTGACGGCAGACGCTGAGAAAATGTATCGTATGGTCAATGTCAAGCCGTCGCAGCAAGTGCTTCAGCAAATTTTATGGCGATTTGAACCTTATGAGCAATTGCGACAGTACAAACTACATACTGTGACATACGGAACGGCGTGTGCTTCTTTCCTCGCGACAAGATGTCTCACGCAGCTCGGTATTGAGTGCCCCGACGAGAATGTCTCGGAAGTCATCCTACGTGACTTCTACGTTGACGATTTAATTACGGGTGCGGCCACTGAAGCAGAGCTCATAAGCACTTGCGACGGTGTAATAAATCAACTAAAGAGTGGTCAGTTTAATTTACGCAAATTTCATTCAAACAGTCCTCGCATTATTAGCAAAATTGTCGGAGAAAATAGTAACGACGAATTACTTAACTTATGCAATAATGAATATTCGAAAACATTGGGACTACTCTGGTCCTCCAAAGAGGACAACTTATTATTTTCAGTCAATATCGACGAAAATAATCACGTTACCAAACGCACCATATTATCAATGATGTCTCAAATCTTCGACCCATTAGGCTTGATAAATCCTTGCATACTTCTAGCAAAAATAATCCTACAGAAACTTTGGTCCTCACGAATTATGTGGGACGAATCTGTTCCTTCCGATATTGAAGCTTTATGGTCTAAATTTATATCATCATTGCGCTACATAAACAATATACGCATCCCGAGATATATCCTAACCGATTGTCCGCTATCAATCGAACTCCACTCATATTGTGACGCATCCACACAAGCTTATGCCGCGTGCGTATACATAAGGTGCGTCAATAATAATAATGTATCTGTTCATCTCGTAACAGCAAAGAGTAAAGTAGCCCCCCTGAAACCGGTTATGACAGTTCCGAAATTGGAGCTTTGTGGAGCCCACCTTGCTGTACGACTGACAAATAAGGTCAAGTCGTCACTTAGATTACAAATAGATAATTGTACCTACTGGTGCGATTCCACTATTGTCTTAGGGTGGATACAGTCATCCAAAGCGCATTTACTTAAACCATTCGTGTTTAATAGAATTAGCGAAATATGTGAAATGTCGGAGTCGAGCAGGTGGCGCTACGTCCCTACAAAGTGTAACCCTGCTGATATTGGGTCCCGTGGAGCAGAAGCTAAACACTTGGAAACGAGCACCTTATGGTGGTCAGGACCGCCATTTCTTATCCAAGATAAACAATTTTGGCCCAAACAGCCTTCCCAATTACAAGATACTGACTTGCCAGAATTCAAGGTCAACTGCAATTTGAATGCTGACTGTACCGATTATGCTTCTTATCATTCTGAATTTATAAAGGGTTTTTCTTGTTTTAGTAAATTACAACGAGTAATCGTGTATGTACATCGGTTTATTCACAACTGCCTTAATCCTCAAAATAAACGTAACGGTTATATCAAACTTTATGAATTGAATTCATCGCTAAATTCATTGTGCAGATTTGCCCAAACTGAAGATTTTAACTTAGAATATGATTTATTAAAAAACAACAAACAATTGTCAGTTAACAGTAAGTTAATCAAATTAAATCCATTTTACAATACAAATGACAAATTGTTACGTGTAGGTGGTAGACTTATTAACTCATTTTATGACTATGACACTAAGCATCCCATTCTACTGGACTCACGGCACCATATTGCCACATTGCTATCTAGACACTACCACATAATACTACTGCATGCACCTCCTCAATTGTTACTTACTACATTACGTCACAAGTTCTGGTTTATTAGTGGTCGAAACCTCGCTAGAAAGATTGTCCAAAATTGCATTACATGCTGTCGTTATTCAGGAAAAAGTATACAACCTATCATGGGCAATCTTCCCTCCTCTCGTTTACATGCGGATTATCCTTATGCTAACACGGCGTGCGATTATGCCGGACCAGTCATGATACTGAACCGGAAGGGCAGAGGTAGCACATTGATTAAATCATATCTGTGCATTTTCGTTTGTCTAGCCATAAAAGCGGTTCACATAGAACTTGTCACCGATTTAAGCAGTACAACTTTCTTAGCTGCATTAGATCGGTTCATTGCCCGCAGAGGAAAACCTCAAAATATTTTTTCCGATAATGGGACTTGTTTTACAGGTGCCTGTAACGAGTTGTCTAGATTCTTAAAAACAAATTCTGATTACATCAGCTCTAAAGCATCTGATCTATCAATCAACTTTAAATTTTCACCAGCATACAGCCCCCATTTTAATGGCTTAGCAGAGGGTTCCGTAAAATCTGTGAAGTACCACTTAAAACGAGTTTTAGGCCTAGCTAACCTAACTTATGAAGAATTAAATACAGTTCTCACTCAGATCGAGGCTATTCTGAATTCTAGGCCTCTCACTCCGTTATCATCTGATCCGTCTGACCTCACCGCTCTTAGCCCCTCACACTTCCTTATTGGACGAACGCTAACGGTTTTGCCGTCTCCTCAGGACTCAGACCCTGCGGCGATGCCAACTCTCTCACGATATATGAGAATCCAGCAATTAAAAGCCCATTTCTGGACTCGTTATTATAAAGAGTATATTACAGAGCTCCAGAAGCGACAGAAATGGCGCAAGCAAGGAGAGCAACTGCATCTCGGAGAAATGGTGCTGGTTAAAGATGACCGGCTGCCTCCCAACCGCTGGCTGCTGGGGCGCGTGACGCGCCTGCATCCCGGCTCCGACGGCGTCTCCCGCGTCGCCGACGTGCTCACCACTTCGGGGACTCTTCGACGAGCCTTCAACAGACTGTGCCCGCTGCCAGTCATAGATGACAACTCCGTTCCTGGGGCGGCAGTATGTTAACGCCTAGCATATGTGTGCGTGCCTCGCCTACGTCACACTCACACACGCATACGACAGATCTGCTGCAGCGACAATCGCCGATGATCCCGCTTTACCGACGGAGCGCACTCGCCCTTCCACCGTTCAACGCGACAAGTCGCGTGCACCTTATTTTAATATTTTTGCATACATTTACCTTTATACTTTGGTTATTAAACCAGTTTTTTTGGAAATAGTGGCACATCATTTACACCCGTTAGATTCCACGCATAGCGCAAGTACCGGCGTCTACAGATTCTATAGCCTTTTGAGATATAATTAATGATTAAGTGCGTCAATTAAGAATTTAAATCAGCCCTGACAACACAAACATAACCAAGAAACATCTCGACTTTCTTATATTAGTAATCATATTATATCAAATAAACATTGTTTTAAATAACACGTAGAGAGCTATTAGAAACTAGTATTCATAAATTCATATTTTATTTATTGAGCATGTTAATATTCCAAAGCGTTCAACGAAGACAATACAATATGCAATCCTAAACATAAATGCTACATGAAGAAAAAAGCGCGGCATTTAAAAACGCTCAATGAAAGTGTCTCCTTAAACACGATACTGAAATAACATATTGTCTCTGGCCTTGCTCGGGCCAACGGTGTGTTTTAGAATAATGTTTTTAAATCTTTATTTTCTATGTATGTAGTCTATGACAAGCAGGCATAAATTATAGATAAAAAAGAATTAAGAGGAATCAAAAACAAGTTTTGCTCACTATAAACAGGCTAGAAAATACTTGTTTTCGAATAGAAGGAGTGACAATACTATTGAATCATCATCCTCCTAGCGTTTTTCCCGGTTGTGCCCTAAAGGAGCACGGGGTCCGCTTTTGCACCTAATCCACAGAATTGGTATAGTATAGGCACTAGTATTACGAAAGCGACTGCCATATAACCTTCCAATTCAGAGTGAACAATTAGACCTTATTGGGATTAGACCTAAGTACACTTAGGTGTGTTTATAACATTTACTGTGCTGCGTATTATAATTATAATACGCAGCACAGTAAATGTTATAACGAGTCAAAATTATTAAAAAGCAGCTACTAGGTACGACAGCAAACACTTCACTATCAGGATGTCGTCAGTGGCCAGAGCGCGCGCGGTCAATTCATAACACTTTATAAGTCTGTCGGTGGACCATCTTAATCCAGCATTCATAATAATCGAAATACATAGGAACTGTTGGCGTTTTTATAAAAAAAAAATACCAATGTGGAAAAACAAAAAGTTAAACTAACAAAAGATGAGACTAATGCGTATTTACGCAAGTCTATTTCATACGGAATTTCATGTCTCTATCTTTCAAAACAGGGGGCCTAAACAAGGTTACAATTATAATGAAATTATAATGTTAACGAAAAGTGTTTCGTCGGCATCTGTCATTCCCCTACATTTTATTATTTTCCATTAGCATTAGCGCTCCTCGATTGAAACCTGGTCTACGGCCCCTGAACCATCAGACGAAAGACAAGCGATAACGTCATTAAAATAACTAGGAGTTCATAAAACTGATTCACATAGCGCAATTTTGTGACGAACGGCCTGACTGCCTATGAAGTTCTGGGTTCAAATCCGCGTAAATTTGAGTGATAAAATACGAATATTTTTGTTCCTGGGTCTTGGATTTCTGTAAGTACATCTATTAAACTTACTATGAGGCTAGTTCGATGTAAATTATTCTTCATTATTTATTCTTCAATTTAAGCATATAACATGCATCTATGAATGTCGATAAACTACCACCGATTTGGAAAGAAAACCTCTGCCACGAGAAGAACCAGCAAAAAACACTCGGCGTTGTGTCAATTTTTTAACACAGTACCTATAGGGACAATATATAATTTAAATACCTATCACAAATACAAATCTTTATTTTACATAAAAATGTGGTAAAAAAGCTGGTATAACGTTTTATCGTGGCCACACACATTCCACCAGAAACTGGCACGCAAAATGTACATAAAACTGTCGCTATTTCAAATACACTACTAAAATGTCATAATTACAATTATATTACTAATATGTCATAATTACAATATAAATCTAGTTATAATAATAAATGTCAAGTTCAATGTTTAAAAATATCAAAAAATTCTCCTACAGAGTACAAACATTCTTAACACAACCACACACACACACAGTCGCATAATTATCAATTCCATTGCTACTGTAGAAAACCCATTTATTTATTTACGATTGATCAGACCGAAGTAGGATTGTCCTCTTAAAATTTACAGGGATCGGATCGAATGGAGACAAGTTCTGATACGTGTCGAGCGAGTTAGTGAATAGCCTCGCTGGCGAGTCAGATCTCAATGACGGGCAACGGTCTGATAAGGATCTTTCACGGAGCGACGACCCGGTCGGGAAATGTCGGGGAAAATTACAAGATTCTGGCCCCTATTGACTGAATATTGCGATACAATGGTCGGCGGAGCGATTAATTATTAATTATTTTAACTGAAAATGCTCTGGTGCTAACCTACTCTCGTTTGTCACCAGCATTATCTGCCATAGCATAGATGTCAAAACGATCTGACACGTCCACACGTTAGAAATAGAGCCGTGTCAGATATTAATGCGCGCTGTGCTGTGGCCGATTTTAATACAGGTGACAGAACATAATGTATGTGAAAATTACCGTTTAAAAAATGGTGAAACATTAGGATACTAAACATTAGACAACTTTTTTGTACGACTACACGTTTATAATTAAATTGAGCGACTAGAAAGTTTCATAGAAAGTCCCTAATCACTTCATTGTATTCCTCAAACATTTCTATTATAATTTATACCAACAGAAACTAGTTGTCGACCTAGATATGGCGGATATCACTGTGTATAAAAAATTCATGTTATTCCAGTTTTAAAATTAGAACCAAACTACCTTTGTATCGGGAATTGAGTTGAGTCGACCGTGCTGGGAAATCTTAACTAGACGAAAGAATACGCGCTATGCGTTTGATCGGGTCGCCATGATTTGTGTTTTCTAGCTTTAAAACATCGGGTTTATTTGACAAAGGACTTTCTGTACCTACTATTATTTATTCTGTAACATTGGCCCAGACTCTCTGCCAAGTAAAACATTGCAAATATTCTTGGTCTTGTGTGGTTCTAATCGTTTAAAGCCAGGCCTTTCTATCCAAGCAAAGCATTCCTAACTCCAGATAAATTTATCAGACACTATCAATCCTTATTTAATAAGTAAAAATACATCCAAGCAAAATCAGACCTTCGTGCCTCACATTAAAGTTTGATTATCAACGATCAGTGTGTCTAGTTGGATTTCTGCACCACTCCCAGTAGAGTTGTCTCCGTGTCTAAACAAAACGCAGAGGTGGAAATATTGTAAGACAGCTGCAATCCACTGCACGGATATCTCTGAGGAATATATTCAACCTTGGTTTTTCTGGAATCTAGACAATCTAGCTTTTAGCTGCACCGAAATGTTGGCGTATAGGAATAACGGGTACACATTGTGCAGACAACCATTTTTTGAAATTTAAGCAATTAAAAGCATATTCCGAAAGGACTTCTTGAGAGATGTTTCGATGTTCTTAGTCATACAGATCCATGAGCAGCGTTCAACGTCACTTTAAAATACCCTGTAGTTTGACTTCGAACGAACAATATGATCACTATCCTCTCCTAGAATTTTTCCCGGTAGGCTAGTTTTACGAAAGCGACTGTCACCTGACCTTTTTTGATAAAAGACTGTCCAGTGACCCTAGTCTCATCTGATGGTAAGCGACGACAGAGCCTAAGATGAAGCTCACTGGTTTAACCCGACGAACGCGCGTCGTCTGTAGAACAATGTGTAAAGGGCTTATGACTCAACTCCGCTCCCTAATTAGGGTGCTAAATTCAGGTAAGTGTCATAAGCCCTTTACTATTGTCCGTTAGGCGCACACGTGTGTGTCTAGGACGCGTCACGGGTTGATAATAGCATATTCACTCTTTGTTTGAAGTCACCTAGATCGTAGTTTCACAGGAAATACATATGATGGGAACGAATTCCATTCCTTAGCCGTTCGCATTAAGAAAGACGAGGCAATATATGGCGAATAAATGGTAAGTTGACAACATAAGTTGGCCCACACCTGGTCGTTCGGTGATGGAACGGGGAAGGTGGAATTAAGTTGTGCAGTTCCTGCGCACACACTCCAAAATGTATCCGATAAAACACAAGCTACTCGCCGTCGGTGCTACCATAGAGTCTATGAGCTCTGCGCTCAACTGAATCCAAGGCCGCTGACTGATACTTGGCGGAACCGTCCCTTAGGTGGCAGCAATATCTCATGCACGAGCGAACCTGCGCACTGTATGTCGAGTAGAACAAGCTAGCTGGACAAAAACAACGTCACCTAATTCAGAAACCATTAATGAAGGTAATTAGTATATTAGTTGGTGATTACACGGGTAGGTAATGATTTGTCGTAAATCATTTTTTTTTTGTAATGGGGGTAAGTATATAAAACAATTGCATTATTTGCATGAATTTAGTTGCATTTTAGCTCCGATTGCGATAACGTCTCACAAGTATATTTCATTAATTTTGGTTAAGTGCTGTGATGGATTCTGTTACTAAGAGTAAGTACTATTTTAAATACTATTATATTTTGATCCTTTTAACCTGTAACCTAGAAAAATATATCGTTATGTTACAAATTTAAGAAAAAAAACTTCATTTTCTAATTCATTGGAGTATAAATAAAAATCCCCTCTTCTCCCCGACCTGAATATTTTTTAGGAAGTAGCTATAACCTCATTGATAACGAGGGTCTTTATTTTTCTGGCCCGATTTTGCCTGATTTTTGTTTATTTTTTTTTTTCTAGGTCACACTTTCAACTTGCCGAAAATCGCTTGTTTTGAAGAATGGCTCAAAAACTTCAAGAATGAACGAAATGGTGCTCTCTTCGCGTACATTTCGAAAATACAGGACATAAGCGGAATAATGGAAGATTCAATGAAGGAAATCAAGACCGTGATTTCCCGATTTTCATCGAAACTTTCGGGAAAATGGGAAGGTTCTCATAGAACTCGGGAACGCTTTTTGGCAAGCAATAAGGAAAGGCTCCAAGGTGATTTGACATTTACTGTGTCGTACGATCATGCTGAGGCATGTTGTAGTTCCAAGGAATCTCAACCGGGCCCTGGAAGACCTACACTAAACATGGAAGATGCGAGTGCCAAAACAAAACGTCGACGTGTTGATGATTTGATCTCGACACGTAGTTCAGAAGAATTATTAGTAGCTGCCGAAATATCGTCTCGAATCTGGAAAGCGAAACGTTGCTAAATTGATAAAAGAAGTCAGTGAGAGTCCTGACAAGTTGCGTGATCGGAAGAGCAGCGACCAGCAGCAGAAGCAGCAAAGGTGCTTGACGAGTGATGAAGCTTTGGCTTATTATGTGGACTCCAAATCTACGTCTCACTCGTACAATATTTAAATAATTATTAAATAGGTATAATAACTACGTATAATAACTACGGTATAAATACGTATTTGTTAAATAGGTATAATTATATGTATTTTCAGTAATGAATTGGGTCATTAAGATTATTTTTGTACGTCATTAGGCTTAAGTATTGTAGTGTGGTGTAAATATATTTTTTTCCATATAAATATTTTTTTATTTTTTGCTGTATCCAATTTTTGGAGATTTTACTATGAATAACATTATATTTCATCCAGACAGACCTATTAGAAGCTTAATATTAGAGAAAATAATTTTGTCCAGCTAGCATGTTCCGAGCGAAACACAGTGCTGCGCCTAATACAGGGTGAGAAGCTTTTTGGGTGTGAAATACCGTTTTACCTTAAATAGGACATCAAGTTTTCTGAATGCAGTTTTAGCCTTGAATTCAATTTTGGACCCGAAATTCAAGCTTGTTTACAAACTTATTCCCTACCTAGTTACCTAGGAGCTCTAGGTGGTATAGTACCCTTTCAGCCTAGAGGGAAAACTAGACCTTATTGGGATTAGACCGGTTTCCTCGCGATGTTTTCCTTCACAAAAAAGCCACGGTTAAATATGAAGTGATATTGTCTACGTCAGTTTTTTGAAAAAAGCCTTGATTAAACCCACGATCTCTAGTTTAAAAGTTGCGTTCCTTACCTTTGGGCTACAGTGGTTTCTAACAATATGATGTGATTGATGTCTAATGTAAAATGTAAATGCCAAATGCCCAATAATTAGAATTTCAAACAATTACAGCGCGCAGATTAAATATCCGCTTCAATACATTTTAAATGTCCATTTACGGCTGTTAAATTGTCCATTGATTTGGAAATTAATGGCTTTGTTAAATTTAGTTTAGCGTGCGAATTCTGACTCGTGGTGTATTGATGAGGCCAATTGTAAACAGGCGGCAGATTTTAAGTAATTGCTATGTTGACACGGAGTTTGTCACTACTCTATTGTACTTTTTGTTTCAGGGCCTTTTCAAATAATGATGTAAGTACCCAATTACCGAGAGTCGTCAAACAAAAATTCACTCAGTATCAGTTTTCTGACGCCCATTAAATTTCCCCTTTCATAAACACTCTCCACTATTACAAGTTCTGCATACGAGAACTCCTGCCGTCCTTGTGCTTCACTGCTTGGAAACTATAATTAAGTGGATTTCATAAGTGTTTCGAACATGAAGTTAAAATTGCTAGTTACATTAGTGTTTGATTTATAAGAACTTGTACCTAAGTCGTAATACCGACTACCTATCTGTTTATACTTTAACGTCACTCTGGGCGGTAAGTGAGATTTACCACACACGAGCGTAGCGGCAAATCTCACTTCACAACCAGGAGAAGACGTAAAATTGTGTACGCACCACGGGCGGTAATTCGTAAAGCCACAGATCGCATACCTATATACAAATATTGCTCGTTTAATAGTATAAGATAAGCACGAATTCTGCAGGTCGATCAAGTAACGCATTGTACGTACGTTAGGTGGATCGAAATGTATTTTTTTATATGGAAAAGTGACAGTTGGATCTCCCTAACGCGCGTTCAAAGCGTTACGTGATTACCCCTCTGGCTTTACGTCCTCTGTCTAATAAAACCGATGTTTGACAGGCAAAAAACTCAAATCGTGGCATCCCGCTCAACCGCAAGTGCCTTTCGTGTAGTTAGGGTTGTCACATTGGCGAATGGGTTAAATAATGGCCATTATTAAAAAGTGAAATTAATACGTAATTCCTTTATTGACAGATGTTAATACTCGTATTACGCATGTATTTAAATAAAATAAAAAACACTTTGAGCAGTGAAAAAATACATATGTGTGTCAAAACGCCACTTTTAGAGATATGGCGTGTAACACTTTTGCTGCCTCCAAGTAAAGCATTATATTTTTCATTACTATCGTTTTCAATGAAATTATCGATTTTTAAAGAAATCTACTTCCAGAGCTGTGCTTAAAAGAACAAACCGCCATTAACACAAATCTATAGAGTACTACTAGTCTGAAAGATTGTGGCTTTGTAAGTTTCTAGATTTGTGTGTAATCACCAGAAATGAAAAAGATACCGGGGCACGAGGGCTACATTGGCAACGAAAGAGCACTTTGTAGGTCCAGAACCATTTGTGGGACTCTCGCAGAGAACCATAACTTCGGCCTTTAAAGCCTACGCCAAAACCAAACACCAACACGAGTGGAGGAATGAAGGCACTCTAAGCTCTTCATAGAAGGAGTGGACTCGGGCTGGACTAACAAGCTCTGGAAATCCAGTAGGAAGCAACTCAGAATCATATCTGGGGTGTTCACAGGTGCAAATTAGTTCCGGGGTTTGCCTGCGTACTCTTTATTATACTGTGCCTGCGTTCTTTGTATGACGCGGACGGAGTCGCGCGGCCACGTAGTCCATACTAATATTATAAAGAGATGAGAGAGAGAGAGAGAGAGAGATTGTAGCTTTTACAAATGTAAGTTTTATATGTAATGGGTACTCTCCGGAACATCACGTTCTCCAAAACGGCTCTAAAAATTTCAATGAAATTTGGAGCGTACGGGTTTACGGGGGCGAGAAATCGATCTAGTTAGGTCTCACGTCTGAGAAAATTCGTTATCTCGGTCTTTTCTCGATTTTCACCCAAGCAGAGCTCGGTCGCCCAGGGACTACTCATAGTACTCTTTGGGCCAAAACTAGAACGAAGTTCAGCGTTTCAGCTCCAGTGAAAATTATTTTGTTCGTCCGTCTGTCCAACTGCTCTCTACAGAGGCTCTAAGTAGTATAAGTTTTACCGAAACAAAACGTTACGACCGCGTTCGCGTTTAGCTGTCAAATCCCATACAAATTGAGGGTAAAACGCAAACGCGATCGTAAAGTTTTGTTTTGGTAAAACTTATACTATAGAGCCTCAGGTCACATTTCCCAACGTATTCTCGTGGAACTTCGTCAGCTGGTTCAATAATAGGGATGATGACTACGATTTTTTTAATGATGTCATTCGAATCAGTTTTTGGAGAGGAACAAATGTTTGTATGGAAGCAACTACCATTAAAGAACATAAATATCCAAAAATGCGGCAGCGCAGAACGCTTGATACTGTGGGCGTAGCATGGTTGCCATTTTATCACTTATTATCGTTGTGGTAAAGACGTCCATCACGCTCTGACAAGTATGCGAGTGCGAGAGTGACGGATGCCTTATCCACAACGATAAGTGATAAAATGGCAACCGTGCTACGCCCGCTAATAGACACATAGGTATGACGTCACAACTGACTTTGTACTAATCGTTGTATGGAAAATCAGGTAAATTGTTGTTTCGGTCGCGAAATACTGCGTTTAAGTACATAGTTGTCATACAATTTTGTTACTATAAAAGCGTAAGGATTAAATTTACCATTGGACAATAAAAAATGCCATATTTTTCTAAACTTTCATGGTTCATATCTTTTTATGATTTTGAATATATTTTATACTTCATACTTTATCACGATAATTTGATGGTTTACTATCCATTTAGCATCACTACCTTATCAATTTGAACATGAGGCATCATGCCTATTAAATAGATTTTTATGTTGACTCAGTTTTTCGATATTAACAAAAAAAAAAAGACAGACGCTCACGTGTTCGACAGTTTACAGAGTCACTAGCAGTAACATATAATTATAATAAATACTTGTTCTTTCTTCCTTGAAACGTAAGGCCTCCGCTTGGAACCTTGTCGCGCGAAACTCGTTGAGCATGTGATATCCGAACGTCCGATCTTGTCTGTCTATAGCGCACAGGTCTATTTTCGATTATGGCTTCACATCCCAAATCAATTTAAATTTGTATCGCTCAACTCGCTTTCTTTAAAAGACAAGAAGTAAAGAGCTTTCGCACATAGACATACACAGTATATGTGTAACTATGTGTTTAAAGTATTTTTTCATTACCTCGTCATCGCATCTGAACGGATTTCGGCAATTATTAATTTACTCGTATCGAATTCGTTTTAGAGACCTATATACCTCATTCCACATAACATTAGAATTTAAACGGACAAATAAGTCTAGGTTTATTCGTTTATCTAGGAATTCTAGGATATCAAAGGGAAATATTGTAGTTTTACTTATTTCGATCACTAACTAAGTGCTGTTAAAACATAGCAATACTATTTTTCTTGCGTTACAAATTGGTATTTCTTTGAATGGAATGACTATTAACGCACACAACAAATAGTAATCACGAATAGGTAGTAAAGGCATGGAAAAAATTACCCTCAAAACTAGTGAACTCCCAAAGGGTTAACCAGTGTCAAAGAAGGCTCGACAAACTTTCTAAAGCAGTGTGAACCTGTGCTATGGACTATGATTTAGACGGATGCGTCAGCAACCTGGCTAAAATAGGATGATAATACTAAAAACATAGTGTGTTTTGTATTTTATTGAGAAAACCTAGCCTAACACTAAATAAAAGAGAATGACATATTGAATTAAGATTGTTATGTGAAAAAAAAGAACTAAATAAGGGCTCAGGTGTGATCAGGGCGTCGTGCCACGGATATCCAGTTACGGCCAATCAGTGTCACCAGCGAATTTCGCGAAAATGCCGGCAGCGACAGCAGAAGCATTTTCCTACATAATGTCAGTTATTTTATTCGGGCAAGGAAAAACCGATAGCGTCACATTTTATCGATCCTTTATACCCACATTTGTGATAGTGAAACTGGAACATAAGTTTCAAGTGATCAGCATAATATAAAAACATATTTAAAGACTTTCCTACTGCAAAAGGCATATTATACCGTTGAAGAGCTTTTAAATGATAAAGATGACTGGCCTCCTATGGGACTACATAAAGACCTTGATAATAATTGAAACAGACATACATTGAATTACTTAGAATTAGGTGACATATTAATTATTTTAATTAGGAAATGTGTATGTGTTTGTGTAACAGAATGGTAATATTGGTGATAAAACAGATATATAGATACAATGTATAATCTTTGACGATTCAAAAGTGATTATGAAATCCTACTTGAATAAATGATTTTTATCTTATCTTATCTTATCAGCTGTTTACCCTTTCTATGTATTTGTGTCACTTCGTTTATTTTTTACTACAATATCACACTACTGCTTGCTCTGTAGTTATATGGTGTTGTTTCTGGTGGTGCGAAGTACCTTCACGTTATACAAGACCGCAGCCATGATAACCCCGCTACTTGGTCCGTGTGTTTCTGGCGGTGAGTGAGGTCAGCAGAGCTCCCGGGGATGCGACATGTCTCTGCTGTCGATACAACGATCCCTCAAATCAATATAGGGCCGGCAAGGCGCCTGTGATTTTTAGGGTTCCGTACCCAAAGAGTAAAACGGGACCCTATCACTAAGACTCCGCTATCCGTCCGTCTGTCACCAGGCTGTACCTCATGAACCGCGATAGTTAGACAGTTGAAATTTTCACAGATGATGTATTTCTGTTGCCGCTATAACAGCAAGAAATAGAATAAAAAAATAGATTTAAGGGGTCCCATACAACAAACGTGTTTTTTTGCTGTTTTTATAGATAATGGTACGGAACCCTTCGTGCGCGAGCCCGACTCGCACTTGGCCAGTTTTTTTACTCTGGAGTCGCAAGCGTCTGCACGCTACGGTGTTTATTTACCACCAGGCAGTCCGTATGCTTGTTTCAAACCGCCATCACCGTTTTTTTTTACACAGACCTGCAAAACAACGCATGGGTAATCAATATCTAAACAGCCATGCTTACTCACAATACAATAGGGATGATGAATATTTTTTTTTTATGATGACATTCGAACCAGTTTTTGGAGAGGAATAAATGTATGTATGGGAGGAACTACAATTAAAGAACATTAAGAAACCCAAAAATTTGAGACGAAGATTGACCTCGCTGGCGGCAGCGCAAAACGCTTCATACTGATAGACACACAAGTATGACGACACATTTGTACATTTGTACTAATCGTTGTATGGAAAATCAGGTAAATTGTTGTTTCGGTCGCGAAATACTGCGTTTAAGTACATAGTTGTCATACAATTTTGTTCCTATGAAAGCGTAAGGATTCTATTGGTAGCTTTTAATTTACTCTTGGACAATAAAAAAATTCATATTTTATCTAAACTTTCAAGGTTCATATCTTTTTATGATTTTAACTATATTTTATAATTTATGCTTTATTACGATAATTTGATTGTTTACTATCCATTATGGCGTCACTACGATTATCAATTTGAACATGAGGCATCATGCCTATTGTTCTGCCGACGCTCCGCCATCAATATGCGTCGGCGCGGCGGCAATAAGATTTATTAGACGCTCATTACTTGCCCCGCATGCCACAATCAGCGTACGATGCTCAATATGATCTACACGGTATTTCAGGAAAATAATATATGGTAAATTAAAATAAGCTTGATTTATTTCCAGTTAAACGTTTCACAACAGAACATAGTAATAATCGTTCTAAAACAGGACTCGCCATTGACCTAGCTAGAGTGACAGACGCCACATTTTATAGAACCTGACCCCTGGCACGTTAGCCTAGTGGTTCAGGCACGCGGCCGTCAAGCGGCGGTCGTGGATTCGAATCCCGGTTCGTACCAATGAGTTTTTCGGAACTTATGTACTTATTTACCGTTAGCTTTCCGGTGAAGGAAAACATCGCGAGGAAACCCGTCTAATTCCAATAAGGACTAGTTTGGAGTTGGAAGGAAGTAGGTACCTACGCCAAATCTTGGGATTAGGTATCAAACCGGGTCCCTGGCTACTTTAGGGCACAACCGGGAATAACGCTAGGACAATGAAGCCCCTGGCACGTTTCATGAAGTATCCAATTATTAGATCACGACGTAGATATCCCGCAAGCGACTCTGTCATGGGGCTACGGCTGTTCAAATCCCTCAAACCAAAGTCTCTTCCAATCTTGAAATATTTTTACCCCGGCTAAAGATTACTGTTTTGTCCCTTTTAACAGCAAGTGGCGTCGATGGGCTGGCAACCTACACTTTGCACTATCACATTGTCTCGTAAAATACTGTCCAGTGATTGATTGACCCTTCTTCTTGGTCAATACGTTCTTGTCAGAACGGTCGTGGCCGTTATGAGTGGCGAGCAGATGTTACTCGCTTCACGGTTTCTTGCCATTTCGATCTATTCTCGCCCTTGCTGGTACACTCATACAATTAACCGCCCATAGCAGATTTGATCTGGTCTATCCATCGCCTGGGTGATCTTTCGACACTTAACAACAAGTCGCTCGATGGAGTCGCCGTCTCGCCTCGAGACGTGTCCGAAGAATTTGAGGATGCGAGTTCGTACTAGCGTGGATAGACACTGCTTAATGCCGATTTCTTGGAGTATGGAAACATTTGTTCGGATTTACCCTAGTCTCACCTAAGAGTAAGCGATGAGAACGAAATTGCTAGAAATGCCACTGGAAAATTTATTTAATGTTTTTGCTGCCCCCTTTTGAGAATGCAGGCGTGAATGGGTTATTAATGACATTTTAACACTTTCAGTGCCAGGAACCCGCTAGGCGCTCTGCTCGAAGGGCTCCTGTACATACGGATTTACACATGTCAATGGCTACGAGGGCTACGACATCGTTGACTGTAAATCTGACACTTTCGCTGCCACGAACCCGCCTAGCGGGCGCTCTCTGCGTAGGCGCTTTCCGCTCCTTAGGGGCAAAACCACGGGATCCGCTACGAGCGTAGCGCGTAGCGATTCTTGACAGTGAATGTGTTTAAGAACGTTTCATTGTATTTTACTGCTGCCTGCCGTTTCACCTTAAATGTTTTGTCGATCCACGACAGCTCTTGACCCTTTCGTGTCGCGGCATAATGAGGCACGTGCACTGTGCAACACGACAGTGGTACGTATCTAGTCACAAAGAAATTCAAAATTCAAAAATTTAAAATAATTTATTTGTAAGAATACACTTTCATACATGGTCTTAGGTTATGGTGTAAAAGTCCTCGTATTCAGCACGCAAAGCAAGCATACAAATATTATATTTAAATAAGCTAAAATAACATGTCAATTAGGTGTTAATTCAAATTATAATAATTTCGTATGTCAAACATTCTTATAATTTAAATAGTCCTTGACGCTGTAAAAACTTTTTTCTATTAGCCATTTGGTCATTTTTCGCTTGAACATTTATCCCGACAATGCTCGTAATTGATTTGGTAATGTATTATACAAAACTATGCTCATATTTACAATATTCCTTTTGTACGTGTTAACTTGTTTCACCCGCAAATTGCAATGTACAGGTCGGCGTCAAAGATATGTGTACATTTTTCGCCTTATTACAATGGAATAGGGTCCAAACGTGCAAAAATTACGAGTTGCAGAACCTTCTCAAAATACCAGGAAACGTCTCAGTTACCGGTTCACGAGAATCTAAAAACCACTTTCCGTTAGCAATTAGTAATGATATGATAATAATGGATTAATTAGTAATTACATCTATAATTCTTTAGGGAGGCAATTCAAACAGCTGATAATATACGTGCTTGTGGAGTTCGTGAGACGGTCTCAGTGTTTGTAAAATTTAAGTTCTGAGAACTTTCCATAGAAGAAATTTCGTAACTTCTCCGCGGTGCATTGCTAACTGGTACCCAGCCTTTTTTTTTAAAGTTACATTTCAATAAATACTTTTACTGCCAGAAACCCGCGGGTGCCTACCACGCGACCGGCTACGAGCGTAGCGCGTAGCAATTCTTGGCAATAAATATGTTAATACTCACATGTTGTACATAAACAAATACCTAAACAAGAAAACAAAAACGATCTCACCGCTCCAATGTGACACTTGAGGTGGGCATGTGTGATGTGTCCGACGTGCTCTTGACCCGTTTGTCGTGACAAGCTATAATGAGACACTGCGTCAATATTTAGGCCGCTGTACACGGTTCATTATATTGCGCAATATTACACTATCTCACTTTCACTTTATCTTTCCTCGCACCCGAGGGACAACTTCAAGAAAGGGATATTCAGGTTTTTAAGGAGTCTCTGGAGTTGCATGCGTCCTTAGGTTACGGTAACCGGTTACAGCAGGCGGGCCGTAAAAATAAAGATTATTAATAGTACAGTTGTTTCATTTCATCAAAGCGAGTGGGCGCGTTGCCATTACTATGAGAAAGTCTAATTTCGTTAAATGCAAGAAGTATACTAAACTAAAACACAGAGAGATAACAGGGTACTTAACAACGGTAAAAAAATGTTATATCATTATTAGCAAAAGATAAAACATTTAAAATACTCGGTACGGAAGTATCAATCTTTCATTTATGTTTGTTATTTTAAGATATTTAAATTCATAAAAACTAACAATAAGGAGGTTGTTTGATTATGACGTCACAAGCGAGTAACTGATTTGACTTTAGGCAAATACCGTATTATACTAGGTACTTATGTCGAGTATGACATTAAAATTATGATTGTCGTGTCGTGCTAGTCACAGGAGTCCCAAACGTGGTGTGGACCTTCATTGGTTTGAGGGTAGGTTCCTCAATCTAAATACAGCGCATTTCTTGAGGTCAGCGACCTCACTCACACCAGTGTTGGGCGTAATGCATTACATTTGTAATCGCATTACAAATTAAATTACGAGTAATGAATTACATTCGTAATCGCATTACATTGCAATTACGAGTAATGCATTACACGTAATTACAGTACATGTAATGTGATTACAAATGTAATGCATTACGGCATCACATTCGTTATCGCATGCGGGGACATTTCAGCACTTTTTTTTGCCAGTGGTGTCATTATAACACCTATTTAAAATGATTGTTGCGTATAGAACACGTCAAAATAAGCATCTTTTACTTTAAAAACTTCTCGTTTTTTTCCGTACTTTGATGAAAAAAAACACCTATCCGTCATCCGAGTCGGTTTTGCCACCTTTAAATGACTGACCTTTGAACCCGAATATCTCGGTAAATATCGATCTGGGAGAAAAAGTTTAAAGAATAAAACATGCTTATTTTTACGCATTTATAACGATAGGAAAAGGAAAATAAATGAAAAAAAAAGAATTTTGAGTCCAAAATCCGAGTCGGTTCACTATACCGAAATTTTTTAAGTCCCAGAACCGTTTAAATGACACCTTTGAACCCAAATATCTCGGTAAATATCGATCTGAGAGAAAAAGTTTAAAGAATGCTCTTACGCATTTTTTAAGATTTATATCCTATATCCCAACCCAAGGTTCATAATGAAAACAGTTTTATTAAATAAAAGTAATTTGTAATTTTACGAAGTAATGCATTATAAATTAAAATTACAAAATGTAATCTGTAATGCGATTACAAATTACATTTTTTAATGTGTAATTCAATAATTAAATTACAAATTACATTTTGTAATCTGCAATGCGATTACAAATTGTAATTAAATTGTGTAATTGTAATTTGTAATGCTATTACTTTATGCCCCACACTGACTCACACCACATAATACAGAGAAAGTAGCAGTGTTATTCATTATGGTGACGACTTACTTCCCCAGTTCGTCCGCTCCAAATATAGGCGACCTTACATTCTGCTGCGCCAGAGATATGGCGCTAAATAAGTTTTAAAAAAATCTGCCAAAGCTTTTGTTTCAACAAGTTATCCTCCTAGAGCCCAGCATAATTTAGTCAGAAATGGAATTGAATGCCTCTTGTTTGAAAATCGACCGAACACAACAAATGCAACTATATTACAATTGAAATTGATTTTTCACACCAGCTATTTAGAAGAGTCATTGCTCATTGAGCGCCAAATGAGGGAGCAAAATTGTACTTTTCTTCCCTCATCCTGAAAAGAGTCAGTGTTGCCAACAAATGAGGGATTTCTTTCAATTCCTCAAATTTATTTCCGTTTCGGGAGCAAACACTTGAATCCCTCGTTACCTCCAAGACTCTTCTTTAGAATATCTCGCTACGCTATGGATTCTATTGTAGAAACTTTCACTTCACTCAAGACTCAATATGCCGCACTCACCGTAAATATATCATTTTGCTACACTCCAAATTGAGTCACAATCTACTATTGTCAATTCATTTGAGATAATAAAACCTATGTCGGTGGTCCTCTTGGAACACGGACAGTGAGTGTTAAAGGATTTTAAATTGTTTGCACTGCTTGCTCAAAGGTTAAGTGGTTGAAAGGCAATTTGTATTCCAGTCGTTACTTCCCGATAATAATCAGTGCATTTCCCAGTAATCGGCTCAGATATTACGGAATAGTTGTTTTTCCATTAGCCGGCAAATTGCTTCCAGTATCAATATTAAACGGAGGCATTGAGGGAAATAAGCTGGGAAATTACTGGCTTTTTTATCAGAGTACGAGGGAATAGCTTTGAGCAACGTGTTTTTCTGCGAGTTAATTATACTGTGTTTTAGTTGAGAAGCATAAGTTTCTCTTTCTTCGACGCTTTTGATACATTTTAAACTCTCACGCTTTATACACATATTTTAACTACTAATTTTCACGGGTCTAACGCGATATTTATTTACCTTTATTTCTGACGTTTCGACACGGGTTGCACCACCGGACACGGTCGCTGCGGCGCTACCACGAACTTCGAAAGTCGAAGTTCGTAATACATGCATCCCTGTCACTCGAGTAAGGGAGTACGATAGAGATGGAAATACCCGAACTTCGAAAGTCGGTGGTAGCGCCGCTGAGCTATAACCACGAACTCCGTAATTCGAAGTTCGGGTATTTCCATCTCTATCGCACTCACAATACTCGAGTGACAGGGATGCATGTATACGAACTTCGAGTTTCGTTTGTCGTGGTAGCGCCTCAGGTGACTGTCGTCCCAGCAAGTTGTCAACGGAGATGTGGGTGCATAATATTTCACTACGCTCCAAAAGTCGATAAAAATATGGAGGGTATACCCGAAAAAAGTCCAATACCCATTATTCATTCTACTTATATTTATTATTCAAATATTCACACAACAAACTTGTGCTAACTTAATTTGTTTGTCTCTTTGTCTAAAATACAAAGGGAACAAACGTAATCGCTTACCAAAAACATACCTACTGACTGCGTACCAAATAATTTACTTTAAAAACAAAGTTTTAACCGACTTCAATTTAGTACTCCGCCAAGCCAGCACGAGAACATTTCCACATTTCTTTTCCAATTTACTACATGAACTGATTTGCGAGAGCAAATTCGTTGATTATTAGAGAAAAAATACCTATGTGGGCCGATAATATTTGAGGACTTCCGTCGATTCCACAAGGATCACCATTGGCACTTCATCAGTTGCTATTTCAACGGAATCTTATTAGAATCTGTGACGTACTTTTTAACTTTTAAGTACGTAATTGAGCAATTCCATAAGACATCTGTGGTCTTCATAATCACTTCCACTCCACCAAATGTATGATTTCCGCGTGTAAATACACGATACATTATAATAGAAAATACCAAAATCACTACACGCGTGCCTATTATAATTGAGGAGTTCCCTCAATTCCTCATGGATCCCATCATCCAAATGGTTTTTTTGAAAAAAATGGGACCAACCTGGAAGCATATACTTACTTACAAACAAAAAATGTACATATCGGCTCACAAATGACGGAGTTCTGAGGTAACAAACAATGAAAAAAAGAAAAAAAAGCCGAATTGAGAACCTCCTCCTTTTTTTGAAGTCGGTTAAAAATACTGACTGCACATTAAAATTTAACAATTCCATATCAAAACCTTCCATCTCAAAATCTTTTCCGCTTTGCCTTAAGGTTTGACTGGTAGAGAATGCCATTTGGCATTAAGTCCGCCTTTTGTACGAGAAGTTTTCTTTTGTGCAATAAAGTTTAAATAAATAAATAAATAAAACCGAAATTTGATGAACGATTAGTATTTAAGCTATGGAAATCAGTATTTTTGGGTTATTAGGTTTTTTATGTAAAAAAGGTTTTGAAACTCATTAAGTACCTAGCCCTAGCCTAGGCATATTATGCCCTTTTCTTGATGCAGATGCTTTTTTTTATTGCATATATTGTTTGAAGCAGAGAAACTTCGCTCGCTTCGTCGCTCGTTCAACTATGTGACTTATATGCGAGGTTTTACCTGTACAAAGGACGTTCTAGTTAGAACTTAAACTCTATAAGCCGCAGCCCCTTCCTTGGTGATAAAACGAAGTTAGTAAACGGTAGTTTCAGTGTAGTTAAGTCGTTTAGACCTGGTGACGCGGCAGAATGTCCAGGTCATTTTGGGACTTCGGTATCTGCTGGGGTGTTGAATAACGTGCAGGGTACACAGCCAAATTATGAACAGTAGGTAAGGCGGGTTATTAATTTAGTTAGTAGTTGAACGAGCGAGCTAAGCAAACGTAGTTCTCCGGTTTATGTCTGACTGCGGCTGTTCCTTTACAGGTCGCATTTCTCAACCGATTCTCATGAAATTTTGTGACCGAGTTCGATAGTTAAATATTTATTTTTGTTGACTCAGTTTTTGTTTTTTTTTTCAAACCGTTACCCGTGTTCTACAGATCACAGAGCCACTAGTTTAGTTAATAGTTGAACGAGCGAGCGAAGGATTTTTTCCGTTTCAGATTGGCCAAAAAATCTTTCATATGCCCGGCTGTTCTCTACAGGTCGCATGTCTAAATCGATTCTCGTAAAATATTCGAGCCGGTTCAAGAACTATCTATATAATATTTTACAATAGATACAGTTTTTTTTACTTCCACAAATCGCAAAGCTACTAGTTACAGAGTTGCTTTACAGGCAAATCATAATATGTATTGTGTGTTGTAAATAAGCATGGAATTGTCAAAACATGTGTGTGTGAACCCGCCTGAGTAAAATCCTAAGGGAAAAGTACGTAGCAGTCAAGCAAGCGAGGTGTCAAATGAAAATACATTTTTACTCCCACTGGTCGTCGAAAAGTGAGTTAACCTACTGTTTGCACAGTTTGACTGTTACATATTGACTGCAATAGAGTATCGGCAACTATTTCTGGGTAATCCATACGATCCGCCCGTCCAGTTAGCGGTACACTCGGTAACTTATCACGCGTCTCACTGCGATACGTCACGCATACCGGTACAGTCGGACACATCTACATATATCTTTACTAATAGTAATAAAAAGGTAGAATATAGAAGTAAAACTAGGGTTATATCAAGTACAAGTACCTATAATTTCTTAGCCTTCAACAATTTTTGTTGCCTATTAATTAGAAAATAAGTCTGTGAATTGTACGTTTATAGTTTTGTAAGTGTTTATGTAAGGGGTAATCTCCGAAACTACTCATGTGATAAAAAAACAACTTTCAAGCAGGATGAATAGAATAGAATAGATTAGAAATATTTATTTGCACGAAATAGTTACAGAACCAGTATTCAGTCGACATAAAATTCAACATGCAAAATATTGTTTTCTTTTTCTTTTTTTAATTACATTACTGACAATAATCATACATTAAATAATCCAATAAAACAACATGTTAATATGAATAAAATAAGAATAAAAGATATGACTTACAGATTACATATTACAATCGTAGACATTATGTCAATTATTCAATCAATCAAGAATAAACATCAAAATAAAATTTGCTGAATAAATAGACGTTAAGAATAATAACAAAGCCACTGAAAAAAAGTATAAGAATAATGTTTTTTTATCCATAAATATTTAAAAAGGCATTTCCTCGGCATCTCGTGCCGACTATATTCCATCCCGTGCCGGCTATATCCCATCTCGTGCCGGCTATATTCCATCTCGTGCCGGCTATATTCCATCCCGTGGCGGCTATATTCCATCTCGTGCCGGCTATATTCCATCCCTTGCCGGCTATATTCCATCTCGTGTCGGCTATATTCCATCCCGTGCCGGCTATATTCCATCTCGTGCCGGCTATATTCCATCTCGTGCTTGCTATATTCCATCCCATGCCAGCTATATTACATCCCGTGCCGGCTATATTCCATCCTGTGCCGGATATATTCCATCTCAGCCGGCTATATTCCATCTCGTGCCGGCTATATTCCATCTCGTGCCGGCTATATTCCATCCCGTGCCGGCTATATTCCATCTCGTGCCGGCTATATTCCATCTCGTGCCGGCTATATTCCATCCCGTGCCGGTTATATTCCACCCCGTGGCCCTGCACAGGTTCTCTATAATAATAAGTTTGTAAAATGTAAGTTTGTATGTAATGGGTAATCTCCGGAACCGCTTATCCTATTTCAAAAATATTTCAGCTGCGTGTAGAATGGATTTTCTGGATGGTTACAGGCTATATTTGGACCCGCGGGTTTGCCTGCGTTTTTTGCAATTTGCGGGCGAAGCCGCGCGGGTAGACAGTGAGATATAATCATGTTCAAATGTACTCAAATAAATATCTATTAACATGATTATGAAGACTAGCTGCCCGCGCGGCACCGCCTGTGTATTACATAGGCGAACGTGGTGACCGCGAAGCGTAGCTATTTCGATTTCAATATGTTTCGCGCGTCGTTACGTCGCCGCCCGTGTAACTGAGCATGAAACAAATTGTAATCAAACTGGAATGCAGTCTGACTCAACATTTAGGTGGTCACGGGGCCTAGACAAGGTTACAATCGACAAGCGCTAATGCCAATAGAAAATTATAAAATGTTGGGGAATGACAGATGTTAACGAAAACCTTGTCTTCGGCCCCTGAAAATAACCAAGCCCAAATACGTCAAACAATACAGCACTTATCGTTGTGGATAAGGACATTCGTCCCTCTCCCACTCGCGTACTCGTCAAAACGTGACGGATGTCTTATCCACGGCGATTAGTGATATAATGGCAATTAGTGATGTAATGGCAACCCGCAGTTGGCAATAAAAGCTTGTCCCAAATATGGCATTTTTATCAGAAAATGTATGTTTAAGTGTAATTGTTTGCGACTGTACAGTACACTCAGTGCTAATCCGTCATCACCGCGGCTCGAGTGACCGGCGGTGATTTACGAAGGCTCCGACACGCGACTGTCCGGGCTACGTTGATGTAAGCCTTATTTGGCTGGTCTACGTGGTATGACCGATACATAAATAGCCTAGCCACCCAATGGCATACTAAAAGGCAAACTTTTCTTCATTCTAAACTGGAACAAAGTTGCAATTATAGTTTGTTTACTACTTACTAATGATTAACGCAAGATGTTACTAATCTTATATGACCAGGGTATAGAGATTAAAAACGACGAATTGTAACGTGATACTCTCTGACGTCTGACATAAAAGGATCCGTCTAAGAAGCGCATCAGATGAATGTGATTATCACATCAGCCGAAAGACGTCCAATGCTGAACATGGGCCTCCCATAAAGAGTGCAACAATTAGTAATCCTGCGCCGTCCGCGTCCAGCGGACTCCCACGACCTTTACCATTCCCCCTTGTGCGCCTACCCACGCTGCGCCTTCCAGCTTCGAGTTTGTCATTTTAAAAGGAAAACTACACTGACACAGAAAGTGACACTTAAAGTTTCAAGATTGTTATAACAAAGTACTAATCGTACATCTTAGAACTTTACTTTTAGTTAACCGTAGCATCAGATATATATGTACACATATGGCTGAGATACGCGCCATACTCGTGGACGGGTGCTGTTTGTGGAATTGATATGAGAGATTTCACTGTCTTCACTTGATTGTATTATTTTACTACTTAATTTTTGACACACAGATACCATATTCATCTCTGTGGGTACCCATGAGATTTCATTATAATTATTTTAATTTTGGCACTTGGAGACCTTATTCATCTCTAAGAATTATGATATTTTTGTTTCTCTTATTGTATTTGACATGTAAACTCTGATGTAGTTAATTCTATTATGAATAATGTACTCATACTATTTAGTCTATAGATAGACATTTTGACTTGTAGAAGTGCCTGACGTGACCCATTTGCTGAATAAATATTTTGTATTTTTTGTATTATAATATAAACCGTTCTAACCCTAATAAGGTCTAGTTTTCCAGCTGTGTTGGATGTTAGCAGAGCAGTCGCTTTCGTAAAACTAACGTATACGCCAAATCTTGGGATTAGGAGCCAACGCCCGGCTTATTTAGGGCGCTACCGGTAAAAACGCTATGAGGTTGATGACGATGGAAAATGACATCGCTGTGACGCCGAGTATACACACACCCTTTCACAGACTAGCGCTGCCTGCGGAGGCGGTCAATAGTATAGGTAGGTAATTTAATCAATCTGTCAAGTTTACTATTGACCGCCACCACAGGCCACGCCATTGTGTTTCAGGCTTAAAGCGGCCTTAAGACCTAGCTAAATGCACGCCAATGTCACAATTATTGATTAGAGCGAGACGGTTATTCTTCCCTGCCCCAGTTAGTACACTGCATTTAGGCAGGTCCAAAGACCGCCTAAAACACTCCTACGCCACATGTTTGTTTGTGACTCTTGTCCATAAACAACATAGATTCAGCACTTTAAGAGTCCTTACTCCTACAGACGAGCGTATTTTGCAAAATGCTTCCTTTTTAGGGTTCCCTATTTATTCAAGATTACGATGTAACTATTAGTATTTACTCAAAAACTGATACTATACTAAAATAACTATTGACTGATATGATAGACGTATTGTTATTATAAATTAATAAATAAATAAATAATAATTTCTTACACTCTATTCAGGTCCTCAATAAACATTTCAGCGGATACTAAGCGCGCGGCGTTGATTTGTACGTCTTATAAAAAATATAAATTTACGGCAACGTATTAGGTCCTACAGTTATGATTATTTTTTATGGGTTAAAATAAAGTTAGTTTTCTATAATATTATTTTTAAATGTAAGTAGGATTTGCAGTTAAAATAGAATGTAATCCTGTTTTCACCAAAAAAATTAAGAAAATACGGATGGTATTATATATTTTTTTTAATGAATCTTTTATTTTCAATCGTGTCAACCCCTCGTACAATATATGGTGAACTGAATTGTAATCATTCATGTACCAAATGACTCATGTTTTCTGCAAATCTGAGAACCGAAAAGACCCTTCTCACTACAAAATTTGAAAAGACCCCCAAGAAAACTCATTTATAGTTTAGAAAGAGAAAATTTGAACATTTTTAGCCGCTAGTTTAAGAAATGATTATTTAAGTACGTTATCCGCTTTTGAATGAATACTAATAGTTACGTCATAATCTTGATTGAAAAAGGAAGCTATTTGCAAAATACGCTCGTCTGTAGGAGTAATAAGGACTCATGTATTCCTCTGATTTGTATGGAAAACATAACCCTCCTCGGATCGGCGTGACGCGGTTAGCGGCGGATAACGCAATTACCGAAACTGGCCATAGCGCCCTAACACAAACTGTTAAAATTCAATAGCGACCCAAATCCGAACAAACAAAATGGGTTTATCGCGAGGAACGATACGAAACAGAGACTATAGATAATATAATTTAAGCCTTTGAGCAGCCAGAAAATATTACAAAGAGTTCGTCTCGCATAGCAGTGTTAGTCCTTACAAAATTGATTTTGGCTCCGCCCGAGTATTAGGTACCTACGAGGAACGCAGGCGTACCAGCGAGATAAAAAATAGCCTGTGTCTAAGTAGCCAAAGTACAAAGTATTTATTCTTCAATTTGATATTATATGCCAGCAAACTACTACCGGCTCGGAAAGAAAACCTCTACCAAGCGAAGAACCGGCGTAAAAAACGCGGCGAGGTATCATTTGTTTAAAACTAAATATTAGTAGTATACTTACTATATTATTGGATGTAGTTAGTATTATAAAATGACATTGATACAGTAGAAAGTCTATTTTTTATTTTGCGATAGATTATTGTAGATCCGGAGCTACCTACATATACAAACGTACAAAGCTAGCCCAAAAAATTACCTCTTTATAGTATTAGTAAAATAGGTTGTAAGTTTGTCTTGTACTATGTAAGTAGGTACTTACCACTAACTAAATTAAATTAAAACGTAGTTATTATTATTATTATTATTATTTATTTTATTAATTAAGAAAGAAACGATAATACAACATAAACAAGTACAGGGTCCCGCAAAACCGTTTGCACAGTTTGACTGTGGGTACGAGCAGTCTCTACTCACTTCTATTTATAATATTTATCTATAAGTACTATTTATCTACGTTTACAGGTACAATAATTATTTTATACGTTTGACAAGGTAACTACGCAGCTTTTTACCTAGATTAGCTTTATTGGCTTCCTGCCTGATGTCAGAGGGCAGGCTGTTGAGTATGTAGGGTAGGCGTTTCCGGAGACACCTATCCCGCCGTAGTAATTAGTGACCCTCGGCACGACAAACTTGCTCGCCGACATCGACCTGGTTTCACAAACATCATTACGGTGTAATTGTAAATTGGGTGTGCTCATGACTGCCATGATTATTTAATACCAATAAAATATTTATGCTTAAGGCTCACCGGTAGAATATTACAAATTTTGAATAAGTTTCTATAATCTTTTTTATTTTTATCTTAAGTTTTATTATTAAATAACAGTTTTAGGAATCTTACTTGCATACATTCTAATTTGTTTATGTTAGTTTTAGTCGTTAATCCATAGCAGTCAAGAGCATAACCAATTATTGATTCGACTAGGAATACATATAAATACTTTAGGATATGTAAAGGTACTTTAAATCTTAAGTAATAAAATTTCCCTAATAATACTCTGAGTTTGCTATAAATAAAATCTACATGAAGCGTCCAAGAAAAGTGTTCATCTAGTTTGACGCCTAAATACGTTACACAGTTAACGCGTGAGATGGGGTTGCAGTGGCAGTCTAACATATAATTATGCATACAAGAAAAATCATGGGTTACAATTTAATTTAATTTAATTTAATGGGTTTTAATTTACTTAAATCTAAAAAAGGCCCTCGAGGCATCGTACCGAGAATGCTGGCGGCATTTCCTCCCTGAATTACAATACGGATGCGTTGCGCGAGAAAGCCGTATGTACCCATGTACCAATATCGGTCTATAAAAACATCTAATTTTGACATCGGCATAGGAGTTAAATCACGTCAATATCGTTCCTCGCTGCAACGACGCGTCACATCAATATTCCCGGGCAGTTTATGCAAAACATGTCGCGGTTAGATAGCCGCCGGGAAGCGGGCAGAGGGCAGTGTGGTAGTGGCAGAGGCAGTGTAGCTACACCCAAAAACATTGCCGCAAGCACGCGCAAGCAAGCGCGGAGTGGACAGACCAACAGAAATATTACAGAGCACTGTGTGCGCTAAAGCGTAACTAAATGAGAAGAGATGGAGGGGATATGTAACTACATTGTTGAAGAGGCTACTAAGTAGGCAATGGATGGACAAGGTTCAAGGATACTTTTTCACTTGTGGCCTTTTTTTTTTTTTTTTAAGGGGACAATCTTACACAAATCGCACTAGCCCCATAGTAAGCTCAATAAGGCTTGTGTTAGGGGTACTAGACGACGATATATTTAATAGATATGAATACTTAAATACATAGAAAACATCCAAGACTCAGAAACAAATATTCATATGCTCATCACACAAATATTTGTCCTTACCGGGATTCGAACCCAGGACCTTCAGCTTCGTAGGCAGCGTCACTACCCACTAGGCTAACCGGTCGCCAGGCCTTGACATTACATAGTGGTTTTCACGCGTAATGAAAGGTAGGTAAGATCATAATACTTAACAAACAAAAGAGCGCGCCGTCGCGCGGGTTGCTCTGCCGCTGTGACTGCGATAGTTTAGAAGCCTGAATTTTGACCATATTTTCCCACATATTCGAGCAGTACCGTGAACTCATTCTATTTCCTTTGTCCTTTTTAAATTGTTTTCTCACAAAGGTAGTGACAATGTATTAGTTACACCCAATACATTGTCTCAAGCACCGGCTGATGTGTGGAAACAGAACTACAGAAATATAAGTTACTCTGTGATAGCCGAGAGGGCTAAAGCCGCAGGCAGACCAATAAAAGCCGGAGCCCCACTGCTGCGCACGTGGGTAAAAAAAAGCTTCATATCAAAATGTAGGTAGATACTTCCACAGCAGTGTACGAGCACGCTACGCACGAAATGACGTCACTGATACACGCGTGGCCTGTTCCGAAGTGCGCCCCACGCACACGCTAGCGCGCGTGGCAGGCGAAGCTACACTGCGACCCACGCGTATGAGCTAACGTGCACAGCGTGCTAGTGGGTTGCAGTGGAAAGCTGGAACCCCACTGCTGCGCACGGTCGAGCTACGCACGTGGGTACAAAAACGCTTCGTATCAAAATGTAGGTAACTCTCGTAGTAATCATCGGAAGAACTGTCTAACAAAGATAATGCAAATTCCATTTTAGTACAGCGAATATAGCAATAGCGGACAACGTGTCACTTCTACAGAACGTTTCTGACTGACTTGATAATATGAGCTAACGTGCACAGCGTGCCCGTGGGTTGCAGTGGAAAGGTGGCCCCAACTGCGTCGCACAAACCCGTTTTGTGCGTAGCGTGGGGCGTGCGCCACAGTGGGGAATGTGGATACACGGAGCTGAACCATTTACCTACGTGGGAGACGTGTTTAGCGTGTGCGTGCATTGGCTGCTGTGGAAATGTTGACACACGGAGCTAGACCAATGGACTCACGTGGGCGACGTGTATAGCGTGTCCGTGCGTAGCGTGCGCAGCAGTGGGGCCCCGGCCTAAAGCCATTCCTACTAGGCCAGGAATGGCTTTAGGCCGGGGCCCCTGCCCTTAGCATGGTACGTTTTGTGGTTACGTTTTTTAGTACATTTAGGCCGTAAACGTGACCAACCTGTCGTGCTAGCCGGATTGAAGAGTGTTGCACTCCGTTGTCTCACGCGCGGAAGACATAAACTCGCCTTATTCACGGGGGCGTTATACAAGAAAGTTTTTTAGTCAAAAATTACCTACAGCCGCCAATAAAAACACCTCAATAACTTTTCTGAGTGAAACGTACAACAAACGCTTGTAAACATGATTTTATTGTAGTCATAAAGTGTAGCGATCAATCTAATGCGTATTCTGTTTCAGTTTGCTCGTGTTACATTTATCACGTCATCGGCGCAAGCGCGTCCGCGGGGACTTGCTAGTCCGAGAGCTAGAGTATGGTAAATACCACAAAAAATAAATAATTTATAATAAAGTTACACTAGTTTCGCAAAAGGGGGGACAGAGAATGAACTTGACAAAATGAGATATGTACAGGGGGTCTATATCTGTTGGTCTAAAATGTTTTGCCGGATATTTTTTCGGCACATATTGTTTGGTCTAATAATCTTTGGTCGATTGTTTTTTTACGTCGAAAATTGTTTGGCCGAAATTGTTTTGCATATATATTTTTGGCCGTAAATTGTTTAGTCTAACATTTGCATGGAATAACATTGTTTGGTCGAATGTATTTTAGGCACAAAATTGGTATTCCGAATATTGGTGGCACTAATAATCGCATCCAAACTGTCGCATTTATTAAATTAATACTACTTAGATTTCCTTCTTCACGCTGATAAATTTAACGCCTAGTTATAAACACCAGGCCACTGACCAAGCAGCAGTTCGGTCGCTGGTCGCTGTTATTGTCGCAGTTCTAACCTAACCTAACCTACTTTACTGGTGTCAGGTAAGTAGCTTAGGTTAGAACCTAACCTACTTACCTGGCAGCAGTTCGGTTCTGGCGCTTCCCTGGCCGTTGCCGCGGCACGCTCGCTTCGCTCGCTCGGCTCGCGCGCTGTTATTGTCGCAGCGCGTTTTAGGAGGTTTTATGTTAGGCTAAAGAATAAGCCTTTTAGTCATAATATAAATATACTAAACAATTTTAGGTCAAACATGTTTTAGGACAAAAAATATGTATGCAAAAAAGCCTTTATGCTAAAGAATAAGTATACCATTAAATATTATACTAAACATTTTCGGCTAAACAATTTTAGAACAAAAAATTTTAGACCAAGAATTATTTATAGTTAGAATTCTCGACATTTTGAAATTTAAATTAATCTTCAATTGTGACATTCTTTATTCTTAATTCTGTATGACATCTACTCTATTGGTTGATAATATTGATATTTTTAAATCTGTTTAACATATATAGGTACTAGCTTCCACCCGCGACTTCGTCTGCGTGGACTCGGGATAAAAACTATCCTATATGTTAATCCAGGCTATATAGTATCTTCGTGCAAAATTTCATTCAAATCGGTTCAGCCGTTTAAGCGTGATTGAGTAACAAACATCCAAACATCTAAACTTTCGCATTTATAATGTTAGTAGGATTTAATATAAGAACACATGTGCTATGATGTTAAATGGTTACAATTATTGTAATTGTTTTCCTATTTTATTTTATTGTTGTACCCCGCAAGGCACAACACAGAGGACTCCCAACCTAATTTAAGATCTACAATATATACTTACGTATGTTTCACAAAATAAATTACTTACTTTACTTACTTACTTACTTACTAGGTCGCTTTTGGCACATATTTATGAGAGGATTCAATCAAATCAACCAATCGATACATATACTACTCAAAAGAAAATAGGGGCCACAAGTGTGAACATTACATTAAACAGTTTTTTTTTTGCTATTAAACTTAAACGGCAGCATGAAAGAGGTTGGATTCTGAAGGATGCGGTGTCCCGCATCCTTCAGAATCCAACCTTTAATTAGCCAGTTATCAATTACTTTTATGTCCACTAATTAACAATGAAATAGAAAAATGTAAGTGGCCCTTATTTTGTTTCGAGCAGTATATTTTGTATTTGACTGTACGTCCCGTATAGAGGTGTGAGCTCTCGGACTATGTTGTGAAAGCCTCCCGTAACAAATCGCTAAAAATTCCGACACTTGTGCCTCGGAGCCTCCAAGTTCGTGTTTTGAGTTATTGCCTCGTCTGTCAAAGCTTTGCGGAATTTCTGAGTGCTTTAAGGACTTTGCCGTACTTGGGGGCCCGTGAGGAAACTTCACTGCCTTAGGTATGTATTTTTGTATCATGTGATTAAATCATATCATTTAGTTATTATTTAATCACGGGTTTGTACTAGAAAAGACGTCATTTATGCGTCAATATACGCAAGAAGTCTAAACAAAAATTAGATTCTTGGCAGTGAATGTGCTAAGCGACGCTACGCGTGCTACGCCGTAGCCCGTAGCAGCATATTCCCAGTTTTGTAGCGGTAATCGCTCGTAGATGTATGACTCATAACTCATAATATCTGCCTTCACTTCCAGGCTTACGCCGTAGTCGATTTCCGCTGCATTAACACACATTCACTGCCAAGAACCGCTACGCGCTACGCTCGTAGCCGATCCCGTGGTTTTTCTCGTATGTAGCGGAAAGCGACTACGGCGTAGGTGCCCGCTAGGCGGATTCCTGGCAGTAAAAGTGTTAACTACAATAACTATCTGCGAAAAAATAAACTAATATACTAAAGAAACACAAACTAATAAAATCAAAGTGATTTGTTAGTTATTTTATTTGTAGTGTGTTGAGTTAAGATTTAGTTAGTGCAAACCGTTTTCTCCCGAAATTGAAATTTCATCAAAAAAGTAGGTACCTACTTATTGTCAGTCGTGAGCTGGTAGCTGGCTGCAAAGATATTCTTCCCTCTTTATGTCAGTTTTCGTACGGGAAAATGACAGCCGAGTTTTCCTGCCGTTCATTCCAAAGGTTGCGCAATGCCCCTTAATATCTTCACTAACAGGCGTGGCCCCGGAAGATTCTAAATACAAAGTAAGTCAACTATTTAGTTCGAAGTGATTTAACCACATTCAATTAACTCACTCGTCCACCAACAAAGCAGTAACGAGCACACCGCCTATACCCACTTAGTGCCTACGTTGATAGAACGCTTGCTTAACTATTAAGTTGCTAACTGCCGCTTGAGTGCTATCGTAGCTGTTGGGAACTACAGTTAGGGAGCATTTAGCGTATCACTCAGGGAACTAACGTTCGACAAGGACTTTAAAATGAGGGAATAGGCTGGACTTAAGATTTTTTTACGATGCCATTTGAAGCAGGTTATGGAGAGGAACAAATATTGGTATGTGTTGGCGCCGATGCCGGTGATAGATGTAGCTCGACGACTTTTAAATAAAACTTCGATGAAAAGTTGACTGTAGTATAATTTCCCAAAAGGCTCTGGTTGTTACAAAAATAGTTTGGCCGAAAGACAGATGTACAGAAGTGGTGTTGTATGGTATCGTATATGAAAGGTAAGTGACTAGCAAGATTTGACTTATTTGAGTTAACGAATTTAGGTAGGGATAAAACTTGGGTATGTGTAGCGCTTCTATTGGTGCTTTCAAAAGCCCCTCTCATGATAACCGTGCCCGACGGGCGCGTTTTGCTACTGCATATGAAGCATTATTTAAGTATACAATACTAAAAACGGTTGGGTTCGCAACAGCACCGTCACTGGTCAGCTTTAAATCGAGGCTAAAACGATGGCTTATCGAGCATGTTACCTTCTACAGTTTTACTGAATTTGCTCAGTCTAAGTACGACTTAAGTACACGATAAGTACCGTTAAGTATTTTTATTTTTCTCTGTGTAATTGTAGTTATTTTATTTTATTGTAATATGATATGGACTAATTATAATTATTAACAATTTTGACATGTAATACTGAATTATTATGAATAAAATATGATTATTATTACAGTATGGGAGCTACAATTAAAGAACATAAATACCCAAAAATGTTGCTCAAAGACGGACCTCGCTGGCGGCAGCCGGAACGATTGATATTTGTACTGATTGTTGTATGGCACATCATGTAAATTCCTGTTTCGGTCGAATACTGCGTTTAGGTCCATAGTTGTCATACAAATTGGTTTCTATAAAAGCGTAAGGATTCTATTGGTAGCATTTACTCTTGTACAATAAAAAAAAATGCATATTGTTTTAAACTATCCAGATCCATATCTATTTATGATATTTATTATATTTCGGAATGCACTTATACTTTATTACAATAGTTTGATGGTTTACTGTCCATTTGGCAATACATACGTTATTCATTTTAACATGAGGAAAAAACCCTATTATGGATCTTCATAAAATTGTCAATCAAAGCTCAATCGTACACTGGTTACTCTTCGTGAATCTCGAAGGCAACGCATTGAATCATGCTGGCTGACTTCCATTACTTTGACTATTCACCGAGCGAGCGTAGTGAACGAAGTCCTATGCTTCAGCTTGGTCCGTAAATGTCTGTCGTGTCCAGTGTCCGGTGTCTGTCCCGCTGTTCTCCTTTTCAGGTCGCATTTCTCAACCGCTTCGCAATCCATTCTCGTGAAATTTTGTGAGCAGGTTCTTTAATTATATAGTTTTTTTCGTCGAGTCACTCTTTGTAAATAAAAAATAAAGTAGCCCAATATTTTTTTTATTTTTTAATTTTTAATATGTGTCTAACTTTAATTCAAAATAACGACAATTAAAAAAAACAAACATAAAACTTAAACTATAGGTAAAAAAATTGGCATAAATCGCCGTCAACGGGCAAGGTGCCCAGAAGGCTGGCCGTTTTTCCTCGCTGTATAGCGATAGTAATACGCTGTGTGAAATAGTGGCCAGCCCTCTGGTCGCCCGAGGCTTCTATTAAGCGCGTCGCCAAATCTTTCTATAGCCGACGCGCACTCGGCCCCCATGGACGCAAGGTTTCAACGCCAAACGCCACAAACATGTAGCTGTTTCCTAGGACGGCATATTTGCGGCGCTTGAGGCTTTCTGCCGAGGATGCCGCAGCGCCAGCGGCGGCACTGGTGCTTGGAACATGGGACGGTGCCAGGGAATCAACGCAAGTAGAATCCCAAACTAGCGGCTGACCCATGCTCCAAGGCACCAGCGTCATTCCGTCAGGTCTCTTGCCGTCGTCCCTGGCCAGCCCGCTGGGCTCGAGGACTGCCGGCACTCTCGCACTGACAAGAGCCCGACGGATGATATCGTTATCGTTATCGTTTGTGTCTAATATACACATGACTTTATTATGCAAATTGTGCTTTTTTTTATAAATTGTAATGACGGGATTTTTCCTGTAATGTTACATTTTTTGTTATTTCTTTTCGTGTCTATAAATAAATATAAATATAAATAAATATAAGCATTACAGGGGGCCTAGACAAAGTTACAATCGACAAGCGCTAACGCCAATAGAAAATAATAAAATGTAGGCGAATGACAGATGCCGACGAAAAACTTTTCGTTAACATCTGTCATTCCCATACATTTTATATGTTTTCTATTGGCGTTAGCGCTTGTCGATTATAACCTTGTCTAGGCCCCCAGGTCAGTCCTACACTGGTGTCGACATTCACCGTAGGCTTCTCTATCGTGAAACGAACGCACTGAAGCACTGGCCTACATTAAATACTTTGATTAAAACGAGAATGTTATAATATCATGTACGTACACTTAACCTTAATTCGACTAACACATTTCGGCCTGTCTACACATCTAACTCACCCCATCACCCTTTTAGTAGCTTACTACCATTTAAGCTCTAACTTGTTTCAACTTGACCTCACTTAGTATTTAAGTTCGCTGAGACTGGACTAATTAAGTTTAAATTAAAGTCAGTCTATGAGACAAAAAGGGTATCTAGTCCTCAACGAACTAAATAAATGTCGGAGCTGCTTTGCGAGATAGTGCGCGGGCTAAGTGAGAAGCGTTGGAATGGTAGATTGTGTCTCAAGGGAGCAAAACGACATGATTACGGAGTACACCTATTGATTCCTGAGAGAAACGAAAGATATGTAACAGCTAAGTAGCTCTTCCACAAAACAGCGCTGTTTTGTAATACGGCGTGTTGACGATCAGGCGGATTGAATACCGCTGAATGAAAATCCGCTAGATTGTGTTCGTCGGGGTGCCGCTATATTGTAGAATGTATCATAATGACAGTCCCGCTAATATTGTGTTGGATTCCGCCGAACACCAGTATCCATAACCATTTTTGACGTTTTAATTTGCATTAAAATCGACTGTCGCGATGCAGTCGCGCTGTCTAATTCAGCATCGCTTTGTCATCGATGCAAACGCGCGACTGTATTGATTCAGCACGTCTATCATTAGGGCGGCCGCGACATACTCTCGATTTTTCTCGCACTATACCTCTTGTTCTGAGTGTTCTAATAAGAGAGAGACGGATAGTGCGAGAAAAATCGAGAGAGCTCGCGCTCCGTCGCGTGATAGCCGTGCAGTATTGCTACTAACGCGCGGCTGTTTCGCGCGACACCGGGTATAGGAAGAGTGCGAGGAGGCGCCCACGACTGCACCGATGCTGCATCGCGTCTGAATGAATTCTGTATCGTGGCTGTATCGATTCTATACCGTGGCTGTATCGCTGCTCTATCGCGATAGTAGCGATGTAGGATTGTGTGTACGTGTGCGAGGGTATATGACCAGCGACAGCATCGCGACTGTTTCGCGGCCTTTTTGCAACTGCTTCGCTTCTGAATCGCTGCAAAAGTCGCCGTATTGAATGAATTCTACTTAATTCAAAATACTCATAGCTACAAAGTCTAGAGTTAGAAAGCCTTCAACAACTATGCACACGGTGATAAAGCCTTCAATTACTCCGTACACAAGACTGGTAAAGGCTTGCACTTGCGCCAGCGTCTCGGAGTTGATTCAGCGAGCATTTCGCATCCAGCTAATTTGATTCGCCGCTTGATGTATAGTGAAATGGAAATGATGTCGGGAACAGTGGATGTGGTATTGTGACATAATTTGTAACGAGTTGTAAAGTTTTCTTTTGAACTTACATTACATTGTCATGCAAGCCGCTTTAAGGTGGGTGGCCTGAGATTATCCCAAACCACATGTTCCTGGCAGTTTGTGGCAAAAAAAAGAAGATTTCTTTAGCCTAGTTGGATCATGATGGTCTAGAGGATTGGCCCTTCTTCCTTCTTACAAAGCTTATAATCCTGGGTTCAAGTAAGGGTAAGGGAAAAGCGTTTGCGTGATGACGATACTTAAGATTATTTAAGTTGGCCGATTTGCTTTAAAGTAGTCCATTCACAAAGCAACTCTACCGTTGAAGATATACGATTCCAATGCCAATTACCGTTTTATAAAAAGTTGCACTTTAAATAATCTCAACCGTACACTGGCATCTCATTACCGGGCCCGACACTTACGAGCGCAGCGTAGGCAACGCGCATGCGACAACATGGCACGAGCGTCCTTAGGCTAATACCTACTCCGGCATCTCAGTACCGGGTCCGACACTTATGAGCGCAGCGTAGGCAAACATATCTTGCCCTCGGCGAACAAGTTTCGACCAAATCCGAAAATCTTAAAGTAACCTTTCTTTACGACCTGCTCGTCAAGATACACTAAACTGGTGAGTCTATACTGGTCTATACTAAACTGGTAGATGAAGAATGTCAGGAGAGTGAAAGAAGCACGAAAGGTTTGTCAAGATCGTAGCAATTGGAAATCCATGATCTCTGAGCAACCCTCCGGACAACGGGTTTGATTATATAGGGTGTACCAAAAATGGGGTGTGATCCGATCAAGGGCATAACAGGTATCGTATTCTGATTAGAAAAACCTAAGAGAAAAGAAAATTACGCGTGTTTTTTTTTTACTTTAATGCATTGCGTTGGCCGACTGGGGCGACCTGCTCCGTACAAATGTAAAAAAAAATCGCGTCAAAAATAATCTTTTAGTTTTCTTATCAGAACACGATACCTGTTATGCCCTTGATCGGTTCACATCCCATTTTTGGTACACTCGTAGGATGAAGAAGGAGCAGAAGTTATTTTTTTAGGGCACAAGAGATACATATATATGTATTATCATCGTCATATTAGCCGAAAGACGTCCACTGTTGGACATAGGACTCTCCCAAAGAGGTCTCGCGCCACCCGCAAGCATGAGTAATCCCGCGATCTTTACCAGGTCATCAGTCCACCTTCTGTCTACACGCTGCGCCTGCCGGGACGTGATCGCCACTCGAGAAGAGAGAGAAGGTCGCCCATGGGTTCGACGTAAATAATATAAATATGTACGTTTGTAAGTAATTATTTAGCTGTAGTTGCATCGCCTCATCCACGCTTCTCAGTTCTCGCCACAGGTCGCAGTCTGATTGCCGTCTGGAATATTTATTAAATAAATATTGAACCGTCCCATTTAGAGGATCTGCGAAGGCTTTTATGGAAAAAGTTGTGTCAACACCGGATTGGACTAGCAGCTTTAAAGCTTCTGTTTATTGGAAATCGCTCGCGGAAGCTTCAGTTTAATTTTATGGATACAGTAGAGATGATCGTACGAGGAGATAAGAATAAGCTGTAAACTTACTGATACACTTCAGCATTCACTTGTAATGAGCATTCTAGCGAGAGTTACTTAGCGCGCAAAATAAACAGGAGCGTTTTAGCGAGCATTATAGACAAACGATAGTAAATTTACTTCGAGCTTTTTGTCGAGCCGGACAATTTTGTTATTGTTTCGCCGCCGTCTTTCTCCGCCCACACCTCCCTACCCCCGCACAGCATTTGCTAGAGCGTTTGCTAGATTTATCGTGAACATGTTCTTTGTGCATTTTGGCTCTCTGCTTGGCTCTGTTCATAGTTCAGTTCGACAAATAAAAAAAAACTCAATGACATTGTAACAGTTTTTCGATCAGGTCACGTGTCCGTCTTACGAATTTTCAATCTCTCGAATCTCACGGCCACGTGACATCTTACGGTCACGTGACATCTTACGATTCTTACGGTCACGTAGGCATATTTGGAGCGGGCTTATGGACTAGTAGAACAATGCTACTAGACTACCTAAGATTGAATCCGAAATGAGTAATAAAGCACTGTATTAGAAGATTTATACGAGTTATTTAGTTGGGATTTCGGCTACGACTACGATGTCGGAATATTTTCTAATTTCTTGCGTTGCCCTTAATAGGCAATCTTTGAAAGATTACCAGTGGGGACTTTTACACCAATCAACTGGCAAGTATCAATACTATTGGAAAATATTTTGCGCCGGGGTGTCAATTTCACCAAACCAAATAGATTGTATGTATACTGTAAGTGCAAAGACCTACGGGATGGTACAGAAACACTTGCTTTGTCTTACACTTTCACTTGTTATTTCCGGTTGTGCCCTAAACGAGCGCTTTGACACCTAGCCCCAAGATTTGGCATAGGCACTAGTTTCACGAAAGTGACTGCCATCTGACCTTCCAGCAAAGCGAAAACTAGACCTTATTGGGAGTAGACCGGTTTCCTCACCATGTTTTCCTTCACAGAAAAGCTAACGGTAAATATTAAATACCTATTTGTCCTCTATAATTATTATCTTACTATTTAAAAACATTAAATGAATGCGTTCTTTGCCAAACGCTATTGTACACATTCATTGCCCAGAATCGCTACGCGCTACGCTCGTAGCCGATCCCGTGGTTTTCCTCGTATGTAGCGGATAGCGACTACGGCGCTCTGACGCATATGTGTCGTCATGGGCCCTGAATGGGTTAAAGGAACAAATAAAACACACAATAACAACTTAATTTTCTGAACACGGCAACAAATCCGAAGTACGAAAGGACTCTTTTGTCAACTAGCGTCAATTTCCCACAAGAAATCTACCTAATGTATACCTACGTACGAAACATTACGAAATCGACCAGCAGGAGATTTCGATTTTGTTTTTTGTAGGATTTGATTTCGTTCGACTACTTTGGCGCGTTAAGCCCCACACATCCTATACCATTAAAAAAGACAATATGTTGAGCCAAATCGGCCTGCAGCAGTAGCACTTCCAGTGGTAGAAACCCGGGGGCGCACTGATCCAGCACGGCTAGCACGCGACGGCGCGCGAGCTCTCTCGATTTTTCTCGCACTATCCGTCTCTCTCTTATTAGAACACTTAGAAGAAGAGGTATAGTGCGATAAAAATCGAGAGTATGACGCGGCCGTCGTGTGCTAGACGTGCTGGGCGCTTTCCTCTACGTAAGATAATTCGCATACGGCATATATAAGCTCAGACCAAGAAAAAAAGACAGACGGAGCGTTACGAACAGTCTAGTGAAGCCAACCGGTTTTCAACCAAGCCCCATAAGTTTAGCACACGCTAAACAAATGAAATCGCACAAAACTCGAAATGAATGATCTTGATAGCATTGCGACACGTGCTGAAGAGTTTTGTGCAATTTTGTTTGTATATGTGTGCGTGAGCGTGTGCTAAACTCGATGTAGCTTGGTTTTGTTTGTATGTGGTTTGGCTTCACTTGACTGTTCGTAACGCTCCGTCTGTCTTTTTTTCTTGGTCTGAGTATATAAGGTCCTTCCAAATTAGATGCCAATACTTTAAGAGATGTCAACTTACATCAAAACAATTGACTTTAAATAGGATTTAACAAAAAAAGCTACGCTACGGTAGCCCAGGTGGTTCAGGCATGCGGCTCTCAAGCGGCGGTCGTAGGTTCGAATCCCGGCTTGTACAGTCCGCTGCAGTGCAGTGAAACATTGACTAATAAGGTGGTGTTTATCACTAACTTACGAGTAAATCAAAATAATTTACTTTTAATAAGAATAAAGAAAAAAACACCCGTGCATTTAACTGACAGGGTGGTTATCACTTTCTGTCAAGTGAGCGTCCATGTTGGTCATTAATGACAATGACATAATAATCAAAGAAGTCTTAATTGTTGAATTCTGATATTACCTGGCACAGTTGTTTTCCAAATTTTCTCCAAAAACTAACATAAACTGTAAATTCGTTTTATAGTCAAGTCTGCTTCTAAGCACGTGTACTATCAGCTCTGAAAGTATCGGCATCTAATTTGGAAGCACCTTATATATCGGCTACGAGTGCAGCGCTACCGCGAATGTAGTAAAGTCGGCGCCCAACGGACAGACGGACAATGTAAAGAGCCCCGTGTAATCCGCTATTAATACGCAGCCGCCCAGAAATGTTTTTCAGCGGCAATTAGTTGGATCGACGGCTTTTGAGCGCAGGGCACGTCTTGTTCGCCGATTGGCTTTTTTTTAACGGAGATTTATGGTCCTTGGTGCTTTTGGAAGGTTGCAGGTCTTTCTGAGTGGATATCACAATTTTATTTAAGGCGATAACAGCAACATGTTGGTTTGAGAACAGGAGAAAGAGTGTGATAAAGAAAATCTGTCTGCTTTGCCGAACATGACTTTGATTGGATGAGAATGCTTACGGCATTAAGTCCGCCTTTTGCATGATAAGTTCTTCTTTAATGCAATGAAGATTAAATGAATACTTAAATAAAATCTTATTCTTCAATATTTCATTTCTAGGTTTTATCCCAAAAATATTCCCCCCTCACTCACAAAACTGGTCCCAAAATCAACAACAGCCTATTCCTATATACGTCCCACTGCTGGGCACAGGGCTCCTCTCGTGGTCGTGGATGAGAAGGAATCGGCAGTAGTCCCCACGCAGGCCCAGTGCGGAGGCCTAGTTAGTTACCACATGCACTGCCTCCTTGTAGCACTTGGCTCGTAGCCGATGCCGTCGTTTTCCCGCTTAGAAGCGGAAAGCGCCTGCGTGCAGAGCGCCCTCTAGGCGGGTCCTTGGCAATAAAAATGTTACTGATGGTACTCTTAGATTTTATTGTATCTTTATTTTCTGCAATTGCATTATGTTTACTAGTAGGTACATCATTTTGGTACAAGCGAGATAAAGCCAAGATCATAAAACCTGCATCATATACAGCCCGTGAGCATTTAGAATGAGATCCGGATCTTTATTCCTCTCTCACTTGCTCTAACTCGTTCTTATGCCAAATAAACAATTTCACCTAAACCCGAATACTTTTCTACTCATTTCCCCAACGTTAAAAAAGGAGGTCTCCGACTATAGTTAGGAATCCAACAGTAAATATAATTCTGCGGAATCACATCCTTTTTCAACGTGAAGACGTGTTTCATGCGATCCGTCTCAACCGTCATTAAAAACCTACGTTTCCGTTCCCCACAAACTCAGGGGTGCTACTAACAAGGTTCACTATAAAATAGCAAGCGTCGTAAACATCTAGCCGACATGTTTAGCACCCCTGGAGTGTAATAGATTCTTCCTATAAACTGTACAAAGTAGGTGTGTGTAATCGAATGGGGCGTTAGCGTGACAATTTTACTTTTGTCTCTAGTTTTTTTACAAAAATACAACATTTTAGTGACGTAGCGGATATAATTATAGTTGGATTTGATAATGAAGAAAAAATATCGATTCACTGCGGATCATAAAAGACAATAGGGATGATGACTAAGATTTTTTTCAACACAATTGCTCGTAACGTACCTCTTATCGTGTCGCTTTTAGGCTCATAATCCTGGATATTAAACGTGTTTAATAACATTACGATACTTGTGTGTTATGGTTATATCCCGATTAAGTCACGTTGGCACCTTGCAGCAAGATGTATGCATGCACACGGTGCATTCTTAAACTAACCGGGTTGTACAGAATGTACAGCTTTTTTTTTAATTCTCGGCAAATGGATTCTTACCCAACTAAACAAATTAAATCCTTTTTGTTAATTAATTGACTATTTCTTTTTGGATATGATATAGAAACGGTTAATTTTGTAAAACTATTCACTTTTGATAACATTTTACATGAATTAATAAAGAACATTTTAAAACGAAATTATTTATTTTGTTTTGTATTGGCTGTTTAGAGATTTCATCTAATGAGCGCGCACTGCGCAAACTTCACAAAAAAAATTGATGCGCGCCATTATAGGTTATTTCACAGATATTTGTAAACATTGTTAATGCGTGTTGGGTTATTAACAAAAATGTTGATTCGTGGTGACTAGAAAAGTGATAAAAAGAATGTATACAACATGTGAGTAAAAACCTGTTGACATCAATAAGTAAAGAAAATAACTTGACAGGCCTATCAAATTTTCATCTTATGAAAAGGATTTTTTCCTCGCAAAATGTGTTGAAAAACGTCGTATGAAACGCGTGAGCTTTGATAATTACAATCCTCGGCTCTCTTATCACGCTCACCTGCGGTACGCGTGATAATTCCGCCTCTGATGTAATTATCAACATACCTCACTTGTATCACAATGTACTATTATGATGTCATTAGAACCAGTTATTGGAGAGGAACAAATGTTTGTATGGGAGCAACTACAATTAAAGAACATAAATACCCAAAAAATTGAGACAAAGATTGACCTCGCTGGCGGCAGCGCAGAACGCTTCATACTGATAGACACACAGGCATGACGTCACAACTGACATTTGTACTAATCGTTGTATGGAAAATCACGTAAATTGTTGTTTCGGTCGCGAAATACTTCGTTTAAGTACATAGTTGTCATACAATTTTGTTCCTATGAGCGTAAGGATTCTATTGGTGGCTTTAAATTTACTCTTAGACAATTAAAAAAATTCATATTTTTTCTAAACTTTCAATATCAACTTTCAATTTCTTTCATATCTTTTTATGATTTTAATTATATTTTGTAATTTATGGTTTATTACTATAATTTGATAGTTTACTATACACGTCAACTCGCAAACTCGAAGTTGGTCCGGCAGAAGACCCTAGAGCTAGACTTACCCGACACTACACCGACGACATCCCGGACATCAGCCTGTACGAGATTAGAATGGCTCTGAAACAGCTCAAGAATAGCAAGGCACCCGGTGAAGACGGAATTACAGCCGAACTTCTGAAGGCGGGTGGAAAACCGATCCTTACGGCCCTTCAGAAGTTATTCAACACCGTCCTACTGGAAGGGAGAACGCCAAAGGCGTGGAACAGAGGTGAGGTGGTGCTGTTCTTCAAAAAGGGTGACAACACTCTGCTGAAGAACTACCGACCCATCTCACTTCTGAGCCATGTCTATAAGCTGTTTTCAAGGGTCATTACGAATCGTCTCGCACGCAGGCTTGATGACTTCCAGCCTCCCGAACAAGCCGGTTTCCGAAGAGGTTTTAGTACCGTAGACCACATTCATACGCTCCGCCAGGTTATACAGAAGACTGAGGAGTATAACCTGCCTCTCTGCTTAGCGTTCGTGGACTACGAGAAAGCCTTCGATTCGATCGAAACCTGGGCTGTACTACAGTCTCTCCAACGGTGCCAAGTAGACTGCCGCTACATCGAAGTGCTGAAGTGTTTGTACGAGAACGCCACTATGTCAGTCCGACTCCAGGATCAGAGTTCGAAGCCTATTCCGCTGCAGCGGGGTGTCAGACAAGGGGATGTTATTTCCCCAAAACTGTTCACCGCTGCACTGGAGGACGTGTTCAAGACTCTAGACTGGAGAAGGCTAGGCATCAACATCAACGGCGAGTACATCACTCACCTTCGGTTTGCTGACGATATAGTAGTCTTGGCTGAGACCATAGAGGACTTAAACACGATGCTCGATGACCTCAGTAAAGCCTCCGAGCGAGTTGGTCTAAGGATGAACATGGATAAGACAAAGATCATGTCAAACCTCCATGTAGTACCAACCCCCATTTCAATCGGACAGTTAACGCTCGAATTTGTAGACGATTATATATACCTTGGACAGACTATTCGAACTGTCAATCGTATACTTATCTTATCTTATCTTATCTAGATGAGGGCCCTTTTGGATGCACTTCGACCCAGCGGGATCTTTTGTGCATTTGCCCTCTCCTTTATGCCTACTCCCAAGCTCGCTCCATCATTTCCACTAAGCGGATGATGCAGCTCAGCGGGAGCACCTTGAACTCCCTTGGTTGCGGACAGTCGCTACCAAAGTAATTCATTTTTTGTCTGGCAAGGGCATGACATTCACACAGTAAGTGTTCCATGGTCTCATCCTCCTCGCCACACATTCTACAGTCTAAACTGTCCGACAGTCCCATCTTGGCCAAGAGATCCTTGACCCCGAAGTGACCTGTGAACACCCCAGATATGATTCTGAGTTGCTTCCTACTGGATTTCCAGAGCTTGTTAGTCCAGCCCGAGTCCACTCCTTCTATGAAGAGCTTAGAGTTCCTTAAGCCCGCCTCATTCCTACACTCGTGTTGGCGTTTGGTTTTGGCGTAAGCTTTGAAGGCCGAAGTTATGGTTCTCTGCGAGAGTCCCACAAATGGTTCTGGACCTACAAAGTGATTTGTAGACCCCCCTCTTGCAAGCTCATCCGCTCTTTCAATGCCGATGTAGCCCTCGTGCCCCGGTATCCAAACTAGTTGCACCTTATTGTGCTTCCCAAGCTTGTTCAGTGCCTGGACGCCATTATAGACTAGTCTAGAATCCACTTTCGGCGCCGTAAGCGCTTTAAGGGCCGCTTGACTGTCGCTGAGGATATAGATGGTCTGCCCTCTGGTTTGCCTGTCTATGTACAGGCAATTATGGCGTATGTCTCCGCCTGGAAGACGGTTGCCAAACTACCCATGCTTACACTACTACTGTAGTCAATCGCATAAATGCCTGCTCCCGTACCGGATCCCATTTTAGATCCGTCCGTGAACCATATACTGTCTTCGACACCAGACCTCGGTGGTTCTAGACCTTCGGCCCATTCGGCCCTGGATGGAACTTTTGTTGTGTAGTTCCTATGGAATACATACTTGGGTAGCATTTTGTCACATCCCATGTTTGTTATTCTGTCTAAGAGACTGTCAGTCTCCATGTTTGTGTGCTTAGTCTTTGGCTTTCTGTCGCTCCAGAGTCCAAGAGTTCTTAGTCTGTAGAGCGATTTGCGCGCCTCTGACTTAATCAGCATGTGAAGTGGCTGTAGGTCCAGTAGGACTTCTAGCGCCGCTGTAGGCGTGGTTCGAAACGCCCCTGTTATAGCCATGCATGCCGATCTCTGTACCTTCGTCAGGGCATCTCTGCATGTGCTCATTAAAGTCCTTGGCCACCATACCAGGCTACCGTACAATAATATGGGCCTCACCATCATGGTGTAGATCCACTTCAGTACCTTTGGGTTCAGTCCCCATGTTTTGCCATACGCTGATCTACACATTCCAAATACCCTGAGTGCCTTTGTAATGGTGAGATCTGTATGCTTCTTCCAATTCAGTTCCTTATTCAGAGTGACACCTAGATATCATCATTGGACAGTTCTAGTACCCTCCCGTACAGTTTTAACTGCTGTACGCCGCGAAGGGTCCTTTTCCTAGTAAAGGGTATTACTACAGTTTTGCCTGGATTAATGGATAATTGGTGCCGGTCGCACCATCTCTCCACTGTCTGCAGTGCCTTGTTCATGATTTCTGATACCGTGCCTGGGAACTTCCCACTCACCAGTATTACTAAATCATCAGCATATCCTACCGTGTGGGTGGGACCTTTATTGAGTTCCACCAGGAGTGAGTTCACCACCAAACTCCAGAGAGTTGGTGAGAGTACCCCACCTTGCGGACATCCCTTTGTGGCCGTGGCAGTTATCTCATCCCCCAAGAGAGATGACTTTATTAGTCTGCTATTTAGCATGTTGCCTATCCATTTACAAATGGTTGGCACTACACCATGTTTTGCAGCTGCTTCGCTGATAGCTTTATACGTGGTGCGATCAAACGGTCCCTCCACGTCTAAGAAAGCTGCCAGACATAGTTCTTTATTCTCTATAGCCTGTTCAGCCTTGGTTGTTACCAGGTGAAGTGCGGTTTCCGTTGACTTCCCTGGCTGGTATGCACATTGCAGTTCGTGCAGCGGATGTCTCCTTAATGGGCCATCCCTTATGTGTCTATCTACCAATTTCTCCAGTGTTTTGAGGAAAAACGACGATAAACTTATCGGCCTATACGATTTGGCTTCACTGTAATCCGCCTTACCTGGTTTGGGTAGATAGGTTACTTTTACCATCACACGCGGTACGTGTGCGAAGGCCAAGCACGCCCTGTACAATCTGCTAAGGTGCGGGATTGCCTATGTCCAGCAGTGGACGACTTTCGGCTGATATGATGATGACGCTGATGATGATGATTGTACCCCTTCGTTTCCTTCACGGACGACACATGCATTGATGAGGTCACCCTGACTCACGCATTTTTTTTCCAGTCTGTTAACATATTAATATACAAAATAATATATTTTCTAAAACAGAATTAATGTGGCTTTATGGCCGTAAAAAAAAATTGGTAATATTGAATAAAAATAATTAACACTTTATATGTTTTCCTACTTTATTTTTTTTTGTTCCAAAATGTATTATATTGGTTCGTAAAATAGATTCCTCATCCTTTATTTATCCGAAAATGATATAACACTTGCCTTGGTGTGTTTAGGTTTAAATAAAGCGCGGCGGAGTCGCCTAAATGCGGGGTGGCTCTCGATGACTCCCGGTCTGAATCCACTCAAGACCACCTAAGGATCAACTGTGCCAAGTTTCAGCGCATAGTCAAAAAGTGCAAGGTATCTTGCAATAACACACCCACTATATACAGCGATTTGGTCAATTCGCTAAACCGTTTTACAAGACTCCTTTAGAATCCTCTGACAAGTCGTAGCCCATATATTACTATTTAATGAAACAAGTTTATGGTTTTGATTAAATATCTACATTGGTTCAGGGAATTAACTCGATATTTATTTATTTTTTCAATGGCACAACATTTTTCTTGTACTTCTACTGACATCCTTGATTACTACTTATTATTGTTTATTATACTGCTAGCATCCGTTTCGCGTGATAATATTGTTTGTATTTTTCCACTACACGCTGTAATATTTAAAATTCCTACAAACTGTTCACTTTCATCTAATCTGTTCAATAACTGAGAGACCTCCACCCACGATACTTAATTTTGAATACGTAATTACATTATTTTCGAATTGTAATAATGGTTTACGCTCGACATCGGGATGTAAATCAAGTAGGTAGATAATGGAGGGGAAAATATTATTAATGCTTAGCTCTAGGATTATTCCTTGAACCTAAACCTTAAAACTAATTAGATCGGTAAAATCCAAAGTTTTAATTAAACACACATCAAGATGGCCGAATGCAAAAACCTTTGTTTTGGCGCGAAACTGCGCGCAATCCTTGATTCCCGCCTTCAGGCAATATGGCTGACTTGGAAAGCTCCAACGTAACTTTACTTGTAAAAACAAACTCTAAGTTAACCTTTAACTTTAATGTAACGCTTTAAGGTTCGTATTGGTTTGTGTGGATTGATGGACGTGCATGTATAAGTTGGTGTTCTTGTACAAAAGACTGATTGTGGCGACGGAAGCCCCGTAGGAGCGCCTTTGTGCGGGCTGCGTCGTGTGTAGGTTAGGTTCTCTGCTTTTTCAAAGCAGATTGTTGATTTTCTAGGGTCCAGCGCTGATATCATACAGAGGGTCGTTGGTTCGAATCTTTAGCTCGTGCCTATCAAAAAGTTTCTCGGAATTTGTCAATTTTTTCGCCAGCAGATTTTTTTCGTATACCTACGTATGATTCGCCACATTCATTTATTTCATTTATCGTATCGTATCATACGCTGAGCTGTGTCAGTGCGATTGTGATTCCAAAGTGATGAATTAAATTATATAATATTATATACCTACTAGTCGCCGTGTACGGCGCCAGCGACTTCTTCAACTGTCCCGTATATTATTTTGCTCTTAAAACCAAAAAAAAACTAACTTTATCCCGAATTTTGAAGCTCTCCAATATGCCTCATAAAACGAAAGTTATCTTCGAAGTAGGTTCCACACAGGTAGGTTACACTCTAGTTAGATTTTTTAGAACATTGTATATACCATGGTAGTTAGCAATAAATAAATGCAGTAATTGCGTAATATTTCCAACGAGCGTTGGGGAATAACGACTGGATTTTCACCTTCAAAAATTACATTTGAAGCTGTCTCGTTGATATAAGACGCTTACGATTCTCATCGGCACTGAATGATCACAGATCTCTTACAATGTTTTTTTTCTGAACATTGTCTTAGACATTAAACAACTTAAGACTAACTGGTCCACGTTCAAGTTTGTAGATGAGAAGGTAAAAAGATCCCCTCACTTTCGAATAAAGTCCTCCGTGGAAGTGAAGAAGTTTAGCTTTTTAGACGGAGTCGATACCTATTTGCATAATTCAAGGGTCACGCTCCTGTAAGTACTTAGGGAGGTACTTTTATTTAAAGCTTATACAAAGTCATGTTTAAAGTTAAAGAGCTTTGAAAATGACTACGGAGGGTATGACACTTTTGAAACAAAAACGCATCATATTGTTAGCCGACCTCAGGGGCTAGCATTCTACTTGTAAAATGTGCCGATCCCATCATAATATATGTTATGTTTGGGGCCTCCTTATTGTTTCATGTATGTCGTTCTCATTTTGACAAAACAACAAATACAGACGTGTAGTGAGGATAGACAAAACGATGTCATCACATACATAACATAACTTATCATAACATTGATTTTATTTCTGGTCTTTCGTCGGGGTTGCGGTCAGCGGTGGAAGCCTTGCGTCTTAAGAGAGCTTCTGACGCTGATTGCATTATTGACGGCTGGCCAAACTACCGAACAACGTCGCTTTATAATCAAATTGGACATTGGCGAAGTCATCTTAACTTAGATGGAAGCCATTTTTTAAAAGAAGAAGTAGAAGGTGGGGCTGTCCCTTGAACATGCCGGGGAATGTCACTTTTTGAAAGTTGAATCGCGCACATTTTCACATTTATAATATCAGTGTGATTAAGAATGGATTATCACACCTAAAGGTGAATAATATACAGACAACCTCGAATAATACAGTCTAAATTGTATACCGAGATAACCGGTGCATCAATGTTGGTATTATTGGTATTGACCACACAATAGGGGCGACCTAGATATGACATGTGTAATAAACATCTAAGTACATTTGCATATAGTTCGGCTTAATTATCATCATTAGGGTTGCCGCTTCAACAGTCCTCCAAAATTGTTTAGTTAAACCTTATATAAACTTCAACTGTAACTAAGTAAATAAATAATTATACAGTAATATGAATAATGAATTAAATAACATACAGGTCGATTCACAAGAGCTGGCGCGTAATGTCTATGAAATTAATGACATTTTCATATATTTTCCGCGCCAGCTCTCGTGAATTCATCGACCTGTACCTAAAGGCCTCCACACACCGAACGCGGGTCCTGCGCGACGCGGGTCGGTAGCTATCTCTCTCACCACCAACGCATTTAAACCGTCGGACGCGCTAGGGACACACGTGTGCGCCTAACGGACAATAGTAAAGGGCTTATGACACTTACCTGAATTTAGCATCCTAATTAGGGAGCGTAGTTGAGTCATAAGCCCTTTACACATTGTTCTACAGACGACGCGCGTTCATGGGGTTAATATTTCTCTCACTATATCTATAACACAGTGGCGCGGGCCCGCGCTACTGTGCGAAAGAGATAGAGATACCGCCCGACCCGAGCCGCGCACGACCCGCGTTCGGTGTGTGGAGGCCTTAACATGTGAATAAATAATAGGTGGACAATCTTACACAAATCGACCTGGTCCAAAACTAAGCAACCATGGGTATACCACAAACAAATAACGATGTACACTCTAACATAAATTAATATTTATTTAAATAGGTAAATACATATACAGGAAACATCCAAGTCTCAGGAACAAATATTCGTGACTGTCGGCTAGATAAGAAGAGGCACTACGAACTAGGCCACAGTAAGGGTGCTTTTCCACCAGAGATGTGCTATGCCTGCTATGCTATGTTTTCATACATTTGAAACGTAGCTGTGGCTGGAGCTACGTTTCAAATGTATGAAAACATAGCATAGCATGGCATAGCACATCTCTGGTGGAAAGGCACCCTAAAGCCCTAATCTACTTATCCTAGTTCCATTCTCCATTCATACTTAATATTATAAATGCGAAAGAGTGTCTTTCTGTCTGTTACCTCTTCACGCTTAAACCGCTAAGCCGATTTAGATGAAATTTGGTACAGGGATAATTTGAGTCCCGGTGAAGGACATAGGATAGTTTTTATCTCGGAAATCATTCCTTAAGGGGGCGAAATGGTGGGTGAACGTTTGTGTGGAGCTACGATATTTAAACGAGTTCCACTCGGACGGAGTCGCGGGCAGAAGCTAGTACTTCATAAATTATACTGTTTTATAATTAGTACCTATTTAGAGTAGGTGTCAGTTTAGTATAGATTTGTAAATCTCATTTTTTTCGTCTCTCATTGACGGCCCTGATGGCTTAAGGTGATACCTATATGGTTTAAGATCACGTTTGGAATGCACGATAATCTGCGACGTCTCAATACCGGTATTCAGCGACGCAATTCCACACAAACCAAATAATGTACTATGATATTCATTGGATATGTTGATGTTTTTAACATAGATAATGATGGTGGCAAATCTACAAGAGTTAAAGGTGCTGATAGACTTGTTTATTCACATATGTACTTGCTAGAATTCTCGCTAATACGCTCCTGTTTATTTGTGAGCTGCTACCTGTAATTTAACTTTCGCCAGAATGCTCATTACAAGTTGTTAGGTGTACTTCTCTTTATGAGTCGTCTTCTGACCAGGAACCGTTACGTAGGCTCGTCAATGAAGAATGTCAGGATAGTACAAATCTTCCTTTAATATTGATAGGTTGATACATGCATTAAGATAGGTAAAAATATATTAAAACGTGTGTCGCTGCTATGGCTGTACGGTGCTGTCTGAGCTGCTCGGAGCGGGGTCGTGACGTATCCGTGACGTCACTAGAGTACCGTTGCATCTCTGTACTGATTTATGTTGCGCAAACACAAGTGAATTCTCAAATCTATCAGCACCTTAAAATGAAAGCTGTCAGTGCGTGACATTGTTGCCAAGTCGAGCGCACACTAAATTTTACTCGCCTAAGTAGCAAAAAGCCACAAGATACGGTAAAATAAATATTTTACTGGATTATATTATCCACTAGCTTCTGCCCGCGACTTTGCGTGGAACCGGGATAAAAACTAACCTATATTTATATCCAGGCTATAAACTATCTTCGTGCAAAATTTCGTCCAAATCGGTTGAGCCGTTTAAGATTGTGTAACAAACAACTATACTTGCGTATCCTACTATATAATATTATAAATGTGAAAGTTTAGATGTTTGGATGTTTGTTACTCAATCACGCTTAAAGGGCTGAACCGATTTGAATGAAATTTTGCACGAAGATAGTTTATAGCCTGGATTAAAATATAGGACAGTTTTTATCCCGCATCCACGCAGACGAAGTCGCGGGCGGAGGCTAGTATATGATATAAGTAGGACTGGTAGGATCCACCTTCGGGCTTCATCAAATTTACCATTATAACTCCCTCGAAAATTTTAGCTTTTGTGCTTAATAGCTAATATGGTACCTATAATTTCCAAATAATACCATATTAGCCCAAAGTGCATTCGCCAATTAGTAAACACTCATACTTATTCCCATTTACTCCAAAACAACTTAACCATCCTAAATCACCCAATTTCCGTTACCGTGGATCCCTGCTATATTTGTACATAATAGGTATTATTGGGTGTAAAAAGATGAGCCCGCGCGGGAACTTCGCACCTGGTATCGACAGGTGAGGCGACCCCGCGACTGCGGACTTGGGAAAAGTATTCAATAATTTAAATTACCTTAGTCCATCTGATAATCTGAGGCGTAACTCGAGAACAAAAGTTCGTGTCACCATCATTTCATTTCAATTCATTTATTAAATTGTAAAGTCATGTACTTAGCTTGTGTAGAAAACCCCAACACAGTTAACTGACCATCCTGTATTTATATAGAACCTTGAATGGGTTTATGTGCTTGAAAATGTTAAATGTACTTAGTTAACTGCTTTGCTCAAAAGCATGTTGTAATCATCTATGTGCTGAAATAAGACCTGTTAGGAACACATGTATGCAATAAAAGAAGTAAGTATGAATCACTAGCTTTTGCCCGCGACTTTTGTTCGCGTTGACTTCTTTTTGTTGAACTTTTACTGGGTTAAAAAGTATTTATTTATTTATTTAAAATAATTACACAGCATTACAGTTAAAAACTTCGTAGTTTTTAACTGTAATGCTCGTGTAAGTCACTCTCATGTAAGTCACTGTGAATTACAAATATAATAATTACAAATTAATATATACACTGCATATTAATATATGACAGAAGAATTACGTCTATCCTTCATCTCACAGTACCTTAAGCATTCACGATGCACAGTTCCCCAATTACTTCCAAAGACGTCCACATACGGTGCTGATGCAAGAAGCGCATTAAGGCTGTGTAGAGCTCTGACGAAAGGAGAGTTTTGCGCGCTACGGTGCGCGCCTCTGGAGGAGCTAGCAGTAGCCGGTATTCTAATATGATAATCCAGGCTACTTGTTAACTAAAATCAATCCGCTCAGCCGTCTTTGCGTAACAGTTTAGTAACAAACCTCCAAACTTTCGCATTTATTATTAGTAGAGCTGAAATAACTATAATTGGTATTTTACCAATTATAGTTATTTCAGGTATTTTGGAAAAATACTAAGAAGGTGCCAAAGTCTCAAGCTAGTGGTCGCCCTGTGTACAGCTCTGACACCGAATACCGAATGCAGGGAATTCGTTGCTCCTCGGCGATAACTTTACAATCCTCCCCGTTTCTAACAACCTTACAGGAATTTCAATTTTGCTTGATATTAGCCTAACCTATTCAATGCTTATTTTGAGAAAAATCTGTTAGAAAATTGAGTTATCGAAGGAGCGAGCGTCGCAAACAAAGTTGTATGCTTCAGCTCGGGCCGAAAATCGTTCGCGTATGTCCGGCGGTGTCTGTCCCGCTGGAGTATTGTGAGTAGGTTCGTTGAGAATACTGAATGAATGTCATTAACTTCTTGTTAATGCTGATACAGATCTATATCGAATGTATGTAATGGTCATATTTTGCAATTTTGTTTCGTTTCCATTAACTTAGTGACATTTCGTTTTTTAACCGTTTATATCGGTCTTTAATCTGCAAATTTTAAATTATTATTATGTAAGATTATTATTATTTTATTGTAAATTACCGTTTGACACGTATAAGTGCCCTTGATTTTTTGGATTTTGTTGATTATAGTTTTTTTTTTGTCGAGAGACTTTTTCGAAATTAATAAAAATACTTTTGTTTTTAAAAGACAGGCTCGCGATTTTTACAGCTCATGGAGCCAATAGTGTGTAAGCGATTAAATATTGCACGGTTGAATAACATGTTTGTATGCAGAAGAGCTAAATTTATGGGATTCCGAATGACAACTTAACTTAATTTATACTTTATTGCACAAACAAAGTCAACTATAGGGCCAAACAGGGATACTTAAAATTGGTGCAGAGTAAATGCTTAATCCTCTACGATTAGGAACACAAATATATGGTGGTTTGAAAAGAGTACATAGGTCAATATATCATTATTAACACATTTCCTGCCAAAAATGACTTTATGAACTTACTGTTTTTACTTTAAAATATCGATTTTGCTAGACAACTTGCTCTTGCGGGATATTTATTAATTGAAGATGACTAGATGAAAAGTCACATCGCTTGGCCATTTTTATAATGGTACAATACTTTTTGGCATTAACAGCGCACCTAATCGAATGAAGGAGCGAAGCGAACGAAGTTGTTGTATGTCCGGATGTCCCGCTTTCCCGCTGTTCTCCTCTACAGGCGTTTCTCAACCGATTGTCGTGAAATTTTGTAAACAGGTTCGTTAATTATAATTACATTTAATTTTTACGTCAAGAAAATTTTACAATTAAAAAAAAAAATGTATACGGTTGCGAGTTAATACATCACAGAGAGCTTTATCACGGACTTATCAAGATCATTACATAACCATCGGTGTACCAATCTGCAACTCTTACAAAACCATCTCAATTTGTGTATTCAGCAGTCAAATTGCTCTTCATTGACTTATTATTTAAATCAGAGCCTTTACATTGGAAACTTAGGGTGCCTTTCAGTTTGTGGCGTTAGGCTAGGGCTAGACATTGATACATAGTTTAATCAGAGGGTTTAATTGAGTGGCGCAGTCATTTAGCGTCGGGACGTTTGTTACACTGCTATCGAAGTGTTTCATGTATTTATCCGTGTTTATAATAAACTAGCTTCCGCCCGCGACTTCGTCTGCGTAGACCCGGGATAAAAACTATCCTATATTTTAAGTCAGGCTATAAACTATCTTTGTGCAAAATTTCATCCAAATCGGTTAAGCCGCTGAAGCGTGATTGAGTAACAAACATCCAAACTCGCATTTATAATATTCTATATTTAATATTGACGTCGGAGGATATCTATATCATTGACCAATACCGCTAATAATTAAGAGTCCGCAGTAAGCTCGGCCGAATTTCACCTTCCCATACTAACGGAGTTTCGGTCTCATTTTAAAACTACGTGTTGGATTGTGACGAAACTTTGCATATACAATGACATGAGGTATATCTGTCTGTAATTAGTTTATATGGTTCCAGATTATAAAACAAACGAAATACAGCAAAAACAAGTTTTGTATGAAAAACTTAACTTCGCTGTATTTTTTTTACTATGGTATCTGAAGCTACATAAACTAATTACAGTCCTAGATATACCTCATGTCATTGTACATGGAAAGTTTCGTTACAATCCAACTCGTAGTTTTAAAATGAGGGCGTAACTACGTTTGTATGGAGAATCGAGCTTACTGCGGACTAGAGATAACCTTTTTACATGAAATAATGGCTTTACCGCTTCCCAAGGGTTAGAGTGTTGCACATATTAGGTTTAGGTTATTTGACCAACGTTTTATAAAACTGTAATTTGAATTAGAATCTTCTACCTCGGGAGTTGATTTTTAGGGTTCCGTACCCAAAGGGCAAAAACGGACCCTATTACTAAGGCTCCGCTGTCTGTCTGTCCGTCTGTCACCAGGCTGTATCTCGTGAACCGTGATAGTTACAGTTGATTTTTTTTCAGATGATGTATTTCTGGTGCCGCTATATCAACAAATACTAAAAAAACCGGCCAAGTGCGAGTCGGGGTGTGACTCCCATACAACAGGCATGATTTTTTTGGCCGTTTTTATAGATAACGGTAAGGAACCTTTCGTGCGCACGAGTCCGATTCGCACTATGCCGGTATTTTTAATGAACTACATTGATACAATTCAGCCAAGTCAAATGATCTCAAGAATACCTTCAGTCTGCTGCATGGTGAGTGTGTTGTTGTTAAAAAATGGCAATTTAGAAAAGTCAAATTATCCGTAGACCGTAGATATGTAAAATATATAAAACTAGCCGTCTTGCTTGCAGCAGTGAAGTGGTCAAATAGACTTGCCATGCAATTTGTTATCATCACACGGTTTTAAAATTAGTAAAAAGAGATAACGTATTAATGATAAGGAGAAACATACATAATTGTCAAAGTCTAGAAATTTATTACATTCGTTTTTTTGTGAACTGTTCACAAGTAAGTACATTGAAAGTTAAGTTAGTACACATTCATACATTCACGCCTTTATTCCCAAAAGGGGTAGGCAGAGCACATGAAACTTATGCTCTAGTGCCAATTTTAGCATAAAATGTGGGTATCGCAGTGATTGGTTGCTAGCCCATCGGCCACAACACACTTCAACCCCGCTCCCTTAGTCGACTTTACGATACCCACCGGAACAAAGGGGGTGGTAACCCAAAACCACACGGGGACTAAGTTTCCTAAGTTTTTTTAATAAAAAAACCTGAAAATAATTGCGCAAAAGCTATACCGTCCTAATTTAGAACTATCAACACTAAGGCTATTCTAGTTGTGTTTGGACCGTTCTATGTTCAACTAAACACGAATACAAACACCCTACCCTCTCCACAGGTATCAGGTTCTCAAACCCCGAAACCGGAGAGCATCTCTTACAATACCAACGTACCAACCTACATCCGCGTGACTGTCAACTATAAACTCTCAGACACTATAACAGCCAGTCGAGCTCAGCCACCCGAACGGATTAAGTTTGTGCCATACAATACATCCATCAAACTCTGCCCTCTCGAAAACAGACACGAATTACTGAATAGGGAATTGAAACCTTCGATATCCATGTCCGCCCCTCTCTAGCACAGGGTATCGCGTATGCGCCTCTCGCTCTTTAATTAAGCTCGTCAAGTCTGTTTAGATGGAAAGACACTTGACGTTCCCACAGTGACGCTGCCAATTTGACGTCAAACTTGTGAAGAGATGCCTATTTAGTGTTATTACGTGTGATAGCGATGGGATTGGACTAAGGGAGTTTAAGTTTAAGGTGCTGAAAGTGATGATAATAATAATAATAACGTTTATTATAGTAATATATGGTAAGTACATGTTATGCTTACATTGTTTTTGTATTATTATACAAGGTAAACTAAATATGAGCCAAGTAAGCTTCAACTGCTGCCCGTACTAATGTGAACTCTTAACTGTATTACGGTGGATCAGCAGCTACGTACATTGTAGATCTAAATGTCATTTTTATATGGAGAACTGACAGTTGGACTGTTCTTAGGCACGTTCGAAACGTTACATGATTAGTGATTACCCCTCAGGATTCACTGTCCTTAACTAATAGGTAGTATTAAAACATATTTAGTTAAATGGTAACAAAATTGTTAAATGATGAAGGTAGGTACAGCTTGGAAAAAAGGGTAGAACTTCGTTAAAAAGCGGAAAGTTTATTGAAATGCTCTTAAGACTCCTGTGGTGAGCGCTTACAGGCGTACGGTTGTTTGCCACCGACTTGGTATTTAAACATTTTTTTAATAAACGGCGTAATAGAGAGTTTAAAAAAGAGTTATTTTGAATTCAGAGATTGAAAGCAAGTGAATAAAAGTGATAGTTTTAAACTTGTTCTTATCTTCAGAAGCAGAAAGTTCAGAACCTCAAGCAGAAAAGACTTCGCCGTGCTTTATCACCTCCTACAGATACACAATTCTGCAATCGATGTGGCAAGAAATGCCGCGCTGCTCTAGGACTATATAGCCACCAACGTAGAGGCAATCCGTACGTCATGATGGACATGCGTCTGAAATAAATTATTCAATTCAACTCAATTCAATTCAATAGTCTCTTAAGCGCTGCAACAATCATCTGTCATAGATGCTGTGGCCAGTGATGATGGTGATGATGTTCGTTTGTTAGTGTGGAACAAATCTTGGAACTGAATTTTGAACCAGCCGAATGAGCTGAAATTTTAGGTATAAGTAAGAATAAGTTTTTTTTTTTATTTGGCATAAAGATAAAGAAAAACAAAACACGTACAATACAATAACATTTTACAAGAGATAGAAACAGAATTCCCTTGACATTTAACAAGATTCAACTACATAGTACCTATGGTAAATGGGATCCAGTTTCAGTATAGTTTGGATGACAATTCAATGGTATGATACCATCGACTTGATTTGAAGATGGAGACGCGATTGCGCTCTCATTTTAAAACTACGTGTTGGATTGTAACAAAACTTTGCATGTACAATGACATGAGGTATATCTATGTCTAAATTAGTTTATGTAGTGTTTTAAAATGAGAGCGTAACTACGTTTGTATGGGAAGGTGAAATTCGGCCGAGCTTACTGCAGATTCTTAACCGACGTAACCCCGTTGAGTTTGGGCTCGTTATAGAATCGTCTTAATAAGTAGTTGATGATTTCCTGTATAGCGGAAACTTATTGTTAAATAAATATACCGTGGTCGGTGTCCCTCGGGCGCTTTTCTACGAAATAGCGATCGCAATCCCCATGATACGGAACTATGTCCTGCGCTGTGTCGGTGCAGCGTTCATTACTGCCGGCCCGGAGCTATTTCGGATATCCCTAGAGTTTGGCGCTCAAATTAAACTTACTCAATATTGGACAGTTTAGTGTAATGACTTGAAAAAATTCGTTCGTTTTTTTCGTTGTTTTTGAATTATGAATTGGTTATTTGTATTATTTGAGTTTCGATTATTTATTTATTCGTTATTTACTAATAACGAATAAAATTCGTTATTTATTAATACCTACTGGTATTAAGAGTTGACATTATTCAATCTTGTAAGGTTATTCATAGGTAATACCACTGGTACCTATTGCAATTACTATTACATTTGTATTATTCATTTTATTATCTATAACTCGACTTTTTATTTAGGTTATTGCAATGAATGGTACCAGTTATAGCCATGACCTACATATAGAATAGAATAGAATAGAATAGAATATAAATTTATTCGGATAACACATCATTACACATACATTCACACAATGCACCTTAAGAGCTAACAAATAGGGATGTGCTACCGAAAAGGTCTCCACTCAGCAATGCAGTTGACACAGCAGTGCCAACGGCGCTGGTTTTCTGTGGATCCAGTGAGGTGTGCGGGACAGCATACTGCGCGACTCGTATTAAGGGCGGTATAAATACATAAAAATACAAAAAGTAATATTCAATGCATATAAGTTTATAAATAAAATTGTGGTTAAATTAATTTGAATCTCTAGAGTTAGTTAGAGTGAGTGTTGGTGTTGGTATGCAGCAATTATTATTATTTTTTTAAAGCTACCTAACATAACCTAACCTACCTAAGTATAAGGTCCTAGGCACCAGTACTTTGTGGGTCCAAGATATATTTTTTAAGCCTTGCTTTAAAAGTTCCGATAGTGCTACTTTTTAATATCGGGAGTGTGGCAAAATGAAGGTGTCGGCGAGAACTCGTGTTTAAGAGTTTGTTGTTCACTAGATGCGGAGTTACATGCGATCGTGGGGGTATAGGAAAGCAAAACCGCGCACAGGCGTTTTGTATTCGTTGTATAACTTTCTTGGTACGAGCTAGTAGACAGTTTCCATACACCGTGTCCGCGTAGTTGAGCTTAGAAAGAATAAGAGTATCAGTCAGTTTCACTCGCATGTCTACGCTGAGATAGTTGCGCACCCTGTAGAGAACACTCAGTCTATAGAAACAACTACGTACTGTTTCCAGCACGTGACCTTCAAAATGCAAGGAACCATCCATAAGAAGTCTCAGATTGCGAGCTTCTAAGACTCTTTCTACACTTTTGCCTGCGATACTTACTTGGGGACTCAAACTAATAATCTGGTTAACCTGCTTTTTCGAACCTAATACGAGAAACTTGGACTTTGTAGGGTTAAGAGCTAGGCTGTTAAGTTCTGACCAGTTGTCAATCCGGCGCAGGTCTTCGTTAAGTTTATCCACGGCTGTGTGAGTATCTCCTGGCTTGAATGATACGAAAATCTGCAAATCGTCTGCATATATGTGGAATTTGCAGTGTTTTATATTATTTATAATATCCGCACTATACAGACTGTACAACACGGGTCCAAGGATGGAGCCTTGAGGTACTCCTCTCGGGACTGGAAGAGTCCGTGATACTATTGTCGTACCATCCGCAGCCCGTACTTCAACAAATTGAGAACGATTAGTAAGATAGCTGCCAAACCATTCTATTGCAGATTTGCTAAAACCATATCGTCACAAAACACTGATTTAGGCTGGTTTTATGTCCGTGTTACTACAAAAACACAAGTTTGTATCACTATCTATGATTTAAATATAGTTATGCACGCACAATATGACTTTGAGTATTTATTCGGGATTTAACGACGCAGAGCGCTCAATAACGCGTCCGTTCAGTTGCTATCTCGCACTACCTCCCCTTATATTGATAGGTATGACCATATTGTTATCTTTTATCATTATTTCTCTATTCTTAAAGTTGACATGTTTTCCATCGTGTATAATTAAATAGTAAGTGGCGTTATTTATTATGTAAACGATCGCTAAATGAAAAGTAATATAAGATAACTGCACTTATGTGAAATTTATATAATGAGATTTAATAAATTAGACTAAACTGGGTTTCCAACCATGAGGGAAAACTAGACTTTATTTGGATTAGACCGGTTACCTCGCGAATGTTCTCCTTCACCGAAAAGCCACTGTTATATATGAAATGAATAATGATATTTCGTACTTTTTTTTTTTATAAACCCCAGTGGTAGTGGTACGGGCCTGGGTTTGAACCCCCGACCTCCAGATTGAAAGTCGCTTGCCTTAGCGCTCGGCTACAGGTCCGAGTTTGAACCTTTCCGGTTCACTTGAACCTAAACTAAAATTACCCCATTACACAGAAAAAACTAATATCAAAAACACATTTTGTCATATAAACATAAATTCAAAATAGTCTAGCACCAGAATACTTAAGTCCCAAAACACACTAAAACTCTAAATCCAAAACGAACTTATATATCTTATATGCTATTGCTAAGATCGCCTAGTGTCATAAAAGCAGAAGATCAAAAGAACCTATTCCCGTAATATACTAGTCATGTTATACACGATTCTCAAAATGCAATAGTTTCAAAACACGCTTGTCCCAAAATACCCTAGAAGCTGTGCTGAAGTTTCGGAACGCTGCTGTCCATCCAACCGCAATCTTGGACATGGTTTCGGGACGGGCCGGTTTAACGGATCACCAGATATGTGTCTGCCACCGAGGGTTCTAGAATTGTTCTAAGTATTCTAGAAAATAAGAGTGAGGTTACAAAAAAATAGGGTGTTTTGGTACTAGCGTATTTTAAGACTGTTTTATTTTGTAGAATGGAGTATTTTAGGATTAGTGTGTTATGAGATTGGTTTGATCTGAGTTTCAACCTTTATGACATTAGGTGTTGCGGGAGAAGAACATAATCAAGATAAGTTCGTTTTGAGTTTTAGGGTGTTTTGGGATCCAGGTTTTTTGACGTAAGGCTATTTTGAATTTATGTGTATATGACAATATGTGTTTTTGATATTAGTTTGTTCTGTATAAGAAGGTAATTTGAGCTAAGGTTCAAGTGCACCGGAAAGGTTTGAACATAGGATGGCTTAGGGTGGGTTGCATCAACTTGCGATTACAGACTGACGTTAAATATGGCGCCGGCAGCTGTCATCCCATAGAAACTTGTCAAACTTTCTATACATTTTGATTTTAACGAACACCTCTTACGGTTACAGACGGTTTGGTGCAGCCCGCCCTAACTGCCATTCCCAATACGGATACCACGGATAGTTTCCATTTGACAGTTACATTTTGACAGATTACCCGTAGAAAATGTGTCAAAATGTAACTGCTGGTAAGGAAAACTATCCGTGGATTGCTTATTGGGAATGGTCGTATTGGTCGTTAGTGTATACATAGATGTTGACGGATAGTCAAATCAGAAACCTTATATGAAACGTCAAAAGTGCTATGTTGGTACGAACAAGTGACGTCTACGATTTTTTCATGCTCAAATAGCGTAAACATTTTAAACTTTATATATTTACTAACTACGTATTGCAAAGAACGCAGGCAAACCCGCGGGAGATAAAATAATACAGCCTATAACTATCCAGAATGTCACACACACGCAGATGAAGGATTTTTTGCATCTGGTAAGTGATTTCGGAGTTTACCCATTACATACAAACTTACAAACTGAAATCTCACAGACTTTTGCGTTATCCGAGTATTTTCGTGAGATTTTTTTGGCAGTAAAAGAAGACTAATTTATTTTTGCTGTTGTCGACTCGGTAGTACGGTCAAGGTGTTTAATTGTTGGGCCATTTAGTTGTCAACTAATTTTGGTTTTTAATAGTAGCTTTGGATTGTCCAGTATAAAGTGAGCTCTAAATGGCTCAACAAAAATCCTTGACTGTACATTACGGTTAATGTACGTTTAATCTTTCACAACCGCTAAAAGCACGCGTATATCAAGCCCAAATCCACGGCTGCAAACGGTTCAAACGAACTCGCACGTCGTTCGCCAACTGACCCTTTTTATGCAGGAAACAAATAAAACCGGTGACGTGGACGCAGAAATATTGCCAAGTCCTAACAAATCCCGTGCTATTCGGCCTGTTTTAGGTTTACAGTTTTTGGGATAAAAACAATTCAAGCTTTGCATTTGTTTCTTTGGCCGTTTTGTATTTCAAATAGCCTATTCGACATTTTTTTTCACGGTGTCATTCGATCCAATCACAGAACACCTCCACTAGAAGCCTAATGTTTGTAATTTTGTTCCCGACGCGAGTCACCAAAGCATGAGGAAGAGGTGAGGGGAAAGGCGGGTGCTAACAGCGTTGCGATTGGGCGATGCGCTCGCGCGCGGAATGCGTAGTGATGGGACATGTTCACGTACAAGCATCCTAATTTTTTAGGTACATTTTAAAGTAAAGTAAGTAACTACTTACTATACTTTTATCTTTAAGTTAAGGTAAAGTATAGATAATTTTGTTACCATTTTAATACACAGTAAGTTAGGAATCCTAACTGGTAGCGTAATTTTTTGCTGATAAATCATGGTAGGTCATCAGGCCCGTCTTGTGACACTGGGCCCAACTGCTCACTGAGAGGATTCTTAGAAGCCCGCACAACGTATATCTAACTCACACCAACTCCGAGTTCCCTCACACTTTCTCGAAATTCATCATCAGGCCCATTTTGTGACACTGGGCCCAACTGCTCACTGAGAGGATTCTTAGAAGCCCGCACAACGTATATCTAACTCACACCAACTCCGAGTTCCCTCGTACTTTCTCGAAGTTCATCATCAGGCCCATCTTGTGACACTGGACACAACTGCTCACTGAGAGGATTCTAAGAAGCCCGCACAACGTATATCTATCTCGCACCAACTCCGAGTTCCCTCGCACTTTCTCGAAGTTCATCATCAGGCCCATCTTGTGACACTGGGCCCAACTGCTCACTGAGAGGATTCTTAAAAGCCCGCACAACGTATATCTATCTCACACCAACTCCGAGTTCCCTCGCACTTTCTCGAAGTTCATCATCAGGCCCATCTTGTGACACTGGGCCCAACTGCTCACTGAGAGGATTCTTAGAAGCCCGCACAACGTATATCTATCTCACACCAACTCCGAGTTCCCTCGCACTTTCTCGAAGTTCATCATCAGGCCCGTCTTGTGACACTGGGCCCAACTGCTCACTGAGAGGATTCTTAGAAGCCCGCACAACGTATATCTAACTCACACCAACTCCGAGTTTCCTCGCACTTTCTCGAAGTCCATCATCAGGCCCATCTTGTGACACTGGACACAACTGCTCACTGAGAGGATTCTAAGAAGCCCGCACAACGTATATCTATCTCACACCAACTCCGAGTTCCCTCGCACTTTCTCGAAGTTCATCATCAGGCCCATCTTGTGACATTGGACCCAACTGCTCACTGAGAGGATTCTAAGAAGCCCGCACAACGTATATCTATCTCACACCAACTCCGAGTTCCCTTGCACTTTCTCGAAGTTCATCATCAGGCTCATCTTGTGGCACTGGACCCAACTGCTCACCGAGAGGATTCTAAGAAGTTACTAAAACAGTAAAGTAACTACTACTACTAGTACTACGAATACTTATAATATATTACACTATTTACTTTAAATAACGAACAATAAAACTAAATTTAAGTTCTAATCTACAGAATAACTACTCAAACCAAAATAAACGAGAAATCTGTATTTATGTTACATTTCTTCAAACCGGTTGGAACGAAAGCACGTGGTTTGTCGATTGACCATCATAGCATCATCGGGACATCACTAGTCGTGACGTGTTTTCGTAAGAAAGGAATAGCATATTGCATTTTCAAAGTGATGAAAAGTGACAGACATAGTGTGTCTGTACCTCAGTATTCGCACCGGCCAGTATAAAATGGCCTCCGCTGGCTATAAATATTTTCACTGAAATATTGAATTTGACTCAACTGTGGAATGAAATTCCATCTTTTTTGTAATTAGAAGTCTTTGACGACTTTCCGCACCACCTCACACTACAAAAGCCCACAATTAGCCGCGAAAATCCTATTATTTTGTTTTTTTTGTGAGAGTCATGCACACTCCGCACAGGTCGTTAACATGGACGCAACTGAACGGAAAGGCGGGCGACCGCGGATTAAATAAGCGCAACAACACCAACGCTTGGTGACTCGAGTCGCGAACAAACTGAGAAACATTAGGCTTCTAGTGGAGGTGTTCTGTGGGCTGAAGGCTTGAGGCAAGGTGAGACGGAGTGGGAATATAGTACTTTCAATCTTCACCGAAGGAATAGTAGATTGTGTCTCAAGGGAGCAAAATTATATATTTACCGTGATATATCGAAATTTGAGGGGTGAGGGATTCAAGTGTTAACGCTCAAGATGGAAATAGTTTTGCTACCCAGTGGCACATACTGCTTTTCACACCTATTATGACGAAAATTTAAGTCCATCACTTGAGAGCAACAATGACTCTTTTCTGAATAGCAGGTGTGTAAGACACCTGAGCCTATAGACGCTTGCAACTCCAGAAGAATCACAAGCGTGGTGCTGATCCTTTATTGATTTAAGCATTCGTTATGTCGACAGCTAGAGACAAATGCAGGACGAACTCAAATACTAAACAATCTTCTTCTTAGTCGATCCCTCATGACTGAGGATCAGGATCTGCTAGCCCTCCATGCAGTTCAGTTCCTCGTCAAGTGGACTGCATGGGAAAGACTGCATTTTGCAGCCCTCTTAACTGCATCAACCCAGCGCACTGGAATCCTTCCTCTAGCGCGTTTGCCTTCCACAGAACGAAGGATTATTTGTTTCTCTAAACCATGCCAAGGCATGATATGTCCAAAGAAACAAAGAATCCTTTCCTGGCAGATGACCGAGAGTCGCCTGGTGATGCCGAGTTCCTCTAAGATGGAGTTATTAGTTCTCACGGCTGTCCATGGAATCCCCAATAGCCTCCTCCAGCACCACATCTCAAAGGCATTGATTATAAAATAATAACCTAACTTATTATTCTAACTGCCAGACAGGAATGCCGGCGAGTCGTGAAGCTTGCTACCAACACCTGCCCCCCTAGCACACTAGGTTTTATGTCCGACATAAAGCATTTGTCCCTCTTGCACTTGCATATTTGCCAGAATGGGACAAATGCTTTCCGACATAAAACTTAGCGTACTAGCCCCTCTGAAATGATAACCACGAACACTCTGTCAAGAATGAAAACGACGAAGAAGAAGAAGATTATCTAACGCAAACCTTATTGAGCTTACTATAGGGCTTTATATTTTTATTTATATTTATATTTCTTAAAATAATAAATAATTTATATAATTAGTAAGGCGTTCTCTGTCCCTCCTCGGCTGTCAGTATATGCAGTTAGAGCGGTCCTACCACATCTCATTGTCACCTCAAACGTTTGCCAGCATTAAAAAATTCATACCCCCAAACGCATAGCACGGCACGCAGCCAATATAACATTAATAATTTAAAGAGCCCCAAATTCGAAGTTCTGTCAAAGACGAAATGGTAATTTACAATTTAGTAGCATTATAGCCGTATTCTCAGCGGGTTATACTGAGTTCTTGAGTGTGCGTGTGAATTATAAATGAACGAATGGAAATGGGAAATGTCAACGTTCGTTGCAGGTACAAATTTCAGGCGGGTAACCTGTTAAAACAAGTGCTAAGCGATTTTAAATCCTATTTGCTGGAGATGGGGTGTTCGCATTTGGTTTCCAGTTAGAATTACTTAGTAGCGCTAATTTATTGGTGTAATTAATTTAGGCATCCTTGAAGGAGCCTAATGTTCCTGAATTTGTGATTAGTAACTAATCCCAATCTATCAATCCACCGATAGTTTTCCTTACCTACCCGCAGTTAGATTTTGACAGATTACCCCTAGAAAATGTGTCAAAATGTAACTGTTATCGGTGGATTGATTATTGGAACCGGCCATAAGTCTCTCACAGACTGGCGCGGCCTGGCCGCGGCGGTCATTAGTAAACTTTTCATTAGCTGTCAAATTTACTATAAACTGCCACCCCAGGCCGTGCCAGAGCGATTCAGGCCTTATACTGGGTACTTTTGGATGTTTGGTTGTTTACCTAGATGTTTGGATGTTTGTTACTCAATCACGCTTAAACTGCTCAACCGATTTGGATGAAATTTTATGATACATTTTATCCAGGGTTAACGCAGACGAAGTCGCGGGCGGAAGCTAGTGACTATGTATATATGTGATAATCTGAAGTCACCCGAACCAACCAAGATATTAATACCATACTTCTGCTTTACGTCCGACATAAAACGCGATCATGTTAGCTAGCTAGATGTAGACCTACTCTGTTTTAAATTCTAACTTGAGTACAATGTAAATGTAACTGCTTGGGATTGCAAATGTTTTAATTCAACATTTGATTTATTCCACGGCCTAACCGTTCAAAAAACAGTTAGTTTAAATTATTTGAACTGAGCTCATGAATGGCCATTGTACTGAGCTCTTGAATAGCCTTTGTTTGCCTTTTTTTGCTTTATAAAAAAATGTTACCGCCACGTAAAATGTTCATTGAATAATGAACTCTATCTTCTTATACAATAGATTCCAAATTAGCTACGAGATAAAATACCACACACAGCGTCTTGTACCTGGCTCGCTGGGAGCGGGTTGTTTTATCTTTTAGTCCATTTTGAATCTTTTGAATAAAACAGAGATAAGTTAGAGTTCATTATACAATGAACATTTTATGTGGCGCTAACATTTTTTCTTGCAAAAAATGGCACGCGTCCGACCACACAGTCGTATTGTTAGACTTGAATGCTATTGTTCTGAAGATAAGAAGATCAGTCCAGTTCAGAAAATCTCAACTATACCCATATAATCCTACAGTAGCAACACTGGGGCTTGTGATGATGTTTATTAACCTCAGTTAATAAACATCATTTCCACGATACTGACGGCGACCTTTTGGCGCAACACATGGCGTTTATGCATAATAGGCCAGAAAATTCACAAAGATGTCGCTGGCTGCGACAGATAATACTCGTAAAATAAATAATCGCCAAATCAAGAAAAAACAAAATCCACTCTCAACGCAACGTCAATCATCACAGTAACTATTAAATCCGTTTCTGCATAGTCTTGATAACCGACCTATACACGTACAGTCAAGTATAAAAATATGGGTGCATACAACTTACTCATACATATGTCCCATAACTCTTATGTCAGCGGATTAAGGTTTTGGTACTTATTTATGAGAGGATGTTATCGATACAAATTTTTGCACTTGACTGTACGTGCCCAATATATATAGATAAGTACTCTGTGTACGTGCTCTGACGAGTATAGGTAGGTACAGTCAAGGGCACCAATTGGTATTCACTCAAAGTTTCATAAATATGTATACTACAACCTTGTTGTTGCAGAAAAAGATCTGCCTACATATTTTTGAGAATTTGTGGTGTATACATACATATTGGTGCCCTTGATTGCTACTGTATCCAGACCGGTGAAACATTAAAAAAAACTTGGAATGTAGAATTACTTATTTTTAAAATCGGCCAAGTGCGTGTCGGGCCACTCGCAGCGTAGGGTTCCGTAGTTGCCTGTCTTTCTTAGTTATATCGACACGCGCGCGCCAACTAAATGGTTGCGTCGGCCGAATTAGTATGAAAGTTGGCCTTTCCTAAGTACATTTTAAGTTGGTCTACTATTACTCGGTAACTAGTTATGCCTACTTAGCCGTGATAGTTTTCCTTTTAAATTCAAAATATCTTATCTTAAAATTTAAAGGTAAATTAATATTAATTTTAATTTAGTAATAAAAATAATATTTAATATTATAAAATATAAATTAAAGCTAGCTTAAACATAAATACAAAATAGGTAATCATAAAGAATAAAAAAAACAAAAAAACAAAATTGGCTATAACTAAAAATGAAGCTGAAAAAGGAATTTATAAAAAGAACACCGCCTCTAGGAGGTCAGACTGCGGCATGGACCCCATTACGCTGGCAGCATTACCTCTCTGAATCGCAATGGAAATTCGTTGCGAGAGGTAAGCGCCAGCTCTGGGGTCTCCAGTTGCTTGGACCAGCTGCGAAGACAATGCCTTGAAAAATATACACATACCTGACGACCAGGGACCCAAGGTTTCCACAGCAAGCGCCGCAAAATCGTAATCCTGTAACAAGGAGGAGTATTTGCGGCGCTTGTTCACTTGGGCCTGGTCGGCAGCAGCGCCGGCCTGTGAACGGGTGCCCTGGATGTGGGACTGGGCGAAGGTGTCAACGCAAGTTACATCCCACACCAGGGCTCTGCCTAGTTTCCATGGCACCAATGTGGCTACATTGGTGCCATGGAAACTAGGCGTCCAGACGGGGCTCCGTCTGGACGCTTGCCATCGTCACGGGCCAAACCAACAGGTTCTAGAATTGCTGGTACGGAGGCGGTGGCAAGCGAACGACGGATCAAATCATTTAAAGTGCCATGGCGGTACAGGCGGCCGGCGCTTCTATGGCAAGAAAGACCATGTCTACCCAGCTGGTCCACGGCCCTTCCACGTATGAGCGACACAAATTCTGGCTCCAAGTCTGAGGCAAACCGATATTCTCAGGCACCTTGGATCCAGAACTGTGCCTATGTTCCGTGACGGGAGGGCATGCAGCCGTTGGCCTGACTCGCTAGTAATAAAAATTTAAAATAAATTTGAAATATAGACGTTAGACGCCCAGTATATTACGGTATTTTAATGTGACTAATCAAATTATATGCAATACTCCAAAGTCCGTAACTATCAGCCACAGAAAGGAAAAATTGAGCCTAAATTTATAGGTAGGTACGCGTTTGTATGTATATACCTACTGACGACTCGGGGCTTGCTAGGGGCCAAATTGTAATAGGGTCGCTTTAGCAGACGCCTCAAAACTCCAAACCATTTAGGAATAAAAAGGTCTGGCCCCCATTACCGAGTGGGATAATTCGTTCGTGTACCCGCATTTAAGTAATACGACATGTTAGCATATTTCGAAGATTTAGAAATTCGGACTTCACGCGTTTAATTGAAAGCCTGGCCTGTTCGTAATAGAATTTTCAGAAATCCAATTATGAATGATTTTGAGTGTGGGACCAACATAAATGACACCGCGACGCAAGGCAAAACGGGAAAAAGTTTCTGTCAAAAATTTCATTTTTGGTACAAGATTTTATCGTTGAGACGATTCTAACGAGGCCAAGCTCAACGGGGTTAGGTCTGTTAGGCCACCTTCTGTCTGCATCATCAGATCAGCTCAATGGTACCATAATATTGAATTGTCATCCAAACTCTACTTAAACCCAAAAATTCTGCTCAATAGGTTTAAGATACCTGTTTTAAAATTGAGTTGCAAGATTCCACCCGAACAAACATTTGCAAGTTAAATAAAAGCTTGTAAAATCTACCCTCCTCTTTCTAATAAGCGCAGTGCGAGTAAGACAGGAGTCGATGTCGCGGGCGACGCGACTTGGCAGCTAGTTGTGTAACCCAGATAACTTTAGTTTAATATTGACGAAATCACAAATATACATTTTATTATTTTGTTGAAACATTCTGACAAGATAAAATAATTTAAGACGTTTAACTCAATATCTTCTAACTTCTCAAAAGGACGTTGTTGAGACTCAGGTACGTTGTTCCTAGGACATTGACTTTAGCATTAAAAGTTTCACACCGAGACAAGAGTCTGGAATTATTTACCCTTTATATCTTACTGCGACGACTCAGTTTTCGCATCGGTTAAATCGTTTGTACGAACATAAATAATGTAGGTACTTCGTGAAACAGAACACAGGGCTGGTTTTCAGTTTGGCTCCGTTTTAGTTTAGAAGTTTCATTTTTAGGGTTGCGTAGTCAACAAGGAACCCTTATAGTTTCGCCATGTCCGTCTGTCCGTCTGTCCGTCTTTCTGTCTGCGGCTTAGCTCAGTGACCCTATAGAAAGCTGCAATTCGGCATGGGTATAGGTAAAACAATCGCGCCGACAAGAGCAAACTTTTGTTTTTTTTTTAACGGTTAAGTAGACATTTCTAGTTACCGAGTAATAAACCAACAACCAACCATCCAACTTTCTTACAAATTCGGCCGACGCAACGGCAACGGCACCATGTAGGTACTTGGCGAGTGCGTGTCGATGTTACAAATACAGACAGGCAACTACTACGGAACCCTACACTGCGCGTGGTCCGACACACACTAGGCCCGTTTTATTAAATATACAACTTTAAAATATATATATACGTACACATACTTCTATGTATAACTTTTACTTATGTGCTGTGCTGTTTTACAGTTGATTAAACTACTAATAATAAGAGAAAAATTAAGCTAATAAATACAAATTTGCTCAGGCTGTATAGGTAAAAATCTTAAGGGTCAACAGGCCGCTCAACTCTCCATACAAACTTAGTTTGGTTCTCATTTTAAAACGACATAACAGAAAACTTTGTATACAGAAAGGGAGCCGTCATATCTAGGTTGGAAACTATTTCCTGTTGCTAGAAATTTAAATAGAAAGATAATAGAGAGGGTAAAACGTTTTTCACACAAAGTCTCTAATCACTTTTTTCTATTTTAATTCCTAGCAACAGTAACCAGTTTCCGATCTAGATATGGAAAATTCCATTATGTATAAAAAAGTTTTCCAGTATGCCGGTTAGGAAAGATTCAATATTTTCAATTAATCAATAAAAAAAAAACAATAGACCACGAAAGTATTCAAAAATTAAAATACTATGATTTATAGTCAAAAATTCCTGTTACAAAATGACAATTTAAACTTTCGCGCCTAAACTAAACGGATTATAGTTCCTGTGACGTCACTCATGTGTGTCACTCGCCATAATTGTTCGTCCGAAGTTCGTCCCGTTTTGACTTTTGACAGGAGTGACGTCACCAGACGCATTGTTGGATTAAAACACGTTCCGTTTCCCATTACTGCAAATCGTAATTGGACGTAGTTAAAGGAAAAAGATCGAATCCACAGAAAGTTGGGTCAATCACATAACGCATTGTACGTACGTTAGGTAGATCTAAGTGTCAATTTTTATATGGAAAAATTACAGTCGGATCTACCTAACGCGCGTTCAAAACGTGACGTGACTACCCCGCAGGTCTCGATTGCTGTTGAGGGAGGCGATGCCATACGCATTTTGGGACCATTGCAGTGGGAGCCGTGTTTCTGAATCCGAGGGAAAGTTAATTTAATAGCATAGAAAACAAATATATATATATATATATACAACGACGGTGGCAAACAAGCGTTCGGCCCGCCTGATGGTCAGTGGACACCGCAGCCTATAGACGCATGAGTAGCATGGGCATTGCCGACCCTTGGTATGTTTGAGGATTCGCCGTGTCGACAGCTGAAGGAACAAATTCCCTCGCTCTCAACACAACGCATCCTCGGGAGGTCTGGCGTGTTATTGTTCACAATGTGTTCACACGCATACTCATAAATTAAATGCAGCACAGACATTATTACGTTGTCAAGTTGTACTGTCTGTTAAATTAAAATCGGTTAACTGGAAGTAGGCCAAAGTTATTTCATAAAGTGTACATGCAATTTTACAAATTATTCTGGCAATACGGATGTTAAAACCGGGTTAACATTATTATTTGAAAGGAATTACTGAGATGGATTACAGATATGTAAAAGTAAAATAGTAGATCCTCGATCCCACAGTCAAACTGTGCAAACGGTTTTGCGGGACCCTGTACTTGTTTATGTTGTATTATCGTTTCTTTCTTAATAAATAAATAAATAAAATAAAAAAAGCTTTTTCATTTCTCATGCTCTAAAAGTTCGTCTTTGTGCTGTGCGTAGGCGACATAAAGTCGCTTTTTATGTTCAGCCATACGAGCAACTTTAACTTCATAGAATTAACTTTATTTTAATTTTTTTATGTTTCGTTAGTATTCTAAGACCAAGGCAAGGATACCAACAGCCAAAGTACACAATAAAACTTCATGAAATAAACTTATAGTTTTTAATTTTCATTTCATGTCCTCGCAATCGAAGTGAAATTAGTGTACAATTCGTCCATAAAACCCATTTTACATACATACATACATACATACAGTATACGTACATACAGTCTCGCCTTTATTCCCAAAAGGGGTAGGCAGAGCACATGAAACGTATGTTCCAGCGCCACTATTAGCATAAATGTGGGTATAAAAGATCGACAAAATGTGATATTGCAGTAATAGGTTGCTAGCCCATCGCCCACAACACACTTCAACCCTGATCCCTTAGTCGACTTTTACGACACCCACGGGAAGAAAGGGGGTGGTGAAATTCTAACCCGACACCACACAGGTGGCACCCATTTTACACTCGATTTTATATCCATTCTCGCTCGCAAGCTCGCTCGGATGGATAAACGTCTCGCGTAAAATGGTGCGTTTTATGCACTAGTTATACAATCTACTATTAAAATGCATGTGCTCGAAAAGAGCGTTTTCCAAGCACCCAAATCGTGCGGAAAATGCCACTTTTTCGCACTAGTGCTTTTTTTTTAATTTTTAAGTCCGTCGTCAGCCCGACGCAAAGAGTTTTTATTACTTGAGAAAAGTTTTACAAATATTTCCATTACACTTTTTCTTTCATATATAAGGTACATAAATACTAATAATGTATAAAATGATTTATTAATATTTTTGAATTTTGAATTTGGTCAATAAATTAATTAATTTTAAATATCTTTCTTATGCCTTTTGGGATACGACAGTATGATGACTTGCACATGCGCATGTTGACCGCGCATGTATTTAAAACTAAAAAGCCCGCCATTGTTGTGATTGTCGTTTATACTTTGGAGTTATTTTATGTAATTATGTTAAAAATGTCGAGTGAAAGTGACTATTAATAATAATAATGATTTATTGCGTTTCAATAGTGTCAGTATGTTTCTTAACGTTTCGCGGGCAAAAGCAATTAGGCTATTTTTAGGGTTCCGTACCTCAAAAGAAAAAAAACGGAACCCTTATAGGATCACTCGTGCGTCTGTCTGTCCGTCCTTCACAGCCTATTTTCTAATCCAATTACGTTGAAATTTGGTACACATATGTAAGTTTGTGACGCAAAGAGGAACATGTAACGCAAACAAATGAATTTTAAACATTGGGGCCACTTTTGGGGGGGAAATGAGAAAATTAAAAAATAAAGTTTTGCAAATACTATCGTGTCACATATCAAATGAGAGAGCTCATTGTGTGCATCTAAAATATATTTTTTTTGTAATTTTTAAATAATTAGTTTAGAAATTATTTAAGAAAATAGCCAAAAAATTACCATTCCCCCCTTCATCTCCGAAACTACTGAGTCTAAAATTTTGAAAAAAATACACAAAATATTTCTTTACCTACAGATGACAGGAAAACCTATTAGAAATGTGCAGTCAAGCGTGAGTCGGACTTAATACGGTATTTGACAAAAATCAAATCAGCTTATTTTTATGAAACGTCAAAAACGGTCCGTTAGTAAAAAAAATTGTTTAAAATCTTGTGATGTACGGAACCTTTGTAACGCGAGTCCGACACGCATTTTTTTATCTCGCGTGTCCCGTTGCTTCGATAGCTGCCCCACTATTTCTTATTTCAAAACGAATTAATCCAAATTCGTCACCATTTTTTTCACAGATCACATCTGAATGGTTTCTAGTTTGTTTCACCGGATGAGGCAATATTTCCCTTTCTCATCAATGCATTCGACAAAGCTCCAACCGCAGCCATACAAATTGGAACTGCGTCCAATGAATCCGACAAAAATAAAATAATAGGATACCTACGCGAAACCGTTGAAACAAGCCGAACGAGCTATATTGTATTCATGCGTGTTAGGTTAGGTTAGGTCAGACAAAAGGTTGCGTATGTTCGAAGCCGCGGAGGCCATTTGTCCATGCGCTATTTATCTCCCTTTCTGTTCAGTGGTTAAGTACCTCTTGACAGCCCTTTCTGGTCAATTCCTCCAAAATCCTTCCGTCAAAAGCGCGTAGGAACCGAACGTTTGACGAACACTTTATTTAGTCAGGTAGGTATATTATGTTACGTGCCGGGCCAGGCACAGGACAAGTAAGGAACGATGAAGGTACTGTGGAATGTGGATGATCCTTAAATTGTAAGCTCAAGATCTTCTAAACTATGGTGATTATATAGCCAAGTTTGCAAAGTGCAAAGCATCAACAAGACGGGAGTACTTACCTAATCCAAGTTGTTGCAAACAAATCTGTTTTTCTCTTGTTAAAATTGTACATGCAGGAGAATATGTAGAAGTAGCACGCGTTTATAATTTACCTTTAAGGCTATGTTTATGGACTAGCTGGGCGTTCGGCGGTGCGTGACGCGGGTTGTCGGGCGGGTATGGAAACGCTCACGCCTGTACATAAACACTCCTAGCCAACGTCCAAATTATTTAATTACTAGCTTCCGCCCGCGACTTCGTCTGCGTGGACCCGGATAAAAACTATCCTATATTTTAATCAAGGCTATAAACTATCTTCGTGCAAAATGACATCCAAATCAGTTGAGTCGTGGCGTGATTGAGTGACGAACATCCAAACATCCAAACTTTCGCATTTATAATATTAGTAGGATTTATTTGCGTCAGGCAGCAAGGCCCATATTTAAAAATACCTTACAGAGTAACATACATATCAATATACAAAACTCATAGGTAATATTAAACAATGACACGTTAAGAGAGAAATTATGTTTGTGTTTTCTCATGTTCCGAAGCAGACCCCAAACCACAACAAAACAGCAAATTTCATGTGTTTCCATACAATTGCTTAGGGGCGCTCAGGGTCGCTTTGACGTCACAATTACCTGACACATTCACTACCAAGAATCGCTACGCGCTACGCTTGTAGCCGATCCCGTGGCTTTGCTCGTATGTGGTAATGTAGCGGAAAGCGACTACGGCGTAGGCGCCCACTAGGCGGGTTCCTGGTCCTGGTAGTGAGTGTTAATTTGTTATACGAGCTGTCGATCGCGTAACGCATTGTGCGCGCGCGCGCGTCAGGTAGATCTAAATGTCACTTTTTATATGGAAAATGACAGTTAAATTGTCTAACGCGCGTTCATAACGTTACGTGACTACACTTTTGCTTCCAGAGCTCGCCGGAGAACTCTCAAACTGTCACATTAACCGACTTAGACGCTCATTTTTATTTTTGTTATTCACTAATACAACGGAGAGCGATTCGAATTGTCGGCTGCCAGCGTGTTTCCGATCGGCTTGATCCCTTAGCACTGCGTAGAGATGTAGCCTCGCTTTGCATTTTCTACCGCATGTATAATGGGGAGTGTTCCGATGAATTGTTCGGATTAATCCCCGCCGCTTCCTTCCGCCATCGCCCTACGCGACAGCTTTTCCATTCTCACCACGTAGATGGTTGGCAGTCCTCAACTGTGCGTTTCTCCCGAAACTTTCTGCCTCGCACAGCCAAACTCTGGAATGAACTGTCGCCTGCGGTATTTCCGGACCGTTATAACCTTCAAGCCTTCAAGAAAAGAGCGTACTCCCATCTTAAAGGCCGGCAACGCACCTACAACTCTTCTGGTGTTGTAAGTGTCCATGGGCGTCGATTATCGCTTACCATCAGGTGATTCGACTGCTCGTTTGCCTCCTATATCATTAAAAAAAAACTAATTGTAGCAGCTAAGCTCCGATACAGAAATTTCACCCTGTTTAAAATTGAAAGAAGAAGAAGAAGAAGAAAATAATTTTATTGCCACATAAAAAAACACAGTACACAAAATTACAATAAAGAAAAAAAAAAAAATAATAATTGGATCCACAGAACACCTCCACTAGAAGCCTAATGTTTCTCAGTTTGTTCGCGACTCGAGTCACCAAGCGTTGGTGTTGTTGCGCTTATTTAATCCGCGGTCGCCCGCCTTTCCGTTCAGAGGCTCTAGTATAAGTTTTACCGAAACAAAACGTTACGATCGCGTTTGCGTTTTACCCTCAATTTCTATGGGATTTGACAGCTAAACGCAAACGCGGTCGTAACGTTTTGTTTCGGTAAAACTTATACTAGAGCCTCAGTTGCGTCCATGTTAACGACCTGTGCGGAGTGTGCATGACTCTCACAAAAAAAAACAAAATAATAGGATTTTCGCGGCTAATTGTGGGCTTTTGTAGTGTGAGGTGGTGCGGAAAGTCGTCAAAGACTTCTAATTACAAAAAAGATGGAATTTCATTCCACAGTTGAGTCAAATTCAATATTTCATTGAAAATATTTATAGCCAGCGGAGGCCATTTTATACTGGCCGGTGCGAATACTGAGGTACAGACACACTATGTCTGTCACTTTTCATCACTTTGAAAATGCAATATGCTATTCCTTTCGTACGAAAACACGTCACGACTAGTGATGTCCCGATGATGCTATGATGGTCAATCGACAAACCACGTGCTTTCGTTCCAACCGGTTTGAAGAAATGTAACATAAATACAGATTTCTCGTTTATTTTGGTTTGAGTAGTTATTCTGTAGATTAGAACTTAAATTTAGTTTTATTGTTCGTTATTTAAAGTAAATAGTGTAATATATTATAAGTATTCGTAGTACTAGTAGTAGTAGTTACTTTACTGTTTTAGTAACTTCTTAGAATCCTCTCGGTGAGCAGTTGGGTCCAGTGCCACAAGATGAGCCTGATGATGAACTTCGAGAAAGTGCAAGGGAACTCGGAGTTGGTGTGAGATAGATATACGTTGTGCGGGCTTCTTAGAATCCTCTCAGTGAGCAGTTGGGTCCAATGTCACAAGATGGGCCTGATGATGAACTTCGAGAAAGTGCGAGGGAACTCGGAGTTGGTGTGAGATAGATATACGTTGTGCGGGCTTCTTAGAATCCTCTCAGTGAGCAGTTGTGTCCAGTGTCACAAGATGGGCCTGATGATGAACTTCGAGAAAGTGCGAGGGAACTCGGAGTTGGTGTGAGTTAGATATACGTTGTGCGGGCTTCTAAGAATCCTCTCAGTGAGCAGTTGGGCCCAGTGTCACAAGATGGGCCTGATGATGAACTTCGAGAAAGTGCGAGGGAACTCGGAGTTGGTGCGAGATAGATATACGTTGTGCGGGCTTCTTAGAATCCTCTCAGTGAGCAGTTGTGTCCAGTGTCACAAGATGGGCCTGATGATGAACTTCGAGAAAGTACGAGGGAACTCGGAGTTGGTGTGAGTTAGATATACGTTGTGCGGGCTTCTAAGAATCCTCTCAGTGAGCAGTTGGGCCCAGTGTCACAAAATGGGCCTGATGATGAATTTCGAGAAAGTGTGAGGGAACTCGGAGTTGGTGTGAGTTAGATATACGTTGTGCGGGCTTCTAAGAATCCTCTCAGTGAGCAGTTGGGCCCAGTGTCACAAGACGGGCCTGATGACCTACCATGATTTATCAGCAAAAAATTACGGTACCAGTTAGGATTCCTAACTTACTGTGTATTAAAATGGTAACAAAATTATCTATACTTTACCTTAACTTAAAGATAAAAGTATAGTAAGTAGTTACTTACTTTACTTTAAAATGTACCTAAAAAATTAGGATGCTTGTACGTGAACATGTCCCATCACTACGCATTCCGCGCGCGAGCGCATCGCCCAATCGCAACGCTGTTAGCACCCGCCCTTCCCCTCACCTCTTCCTCATGCTTTGGTGACTCGCGTCGGGAACAAAATTACAAACATTAGGCTTCTAGTGGAGGTGTTCTGTGCTTCAGCCGAAAGACGTCCACTGATGGACAAAGGCCTCCCCCAAAGAGTGCCCCAATGACCGGTCCTGCGCCACTCGCATCCCGCTCCCGCATTACCAGCTTTACCAGGTCATCACTCCACCTTGTGGAGGGCCTACCCACGCTGCGCTTACCGGTACGTGGTCGCCACTTGAGAATCTTTCCGCCCCAACGGCCTTGTCAGTAGGTAAAAACTTTCATGACACGGTTACGCCTGCCAAACTTAACAACTTTTTTTATCAAGGCCGCAATCCGAACACGCAATAGCTATGGCGTTGTATCGTTACCTTTGATAGCGCTTTGATTTTGCAGGTGTGAGCCTTTCAATTTTCTACGGATCCCATTACAAGTAAGACTCTAATACTTTGGCTTAAGATCCAAATTTAAATGTAACGTGGGTATTTTTAGCGTTTCCTCTGGATTAACCGTAACCGTGCAAATCTGGACGGCACTTAGGGACTTTGCTTACTTCAATGATATGTGGGCGTACAGTTTTTTAAACCGTGTTAACTACAATGAAATCTCGATGAAGGGGCTCTAGAGTGTTCAAACGCAGCGTGGGTAGGAGTACAAGGTGGACTGAAGACCTGGTAAAGGTCGTGGGAGTCCGCTGGATGCGGGTGGCGCACGACCGGTCATTGTGGCACTATTTGGGGGAGGCATATGGACATCTTTCTGCTGATATGATGATGATGATGATACCAATGAAATAAGCGTCCTTTTCTGCGGCCATGATGGCGGCGATTTCGCGAGCAGTAATAGAAAAAAAACAAAACGATAGAAATACAACTTAATTTGGGAGTACCACTATTTATTAGACGACATGGACTCTGGACAGGCTATACGTGATGCCACAACGAGGGACGGAAAAGCTCCTATGCAGCTAAATTAAAAACTGACCCCGTATCATGGTCGGCCTTATCACGCGACAAGTGATAAGATAGGAGCGTCGTCTCGTTCTATCGAACGGTGTCAGCCAGTGACGGACTATCACTTATCGTGTGATAATGCCGACCATGATACGAGGTCCGGTCTTAAAATGGCTGATGACTTACCATAAACAACCTACTCAATTTGGACAGGTAATGGTTTATGTGCCACAACTTCATACTAAATCAGTTGTGGCAAATAAAAAAAGTGGAACTATGAGAAGGACAACGAATGATATTTCCCTTTCTGTCACACTTATCGAGATTTGTATGCTACCAGCTCGCTCGCACGTGGTTTTATTATTACCATAGCTTGTCCTGAGTATCATAGGTCCATGTTAGACGAGTACAGTGCTCATTCGTCACGTCACTCTTTTATTATCGCAGTATTGTAACCATAACGACAAATGAACGAATGAAATTCTATGAAAATATTTTTTTAACTAAAGACCATTACACTCCTTTTTGGCTACATATAGTTTACGGCGAATATAAATATACCGCACGTCATTACCGTGCTAGCTAAGTAACGTAAAACTTGACACACATAGTGGTTATATTCTCTTTGGTTATACCTACGTCGGAACGTAAATATATGGCCGATTAGTGTACCTACTAGCCGGGTAGGTACACTAAATCCACCAATCCACACGAACTGAAAAATTTACCATCATGGAACATACGCTTGTTTGCCACGCCCGAAATTGTAGGTATATAAAAAGATAATTATCTTGCAAACAAACAACGAGCCTATCAAGGGGTGTATTCTGAATGCATGTATTGTATTTAAATCATATCACGTGCTCGTATCTACGCGCGCCAAGTGGGTATAAGGTTTTGTTTATGAACGAGCGGAGCATGCAGCAGCGCGTAGCAAGGCGCGTGGCGCGTAACGTCCACGCATGTACGTAAAACGCTCGCATTTATCGGTATATGTTTAAAAAGGCCATTACACTTCTAACAATTGGTCGCGATAACTTGCTATAGTTGTAATGCTAATGAGACAGCGATATATGCCTTTCTTTCCGACTATATAGCAAGTCGTTGTGACTTTCTAATAGGTGTGTATTTTGTAATAGACTTATACCTACGTTCCCGCTCCGCACAACGCGTCGCACCGATTCCTTCCCCCACAGATTCAACCACTCGGAACTATTACCAACAAACGTGAATCTAATTTAAATCCATAACGTTCAGTCAGATACAACCCCGTCGAGTTTTCACGTAAAATTGTGGTTTATTCATTAAATTTGTTTGTTCGTAACATTTTGTTTACTTTCGACCAACAGATCGGGCGGTTATGTGAAATTGCGTTCAGTTTCAGCTTTAGTTTAATATTGATGACTTTATTATAAGTTTTGTGCTTTATTGTTCTTTAATTTCATCATCCACCTAGCGCTATTCCCGGTTTCTTTCAATCCAAAGGGAAAACTAGTACTTAGTTTATTGTTCTTTATTTACAATAGATTATTTGACAATAGTAATAATATTTTTTTACATTTACTTAAGTAGCTGTTTTTTTTTTGCAATAGGCAGGTGAGATAGGGTTATTGGCGGTCCACGGTACTGAACTAAAATTTTAGTTTCTATGTTTGTTACGGAAATAATAATAAAATATAATAGCCGGGAAGTAAAAAATAGTAAATATAAATATGAATATACCCGGTTAAGTTATTTTAAACAGTTCATTTTTGCAATAGGATTATACCTACTCCTTACGCTATGTTAGCAAAATGTTGTAAGTATAACAGAAATTAGTATAACAGTTGTGCTATCAATGAAATAATGTCGACAACTTGTCGACAACCTACTTGAACTTTTCGGTGGTTTTTCTACAGTCTACAGCTGGCTCCTGCTTTAATCTTATTAATGTTATCAATAAAAAAACCTTATTATACGACACGCCCCCATGCACTGTCTCTGTCTCCCACTGTGCGTCTGCGTCGGAGGTTGTTGTCGAACCCTGCACGTCTAGCACACGACGGCCGCGACATACTCTCGATTTTTATCGCACTATACCTCTTCTTCTAAGTGTTCTAGTAAGAGAGAGACGGATAGTGCGAGAAAAATCGAGAGCTCGCGCGCCGTCGCGTGCTAGCCGTGCTGATTGGTTAACTTCGGAGTTTTCAATTCGCGCTTCCGTGCGTTTTGATACCGGATTTTGTAGAAACGTCAACGTACTACACTGGTTTTCGATTTTCCAGGAGTAATAAGATTTTGCACTTAAAAACTGATAAACTCATTGCAATATTGTAAAATTATGATTTATGTGAGATCAGATAAAAAAATGTATTCTGTTTGAGTGGATTGTGCAGATAATATGCAATATTAAAACGCTTGGACGGTAATGTCGCCAGCGCTGTGAAAATTAGGTAACTTTTTTAATTTTTTTATGTAGTAGCCAGTGCGTTTCATTGACGCTGTATTTATTTTTGAATAATCCGCATCACCCTTAAACCCATAGTTATTCAGTATATTTGTTTGACGAGCGACTTTTTTGGCTGCATTGATTAATGTTTTTGACTTTGACTTCAATATAGGTATAATAATACCTATATTAATAAGTACTTAAGAACCGATGGCCGTTGGGGCGGAAAGGGTCTCGAGTAACGACCACGTACCGGAAGGCGCGGCGTGGCTACCGCACGTTCGCTATATAAAAATTGCAGCAATATTTAACGAAAATATTGACAATCGAAAGCCGGTACCGCAAAGCTACGTCTGAATTAGTAGTGACCATATGTCGGACTCCAGCGGGCATTTTCGTGGCATGTCAAAATGATAGGTAAGGTTCGCAAATCAGTCAATTCACTTTTTTTAGTACCTAGTATTTATAATGTGAACTTCCAAATATCATAGCAACTAACTGCGTTATTTATAGACGTACTTGGACTACACATAAGTCAAAATGGCGAAAAAATTCGTTTGGCTTTATCTGTCAATCAGACAATTGCAGCTGTGAGAAAGGAACAAAACACAAATGAGTTAACTGGGCATGTCAAGTTCTATGAACACGGCCTCTAAGGCTGTACGTTAGTTAGGTGTTAATTTTTTTATATCCTTTAAATTTTAAATAAAAATAAGATTGAATAGTCTGTCTTATATTTGATTTAATTTACATTCATGTTACATTTGTAGGTATATTATGAGAATATATTATTAATATTTTTTCCAAATTCTTGGCAGTCAAGGTTCTTCGTCGGCTTGTAAATATCCATTTTAAATGGGAGAACGATCTTTCAACATCGACTGAAGTTATTGGCAAGTATTTGCATTGCTCAAAATGCTGAAGAGTGTTTTTATTGACTTTACATGTAGTCTCAACCTCTTCGTTTTGAATTAGTTTATTCATCATCCTTACTGTCTCATACCCTGGATTCGATTTTAAGACACTTCGTAATTTAAGATATATTTGTTTTCCTTTAGGGTGCAGACGTACTTTTCATATTAACTTTACATATTAAGCAATATGTGTGACCTTTATGTGACTTAAGTTCGGAGTGCTGTCGTAGTATCGTATCCATTGCAATACATAGATATGCAAATTAACAAATAAAGCAAATCTTTCTATTGATTAGACGGCACTCTACCAACAAATATAAGTATGAACGACAGTCATAATGACGCATGTCAGCTATTTATTTGTTTTTTAAGTGGCCACTTCAGTGAGCTATCAGTCATCACACTTCAAAGAGTATTTACACATAAAAGATGAATAAATGATAACGGGTAGGGTAACTAATTTAATTAACTATGTTACAAATACTAGGTACATTATAATACTCGTAAGTTAAGATTTTTTTTGTAAACCTTACCTTGCCCTCAAACTGCCCCCTATAGTCCGACGTATGGTAGTGACCAAAGCACGATGCGTATCTCGCGTTATTTTTGTTAAGCTCGAATACAGAACAAGACTTAAATTAGAGAACTCTAATACCTGGTAGTGAACGTAAATATTTCTTAGAACTAAAATTATAAAAAGCGTATATTTCCACTATGATTTACAACGATTTTACACGTAAAAATATTTCCTTTCCTATAGCAACCCTGCCACGTCATCACTGACAACGTCATTCTTATCTAGTCCAAGCGTTTAACGTTACGCTGTTTCGACCGATTTGAGAAGACTACTTACTGTTGCACAAAGGCCCATAAATATATCTCTCTTATTCGGTCGAGTTACCAAACTTCGAATGATGGCAATAATAGCTTCCTTTGGTCCACGTTTTTTGTTGTCGCGGTGTCTCTTTTTTCCCTATTGTACGTGTTTTAGTCTGAAAGAGAAATAACATTACGGTCTCGAATTTTGCGGATGTATATATATAAAGAACCGTTGGCGCGGAGGGAGACATAGAAGTGTATGAAAACTTGATAACAATACCTATAATTTCAGTGTTCTAAAAGTGCGTGCGGTTCACGGTAAGTTTTAAATATGATAATACCTATTTTCTGCTTCGTAACATTACATGTTAGGTATATCGGGAAAATTAAAACTTTACTTTTTAAAGATTGTCCGCAAATATTTATTTATTTTGTTTATTTATTAAAGATATTTTATAAAACTAAATGAAATATTGTGTTTTCTGATTACTAAAACTTGAATAAGTTGCGTTATAACAATAAGTCGAGCAAGCAAGTTAATTGCTGATACAATAAAAAGTCAAAAACATAAAATACTTACTTACAAAAAAAAATATTCTATGTTGTCTTCATAACACTAAATAACTATTGATATAACTGACCAATATCAATCAAACCATATTACAAAACTACCAAATTCCTATTACTTACCAATTTTAGAATTAAAGTTGCAATCGGGCTAGCTAGAACTTAACCAAAGAATATTTCTTTTAATTAAATAGTTGTAATTAATAAGTGTTCTTAATAGTATTGAATTACTTTGCCGGAAACCTGTAGCATCTATTATGCACCCACCCGCTGTTTGGTATAGACCTCTTTACACCACTCTCCTCAGACTTGTGCCAATATCATATAATTGTTTATATTTGCCATTTGACAGATATTGGTGGTCCATGCCCGCTAAACATTTCAATTGAAAGACGTATCCCACCATTAAATTGATACTGACCAGTTAATAGTTGGTAGTGACCATCCCTATGAAGCTAACGGCTAATATTTGTGTGATGACTGTGATGAGCATAAATTATTGTTTATGAGTTGTATTTATATGTATTTAATAAATGCCCATGTAGCTGATTCAATTTGTGTATGTATGATTGTGCCCTAATATTTATATAATACATGTATATTTTTTAATGTACCTATATTAAAAAATGTACATACAAAATATGTATAATTAAATGATTTATTATTTTTCACATTACTGTACATGTGAAGAATCTAAATAGGTACCTACCTATTCATATTACCTACCTACCTATTTTACAGTTGTGGCAAATGTTGTAAGGCGCACAAAACGTTGCCACACAGACCACAGTCAAGTGCAAAAATATGTATCGATAAAATCCTTTCATAAATAAGTACCAAAACCTTAATCTGCTGAGATAAGAGTTATGGGACATATTTATGAGTAAGTTGTATGCACCTGTATTTTAACACTTTACTGTACAGTAATGTGAAATACTTATTTACGATACAAGTGCCAAAAATAGGAAATTCGCACGTGTATCGTACAACGTTTTACTGTACATATGGCTCTTTAAAGTTTCGACATATGCACGAAAAGTGCTCTTTTCCGCACTAGTGCGAGAAAGTAACACCATGTGTACTGTAAAATAATAAATCATATTTAATTATACATATTTTGTAAACTAGTGGAGTAAAAAAGGGGGAGCTCCCCAAACCATCCGAGTTCTTATAAAAAATCCTGGATATGCCACAGGTTTTTTTCACCGCCATTTTAACAGGCCCCCTTCATCTTAGAAGCATCCCAGTTCCCCAAGTATTGGCGTAGGCACTAGTTTTTGCCAAAGTTAAAACCCAAAGGGGGCACGAGAGTCAAGTGAGTTGGCAACTTTGCTGTTAGAAGGTTTCGAAATATAATGAGAGGATTCATTCGATACATATTGCGCTTGACTACGAAACATTACGCAATCGACCAACTGGGCGTGGATTAATAAGTTGACTAAATATATATTTTTTAAATAAGATAGCACTTCACTATCTGCTGTTTCAGGCCACCATGTCTTCCGAAGATTTCTGTACGCTGAGCGGTATGTACCCCATACTTACCAACGAGAAGCTCAGCAAGGCGCTCTCTGATTGGTTCGGAGAGAACATCGTCTTTACACGCTGGGAGGTAAGTTCGGATGAATCAAAAATAGTGTTCAGGTGCTTTTTCACCGGGGTAGTGAAGCGAAATATCTATCGGCGCAGTAATGAGACATAAAATAATAAAACCTCGCTTCACCGGTGAAACAGCGCTTTTAAATATAGTTTGATGCTGTTTGCTCCGAAATATCCGCACTTTCATTTAAATTGGTGTACAAAACTCGAATGTAAACTGTAAGTAATGTAATTAAGGAGGTTAAAAGAAAATGCGGCCAATCCGACCTACTCAATTACTTTTAATGGAATAAGATCAATTTCATCATTTAGCTTTAAACTTCGCCACCCCTCTCATAAAGTTGACATTTTATTATAATTTTTTGCTAGGTAATGGGTATATCGGACACAATAATAGGTACGTACTCTTTGAAAATTTCAAACATCTACCTACGGTTCAATAGACACTAACTCTCTCTGACATACGGGGAAGCGAATAGGCAGGTACCCGACCGTGAAAGTACCGAACCTTGGCTTATATTTACCGATACATTACTGGGCATCCGATAATTAAACAGCATTACTGTGGGCGGTGGCAACTTGCAGGGTATTCACATTTTTTTCGACGCGTGTTGGTATGTTGGCGTGTTCGCTTACATATCAACTTCAAGCTTAAATCGACACTTGGTAGATAGATAGATAAAGCATTCGTTCCACGTGTTATGTTGAGGAATGTTTGGATATTATGTCTTAACTTTTTCGGTTTTTCACATGTTAAGAATTTTAAATTGTACAGTGCTTTGGTTCCTTACTGTCAGTGTATAAGTTTTGTATGATTAAATAAATAAATAAATGTTCAAAGGGTGAAAATATCCACCAGCTTAGAGTATTATAGGTGCATGTGAACCAGAGATGTGCGAAGATGTTTTTTATATTACGACGGTGGCAAAAAAACATACGGTCTGCCTGACGGTAAGCAGACACCGTAGTCAATGGACGCTTGCGATTCCAGAAGAATCACAAGCACGATGCCGACCCTTTAATTATTAGATGATTCGATGTATTTTCTTTTCATATATACGAGGGGTGGCTGGAAAGTAATCTCCTTTGTCTATTACAATTAGAAAGTCACACTGGCCACTATGTTTTCCAAATGTCTGTTTATTCCTTTTTTAAATTTGCCGCCATTCATTTGTTTATTACATTTTGCTTTGAATTGGCAGCATTAATTGGTGAATATGTCGGAAGAAAAAAGTAAAATGGTAAAAATTGAGCAACGTGCGGTTATTAAGTTCCTCACTCGGGAGGGAAATACTCCATCGCACATCCGAGAACGCATGTTGGCGGTGTTCGGTAACTCATGTCCTTCCGAATTTGTCGTAAAGTTTTGGTCGAAACAATTTAAAAATGGCCGCGAGAGCCTTGAAGACGATCATCGCTGCGGAAAGCCTGTTTCAGCGGTTACTGGTAAAAATGTGGCCGGTGTCAAAAAACTCATTATGGAAGACCGCCGTATTAAGCAGTGGGAGATTGCACGAGATATTGGCATTAGTAAAGAACGGGTGCACCAAATTATTCACGAACATTTGGGAATGTCCAAGGTCAGTGCTCGATGGGTGCCCAGAATGCTGACTCCGTTTGATAAAGTGCGACGTGTCGAGTGCTGCAACGCGTTTTTAGAAATGAGCAAAGGTATGGAGGAAGAAATTGTTTCTAAAATAGTGACTTGTGACGAAACCTGAATTCGCCAATGGGATCCTGAAAGTAAACAAGAGTCCATGCAATGGATATTTAAGGGTGAGAAGGCTCCTCGCAAGTTTAAGGTCCGTCCGTCAGCAGGCAAACTGATGGCGACAATTTTTTGGGATGCCGAGGGGATTTTAATAATAGATTATCTACCAAAAAATACTACGATGAATGGTACATATTATGCAAACTTATTATATCAGCTCCGAGAAAAAATAAAACAGACACGACGAGGCAAACTTGCCAAAGGAATTCTTATATTGCACGACAACGCCCCCGTGCACACCGCTCAAGTTGTGAAGGCAGCTATGAAAGCAAACGGCTACGATCAGCTGGATCACCCACCTTATAGCCCAGATTTAGCCCCCTGCGACTACTTTTTGTTCAGGCTTTTAAAAAAAGACCTAAGAGGGCGGCGATTTTTGACCGATGAAGACATGAAGTCTGCAGTAAACGAGCATTTTGACAGCAAAACAAAAGAATATTATTTTAACGGTCTAATGTCACTTTATGACAAATGCAATAAGTGCATTTCTCTTACAGGAGACTATATAGAAAAATAAAAAAAAACTAACAACGACAGTTTTTTACTTCATACTTAGGTAGATTACTTTCCAGCCACCCCTCGTATGATACCTCCGCAGACACGCAATTAACCTGCTGCTTGATAAGTTATTCACACTAGATAATGCATCTTACAGTATAAATATCATGCTTAAATAACGAAGTGCCTGCCACCGCGATTAAATCTCTGATGTGAAAAGCCACTGTAAGATTATAAAGCAATTGTGCAGTGATAACATAAACCTCGGGGTAAATACTTGAAGATAGTTATGTCACCGGCTCATAACTTGTAAATGATTAGATAAATATATTGTATACCTATTGCGCTTGGTTATTGCACATCAAAACTGTAGCGTAAACGTCTCTGGACACTGTAACAGAATGGGCATACTCGTTGGTGTGGTTCTGTATAAGCAAAGCATCAAACTATATAATCATTGATGTACCTAGTCTAGCCATAAGTTCTGTTACTGGCAGTTAACAATGATTTTAAGAAAAATAATAATTCGAATTTCGAATGTTGTGTTTTGACGTAAGTACTTGGATGTTTTTGCCACCATTTATATACAATATAATATTAAAATAAGTAAATTAATAATGGAGTGGGGTGTCAAAGAAAATAGAATTGCTGTGATTGCTCTGCATAAGGTAGGAATGGAGCCGTCCCACATTTTTGAGACACTAAAAAAGTTAGAGATCAGTCGAATGTTTGTGTATCGTACCATTCAAAGATACACCAAAACGTCCTCTGTCGATGACAGTAAAAGATCTGGCCGACCACGTACTGTTAGAACAAAACAATCCGTTAATGCTGTAAGGGCCAGAATTCGCCGAAATCCCATATGAAAACAGAAGATCCTTTCTAAGGAAATGAAAATACCACCTAGGACACTTTCGCGTATAATCAAAGATGACTTGAGTCTTGCAGCTTACCGACGATATACAGGACATATGTTAAATCAGTCACTAAAGGACAAGAGAGTTGAAAGATCAAAAAGCCTTTTATCTCGATACGCACATGGGAAATATAAAAATATTCTTTTCACGGATGAAAAAATTTTTACTATCGAGCAGCACTACAACAAACAAAATGATAAAGTGTACGCACACAACTCTCGAGAAGCTAAAGAGATAGTTGGAAGGATTCAGCGAGGTCATCATCCCGCTTACGTCATGGTTTGGTGGGGTGTGTCGTATCAAGGCGTCTCTGAGATCCATTTTTGCGAAAAAGGAGTGAAAATTTCAGCTAAAGTGTATCAGGACACGATTTTAGAAACAGTAGTTAAACCACTAAACGACACAATGTTCAAAAATGTACACTGGACCTTTCAGCAGGACTCAGCCCCGGGTCATAAAGCTCGCACCACCCAGATTTGGCTGCAAAGGAATGTTCCGGACTTCATCAAGGCAGATGATTGGCCCTCTTCCAGTCCCGACTTAAATCCCCTGGACTATAAATTGTGGTCAGTGTTAGAGGACATGGTCTGCTCTAAACGCCATGCCAATATCGATTCTCTAAAAAAATCTTTGAAGGTAGCAGTGGCAAATTTCCCAATGGATACAGTGCGTGAATCTATAGACGTGTGGCCGGATCGTTTGAGGGCGTGTATTAAAGCTAAAGGCGGGCATTTTGAATAAAAATTATATTGTTTAGAAACCTTATTAACTTACCTATAAATAAACATTTACTTATGGTAAATTAATTACATCCTTTTAAAAATATGTTTCATTTCATTTGTAACAGAACTTATGGCTAGACTAGGTATAGGGAGAGAGAGGACGATGAGCTTTTATTTCATACCCAAAGTTGGAAAATTGACTTAATAAATTAGGGGGAGAGGGAAATCAATTGGGCTGGCATTCAATCGTGTAAATTTATAGTCAGCTTCAGAAGCTTATTTCATTCAAGAATATTAAAAGTTTAAGTTTAATTTTAAATATATCTAAAGTGTACTTTTTAGTTTTTTTTAGTTTTTCATGCAGTAGTTCTTAAGTTTATATGCGATGTACTTAAATTATTTTGTATTATGTTTAGTTTGTGGCAATAAATATCTTTATTATTATTATGTATGTCTTTCCCGCTCACGGGACAATGACGTCCCGGACCTTTGGGAGGCGTGCGTGGAGCTAGGTACCTACAAAGTACCAACTGAGCCAACACGTAGAGGCCCTTTTGACAATTTAATAAAATGCAAGTACACCGAGCGGATGCTGTCCCTGCCCGTGTCATGGGACGCACACAGGGACATGTCATCGGACGCCTGCCTAATAAAACTGTCTCACTTTTTATCTCTGGCAGACGGTGACTCGCCAACTGCTAGATGGGCCCCTATTAATAGCGACATTAAAAAATGGCCTAAGGGCAACACCGGTCAGAAAGCTGGGGGGAAGAGAGGTGGCACTGCACTTTAAACACTTAGGTGTCCACATCAACCCTCGAGCAACAGCTCTTGCGACTCCACTCTGAACGGCCAGTAAAGGCAAGCCAGAGACAGGGGGCCTGTCCAACCATCCACCCGGTCGGCTCAACCTGACCACAGGACACCCCCCAGGAGTACTCAGGTACGTAGGGTCGCTACGCCCTAACAGCCCGCCACAAGCTGCCTTACGTTGACTGATTGCACCAGAAATCTGGTGGGCGATGGGGCCGTCACATCCCTACGCCTTTTTATTATTATTATTATTAATATTATATGAGTTTATTCAACGCAATGATAGTGGGTACAAGGGTTTATAAGCGTGCAGTGTAAACTAGAATTATAATAATCATTCAAATTATGGAAAAAGTAATATTTCTACGCTGGCAATATTTGTCTTCTCTGGAAGTGTAGGGCGATCATACGGATTTCAATCTTAATAGCTAGAGCATTAAGGAGCTAAATTAAATGGGCGATACGACCATTCTCGGGGGGTGGGACGGATAATATCACGTGTTTATTGCATACCAGGTTTTGGCGCGTGAAAACGTACGACCGATTTGCAACCTTATTACTAAAGAGTTTAGATATTTCAAAGAGAATGATGATACTATTGTCAATCAATCAATTGAGCAATTATTTATTCTGTAAATAGGCCACAAGGGCATTTTTACATGTCAAACGGGAAATTACAATAAAATAATAATAATCTTACACAAAAGTCATTTAATATTTGCAGAATAAGACCGATACAAGGACCGATATAAACGGTTAACAAAATCGGTGGTCTCTCATAACAGTGGGTATAAAAGGGGCTGTCGGGTTAGTATAGGGGCTTTTTCAATTCTCTTCGTTTGGACTGGCAGTGTCTGGTTGTAGGCTGTGAAATTATTGGTGTGTGTTTTCTTTATTGTGGTAAATGGCTCGTCGTTATGGGGAAACTCTCTTCGTAATTTTGAGTCATTTACGGTTCTTAATTTTATAGTCATTTGTAAATTCAAAAGTGGTGTTAGGGCCTATGTTATATCTACCTTATCGGAAATATTCTGAAAGGTTTATATGGCTAAATCAAACATATCTTATTCGCCAGAGCTACTCTCTGGAATTGGGCATGTTTGACAAGTGGTTTCGGAACTCGGTCAAAACTATATTTTCCGTAACGGAGTACGTCCGGAGGTTTATATGGTTAACGAAATATATCTAATGTGCCAGGGTACTCCCTGGGATTGGGTATATTTGAATGATTGTTTTCGGAATTTAGTTGGGGTTAATTCTAATTGCCTAAATCAGCCAGAACACTGTCAAGGATCAGTCTACCTGCGGAGTCATTCCTACCTACCGGTGCCAAATGGGGGTGAATCCGAGTCCATTAGTACCAGATTTGAGGTGTGGTCTGGCGTCTACCTTTTTACTTAACTTAACTTTTTACTACTTAATCGGGGCCCTCACGTCTCTCAGAAAAGCTGGCGATCTAGACGTGGCTCGGTCATTCATGTGATGAGCACAGGAGGATACTCCGCTCGTCGAAATCGATCAGTTATCTGAGGGGTCGTTCAGCATTATATATATGTAAATATACTGGTCATATTCCCAGACAGGACGCTTTACTCGCCGTTTCCTAGCTTTCGAGCACGGCGGGGGGAAGCAAATACACAGGCTGCTAGGGTTGCTATCTCAGTTTCGTCGACTGAACTACTTACAATTTAGCTAGGGATACATTCTTACTTCTAAACTAAGGTATGGTTCTGGAAGTAAGCAAAATAGGGACTGGGGTAGATGTAGGGCTAAATTCACGCGTTATGGGGTGGTAGGCTTATAACTATGTTCACTGCAACAAAAGATATTCTAAGGTATTGTTTTGTTAGCTAAAATTAGAGTTATTATTCCAAAAGACTTTGATGAAAGTCATATAGTGTGGATATCTAAGCTTACGTTAATAGTAGTAAATGGTTACAAGGAGTGTCAAGTTTCCGTGGGTTACATGTGAAATATTACAAAAGGGTAACGATCATTAAATATCATCGAAAGGTAACAGCTCTGTTCATGACATTGGGGTATCAGGATTGTTTCAGAAAGATGAAATAATTCTGGGTTTGATGACAGGCTGAGCAGTTCATCAAATCCATTTAAAGTATCTTATTATCATGAGTGGATATTCTACGTCCAAGGCAATTTAATGTTGTAAATGGGCACCCTTCACTACAATTAGGTACAATGTTTCACATGTAATGTACGGTTCACATTGGCATTACCCACTATGGTTTTCGGTATAGGATGGTCTTAGGATTTTGGCCATATAAATCATTAACATAAGCATTTAATGATACTAAAAGATGTCAGTCGAGTTTGTCTCGGTGTATCTTCTCGAAACTGACCGCTAGGTTTGAGACACTGGTAGATTCATTCGCTGAGTCTTAAACTCGTAGATAGCTAGGGAGGTAACTTGGCTAGGACGCTCATTCCTCATCCTAGACATGAGAAGTAGCATGTGTGAGTAAAAGATTACCACACAACCCGTCGATAGAACTTTGTTCCAAAATACAAGTATTTAGCTCATCATAGGTTCAAATAAATAGGTAATCATGTTGTTTTATGAATTATAAAAGCTACTTCCATGTCCAACCGAGCGTGTAATAGGTGGTAGGGGATTTTCTACCCAAAAATAAAAATATTTATAATAATATTTATCATCATAAAGTCTAATATTGGATGAAATACAAAAATAACTTCAGCGAATGAATTATAGTTCCAAACTTTAGGTTTTCATTATAACTAGAAATAGGAAAATAGTAGTTGAAAGTAGCGTTCAGATAGGTTCATTTATGTACGGATAGGCTAGATTTAATTATATGAATGAAGAGGATGAAATACAAAAATAACTTCAGCGAATGAATTATACTTCCAAACTCTAGGTCTGCATTATAATTAGAAATAAGAAAATAGTAGTAGTAATAAGCGTTCAGGTAGGTTCTTTTACGTACAGATAATCTAGCTCTAATTATAGTAATGAAGAGTCCAAAACCTGTCAAGCTTTCATAAAAGAACCTGGGTTATTACGGTACACAACACCTCGGGGTCCTACCACTAGCGATCACATTCTGGCCATATCTTCAGGTATTCGTAATAAAAATACGCAGCGAAAGTAGGTTTAATAAATAGGTAAATAGACAGCAAGTTACAGTAATCTAGTGTTTAGAGCTTATTGCAAAATATCCGCGTTCACGAGCTTCGGCGAGGGGCTTCTTAGGTAGATGTAGTGGTAGTTTAATAGGCGTATATGGGGAGGGGACGTTTTTCTTGTTGAGGGGGGAGTGGTACAACACGTGTTAGTTTGTCTATCTTTTTGTTCCTGATCTCCACTCAATTGCTCAGATGTTAACTGGGAGAGATCCGTTGCAGGAATCGCCTTTTTACCGAATTCACCTATTGTGTCTGTATTTTTACCTGTGTCTTGTGTATAATAAATTATTTAGGTACACAGATTACATCACATACAAAAGCGAACTTATCCTAGCAGTTATTTGTTAGGGATGAAAAAAATGATGATAACATATTAACGCGATCATCATAGGTTGGAAATAAATAAGTAAAATTCATAATATCATCAACTGACAATAAAATAAAATCTATGAAACGGCGAAGTAGTTCTGAATCAGATAGCAACAGTCGATCAGTCGTTAGGCATAATGTTCAAACATCATCTGAGTCAACCGTTATCCCCATCAAATGTAACTACTCCGCAAGTTCCCGGTCAAAATTGGAAGTCTAACTCACCTATTAATTTTCAGTACGTTGGGGAAACAGGAAAAGGAGACTCCTACTTGAGCGAACTGATCCGAATCAAAATCTTCGGCATAACTGACTCGGGCGACCCCAAACACGTCCAAGTCATTCTCAAGAGCATCCCTAGGAGCCTCTCCCGCCGCCTCACGTTCCGTAGCGATGAGTTCTTCAAAAACGAAATAATTTTCTACACGCAAGTCCTACCAGCAATGATCAAGTTTCAATCTACCAAGAACATAGCGGAGCCATTCGATAACTATGCAAAGTTATTCTTAGTGCACTGCGACGGAGAAAACGATATAATCTGCCTTGAAGATGCTTCTACATTTAACTTCCGACCTTACCCCGTCCGCCAGGAAGGAATAGACTTCGAACATTGCAAGTTAACCTACAAAACCATTGCTAAATTCCACGCTCTCTCCTTCGCAATGAGAGACCAAGAACCTGAAGAATTTGACAGGATTAGCAACTTGATTTTTGAGACGTATTACGATGAGCGGCTCTGGGACTGGTACAAGACCTTCTGGAAGCGTTTATGCGGCATCGCCATCGATGCCGTAGAAAAGGAATACCCCAACTCCAAATACTTGGAGAAAGTTAAAGCGTTCGCAGTCCCAGAACGATACAAGGAGATGATAAAAGCAGTGAAAGATCGTAAACATGGCGTCATTTCACACGGAGACTCTTGGACGAATAATTTCTTGTACAAGTATTTGAATGGGCGTCCTGTAGACACGATTATGATCGATTTTCAGTTAACTAGGTGCGCATCTCCTATTCTGGACACTAGTTTTGTAATTTACGGATGCACTACGGAAGAGATGCGACAGAAACATTACGATGAGTTGTTGAAAAATTATTATGACGTGCTTTCAGCCCAGATAAGGGCGTATGGAAGTGACCCTGAGAAGGTTTATTCTTATGACACGTATATGGGAGAGGTGAAGAAGTATTCGTTCTTCGGTCTGACGTTCAGTTTCGAATCTACTCCACATATCGTGTTGCCACCTGAAGAAGCTTGTGATATGGACATGCAGGTAATATTGCCCACTACCTACATATATTTAGAAAATAAATGCTCATGGTTTAACGACAAATACGAGCTATACCCAACCGTTTTAATCGCACGAAACCTAATATTAGGCGGAGCGACCCATAGTTACCGTAGATAAGGGTGCCAAAATAATGTACTCCTTATCTACGTCTAAAGCTTTGACAACAGTGTCGTGTGTGATGTTTGTGAACATCTGTTTGCTGGGACGAATCTGATGGATGAGAATTACACATTACACACTTCTCATCAGATTTATGATATCTATATCTTAAGTAATTTTTGCAACGTTTCCTCTCAAACTGGGTGTTACGCGACCGTCAATAATACGAGGCCTCTCGAACTCGTAAGTCCTATGCATCTACAATAATTTGATATTTTTTATTGCAGGGCGACAAAAAACGGAACATTGATGAGATCTGGCCGATGACGCCATTCAAAACCAAGGAGGGACGTCAGAGGGAAGCCAACAACATTAAGCACTGTGTAGACCGCGAATACATTTAAACTGTGGCTTAAGCTGCTCTTCCACCGGTAAAATGATAATTGAATGAATATTGCATTATTAGAAATAATACTAATGACTCATTTCATCATCAATGATTTTGCCACTTTGCACTTCGCCGCGGAAAACCACGTTTAGCAGTAGTTATCAGTTCCTATACTATTCAGTATTATTTCACCAATTATCTGTATGTAGCCGAAACCTTTTTTCCGTATGCTGAGCCAAAACAGAATAAGACGCAAGATGCTTTTCGCATGTCTTTAACTCTTAAGCAGTCAGTGACTCAATTTCGGAATGCTTTACAGAGTTAGATTAGAATGGCTCTATCTACAGCTAGCGTACTAGTCTAAAAGCTAGCTACAGAAATAGGTTTGCAATTTATAGAGCAATGAAATCCCTCTAGTTAGTGTGCCATTCTATCATTATTGATTAATCCGGGCGCCTGGCAGCTGTTCAGCGATGGGTCACACCAGTGGTTGGACAACAAAGGGGTTGTAAACTCAATGGAAGGTGTGCAATATAATATGGCTGGGGGCTTCAAATACACCTTTGAATTTCTTTGCAGATGCATGCAGGTTTCCTCATGATGTTTTTTCCTTCACCAAAAAGCTAACGGTAAACATCAAATCATATTCCGTACATAAGTTCCGAAATACTAATTGGTACGAGCCGGGATTCGAACCCACGTCCGCCGTTTGGCAGCCGCATGCCTGAACCACTAGGCTACTTGGAAATTAATGTGTTATATAGGAGGTATGGCCGCCATTACCATTAAGTAATATGTTGTACCAATAGTTCATTCAAAGACTCACACAGTCAGCTGCAAAAATGTGTTCACTGGTAATATGCTCGCCAGTTCCTATGTTACCAGCGACTTCATTTCAATGAGGTTTAATTACGACTACTTACTTATGTTTGCGTAATAGGTACTCCAATAACTAGTACTACTCTAATACCTAGGTTGTAAGCTGTACTAACAATAATATGGATGTAAAGTCTGAAATAAAGATTTATTTATTTTTATTTAATACTCCTTGATCTCCAAACGGCAAGATAGACAATAGAGAGATGAGTCGGTGTTACCTCATGTTCGTATCCTTTAAGATGATTCTGAAATAATGCTCGTTCGGAATTACCCCACGCACCTTAAAACACATTTGTGAATTTAGTTGATTTTAATGATTTACGGCCGTATTCATAAACGTACTACAAGCCTGTTTTAACTAAAATGGCGTTAAAATTCGTTTGTCCTTATCTGTCACTTTGACATTTGTGTTCGTAAGAAAGGGACAGAGCACATTTTATTTAGCAGAGGTATTTTAAGTTTTATGAATAAAGGGGTTAATTTATTAAAACGAGATTAATGATGCATTTTGTATTGTGTAGGTGTCATTATTTTATTATATTAATAATTTTCTTACTCTGTTGGCTAAGCAAATCAAAATTAATCTTGGCCTAATATCTCGTACTGGAAGGCAAGATATAGAATTTAGTATTCGTATGTGATTTGTATTAATGTACGTATGTTATTTTTTTATTAAAAATGTGATAGAAAACTGACGATTATAATCGATATTTATTTAATAAAGAAGAAGAGCAATGTAATTTGTTTGAAAAATAATTAACCCTCGCGCAACGTCACGCAAGTCCTAAGTCTATTATTTTTGGACTTCGTATGAAGTCCGTGGCAGGTGGCAACGGTGTTGAACTGAGCTTGCTTGAAGCTTTTATTGCCGAGGAATTCAGTACTTTTTTCTATACCATCATCAACTACTCATTGAGACGATTCTAACTAGCTCAAACTCAACGGGGTTACGTCGGTTAAGTACCCATGGCCACCTTCTGTCGCCATCATCAGATCAGCTCGATGGTACCATAATATTGAATCGTCATTCAAACTATAGTTATACCCAAAATTTCAGCTCAATCGGTCAACGGGAAGTGGGTCAAATTTAACTTGCAAGATTTGATGACAAACATCGGGACAGGTGAAACTAAATAAAAAGCTTGTGAAAGTAGAAAGATTTTGATTTTGAAAATACTTTATCGCCTATAAAACAAATTATAAGTCAAATAAATGTTTATTTCATTTCTGTAATTTTCCGATTTGCCGCATTCCCTAGTGCAAGAACGACAATGCGTTTGTTCGCGAAGATTAAAATTCAGTCGCAACGTGTTTGATTACTGCGCGATATCATATCCCAAACGTGGTGTATTATGTTTTGGGTGGTTGACCCCAAAATCCGCGGATACGCACGCAGGTGCTAGTTGATGGCCGCTCCACACAATGGGCCATCCTGACCCATCATACAGGACGCAACTATGCGTTAAAGGGAGTAAGACATATTTATGTCTCGTTCTACCGCATATCCGCGTCCTGTATGATGGGTCAGGATGGCCCATTGTGCGGAGCGGCCATGACATGTCATAATAACACACCCAATTTAAAAAGTTCCAGAAGTCCAAGACGCCAGACACCGTAAAATCACAAACTCGCTGCCGACCCTCTATAAATTTGAGGATTCGTATGTTGACAGCTAGAGACAAATAAAAAAATAAAATAAAAAAATCTGGGGGCACGGCAGTGCCCCCGCCAAGTCGAGCGCGAAGCAGACACTGCCGTAGGTACCATCCTTTACTGGAACCATTTCGCCGCATTTTCAGGCCCCTATTTGAGAACCTCTGGATAAGACGAGAACGCAGAAATTTTCGTCATCCAGTAAGCTATAACCACACTTAAAATCCAAAATTTCAAGTCTGTAGCTCATTTAGTTCCGAAGTTAAGCGAAAGCAGTTTCGCATTTATGACACTCACTCACTCACTTATGATCATCAAAATAGAACTAATACTTCCCATAAACTCGAGAGCTATTAAAACTAGGATAATCGAAGATCTGGAGTAGGTACCTGGTGACCCTGATTAGAAAACACAAGAGCCCAACCAAACTATTAGAGATATCTATACCGCCTTTACAAAAATATTCAACTTGGTGGGCCGCTTCATTTGATGTGAAAAATCGAAGGTCTGAAGTATCTGATGAAGAACCGTCAGCTGGTCTCAGCTGTATTAGAGATATGATAATGCCCCCTTCTATTATTGGTACATAAAAAAATCGATTATCATTGCAAAAATCCAGCGAAGTAGGAGTGTAGTGAGGGCACACGGCACACCTGATGGAAAGTTCCTACCTATTTTCCATTAGTACTTAATCATAACAAAATGTAACATAATACCTCGACCTCGGCATAGCCGCCTGCACATGCCTGGACTTTGTGACCTTGATAGCAGTTTCCACTCACGGGAACACAAGGAAATGCAATAGTATATAAGACATACATTTTCTCTGAATAAACACAGTTATTACCCGAGTCTTGACTTGTCAATACCTACTGAGAAGCCCTAACTCTTCAGGAGCATTCTGCAGCCTGCATTTCCATTAACCAAGCACGCATTGTATGAACACGATATATTTCAAATTTCATTCAATTTGAACCAGCGGTTTAAGCTGAGATTTATAACTAATCAAAGTTTCCTAATTTTGTCACTCACTGACTGACTCACCGATCATCAAAAGTCTAAGGCACTTCTAGCAGACATAGAAGCTTCAAATTTAGAATACTTTGTAATCCCATATAAACATATAGGATTACAAAGTTATATTTGCAGTAAATGGGACAAAAAATCAAGAATGGTATATTGATACAATAGGTAACCTACAAAAAGAAGTGAGATCCCATAAAAAACATTCCATGTAAAAAAGAGGCCCAGTCTCGAAACTCTTCCACCGCAAAAAGTTGTGAGATATTTGGTAGTACCAAGTCTCATTCATTCTTATTATTCTTTATTTGCTAGCTAAATAAAATTTTGTGACTTGGCAATCACACAATAGTTACTACATAGTTTTAGATATGCAAAAATCCATAAATGCACTAAAGTTGTGTGATTGTCAAGTTGCAGAATTGTATTTAGCTAGCAACTAAAGAATAATAAGAATACCTGAGACTTGGTACTACCAAATATCTCACAACTTTTTGCGGTGGAAGAGTTTCGAGACTTGGCCTCTTTTTACATGGAATGTTTTTATGGGATCATGTTTACAAGTAGGTACCTATTAAATGTTTTTTTGTTATAGGAAACAGTTGCGGAGCATTTATGTGTAGATACTTACTAATAATTGAGAATACATGATAAGTCAAGACTCAAGAGTGGGTTTTTCCTACTAGCAGGAAAACTTAATGTTAAACCTATTTGTATTACCTATTTAAGACATGTCACACCGGATGCGTAGGTTCCTACCTAAGGATTAAAAATATTGTCAAATGGAAAAAAGTAAAGCAGGGGCTTAAATAATCACAAAGTTATAACGGACAAAGTTTTAAGAGGGGTCCCTCTTCCGCAAAGCGCACCTTCGTAACGTGATAGAAAATACACTAATTAATCACTAATTAAAAGGAATGCAAACTTTATTACAAAATTACTAATTAACAAGGCTTACTTAATAAATCAATTCACTATGACGCACTTTTCACTCGCTTCGCTTTGAGATTCGCACTGTTCGCAGTTTAATTCCAAACTCTCTTCCGCTGCGTTGGCGCGCGGCTTATATATCCGGAGCCCTTCGCACTAGAACATTCCGGAGAAATCTTGAATAAACGGTCCAAGGTCCAATTCTAGGAACGGCGACCCCTCGGGTCATGAATGTTCCAGAGCGTCTAGATTGTTCGATGCTCGTTCGACCCGACGACTGGAACATTCCCGAATATGCTGTCCCTTTCTAGTTGTCTCTTTCACACACTTCTCGAACCTTCTCAATCTAGATGTCTCTAGAGAATAGTGCTGTCTCTTTCTAGTTGTCTCTTTCACACACTTCTCGAACCTTCTCAATCTAGATCTCTCTCTAATAGTGCTGTCTCTTTCATTCCTTCGAGAAATTTCGCCATATAATGAAGTGTACTTCAAAGGCCCATAAGGGGTCCTGAAAACGCCTGAAAACGGGTTTTCAGGTTATCGCGCCATCTGATAGAGGCTGTCCTGAAACGGACTGAAAACATGTTTCAGGCGCCTGAAAACAACGGCAACTAGGGTGAATTTTCAATCTTCTAGTATGTGGAAGAGCCACCTCTGAAACGGCCTGAAATCACTTTTCAGCCTGCTGAAAACGCTTCTTAAGCATGGAAAATCAAGTTTGAAGTTTATACCACCGGCGCAACACTAGCCCCTCCTAAGACATGCTCGTCCCGAGCATCCTTGTTTCCGTGGTACTTCGCCAGTCGGTCAACATGAACAACCTTGCAGGGACCACGTGGATTTCGCTGTATCCGATATGTGACGTCATTGATTTTTGTGACTACCCTATATGGCCCTTCCCAATTTGGGGACAGTTTTGGAGATTTTCCCTTTTTCCGCATCGGGTTATGTAGCCACACCCAAGAACCTTCCTCGAATCCAATTTGGTTAGCCTTCCTATCGTATCGGGTCTTCATTCTCGTGCTAGCTTGAAGCCCGTGTTCACGAACAAGACTGTGAACGTCAGCAATCCGATCCCCTAAATCACTTGCATACTCTGTGATAGATCTTGGAGCATCAGGAGGACGTCCAGTTAAAAGATCTGCCGGTAAACGAAGCTCTCTTCCAAAATTCGCATATGCTGGAGTAACTGCCGTACTTTCATGGATTGCTGACCTATATGACATCAAAAAGAGTGGAATACGCCGGTCCCAATCCTTTTGGTGACTCTCAACAACCTTGGCCAGATGTCTCTCCAGAGTCTGATTGAATCTCTCCACCATTCCATCCGATTGTGGGGGATATGCCGTAGTCCTCGTCTTATGCATCCCCATGATTCGACAAGTCTCTTGAAAAACCGCAGATTCAAAGTTCCTGCCTTGATCGCTGTGAATTTCCAGAGGTACTCCAAATCTACAACAAACTTCATTTACTAACTTCTCTGCTATAGTGACTGCTTCCTGATTAGGGATGGCAAACGCTTCAGGCCATTTGGTGAAGTAATCCATCACGACAAGAATGTACTTGTTTCCGGAGTCAGATGTCGGGAACGGGCCTGCGACGTCTAGCGCAATTCTTTCCCAAGGTGCTCCAACATTTTGCTACAACAAGTTTGAGCGCTCCTCTACTACGGGTGTGCGGACCTTTAACTGCTGAACAGTTAACGCACTTCTTGCACCAGTTTTCGACATCTTCACGGCAGTGAATCCAATAAAACCGTTGTCGGATTTTCATTAAGGTTCTTTTCACTCCTAGGTGTCCACCAGAAGTACCGTCGTGGAAACTTCCCAAAACATCTTTCACTCTTTTCCTTGGAACGACTACTTGTAGATGAGCATCCTTCCCATTCGCCGATTCCCATTTCCTGCATAATAATAATAATCATAATCATAATCATATCGTTTATTGCTTTATATGGTTACAAAATGGTCTTACAATATTATAATATATGTCCCAATATAAACCCTGTAAGGGCACTGCAATAGTAATAAACTAATAACAACACTATTTATAATATAATAAACTAGTAACATGCATCTATGAACTAACAAAATACTCCCCCAATGTATAAAAGTTTTTCTTGACCAAAAAATCTTTTAACTTCTTAAAGAACACCTTATCTTTTACAATCTGTTTTATGCTTATAGGAACACTATTGTACACTTTTACCGCCATATGGTGTGTGCCTGATCGTACTATTTGGAGTTTCGTTAATGTACTAGTTAATTTATTTCTGTTTCTGTTTCTGAGGTTATGGCGAAGTGGTGTGCTGTTTTCTTGTGCCTGCTCAAATAACGCTTTATTTTTCCGTACAAATTTACATAATTCGAATATATATAAAGAAGTTAACGTTAGAATTTTTAGGTTAACAAAGTGTGGTCTACAGCTTTCTAATTGTGGTACATTTAATAAAATTCTAACGCACTTTTTTTGAAGGATAAACAAATTACTGGCATGTGGACTGTTCCCCCACAGTACAATCCCATAGCTTAGCCAAGCGTGCGCGTAGGCATAATATGCAATAGTTGCAGTTTCTAAATCAGTACATTTTTTCAATTCATACAGAGCATATGTGAATTGAGACAGCTTTCCTGATATTTTTATGACATGTGCTTTCCAATTCATTTCCGAGTCCAATTCTATTCCCAATAAAGTACACGTGTTAACAGCGACTATCTTGTCATTATTGTATGAGTACGTTGTATCAATTGGTATTTTTTGTCGTGGTTTGATCTGTATTAGTTTTGTTTTAGAGACATTTAAGTTCAAATTATGATCATTTAGCCATACCAATATTTGAGCAAGACACGTATTAAGTTGCTGTGTCAAATGCTCGCTGTCATCACACTGAAAAATCACGGTAATATCGTCCGCATAAAGAATACATTCATTATGAAGAATATTTGGCAAATCATTTACATACAACAAAAACAATATGCATCCTAAGACACTTCCTTGTGGTATAGAATGCTTTACATTAACTTTCTGTGATCTGTAAGTAGCAAATATTTTCTTGCCATAATCATAATATTCGACATCTACATACTGTTGACGATTTTCAAGATATGACACAAACCACTGATATGTTATTCCTCGCACACCTATTCCATACAACTTTTCCAATAGGATCTTGTGAGACACTCGATCATAGGCCTTGCTCATGTCAAGCAGCATAGCAATAGCATACTTTTTAACATTAATTATGTTTAAAACTTCGTGTGTAAATTTGTAAAGTGCCGAAACTGTTGATCTTTGCTTACGAAAACCATGTTGGCTTTATTATATACGTTATATTTTTCGCAGAAGGAATTTAATCGTTTGGCCATTGCCGATTCAAAAATCTTGGAGAACGTAGACAATAGCGCAATAGGACGGAAGTCACTAGGTTTTTGGCACAGGCTTTATAATGGAAATTTTTAATAGTTCCGGGAAAGTTGCAGCAAAGGATTGATTTCTTAGGTAGGTAATTGGTATTAACAATTCGTCGTGGCATTGTTTAACAAGAGTCGGGGGGATTTGGTCATGCCCGTAACTGGTTTTATTCTTTAATCCCTTTATAATTTGACTTATTTCATTTATATTGACCGGACTTAGGTACATTGTATTACTAGTGGGTTCAATAACTGGTCGACCTTTTGGTTTGTTAGTGTCTGTTGATCCTACTGATACGAAGTAATTGTTGAAAGTGTTTGATACTGAGTCTGGTTTATCTGTAATAGCGTCATTGATTTTTAGTTTAATATTTTTAAATTCTTTTTTATTCAATTTGTTCGTGCGCTCTTTTATAATTTGCCACATCGTTTTTGTTATATTTTTACATGTTTTTATTCTATTTATATAATGTATTTTTTTAGATGATTTTATTGCTTTCTTAAGAATTTTTTCGTAACATTTGTAATGGTGTTGTAGGGTCGGGCTTTTGCTTTGTGATATTAATAATTTCAGTAGTCGTTTATTTTTACATGAAATTTTAAGTCCAGGGCTTAGCCAATATTTTGGTTTTCTATTCCTTACTTTAATTTTCTTTTTAGGAATGCATTTATCCATAGTTGACATAATGTGCTTGTGGAATGCGTTATAATTTTGATTCATGTTTTGACCACCAGAAATTATTTTGTCCCAGTCAGTAGATTGTAACCGCTTTTTAAACAAAGCTATGCTATTTCTATTAAATATTCTTTTTTCTGTTAAAAAACATTCGATTACGTTTGGCTTTGCCAATGGAATTGTTAATAAAATGCCTTTATGATCTGACAGTCCAAGTTCTTTAACATTGAGCATAAAATCTGATTGGTAAAAATTTGAAAATACAATATCTAGACATGTTGAACTTGTTGAAGTAATTCTCGTCGGTTCTTTAACATTTTGAACGAAGTTATATCTTTGAAACATTTCTCTCATAGTATTTGTCTGGTTTGTATTTATCAAAAAGTTCACGTTTAGATCCCCTCCTATTAATATGTTATTATGACAGTATTTAGTAGTTGCTATTTTTAAAACTTGTTCCAATTGTACATAAAACAAATCTACTTCTCTTTGACTATTCGGCCAATACAATACTATTAGTAGTAAATTATATTTTGGTATCATAATTGCACATATTTCAATAATATATTGTATTGCTAGATTTGTTATTTCTTCACATTCAATATACTCTATATATTCCTTAACTAATATACAAACTCCCCCGCCTTCATAATCAGTCCTGTAAAAGAGGCTTGCTAGATTATAGCCTTCCACAACTAGTAAGTCACATTTGGCTTGAGTGATCCAGGTTTCACAGAAACAGATAATGGGCAAGTCTATTTCTTCCGTAAGCGCTTCGATTAGACTAATTTTGTTTTTTATGCTTCTGATATTTTGAAATAGGATACTCAAATTATCTCGGACGAAAGGGCTGGCTGTTTTCGCTCTGGGTATTATTTAAGGTCTCGTTATGGGCGCGATTTTGTTCTGGCTGTATTGGGAGACTGCGATCTGGTCGAATATCTCTAGTCATTGTTTTTCGATCATATGTTTGCCCAGTAGTCATGCGGTTGTTCCGTTGGTTTTCCCTCTGGATTTTCCTCTCCTTAATACCTTTTTCGTCTAAATATTGAGATATCCATAGCCCAGTACGTCGGAACATTTTCACACATGAAAGCAGATATCTTGTCATTCTTTTGCTCAAAAGTTCAATTTTTAATGGTCGCCGTCTACCTCTATAGCCAATGCGTACTAGGTCTTCAATATATCCCGTTAAGTCCACTTGGGTTATATCTAAGAAAGCATTAACTACTCGGTTGTGAAGTTCTGCTTCCGTTTCAAACCGTGTTTCATCTAGACCATAAAGTACCAACACCCTACTATTATCTATTTGGTGGTTTTGGAGTAGAATGTTCTGGGGTTCAGTTATTAATGTTTTCCTGTTTGTCACAACTGATGCGTAGGATTCATTACAAGTCTCTGGTTGGAAACTTGGGTTTAGACATACGTCAGAGCATGGTTGGCGATGTTGTGATGTTTTTTGGGCTTCCAACAGGGTTTCCGCTTTTTTTACTCCGGATAATTCCTGCTTGAGTCGTTTATTATCCAAATCTAATTCATTTATACGGTTCGTGTTTTGTGTTATAAGATCTCTTAAAACTTTGAGTTCTGTTTCAAGTATCGTATGTCTACTGTTATTTTTATTAATACCTAACTGCATTAATTTTATAGTGTCAGAGAGGTTACTGTCTCGAGCCTCCTGTTTCTGAGCTTGAAGGTTGATTTGGGCTCTGAGCTCCCGCATTTCTTTTAGTAAGAGTGAGTTAGTAGTCTCGTTATTATTTGATATTAAGGTATCTCCACCAGGAAGTGTAGTTTCAAGAAACGAAGACTCGACACTGAATTTTCTTATTTGTTGACGTCGTTGCGTTACATTTTCACATTCTACCTGAGACGGAAAGGAGCCAGGTCCATCGTTGGGGCACGCAATTTCTAGGGGGATAGTTTTGGCCTCAAGGCTAAGGGTGGCTATTTCTGCACCGACTGACCCGGCTGTAGTAGGTTCGTCAATAATATTTGTGTCCTGTGGTGGCATGACTCCCTGACTTCGGACTGGTGTTCGGTCATTGTTGTTGACTCTGCGTAATTTACTCACACATTCTGGACACTCCCATGATTTGCGGAGAGTATGCGAGTGTTCTCTAAAATAAGCTGTAGTTAGGTTTAAACATTTATAGTGGTACGTCAATTTGCATTTCGAGCAGCATATCATTTCTCCTCGATTTATCATCGTGTTACAGCCGTGGCAATTCATATTAACAGGGTCGTACTTTATACTTTCAATACGGAAACTCGTGTGCTAGTGCCGTTTGGACCGTGTGAAAAGTGCAATTTTGACCGTATGAAGTAGTGCAATTTGGACCGTAGTTCACACGTACAATTCGGACCGTAGTTCACACGTACAATTCGGACCGTAGATCAAACGCACAATTCGGCCCGTAGTTTACGCGTACAATTCGGAAAGCGGTACGTTTGTGCAATTCGGACCGTGTGTTTATTGGTTCGAGTGTTGACGTTTTGCAGGTCGAAGTCCAAGTTTGTTGTAATTGTAAATAAACGGTTCTTTTTCTTAGATAACGGTCACTGTTTTAGTATTTCGTATTTAAACACAAGATTCAGCAGAAGAATAGTTAAAAACAATATCCAATGTATGCAAAATCACTTTTTGATCACTATTTGTTGGTAAAGTCAAAGGTTTTCGTGTGTTTTGGTTCAGTTTATTAAATCGTTTGGTGGACTGGTTTAGCGTCACTTATTATGTTGGGAGCACTTTACTAACATGTCCACGATATATTTTCACGAATATCAACATAAAGAACACCAGATAAAAGCAGTTTTTATAGAATACATTATTAAATAATCACAAGAAAACTGAGACGATGTTTACATTACGGCAGTGTTGTCATAGTACGCCATTATGCATAACCAAGCTGTCCCATTGTGCCCAATAGCTTTTCGTTACCGAACTCATCGGAGCTACTTCACACCATCTTGGTTTGGGTATTCCTGCATTAATCCAGTCAAAAATCGGCTTTACGTCAGGATCCTCTTGCTGAGCTAGTTGCATGACTTCATCACTCCACTCTTCGCTGACTGTGTCAGTTCTCAGCATCCTTAAACATTCCTTGGCCTCTTGTCTAAGACAATGCTTACAGTCGTCGGGACAAGGTCTTCGAGAAAGGGCGTCTGCGTTTCCATGTGATTTCCCACTACGGTGTTCGATGACAAAGTCATAATATTCCTGAAGCTGTTCAATCCAGCGTGCCACCTGGCCCTCGGGATTTTTAAACTCCAGCAACCATTTCAGAGCAGCATGATCAGTCCTGATACGAAACTTCCGCCCTAACAGGTATCTACGGAAATGCTGTAACGTCTTGACGACTGCCAGCAGTTCCCTTCGAGTGACACAGTAATTTCTTTCTGGCTTCGACAACGATTTGCTAAAGTAGGCGATTACAACTTCATTATCTCCTTTTTTTGCGACAAGACTCCTCCAATACCAGTATTACTCGCGTCCGTGTCAACAATAAAATCTACTTCGGGATCTGGATACCCCAGTATTGGTGTTTCACAGTCTTTGCTTGAGGTCGTTGAAACTTGCCGTACACCGATCCGTCCAATCACTGTCGTTTCTCTTCCGTCAGTTCGTGCAATGGCTTTGCTATATCCGAGAAGTCCTTCACAAACCGCCTGTAATATGAGCACAGTCCTAAAAATGCACGTACTGCAGTATTGTCCCTTGGTATCGGCCAATCCTTCACGGCACTTATCTTCTCAGGATCTGTCTGGATACCATCCTTCGAAATCACATGTCCCAAGTAGTTAACCTTTCGTTTGAAAAGTGAACATTTCTTTGGACTCAGTTTAAGGTTTGCCTCTCGTAACTTAGACAATACTTGCTCCAATTTGCCGAGGTGATCATCGAAGTCTCTACCAACGATGATAATGTCATCCAAATAGACCAAGCAAGTATCTCCCAGCAATCCAGCTAGTATTTGTTCCATCAATCTCTCAAATGTCGCTGGTGCATTGCATAATCCAAACGGCATAACATTAAACTGCCAGAGCCCCTTTCCGGTTGAGAAAGCCGTTTTCTCCTTATCACTATCCTTGATCTCAACTTGCCAATAGCCACTTTTTAAATCCAACGTAGAAAACCATTTCATTCCATTCAAAGTGTCTAAGGTGTCGTCGATTCGAGGTAACGGATAGCTGTCTTTCTTCGTGGCATCATTCAGTCGACGGTAGTCGACGCAGAATCTCATGGTCCCGTCCTTCTTCTTCACCAAAACTACGGGAGAACACCACGGGCTTGTTGAAGGTTCAATAACGCCACCCTTCTTCATTTCCTCGATGATGTCTTCTACTTCCTTCTCCTGGGCTACTGGAACTCGCCGGGGTCGCTGTCGTATAGGCATGACGTCACCAGTGTCGATCCCATGCTGTACGACTCCAGTTTTTCCGATGTCAGTGTCATGCGCAGAGAAAACATTGCTGTATCGCAACAGCAATTTACGTGCCTTACTGAGCACTTCCCCGGTAAGATCGTTTCTGGAGCCATCTAATAACCTTTCAATGTCTATTGGAGGCGCAGAACACCCAGGGTTTTCGCTCTCCGTAGAACCTTGACAACTTCGTATCCAAGAGATTTCCTCACATGATCCAACTAGAGCTCCTTTTCTAAGGACGCACTCGGTGTCACTTAAATTAAGAACTCTCACAAAGGTTTTAGTCGATGTTGTTACCACCGTGCGGGCTGTCATCCATGGTTTACCATCATTGACCTTTTCCACAACAACACAACGATGACATCCTTGTTTTGTGCTGTACGGCAATCGCACTGGAACTAGTACCTGTGCCCTCGGTTGGAGGATCGTTCTTCTAGTACAGTAAACATTCCCATTTACTCCGCCCTCCATAGGCACCTCATCAGGCCCAAATTTCAGTACTCCAACCTTCAAGTCAATTTTACAGCCATGGCCTCTCATAAAATCCAGCCCAATGATGCAGTCGTCGATAATGTTAGCTACAATCACCTTATGCCAGTAGCTCTTATTACCAATTTTTAAATCCACCTCTCGCTCCCCCTGTATGGGAATGTACTGGCCGGTAGCGGTTTGCAGCTGGAGATGCCTAGGTTGGACTAGATGATCTCTGGTCAGGTGCTTCAGTAGCCGAGAACTGATAACCGTCCGAGAAGCTCCGGTGTCGATGGTAAGGTGACATGGTACTCCACCAATTTTTCCTTTGACAACCAGACTATTCCCGTCACTAGCCTGTGAGATCATAACTGGGACATTCCGACCACCAGCCAGCACTCGTCCCTTAGTCCTGGCTTTTACTCGTTTCCCTGTTGCGGCCCGGATGCCACAGTACCTGTTGCCCTTGCCACTGGAGTCAGATCTCGTTCTCTCCTGCCCCTTTTCGGGCAACCGGTCTGGATGTGGCCACGTTCTCCACAATGGTAACATCGTGGCCCAAACTCACGATGTGGAGCAATCGGTTCCCTAAGAGATACTTCACGTACCCTATAAGGCCTTGACGGGTCCTGGCGCACAGCTTCTACTTCCAGGGCATGAGCCACCGCATCCTTCAGGCTCCCATGGTGTCCTAATCGCACTGCAGCCCGTACCTCCAAATCCCGTATTCCGTCAACGAAGGCCTGCACTAACGTGGTGTCCACAAAGGAGGCGGATGTACGTTGGTACGCCTTTCTGACCAACTTCTCAATTTCTAGGGCCCACTGCTGCAAGGTCTCGCTACGCCCCTGCGTCCTGTCCTTTAACTGAGCTCGGTACACGTGCTCCAGGTGCTTGTCACCGTAACGGGCCTCCAACGCCTCTAGAAGCCGGTCGTAAGTCTCCTCTTCTCCTAATGCTTCTAATATGGTGAGAGCCTCGTCACGTAACGCTAAGGTTAGGGCTGTCCTGGCCTGCTCTTTACTCCAACCGTTAGCCTTGGAGACTGACTCGAATTGCCGCTTATAAGCTGTCCACGACGATGTACCATCGAAAGGAGGTACCTTGAATCGTCCACCTCCCGATACAGGCACCTCGACTGCACAGGTACTCGTACCACTGGCGACTTTTATTTCGAGCTTCTGGAGGCGATTCTTGTAGGTGTCGACTTCCTCCTTAACTGTCCCAATGGTTTCTCTAACACCATGAAGTCCAGTTTCAAATTCAATCAGTTTCTCCTGGACCTCACACATCTCGCGCTTCCATTCAGTCGCGGTCTCATGTACCTCTCGAAGCAGTCTCGATTGTTCTTCTTGCTTTTCTTCCTGTTTTCGGACCTTTTCCTGTTGTTGACGAGCTTGCTCTTGTTGTTGACGAGCTTGTTCTTCTTGCTTTTCTTCCTGTTTGCGCAGCCCCTCTACGATTTTTCGGACCTGTTCCTGTTGTTGACGAGCTTGCTCTTGTTGTTGACGAGCTTGCTCTTTTAAGAGAATTAAGATGGCATTGACGTCCAACTCTTGCTTATATGGGGTCGGTGAGTCTGATGGGCCAGCGCGCAATGCAGAGTCCTCACCTGCTGCAACTCGGCTCCGGGTCTGCACTCCCTTCTGCTCGTTCTCACGTGATGTAGTCGACATTTTCTATCCCACTTCTGACACCAAATGTTACGTCCACGGGGTGGGTAACGTGATAGAAAATACACTAATTAATCACTAATTAAAAGGAATGCAAACTTTATTACAAAATTACTAATTAACAAGGCTTACTTAATAAATCAATTCACTATGACGCACTTTTCACTCGCTTCGCTTTGAGATTCGCACTGTTCGCAGTTTAATTCCAAACTCTCTTCCGCTGCGTTGGCGCGCGGCTTATATATCCGGAGCCCTTCGCACTAGAACATTCCGGAGAAATCTTGAATAAACGGTCTTCAAACTTCAAACTTGATTTTCCATGCTTATGAAGCGTTTTCAGCAGGCTGAAAAGTGATTTCAGGCCGTTTCAGAGGTGGCTCTTCCACATACTAGAAGATTGAAAATTCACCCTAGTTGCCGTTGTTTTCAGGCGCCTGAAACATGTTTTCAGTCCGTTTCAGGACAGCCTCTATCAGATGGCGCGATAACCTGAAAACCCGTTTTCAGGCGTTTTCAGGACCCCTTATGGGCCTTTGAAGTACACTTCATTATATGGCGAAATTTCTCGAAGGAATGAAAGAGACAGCACTATTAGAGAGAGATCTAGATTGAGAAGGTTCGAGAAGTGTGTGAAAGAAACAACTAGAAAGAGACAGCACTATTCTCTAGAGACATCTAGATTGAGAAGGTTCGAGAAGTGTGTGAAAGAGACAACTAGAAAGGGACAGCATATTCGGGAATGTTCCAGTCGTCGGGTCGAACGAGCATCGAACAATCTAGACGCTCTGGAACATTCATGAACCGAGGGGTCGCCGTTCCTAGAATTGGACCTTGGACCGTTTATTCAAGATTTCTCCGGAATGTTCTAGTGCGAAGGGCTCCGGATATATAAGCCGCGCGCCAACGCAGCGGAGGAGAGTTTGGAATTAAACTGCGAACAGTGCAAATCTCAAAGCGAAGCGAGTGAAAAGTGCGTCATAGTGAATTGATTTATTAAGTAAACCTTGTTAATTTGTAATTTTGTAATAAAGTTTGCATTCCTTTTAATTAGTGATCAATAAGTGTATTTTCTATCACGTTACCCACCCCGTGGACGTAACAATACGAAGCCCTGACCAGCAAAATACCTATCTGAAACTTAATACAACGACCAGTTCTGGAGTTGGTATAAGAACTTATGGACCCAAATGTGCTCCGTGGCCATAAACGCAGTTGAAAACGAATACCCTGATAGCATCTATGTCAAGAAAACTGTAGAAAGAGTAATTATTTGTTCAAATACACTGATGAAAGTCCAGTTGATATCAAAATGGTGGATTTCCAGCAATCTAGATGCGGCAGTCCAGTGCTTGACGTGTCTTCAGTATTATATAGTAATAGAGAACTATTGAAAGAAGATGATGGCCTCTTGAAATATTATCCCTGGAATTTGGCCACACGGATCAAAGAGCTTGGAAGTGATCCTAACGTCTATACATTTGATGTGTTTGTTGAAGAAGTGAGTAGGTACTCGTTTTTCGGACTTGCCTTTAGTATTGAAGCTGCCTGTACTGATGTTACGTACGGTGACATAACGGAGAAGGTACGCGAAGTAAGTAGTATATAAACTCTCTCTTTCTCTTAGCCGATTTCGGTTACAGCCACTGCTTAAGTTTATTTCAACTATGGGAACCGTTGAGTTACCGATATGTATAAAGCAGACATCCTCTAGCTTACGTTGGCGTGATATTGATGCGATGCGAGTTGGCCTCAATTTGCTTAGACTGCGGCGGGCCGGGAAATACCAAGAAGACCAAGAAGCTCACTTACAAGATAACGGCCTATTGGAAAAGACGTAAAAAAATGTTCTAGCTGGCCAGTCTATACGTAGTAATAATAAGTCATTCATGGAAACTGACCTGGTCGAGACGGACATGTGCCTGTGAGCAGGCGCTCACCGGCTTCATGTGATTGTTGCCAATTTTGGTGAATTAGACGAGGAAGAATTCAGACGGGCTGGCTCCGTCCGTAGCTGCTCCATATAAAATGTAGGGCCAACAGCACGGCTATCATGAGACAGCCCGCGAGCTCTCTCGATTTTTCTTGCACTTTCCGTCTCTCTCTTATTAGAACACTTAGAGCAAGAGGTAGTGCGAGAAAAATCGAGAGTATGTCGCGGCCGTCTCATGATAGACGTGCATGCAAATCATTATCGCATTATACAACAAACGTGACCATATAATACCATTCACCTTTTTCCAGTGGATACGAAACGACGTCGAAGACAAAACCCTGAATATAGCCCATGTGCTTCATGTGAACAATTTAGAAGGCGACAACCACCTGAATCTGGCTAGTAGTATAGTTCACTGCGTCGACAACGGTTACATTTGAACTTAGGGCGGGTTCCGCCAACTTACGATTACAGACTTCTTCTTCAAAACTTACCATAGAAACTTTATAATATTAGAAACTTGACAAACTTTAACGAACGCCGCTTACGAATACAGACGGTTTGGTGCACCACGTGTCCTATATTATAAAGTTTCTATGGATTGACCTGTCGGCGCCATTTAACGTTGATCGGCCTGTAAGCGTAAGTTCCTAAGGGCGGGTTGCACCAAACCGTCTGTAATCGTAAGCGGTGCTCGTTAGAATCCGAATGTATGGAAAGTTTGACAAGTTCCTATGGAATGACAGCAGCTGGTGCCATATTTAACGTTGATCGGCCTGTAATCGTAAGTTGGTAACCCGCCCTAAGAGTCCGTTCATTTCATAAACCAGAAGACATTTGCGTTGACGTTTCGCTTTCCAAAATAAGATGTTCGGATAATTAATGGGCTGGATAAGAGAGATATTTGAGGGTCGGCAACGCGCATATAACCCCCCCCCCCTCACCCCCTCTCAATCAGCAGAATCACTTAGGGTGGTATTCCACTTGTCCACGATCTTTATCCAATGTGCATTGCGTCTCTCTCACTCTTTAAGCAATATGTGAGACGCAAATACACATTGCACAAGTGGAATACCACCCACCCTTATTATTATTATTTTTTATTATTGTGAGCCTGTAGTGTCCCACTGCTGGGCAAAGGCCTCCCCCCACTTCTTCCAGTGCTCCCGGTTCTGAGCAGTCTCTGGCCATTCTTTTAAAAAGGAGTCTAGCTCGTCTCTCCATCGCCGACTAGGTCTGCCACGTCTCCGTTTCGAGCTGTCGGGCTGCCATTCAGTGGCGATCTTGGCCCACAGTTCACTCGGCATGCGGCAGACATGACCAGCCCAGTCCCACTTCAACCTGGCCGACTTTCGAGCTACATCGACTATTTGAGTTTGGGAGCGCAGCGTGGTGTTCCGGATGCGATCCACTAATTTGATACCTAATATGCTGCGCTCCATGGCTCGTTGGCAAACCCCGAGTTTGGACTTTTGAGATGACGTTAGAGACCAAGTTTGTGCACCGTAGGTGAGAATTGGAAAAATGCACATGTCCATGAGTCTCCGCTTAAGTGATAATGGGAGGTCACCTTTCATCAGATGTTTCATGGACCAATAGCTCCTCCAGGCGTTTTCAATCCGTCTTTCGACCTCCTTCTCCTGTCGCGCCTGGAAGGAAACTAGTTGGCCCAAGTAAAGGTACTCATGGACATATATGCAATTGGTTCTCCGTTTATCTCAATCCTACGTGCGATGCTATTAGTTATAAGCTTAGTCTTAGTCATGTTCATCTCCAGTCCAACCTCGAGGCCTGCGTTGCTCAGGTCTTGGAGCATAAGTTCTAGCTCGGAGGCTGTTGACGAGAACAGAACTATGTCATCGGCAAAACGAAGCCACCCACCCAACCCACCCTTATAAGATAAAAAAAACCCCTGTGTAGAATGGACTTTCTGGTTGGACATGGCTATATTTCATCCCGCCGCGGGTTTGCCTGCATACTTGCAATACGCAGGCGGATCCGCGGGTAGTACTAAAAAATATACATTGTAAAAAACTATTTATTCACTTATTTTATACACTTACGGATATTATGTACATTAGACTAACCATACATAAATAAATTATCACCTTTTCGTTTTTAATTTAGAAACCATGCACTTATCTTTATCATTGTGAATCAGCGAACGAAAAACCATAGAGGTCTAAGTAGCGTTGCAAAATGGCCCCACAGAATGGGTGCCATTGCCATTATGCGGGGATGGGGCGGATGTCAAAACGATGCCAGGCAGCCGTTTAGTTCGAACATGCGCATACCGGGTTTTAGGCACGCGTTTGGGTAGAAATTTGTAAGGAGCTCGCGTTCTACGGTTTTTTCGTTCGCTGTTGTGAATGTAACTGAAATCAAGCAAGGTCATGTATTCACCAGAGATGTGAACATGTATCAAACTCTTCACAGATTTGACACCTCGCACGCTTAACTGACTGGCATTGTGCTGGTGGATATGCACCGGTACAGTACAGATAGTATTGCTTTGCATTTACAAAAAGTTAGGATCTGTAATACTGTTACATATTCTGTGGTTTAAGAGTCCGCAGTAAGCTCGATTCTCCATACAAACGTAGTTACGCTCTCATTTTAAAACTTCGTGTTGGAATGTAACGAAACTTTGCATATACAATGACATAAGGTATATTTATGTCTGTAATTAGTTTATGTAGCTTCAGATACCATAGTAAAAAAAATACAGCGAATTTAAGTTTTTCGTACAAAACTTGTTTTTGCTGTCTTTCGTTTGTTTTATAAATTGGAACCATAAAAACTAATTACAGATATAGATATACCTCATATCATTGTATATGCAGTTTCGTTACAATCCAACAGGTAGTTTTAAAATGAGAGCGTAACTACGTTTGTATGGGAAGGTGAAATTCGGCCGAGCTTACTGCGGACTCTTAAGTATAATGGTGGCTATTTCATACGCTGCCCAAGTCTTAAGATGGGGGCCGTAGTACAGGGAGCACCATATAGACAGTAGCAAACAATTATAACGTAACACATCCGTACATGCGGGTGGTGCAGGACCGGCCACTTTGGCACTCTTTGGGGGAGGCCTATGTCCAGCAGTGGACGTCTTTCGGCTAATTTATCGACTTCGGTACACCTACAGCAATAAAGACGTGAGGTGATGTTTGGCTGTATCTAAATGACGCTGATTGTACAAGATGGCGACTGCCTAGCTAGCATGATTGCGTTTGTCGGACTTATGTGCGAGAGGGACGAATGCTTTATATCGAACTAAACGTGATGATGCTACCAGAGCTGCTACCACAAACACCCGAAAATTACAGATCTTATATCTCTATCACCCGACTAAAGTGCGATAGAGATGGAGATATTCAATAGATTTTCGCAGTACTGTCACTGTATTTACTTATTAGGAAGCCGGGTGAGTTTCCTATAATTGCTGAAGTGCTCGAGATACTGGTGGATGGTGTCGATGGGCGTGTATATCTCGTGCATGCGGGCCAGCAGGTGCTGCGGCGGGGTCACGGGCACCGAGGGCCCCAGCAGGCCCTGCAGGAACTCGCGGAGGAGCCCCCAGACAGCGTTCGCCATGACGCAGGGACGGTATTCCACCTGGAGATTGAAAATGGATGATAACTTACTAAAAACTTATTGTGTGCGTGGGTTTATCATGATGATAAGGATTTCTCACAGCGACGGCGTAAGGTGAAAGCGCAGCGAAGGCATGATGCCGCTTCAAAGGATTGTAGACCTTAATGCAATTGAATAAGGTCTATTCCTGTGGTCCTACGTACATTTTGTATGAAACGGCAAAATGCCTGCGCCGCGCCTTCAACTTACGCCGTCTCTGAATAATTCACGCCTAATACTTTGCAAAGTAAAGTTATAGAAAGTAAATGTTTAAATTTTGGTGTACAAAATTATTTCGGAAGATCATTATTATTAAATCAAAATTTCATGCAAAGCATTTTTTATTGGTTTGTCATCAAATTCTAGCTAATCTAATCAGATGTAGAAGAAAATTGTGTTGGTTATTTCTTTACTCCATATTGTTAGTGTCTGCTAAATTTAAGATTTGCATCTAGTTGAGTTTACACTCTATAGCCAGTCTAAAAAAAACGAATCTTAAGCAATTATTAATTACTAAAGTATATGTCTCTAATACAAATAATCAACTCACCTCTATAAGAATCCCCTTAAAAGTCTGATTCATCATAACAGATCCAATTTTAACGCTAAAATCCCCGAGTTCAAACCGAGGCCCTTTACTCTCAATCTTCGTCTGCTTCTTTGAGGTGTAGTGCTGGGACAGCTTCATCATGAGCAGGTCGAATAGACCGTCAGCTATGACATGGATGTTCTTGGTGCCACTCTCGAGGATGGAGAAGACCGAGGCAGGCTGTTCGGAGTTGTGGAGGATGTGGACTGTTTTCGTGGTTCCTGTTGATAATGGACAATTATAATATACTTAGGAGATACCAACATTTGTGAATTTTCCCTATTTTGTTTAACGAACATATTTTTATTTTATTTGTTCATATAATATAATAATAATATAATATAGCCTTTATTAACTTAAATAAATACAATGTATTTTACAATATGTGTTTTTTTTTCTTATTCTGTGTCCATTTGGTCTTGCTTTACAGCATAGGCCTCCCCTAGAGACTTCCACAATTTGCGATCATGTGCTTTTCTCATCCAAGTTGCACCCCCTACCCTAACATAATTTTTTCATACTTAATTTTAAGTTTCATAATAACTATGTCTCTATGATATAATTCAAAAACTAAACATCTAAATGATTCCAAGCATGTTTTTTTTTCAAGCACTTAAGACCGATTGCCCTCAAAACATTATATTCTTAGTAAATAAGTCCCGTAAGAAACTAGGGCCGGCGGAATTCAGCCACTGAATCGGAAGAAGAAGTGGAACCACTCAAGAGCGAAATAAGGTACACTTGGTAGAAATTCTGCACAATGATTACCCGTTATATTTGCTATTGAGTGATTCAGTAAATGAATTCCGACTGTGTAATGCCGGCCTAAGAGTCAGCCAAAGTCTGCTTACATAGCTTCTTTGAGTCTGTGTGACGCATTTCTGTGTGAGACTGCGCAGGGGCGGCTTTACTTATGGTGCAGGGTGGTGAGGTGACTAACACTGAGCTAGGGGGGGTGGGGGGTGCCAGGGTAATGATTGCACATGGGCTAGAGATGCCTCTGGGACTGTAAGTACATCAAATCGGATGTTTCTATGGATTTGTTTTACTGCTCCATATCTACAGTGCTGTCTAGTTATAACTAACCCATTTGCGGATGCGACAGGTAGCTCTCGCAGTCCACCAGGAACTGGCCTTGATGCGAGGCGCCCAGCGCCAACAGCCGCCTCGTCAGCAGCTCTATGACAAACGTCCCGGTTTTATTCTCCGGCACTGGGTACTGCTGTAATCTGCCAAATAACTCCCTAATTAATACACAACTTTGAATAGAACATGACGACTGAACTAGGACTTTTACTTACACTGTAACGCCCATGGTCTTTTGTTGATATGTAACTTGTAAGGGGTTAGGTTAGACTAGTTCGCTTGGCATTTTATAACGCAAATCAAATGCGAATATGCCGTATCAAACACTGAAGTAGAAATTCGAAATAACAAGGAGAATATTTAACTTAAATAATCGGCATAAACAAAAATACGCTTTACAGCATTTCTCGATTTCTTCATCAGTCAACTTCAACTTTGACATTGACATGACAGTTTTTTTTTCGTATTTTATTTTGTGGCTTTTTGCTACTTAGGCACTTTGTGACATGACATTACACGTAAGATTTCGATTGCGTTCGTGGGCATGCACATGCATTCAAGTTTTTATTACTTCTAAACATGAATTTCCTTGTTAAGCAAGAAAAAAACAAAATCCCTTTCTATTGCATTTTATGTTTCTTTCTTATGCTTTAGATATTCAGAAAGAAAAGAAAAAAGGATAAATCATTTTACTGTAGTAAACATTTTAAGTAACAAATTACTTATTATATGAATATGCATGACACGGAACAAATAAGTAGTTGAAATAGATTGTGTTGCCATATCGGCAAAATACTTCCTAGGGCAACACACAAGCTTTGGCCTGTTTTCTTTGTTCCAATCTTGTAGTGCTAAAAACCAATGAAATTGCTTCTTGAGAAGAAAAATAATCGCAAGCTAATAATTACGCTACAAATACGACAGCGGAAACAATTCTTTGTTATCAACCGTCATTGCTGGACCAATGGAAAATCGACAGATAATTTCAACATTTCATTCAAGGCATAGGCAAATTGACAAGTGCAAGGCCCCCAGTTATTATGGAGTATTTATTTACATGAAAACCAATTAATTTGTTCATTAGACTTCCATTTGAGAGGCTCTTAAGATATACAATTTGATTACCACGTTACGTCGTTAAAATTAAATGTTTAGTGTGCTGTGCTTTAATATCTCTGTGTTTAGTGTTTTATTTTTTGCTGTGACTAAATCACGAGACGATCTATTATCTAACTAGTGGTAGCAGTTGAATGGTCGAAAATGATTCCTGATAACGTCACTCTGATTGTAAAGGCGCCGAACCAACAAATTGAAGATCAGAATGTGGAGTGCCAATCTTCGTGGACGGTGAAGCAGCTGAAGGGACACCTCTCGGAGGTCTACCCTAGCAAACCGGTAAGATTTTCCACGGTTTGCGTCAGAAAAGTGAATAGGTTGCATTTGAATTGTAATTATCATTATACATAAATCATAGGGTAGGTAGTATTCCTTATGGAAATGACATAAACTTATAAAAAGGTTGGAAGGAAGCAAGTGGAGCATTATAAAAAAAAAACAAAATGATTATTTTTAATTGGTCTACCTTAGGTCATAACCACGTTGCCTTTTGTAATTTTTCCTACTAACTAGTGGGATAGAAGGAAAATGTTATTAAGTCAAATTAACAATATTATTTAAAAAGATATTACCTGTGAAACAGCAAATGTTGCTATAAACCTTCTCAACAGACAAATCTTTTGGTTTAAAAAACCGCACTCTAATTGGTTCCGTTTGGGAGCTACAATGCCACAAACAGATATGCATGTTAAACTTATAACACCCCTTTTAAAATAGCATTGCTGTTAACACATTGATGGTACCGTCAGCATTGTATAGTTGGTAGCAGCAGCAACACATCCTTACCAGTGCTACCTATAGCTGCACCTGGGAACTTAGAATTATACCTACACTTTTCACGCAGCTACTCTGTTCGTAAATTACCACGGTGTCCTTACTCTTACAGTACTTAATAAAGACATGTACCCAAATATTTGGCTGCTACTAACTATATGATCCTGACTGTACTACCCACCTAAAAGTGTTATTTTATGTTATTGGTCTTTTGTCTAGTTTAGTTCATTGCATTCGAAAATTTATCTAGTTTCAAAAGTACCTACCCTTCTTCAAACCAGATTAATTAATGGGTAGCAAATTCTATAGTCCACTCATTATATCTGAGATAAACACTTGTGTACATAATTTAAATCTTAAACCACACAAATTTGAATCTTATTTACAAAGAGGTAAGTACCAAAACACATAGATGTGTATTGTGTATCATTTGATATGATTGTTAAGCGCACATACTGGAGATTATTGATGAATATAACAGTAATTAATTGTGTGAAGGCCTTGTTATTCATGATATAATTTCATTCATGTTTCCTGCATTTCTGCAGAATACTTTTACCTTTTATTTATTTTAAAGGTGCAATTTTCCACTCAACTACTGCACTATATAAAAAAATGCTGCTCGTGGTAATTTCTGTTTGCCTGCAGAATAGCACCTTAAAAGTGGCATTCAACATCACATTACAAGTATGTGTGGAGTGAGTCATGAGGGATAGGATAAGAAATAGTGTTATAAGAGAGATGTGGAATGACTGAAGATGTAGTGACGGAAATTGAGAAGGGTATGCTAAGATGGTATAAGCATGTAGAGACGATGGATGAAAGAAGATTAACAAAGTGTATGAGAGAAAAGTTGATGGTACAGTTGGAAGGGGAAGACCTCACCAAACTTTCTCCGACCAAATCGGAGAAATCCTGAAGAAAGGTAAGCATGTATATATAATGAAAGTGAATGAAGCAAGAAAGGTTTGTCAAGATCGTAGCAAGTGGAAATCCGTCATCTCTGCCTACCCCTCCGGGAAATAAGCGTGATTATATATGCATGTAGAGATTATACATTATATTAGTATAACATGTAAAATTATTTAGAATATAATCTATTCAATGTGACATGACCTTGTGTGTGACATCATATTGTACTTATAAAGATGACTACTGATGTCAGTGTAGCCAAAATAGACTATAATATATGTGGGTGTTTATGCCAGCTTGCGACATTTTAATTATTTAGTTTTATATTCGGTTATCAAATGCTTTAAGTAGTTTTGGTATTGTAGGGTCTTGAATCCATGTTTCGAATCATCATCAATGAGAGATATCACAAGCCTTATATTAACTTATAGCTAGCTTTTGTAACGATTGTACGATCAAAAAGTATCTTGCTCGTTCATTTTCACCTACATTCATACAATATGATGCAATCAACACAAAAAAAACATAGTTTATCTTATTTTAAATATATGTATACATAGATAGACAAGGTAGTGAGTGGTCTAAAACCCAGCTGGTCTAAGTAGTAGGTCGTCTAAAACCCAGCTGGTCTAAGTAGTGAGTGCTCTAAAACCTAGCTGGTGTAAGTAGTGATTGGTCTAAGCCGCAACTGATCTAAGTTTGTGAGATTTCATCCCTTTACAATAAACGTCAATGATGACATATGACGACATAAATTGTACTGCGATGACAGCTGTCAAATGTTCGAAGTAAGGTCTCACAAACTATAAGTAGTAGTAACTTGACTAAAAAGTAGCTGGTCTAAAGCTGAAAGTAGTCTTAAACTCAACTGACCTAAATGTAGGTAGAAGTTTGTACAGAGAGATCACTTTTCTCTGCTCACTGCGCATAAGACCTATAAAAACACAATGTTTTCATGTAAAATGTATGTTTTAAACAAAACCAGTATTCCCAGTTACCACATTGCTTATCAGTAACAATTATTTGGACCGCGTTATCAGCTTATACCTAGTTTATTGGCTTAACAACCAATCAAAATTCAGTATTTATGGATGCATTGTGTTATTTAAATACCAAATAAAAACGCATGGCATAGCTCTTTAGTTTTTATTAAGAAAAATGTGTATTGTCTAGTTGAGGGATAAACTAATGAACACACACACAGAACATGTGCCCACAGTATCTGGTTTACATATATGCTTTGATATAAAGACGTTTACATGATTGAATTTTATTCCTTTGTAATCATTATCATCATCAGCCTATATAGGTCCAACTGCTGGGCACAAGCCTCATCAGGGAGGGGAAGGAATAAGCCAGTAGGCCCCTTGCTTGCTAGTAAGGGTTATTGACCTAAGCCGCAGACGGACAGACGGACATGGCGAAACTATAAGGCTTCCTTGTTGACTACGGAACCCTAAAAATAGTCTATAAATAGGCTGTATGACAACATAGGCGTCACTTTCATCACTTTTTTTTTTATATGAGTATGGTTGCCATATGGAAGAATTAAATGTCCGGATAAAAATCCTGACATCACCCTAAAATTCCTGACATTTCTTGTAACAGAGATTTGGTCCTTTCATTCATTAAAACTGTGTAAACTTCGTAATAAATATTTCATGTAAACTTTTTTTTTGAGCTCATTCCTGAAAAACCTGAGTGAGGATTTTAAGGAATGAGCAGGATTCCTGACACTTACCAAGTACGGCCGCAATCCGGACAAAGGGTCAAAAATCCTGATATGTCCGGACAAATCCTGACGTATGGCAACCCTATATATGAGGCATAAAGTCATACCTAATACCTTGTTAAAATTGATTGTTGATCCTTCCTCTAACTTACCGTGTCATGTTACGTGCTGAATGATATTTTCCAGTAAATCATCCGGACATAAACATATGATTCTGTAAAGGTATTTGCCTCATTTTCCACTATGATTTTGCCACATCTTTCCAGGGTGCAGACGAACAAAAAATCATATACTCAGGCCAACTACTAGATGACAACACAATTCTCAAAGATGTCCTACGAACGTACGAGAGCCAGATAGCACACACCATGCACCTAGTATGCACTCCGAAAAGGAACACCGAACCCGAGCCAACCCCCGACGGACTGCGGCAGAGGAACGTAGAGAGACCTCCCGAAACCGTCTCCAGACCGGAGATGAGACAGAACGACCAGAATCATACAGTCGAGATGCAGAATTACCTGAGCTCCTTCGTTAATAACTACGGCCGGGTACCACCGTACCCGAATAACTATAATAACTTCGGTGGGAGGTTCCTGCCGGTGAATCCCAATGATCCGGCGTCGTATGCCAACCATATGATGATGATGCAGCAGGCGTATTTGCAGTACATGCAGCAATATGCCAACATGTAAGTATACCAGCATTATTATGTCACTAGCTTCTGCCCGCGACTCCGTTCGCGTGGAGCTCGTTTATATCGTAGCTCCATACAAACTTTCACCCCCCACTTCATCCCCTTGGGGGGTGATTTCCGGGATAAAAACTATCATATGTCCTTTCCCAGGACTCAAACTATCTCTATACCAAATTTCATCCAAATCGGTTCAGCGGTTTAAGCGTGAAGAAGTAACAGACAGACAGACAGACACACTTTCGCATTTATAATATTAGTATGGATGATGTCCCGCGACAAAATATTTACCACCTTGACCCCTCTTAATGGACATTATTTAGGCATATGATACAGTAAAAGTTCTTTTTTGGAAAAAAAACTTATTTCGAAAGAAGTCAAAAACTCACAGGCAAGTGTACGCGAGGACTCGTAAAATTCAAGATGCCAGAGCTTGAAGACTAAAAAATATACCTACTAATCCCACTGCTGTATTACTTACCAGTAAAGCTCGAAACAATTTTAATGGGACCGCAAAAAATGTAATTAGCGGATTTACTCAGATGATTACTTTTATTTCCAGTAGGTAGGTATCCAGAGGGCCTACCGCGAAACGAAAACGAACTTTCGTGTATCTCCCTCTCTGCTGCATTTGCTAGTTCAAGCGACAAAGACGGAGATACACGAACGAAGTTCGTTTTCGTTTTGCCTACCGCAAAACTCAGAGGTTTGTGAGACTTAAAATATACATGTAAATTAGGACATTTTATTGTGCGATTATTGTCACCCATACTCACGGAGCCTTCTTTCTTATTTCCCCCTTCCGTTGTAAAATTGCGCCATATCCCAAAGAATCCACAACACATCGTAATAACGACTTTTTGTCGTGTCTACAAGGTTCTAAATCCAAAGCATATGGTTTCGATTATTTTCACTTTGCTTGCCACCGGATTTCTACGTCTGTAATGTAACTCTCTTTATACAAACTCAAAGTAACTCTGGAGCGATAATCACTTGTCTTTTCATCTCGTAACCAACTCCGATTTGTTTTGGATTAATAGACAGAGGTGATTGCCCGCCCATCTAAAATTAGCTGTCGATGATGCGTGGTATCAAATATATGAAAATCTGTGTCCACAATTTGCTGTGAAAATAAATACCCATCCACCATCATCATCGTCCCGGCCGATTCCGACGACGGCGACTGGAAAAAAGAAAAACTGGTCACTGGGAGCGCGTTCGTGAGCTCCGAAAAAAATTGTAGCGGATGCTCGCAGGTGGTCAAGCCTTCAATTTAAAATCTAATATGAATACTACCACAAGCCTGTACCTGATGATGAGTAAATTGATCCCCTGATACCTGACATTTCCTTAATTCCCCGCAGGTGGCAAGCGAGCCACAACGCGGTGCCCGGCGTCCCGGCGGCCCCCGAGCCCGCGCCGGCGCCCGAGCCCGCGCCGCCGCCCGAGGACGACGAGCACGCGCCGCGCGACTGGCTCGACCACCTGTACGCGGCCTCGCGGATCGCCATACTGTTCTCGCTGGTCTACCTCTACGGGAGCCCGGCGCGCTTGCTGCTGGTGCTGCTGTTGGCTGCTGCTGGATACTTGTGAGTATATTTTACTGTCAAGGTCTGAGCATGAGTCGCCTTCACTAGGACATCAGAAGCGGGATCTTCCCGTCCCAAGTAGCTAGCGTCTTGAGGTATGTACCTACTTTGTATCGTATATCCATCTCTGCACTTTTGATCTACTACGTACAGTACCAGGCTCACAGAGGAACATACGGGAACTATCTGGGGGCATGATAAAGTGCCAAATGGAACATTAAACAAATAGACACAAACGTGACGTCATTTTCTCGAAGCCATTCAAGACATTTTCGAAACTTAAGGGAGTGTATACTTGAAAATATGCTTTGCTCCCTGTTATTTGTAACATTATCCCTATAGGATAACGGTGAAAAACCAATGGAAAATGCCATCGTAAAAGTAATGGATAAAACTTAAGAGGCTGACAAGACCTAATTTTGTTGAAATAGATGTTATTTAAGCAGTTTTTTTAAGAAAAACTATTCGTTCTAGCACATCAAAAAAAAATGTATATTCACCATATTTCAAAGACCGTCGACGGGCTCGATACATAATTGGACGAAATCGGCTCGATAGAAAATAATTGCAAAGATTGGTCTTAAAATCATCTTTAAACGGTTCTTTGTCTTTATTTTTTTGACGCTTTTTTGACGGGTCTACAATTAAAAACATGAAGTCAACATATTCATACCTAAACCGGTAACGAGTCATATTTCACAAATATAATCCACACTTTTTTTATTTCAATATTTATTTACTATTATCTTCAAAAACCGGGCCGCCCAGTAACACTCGCTCTCGTTTACTCTGATACAAATAGACAGTGTGCGCGCTATCCTCAAGGGCATTTTGGTGTTGACAGTGTCTTAAATGTACCTCATCCTAGCGTTTTCCCAGCTGTGCTGTGTTTTCCCTAGGCACTTGGTCAATCTAAGTTAACTTCAAACAACCATTAACCTTTTTCAGGCACCAAATCGGCTTCTTCCGCGACCTCCACGTCAACCAGCCGCGCCCGCAACCAGTCCATCAACATGCCCCGGGTCACGTCGGCGCCCCGGTCGCCGTCCAAGTGCCCAACCCGGACATGCCGCCACCCGACAACCAACCGGCCCCGCTCAACCAGGAACCACTCGCCAACCCGCAGGCCCCAGAACCGAACCCGGCCAACCAGGTCAACCCAGAACCAGTAACCCAGGTGAACCATGAGACCACCCCGCCTGAAGAGCAACAGTCGCTCCTAGCGGTGACATGGATGATATTCACAACGTTCTTTGCTTCGTTAATACCGGATACAAACTAGTGACTATTGCGTGTGAACGACTTCGTCGTTTTATACCGTCTGTAATTCTGGGTTATGTAAGAATCTGTAGTATATAATGGTCGCGTTTTAAATACGGTCTGGACGATTTTTGCTTTTGGTCGTGTCACAACCTAAACGTCGTGTCACAATGGAAATGTAATGCTAATTATAAACGTGCCAGCGTTATTCGCCACACCAATAACTGACCAGTGAACTCTATGCTTGCAGTCAATATTATATGTATTACCTACTAAGGGTGAGTTGCATTGTACAGTCGAGTTCAAAGATATGTATACACTTTTGCACCTTATTCCATTGTGATAAGGCGAAAAATGTATACATATCTGATGTCGACTGTACCAAACCATCTGTAATCGTTATTCGTTGAAATCTGAATTAATGGGCAGGTTTACTAGTTTCTATAGAATTACAGCTACCTGCCGGCACCATATTTAACCGTGAACACTGTCATCATAAGATGTGTTAATGGATAACACGCAATTTGGAGTTTACTTTCCATTGTGACACATTTCTTTGAATGTAGCACGAAACATTCGCCTTTCGGACTTAGTGGGCTATTTTATCTTGCCTACTGTAGTATGATAAACGCGACCATTATGTCTTTTGATGTATTGGAATTTTGACAGTCTAGGTATGGGGTGACAACTGTCGCCACCATTTTAATGGCAACCGGTTTGATGTTAATGGCACTTAATGCATGACTGTCGACTGTCTGTAGATATATGCACTTACATGACCATCGATATTAAATATATGGTAGAATAGTGCAAATAAACACTACGTACAGTCAGCAGCAAAAGTAGCTACGCGGGCCAAGTGCTCGAAATGACCTACAAATAGCCGTGTCCACACCGGACGAACGGTTCGCCCGAACACCGTTCGCCCAAACGTGCTCGCCCGGTGTGGACGTGATTCGGGCGAGCGGCGGCTCTAATGTCAAGAGGGTAACGACTGTGTAGATCATTTTGACCGGGTTATTTTGCGTATCTCCTTCTGTGGCTGACTGTACTAGTTAAATATCTACTATTGTGGTATGCACTAACCTAGCATACCAATTAATCGATCAACGCATCGAGTCTCCAGTGTCCTAAACTTTCAGGAATAGGAGAATTGTTTTTTCAGTCTATTTATGTCTCGTATTTGTTAATAGCTACAATGGAGTACATATAGGTTTGTGTCAATATGAGTGAGATATAGAAAATGTGTGTAACGCAAATGTCTAGTTCAGGACTTCAAGTAATCAGGTTTTTAGTTATGTTAAAAAAGGGGTTTTATCATTTAGAGCTTACCAGTGCTTGGTATCCTAGACAAGTGTCAATCGCAGACGCGATTGAATCGCGCGACTTAGTCGCAAAACGAATAGTTGATTTGCTATGGCAAGTGATAAGCCCTGGTTGAAGCAAATTTTAGTGTAATTTTTGGTTGTTCAAATTCCTTGTACTGATTTAAAACCAAATACTAAATGTGTATAATTTATATTTTCTAGTTTTAGGTGGACCCGCGATTCTGGATTTTTAATTTTCTTTGAGTACTAAGCGGATAAGACAAAGACCACATTTTTTGTATGTATTATAAGCATTACTGCGTCTACCATACATGACGGCTATATTTTACAATTCTAAAATATTAATAAAGATAATTAATTTGCCTGCATCTAATATTAAAAGTCCAGAGTAGCTATATTGTTTCGGCATAGGTTAAGTCTGTATTTATGTGATGAAAAAACATGAAATAAAAAAAAAACAATTAGACATTACAAATCCCGATAAATTTGTATAGTGCATGTGATTTTCGACAGAGAACACTTTGTCTTTAAAGCTAAGTTAAGAGTTCGACCCATATTTTCTGCACAGCTGTGGGTCCCTTTTTTTCAACCATAAGCAACTCTCACAGCGTAAATAGTTCCCTTGTGCGAAGTGCAAAAAATTTGGCGTTAGACTTTTCGAACGATACCTACGATGTAACATATAAAGGGTTCTTTTGATTTTCGTCTCATACGGTAAAAGCGATCATGTTCATAAACATCTTGGTAACCTCAAATTGGTGAAGAGGAACTGATGATGACCATAGATGACCCCCTCAATCATGAAAGTATTGCACAGATTTTGATTTTTTTTTGTCAAATTTGCGCTTGTTCTCATATTTCCACATTTCTACACCGGCCTATGGATGCTCGTGTTAATGGGCATTTTCAATAATTGTACCCAATTATCGTGACTTGTTAATCAAAAACTATCTCAGTGTCAGTTTTGTGACAATTAAGTTATGGCACCAGAATACTACGGATGTGCGGTGCTGTTTTCATGGACACACTTGTAAGCTTGACAGCTAGTTGTCGAGGCCTATACACAATCAACCATCAGTCCATCATACATCTTCCATCGCATTCCAACGCATAACTGCGTCCCTATCCTGCGCCATAATGGCCCATTGTGCAGAGGCGCGTTCAAATATATGAAAATACAGATTCGCCCATCTCTGTGAACAGTTTATATGCGTATTTTGAGAACGAACGGAATGAAGGCGTCGAGACCTTTATCTAAATTTAGAGATTACGTTATTTTTTCAGTTTGAATTATGGGTAGTTTTATAGACGTTAACTTTATACTATTAGATTAAATGATAGGATTACTAGAAGATTCTCAGCATTATTCCTTTGCAAACCAATTAAAGTTCCCCGTGTAAAATTTAGTTGAAAAATATGAAATTTATTGTAAAAAACTAAGATACAATTTGCGTCACCTAGCCTTCCAGCCTTAGTAACGTTTTGTGTGCAAATAAAGGGAATATGAATTTACTCAATTGTTTCGTTTTTTTGGGGTTGATGTCAAATCCGATTCTAAATTGTGAAGTAAAATATATATTCTGTATATTATTATTATTAGTTAATATTGTTACAAAGATATGCATTTTGTAAATTAAGGTGTATGGATATTTATTTGATATTACAGCATGCATAGCGGATCGTTTGTACTGTGATAATTTATGGTTTGTTTCATATCGAGCTAACAATAAATTTTTAAAACACTTATAGAAGTTTATTTAAAAATCATCAGAAAAATCGACATCCATCAACTCTCCTGCCACTGAGCCACAGTCTTTTTTATCATCTTCTATTTGGTTGGCTGTTTCTGATGGGATTTCATCAGTTTCATTTGCATGTGTTGTTTTAGAATGTGTATCTTCACTTGTTTCATTATTAGGTGCATTCATTTCACTCAAATGATTTTCAGATTTATTATTACTTACATTATTATCAATTGTAACTTCTGTTGTTACATTTTTATCGGATTCCAAATCTGCCTCAAGTGCTGTATTTTCTTTATCAGAATGATGTTCTTCAGTAACAATATCTTTTGGAGGAGGATTTTTATCAACAACTGTGTCCGATTCATTTATTGTCAATACATTTTTATCATCAGAACTGTCACTGTCAATCACATTCGTCATGTTTTGTTTCTTTACTACAGGCATATCATGGATCACGTCATCACTGGCATTATCAACATCTCTTTCGATATTAATATCATTCTTAGGAGCACCGTCTGTATTTAGTTCCAGTGTTCTTTCTGGAATTGCTTCAGTAGATCTGTCAGCTTCTTTAACAGAATTATGTACATCAACAGTTACTGATTCATTTACTGCCATTACATCATTTTCATCATCAGAACTATCACTATCAATAAAATTAGTCCTATTATGTTTCCTTATTACAGGTTCATCTTTGTCAACATCATTGATTATTGTGATGTCATTATCAGTAACTTTTGCAATGTTAATATCTTCTTTACTTTGTATATCATTGACAGCAGATTTATCTGTACTTAGTTCAACTGTTTCTTCAATTGTCTCAGTGGAAGCATTTTGTGTTGAATTATTTGCTAGATTTAGCCTGGCTAGTCGCCTCTCTTCGGCAAGTTTTCTGTTCCTTATAATTCTCTCCTTTTGTTCGTCGCTGATCGACGGTGACGATGACACTTTAGGTAACATCAGTGGTGATCTGAAAGTAAAACGCGTTATAGTCAAGTTTGAATGTCATTTGCGTTATTTGAACTTGGTCAACAATCTATCTGATAAAATTACACTTATTTACATAAATATTTTCTGTGTACAGTGAAATTGTAACAAATTATGGTGTTTTTCTTAGTGTGTTTCGAGCAAAATGGCCACTATCCAGTAACTAAATAAACCAATCAAATAGCTTATTTATGGTATGCGAGGGCAGAGTTTAGTCGAAACAGCGTGAAGAACAGGCCTGGTTGGATGCACACTCAATCGTCGACACTAAGCGCGCTAAATGGGCGAGGCAGACGCTTCCAAATCCAAAGGATTAGCATGCGCGTTGCCGACCCTTTTAACTGTACATTCCTTTCTTGAACAATCCCATACATTAGTCTCGCACCACAATGCAGTTTTTCACGAGTCAATAGACATTGTCAAAAAGACACACAGCAATCCAACGGGAATGGATTGGTTTTTTTTTAAATATAATTTGGGAATGGATTGGTCTGCGTGACCTTGTCTCACTGGCCGCGTATTTGGATCGCACTTCTTCCTCGCCCGCCGTGTCTACACGTGGTCACTGAGCGCGCACGCTCGGGCACTGCTATTCAATGTAGAAAAGCTTGGACAAAATATTTGCTATCATCCATTCATTACCTATGACTGGACATTGGAGTGTGCAATTCCTTCCTAGCAGAGTTTGGCGCGGGCGTGGACCGTGCAAGCTCTATCTGCTGCTGCAACAAACGATCGAACTCATCTTCCTCCTGCTGCGGAGCCGGGGCTGCCTCATCTCCGCTGGAGTCCTGCTGCTGAACCGTTTCTTCGGTGAGGTACTGGTCCGTACGGATCTTGTGAAGATGGACCTGGGGAACAGGAGATGAGGTGATTGTCTTGAATTTGAACAGGTTGGTGTTGCAGTGAATTTGGATGTATTTTACAACTACACACTCACATCTTTACTAATATTATAAAGAGGGAAAGCGTTGGAAGTTTTTAAGTAGGGGGCAATTTCTGGAACCATTTATCCAATTTAAAAATCTCTTTCACTCGTGTATAGGATGGTCTTTCTGGGACATAAGCTATATTTTATCCCGCGGGTTTGCCTGCGCGGGCGGTACCACGCAAGCAGCTTACAAAGCTACGCAAACTTTACTTCTTTTAATATTAGTTTAGTTGTGTCGATAATTAGTCTGGTAAAATTTCTATTCCATAGCTGAATTTATGGAAGATACATGTTTATGTGTTTGCGGTCATATTTTTTATACTATTGATATTAACTTAGTTTAAAATTAACTACCTATATGTACCTAGTATAAGTTACCTGATTGTTGCTACACCCTTCCAGGATCCATGTATCTTAGTTTTAAGTACTTGGTTACAGATAAATCTGATCTTATCTTATCTTATAAAGCTTACTTACCATGACAGGCCTCTTCCTCCCAAGTGTCTCGATCTTTTTCAGGCAGTCATCAAACTTGAACTTAGGATACAGTCTGTATGCCCAGTGTTCCAATTTCTTGAGGACTAAGTCTAAATCTTCCCGCTCATGACATTTTCCTGAAAAATTATAAAAACATCATGATTTATACTTTCCTGTGTCCCAGGTTCATTAAGAAAAAACGTTCAATGAAATGCAAGTCAAAGTTACAAGATTAAAAGATTTATTTGTCCAACATAGGTAGTTATTAGGTATTACATTTATTCAGTATCACTATGTGGCGCCTTGCGGCATACAAATATAGTTATATTTTTGTAACATGCTTCTGCATGCAGCATGCTTTACAAATAATTTACATTAGGTAGTCAACATTATTAAAAAAATAAAGAATAGAGTAATTTTAATTAAGTGCATATGTCAGCTAAAAATTGATTAATTGAGTAATAAGCTTGTCGCCTTTATTCCCAAAAGGGGTAGATAGAGCACATGAAACTTGTGTTCCAGTGCCACTTTTAGCATAAATGTGAGTATAAAGCTGCGTACGAATTTGAGCGGCTCAGCCTGAGGCCTGAGCACAGATAACCTCCAATAGATAGTGCCTATAAGCGATTTAGTTCGATGCAAAGGTCACCACAGTTGGCGGTAGGTGCGGGATGCGGGGAGGTCGGTAACGGCGCTGCTATTGGCTGTTTCGAAACTAGCGCGCTTTGTCACATCATGGCTCCAGAAGCGTAGTGATGGGACGCGTTGTTCGCTAACGGTTTTTAGCGGTGCCGCAATTAATTGTTAGTAGAATATTTTACATGGCGTAGGTACGGTACCCGTTAACATGGTTTACATTTTTGAACGGCTGTCACTGTTATATTAGTATGTGAATCACATCGAATAGTTATTCCTAGGCATTTTACAAAATTTACTGCATTATCGTGTTTAAGTATGTCGGACAAGAAGCCTTCGTCCCGTTCGTATTGACATACTTACTAGGAAAGGACGAATGCGATGTTTATTCGAGATTAACGCGAATGTGCTAGCTAGGCTTATGTATGTAATTTGAATATTAGTATAGCTAGGTAAGGAAGACAAATAAAAACGATGTCATAAAAAAGTACATATAATTATTCAATGTGATAAAATTGATGAATGTTGTTGATGATAGATAATCCTCATCATCATTTAAGAGGGCGTTAACGTGCTCACTAGCGCTATTAGTAAATAATTGTGATTAATGAAATTTTACGATAGGTATTTCAAAATAGAGGCCACTACACACTGTATTTTGTATTTAAAATAAATACATCCAACAAGTTTTTAGGGTTCCGTACCTCAAAAGGAAAAATAATATAGGATCTCTTTGTTGGACGGACAACAAAGAGATCCTATATTATTTTTCCTTCAAGACCCTTTTTCTCAGAAATGCGTGGAGGTATCAAGCTAAAATTTATACCAAATACTCAAGTCTACTGTCCCTTGGAGTTGTAAAAAAATCAAACTTCTAGGCCAACGCAATCAAAAGATACAGCCGTTTATGCCGCAAATTTTCGAAACTCGCAAGGGAATCAAAACCTACGGGGTACTTCCCGTGAACTCAGAATCTTGGAATTTGGTACGAAGCAACGTCTTATAGCACAGATAAAGGAAAAATTGCGAAAACTGAAAATTTTACCGAACCCTCGGTGCGCGAGTCCGACTCGCACTTGGCCGGTTTTTATGTTGCTGGATTCATCATGTAATTCATTATTTCCCATAGTATTCTAGTGAGCTGTTTAAGTATGCGACCGTCAATCGAATCTCAGATTATACTCGAGTTTTTCGGAAATTTGGCGTAGGAAAACATCGTGAGCAAACCTGAATAGACAGTGCGTACATATGCGAAGTAAGGTGTATAAATTCAAAATTCTGTGCACACTTTATACCATCTTTTTCGACCCTGCTGCACCGGAATATCTTAAATTAAAAAAAAAATTGTTACACCCCGTCCTGGTTGCAAGCTACGTACATCCAGGGGACCGATTTTTGACTTTCGAGCGCTCGAAAATTAAATAAAAGTAAATGCTATTGTAGTGTCATAATCACAGACACTTACTTTCTACCGATAGAATTGAATACGAGTGGTCAATACCGCACGTTTTTAAATTTTCTATCATTTCAAAATAGCATTTCATAATTTTTGACACTTTTCGAGTGGAAGAGTCGAGCGCTCGAAAGTCAAAAATCGGTCCCCAGGAGTCGTAAACTCTCCGTCTTATTTCACCGTACTGGTTTCCTGCTATTCGTCTGGAATGATCTCCCTCTTACCGTCAGACAAGCTTAGAGGTAGTTCTCCTTTAAACGCAAGTTGCGTAAGCATCTCTCTTTAACTATTAAAGATTGATGAACCTCTTGATATCTTTGTTCGGGTACATATAATTGTACGTAGATAAGTTTGTATAAGTAAGTTTATATTGTATGCATTATATATGTATGTATATTAATGTAATTGATTGATTCGTGTTTCTATCCTATCCATCTCTTTCTTATTAGAACACTTAGAACAAGAGGTTATAGTGCGTGAAAAATCGAGAGTATGTCGCGGCCGTCTCATGATAGACGTTCTGTAGGTACAGTCACGAACTTTAATTTGGGACCCACTTAAGGTTCACAATCCTGTCAAATTGTATAGGAATACAAAGAATATTTTAGCAAACAGGGTCATAAATTAAAGAACGCGACCGTACTACAATAATATATTCCGTTCATTAGCTCTGGAAGCTATAAAATAGAGCGAGACCGTAATTTAATACGTCTCCCTCTACCTCATAGCTTGTAAGACGGTTGCAGTCCGCCACGTTGCCTTCTTGGTGCAGTTTAATTAAACCTACATCGTATACATTATCTATGATTTCTAAGCAAAATAATTTTGACAATGCAATGACAAGGATATAAATATAATCTTTAGTGAATTGCCGTATTAAAATAGTACATGAAAGCACGGATGAATTAACGTATTGTTTCTTTAAATGAATCTGAATCGGTAAAATTCGAAAGCATCACTATCCCATCACTAGAGTGTCACGTGCTTTCGTGAGAAAGGAACAGTATATTGTCATTCCAATTTGATGAAAAGGGACATGCATACTTCACTACTTCTTATGGACCAGTGTAAAATGAACTCCGCGTGACAGAATGAAATTTACATTTATATTATAAATTTAACTTACCTGTGAAATGTTATTCCGTCGTTTGTGTAATTAGACGTTCGGGAGTTTTTTCTACACCACTACACACAGCAGTAGTCATTTTTATAGCGCAAAATCAATTTTAATTTGCAGGATGTTTCACGCACGTACAGATCGCGTACCTGGTCGATACTGACAATATGGCGCGGGGTAGTGGGGGGTTATCAGTGCAAAAACATATATGCGTGGTGACCGCACGTCGCCCTATAGGCTCTATCTATTGGAGGTTATCTGTGGGCCTGAGGCATGCTCGCCCCGCGCGGCGCGCTGCTCCCGAGCCATATTGTTGCATATAAACATGCGCGGGCGAGGCAGCGACAGCCGACATTGTGCGTCGTTCAAAATGGCGTCGGACACGATGCCAGCCGCGTCTGCGTTTATCATATTTCACCGAATTATATTAATAAATTTACGAACAAACTCGATTACATATGCACGGCTCATCCAATTGCTCAAATTCATACGCGCCTCACCCACAAACCAGTCAGAACGTGTTGCTCTGCCCGCGGCAAGCTCGGATACACGTCCAAATTATGTGAGGCACGCACACTGAGGCGCCTTTGAGCACGGTCACAAGACCGCCTCTGGAAGGCTCGCCGCGCGCCACTCGCGGGCTGCTCGCACACAGCGCGTGAGCGCGTACGAATTTGATATTGCTGTATCAAATGTGATATTGCAATGATAGGTTGCTAGACCATCGCCTACAACACACTTCCACCCTGCTCCCCTAGTCGACTTTTACGACACCCACGGGAAGAAAGGGGGTGGTGAAATTCTAACTCGTTTTCATATCCACTTTGCTTTTTTTTGTAGTCTCTGGAGGCTTTAGTTGGCAGCACAAGTTGCTTTATAAGAAAAGGCCAACATTACCCACACAAGTCTTTATTATAAGGGATTAAGAGCTTGCGTAGATAATTTTGAGCAACTCACCTGAGTAGTGATGTACTTTCACTGCTACCTTTACAAGTATTTTATATGACAAAAGAACTTGGATCTGTATAATAATGTATGTAATGTAATGTATAATACGTAATGTAATGTAATGTAATGTGTAATGTATAATATAAGACTATTAGACCATGGGTGTGCTACTTATAAAGAATCTTCAAGCCTAAGCCTTGTTTATTCATTTTGTTACAAAATTATAGAGTTCTGTTTGCCTGTAAAGTTATTCAATAAGCGCCTTGCAAAGACAGCTTGGTGGCTCTGGACTCCAAAACCCACAATTTCAGAATAGCCGAATTAGACTTGTGTCCATTTCAATATGAATGAATCGCACCTATGTGATAGCAATATCAAACAGTTTTGTTTTATATAATAAATAAAATAAATAAATATTGGGGGTTGGGGGACTAGCTCCATAGTAAGCTCAATAGGAAGAAGAACCAAAGCTTGGAGAAGGTTTTGGTCGCTGAAAAACATCTTAAAAAACAAACAATACTCCGTAGCAATAAAATAGTTATTTGTTATACCAGGTGCAAAGTTGTATTTTACCCGCGAGTGTGGAATTGAAACACGAGCAAGCGAAAGGATGCTAAAGTTGAACCACGAGCGAAGCGAGTGGTTCTAAAATAGAATCCTGAGCGTAGCGAGTGTTTCAACACACGAGAAGTAAAATACATTTGCACCCGTGTGTAACACAAAACTTTTCTCCTCACTGTAGCGAGGAAAGTGCAACATGCAAAACAACTTTATTAAATTTAAATAATAATAATTTATTTTTTTAACAGTAATAATAACGTTAAGTAATATAAAGTAGAATTTTGGTCAAGTGCGAGTCGGATTTTAGTTTTCCCATACATTTTGAGACCCTCCCAGCGCCTGATGATTTGATGAAGGCAACAAGCAATTATTTAAAAGTTCTTAATTATTTATTTTATTCTGTTTTTTAGTATTTGTTGTTATAGCGGCAACAGAAATACATCATCTCTGTCTTCATATTTTTTTTGTAATATGGGCGTTTTACGTTTTGATATACTGTCAAAAGCTACTTGAACACACTCCAAGGTCAAATTACTTTCCCAACTAGTGGATAAAATGCGTTTTTGCTCACTGGTTTTAAAGGATAAAAGACGGCTTTCCGAGGCAGTGAGGGGAAAAGGAAATTTTTAACACCTGCATTCTGCCTATACTAACATATGGATGCCCAACATGGACAGTCACAAGAAAACAACTTCAAAAACTTAGATGTTGCCAAAGAGCAATGGAAAGAAGCATATTGGGAACCAGGAAGGACAAAAAACGAGCCAAAGATCTTAGAAAAAATCAAATACTGCAAAATGGAGATGGACAGGCCATATGATCCGAAGTAAGGAGAAATGGACAAACAGAATGACAGAATGGATACCGGGGCACCATGCAAAAAGAAAAAGAGGGAGACCGCGAATGAGATGGTCAGATGACCTCAAAGGGGTCGCTGGCCCACTGTGGGTCAGGCTAGCAAGAGACAGGCTCAGATGGAAGGAAACAGAGGAGGCCTTTGTGTCAAAAGGACATGTTGATCAAATATAAATAATAAAATGTGTATCATGTCGTAATTGTATTGTATCAGCAAATAAAGGCTTTGAAATTAAAATTGAAATTAATGGGTACTAGATAAATAAATAAATATTAGGGGACAATCTTACACAAATCGACCTAGTCCCAAACTAAGCAAAGCTTGTACTATGGGTACTAGACGACGATAAACATACTTATATAGATAAATAAATACTTAAATACATAGAAAACATCCATGACTCGGGAACAAATATTCGTGCTCATCACACAAATAAATGCCCTTACCAGGATTCGAACCCGGGAGCTCTTGCTTCGTAGGCAGGGTCACTACGAACTAGGCTAAAGGGGTCGTCAAAGATGACAATATATATAACAGATTATTATTATTTTAGCTTTATTTTCACACTCGCTTCCGCCCGCGACTTCGTCCGCGTGGACCCGGGATAAAAACTATCCTATATTTTAATCCAGGCTATAAAATATCTTAGTGCAAAATTTCATTCAAATCGGTTCAGCCGTTTAAGCGTGATTGAGTAACAAACATCCAAACATCTAAACTCACATTTATAATATTATTAGGATTAGTGGTCCCCAAAGATAAAAGCTTCCTCCATCTTTTTCCACTTTTCCTTGTCTGTAGCTGTTTTAGTCCAGTTTTTTGTGTGATCTTTATCTTTGTCTTCCCAAATTTCGTTTTCCAGCTTGGCCCCACTGTTTCATTGCTTGGAGGGTCCATCTTTTATCTATATGGCCTGCCTATCTCTACTTCTGTATTAAACTATATTGAAGAGCATCTGATATCTTAATTTTCTTATGTGTATCTGTGTTTCTAATTTTCTATATAAACACTTAAATAGAGAGGAAACATCCTTTAAACTTGAAATAATAATTTACCTTTAAACTTGAAATCCTTGAAATGTTCAGGTATGACCTGTATGCCCCTGGGGCCCATGAGTCGTGCAGGGTTCAGAACAAACCGGGGATTCTTCACAACGCGTTTAGCTTTCGCCGTGTGATCGACTACTCTCTTGTCTTCCTCTGCAAAAAATTGTTACATTTCGAATTAAAAATCTATGAACACATTAACTTTCAATCTGTAAGCATGGGTTAAAAAGAGACAGATATAGTGGATGCCGATTATTTGACTGTACATTATTAGGACTCCGAGCAAGTTCACAGCAATTAAGAGCAACAGAAAAAGAAAAACTTACCAGCCTCATCTTCCTTTTCGCTGGCTTCGTTACTATCTGGAGTTCTCGGTCTGTCATCCAGCTCGTCGCCATCGATTACACGCTCCAGCTCCTGAGCTTCACCTGCCTCATCCTCCAAGAACACGTCTTCTAGCAGGGACATTGTTAACTTGGTTAACTAATAACTACACTTATGACTTATAAAAGTTATAAATAAACCTAACCTATGTGATTTGATCACTGAAACTGAAATACGTGGCAATCACAACACCTACTTAGAGTTTATAACATAATTGCTATGATTTTAAGATATTTCCTCGCAGCATAGGTAATATTTCCCGATATCCCGATTTTGATATCTTTATTTACTTTTGCATTTCTATTTCTACAAATCTACACTGACAGTGACAGCACCAGTTGAGCGGGAAACCGGGAAAGTATTTTTTGGCTTTAAATTTTACATTTCACGTAGACATGAGTTTTCGATTCTGTTGACTGTTTGTTACTGTGGGCGATTGCCTGAAAGATTGAAATAATAACTAACTAATAAAATAACTTAAATTTGGCTTACAGGTTAAGTACGTCGTTTTTTTTAATTATGTGGGAAGTATAAAAGGCAAAGTTACATGTTTTGAATTTACAAGTGTAAAGGAATGTGTTTCGTTCATGGAGGAAAAACAGGCATGTAAAACTTCCGTTTTAGCAATATTAGAAAATATTTGTTATATACCCAAAATTGTATAAAAACCGCATTTAAAAAATTATAAAATTATTTGGACAACTTAAAATAAATTATTTAATTTTATCAGAACACAGCCCGTTTTTGTGTCAATCCGATACGTGGTTTCAGTAGATTACTTTGTTAATTTAAACATATAAGAATATTTCATTCAACACAAATATTAAACATCGTAATATAATATAGAATTGCTGATCGATCTACACTATTATGTAATCTTGACATTTTTTGGCAATAAAAACTGGCCATTCTTCAAACCGTTACGTTAAACGTGAACATGGAACACCACTAGTAAGTCACGTGACCAGCTTGCGTTTGAGAGCGCATCACAGGTATGGAAATCAGTAAATTTTATTAAAAATAAGTTGATTTTCGGATATTGCTTTAGAATTAAGGTAAAGATTAAAGTTGAGATTTAAAAGTGTGTTGATGTGCGGCAAACAGTGTGTAAAAATGGTGTTGTGTACGTATTTTCATCATAAAGAAAGACTGGCTGTCATTTTGATACCAAGAAAGCTGCTTCAAGAATGGCGTCCCCCACATGTGCCGCTGGAATTCGGTTTCGCGCTGAACGGAATAGGATTCATCAACGCGGCCGGCTAGGATTATGGAAAAATGCTGCTATCGCAATTTTGCATAATTTCCGCTGGAAACCGACGCGCATCCTCGTTTTTTCGCGTATCGCCCTTGCGCTCCACTTGCAATGAATCATTGTCCTGATTTCTGCTAAAGAAGCCGAATATTTCCCTATTTCGTCGGTTCCGCCGGTGCGGAAGGCGATGTTGTTATTTGCGAGTTAATAATTGCAGTGTTGTGATAGGTAAAAGTTGTAGTTTGTAGTAAATTTACACAAGTGTTTTGTTTATCAATTTGCCGCTCCTACATCGCCTCGGGCGGTTAGCGATGTCTTTGTGCTGATACAGTGCCTACGTATTTTGTTGATGGTAGGATTTTCAGCTAGATTTTAGGTGGGTATGTTTTTTAGCACTTCTGTGCAGTTATAATTTGCTAACAGTCCTTGTTGGAAAAGGATAGGTTATGAGGGAGGGCAATCACTTTTGAGATATCCAATGAAATGTCCTTGATTTACGTTTTTCTGATTAGAATTTTCAAGGCTTTTAAATGTCAGATAGTTTATAGTAATTATTGCATTATTGATTTAAGTAAAAGTACCTAATGTATTGTTTATATCCTGATAAAAACTTGGGGATATTGATAACATTCACAACATTCACATTTCCTAACTGATAATGCTAATTCATAGTAGGTAGGTATTCCAATTGGTGTTTACAAATGACATAATGTGTTCAGTTGAAATCAAGGAAAACAAATATTGTTTCTAAATGTTTGGTGTAGAATTGAACCAGGCCAATGAGGAAAATTAAAGTGATATAAAGTAGTTATGCAGGAACTGGTATTGACTATATGACCATGGCTTTGATCTGCAGCATCTTTTTCTTGATCCTTGATCAAGATATTGTTACATTAAAAATTGTTATTTTTTTCTTTTTTTAAATAGGTGTTACATTACAAGTCTATACCTAAACTTTGCATGATATAAATGTGCATTTGGTGGATTTGCATATTATGCTAAGACAAAATTAGGACACATAAAAGTCACTAACAGACAGTAAGGTAGGACAACCGCTTTAGCCTAGTTGGTAGTGACCCTGCCTATGAAGTAAGAGGTCCTGGGTTCGAATCCTAGTAAGGGCATTTATTTGTGTGATGAGCACTTGATTATTTGTTCCTGAGTAATGGATGTTTTCTATGTATTTAAGTATTTATTTATCTATATAAGTATGTTTATTGTCGTCTAGTACCCATAGTACAAGCTTTGCTTAGTTTGGGACTAGGTCGATTTGTGTGAGATAAAAATTAATAGATAAATTATTAAAATAAAATATATACCTATTGCGGGACAATCTCACACAAATCAACCTGCTCAAATCTGAGCAGACCTGGTACTATGGGCCCTAAACAACAATGTATATTCATAGTTATATAGATAAATGAATACTTAAAAAAATAACAAATATAAAGAAAAAATATTTTATCTATTCACGCTCATCACACAAATAAAAGAGTTACTTCCCTTACCAGGTTCCTAACCTGGGTGTCCTGGGACTGCCGGCTCTATACGCCGGGCTCTATAGTACCAATACCAACCAGGCCTGTTTACGTCAATTGAGATTTTAATGCTATTAGCAGTTCCTTTTCACACTCATCCTGTTGCATCCTCAGAGTCCTTCATAGCCCAGATATTGCTTCTCATTTTACCATTTTTTTTCTGTTTGTACTCTACTACCATGATATAATATTTTTTTTGTATACACTAACATATACTGCGTGGAACGGAACGATGGACTTTCCCGCAAGAGGGGGATTATTGAGCGCTAGTACGTCACATTTTTCAGATAAACTATTTTTTTTTGACGCGATTTTTTTTTACATTTGTATGGAGCTCGTCGCTCCAGTCGGTCAACGCTAATGTTTTCCTCTAAGTGCTTTGAGTCATAGTTTCGTTGTAAAAAATGATGCCCTGTTATATATTTGACAACAACCTACATTTCAATTTTAAGAATGCACTATGTAACTATACTATAGTAGAGTATTACAGGCCTTCTACACGATCGAAACCAACCGCCAACCATCGTGTCCTTGATCGGAGGCTCCAGTCGGCCGATAGCGTTCCAGACGGTTGGGACCAACCACAGACGCAGCCCGTCGCGAGAGCTGCGCTCCCGATCAAGGCCGTTGGTATCAACCGAATATCGGTCGGAACAATCGCTTTCTACACGGTCCATTTTTATATCAACCCGATCAAGGACACGATGGTTGGCGGTTGGTTCCGATCGTGTAGAAGGCCTTTTTGAGTGAACCAAGTGTCTTTTTAGTCACACATACTATAGCAAGATAATATATAACAAATCAATTGACATATTTGGGAATTGGAAGCCTATAATTCATTGGATATTTCCTTACTAATTTTTGTTTTAAACTGGAGCCTCCTACCACACTGAAACACCCCTACATGTAAACTTTAAGACTTAATAATATTCCTCTCAATGACACCTTCACACCAAATCCATTCCGTTGTTTTGGTGGGATAGAGTAACAAACATACAAACTTTAACACATAGGGTTTTTGGCTAGATGACATCCACTCAACATCCACTTCTTTAATATTGACTTTAGCTGTCAAATTACACCATTAAATATTACGAGAGTGACTTGACGTAAGATAAGGTTGTCAACCAATTAAGTAAACATAAAAAATAAACAATTCGTGCTTATTTTATTTCAATACTGGTTATCAAAATCTCGAAAGGGATGGCAATTTATTTTAAATACTTTTTCACCTAGCCCTGATAACTTAAAATTCCAGGTCGATTCACGAGAGCTGGCGCGGAAAATATAGGTATGAGACTGTTACATCCCTTACACTTTGCATTAACGGGGTGAATTGGAAATTATCGCGTGCTTTGAAACGCCGTTCTGACTAGATTAAGAAACAATAAGGTCTGATTTTCAGGTGTATGATTCTTGACTATATGAGTGTTTATCTGATTTAATCGATACATGATTGCGTAAAATTACTTGATAGAAAAAAATCCAAAGTTGGATCTTTATTTTCCTTTTTTACTCAGCCTACTCAAACAATACATTATTTTACGACTGATTCTATCTTATCTAAAAGCTCACTGTATGAAATATAAATAAAACTTCACTAAGTTGGGTATTTATCGAAATTTGACCAAAAAGGCCGTTCCCGAAGTGTTGGATCTCTTTTTCTCGTGCGCGGAAGGCTAAGCGTGTCTCTGTCAAGGGGGCGTGGTCGACTCGAATCAAGGCATCCCCTTAACAACCGTTTCCCGCCAAAATGAGAGTTGGATATTCCTGATTCCTGAAGCACGAAGGTCAGAATAAATATTAGTACAGAAGATCCTCTGTCTAACAAAACCGATGTTTGACAGCTAGAAATTCAAATCACGGCATCCCGCTCAACCCCGTAGCACCGTGCTCTTCCGTCTAGTTAAGGTCGTCATGTTTGTGCGTCATCGTGGTATAAGCGCCCCGGCCGCGATACGATAAGTGGCACTGCCAGCCATGGGCTTATGATACTCAGGACAGCCTATACGTGATGCCACAACGAGGGACGGAAAAGCTCCTATGCAGCTAAATTAAGAACTGGTCTTAAAATGGCCGATGACTTGCCATAAATAACCTACTCAATTTGGACGGGTAATGGTTTATGTGCCACAACTTCATACTAAATCAGTTGTGGCAAATAAAAAAAGTGGAACTACGAGAAGGACAACGAATGACATTTCCCTTTCTGTCACACTTATCGAGATTTGTATGCTACTATTGCTACTTGCTCGCTCGCACGTGGTATTATTACCATAGCTTGTCCTGAGTATCATAGGTCCATGCTGCCAATAGTGTCAACCGCGTTTGAGTGAGTAGGGTTGTTGATTCAAATTTTATCATTACTCCAAAAGAAAGAAGGCAAAAAAATATGCCCGGATGACGAAAATCCCATTTAAATGTTATGTTATGTTAACCCTTTCGTTCCGGATGACGAGTTAACTCGTCTTGTGCAATGTGCTCTCAGATCCGGTAGACGAGTATACTCGTTTAAAAAAAAATGTCATTACGTCCTGGATTAGGGCAATCGACAGTCACTTGCACAACCGGACACATTGCCTCCTGTACTCTAGGCCTCTGTCAACATTACCCACATTTTGACAATATTAGCTAACGAGTTATCTCGTCTACCGGCTCTAAAAAGCGTTTTACGTGGCCGAGTTAAGTCGTCTTTCGGACGTAAGAGCATCATTTCGAGTTAACGAGTTAACTCGCCTACAGGACTGAGGAGCAGGTATCATTTCACTGGATCTGGAAAACTGGGTAGATTTTGTGTATGACTTTGCCGGAACGAAAGGGTTAAAAAAACAGTACCGTTTAATGTTGCTTGTTAGGGAAGAAAACGCTGGAGGTCCGTGACGTCACGGACCGCGAGCGTCATAGTAATGACCTAATGACAATCGTTTCATATGAAGGTGCTTGTTCTTAAAACTGCACATTCTAACTTTTCTACTATTTATTCTCTTGTTTTTTTATTTGGTGTCAAGTCAAACTCAAGATCCCTATTGCACCTCGGAGATGCGCCAGGTTTAGCCGAAGCGTCAAGCGGCAAGAGCGACCGGCTGGCCTGAATGACTTCTATTCTAAGGCCGCTGTCTGGATGCTAGCGGCCAGCGGACGGTTAGCCGTCTATACATTGAACTCGCTCGAATGTAAGAACCGCTCACCCGCCCGCTGGCGGCCAGACGGCCTTAGAGTTCCCTAGACACACGGTTTGGTTGTTCTAGTCTAAACGAACAATCAAAGCGATAAAATAAGTCATTGTACTGCGGCATTTCACAGCAGCCAAGTAATCGCGAGTACTCATGAAACTAATTTTACAACGTTCTCAATGGCTATTTGGTGTTTAACGACGGCTTGTGTTTATGCGCCACCGCCATTACATATTTTACATGTCGTCTATTTTTATATCTTAAATCTATTTTTAACTGCCAATCAATACATTGTATAGTTTTAATTTTGATCAGAAATAAAGTAATTGTGTCACCATATTATCAACTTTACGCGAGTTGAGTCTCGCGGGGATGGTATTATCTGACTGAAATATTACTCAAAATCTGATAGTCTTAAAAATCTTTATATACTCGCCCTTATCAGTGGATCGCTAAACTACCCTCGCACCTCTGTCACGTCACTTAGGGCCATTACTTCTGCTAGGGGCTCTGAGAGCTGTAGAACTCGCTAGCTTGACTTAAAAAAAATCGTTTTATATTATTTTTTGAAAAAGTAACTACGAAAAAATTCTATATAATTCCTCATTCGCCGTGTCCACACCGGACGAACGGCTCGCCTGAGCCATCAAAAACGCTCGCCCGAGCGGTTCAGGCGAGCCGTCAGAAGGCTGACGTAAGTTCAAATATTTTTATTTTCCAAGCGTCGTCGCGTGGGGGGACCGTCGCTTAGAAAATAAAAATATTTGAACTTGCATAATATATATGACGATAATAATTATAATAGGTTTAAAGAATTATTTGTTAGTTTTTAGTTTATTTTTTGTGTCGGGTGTTTTTTAAATTTTACTTTTATTTTGTCCTTTAAGTGATGATCTTCAAACGGCTGATCGGTCATGGTTACCTTACCATATACTTTCAATATCATTGAAGTAACACGGTACCAAATTTCAAATCGATAGGACACATGGAAGGTAGTCAGATCCCGTCATCAACTATTAACGAGCTGATGATCTTCAAACGGCTGATCAGGTCATGGTTACCTTACCATAAACTTTCAATATCATTGAAGTAACACGATAACAAATTTAAAATCGATCGGGCATAAGGAAGTTACTCAGATCCCCTCATCAACTCGGCTGATCAGGTCATGGTTACATTACCATATAATTTCAATATCATTGAAGTAACACGGTACTTACCAAATTTCGATCGGACATACGGAGGAAGGTAGTCAGATCCCCTCATCAACTAGAAAAGAGCTGATGTTCTTCAAACGGCTGAACAGATTTTCATGAAACATGGCTAAGAACACTCGGGTTAAAATTAATATTATCTGACACAAAAAAACCGCATTCAAATCGGTCCATCCGTTTGGGAGCTACGATACACAGATACACAGACAAGTTATACTTATAACACCCCTCTCTTTGCAACGAGGGTTAAAAATGTATTTGTTTGTTATTCTTTTTCAATTCCGCGAATCTAATACAATATTTCGAAGTTATCGGAAATCAACAAAAACATAATTGTAGGGTCATGTCATTTACATATGTACATTAGTGGATTAAATTATTTATAGTACTGACCACTTTAAAATTAGGATATTGTTTTTTTTTATCCACAGTTTCTACAGTCTTGCTATTCCTACCCAACAATAACTTAAGTTAACAGTGCTGAATCAAAACACTCTAACATCAAACATTAAAGATTTGTACTATTTAAAGTAAAGTTAAAACAGGTGGTATGTAATGTAAGTCAGAAAAATTACACAAAGCCGCGTCGTAGGCAATGCAATGGAGATAACAAAAGAGTGACGCCTACACGCCACGCTAGTAAAGTAACCGTCAATATGCAGTGTGTCGTCGCCCTTAGACGCCCTTGAAGAAAAACGGCTCGCGTCTAGTGTGCACGGAGCATAACACGTCAATAACCCATCGCGAAGTAAAACGCGTTTGCGATTTTACGGCCGATGACCTTAGCTCAAGGTTTTAATTGGTGGCTCAGGGAAATTTTACAACTAAATTTTGTAAAATGCGTATTCGTGAACTGATTTAGAGCTTATCCTCGTATACTAGCTGTCCACGCAGCTCCGTTTGCACACAAACACACTGCGTATTAACATTAACTTTATGTAATACTCTGGCCGTCGTCCGCGTGGAACTCGTTTATGTCGTAGCTCCATACAAACTTTTACTCCCGGATGTTTTCGGGGATAAAAACTATCCTATGTCCTTCCCCGGGACTAAACTATCTCTATACCATATTTCATCTAAATCGGTTTAAGCATGAAGAGGTAACAGACTGACAGACACACTTTCGCATTTATAATATTAGTATGAATTATGTCGTCGGATGTATTTCGTCATTACCACTCAGGCACTTAATATTGGTGGAAGCCATAGCTTTTAGCGAGAAGACCTTCTGTTATATACGATTGTTATTTCTGGCCAGAAGATGTTTGTTTTTAAATTCTGTTGGTTTGTTGCGAATTTCTTCGCTTTTTAATTAGGACATCGTAAGCTGCTTTAATGTTGGGAAATATCATAAAAACTAGTTCTATTGATCGTATGCATAATTTTTTATTCCTTCATAATTTTGGTGTTGAAAAAAGTCGTTTCGTTTTTTAGAACCAGCTTCAGCCTGATGATTTCGTTCGCTTGGAATTCATTATTTGTTAAATAATTTGGAAGTATTGTAAGCTAACGATTTCTATTCCTTAGGAATAAAGCAAATTGTTGTTCTGCAAAGTATTAAATTTATGGGATGTTCGTTTTCGCCATTGTAGGTTTCAATGCTTTTTATTTTATTTCAAGTCCTTTAACAGCTGTGCGTATAAAAGAGACATTATTATAATACATCAACACACATTTATACGTTTCACGTGCAGATATTTATATAACTATTGATGACCTTGACCACAAATATGTCTCTTATCATAGAAACAAGCATAACACTGATCTAAGTTTATATTTGTTTCAGCAACTTGTAAATAGAGGCTGTAAATATAATTATAGCAGATAAAGATGAGTTTGGGAGCACGCGCCACCAAGGGTGGTGCGAAGGGCAAGGACAAACACACCCAGGACAAGTCCAAGGGCGTTGACAAACCGCCGGCCAAGGAGAAGGTCAAACCACAGCTACAGGTTAGTGAGGTCAAGGTCAAACCAGTGTTGGGATAGTAGGGTCAAAGACAAGCAAGTGCCACCAATGGCGGTGCGAATGGCAAGGACAAGTCCAAGGGGTGTGCAATGATCGGTATACAACTTTTGATGTATTTTCGTAATCAATGATAATAATAAAGAATAATGTCAATAATAATTATCATGATAATAACAGATAGATAATTATTGATTGATAATAACAAAAAAATACGCTCGTGAAAGTGAACTGTATTCGAAGTATTCGAACGTGTATTTCGGCACTTGCATCTATCCGAACGCACGAAGTGTCAACGTGACGTGCCGCGCCGTGGGGATTTCCCTTACAAGAAGAATTCAGTTCGGATTATGCAAAGTTGAGCGTAATTACCTTGATAATTTCGAACCCTGCTAAGGAATTTGATTACCAGTTTTCGACTCCATTATTTGTATATTAAGGTTCATAAGTGTACAACAACTATATCGACAAATGTATGTTCCAGGCAACCCACGAACAAATCCGCATGGCAAAAATGATCGACCACCGCAACTCCGACGACTCGACAGATGTTCGAAGAATGGTGAGATAACTTTCACGCCATTTACGCCGCTATCGGATCGAAACTCGATTGTTCTTGTGGGAGCAATGGGCGACAATAGAGGGCAAAATCCTATGAGCTTTCATGATGGCGATTAGTTCCTTTTCGGTTGTTTGAATCGGGGATGTCTAGACTGAAAGACTGAAACTTAATTTGTTATCTTTAGGATAACTTTACTTTTTTAATTGTAAACTTCATAACTAATCAATTATTCAACTTTTAATGTATTATTGTTAAAAACTGGACTATTTAACATATGTATCTTAGATTACAATACAATAGTATGATGATGGAATCCAAACCGAACATGGAATAAAACAATACATCCGAGGCCGGGAATCGAACCCGGTAACGGCGGTAACTTGTTAACGAGCTACCTCTCAAACATTGGCTATCGAAACGCTAAGATACATACTAATTTTCCCTCGTACATCTTGTATGTTTTCTATCAAATACAGTAATATCCACTAGATGATGTTTATGTTTTTAAATCGGATGAGTAGTTTCGTTGATGCCCCCTTACATACAAACTTACAAAGCTATAAATAAACTCACATTTCATCTAGAAAGATCTTTTTAATAGCTGTTCCAATGTTCACAGGTGCTTGAGCTAATGGAGATGACGTGTCGCACGGAAGAAGAGGTGTGCTCAGCGCTTCACGACTCTGACAACGACATGGTGGCCGCCTGCAATCTGTTGTTGGAGGAGAGCCAGCGGATACAGGTACGGTTGCACACGATCCGACAATGGAACTAAGTTTGTGAATATCAAATCTCAAAATGGCTAACTAGACTTTAGTTGGCTAATAGGGTAAATCGCGTCAATAACTGGCCACTTAGGGTTACTATCCACCATTATGTAACTGATGCTCTTATTAGGATTACTTTGAAAATAATCTAGGTAGTACTTCGGTTGGTATTGCACACGATCCGACAATGGAACTAAGTTTGTGAATATCAAATCTCAAAATGGCTAACTAGACTTTAGTTGGCTAATAGGGTAAATCGCGTCAATAACTGGCCACTTAGGGTTACTATCCACCATTATGTAACTGATGCTCTTATTAGGATTACTTTGAAAATAATCTAGGTAGTACTTCGGTTGGTATTGCACACGATCCGACAATGGAACTAAGTTTGTGAATATCAAATCTCAAAATGGCTAACTAGACTTTAGTTGGCTAATAGGGTAAATCGCGTCAATAACTGGCCACTTAGGGTTACTATCCACCATTATGTAACTGGTGCTCTTATTAGGATTACTTTGAAAATAATCTAGGTAGTACTTCGGTTGGTATTGCACACGATCCGACAATGGAACTAAGTTTGTGAATATCAAATCTCAAAATGGCTAACTAGACTTTAGTTGGCTAATAGGGTAAATCGCGTCAATAACTGGCCACTTAGGGTTACTATCCACCATTATGTAACTGATGCTCTTATTAGGATTACTTTGAAAATAATCTAGGTAGTACTTCGGTTGGTATTGCACACGATCCGACAATGGAACTAAGTTTGTGAATATCAAATCTCAAAATGGCTAACTAGACTGTAGTGGGCTAATAGGGTAAATCGCGTCAATAACTGGCCACTTAGGGTTACTATCCACCATTATGTAACTGATGCTCTTATTAGGATTACTTTGAAAATTATCTACTTCGGTATTTGGTCATTATAACTGTGTTTAAAAATTCCTTGCTTTCTATATATTTTAGTGATGTGGCTAGTTATTGGGAGTATTTGGGAGATGGCGAGTAATAGGCAATTTAAAAGTATGCTCGTGTGCCCAATGATGAGAACTCAAATCGGAGGGAGACCGTCGTGGCGTTCGCCTGGTCGACCTGTAAAGTTTTGGCCGGTCTCGCTGTTCGGCGCGTGTCCGGGCGAGCGCTGGGGCGGGGCTGCCCTATGACCATAGATTATGAGAGCTGAGGGCTTCGATATTACTAAAATGCTGAATCTTGTTGAAACTATCGTGTTTTTAAGGATGAGATAGTTGTGCGACTGCCGTTAACAAGCGGCAGCATTGGTGTTGGTGCATTGATTTTCAAAATGTTGTAAAAGTAAACGTGTTGATATTTCCCAGGGCGAGTGGCAGACTAGTGAAAAGAAGAAGAAAAAGCCACCAGCCGCCGCAGGCAACGGCGAGCCAGAGGCCGCGCGGGACCGTGAGCCCCGCGAGCCGAGGGAACGCTCCGGTCCGCCGCGTCCACGTGAGTACAGACCTTTAAAAGTTTTGAAAAAAAGCGATTTCATAACGTTATATTTCGTTAGTGTTGAAATTTTTCGTTATAACAAAATCGGTATGTCCCATGACGGTATAAATATCATAACAGAATGAATATCATAAAATTATAAAATACGGTCGAATAACGTTATAAATACGTTTTAAATTGCGACACAATTGCGAAAAGGACCAAACCCTATAACGTTATGAAACTATTATATCGCTTAAGCAAATATCGTTATATATACTATTGGTTTAATTTTATAACGTTATAATGGATACCGCTATACAGCGCGTAAAATATCGCTTTGAGTATAACGCTTTTTTGGAATAATAACGTTATAAACGATAGCGCTATGGGAAAATAGCGGTATTAAAAGCCCTGCGAGTCTTTCTTATCGTAATCTTTGGGTACCCAGTGGTTCCCAACGGAGCCACTAGTCTGTACTGATCATGGATTTTGATAGATGTAAGAATTGCCGGACATTGAGTCCCTAATGGCGGCCACCAGTGCCCGTCACAAGCTGCGGACGAGTTCATTCATACATTTTGTAAAGCATTGCACGCCGAGCGGTTTATTGGCGACGTCCGAGCCATAAGCTGCGGGAGTGGCTTGCGCTCGCTACTAATGGCCGCCTGTATTGGGGTCTATTAGTGGTTTAATGTGATAACGTACTTAAATAAAAAAATTTGGCGCGCGGAGTCGGTGCAGCGTGATTTATACGTCTTTTAAAAAGATATAAAGTTACAGCGACGTAGGTCCTATAGTTATGATAATTTTTTTATGGGTTAATATAATGTTACAGTTTGCTATGATATTATTTTTAGGGCAAAATATAAGTACAATTTGCGGTAAAAAAATATAATGTACCTAATCCTGTTTTCACCAAAAAAAAAAACGGATGGTATTTTATCAATTTTTTTAAATGATTCTTTCATTTTCAACAATGACAGCCCCTCGTAAATGATTTGGTGATGTGAATTGTAATCATTCATGTACCAAATGATTCTTGTTTATTGCAAAATTGAGAACGGAAATGACACTTCTCACTGGAAAATTTAAAAAAGACTCCCAAGAAAACTTATTTATTTTAGGTTTAGAAAGAGAAAATGAAAATTTGAACTGTGTTAGCCCCTAATTTAAGAAATAATTATTTAAGTACGTTATCAGTTTTTGATTAAATACTAATAGTTACGTCGTAATCTTGAATGAAAAAGCAAGCATTTTGCAAAATACGCTCGTCTGTAGGCGTAAGGACCCTTAATTGTTTGCTCCTATTCCAGACTACAGCCTGTAGACCGGCGTCGTCTCAGAGATATGAATTGGTGATATTTGCATTTTTGAAAGGTCGTGGCGAAGCAGAGGCCCGCGGGCGGGGTCGCGGCGCAGCACGGGGCCGGGCGCGCGGCGCGCGGCGCGGGGCGCCGGGCCGGCCGCGCCCGCCGCGCGACCACACGGCCGAGCCGGGCGACCACGGTCAGTCACACTGCTCTTGTTAACTGTACAGCAGAGGCCCGCGGGCGGGGTCGCGGCGCAGCACGGGGCCGGGCGCGCGAGGCGCCGGGCCGGCCGCGCCCGCCGCGCGACCACACGGCCGAGCCGGGCGACCACGGTCAGTCACACTGCTCTTGTTAACTGTACAGCAGAGGCCCGCGGGCGGGGTCGCGGCGCAGCACGGGGCCGGGCGCGCGGGGCGCCGGGCCGGCCGCGCCCGCCGCGCGACCACACGGCCGAGCCGGGCGACCACGGTCAGTCACACTGCTCTTGTTAACTGTACAGCAGAGGCCCGCGGGCGGGGTCGCCGCGCGACCACACGGCCGAGCCGGGCGACCACGGTCAGTCACACTGCTCTTGTTAACTGTACAGCAGAGGCCCGCGGGCGGGGTCGCGGCGCAGCACGGGGCCGGGCGCGCGGGGCGCCGGGCCGGCCGCGCCCGCCGCGCGACCACACGGCCGAGCCGGGCGACCACGGTCAGTCACACTGCTCTTGTTAACTGTACAGCAGAGGCCCGCGGGCGGGGTCGCGGCGCAGCACGGGGCCGGGCGCGCGGGGCGCCGGGCCGGCCGCGCCCGCCGCGCGACCACACGGCCGAGCCGGGCGACCACGGTCAGTCACACTGCTCTTGTTAACTGTACAGCAGAGGCCCGCGGGCGGGGTCGCGGCGCAGCACGGGGCCGGGCGCGCGGGGCGCCGGGCCGGCCGCGCCCGCCGCGCGACCACACGGCCGAGCCGGGCGACCACGGTCAGTCACACTGCTCTTGTTAACTGTACAGCAGAGGCCCGCGGGCGGGGTCGCGGCGCAGCACGGGGCCGGGCGCGCGGGGCGCCGGGCCGGCCGCGCCCGCCGCGCGACCACACGGCCGAGCCGGGCGACCACGGTCAGTCACACTGCTCTTGTTAACTGTGCACAACTTGTGTTGTTGAATATACCCCAGACCTGCGCGCGCCACACGGCCGAGCCGGGCGACCACGGTCAGTCACACTGCTCTTGTTAACTGTGCACAACTTGTGTTGTTGAATATACCCCAGACCTGCGCGCGCCACACGGCCGAGCCGGGCGACCACGGTCAGTCATACTGCTCTTGTTAACTGTGCACAACTTCTGTTGTTGAATATACCCCAGACCTGCGCGCGGCCACACGGCCGAGCCGGGCGAGCACGGTCAGTCATACTGCTCTTGTTAACTGTGCACAACTTCTGTTGTTGAATATACCCCAGACCTGCGCGCGGCCACACGGCCGAGCCGGGCGAGCACGGTCAGTCATACTGCTCTTGTTAACTGTGCACAACTTCTGTTGTTGAATATACCCCAGACCTGCGCGCGGCCACACGGCCGAGCCGGGCGAGCACGGTCAGTCATACTGCTCTTGTTAACTGTGCACAACTTCTGTTGTTGAATATACCCCAGACCTGCGCGCGGCCAGACGGACGAGCCACGGAACACAATCAGTGATACCACTCTCGTTTGCGTTGGTGGTTCACTAACCGATTATCATTAGTGGCTCTGTAAGCTGTACAGTCAAGTTCAAAAATATGTATCGATTTAATCCTCTCATAAATATCCCATGTCAGCGGATTGAGGTTTTGGTAACCTTAATCCGCTGACATAAGAGTGATGGGACATATTTATGAGTAAGTGGTATGGACCCATGTTTTTTACATTTGACTGTGTACAGTCACCAGCTCCACCAGTTCTAACTCGCGACCTGGTCTCATCTGTTTTTTTACATTTTATTTTATACTTTTTTATTTAACGAACACTCACAAAATTTCACCAGGGTCGGTCGACAAATGCGACCTGTAGAGGAGAACAGCGGGCCAGACAAACGATTTTGTAGTAGACGTAGCCGACCGCGTTTTAAAAGAGTGCAATAGTCCGTCATCTCCCGCGGAAGTCTGGTATAGGACGTGTTTCAACATCCGAACGAAGCCTTCCACGTCCGCAAGGACCCAGCCGGCCAATCAAATCCATTCAAATATGAACCGTAACATCTGTACGGATGCATTAAATTCCTTTGGCATCTTGTATAATGCGCTCAGGCCCGGCCCGGTAGGCGAGAATCGTACATAAATCTCGTGCATCCTAAATGTGATGGTTTACTTGCAGGCAACAACATGGGAGACTCATTCCCCAACGCTGAAGATTGGGACAACGAGGAGTGGTCGGGATCTCTATCAGACACCAAGGTGCGTCTCATATCACTATACATTTTCAGTTTCAACGTTCTGACTGATAGGGAAAAATAACCCTTATGATGAATAGATGAATGAATAGATGTTTATTTATATAGTCATGTACATGAGATGTTTAAATTATACAAAAAGGCTTTCATGACACCCTGTTATGGCACACAAATGGTCTTGTAAGTAACGTAATTCTATATTCCGAGTCATGCTGCTATGATGAAAATCTGGGCGAGGACCAAACTCTTGGCCAGTAGTTAGCGTGGTTAATTGGTAGTAGTTAAAAAGTTCCGTTGTGACACGAAAATTAACCATAGAATTGTATGGCAAATTTTCGTGTCACAACGGAACTTTTTAACTACTACCAATTAATTAGGCTGCCAAGAATTTGGTCTTCAGCCATCTCATCCCAATATCTCAAATTAATGTCATATTGGCATTTTAACCCTTTGGACGCCAAGAACACCTAAAGGTGTTACGTGTTGTTGCGCGACGCCAAGAACGACTGTAGGCGTTATGGCGTACGCTGTCAAAGTCACCATCACGCTTTCAACTCAGATTCTAACACACTCTCGTAGAAAAAGTTGGCGTGTTCGTGCCACTTTCGTAAAGAATGGCGTCCAAAAGGTTAATCATTAGATCATACTCTATCAGTTTTGAGAGGTAGTAAATCAGCAACTGTTTAAATCGCTATGTTAGTATAAAGTTTGTATGGAAATACTTACAAATGACGTCACAATTTCCTGTATTCAACAGCGTCCAATTTTTGATCTCCATGTATTTAAAAATCTTTAAGATAAAAATAATTTGAGTTTCCAAGTATTTCAGTGTTGTTTTGATGGTAATCTTGGTTTTTTTACCATTAGTCAAATACCGTATTTATCACAGATTGAGCATTAATTGTCGACGCATATCAAACGTGCATATGTCCACGCAGTAACGTTATGATATTTCAATATGTTACACTGAATAAATGTCCATTTTTGTTGTACTAATGTACATTTTTTTCTTTGACTTGGATATGTTGAATTATTATTAATTGTAAAACGTGCTACAGCCGGCGCTGATAATAAATAATCAGCATTTAATCGCTTGCGAGGAACATTCATCTCATTTAACAAATATATAATAAATCTGAGAAAAATGCATGTCAGTAAAGTAGACTTGAGTAAAGTATGACGAAAGTCTTCGAGTTAGATTTCCTTTAGGGTTTTAAATGAAGGGCACGGGGGCTAACATATTTAAATCTATAGGAATGACTGCTACCATGTTTGGCGTATCGTACTTTCTTATTGGAAACACAGCAAATATATTAGCTAAAGCAATATCTCTACTAGTCTGTTAAGATCTTTGTATACCTACGAGCTACGCTTTTTTTAATGCCATTTCTACGGCACACGTGACTGATGCATCACCGAGACCGACGAAGTCCGCTTAAGATTATTGTAGCGACACCTGACTGCATTCGCACGGGTTTAAGCTTTATATCTACTGTGTTGGAAATAAGGAATAAAGTAGCTATATCAAATCAAATAGCTCTTTATAGGGTTGAAATGAAATAAATATTTCTAACTTAAATGTGACTTTGACCTCCCAGCTGTAATCTAAAAGTTAAATGCTAATCGTATATTTTTCATTGTTTATAAGGTACTCAACAAAAAAGTAACTATATCCTTTACATGTTAGAGCTACGGTTTATGGCACGAAACATGATCATAAGTACATACATACATCCGGACTGAAATCTCATGCCCGCGCTAAGAAAAGGTCCTAGATCGCGGAGCGGCGGAGGCTGCATTTCGGATGCATGTAGTCCGGGCATAATAACGCCGCTTTTGGCTATGGAATTCTAAAGAATGGGTGAATCGACTTATTTCTGTCGCTAGTTTCCATAGTTTACTACTGGGTCTCTTTTTAACACTGTGATGAATGGGTTTAAATCCACCAAATGTGGTGTTTTTTCTACACCTAAACCCGCTTTTTTATTCGGGCCACGTTCTAAGCATCCATGTTGCAACATTTTTTCTAACAAACTATCATAAATCGTCTCCTGGCTGACGGGACAAAATGACAAGAAAAAGCTGATTGCTTTATACATGACAATGGCTCGAGCTGCGCTTTGGCTTTGGTATTAACATTAACCCATTTGCCGCCGCAGAAAAACAATCGAGGTGGTACCCGCACGCCACGCAAGTCTTAAGTCTAATATTTTTGGCCTTCGTATAAAGTCTGTGGCAGGTGGCTGGCAAAAGTCGGTGGCGGCGAATGGGTTAGCATCCTGAATCGACTCCCATAGGGAAGGTCACACTGACGTGGCATGACCTAGGCCGTCATTGGCAAGAAAAATGAGACAGATAATAAGAAGAAGAAATAGTTGACTGACCCATTCCTTTTATTCTAAAAAAATTGAAGAAATCCAACGATCGCACTTATGTGTCGTGTTTCGTGACTGAAACTGTACCGTATCGGAACGGGCGCGATGCAGTCGCGTATGTACACTAGGTGCTAAGTGTTGTCTGCTGTAGGTGTTCACGCCGAGCGCGCCGGGTGCCGGCGAGGAGGCGCCCGCGGCCTTGTCCACGGTAAGTCTCAAGGGGGGGTCATGTTTGTCTGCAGCTGACTCTACATCGGTCACGACCTGTGCTGCTCGTCACTGGGAAGAAGTTACACTGACATGATGATGGGACGCGTCTTGTCTTTGTCATCACTTGGAACAATAATGAGACGGACGGCGGTGCAGACGACGTACACTTTTAAAACCGCCTCGTGATCCTACCGACTGCGCCATTTAAAACGAGGATTGAGATGGAGGTGCCAATGATACGCATAGGCTAGCTATTAGACAGGTTTTTGTTAATATAGCTCAATTACATATGTGACATACCTGACACTCATCGACGCAGCACTAGTGTGGCTTTGGTCTTAACATTCAAATCCTGAAGCGACCCATGGATAAGAGTCTTAAGGCGATTCGTAGAGGTTTAGACAGCTGGTCACATTGTGGCACGACCTGCTTTTGCCGTTACTTGGAAGAACAAAAGACGGTGGTGCAGGCGTGCACTATACATGAGACTTCTCGACGCAAAACGCGCGAGTGTGTGGTCTCAATCTCAGACTAGCCAGCTTAGTAGCAATATTCGACCTTATAGACGTGAGTGACCCGGTAAATTATAATTCTAATTTGCTATCATATGCGATCAAGAATATTTGATTCCTGAATAAATGTAGTTATAACAAGCTTCTGCCCGCGACTCCTTCCGCGTGGAGCTCGTTTATATCGTAGCTCCAGACAAACTTTCACTCCCTTAGGGGATGATTTCCGGGATAGAAACTATCCTATGGCCTTTCCCGGGACTCAAGCTATCTCTATACCAAATTTCACCTAAATTGGTTCAGCGGTTTAAGCGCGAAGTGGTTACAGACGGACACACTTTCGCATTTATAATATTAGTATGGATAAAATGATATTTTCCAGTTATATTATTCGTATGCCCAATGATGAGAACTCAAATCGGAGGGAGACCGTCGTGGCGTTCGCCTGGTCGACCTGTAAAGTTTTGGCCGGTCTCGCTGTTCGGCGCGTGTCCGGGCGAGCGCTGGGGCGGGGCTGCCCTATGACACCATAGATTATGAGAGCTGAGGGCTAACTTTTGACATCATGAACATGAACCTATAATACTTAGGACAAGCTATATGCGTTGCCACAATGAGAGACGGAATGGCTCCTATGCAGCTAAAATAAGAACTGGTCGTTTAGATTTATTTATACAAGGTGTAACAAAAATGGGGTATGAACCGATCAAGGGCTTAACAGGTATCGTGTTCTGATAAGAAAAAACAGAAAAAAAAAATTTTAGACGAGTTTTTTTTTTACATTTCTATGGAGCTTGTCGCCCCAGTCGGCCAACGCTCCATACTACGGTTAAAAAAAATCGCGTCAAAAAAATATTTTTTCTGTTTTTTCTTATCAGAACACGATACCTGTTAAGCCCTTGATCGGTTCATACCCCATTTTTGTTACACCTTGTATTATTGTTTTACACGGGTCTATCGCTATATTCTATCCTCCACATTTTTATCGACTTTTTTAGGGTATAGTGAAATATTGTGCAGTCATATCTCCGTTAACAACTCGCTGCACGGCTAGCATGCGACGGCGCGCGAGCTCTCTCGATTTTTCTCGCACTCTCTCGTCTCTTTCTTATTAGAACACTTATAACAAGAGATATAGTCGCATGCTAGACGTGCTGGGGCGTCAGTCATCTGCAACCCGTGTCGAAACCTCCGAAATAAATGTAAATAAATATCGCGTTAGAGAATAATATAAATATGTGTAAAGCGCGAGAGTTTAAACCGTTTTATTGAGTTTTGTACGCTACTAGCTCTCGGACGTTGTATTATTACCATAACTTGTCCTGAGTATATAGGTCCATGTTTGACAGCAACCCAACAAAGATGTAGGCCCAATGACATGATGGATGTTGATGGTATGTCTGCTAACGGAGTGTGTTGTCCAGCAGGAGGAGTGCTGGGACACGACGGCGGCGAACGGCGCCGAGCACATCCCTAGTTACAGCTATAGCCGCCTGCCCGAGCAGAGAGCGCCCGTTGTGAGTATCATCGTCCTCCCAGCGCCATTCCCGGTTGTGCCCCTAAACGAGCGCGGGGTCCGCTTTGACACCTAATCCCAAGATTTGGCACAGGCAATAGTTTTACGAAAGCGAAAGTCATCTGACCTTCCAATCCAGAGGGAAAACTAAGACCTTATTGGGATTAAACCGGTTTCCTTACGATATTTTCCTTCACCGTATAAGCTAACGGCGAATATTCGTTGCATGTGTTCCGAAAAACTCATACTCATACTCATTTATTTATAATGTACAAATACATTAAACGTAAAACGTAACGTAACGTTTAACGTAAACGTAAGTTAATTTAGATTTAATTTAATTAATTCGAATTTATTTTAATGTCCGAGTTAAATTATTTCAAAAATGTATACTCATGTCAAATGAAATAAAATTGGTAATATGGTCATATTTAGAATTCCATACCTAATGAGGAACACTATGCTTTAAATGTTAGTAGTCACACAGTTCCGAAATGTCGTAAAAGCCGTTATTAACCAGCCATTTTTTCAGTTCGCTCTAGAATCGCGCATTTTTACGAGTACCAATGTACTCGTAAAAATGCGCGATGGTCGCGGGTTCGAATCTCGACTCGTACCAATGTACGAGTCGGGATTCGAACCCGCGACCGCCGCTTAACAGCCGAATAACTGAACCACTAGGCTAGATGGATAAGATAGATAAAATATTTAGCGTCAACTCCAAATTTACCATTGAGTTATGTAGTACGTAGTAACAGGGCGAGTTGCACCAACCTAAGATTACAGACCGATCAACGTTAAATATGGCGCCGGCTACTGTCATTCCATAGAAACTTGTCAAGTGTTCCATACATTCTGATTTTAACGAACACCGCTTACGAATACAGACGGTTTAGTCCCATAGTAAGTCAATGGTTTGACCAATCACAACTGACCTTTTGACCGGTGTTGCTGGTTGAACTGTTTAATCTTATTACAATACAATATGTATATGGTTCAATCAATTATTTCTTGTTGTTATTCTGTTCCGTTTAACAGGAGACAATATGGCAAAGTTTTCTTAAAAAATGACAACAAATCGGTTTCTAACATTCTTAGGAGATAAGAGTTGAATTTGAACCCATAAATCACAGTTTTAAAAAGTGATCCAAGCTACGTAACCATGGAAACTAGAACTTTATCATCTAAATTTGTATACTCGCATGTCAGTTGTGCGAACAGTGATCATATGATTCTTCAAATCAAAATCGATTTTTATTCCTAAATATGATGGTTCCAATCCTAATGAACCGAGCAATGTGTACGTGTTCCAGCCGGCGACGATCAGCTCGGCGCCGCTCGCGCTCGCGCACGCGCACGCGCACGCCGCGCTGCCCGCCGCGCCCGGCGAGCCCGCGCCGCTAGCCGAGCCGCAGCCGCCGAGACACCAGGTGACACACACACGCACGCACACACGCACGCACGCACGCTCGCTCGCTCGCTAGATACTCAAGTCTGAATAAAAAAGTATACTAACCATTTTCCATGCCTACAAAATTTGACACCGCTTATAATTTTATATTTAATAGTTGAGTAACGGAAATAATTCACGACGAAGTCATTTTTTAGTAATTGGTCACAACTTTTATTGTGCGCGTAAGCAGCGTCCGGCCGTGAGCGCGTGTTGGCGACTGGCTGAATCGCCGCTAGCGGTGCGCAAAGTATAGGTATAATTCTAAGTACCCGCGGTGCTCTATGGGATCAGATCGAGGCGTGTTGTGGCCAATAGGCTAGCAACCCGTCACTGCAATATCACATTTTCTCCACATAGTTTGGAACCCACAATTGGTAGAAGTGGCACTGAAAACGTAATTCCACGTGCTCTGCCTACCCCTTCTGAGAACACGGGCGTAACTGTATGTGTATGAAGATGGGTGACTCAGACTCGGTAATAAATCACCTTACAACGTTTACCATAAACCCAATTATCCACCCCAAAAGCAATTCCAAATACAATAAAAACCCCACCTTACCGCGCTGTTCATAAAGCTCACATTCCTTCCCAGCAGCCCATGGGCATGTCGGGGTCGCTGAGCGCGGCGCAGTCGCAGTACCTGTCGCAGCTCACGCAGCAGTCGCAGCGGCACGACAACAGTGAGTAACACGACAATATTCGCACTAAATAAACAACACATTTTAGGTTTGCTTTTATGGAGATCCGTTAGAACTTATGTAACGTCAAATTGTAACCTAACCACAAACTGAACTAAAATAAGAACCGGCCAAGTGCGAGCCGGACTCGCGCACGAATGGTTCCGTACCATTGTCTATAAAAACGGCAAAAAAATAGTTTATAGGTCAGTAAATAGGTCAAACTAGCATGGTTCATGAGATACAGCCTGGTGACAGACGGACGGGCGGACAGCGGAGCCTTAGTAATAGGGTAAACCCTTTGGGTACGGGACCCTAAAAACTACCTCATAGTCAGAGCGTAGTCCGACAGAATTCCTACTAACGTACCTAAAGAAGGGCCGCTGTCCAGAACTGATGTTTGACAGACCCTGACCCTGTTCGTTTGGCCCTTATCATGACATCCCTCTCGCACGCGCTCGTCGCATAATACGTACCCTGTTCTTAACGTGATCAGAGGCTCTAGTATAAGTTTTACCGAAACAAAACTTTACGATCGCGTTTGCGTTTTACCCTCAATTTGTATGGGTTTTGACAGCTAAACGCGAACGCGGTCGTAACGTTTTGTTTCGGTTAAACATATACTAGAGCCTCGGATATTTTGACACCTCGGAGGTGTGCGAGAGCCGAGTTTAGCCGAAGCCACAAGAGGAACATGTCTTAATAATACCAGGCCTTAGGAAAATCCGGTCTTGCTGCACATCATTTACCTATGTTATTTAATTTTGAATCTAATCAGACATTGTTTTAAGTTTCAACACATATTTGAGCTATGGTAGCCTAGTGGTTCTGGCATGTAGCTGCCAAGCGGCGGTCGTGGGTTCGAATCCCGGCTCGTACAGTCGGCACCAGATATATCGGAGCGGACTTTGGCCACAAATATATGAACACGTCTCTATTGTCGAGGCATCAGAGGCGTGTTCAGATATTTGTGAGCACTTTGGCCGCTCCGATATATCTGGTGGCGACTGTACTAATGAGTTTTTCGGAACCGTTACCGTTAGCTGAGCGTTTCTCAAAAAAAATGCCACTATTATTAATTGTACTTCTAGGAATTTTATGTTAACTATTTCCACTCAGAATCAGGAGCTCTTTCGACCCAGGTAGGACAAAAAAGTGTCCCAAAGATATTTTTCCTATTGTGTTACCATTTACCATACACTTTGTATGGTGGTAACACAATAGGAAAGTTCAAAAATGTATGAACATTTTGGGACACTTTTTTTCTCCTATTGGGATGGAAAGAGATCGTGATTTTAAGTAGAAATAACATAAAAGTTGCAGAAAATCTCCGAAAAAATGTAGTGGCATTTGTTTTGAGAAACGCTCAGCTTGCATCGTGAGGAAACCGGTCTAATCCCAATAAGGTCTAGTCTTCCCTCTGGGTTGGAAGGTCAGATAAAACTAGTGCCCTAGCCAAATCTTCGGGGTCAAGTGTCAAAGCGGACCCAGGGCTCCTTTCGGGGCACAACCGGGAACAACGCTCGGAGGATGTTGATGATTTGGTATTTGATCGATCTTGCACGTATTTCGGTTTGTCCAATAAATGTTTACTTCTTTCCAGGTGTATATTCGTCAAATTACGGTGTCTACGGCTCTACAGACATCACGAGTCAAAGGAAGCCACAGCGGGCGAGGGTACCTCCTCCTTCAAAGGTAACCATCTCTAAAAGTCTTTTGTTTGAAGTTTTTTAACCAAAACGTTTCTTATTATCCTACTAATATTATACATGCGAAAGTTTAGATGTTTGGATGTTTGTTACTCCATCACGCTTAAACGGCTCAACCGATTTGAATGAAATTTAGCATGAAGATAGTTTATAGCCTGGATTAAAATGTAGGATAGTTTTTATCCCGAGTCCACGCAGACGAAGTCGCGGGCGGAAGCTAGTGAATTATAAATGTAGATTGAAAAGTGCAATAGTAAATGTTGACTAAGCTGTAACGTCCGCTAACGAAATTCCAATTTCGATCAAAGTGGAAAATTCAAAAACTATTCGCTACTAGGTTTGACCCCGTGACCTCTGGAATCCGTCCATAATAATTGTAATTTTTCAGTTGTCCACTTTGATCGAAAAGTGCAATAGTGTTCCCAATGCTCTGTGAACGTTTGTTTGGAATATTGGCGATACGAAATTATTTGTCGAATCTGAATAAAGTCAATTTGAAAATCCTCGACATGGAAACACATTCGACTACACTCGCTTGCACAGATCCTATTCTCAACGGTGGAAATTCCTGAATTTATTTATCGTATGGCAAATCAGTGTATTTAGAACCGTGAAAGGACTTGTTAACTACAAAGCAAACTGCTCTACAGTTTGACGGAAGTTGTGTTTTTTTTGTACTGTTTTTTTCGTGAATTAATGTATTTTTTTTTCTTTTACCAAACTTCAACCAAATATCGACCGTACACTAAAACTACAAATGAGACAAACAAATAGCGACTTATCAATCGAATGTTATAAGGTCCACACTTGCTTGCACATACCTCTCATCTTGTTGTCAACGGTATAGATGCATAAAATATGCATGCGAATAGCGAGTGGACATCCCACGTTATAAGGTTTATCTTCCGTCGGGCAGATCCCTTCGTCAGCGGTGGAGATGCCCGGCGGCGAGGGCGGCGCCATGTTCCTGGACGTGCAGTTCGGCGCGCTGGAGCCCGACCTCACGGAGCCCGCGCCGCCGCCCGCGCCCGCGCCCGCCTCCGCGCCCGCGCCCGCGCCCGCGCCCGCTCCCACTCAACCACCCAAACCACTCACAACAGTTAGTATACTCTTCAATATACCTTATAATGAATTGTTTTTCTAGTGGTATTTATATTGTTGATATAGTAGCTCTATATATGCTAGTGTGTTACAAGTAAGTGTGAGGTAATTCCCTCTTTATGCCCAGGTGTGTTGTAAACCAATATCACTTAGTGTTTGTTCTTTTAAAGGTGCGTGCTAATTTGAGGCAGCCTGCCAGGCGCGTACGAATTTTAGCAAATGAGTGAACTGCAAGTTAAGCCTCACCCGCGCATGTTTAAGTGCAACTGTTTGCCTCGTGGGCAGCTCGCCGCACGAAGCGAACTCGAGCCGAGCAGCTCAAACACGGATGGTTGACACCAAATTAAATAATCAATCATTTAAAATGTTCTAGAAAAAGGATTAAACGTATGTTTTATCAAACGATTGGCATGTACAGTCGAGTTCAAAGATATGTATACACTTTGAACCTTATTCCATTGTAATAAGGCGAAAAATTTATAAATGTATTTGATGTCGACTGTACTATGACGCTCGAGGTTTGTGATGTCACGGACTCGAGCGTTTTCTGTCTCTAACAAGCAACACTAAAACGGTTGTAGCTTTGTAATTTTTTGTGACATTTGAATGGTAATTTTACCCGGCTGCCGATGGAGAGGAGGGTTATGTTTCTCTAGCGGTATGTATGTATATTTGTATGTATGTGTGTATGTCTTATTCTTTGACACGCTCTGCAGCCTAAACAGTTTGACGGATTCATATGAGGTGTCGTTGATTCCTATTAACCGTAGGAGTGACATGGACTGTAATATTTGTTAAAAAAGCAGTTGGGTTTTTCGAAAAATCTTTTGATTTCACTTGTTGCTTGGGGTAACAGTACAATTTGAATCGACAACTCTATCCCTACGCCACTCAACATTCGTTACGTGGCTTTATTATAACATTTTTTATTCTGATTTGTACAAAAGTGGTACAAATCCTTGCATAAAGCCGGAATTACATTACGAAAATAGTGGCGTGAAATGAATTTTCGTGACATTAGTTTTACCAACAGTTTCATGAGTAATTGAATATTTTCGTAATGCATGCATTAATTTCATGAATGCAAATCAATATCGTGCCCTGCGCGATCTTTTGGTAAAATTAGTGTCACGCCACTAATTTCGTAATGTAATTCCGGCTTTAGTGAATGTTGATTGTTGAGTGAATGTAAATATTGTGTTCGTGTTTGCAGCAAGTCCCGGCCGCGCCGTCTCCCGCGCCGGCGCACGAGGCGGCGCCCGAGCCCGCCGGGTACGCCAACACCACCAGCTCCATGGTAACTACACACACTACATGCTCTATGTTATAAGCTAATAAGGTTCACTTTTGATTGCAGGTGGTTCTTGCGCAAAACCAAATGGTGTTGAGTGTTCCTAGGTACATACAGACGCGTTTCTATTACGAGTCTTAATACTGACGAGTGTATCACGTCTATGGGTGGCATTCCACTTGTCTAATATCTTTGTTCAATGTGCATTGCGTTTCGCTCACTCTTTAAGCAAAATGTGAGACGCAAATACACATTGGATAAAAATCTTCGACAAGTGGCATACTAACCTAAGCGTCTTGTGTCTGTCATGAGTGTGTTTTTTTATATGCGATTATGTGCTATATTTCTTTTGAATGGTTGATATTTTAAGTATGCATAACAGAATATGCGACCTTCTCTTTGTCATTTATCGTGCAATATTATTTAGGTGGCGTCATAAATGTAATAAAATTGTGTACTATAAATGTTGCAGTATCAATGGTAGGGCCTTACTCAACACAGCGCACCATCAGGTGCTTTTAGTGACTTATTGACAGTAGCAAATCTGTTGTCCTGGAGTGCTGTCGGGATTACGTTTATATTCATGCCTATAGTAATGCTATCACAAGACGGCGCGCGAGCTCTCGATTTTTCTCGCACTATCCGTCTCTCTTTTATTAGAAAACCTAAAAAGAGAGGAAAATCGAGAGAGCTCGCGCGCCGTCTTGTGATAGCCGTGTGCTGGATAGAACTACAAATGAATAGACGCATTCACGTTTGTTAAATAAATACATGTGAATGTTGTTGTGATATGTTGTGTTTATATTTGTCAGCAGCAGCTGCAGGAGAGCCTGGCGCCCGAGCCCGTGCCCGGCCCCGGGCCCGTCGAGCCCGCCGCGCCGCAGCCCAACAGTGAGTCCCTGCGACCGCTTTACGATCACACTACCACCGCACTACGATCACACTACGACCGCACTACCACCGCACTACGATCACACTACCACCGCACTACGATCACACTATGACCGCACTACGATCACACTACCACCGCACTACGACCGCACTACGATCACACTACCACCGCACTACGATCACACTATGACCGCACTACGATCACACTACGACCGCACTACGATCACACTACCACCGCACTACGATCACACTATGACCGCACTACGATCACACTACGACCGCACTACGATCACACTACGACCGCACTACGATCACACTACGATAGCTTTACGATCACACTACGACCGCTTTACGATCACACTACGACCGCTTTACGATCACACTACGACCGCTTTACGATCACACTACCACCACTAATTTAAGAAATTAATAAATAAACTAATGATTGGACCACCGCTGCGGCGCCGGCCTGTGCCGGGCCGGGGCTAGCAGTTCGCCGCCCGCGCCCTAAACCTTTTCGTTCAAACAGTAGCCTTTCAAGAGCTCACATCAAAATTGTTTGACTATAACAGCTGCGTTAATAACCATTAACTGAGACAGCAATATCTTATCTAGTACACAAAACACTTGCATCTTACTTACTTATAACCATGCTAAATCATCTTATTGAATAAATATTATAAACTGAAACCATGTTATAGACAAATCGGTGGACAACAAGATCCTTATTCTCCAAAATCCCTTCAAATTTGACTTGGTTTACCTCACCAACACGTTATTGCAGGTCTAGAAAAGCAACTGACAGCAGCCATGAAGCAACTCGCAGTATCCGCAGGAGACGCGCCCCAAGCCGCGCCGCAGCTCCACCGACACAAGGTAACGTCTGATCACTGCATTACTAATTAATAGCGAATCGGAATGTGGTATGTCTCGGAAGCACAAGGTGGACTGATGACCTGGTAAAGGTCGCGGGGGTCCGCTGGATGCGGTTGGCGCAGGACCGGTCATGGTGACACTCTTTGGGGGAGGCCTATGTCCAGTAGTGGACGTCTTTCGGCTGATACGATGATGATGTTCTAGAAATGTTCGAAAATTAATGAAAAGAACAGTGTACAAACGCCAACACAGTTAACTGATCAGCCTGTATATTTAACCTTATTGCAATGCATATAAAGTGCACCGATAGTCAGTTAGCTGTGTTGTCGATAGTACATGTTAAGTACTTAAGAATGATATTTATTTTTTCTGAAACTTAACAAATCTCTGTTTACACATACGCACTACGCTCATAGTTTTTCCGCTAAGTAGCAGAAAGCGCCTACGGCGTAAGCGCCCGCTAGGCGGCATCTTAGCAGTGAAAGTGTTAAGAGGGAACTATAGCTTTGAAGCAGCTAGCAGCTCATGATTGAAAATTTAGGTAATACTTCTATTTTGGTAAAAACGGTTTTCGCTAACTGAATCTTACTAATCATTTTGATTTTGATGTCGATCGCTGCAGTATAATATACACTAGGTTCATAGGTTTCGCTTTAAAAAATAGACCGGGTTGCGGTCCGGGAGTGCCGGCCGAAGCGCCCGCGCGCAGGAAACAGCACTCACCACCCCCAGCCCCGTGCTCCCCCACCCGCCCCTAAAAATTCTGTACATCTACACTTTTTTACAACGGGAAAATACGGAATTTTTAGTACGCTTTCCGGATTTTCAAACATCAGCATTAGCAACACTGAATCTTACCTTACGCATTCCGATCTTCTGGTCACGTATTCTGTGGCGAGTTTAACAATTTTTCCCCGTCCCAAAAAATGCACAGCGCCGCTAAAGAAGTTTTCACTTCAAAATGTTCTCAGGGTGTCTATAAGTTTGAATTTATTGCAAATTTTGATTATGAAAAACCTATAAAACCTAGTCTTTCATTGGGCCTACTAAAAAATCATTGAGATTGGAGAATATTTAGAACTGGAAAAACATTTAGTTTTTTTGTATGGACGAGTAGGTAGTATGGTTCCCTCTGAAGTGGCATGTGTTGTGCGTGGTGCGTTGTGTTGTGTCCCCCGTGTGACGAGCGGCTGCCCGCAGGCGCCGGGCCCGGCGGCCGCGTACGCGCTGCTCGCGCCGCAGCACCACCCGCCCGTGTACGGGGCCAACGTCTACGCACCTCAGGTAATAAACCAATATATCTACATCATTTCATTCACACCTACATCCATATTTTGTTAGTGAAGTCTTATGTAATATATTACGATTAGAAATATAATAAATTAACAAAAGTAAGTAACTCAAAGCAAAATTACATTCAGAAGCTTGACGAAAGTTGTCCATAAAGAGAGCGAAAAGAGCACCCAGGCTAGGTACTTAGCTCTTCTGATGGCCACCTCGATCAGAAACTTCGTATTCAGGAATTCAAGTCTCGGCTAACAACAACCATAACCTAGCGTTTTTACGTAAGTTTACTTTTATTTTTCTCTTATAATTCGTGTTTATGATCTCTTTAAAAACGTGTCCTCATTTCTTTTATACACTAAGCGTGTATATTTTTTTAATAATTTTTTGTAGAGGGTCTATGTAAAATGTAGACACTGAAAGTTTCCTAATTCTGAGAATTAAAAAAGAAGTGCTATACGTACTACACATCGCTCAACAAGGCCTTACAAATGCCGAACCGTGTCTAAGCCTTTCACCCTAGTGAAGTCATCGGCACCACTCAAATACCCTGAAACTGACTCCCACAACAACTGTTGACCAGAACCCCGGTGGCCAACACCATCTAGCCACCATATCTAGGTCATATTATATTTATAGCTTAATTACTCTCCATTTGTTATTGCTTTATACAAGAGTATGCGTACAAAGTGGAGTATAACTTCGAACAAGTATGGGAAAAAGAAAAAGAAAGCTTGTTACAAAGGTATATGATTCACAAATAATAATTTAAATTTATTTGACAGCAGGCAAGCTCAACGAACGCCTCGCTAACGTCAGGCATGTCCGCGCCGGCGTACGGCTCGGCCGCCGCTCTCACTCAGTACCAGCCCATGATCAATTCCTATCAGGTGAGTCAATATTTCTTTTTTTTTTGTTTTTTATTATATATGAGGCAAACGAGCAGTCGAATCACCTGATGGTAGGCGATAATCAACGCCCATGGACACTTACAACACCAGAGGAGTTGTAGGTGCGTTGCCGGCATTTAAGATGGGAGTACGCTCTTTTCTTAAAGGCTCTAAGCTTATAACGGTCCGGAAATACCGCAGGCGACAATTCATTCCAGAGTTTGGCTGTGGGAGGCAGAAAGTTTCGGGAGAAACGCACAGTTGAGGACTGCCAACCATCTACGTGGTGAGAATGGAAAAGCTGTCGCGTAGGGCGATGGCGGAAGGAAGCGGCGGGGATTAATCCGAACAAATCTTCGGAACACTCCCCATTGTACATGCGGTAGAAAATGCAAAGCAAGGCAACATCTCTACGCAGTGCTAAGGAATCAAACCGATCGGAAACACGCTGGCAGCCGACAATTCGAATCGCTCTCCGTTGAATGCGGTCAGGTCAGAGTCAGAGGAGTCAATAATGCAACACGAAGCACTCTCTTGGCACATCACGTTACTGCTTTACAGCATGCGGTTCGCCAAATGTTGGACAAGATATGTGCAAAATGCAAGGCAAACCAGACTGAAACTAGCCATTACCGATTGCTCCATCAGGCTGAATTCGCCTCAAGATCGGGCCATGGATGTAACTAGCGTTTTAAAAGCGTTGGCCCGCCCTTTTGGGTATCTAAACGGATGGAAAGCCAACACGCGAAGCCATTCCAAAGGAACGAATATTATTAAATTCAACTTAGAAACACCACGCCACGCGCCGAGCCAATTTGTGTTGTCGAGAATCTTTCTGCTGTCCAGCCCAAATGTGCACAATGCGCACTCGTATGTGGTCATAATATAACGTCCATCTATTTGTCGCAGAGGCAAACAAGCTTTGTAAGTTTGTATGGTAATCTCTGAAACTACTTATCCTATTTTAAACATTATTTCACCATTATATATATAATATTAAAAAACCGGATAGGTTTTGGCGCTGGTTATCACCATATTAAGACCATTTCATGACATGCTTCTTTCGTTTAAAAATAAATGTTTTTCCATTTTAGATTGGCTACATTTTATCCCGTGGAACTTCCCGGGTTCTTTGCAATACGCGGGCAGAGTATGAGAGAGATATTCGTATACTGTTAGTTTGAACAAACGTCTGTGTGTGTGTCAGCAGACGTCATCGTCAGCGGGAGTGTACGCAGGCAGCGCGCTATACACATACCAGCCCAGTCCACAGGCCAAACTACCTACTAAGGACAACACGCCACAGGTATGTACTTGACATTATTATAAAGGCTATTTGAGCCCATTCTAAAAGCAACTCTACTATCCTAGCTAGAATATTCCAATTCCAATGACAGTTTTATAAAAAGTTGGCCACATTAAATAATAATAATCTCAGCACACCTTAGCACTTCAACTTACCCTCGCAAATGATCAGCATGTGTTACAAAATGGCATTGAAATTAAAATCATTTTGTGTCGGAAATAGAGTTCAATTTCTTTTGTTTCGTAACAAATGCAACTTTTTTCCGATTGGACATGAAGGCCCATGGTGGCTATTACTATAACCCAGAGATACAACCTAAATTAAATGGTTACTGGGAACCTTCTCACGGCAGAGGCTTTTTGTTGACAAACAATTAACTGAATGTAATAATAATAATAATAATTAATATATATATGAGTTACAGTTTTATTCAATCCAATGACAATTTTAAAAAATTGCCAGCCATACCTTTAAAAAATTTAATTTAAATATTTTCTCTTCTAAAGTATCCATCTTCACAAGTGGACTCCAAACTAGTCTACTCATTTTAAAATTGTGTGAGGACGCTCCGAACACTAGCCTTTTCACAGCTCGAAAATGCACTTCTAATTAATTTTGTAAAATTGTTTCCTATTTTAACATAACTGATGTATTGTTATTTTCAGTATGACAACTCGGTAGCATCTAGTAATAGTTTAACAAACACCTCGACGACACAGAGCTCAACCGCCAAAGTACCTACCACCACAGGTAACTAAACATTATTCATATCTCACTTTTACCCGATTGCCTAGAAGGATATCTATAGTCAAAATGCCTTTACATGTAATATTTGACAGCTGTCATCCCGGTACAATTTATGTCATCATTGACGTTTGTCGGCTATAATATCGGCTCTTGAAGAGATCTAATTATATTTTTTTATAAGTGAATGGCCAGAGCCACTGCAAGTAACTAAACATAATAAATAACGATTTAAAAAAATGCCCGAGTCTGCTAAAATTGGTTGTAAATTGCAAGCTCATCTGTGAACCAGAATGGCTCTGACACTTTTCCCGGTTAGCACGCTATGACAACTACTATCTGCTTTAATTGTATAGTATGCATGTGCGTTTTTGTCATTTTAACTCATTCACTGCCAAGAATTGCTACAAGCTTGATAGTGTTAGAATGCGTAGGTTTTTGAAGTGGTCGCGGACTGACTCATCACTGCGGATACCTACGATGCCTCGCACTGCGCGCTTCTGCATTCGAAAGGCACGGTCAAAATACGATGCTCGGCCCCATAGCTCGGTGCCGTATGATAGTATCGAATGAATGGTGGCGAAATAACATGATCTGACTGTGTTTATGCGGGTTACTAATGTGTTGCATAAAATTGATTGTCATAATTTTATTTTGCATAACAGCCCTTGTCAGAATCATCATTTCGCAGAATTACTTTTCGCATAAATTTCATTGCATACAGTCATTTCGCATAACTTCCTTTGGCAGAATAGTACATTGGCATAATGACGATTGTAAAAATAGTCCTATGATCGAATAATCGTGTCACCGAAATTTGTATCGCATAATATTTAGCTGGCATACTGTCATTTGGCACAACGTTCTTTGGCAGAATCGTACAATGGCATAATGTTGTTAAGAATAATAGTCATAATGACCAAATAATTGTATCGCCAAAATTTGTGTGTTTGTGTGTAACTTATTTTAATATGTTGATATTAAAATAAGTTTTCTGGTCTTTTATTAAAAAAAAACCTCGTAGACGAAGCGGGAGCTAAGCTCCCGCTTTCGTCTTCTAACCTATCCGCGATCCGAGTCGGTTTTGCCACTAAGTCCCTGTTCCCTACTGCCTACGTGATTTGTGAAATCCGAGGTATTGTACAATTTAGAGTGCAAGTTAGTATATTTGATAAACAATTCGTAACGTTCTCGCTTGGCTCGCGCGTTTTAGGGTCGTCGCTTCGCTCGTCGTACCTACACCGACCTGCCTTAGAACGCTTTCCGCGCTAGTTGTCGCCTAGAGCAGCACGGTTCATTATTTGCACGGCTTCGGCGAAACGTATATTCTGGCACATAAAATTATCCAAAAATAAAGTCGGTGATATTAGTATGCTTCAAGAAATTCGGCGGAATATACGTTCTGCTACGTAAAATTCTGCGAAAGTAAATTCGGACATATTACTATTCTGTAATTCAAAATTCTGCCAAATGAGTGTTATGCGACATGATAGTTATGCTAAGTATATGATTATGCTAAAGTATCATTCGGCTAAAAATGTTTCTGCGATAACTGTTATGCGGAGTGTATTTCGGGCAATCGATATTAAGCCAGATAAAGTTAACCCGTGTTTATGTTGGCCGTCGATGCAAGGCGTCGCAGTGCGTATAGCATGCTCGACCTAGTCGTGCACATACACCGTCAATGTGTTCTCGCTAAGACAACGAGCTGTCCAGCGCAATTCCGAGGAGTTTGGTGGTCACAACTTGTTCGATTTTCGTGCACCCCGCGTGGATCTTAAGGTTGGTGCGTGGGTGGCCACTTAGACTGATTCGTAGAAGCAGGTCTTTTCCGTGTTAGGCGCTAGACCGTTCTGCGCAAACCAAATATGCAATCGATTAACGGTGTCATTTAAAAAGCCTCTTCGAGTAATTGCTCGTTCGGAGCTCGTCAGCATACATAAACACTTCGGTCTCATCGAGGGCCCCCGGTAAATCGTTGAGAAGTATTGTGAACAGTGTATTAGATAAACGGGAGCCCTGCGAGACCCCCATTATGCTGCTTTGTTCTACAGATCGTACTGTTCGTCTGTCGTTTGGGTTCTGTTGGTCATGAAGGACTGAGCGCAGGTCCGCGGTAACCGTAGTGCCGGTCCGCCGCCTCGCGGACCGGCTCTGTTGAATTGCTTCCTCTTTGATACGCGTACTGCCGGTCCGACATCGCGTTTTGGGACAACCAGAAGGACAACGTACGCTGGTTGAGACCTGTCTTCGATAACTTTGCTGAGGGCTGGTACTAAAGAGATCGGACGATACGACTTACTAGCGCTTTTTTTTGTCCTTTTCCTTTCTACAAAGGTGATATTTTCACATTATTAAGTGATTCTGGGAATGTGTTATTATTAATGCAGATGTTAAAGAGATGCGATAGCGGATGGCTAATTATCGGGTTGATAAATTTAAGAAGGCTCGGCGGTTGTTGAAATAGTTCTTATGTATCCTGACTATTCTTCGGCGCTATCTTAATTAGCATTATCTTGGCTACTTCATGGGGAGAAAACAATTGGAGTCGTATCGAGCAGTCCAGAGGCGGTGAGCGGGCGCCCGCCACCTCCTGCTTGCTCGTCACCGGGACATCGTTGCCGTCTATTAGTGTGACGTCACAATCTTCCAGCGTCATCGTTGCTTTTTGTGAAAAAGGGACAGAACATACCCGCTTCTTAAAAGTTTGGACACTTATAACTTTGTGATTATTTAACCTTTCGCATTGATTTTTTCTTCATTCGACTACATTTTTAATCCTTTTTCGAGAAAATATGACATTATTGATTATTTTATTTAATGTCTCCACTATTCATGTACATTGGACGCGGATTATTGGGCTGTACATTATTTTGGCCGAGCATTATCATGGTCATACATTAACCGGCACCAACGTGCGGCAGAGTATTGTTGATCGGTATGCGATCGTTACCTGGTGTAACCTGCTCTTTGCCCTTTGTAACGTGTATATGTTACTTGCAGTGAGCGCGGGCGCGAACGCGAACGCCAACGCCAACGCGGGCGTCCCGGGCGCCAACGCCGCCAACTACGGCGCCGCGCTGTACGGCGGCGTGCAGGCGCCCGCCGGCTACGCGCACTACGACGAGGCGCAGCTCATCACCAGGACTCTACCGCACCACATGGTACGTGTGTGTCGCCTGCAGTAAGCGCGGGCGCCAACGCCAACGCCAACGCGGGCGTCCCGGGTGCCAACGCCGCCAACTACGGCGCCGCGCTGTACGGCGGCGTGCAGGCGCCCGCCGGCTACGCGCACTACGACGAGGCGCAGCTCATCACCAGGACTCTACCGCACCACATGGTACGTGTGTGTCGCCTGCAGTAAGCGCGGGCGCCAACGCCAACGCCAACGCGGGCGTCCCGGGCGCCAACGCCGCCAACTACGGCGCCGCGCTGTACGGCGGCGTGCAGGCGCCCGCCGGCTACGCGCACTACGACGAGGCGCAGCTCATCACCAGGACTCTACCGCACCACATGGTACGTGTGTGTCGCCTGCAGTAAGCGCGGGCGCCAACGCCAACGCCAACGCGGGCGTCCCGGGCGCCAACGCCGCCAACTACGGCGCCGCGCTGTACGGCGGCGTGCAGGCGCCCGCCGGCTACGCGCACTACGACGAGGCGCAGCTCATCACCAGGACTCTACCGCACCACATGGTACGTGTGTGTCGCCTGCAGTAAGCGCGGGCGCCAACGCCAACGCCAACGCGGGCGTCCCGGGCGCCAACGCCGCCAACTACGGCGCCGCGCTGTACGGCGGCGTGCAGGCGCCCGCCGGCTACGCGCACTACGACGAGGCGCAGCTCATCACCAGGACTCTACCGCACCACATGGTACGTGTGTGTCGCCTGCAGTAAGCGCGGGCGCCAACGCCAACGCCAACGCGGGCGTCCCGGGCGCCAACGCCGCCAACTACGGCGCCGCGCTGTACGGCGGCGTGCAGGCGCCCGCCGGCTACGCGCACTACGACGAGGCGCAGCTCATCACCAGGACTCTACCGCACCACATGGTACGTGTGTGTCGCCTGCAGTAAGCGCGGGCGCCAACGCCAACGCCAACGCGGGCGTCCCGGGCGCCAACGCCGCCAACTACGGCGCCGCGCTGTACGGCGGCGTGCAGGCGCCCGCCGGCTACGCGCACTACGACGAGGCGCAGCTCATCACCAGGACTCTACCGCACCACATGGTACGTGTGTGTCGCCTGCAGTAAGCGCGGGCGCCAACGCCAACGCCAACGCGGGCGTCCCGGGCGCCAACACCGCCAACTACGGCGCTGCGCTGTAAAAATAAAAATATTCAAGTTTTCACTTCTGGTCCCCCCATCTTTTTTATTTTTATTTTACTTATACGTTATTACAATAATTTGGTGGTTTATTATCCATTTAGCTACACTACGTTATCAATTTTACCATGAGTCTACACCCCTATTCGGAGAATACAGACAATTCTCCGCTCGCGATCTGCTCGAAATGCCTGCTGCGCGTACATTTTTTCCGCTCTTCACGGGCGTAATGGGCGGCGCACAGCGTTTGCCTTCGCAAGATAATGTAATTATAGTGATGACCGAAAATTATTCCTACAGGGGATGACTGTTTTTCTACCCCACTTTTTGAGATCTCTAGAGTAATTCGGGATCGAGATTCCGTGTACAAAAGTTAATTGGCACTTGTTGTTTAACACGTGTGTTTGTGTGTGTGTGTGCAGGGCGGGTACTACGAGGTGGGCTACGGCGTGGGCGGCGCGCGCGAGGGCACGTTCGGGCTGGGGCCCGCGGACCGCTTCACGCGCACCGACGCCGCCTCGCCGCAGCAGGTCAGCCAGGTACGTGTGTGTGTGTGCAGGGCGGGTACTACGAGGTGGGCTACGGCGTGGGCGGCGCGCGCGAGGGCACGTTCGGGCTGGGGCCCGCGGACCGCTTCACGCGCACCGACGCCGCCTCGCCGCAGCAGGTCAGCCAGGTACGTGTGTGTGTGTGCAGGGCGGGTACTACGAGGTGGGCTACGGCGTGGGCGGCGCGCGCGAGGGCACGTTCGGGCTGGGGCCCGCGGACCGCTTCACGCGCACCGACGCCGCCTCGCCGCAGCAGGTCAGCCAGGTACGTGTGTGTGTGTGCAGGGCGGGTACTACGAGGTGGGCTACGGCGTGGGCGGCGCGCGCGAGGGCACGTTCGGGCTGGGGCCCGCGGACCGCTTCACGCGCACCGACGCCGCCTCGCCGCAGCAGGTCAGCCAGGTACGTGTGTGTGTGTGCAGGGCGGGTACTACGAGGTGGGCTACGGCGTGGGCGGCGCGCGCGAGGGCACGTTCGGGCTGGGGCCCGCGGACCGCTTCACGCGCACCGACGCCGCCTCGCCGCAGCAGGTCAGCCAGGTACGTGTGTGTGTGTGCAGGGCGGGTACTACGAGGTGGGCTACGGCGTGGGCGGCGCGCGCGAGGGCACGTTCGGGCTGGGGCCCGCGGACCGCTTCACGCGCACCGACGCCGCCTCGCCGCAGCAGGTCAGCCAGGTACGTGTGTGTGTGTGCAGGGCGGGTACTACGAGGTGGGCTACGGCGTGGGCGGCGCGCGCGAGGGCACGTTCGGGCTGGGGCCCGCGGACCGCTTCACGCGCACCGACGCCGCCTCGCCGCAGCAGGTCAGCCAGGTACGTGTGTGTGTGTGCAGGGCGGGTACTACGAGGTGGGCTACGGCGTGGGCGGCGCGCGCGAGGGCACGTTCGGGCTGGGGCCCGCGGACCGCTTCACGCGCACCGACGCCGCCTCGCCGCAGCAGGTCAGCCAGGTACGTGTGTGTGTGTGCAGGGCGGGTACTACGAGGTGGGCTACGGCGTGGGCGGCGCGCGCGAGGGCACGTTCGGGCTGGGGCCCGCGGACCGCTTCACGCGCACCGACGCCGCCTCGCCGCAGCAGGTCAGCCAGGTACGTGTGTGTGTGTGCAGGGCGGGTACTACGAGGTGGGCTACGGCGTGGGCGGCGCGCGCGAGGGCACGTTCGGGCTGGGGCCCGCGGACCGCTTCACGCGCACCGACGCCGCCTCGCCGCAGCAGGTCAGCCAGGTACGTGTGTGTGTGTGCAGGGCGGGTACTACGAGGTGGGCTACGGCGTGGGCGGCGCGCGCGAGGGCACGTTCGGGCTGGGGCCCGCGGACCGCTTCACGCGCACCGACGCCGCCTCGCCGCAGCAGGTCAGCCAGGTACGTGTGTGTGTGTGTGCAGGGCGGGTACTACGAGGTGGGCTACGGCGTGGGCGGCGCGCGCGAGGGCACGTTCGGGCCGGGGCCCGCGGACCGCTTCACGCGCACCGACGCCGCCTCGCCGCAGCAGGTCAGCCAGGTACGTGTGTGTGTGTGCAGGGCGGGTACTACGAGGTGGGCTACGGCGTGGGCGGCGCGCGCGAGGGCACGTTCGGGCTGGGGCCCGCGGACCGCTTCACGCGCACCGACGCCGCCTCGCCGCAGCAGGTCAGCCAGGTACGTGTGTGTGTGTGCAGGGCGGGTACTACGAGGTGGGCTACGGCGTGGGCGGCGCGCGCGAGGGCACGTTCGGGCTGGGGCCCGCGGACCGCTTCACGCGCACCGACGCCGCCTCGCCGCAGCAGGTCAGCCAGGTACGTGTGTGTGTGTGCAGGGCGGGTACTACGAGGTGGGCTACGGCGTGGGCGGCGCGCGCGAGGGCACGTTCGGGCTGGGGCCCGCGGACCGCTTCACGCGCACCGACGCCGCCTCGCCGCAGCAGGTCAGCCAGGTACGTGTGTGTGTGTGCAGGGCGGGTACTACGAGGTGGGCTACGGCGTGGGCGGCGCGCGCGAGGGCACGTTCGGGCTGGGGCCCGCGGACCGCTTCACGCGCACCGACGCCGCCTCGCCGCAGCAGGTCAGCCAGGTACGTGTGTGTGTGTGCAGGGCGGGTACTACGAGGTGGGCTACGGCGTGGGCGGCGCGCGCGAGGGCACGTTCGGGCTGGGGCCCGCGGACCGCTTCACGCGCACCGACGCCGCCTCGCCGCAGCAGGTCAGCCAGGTACGTGTGTGTGTGTGCAGGGCGGGTACTACGAGGTGGGCTACGGCGTGGGCGGCGCGCGCGAGGGCACGTTCGGGCTGGGGCCCGCGGACCGCTTCACGCGCACCGACGCCGCCTCGCCGCAGCAGGTCAGCCAGGTACGTGTGTGTGTGTGCAGGGCGGGTACTACGAGGTGGGCTACGGCGTGGGCGGCGCGCGCGAGGGCACGTTCGGGCTGGGGCCCGCGGACCGCTTCACGCGCACCGACGCCGCCTCGCCGCAGCAGGTCAGCCAGGTACGTGTGTGTGTGTGCAGGGCGGGTACTACGAGGTGGGCTACGGCGTGGGCGGCGCGCGCGAGGGCACGTTCGGGCTGGGGCCCGCGGACCGCTTCACGCGCACCGACGCCGCCTCGCCGCAGCAGGTCAGCCAGGTACGTGTGTGTGTGTGTGCAGGGCGGGTACTACGAGGTGGGCTACGGCGTGGGCGGCGCGCGCGAGGGCACGTTCGGGCTGGGGCCCGCGGACCGCTTCACGCGCACCGACGCCGCCTCGCCGCAGCAGGTCAGCCAGGTACGTGTGTGTGTGTGTGCAGGGCGGGTACTACGAGGTGGGCTACGGCGTGGGCGGCGCGCGCGAGGGCACGTTCGGGCTGGGGCCCGCGGACCGCTTCACGCGCACCGACGCCGCCTCGCCGCAGCAGGTCAGCCAGGTACGTGTGTGTGTGTGCAGGGCGGGTACTACGAGGTGGGCTACGGCGTGGGCGGCGCGCGCGAGGGCACGTTCGGGCTGGGGCCCGCGGACCGCTTCACGCGCACCGACGCCGCCTCGCCGCAGCAGGTCAGCCAGGTACGTGTGTGTGTGTGCAGGGCGGGTACTACGAGGTGGGCTACGGCGTGGGCGGCGCGCGCGAGGGCACGTTCGGGCTGGGGCCCGCGGACCGCTTCACGCGCACCGACGCCGCCTCGCCGCAGCAGGTCAGCCAGGTACGTGTGTGTGTGTGCAGGGCGGGTACTACGAGGTGGGCTACGGCGTGGGCGGCGCGCGCGAGGGCACGTTCGGGCTGGGGCCCGCGGACCGCTTCACGCGCACCGACGCCGCCTCGCCGCAGCAGGTCAGCCAGGTACGTGTGTGTGTGTGCAGGGCGGGTACTACGAGGTGGGCTACGGCGTGGGCGGCGCGCGCGAGGGCACGTTCGGGCTGGGGCCCGCGGACCGCTTCACGCGCACCGACGCCGCCTCGCCGCAGCAGGTCAGCCAGGTACGTGTGTGTGTGTGCAGGGCGGGTACTACGAGGTGGGCTACGGCGTGGGCGGCGCGCGCGAGGGCACGTTCGGGCTGGGGCCCGCGGACCGCTTCACGCGCACCGACGCCGCCTCGCCGCAGCAGGTCAGCCAGGTACGTGTGTGTGTGTGCAGGGCGGGTACTACGAGGTGGGCTACGGCGTGGGCGGCGCGCGCGAGGGCACGTTCGGGCTGGGGCCCGCGGACCGCTTCACGCGCACCGACGCCGCCTCGCCGCAGCAGGTCAGCCAGGTACGTGTGTGTGTGTGTGCAGGGCGGGTACTACGAGGTGGGCTACGGCGTGGGCGGCGCGCGCGAGGGCACGTTCGGGCTGGGGCCCGCGGACCGCTTCACGCGCACCGACGCCGCCTCGCCGCAGCAGGTCAGCCAGGTACGTGTGTGTGTGTGCAGGGCGGGTACTACGAGGTGGGCTACGGCGTGGGCGGCGCGCGCGAGGGCACGTTCGGGCTGGGGCCCGCGGACCGCTTCACGCGCACCGACGCCGCCTCGCCGCAGCAGGTCAGCCAGGTACGTGTGTGTGTGTGCAGGGCGGGTACTACGAGGTGGGCTACGGCGTGGGCGGCGCGCGCGAGGGCACGTTCGGGCTGGGGCCCGCGGACCGCTTCACGCGCACCGACGCCGCCTCGCCGCAGCAGGTCAGCCAGGTACGTGTGTGTGTGTGCAGGGCGGGTACTACGAGGTGGGCTACGGCGTGGGCGGCGCGCGCGAGGGCACGTTCGGGCTGGGGCCCGCGGACCGCTTCACGCGCACCGACGCCGCCTCGCCGCAGCAGGTCAGCCAGGTACGTGTGTGTGTGTGCAGGGCGGGTACTACGAGGTGGGCTACGGCGTGGGCGGCGCGCGCGAGGGCACGTTCGGGCTGGGGCCCGCGGACCGCTTCACGCGCACCGACGCCGCCTCGCCGCAGCAGGTCAGCCAGGTACGTGTGTGTGTGTGCAGGGCGGGTACTACGAGGTGGGCTACGGCGTGGGCGGCGCGCGCGAGGGCACGTTCGGGCTGGGGCCCGCGGACCGCTTCACGCGCACCGACGCCGCCTCGCCGCAGCAGGTCAGCCAGGTACGTGTGTGTGTGTGCAGGGCGGGTACTACGAGGTGGGCTACGGCGTGGGCGGCGCGCGCGAGGGCACGTTCGGGCTGGGGCCCGCGGACCGCTTCACGCGCACCGACGCCGCCTCGCCGCAGCAGGTCAGCCAGGTACGTGTGTATGTGTGCAGGGCGGGTACTACGAGGTGGGCTACGGCGTGGGCGGCGCGCGCGAGGGCACGTTCGGGCTGGGGCCCGCGGACCGCTTCACGCGCACCGACGCCGCCTCGCCGCAGCAGGTCAGCCAGGTACGTGTGTGTGTGTGTGCAGGGCGGGTACTACGAGGTGGGCTACGGCGTGGGCGGCGCGCGCGAGGGCACGTTCGGGCTGGGGCCCGCGGACCGCTTCACGCGCACCGACGCCGCCTCGCCGCAGCAGGTCAGCCAGGTACGTGTGTGTGTGTGCAGGGCGGGTACTACGAGGTGGGCTACGGCGTGGGCGGCGCGCGCGAGGGCACGTTCGGGCTGGGGCCCGCGGACCGCTTCACGCGCACCGACGCCGCCTCGCCGCAGCAGGTCAGCCAGGTACGTGTGTGTGTGTGCAGGGCGGGTACTACGAGGTGGGCTACGGCGTGGGCGGCGCGCGCGAGGGCACGTTCGGGCTGGGGCCCGCGGACCGCTTCACGCGCACCGACGCCGCCTCGCCGCAGCAGGTCAGCCAGGTACGTGTGTGTGTGTGCAGGGCGGGTACTACGAGGTGGGCTACGGCGTGGGCGGCGCGCGCGAGGGCACGTTCGGGCTGGGGCCCGCGGACCGCTTCACGCGCACCGACGCCGCCTCGCCGCAGCAGGTCAGCCAGGTACGTGTGTGTGTGTGCAGGGCGGGTACTACGAGGTGGGCTACGGCGTGGGCGGCGCGCGCGAGGGCACGTTCGGGCTGGGGCCCGCGGACCGCTTCACGCGCACCGACGCCGCCTCGCCGCAGCAGGTCAGCCAGGTACGTGTGTGTGTGTGCAGGGCGGGTACTACGAGGTGGGCTACGGCGTGGGCGGCGCGCGCGAGGGCACGTTCGGGCTGGGGCCCGCGGACCGCTTCACGCGCACCGACGCCGCCTCGCCGCAGCAGGTCAGCCAGGTACGTGTGTGTGTGTGCTAAGAAACCGGCCTAATCCCATTGAGGTCTAGTTTTCCCTTTGCGGATGGTGCAAGACTGGTCATTGTGGCACTCTTTGGGGGAGGCCTATGTCCAGCAGTAGACGTCTTTCGGCTGATATGATGATGAATAAAATAACTATATTCAGCCCTAAATGGCGATTCCCGGCCCTATCTATGTTCTAAAGTCCGATTTTTCACAAAATTAAACTCTATTCTGATGTCAATCGGTTGACCCAGAGCATAATTTTCGCTGTATTTTGATCACCAGGTCCCCGCGGCGTTACCTCCCGGATATGCGTACTTCTACCAGCCTCCTCCCACGACGTACCAATACGGAGTCTACCCCACGGTAAGTGGTTTCATGAAGCTGTAAGTTAGTTCCGTAAGTCTATTTAAATGAGGATTGCCACCTCAGTGTTGGCAATTAAATTTTTCTTTCGCGTGCCGTTTCTGACACGTTAGCTGGGCGTGCCTAGAAGCGAGTGTGATAAACTCGTTATAATGCTAACCCCCTTATTCATAATACTTAAAAGGCTTCTGATAAATAAAATGTGCTTTGTCCCTTTCTTACGATCACAAATGACAAAGTGACAGACGGAGACAAACGTTAAGACAGGCTTGAAGAACGTTAATGAATACGGCCGTAAGTGTATAACTCATGTTGCACCGAGCCTCGAGTTCTGGAAATCCTACAGAATATTTTATTAACCAGCGTATTATCCTTGAAATCATTACCGCAATTTCAATTTAGACCAGTTTCACCCTTATTTTATTAACGTGAATTGTATTGCAGTACGGCGGCGGGTCCAATGTCGGCGGAGTGGGCGGCGTGGGCGGAGTCGGGTCCGTGTCCGGCGCCGTGTCCGGCGGCGGCAAGGTGTCCAGCTACTCGCAGCAGCAGCCGCCGTACGACCAGGACTCGTACAAACCTGGTACGTGGACACTAGTTTATTCTAATTACATCTAACAGCTTTAGAACTAATTTACGAAGTGCTGATTGCCGGCTAAAAGGAACCACACTTGTTACATCATCAGCTGTTACTCCAATGCTGAGGATTGTGACATGTACTATTCTTGCTGACCAAACTACTCCATACGCTTCCGTAACTCGCCTTATACAATGGCCTCGGAAGCAGCTGCAAGCGTTTGGGTGCTCCATGTACCGATTGGCCCCTGCCTGCCCTGCTTTCAACTCGTGAGAGTTGTCCGGAATATTGTAATGAAGGTGTCTTGGCATATTCACTCACATTTTATGGCCACACGAGTGTCCGCGAACAGTTAATTAGAACCTACATTTCGTTATTTTATCTTTTTTTTCCCCTTAGCCTATTTAGGTGTCCCACTGCTGGGCAAAGGCCTCCCTTCTTTTCATCCACTCGGCCCTATTGCTCGCATGCTTCCGCGAACCCAACCAGAATGCGTCCAAATCGTCCCGCCGTCTCCTTTTTGGTCTGCCCTTGCTCTGGTGGTCGTCTTACGGGATCCATTCTGGACATATCAAATACTTATGCGTTGTAATATCAAGGAAAAAATTGTTTTATAGTAATAGTATTATTTTATTATTGTAATGGTAATTCGTAGTAGTGTATTAGTTGTAAACATTTACTTTGTAACTTAGAATATAATTTGTGCACGTTTTTATCTATTCCTCTGATTGTATGATTTGTTAACTAAGTATTTAGGCAATTACATGAACTCCTTCAAAGCCTGAGATACAGTAATTTCCTAGTTCAGGCTTAAGTATTATGTATGCACCATGTAGATGTAAGACTTTTAATGCAAATTGATATTATTATGTTTTATTAATAAAGATTATTATTATTATTATTCTGTACTAATTCCGGCCCATCTTTCCGGATGCATGTCCAGCCTAGTCCCTCTTCAGATTGGTGGTCTTTGCACCTATATATACTACTATGTAATTTGTGTCTTTGGAGCGCAGTTTCATGTTTATGATTCGATCAGTTCTGTTTGAGATTCGATCAGTTCTGTTTCAGAATTGATATCTTAGACCGGTCCGGCAGGTTAATTGTTTGTACACGTGATTGAATGATATAATTGTGTCCGTTTCCAGGCGGTGGCTACAACGCGAGCGGGAACAAGGCGGCCGCGGGCGCGCCGCCCGAGCTGGCGTCCGCCATGTACGCCAAACCACACGTCGCGCTCAACAAGGTCAATGTGAGTACTGACACTCCTACCGTTTCGGGTAAACTTGTAAACAAAGCCCTTCAGGCCTACTTGGAAATCAAGTTAATAAAGTAAATAAAGGATGATACAATCGAGTATGTGTTTTGATGTTGCATGTTGTTCTGGTGCAGAGCTACGACAAGGCGACGTTCCACAGCGGGACGCCGCCGCCCTTCGGCGCCGGCTCGCATCTCTACATCCCCGCGCCGCACTCCGCGCACCACCCGCACCACCACCAGCACCAGGTACTGCGGGGGCACACGGGGACACACGGGGGGACACACACGGGGACACACACACACACACACACACACATAGCGCATCGAGCGTTGCACCAACTTACGATTACAAACGGTTTGGCTCAGGTATAAGTATTTGAGTCACACATGTACACCGCGCACACGGACATGTACACTATTCCTACACTTCCACCCATGCGTCTTGGGTCGGGTGGTCCTATAGGCCCGCGCACAGGCAGAAAGGACTAACAGCAAACGCCGAAAGGCTGCTGCACTCTGTAATCAGATGCAGACACGTGGGTCACGTGGGTGAGTTTCTTGCAGCTGACTGTAATTAGCGGCTGTGTTAATCAAGCCCAAGAACGCTTTTACAATAGCATTTCATATAATCTCACACTACAGCGGCATCTCGATGGAACCGAGAATTGTGAACATATGCGTTAGTGCGTTGACACAAATGCAACATGAAACTCGACTAGCATACATAAGTGTGATTGTGAATAAATTGAATAGATTAGGAAGTTATGTTTTCTTTTTATATGTAGCGAGAAGCCATTTGTACCAAAAGCAGTCTGTTGAACTTACCAAAATAATTATTGCAAAAGATGTTAAAACTCGAGTAGTTCCTTATCCATTCACGTCCTGTAAAATGTACCTACTAGCTATATTATGAACTTTGAGGGAATATCCATCATAGATGTGCAAAACTGCGCTTTCAAATGCGTATTTGACATCCAGCAATCAAGCATGTGATGTGTCTTATATGTATATGTTTATTTTTATTATCTCTCTATCTAGCCATCAATGCATCTTTGGTACAAATGACTTGTAGGAATAGCATGTTTTCTGATATATGAAATATATGTATTTTTATTGAGAGGCCACGAAAATAATTTGCATGAAGCACCGCTCGCTTAAAATACTACATTGACAACCTAGGATATCTCTATCTATCATAGGACTGTTTACCAATCAATGTGTAATGGTATAATGACAAAATCTTTTCCACAAGCCAGGTGAAATTCGATCTTATATCAATGTCATAAAGAGTACAGGAACAAACTCGCTTCATCTGGAAACATTGCTGAGGTACTACCACGAAATAGCATCATTAATAGTACCGGATCAGCAGCAATAGCGCCCTGTTAGCCAGCGCTTTTTAATTTGGCTTACCTTTTCTTCAAAAACTTGTATTCGAGGGGTAATATTGCCTCTAAATAACCAAGCCGATAAGAATCGAATTTTATGGAAGCCTGGCCACTGATATTGAGAATGAGAAAATGTTCTATTTTAACAAGATTTTAAGTATCTATGTACAGTAAATTTTTCAGTCAATTGCCGTTATCCGGTTGAGCTGAAATTTTGGGTATAGGTATAGTTTAGATGACAATTCGATATTATGGTACCATCGAGCTGATCTGATGAAGTGATGATGGAGACAGAAGGTGGCCATGGGAATTCAGTACTTATCCGACGTAACCCCGTTGAGTTTGGGCTTGTTAGAATCGTCTCGACGACGAGTAGTTTATGACGGTATACAAAAAGTACCGTCGGCATTAAAAGCTTTTACCAAAAATGTCATTTTTGACAAACTTATTTAATGACACTTTTAACCAAACAGCATGTAGCACGTGTTTTCGGATTAGTTTTTGTAAATTCTAGGATGATAAATTATTTTCGTGGTTCGTTCAAATGCATGTGTTAGCAATATTTTAAATTTTGAAATATATTTTTAGAGTTTTATTTCGTTTGTAGATGGATGTACGGGTGAACAGTAGTCATAATAGGCGGGTAAGTTACACATATATATGTTTATGTACACCGCTATGTATACGCACCGTGCTGCCACTGCCCGCCTTCTGCATGCACTATATATATATATATATATATAATATTCTTATTTAATATGTTCATTATCGATTTTATTCTGCTTTGTTGTATATGCTGTTCTTTAGCTTTATATTGTGTTATGTTTTATTACTTTTATACTGATAATGCTTTATTGAGACTTTCAATAATAATTGGAATAATATACGGTAACAGACGAGCACAGGGACTCCAAAAGTGTTAATAATTAAATGGAATCAGTTGGAGTGCGTTCACGTCAACTTCGGTAAAAATAATTCAGGAACACCATTCTTTGCCACTTTCACTTCCAAGAACCCGCCTAGCGGGCGCCTACGCCGTAGAGCCGCCGTAGCCGCTTTCCGCTACATACGAGAACAACCACGGGATCGGCAACGAGCGTAGCGCGTAGCGATTCTTGGCAGGGAATGTGTTCAATCTCATATTTATATAGAGATTTGAACATAAGGTGATATTGCCAAATAATCTTAATGCAGTCTTAACATGGACGGATTATAAGCATCAATCGCAGACTAATTAATTCTTCGTAAGCTCGTCTCAGTGGCCCTAGCAAGGTATGTTTTATTGTGACGTAATACGTGACGTTTCAATACATTTTCATCGTGACGATAAAACATATCGTGCTAGCTGGGCTGATACGATCTTATGTGCTGTTCATTTATTAATGATCTTATGGTGGCCACTTTCGTGAGTATGACAAAGTTAGTGGCTCTATTTGAGACCACTTTATTAGAAGTGATATGTTTTATAACACCATGGACGAATAAATCGAGGAGACCACCAGTCGCGTTTCTTAAAAATTAAATTCTAGTCACTATATATTTTTATGCAAATATTGAGATTGAGATTGAGATATTTATTGATAAAATTATAAATAATTTTACATGTCATTCGTCCAATAGTGATGCTATACAAGATAAGAATAGGTGCTTATTTAGGTACCTATTCTTAAAACCTTAATACCGACACGACACGTTATGTGCTTGTCTGTTACCTAAAATTAAAGTTGCTATTCCACCGGCGAGCCGAACATACAATCTACTAAAATCAAATTATTATTGTGCCGATAATTATCTTTAAATCAAAAAAATTACATTGACCTCGCCCCGGCGGTGGATGAGCAGTATGAACGTATATAAACAACAAGTAGGTACAAGCTACGTTGTTCGCAGGAGAGCGGCGCGGCGCGCGCGGCGGCGGCCAAGCCGGCGGCCAGCAAACCCAGCTACTCGCAGTCATACTGGGCGCCCAACTAGCCGCCGCGGTAAGCACTCCTCATAATCAACATCATTTACCACCGCAATCAGCGGACTCCCGGCACCGCTAGCACAAGACCGCGCGCAAGTCTCTTTCCAAGTGTTGTCCCGCTCCCGGGAATATTCCCATACAAGGGAATATACGGGAATATTGAAATTGTGTATGTTTACATATCTTGCTATCAGGGATTCTATGATAACTTGGGCCCTTGATTTTTTTTACCAACCACATTAACCAGTGTAATTTATCATTATATATTTTAAGATGTAACAGTTAGGCCTCTCGCAGACTGGAGCGGCCTGCGGTGGCGGTCAATTGTAAATTTGACAGCTAATGACAAGTTTAGTATTGTCCGCCGCGGCCAGGCCGCGCCACTGTGACGCGGGCTTCGAGCATAACTTAGTGCTATTAAGTCACGTCTAACCGGCCAGTTTTGACGCGAAACGTATGTTTTCGACACTGGCTATCAGTGTGACAACCTCGTAACCTGTACTGCCCACCTGTGTAAATGGCTGTCTACACTATTCCAGACCAGTGGCGCTGGATTGGGTGAGCTGGAATGAAAAGTTGACGGTCTCTCCATTCACTGGACTGGAATGCTCGCTATGGTTACATTCCAGTGCACTCCAGCGTCGGTTCACATTACTCCAGTAGAATTCCAGCACTGGATTGGATAGCTGGACTGGAATGCTGCTGGGATAATGTGAACCGGCCGTAAGTGTGGTATCCTAACAGTTGCTGTGTTGTTGTTGCAGCTCCCGCTCTTGTGTCCCGGGCACCTGTATATAGTCGGCGCGCGTGCGCTCCACCTGATTAATGTAAAATACGCAAGGAATTTGTTTCGCCCATAACCACCGCGCAGCGGCCCCATAGGTTATCCTTTAAATTTAACTCTAGTACTATGTATATCTTATCTTTGTATGTATATGTATGTAAGAGTTGGTACGCTATGCGCGCCGAATCTTTTTGTATTTAGTTGACAGAGTTTTTGTAATTACATATTATAGTTGAATAAACGTTCAGCGATCTATAAAGTAAACGTAACTACCGTAGTCGAGGTCTTTTTTATGTGAAAGAATGCAATGTGATGATCTCGCGGGCATTTGAAAGTATGAGGGAAATACACGTATTGGAACATGAGCTGTCGTTTTACTTAATGCCCAGTTTCATAAAGGTGCGTTAGACCAAATGTCAGGTCAAATTATAGTGATTACATTTTTTTCACATTACTGACCGACATAAGGCCCAACCGGATCTTTAAAAAACCAGGGGTAAAGGTGAATGTCCACCAGAGACGTGCGAAGATTTGTTTCCATTTCCATATTTTGGCACCTCGCTTTTAAAATCTAGGTGTTAATTGTATGACACAGCTTCACTTCATCTGTTTGAAGTAGTCAGAAAGTATTTTGTATTGGAGGTGCTGTGTGGATAGTTACTGGTAAGTATCCACGGCGACTTTATGCAGCGATACAGTTGCGATATCGCCGCGATGCACTCGCTGGTTAAAAAATCTCGTGAAGGTAAGCCTGGTTATGGTATTGTTTTTTTATTTAAGTAGATCGGTAGTTGTTTATTAGGTGTGCCAATATACTTCACAACTAGAAATTAACCTAATCTAGCTCCCGCTTTCGACTGAATGAAAAAACAATCACCAAGGTCAAAATTAGAATAATTTTGCTTTTATTCAGTGAGAATTCTTATCTAGTTAGAAAATTGACCGACTTTGATAATGATGTATCCATGAGCATTCAGTATAACCTCAAATAATCTTTAGTAACGTAGTAGACCTTGGAACACAAATTAATATTTCAGAATTATATTATGAATGCATAGAAACTTATTGATGAACCAGTTTTAGGTCAAATTGTAACAGCAATATGACCTAAAGCAGGTTCATCAATACGTTTAAGTTGCTTGTCGTAGGCACAGTATAGAAGAATAATACAGTAGGTAATCTGAGGCCGTTTAGGAGCGTTCGTTACCTACTTTCGCTCGATGCGCAGGCTGTGTCAAGTTTGTGGCTTGGCATACCTATAATACTAATTTTGCTTTTAAGTATGCAAAGTATTTCTGTTACAGTTTAATAGACAATATTGTATACACAAAGTAATAATATTATAGATAGTCGAGTGTGTTTTTAGTTTCCCACTTCATGGAATATTTTAATACCACTGTACTATGCCTAAAATATTTCCTAGTAAGTATAATAGTTGCTAAACTGCACTAGGTTGGTAGGTGCTTAGTTACAAGCCTATTCGGCTCTTTTTGATATCGTGGCACTGGCGGCTTGCTGTCTTCATACCTACGAGGCGGCTTCCTTTGACGTAGCGAGTGAGAACGAGCGAACACCGCAACGGCGCGGCCCCGATTGAAGCATTCGCCATCATTCCCGAAGGCTATGTGTTTGTGCGTACCGAACACGCGCGCACGTGTGCAGCCGTGTGATGTACCTTTGTTCGAAGTTTATCTACTGTTCCTATACTGTGTCGCAGGTCCCTGGAACGGTTTTGGTTTGGGTCGAGCCAAAAAAATGGGTTTATCCGATTGAATTTCTTATTATAGATTTATCCAATAAATTAACAACAATGCGTAACTTGCACTTTTTTTATTTGAAAAACTTAATTTATCAGGAATGTATAAAACCCTAATTATACAATATGACCATGATATAGAATATATTTTAAATAAGCAGACTCGCTAACTATGCAATGTTATGACATTATCACATAATCAATGTTAGGATGTTATATTATTAAATATCACGTTACCATTATCACAATCACAATTTATCATATTGAACTTAATTATTTAAATCACCAAATTACACAATTTATTGCAAACGATTGAAATCTCCTCCAAAATTAAGAAAGAGCACAATACCATTGTTCTCAAATTAATCCCAGTCAAAAGGTCAGATTATTCAATTGTAAACAGTATTGCAATGCCTTAAGGTGTAATGCTCGTTTTATGTTGGAATCATATGTGCGCTGCGGCGCCATCGTCGACGATCCAGTACAGCGCGCCCTGCGGCTTGACGCGCGCCGCGGGCAGCTCCTCCTTGTCCTTCAGGATTCGCTGGAACACACAGAGGTCCAGTTAATGTACGGCCCGATAATCCGTCTCTTTTTAAACCATGCTTATAGCGAGAGAGATACATACACAAGCCTGTGAGGATGGTCACAGGTCAAAGGGTCGAAGGTTTAAGTGAGGCTGTGCTCCAGTTGCGTACGTCTTGTTCTACCATGGACCTATACTGGGACAAGCTATGGTAATAACAATGCCACGACCGAGCCAGATGATAGTATACGTATCTCAATAAGTGTGACAGAAAGGGATATATCATTGGCTGTCCTCGTCTTAGTTCCACTTTTTTTTTTGCCTCAACTGAGTTAGTATGGGTATGGATTATACATATTGTGGCAAATAAATAATTACCCGCCCAAATCAGGTAGATTGTTTATGGTAAGCCGTCAGCTATTTTAAGACCAGTTCTTAATTTAGCTGCATACACGAGCCTTTCTGTCCTGCAGAAGTCTATACAATTTCTGTCATTCGTCACAAATGGAAAAATCAATGACAAAAATTGACCATTTTGAAATTGGACCAAAAGTAAAACTGCAAGCATTGGGGGCATACTTTATTCGGATTTAGCGGGGGCATATTTTATTAGTTAGTAGATTAACTTGTCCCTCCCAACGTTCAAGTGCAAATTGAGCCTAGTTAGCTCTTAACCCATTCAATGCCGAGGACGCGAATTCGCGTCCTGTGTATGCGTAAACGTGATGCCGAGGACGCAAATTCGCGTCCTCGAGTTATTTGTTTTTTTTTTTGCTAGAAATCAACTGTACTTAAAAGCTGATACCAAAATGTTATTTTATTTATGAAGGATAATATTATACCGTCGCTGTTTTCTGGATTCAGTGCATTTGTAATTTTCATAATTCTTATCTCGGATGCCGAAGACGCGAATTCGCGTCCTGTGTATGCGTAAACGTGATGCCGAGGACGCGGATTCGCGTCCTCGAGTTATTTGTTTTTTTTTTGTAGAAAACAACTGTACTTAAAATCGGATACCAAAATGTTATTTATGAAGGATAATATTACCTATACTGTTGCTGGTTTCTGGATTTAATGAAATTGTAATTTTTTATAATTCCTGTCTCGGGTGCGGAAGACACGAAGTCGCGATGTTGCTAGAAAAACAATTATTTAAAAAAGCTTTTCCCGAGGTAATTTTTAAGACAAATTGTATACTGTTACCGGTTATTAAAACAGACACATTTGTAATACTCAACATTTTCATTTCGGGTGAACCGGAGGCGGATTCCCGTCCCATTATGTTTATAGGTAAATGTCTTTTACCTATTATCGTAAGTAATTTAATCATGTGTTATATACTTACATTACAAGGGATTGAGACAATTAATAATATAAACTACTACAATTATTTAGATACGCAGTCGTGTTTACGTCCAGGGGTACTAAACATTTTCGACTGTATATTTAGCTATAATAAAACGGGTTGCATTTGATATTTAAAGTGCGAACGAAATAATCAAATAAGATGAGACTATTTCTTTTTATCTACTATATACTAGGTGTTGTAACTACTTAGTTACGAATAAAAAAATACTACAAACAATATGGTACAGCCACTTGCGAGTTCATAAATACGCGATTTTAACTTTATAACTTCACTCCTTGTTAAGTCTAAACGGAAAACAAACTTAATGGTTTAATAGTAAGACAGAAGTATCCTTTTGACCCATTCATTGCCGACACGCCGACGCCTGACTTGACCAATTGAACGCGGTGAATAATACCCCTACTTTTAATCTCCCGATGTCTCCCGAATTTTAATCTAAAACCAGCAAAATATTAAATATTAGAATGTATAATAGAAACAAGTAAAAACATGTGTTTGGAAGTGTAGTTCTATGTATGGGTAATTCCAAAAATGTTTTTTTTTTTACATTTTTGTATGAAAATCTTAATGCGGTTCACAGAATACACCTACTTACCAAATTTCAACAGTATAGGCCTTATAGTTTAGGAATAAAAAGGCTGTGACATACGGACGGACAGACAGACAGACATGACGAATTTATAAGGGTTCCGTATTTTGCCATTTGGCTACGGAACCCTAAAAATATATGCACGTATTATAAATTAATAACTATACAGGGCGTCCCAAACGTATGGGACATGAAGGGGAAGTACCTTAAATATCGTAGATAGTGAATTTTGCTCAAAGAAGACTTTATGTTATTTTTAAAAGTTAGTAATTCTACATTCATAGATTTTCTAAATTTTTTTTTTTTTTTTAACAATTATTTATTTTTGTTTTAAATTTGCCTTCTGTCTAGCTTACAGAGGACGTATTGAAATACTAAGTTTTATCAAATTATCATTTTATCCACACGTGCACTTATAATAAGGAAAACTTATGCCAGTACCTATTTTATGAAGTGGGTACTTATTTACGAATAATCAATGCTATCTTTGGAATGATAATATTGCTACTTTTCGAACGTCGTCTTCGGCAATAAATAACTTTCTTGAAATTTGACTCAATCATTTTATGGTGTTCCTTTATTTTAAAATACTATGTTACTTAAGCTGAGTTATTATTTTTTAGCTGTTCTTTCGATTGGCGTCATAAAAAAGGTGATTTTTTTTTCACATTTTAGTCGGTTCGATTCCCAGACGAAGCAAGTAATTTTTAGAAAATCTATGAATGCAGAATTACTAACTTTTAAAAATAACATAAAGTCTTCTTTGAGCAAAATTCACTATCTACGATATTTAAGGTACTTCCCCTTCATGTCCCATAAGTTTGGGACGCCCTGTATATATAAAAACAAATTGTTGCGAACCACTGTTTTTTTTTTTTTTAATATTGATACTAATTTGCAAAAACATGTCATTTTATTAGTCTAATAAAATAAGTGTATAATTACTAACAATATATTTACCTATCTATATCTATCTATTATTGGGCCATTTTAGAAGTTTTTTTCGATTTTACTTTATTTTTCAATTTCGAAAACTTGAATGAGAATTTTATACAGAATTGCGAGCTCTTTCGATCCTCTCATCTTTTTTCCACTTAGTTACGATTTTTCCATAGACTTTCACGTCCGTAACTCAGTGGAAATAGCAATAAAAGTATGAAAATTATGAGACACTTTTTTTTTCATTATTGGGATCGAACGTGCTCGCGATTCTGTATAAAATACACATGCGATTTCTGAAATTGGAAAAAAAAAACAAAAAAAAAACAATATAAAATGGCCCTATTAATAACTGAACTGTTAACTACTTCACAAAAAAATATCAAAATACTTACCATTTTTGTCCATTATCTAAACACTTGCTTTTAACACTTTCTTTATTATAATCTAACTATACAATAAAAAAAACATATATGCGGCTCAGTCTACGGCTGTCACGTCTATACTGAATACGTTTTCGACAAAAACTGTTTTTAGACGCAAAAACATCACTTACGATGCCGAAAACGCGAATTAGCGTCCTTCAAGTGTGAAATAACCTAATGCCGCAGACGCGAATTCGCGTCCTTCAAGTGTGATATATAACCTAATGCCGCGGACGCGAATTCGCGTCCGTTGAAATATTAACGTGATGCCGTGGACGCGAATTCGCGTCGTCGCGTAGAAGGCGGCGGCACTGCGTGATGATTAAAAATATGAGGCGTCGGCATTGATTGGGTCGTGCATTGTGTGAATGTATGTGTAATGATGTGTTATCCGAATAAATTTCTATTCTATTCTATTCTATTTTGAATAGCGAAACAATTACAAGCTGAAGGGTAAAATATAACTATTTAAATCTGGTGTCCTGTTATTGTTCTTATTTAACTTCCGTGAGAAAGATTCCGGAAAAGAAGGTACTTACTAAACTCAGTAGTGAATTAAAAGTGTGCTTGAACGCTTATCATGTGTAGGGACACATGATAAGCGTTCTTTTGACTGTTTCTTTACTGTATTGTTGTATTTTTTTTTGTGGTTTATGTTTTTTTTCCCGACCGCTTTAGCCTAGTTGGAAGTGACCCTGCCTACGAAGCAAGAGGTCCAGGGTTCAAATCCCGGTAAGGGCATTTATTTGTGTGATAAGCGCGAATATTTATTCCTGAGTCATGGATATTTTCTATGTATTTAAGTATTTATTTATCTATATAAGTATGTTTATCGTCGCCTAGTTAGCTTTGCTTTGTTTGGGACTATGATGATTTGTGTAAGATTGTCCCCTTATATTTATTCATTTTTTTATTTTGTTTTGCTTAATGTGGTATGAGTGATAAGGGGACGAATTGAAAACCAGCGCTGTACAGCATGCCACTGTCACAGCACATGCTGAGTTCGTTCCTTTTGTCACACAAATAATCTTGTTAATTGTTTTACCTTTATATCTATTTTGCTTATACTATTTGTGTGACAATAAACATTTTCGTTCTTTAGATTTCAATAAAAATTACTCATTTAACAAATCAAATGTATCTCTTTACCTTCACCATATCAGCCTTTCCCGCCCCGCTAATAGCAAAAATACAATTCCTCGCCAAATTAATCACAGGGTATGTCAGTGTGATCCTCGCTGGCGGTGGTTTGGGTGAGTCTGTGATGGGTGCCACCCTCAAACTGGTCTCATCCAGGAGTGGGTGGCCCGGGAACAGCGAGCAGGTGTGACCGTCTGGCCCCATGCCCAGTAGGAGTAGGTCGAATTTGAATTCTTCACTATTGAATGCTGCTTTTAGTTTTTCAGTGTAATCTTTTGCTGCTTCTTCAGCTGAAAAGGGAAAGGATATTTCATTAGTAGCTATATTTGATAGACTGATTATGTCAAACATTTTATTTACAGTTGGCATGAGCTAAGAATTTTAGTCTCAAGATGGGACATCCTTGGTACCTATTCTAAAACATCATTAGGCAATTTTGGTCTAAAAATCCTGATCTAAAAGGACCATGGGCAACTTTGTATGGAGCCTGGTCCTGAATCCAACAAAGCCTTAACTTAGGTCATTAAATAGGTCTTTTAAATCTACTTCAATTTGTTCTATGGGCACTGAGTTGAATTCCATTGCAGAACTGAGATATTCATATTTAAGTTAAAGGGAATAGGACCTATGAGAAAACGGGTTCTCTCGGTGTTTTTATTTTTAGGGTAAGGTTAGTGTGTCAAATAAACATGTTTTTTGTAGCTAATTAATCGTTTTATTGCCACGCTCGATGTGCCTTCATCATTACTACATTTTGTCATAACTACCCTCCAGAATATTAAATATGAATATTCTCCGAATGTGTTTTATCATAGTTCGTACTTACTCACTGTGGCTAAAATACGAATATCTTCGTTCTGCAATTGAATTCGACTGTGCCTATAGAATGGAATAAAGAAGATTTAAAGACCTATTCAATCACATAACTCTCAGTGCTGTTGGTTTCAGGACCATTTTGACGCATGGTCTTTTGTGCTCACAGCAGTATAATTCAAATACAGTTCCAATAAGAATTAACTAACCAGACACCCCCTGCTTCAACACAACAAACTGCTCCTCTTTCAACTCGGTCTTCGGTATGAGGTCCCTCTTGTAAACCCCGAAAGTGGAGTCCTCACTGTCCTCGGGCACCACTCGTTCATCGCAGAACGCCAACGTCCATTTTGACCACACCGTGTTGACCTTTGGCAGGCCTTCACATAAGAACTTCAGTACGGAGCCTCCTGCGAAAACGTCAACTTAGGCTTTATTATAATTCCTGTTGCACATTCCACGTTCTGCAGGCATAAAAACTATCCCGTTTCTTAAAACATCTTTTGATTTCGTAGGTATAAAAGGTACATGACATTTAAACTTACCCGATAACCCGATGTAAAACTTTCCCCTATTGTAAATAGCGTCGTTTGATATTTTCTCCACATACATACTGAGCTTACTGATCACCTCGCTCTCATTTGCTACTTTTATAATCGTCATGGCTTTAGAATCTTAAAAAACTTGAGAATAACTACAGATGAACCGGGCAAAATACCTGTTTACTAAAATCTACTTAGTACTTGTTTGTTGAAAATGTCATTTCACTTGAGGTTAAGGTCATTGGCCCTGATAAGAGTGTTGCCAAGAAATGTGTACACGTACAATTTAAAATTCTTGCGCAAATTCAAATTAGAAATTGCAATTTTGAATAAAAAACTGATTCGAAGTGTGTTCGTTAGTTCCACGTTAGTTCCTACTGTGAGTTCCCATCCCATATCTAATTTATGATATTTATTTTACTGTTGTCTAATGACTAATGTTAACACTTAAATTGGCTAAAACCACGAGTTCCTCTGTATTATTTAAATTCAACATTGCAATTTTGAAATGAAAAACATTCGAATTAGAATAGCACTGCGCCGCATCTCCGGACGGAGGTGCGGAGCTGCTTACAAATTTCGCCGGACGACGGAGGTGCGGTGCAGTGTGTCGTACCGTCGTACCACTCGAAATTTATATACAATCTGAGGTACTTGCATACAACGACTACAACGAGTTTGCTAATAGATACCGGGCAAGAAAAGAGCATCCTATTGATGATAAAAGTAGCTTTATCTTCATTAATTGATTTGATTTGACCAACAAACATAATAATTGCTCAAAGGTTAGCTGGAAGAGATCCCTTATAGGGATAAGTTCGCCTTTGTACTTTGATCTATTGTGTGACATGTATATTCTTTAACCTATTATTGTGTACAATAAAGTGCTTACATACATACATACATAATAATTAATAACCCACATCTAATGATCATGTTGTGTTAAAAAACTGAAAACTTGAATAAATTTAATTTTGCATAAAAAAAAACAAATACGCATTTTCATTTAAAAATCCGCGTTTTGAAAGCGCAGCTCCCGCTTTTTGTATTCTGCATCTGGCAACACTAAATCTTACCGTCACGTGACCTACGCTCCTACACCTGTGGCGAGTTTAACAATTTTTCCCCATCCCAAAAAGTGCACAGCGCCGCTAAATAAGTTTCACTTCAAAAATCCCTCTCAGACAGTAGTACTGCCACTGCCACGTAGTTAAACTTCTAAAATTAAAATTATTCAAATTTTCACTTCTGCCGTCACTCCCGGAGTGCAACCCGGTCTTTATTGGCATAAAAGTTGGTTCCATAGTAAAAGTTGTTCAGAATCATGGATAGATTCACATTGCTATTTTGTATCAACAATTATGCAACACCCTGTATATTTCTTCAACAGTATATGTATATATACTATAGTATAACGTAGTACTCTTTATTATACTGTGGTATAACGGTTGGCAACCTATTTACTTATACATGGAACGAATGTTTGAGTTCGAGTGTTCAAGCTTGATCGGATAATCGGGCCAGAAACAATTACAAATACCTATTCTTGGCAGAGTAGATTGTAATTGTGTCATCTTATTACACGAGGTTATTCAATCATTTTTTTTTATTTGCTAAATGCAAAAGAAGCAAAAATGATCTGTCAGAAGTGGGATTCGAACCCACGCCCACAGAAGTGGACTGCGACCTGAACGCAGCGCCTTAGACCGCTCGGCCATCCTGACGGTACATGAATAGGCGAAATTATAGATTAGATTAAAAAAGCGTTCAAAGTAAGCATTTTAAAATGTTCTTGTAAATTCTATATTTTTTTTAATATGATACGTTTGCGACGCACCATAATTAGCCATTTTTATAATTTCGTAAATAAATGAAATATTTGGGGACAATCAATCTTACCTACACAAAAACATGAAATGTCAACACTGGTAGTCAAATAAATGTAAATATATTTCAAACGATTTCAAACGTACAGTTTCATTTCATTGTAACGCTTGGCAAAAATTATAATAAACTATATTGACTTACATTTTTAATCAAAATACGGTATTAATATTACTGCCATCTAGTTTACATTAGTAATACCTTATAGTTTCTACGGTACTTATACCTATGTTATGCTACTCAACAATAGGTGGCGCTGCAAGCTTTACTCATATAACGGCTAGAGGTCGCTGTGTATCGTGAGTCGCAAGCATGACGGCGAAAAGTGAAAGTGGTAGCGACCGCCGGTTTGCGGTTGTTGACCGTCAAAATGTTCGCGGTTAGTGATGTAACAATGGTAACGGATAACAGCTTCCACCGTAAGTGTGCAACTGTAGCGATAAGAAAGTCGTGCACTATGCTAAGATTGGGCACATACGCTGTATGCCTGGGTAGTTGAGCGCGCACGCGCGATATAATAATAAGAAAAATAAGAATAAATAATAAATACTCTTCATTGCACCACGACAAGAGAGAAACATCTCACAAAAAATTTGCTTAATAAATAATGGTAACTTATCGCTTTAAAGCGATCTCTTCCAGACAACCTTTATGTAGCAGGAAACATTTAAACTAATATTTTAAACAGGTAGTAAACAAAAAGAGCATACTAACACATCAATCTTTCAAATATTACTAAACAGGACACTTTGAAATTGGGGAATTACAAAACGATCGAATAAAAAAAAACTTAGCGACTGATGATGACATACTGTTTTAATAACTTGAGCGGTATGAATTTGAGTACTTAAGCGAAAAATTAACTAAACTAACGACGAATATTGATTAATAATAAAATCCAGAACTAGCTTACAAAAAGTGGGTTGTGATTAATCCATTTCATATATTAAAATTCTATCCGTGCGACTACATTACTAAGTGAGCGACTAGAAATAGCTCGCGGATAGGTTAGAAGACGAAAGCTACCGCTTCGTCTTCGAGGTTATTTTTTTTATATGAGAGCGGAAAAACCTCTGCTCATAGTATTTTTCAAAGTGCTTTTTGTATTCGAATCACTTCATTTAAGATAAAATGCCGCTCGTTGACACTCAAACAAATATTAGGTCGCTCAAATATTATGAAGCTTCTCATTTTTTGTATTTTATGTAACTCGAATTCATGTTTGTATAAGTTGCTGTTCTGTTGATTTCTCGTCACTCGCAGTCAGTCGCTCACTTAGTCTATACTTAGGCTATACTATAACGTCATCATCATTATCATATCAGCCAAAAGACGTCCACTGCTGGACATAGGCCTCCCCCAAAGAGTGCCAAAGTGACCGGTCCTGCGCCACCCGCATCCAGCGGACTCCAGCTTACCCACGCCGCGCCTTCCGGTACGTGGTCGCCAATCGAGAACCTTTCCGCCCCAACGACCATCGGTTCTACGTGCTATGTGCCCCGCCCACTGCCACTTAAGTTTAGCGATTCGGAAGGCTATATAACATTTTTGAAGTGAAAACTTCTTTAGCGGCGCTGTGCATTTTTGGGATGGGGAGAAATTGTTAAACTCGGCACAGATTTTTGTGACGTCAGATGAGGTCTCACCTTAGGCATGATGCGTGGACAGGCCCACCGTAACACGAAAGGGGGTTGGGGGCGGGGGAGGCTTGGGGGCGGGGGTCGGGGGAGGGGAGGGGGAAGGGTTCGCTTTTTTTATTGCAAAATTAAAATTACTTATTCAAGTTTTCACTTCTGCCGGCACTCCCGGAGTGCAACCCGGTCTTTTTTTTTGCGATATGTTGACATTATTAGTTTAATATTTTTAGTAAGTCTTTTGTTGCCTTTTTAAAACTGCTGCGTAGGTGACTAATGTAAACCTACCGATCTGATTACATAATTTAAGAGCAATTTTGGGTCTAGATATATTCGCCAGAAGCGATTATATTTTTAATTTGTCACCGAGTCAACTAGTTATTAATGTATTTTAGTGACCCTGCCTACGAAGCCGGAGGTCCCGGGTTCGATTCCCGGTAAGGGCATTTATTTGTGTGATGAGCACGAATATTTGTTCCTGAGTCATGGATGTTTTCTATGTATTTAAGTATTTATTTATTTATATAAGTATGTTTATCGTCGTCTAGTACCCATACCTAGTACAAGCTTTGCTTAGTTTGGGACCAGGTCGATTTGTGTAAGATTGTCCCCTAATATTTATTTATTTATTTTATTTACATAAGTACCACTACTTTTTCCGGGTAGGTAATCATACCCAGGTACCTAATGTGGACTAGAGCGAAAACCTAACTTTTAGTCACTTCCGTACTTCTGCCCAAAGAGAATGGTAGGAACCTGCATAAGAACCAAGCTACGGACGGTTATAATAGTCGAGCAGGCGACTTTTAACCCTGTCAATGCGCATGCCTTGCTACCATGAACACTTTCGATGCCAGGAGCCCGCTAGGTTGGCGCGCTGCTCGTAACCTCTTTCCTTTACAAAGCAGAAAAACCGCGGTATCGGCTGCGAGAAGCGCTGCAAAATCTTTGGCACTGAATGTGGCCGTTGCGAGAGCTTTTGATGACTTTATCCTGTGCTGTGGATCGTTTGATTCCCTACTGAATCGCTATAAATATCGCTATATATAAGCCAAACAGTAAAAAAAAGCCACAGATGTGTCAAAAAAATATCTTGCACATTCACTGCCAACAAAGTCCCGCTATTTAAGTAGAGGAAAGTGTCCGCTTGGCGAGTTCCTGGCAGAGCGCTGGTTTCCCATTACACAGTTCCATGCAAAGCTGTACGTCACGCGCCATTGGAAGACGAAGTTTAACATTGCCCTCAGCGGGCAGGATGTATGAGAACGTCTCCCCATCGACTCCTGCGCACTGAGGTCGGCCGCTCGCACGGCTGCCGGCGAGGCAGCGTTACTTGCAAACTGTTTGTCACATTCAGTGTCAGCGAACGAAAAAAACAATAGAACTCTAAGTATCGCTGCAAAATGGCCCCACAGAATGGGTGCCATTGCCATTACTCGGGGTGTCAAAACGATGCCAGGCAGCCGAACATGCGCCTACCGGGTTTTAGGCACGTGTTTGGGTAAAAAATTGTAAGGAGCTCGCATTCTATGGTTTTTCATTCGCTGTTCAGCGCAGCCGATAGCATGTGGAAAACCGTTCGTAGAGGACAGCGCCTACTAGCAGAGCGCCCACCTAGCGGGTCCTGGCGCTGAAAGTGTTAATTGTCTGTAACCCGTTTTACGAAGATCATCAGTATGTATTTCGTCGTCTAGCACCCATAGTGCAAGCTTTGCCTAGTAGATAAGTGTAAAATTGGCCCCAAAATATTTATTAGTTTTATTTATTTTAATCTCTGTTTCCATCAGGCTGGCCGTATTCTTGTTCACCACTGTCGTGAAAAGGAAACGTCGTCCCATAGATGAGGGGACCACTCAGGAATCAGGATATAGAGCCAATGCGATTGAGAGACTGGGACATCACATACATTTGAATCATTTCCGCACAACATTTTCCTTACCTATAAAAGTAACAGTTACATTAATCCATCACCTAAGTCACAAGAAACTCGTCTGAGAAAGGATTTCAATCCGGGTTTTAGAATAGTTTTCGTTTTAGAATAGTTTTTCTCCGAACGCCACCATCTAGGTGATTCATGCCCTTGTTGGCAACCATCGTGTTATAAATCATTAAACACACCTTTTTAAAGTGGTTTGTAAAGGCTCCAAGCCTCACGCTGCATATGTGTTCTTAAGAGATGTTGCACTTGACCGAGTTCCGCTGTCGCTTTCCGTTCATACACTGACATACGCTGCACATGTGTATGTGTACCACGGTACACTTGTACGTCTACGTATTTAGAGGCTATGTATATTTTCTAGATGACTCTATTTGTGTAACGTTTATTTACCAATACACACAGTCAACAGTCTGCAATAATATGCTGCTCTAACAACTTTTTTACACTACGACAAACAAGCTTGCTTGCCTGATGGTAGACAGACGTCGTTACCTATGGACAGTTAATTGCTTTGAGGAATCGTTGTTTTAAGAGTCCGCAGTAAGCTCGGCCGAATTCCACCTTCCCATACAAACGTAGTAACGTTCTCATTTTAAAACTACGTGTTGGATTGTGACGAAACTTTGCATATACAATGAATGCCATGAGGTATATCTATATCTGTAATTAGTATATGGTTCCAGTTTATAAAACAAACGAAATACAGCAAAAACAAGTTTTGTATCAAAAACAAACATCGCTGTATTTTTTTACTATGGTATCTGAAGCTATATAAACCAATTACAGACATAGATTCGTGTCATTGTACATGCAAAGTTTCGTTACAATCCAAGACATCGTTTTAAAATGAGAGTGTAACTACGTTTGTATGGAGAATCGAGCTTACTGCGGACTCTTAACAGCTAGAGACACTATGCAAGTCCATCACTCTCTGAGCCTACCTCAGAGCTCTGGCGACTCGAATTTACTCACTACGAGGAACTTAATATTCGGCATAATTTTAAAAGTGATCGATAGAATCAGGCGTTACAGGGTCCTGCGCCACCCGCATCCAGCGGACTCCCGCGAGCTTTACCAGGTCATTAGTCCACGACGCAGCGTGGACTAATGATAATACCTTACAAGAACAATATTATTATGCTATTCCACTAAATATTCTACAATTAAACAGTAGATACCTAGTGATAATGGTTAGTATCAAATACTTTTCGTCGTCTAAATTAAAATAAACTATACGGAACCTTAGAAAAACTAGCAACTCTGTAAACCGTCCCCAAACTGTCTGACTGGCGGCCACCGGCAAGGTGTTCGTCTGACTTATGACTTACCCTTACGTTTTAGTAGAACAAGGTGCCATTTACGTACAAGACTCTTGAGAGTTACATCGTTGTGTGTTTGAGTAGAGGGCGTCGAGTCGTGTCGTGATTCAACCGTGCCGTCTGTTACCGTCTTAGTTGGACCAAATTAAATAGATAAATACATCTACGAAATCTTACACAAAGAACAGACACACTACACAACATTTTTAGGCATAGAACGAGATATACGAAGAGTCCTAAACATAATGACGAATATCAGTGGCAAGTGACAACATTTGCAAAAAACAATTAACAAAATGACGCGCGTACGCTTCAAGCCAAATCTTTACTGACGTTATGGAAGTCACCGACCATAGAATTCGCTTTCATATCGTTCGAATACCTAAGGGCTACTCCGTAACACACTTCGAAAATATTAATATGGCATTACGTCTGTAGACGGGAATTTAATTTTCATTAAAAGTGGCGCTCCGTCCACAGCCGAATATTTGTCATAGTATTTATAGGGAGTTTATGCCTGTGCCGTTTTTGGCTGTAACACAAACCCGGCAGTGCCACAGCAAACACTCATACTGGTGCACACAAGTTACCTCCATCACGCACACATTGACAGACCGCTTGTTGCGGCACTACGTCTGTAGCCGGACGATTCGCATACAAATATTCTGTTCGTTTCGCCTGTGGCCGTTAGTGCCGTAACACAGGTAACCGACGTATTCGCTTGACATGAATACCCGTCTACAGGCGGTTACGTCTCTGGCCGTTACTGCCGCAACACAAACATTCAAAACCGAGCAATACGACAATCCGTCCCCAGATGTAATGCCATTTTGTATGAGGAATTTCTGTGTCGTATCACAAAAAAATCGAGATGGTCCTGTGTCCGTGAACGTGTTAATAAAAGCCTGTAAAAAAGTATAAAACTAAGGCCTTGACCCACAGCGGGATTCGTGAATCGATCCCACAGATACCGTATTAAAATAACTATAACCATAAATAAGGAAGGGAACCATTGACCTCCAGCGTGTTAACGCCTACAATGATTAATTTGCCAAAATAATAAACTATATAAATGCATAAATTGGAGTCATAATGCATAAATTGGAGTCATAAATATCATCTCAATGCCAGGCTTGATTATAATATTGGTTCGATTGATCATGTTTAAGTAGTGTAATAACAGGATGTTTGGTGGTTTTAAGGTAATCTTCTTATGATGGCAGATACAGTTAGGTGTACGACCAGTCATACCGATATTGTATATAATATGTTAGGTTAAAATATACCTATTCCTATTAATTACTTTTTAATTATTAGCTGTTAAATTACTGTTACTACTATTAATTAGTCCACATTCATTTATTTACTTTATTCGTATTGGCACTCAGCGACGGCTAGTGCCTGTCAGCGACGTTTTTGAAAAGGCAATAAAATGGACAGTCCATCTGTCATAGTTGTTAATAAGCGCGGGGAAAAAGGGATTGTGATCTGTAAAGATTTAATAGCTATTGTACAAATACTGGGTAGTGTAGGTATAATAACATTTTCTCAACATGCAATGAAATATTGACGTTGTGTTCTATATAACGGGCCTCGAAGTGTCGCGTTTCGGGCGCAGCGAGACGCTCTCGTTTGTAATGGCATTTCATACAAAATTGGAGGTCATGATGGTCTTTTTTAATTTCCATTCCACTATTTGTGGCACAGGATCACGGCGTTCAGCCATGAAAATTAAAGTTTGATTTCTTGGAGTTTTTTTAATTTTATTTCATTGCATGTTTGAGAAAAGCACTATACATACCTCGGCGTGAAAAGGGGTTGCCAGCCTCTGTAGTAATGTACTATTGTTCAATGTATCATTTATTAACTTAATTACCTTACCACACCATTTTTGCCTAATATTTTGTTACTTGTCCGGCTTTATGTACATACGACCAACAATTTATGTGTATGATGATCTGTCTACCTAATATACGTACGTTAATGTCAGCAACACGAACTTAAGTATACCTTCCAGAGAATATAAGAGTATGTATAGTAGTAATACATCGAATTTAGTCTGCCCTACTACCTAGCGGTAGGGGAACGCGCGTCGACGGCGCTTTCGAAAGAAACGCAGACTGCAATAGGCCCTTGAGTCTTGTTTAAAATCATACTCAGTTTCAGAGAAAAACGGCCTTTTTGCGAAATGAAAGTTAGGACAAACGATACAGTTGAAAAATAAAGTTTAGTGATTGCGATAGGAAACCATAATTTCATTTCATTTCAGAATAAGCTGCTGAATTGAGTAGGTAAGACGTTTTTATTCAACGTGACCCCGTCTTCATTGCTCTTTGTATAAATCAAGTTCACTAGCCGAGGCGTACAGATAAACAGCCTCAGGCTGTTTGTTCCTCCAATGTCATCGGAAACACACGAGCTTTCTGCATATGTAGGTGAATGTCACCGGACTTTCCGAGCTTGCGAATCACGATCGATTTAGATGCGGTTCTTCATTATTTATCAATTATAATCTGTGAAGCATTAAGTCCCTCATTTTTAGGGTTCCGTACCCAAAGGGTAAAAACGGGACCCTATTACTAAGACTCCGCTGTCCGTCCGTCTGTCTGTGCCTCTATTACCAGTGCGTCTAGCACAACTTGCCGACAAGTCGCTTCGCGCGCGACTGAGCGCCCCCTGTCTCACTTGCACCGTGCAAAATCGAAAGAGGAGGGTAGATCTTTCTAAAGTCGCGTCGCGGCGCGGCGTCAGTTGTGTTGTGCTAGCCCCCCAAGCATGAACCGTGATAGTTAGACAGTTGAAATTTTCACAGATGATGTATTTCTGTTGTTGTGGTGTTGTTCCGCTATAACAACAAATACTGAAACACAGAATATAATAAATATTTAAGGGGGCTCCCATACAACAAACGTGTTTTTTTATAGATATTGGTACGGAACCCTTCGTGTGCGAGTCAGACTCCCACTTGGCCGGTTTTTAAACGTCCATCAAACCTGCTTAACGTCGTATAAAATCCCGTATCTTTTTCCGTCTTGACATTTGTTTATGAGAAAAGGACAAATGACACTAAAAAATAGTTAAAAAGGGTTTGGTAAATGTCATGAATAAGGGGGTAGGTACATATGTTTTACTCAACTTTCTTCCTTTAGGACGCAGGTTAGGTTAGGTTTTAGAGGCCGCTTTGCTGAAATATTTGCAGCTTTTCTGGGAAAACTCTTCCGCCTTACAGAATATTACAGCACAGCAGGTAATTAACATAAATGAAATAAATAAATAAATATTAGGGGACAATCTTACACAAATCGTCCTAGTCCCAAACTAAGCAAAGCTTTTGTACTATGGGTACCTACTAGACGACGATAAACATACTTAATATAGATAAATAATTACTTAACTACTTACATGGAAAACATACAGACTCCGGAACAACTATTCGTGCTCATCACACAATACCTTTACCGGGATTCGAACCCAGGACCTCTTGCTTCGTTGACCTGAGGGGTAATCACGTAACGCGTTAGGACATTTTAACTGTCATTTCTCCATATATAAAGTGACATTTAGATCTACCTGACGCGCGTACAGTGCGTTACGTGATCGACCTGCTGGCTACCAACTAGGCTAAAGCGGTCGTCAAATTTTGCCTGGCTTGCCTAATACATTTCCTCTGTCAAATTACATCGTAAACACAGTCAAGATTATGTATTCAAAAACTACTTTATGGTCTTGCAATCTTCTGTCTACGAGTAACATATCTACGCCCTTACGTGAAGACATGTCGAGTGAGAAGCTCAGTCACGATGTTACCTTAGATATCATCGGAAAAGGCGCGAGCTAAGGTTAATGGAAACCAGAGCCCAGAAAGGTTCCGCTGCGCCTTGTACGGGCTCCAAAGGTCTGTAACACCGAATAAGAACTATTGTTACATTTCACGTTAGAAGGGGTTAATTTAAGATTAATCTTATATCATGGAGAGAAACTTTGTTAAGGGCGTGAATTGGAAATTATCGTGTTCTGTGAAACGCCGTTCTGACTAGATTAGGAAACAATTAGGACTGACTTTGAAATATACGATTATAGACTATGCTTTTTTTATCTGATCTAATCGATACGTGATTGCTTAAACTTACCTTGATAGAAAAAAAATACAAAGTTGGGTCTATATTTTTCTATTTTTACTTAGTCTACTTAAACGATAAATTATTTTACGACAAATTCTAATATAAGCATATATTGGTATTTTACCTTATCTAAAATCACTAAGTTACGTATTTATAAACAGTTCAAGAAAGCCATTCCCGAATGTGCGTTGCATTGCATCTCTTGTTCTCGTGCGCGGATAGCATTTAAGTGTGTCACTCTGAAGTGGGCGTGGTTTTCGCGAATCGAGTCGAATCAAGGCATCGCCTTAAGGTACGTAGCTATCTTGGGTTTCAGTACTGTTTGATGGAGTTTACTCTTAACCTGATCTGACCATCTAATTGGTCTCGGCCTAACTGACAACTTGTATGGAAAAAAATGACAACTGATTTTTTTTTTTTCAAAACCGTGTTTTTCCTGGAGTATCAGGCCTCTTCTCATGGATACAAGGGAATGGGCAGTTGGCGTTGGCCCAGTGCGACCTGGGACTTCGCACCTCGCACTACACCTTTAAATTTCTTCGCAGATGTCCATTTCACAGCTAACGTCAAGGCAGTGTATGTACATCAATGACTAGTTATGCCTACTTAGCTGTGATAGTTTTCCTTTTAAATTCACAGTCGAGTTCTCCAATATCTACACAACCTTTCAAAAATATCTATACAGATACTTTATTGTTACTGAAAGAAGACACATGTGTAGATATTATTGAAAGATTGTCTGTAAGTAAAGATATTGGAGAACTCAACTGTACTGTGTATTATTGCAGCATTGTATTTATTACCTAAGTGTGTTGTTTATTATTTATTTTTGTATTTATATTTATATTCGTATAATTTATTTGTATGTCTTTTCTCAGCCAAAGTATAAATAGTGATTATTTTTTGTCTTCTTCCGATAATGTAACTGATGACGATAGTTTTCATAGTTTGCCGCCTTCTCTGCATGATTATCTAGAATCACAGTTTTTTGATGTACCTAAAAATTTTAACGTTGTTCACTTAAACGCTCAAAGTATTCCGGCCCATTTCAATGACTTAGTGCTATCTTTTGATTTGCAAAATATACACGCTGTATTAGTTTCCGAATCATGGCTTAAACCAGTCTTACCTTCAAATTCATACTCTTTACCCGGTTTTAATTTAATTCGTCATGATCGCTCTGGAAGAGGTGGAGGTGGAGTTGCAATTTATCTTCGTACTTATATTCCCTACTCGATTATTAATCTGTCTCCCATATCTTCTGGCACGGACACTGCAGAGTATATTTTTCTAGATTTAACCTTATCCCACTCTAAACTGCTTCTTGGTGTTTTTTATTCGCCGTCTCTTCGAGTAAATTACTTTGATTATTTTGAAAAACTCCTTGAAGATCTTATGCCTTCATTTTCTCATCACATTGTCATGGGAGACTTCAATACGTGTCTCCTCAAGGATGATCACCGGGCTAGGCGTCTTAAGTCTCTGGTTGACGCTTGTAACTTGAGCATCCTTCCTTCTAATTCAACTCATCTTTTTCCAAATTGTGTTCCATCTCTTCTTGATTTAGCTATGGTTTCTTCCACTTCTCATGTAGCCAAATTTGGTCAATACTCTGCAGCTGCCTTTTCTTATCATGATTTGCTTTTTATGTCCTACAAAATTCGTCCACCCAAGTCCAAATCAAAAATTGTTATGCAGCGCAATTTTGGACGGCTAGACGTGGATAAGTTGCGGGAAGATGCGTCTCAAATTGACTGGGGCGCCATCGCTGGAGCTGGTTCAGTGAATGATCAAATTGCTCTCTTCAACTCCTATCTCATACAGCTCTTTGACATTCACGCTCCGATTCATGCTATAAAGGTGAAGCACCTGCCTGCTCCTTGGCTCACTGCAGACATTAAGAAGATAATTGAAAGGAAGAATGTAGCTAAATCTAAATATAAACTTGATAACTCTGACAAAAACAAATCTAGGTATCATGCTATTCGGAATCGCTGTAGTACTATATGTCGTGATGCCCAGAGGCGCCATATACATACTTCTGTAGAAAATGGGGATCCAGCCAAAGTATGGAAATTTCTAAAATCTCTAGGAGTTGGGAAAACTCAGCAATCGTCATATACAATCAACACAAATTTCAATCAACTCAATCAGCATTTCTCTTCATCTACCTCTTTTAGCGGTCCTATTAAGGTAGATACACTGAACTCTATTTCATCTTCCCAAACTTCTGATTTCTCTCCTTTTTCTTTTCGTCAATTCACTGACAGTGAAGTTAGGAAGAGCGTACTTAGCATCACTTCAAATGCTGTTGGTGTTGATTGCATTAGTCGTAAGATGATAGTTCCGCTCCTTGACCTACTGCTTCCTTTTATTACCAGTATCCTAAATTTTTCAATTTCATCTGGCATGTTTCCTTCTCAATGGAAGGATGCTGATATTATCCCTTTACCCAAAAAGTCCAACCCCAGTTCCTTTTCTGATTATCGTCCCATTTCCATTCTTCCTTTTCTATCCAAAGTATTGGAACGACTAGTGCATCAGCAATTAACTTCCTTCTTAAACAGAAATGATATTTTAAACCAATTTCAATCGGGTTTCCGTTCAGGGCATAGTACTAGTACAGCCCTTATAAAGATCACTGATGACATCCGATTGGGGATGAACGACAGAAAGCTTACAGTTTTAACTCTGTTGGATTTCAGCAATGCTTTCAACACTGTTGATTTTGACATTATGCTCGCTATTTTACGCTCTCTTAACTTATCTCCTGCAGTAATTGACTGGTTTCGTAGTTATTTAAATGGTCGTCGGCAAAGAATAAAGGTGGATTCTTCTTGTACTTCTTGGTGTAGTACTCTGGCGGGCGTTCCGCAGGGCGGTGTGCTATCTCCTCTCTTATTTTCTATCTTCATCAATTCCATCACACACAATATATCCTCTCATTATCACCTTTATGCCGATGATCTTCAGATTTATACACAGTCCGTGCTTGGTGATCTCCCTTCTGCCATAGAAAGAACTAATGATGACTTGGTACGCATTCTGAAATGGAGTCAACGATATGGTCTGAGTGTGAACCCAACGAAGACCCAAGTCATTGTTATTGGCAGCAACAATCTGATTTCTAGGGTTGATTTTGTAAATCTCCCTCCAATACTTTTTGATGGGATTCAGATTGATTACTCGATGCAAGTGAAAAATCTTGGGATCATTATGGATCGCTCTTTGTCTTGGGTGCCTCAAGTGAGTGAAGTGAGCAGGAAGGTATTTGCTGCAGTGGGGTCTCTCAGGCGGCTTCGTAATTTTCTGCCTACTGCAACTAAAATTGCGCTTGCACAAACTTTACTTCTTCCTATTCTTGATTACGCTGATGTATCCTATCTCGACCTTTCTGAGGAGCAGCTTAATAAGCTTGAACGTCTCCAAAATGTCTGCATTCGGTTCATATTTGGGTTACGCAAATATGACCACGTTTCTAGTTTCCGTTCCAAACTCAAGTGGCTCCCTATCCGTTATCGCCGTAACTCTCACATTATTTCGCTTCTGTTTAGTGTCCTTTTTAACCCTGCAACTCCCCGTTATCTTAAAGAGCGTTTTAGTTATTTGAATTCTGTTAGATCTTCTAACAATTTGCTATTAACTGTGCCTTTGTCATCTTCCGAATTTTACAGTAGTTCGTTCACCTTTAAGGCTATTCGACTGTGGAACTCTCTCCCTCTTCATATAAGACAAGCTAAATCTATCGGCAACTTCAAATCTCTTCTTAAAGAACATTATTTGTCTTTCCCCTAACCCTGACTGTCCTACTATTATTATTATTGGCTGACTGTTTGTTTTTTATATTTTTATTTGTGTTATTTGTATATATGTATGATTGTGTATGTATGTTTATATATAGAGCTATTTATGTACGTGCATTAATATAATTATTTTGATTTTTGGCTTATTGTAATCTCTGCACCACCTACTACATAATCTAGTTTTATCTCTTTCTCCGATACCCAAAGGTTGTCTGGAAGAGATCGCTCTTCAGCGATAAGACCGCCTGTTGTCTACCTCTACCTACATGTTATTGTATTGTTTTTCTTTTTAACTGCTTTGTTTGTGTGAGGTGTGCAATAAAGAGTATTTGTATTGTATTGTATTGTATTGTACCCCAAAAAATTTTTTTTCCAAGATTTTATTCTACTGTTTTGTCGGCGTGATAGATTTATATTAAATATATACCCATGCCGAATTACAGTTTTCTAGTAGTAGTATAAAGTAAGACGGCCGGCCAAATGGAAATGGCGAAATTAAAAGGGTTCCTTGTTGACTACGAAACCCTAAAAACCATGTAGGTACCTGTTAAAAATTCCTAAAGCTGCGTCTACGCTAATAGGCGAGCCGAGCACGAGCGGAGCCACTATTCGTCTAGTGTGGACCGACTTACATGCCTCGAACGCCACTTGACGCCGCGAACAGAACGGCTCCGCTCGTGCTCGGCTCGCCTAGCGTAGACGCAGCTTAAGACTTTTGTCAGAAATATCAGAATCGACCCATCTGAAATCCTTAAAAATGTACTATGTACCTAATAGGCATTGTCACATATGAGTTGCGTGTTTCATGCTAGAGGCATTGAGCGTAACTAGAGCTAGACGTTCCAAAAACCACCCACGGCTATAAGTATATAAAGTTGAAGCAGTAATACAACTGTTCGAAAATTAGGAATACAGTGAAAAGTCAGAAATAACGGTTGATATTATCGACAGGCACATCTCAACGAACTCAAACTAAATTATAGTTTACCATAATATATCTAAAGAGTCATAGAACTAAAAGTGAATAACCTTTACAAAGTTTTTATCGACATTCGTCCGAAAAAGGTGTTCCCGAAGAGTGTTGCAATTTGCATCTCTTTCACGTGCTCTGGGGTCTCTTACATAGGGGCGTGGTTTATGAGAATCTATAAACCAACTTTTAGACTAAACAAAAGAAGAATAAACAAAAGTAAACAATTGGTTGTGACATCCATCATAGAAGTTACCTATACAAACTCTGAACATTAAACAAACCTAGAACCACATCATTTTGAATGATGAGAACGTCGCTTCGGTGGACAGTGGACGACGGCAAATGTACAATGTACATATGTTCCAATGACACGGCGATCAATAGAACTTGATTTCCACTGGTTGCCCATTTATAGACTAGTCCCTGGGCGATCGAGCTCTGCTCGGGTTAAATTAGAGTAAATACGGAGAAAATCTATTTTCCCAGGCGAGAGACCCAGCCAGATCGATTTCTCGCCCCCGTTAACCCGCATATTCTAAAATCCATTGAAATCGTTAGAGCCGTATTGAGTACGGATTTCAAATATTTATAGGTAATTTATATGCAAATATTGCTCGTTTAATAGTATATATAGGATTAAGCTTATTTCCCTATTAAATTTCAGGAAGAAATAAGCCAAACCAGCTCTGGCTTGTCATGACTATGTCTGACACACCAACGATGTGCATACGCCAAGTTTAAGCACCCAGTTGAATTACTCCCATGAATGTGCTGTGACTAGACTGTCCAATAGCAATAAAGCAATCTGGTAGTCCAGTAGGTAGGGTCAGCACATACGGATCTCGCACGCAACGGCCGCGCCCCGCTATGGCGACACACATTCCACGGAGCGACAGCAAACGAAGCAATTCATTGGAAATTTATTTTTCACCTCAGCAGCTCGAACAAGCACATTTTGATGCGTGAAAACAGTGTGCAAAATGCGATTTTGCTCACTCCGTGAGACAAAGTAGCTTTTTAATTTTGATGCGGAGCACTGACATTTCGTTGTATGGGGTCTATTACAAGTTCAGAATATTAGAACTTTATTAGCACTGTCCCTTTCATTCCATTACGAAAAAAGAAAATGGCAGACGTAGGTCGATCCATAGTTCGACCATCAAATTTCAAAGTAGACCCCCAAAAGAGTACACGTTCGAAAACTATCAAATTAACAAGTTTAAATTACCAAAATAATTATACAGAATTTTCAATTGAAGAATATTTAAATAAAAGATCTCAGAATAAACTCCATTTTTCATAGTAAATAGGTAAACATGATTTTTTTACGCTAGCTAATTAATAATTCTATTTCAAACAATCTTAAATTTTATGAATGCATACCACAGATGCAGTTTCCGAACGCAAGCGCGGCGCCCCGCCCCTTTTAAAAAATTGCGCGCTGTTATTTGTTTCAGATTTTATTAGGTATAAGTATATTATTCTTCATTCTTGCGTTATTAATATTAGTTTTAAATAAAAAAAACTACTAGGATAAATCAATTCTCTATCTAACTAGGAAATATAGTGAAGTCAATGACGTGACGAGGGCAGTATTTTAACAACAGTACCTACGACTAGTTTTTGATGTGCACGCGAGATACACGTAATATGCTAATGTGTGCCCTTGTGATAATGATAATATATTTCATAAATATCTCGAAGATATTAGTAAAATCCGTGAATTTTAACAAAAATACGGTTAGTTTTTAGTGATGTGTTACAAGTGTAACGCGACACTCGTATAGATACTGAAATATCCTTTGGTGCCTCATGCCTTGTCTCGCCTTTCTAGTATTGAAGAACGGAGCGGCTGGCTCTGAGGAGTTAAAACTAGCAGTAATGAACGTCTAATTAAGTTTTCTTCCTGAATAATCTTGAGACGAATAGGTACGTGATACTATGATATATTTTTAATGTGAATATGTTCTCACTGCTGAGGTGAAAAGTTGTATGTGTTACTCGAGAGCAAAGTATTTGCATCTCGTGCTTTTGAGTCCTTCGCTGCTCTCAAGATTCAAACGTTGCATCACTCGCTACGCTCGTGATTCAATTTTAGAATCTTTCGCTTCCTCAGGACTCAAAATCAGCACTCGCAGCAAAAACAAACTTTGCTCTCTTGTTGCACAAATAACTATTTAATTTAGTTGCCCCATAAGTTTTTAAGTAACAAAACAAACATCCAATCAATGATTGGATGTTTGTTTTGTTACTCAATCACGCTTAAACAGCTCAGCCGATTTGATGAAATTTTGCACGGAGATAGTTTAGCCTGGATTAAAATATAGGATTAGTTTTTATCCCGGGTCCACGCAGACAAAATGGACAGGGCACAAAATGCATCTAAACCTCTGAACAACCAAACATCGAAACTCGCATTTATACTATTATATAGTGGGATACAGCTCTGCTGTGGCATGGTTCGTATAAGGCAAGAGCGACGGAGAGTAGATATTCGACAGATTTTCGCGGTTGCAAGTGTTTACTACAGTATCCGCTCGGATACCATTGGGTTGCGTTACATCCCCCGCTCGCTTGCCGCATTCTGAGGGTAATTATCAGTCGTAGAATAGTTTACTTTAACCGACTCCAATTCAGTTTTCCGTTTCGAGTGTGTCTATGAAATTTGAAAGAGTTCCATCGATTTCTCCAAGAACCCCTTCATCAGTTAGATACTGATCTGTTGAATATGGGACTACCAGGGAACGAAAAAAGATGTTCGAAGTCGCTCCAGGTGTCTTCATAAAAGATTCCAACCAATTGAGAAGCTCCTCCTTTATTGAAGTCGGTTAAATAGCCCAATGTAGAGTCGTGATCTTGTATAAACATGTTAGGGCCGTTTACACGGGTGTACAAAGACATTAATAAGATCATCAAAGAATTGTGAAAATTTGTATGGAGCTACGATATAAACGAGTTCCACGCGGAGTTGCGGGCTGAAGCTAGTACCCAATAAGGCAATAAACCCCTACTTGACGACCGCTTTAGCCTAGTTGGTAGTGACCCTGCCTACGAAGCAAGAGGTCCTGGGTTCGAATCCCGGTAAGGGCATTTATTTGTGTGATGAGCACGAATATTTGTTCCTGAGTCATGGATGTTTTCTATGTATTTAAGTATTTATTTATCTATATAAGTATGTTTGTCGTCGTCTGGTACCCATAGTACAAGCTTTGCTTAGTTTGGGACTAGGTCGATTTGTGTAAGATTGTCCCCTAATATTTATATTTTTTATATTTACTTGAAAATCTGCGCCGCCTGTGTTGCGGACGGTGGTATTGCTAAACAACTAGATTGATACCTCTGATAACTAGACATGTGGACTGCGAGTCACTGACCTGCCCGAGGTCAGACAGGCGCATTTATCTAACATAACTATTTGATCTAAATGCTGCAACATTGCCTATCAAGGCTTAACTTTGCCTACCTTACAAACCTGAGATTTACTGCGATGATGATCTACCAAATTATTGTAGCTGGCAGCTGCTTCCAATTTCTCCCGTTAATGGTTACAAAAACAAATACATATGAAATAAGTTTCTGTCAAAAAATATATTTTTGGTACAAGTTTTTATTGCCGACTGTACTTTTCTGTATACCGTCATCAACTACTCATTGACACGATTCTAACGAGCCGAAACTCAATGGGGTTATGTGGTTTTATTACGGAGTTCCTATGGCCACCTTCTGTCTCCATCATCAGATCAGCTCGATGGTACCATAATATTGAATTGTCATCCAAACTATACTTATACCCAAAATTTCAGCTCAATCTGTCACCGGGAAGTGGGTCAAATTTAACTTGCAAGATTTGACGGACAACTTACTTACATAGGTACTTTTATACTCACTGAGCGTTTCTCAAAAAAAATGCCACTATTATTAATTGTACTTCTACAAATTTTATGTTAACTATTTTCACTCAGAATCAGGAGCTCTTTAAACCCTGGTAGGACAAAAAACTGTCCCATACATATTTTTCCTATTGTGTTACTATTTACCTTATACTTTGTATAGTGGTAACACAATAGGAAAGTTCAAAAATGTATGGACATTTTGGGACACTTTTTTTCTCCTATTGGGATGGAAAGACATCATGATTTTGAGTAGAAATAACAAAAAAGTTGCAGAAAATCTCCGAAAAAATGTAAAGCATTTTTTTAAAGAAATACATACATACGAACAAGTCAAGTTAATATAAAGCTTGTAATAAAAGCTTGTAAAAACACAGTGTTTTAAGATAGACAAAGTAAGTTGCAGCATTTGACGGGGACTTTGGAAAAGGGGGTTTGGAGTGTAATGTTTCTTGTGAGGTGTGCAATAAAGAGTGTTTGTATTGTATTGTTTCTTGTATGGTCGTTGTTGATGACTTTGCCATTCATCAGACATCTACATATTTCCAATTCATCATCATCATCATCATATCAGCCGAAAGACGTCCACTGCTGGACATAGGCCTCCCCCAAAGAGTGCCAAAGTGACCGGTCCTGCGCCACCCGCATCCAGCGGACTCCAGCAACCTTTACCAGGTCATCAGTCCACCTTGCGGCGGGCCTACCCACGCCGCGCCTTCCGGTTCGTGGTCGCCACACGAGAACCTTTCCGCCCCATCGGCCATCGGTTCTACGTGCTATGTGCCCCGCCCACTGCCACTTAAGTTTAGCGATTCGGAGGGCTATATCGGTTACCTTGGTTCTGCTGCGGATAGCCTCATTTCTGATGCGATCACGCAGAGACACCCCCAACATAGCCCTTTGGGTGACTTTGAGCCTTCTTATGAGGCCCATAGTAAGCGACCACGTTTCAGTGACCAACTTATTTCCAATTACAACATTAAAACTTCCTCTACTCAAGAAACTATTTTCTCCGGTCTAAGGTTTGTCTCAGTTTTGACCGGTCTAAGGTATGTCTCAGTTTTGACCCGCAAATAGGTATCATTTGTTGCTTGTAACAGTTGTAACCCACTTTCTTATTATGTTTTCGGTGAAACCGAGACAAAAACAGATACCTACCTGGGTTTATTTCTTTACATTTTCCAAAAATTAACGAGAGATATAATCGGATAAGTAAGTTGCAGAACATTCTCAAAATATCACGAAAGTTATCAGACATTTCCGGAAACTTTGACGAGAAGTCAATAATGGGTTTCCGTAAGGAAGTTTCCGATGGGTTTTTTTTTCGTAGATGTATCATTAATTACATCTACAACCTGTTATTCTCTAGGCAGACAAATAAAACAGCTCATAATGTACGTATCCAGGGACTTCCTAATCGTTTTTCATTGTTTGTAAAATTTAAGTTCTGAGAACTGTCCATAGAAGAAATTTCGCAATTCAAATTCCCCGCGGTGCATTGCTAGATCGGATACGAAGTCACGGCCACAAAGTCAGTATTTAGTTTATAATCGTGTGCTTACCAGATGTGCACTTAATCAAACGATTCGTGATGTGTGTCCGTTTATCAGTCGCCTTGAGACTTCAGATGCATCGTGCTGTTTACTCACTAGTTAGCGTAATCAGTTACATATACATTTACGCTAATGTGCGATTAAGTTGTAATACTTGGGTGATACACAAACTGAACTTCTCGAGATTAATAATCATACATTCAAATTTCTGAAGCAGTAGTAGATTTTAGACATCAAAAAGAGGAAAGAGAATAATGTACGTATATAGGTAGGTTAGTATAACTAGTAACATTGTAGTATAAAAAACCGGCCAAGTGCGTGTCTAGCCACGCGCAGTGTAGGGTTCCGTAGTTGCCTGTCTGTCTTAGTTACATCGACGTGCGGTGCGGTTGAGTCGGCCAAATTTGTACGAAAATTTCAATTACACATTAAGTTGGTCGACTATTCCTCGGTAACTACTTATTTATGCCTACTTGTTCGTGATAGTTTTCCTTTTATATTCATTATATGTACTACTACCACGATTTTTTTCACATCCCCAGTAGTAGCCATTTAGCCGGCAGGGGGGGAGGGGGACGAATTACTGATTTGAAAAATGGTTTTAGAAAACCCATAATATTTTAGAACGAGCTAACGAAACGCCGAAACGAAACAAACTCAACACTCATTACGATGGAATGGTTACTGTGATTCGGGGGGCGACTTTGATCAAATAGGTTTTTCTCCGAAATCATTATTTTTCCTTGTGGGTGAACAGTGGTAGTAAATATATTCTATCTTGCTGTTTACTCTATTAAATTTTCTTAATTTTGAATAGTTCTGCTTTTATTCTACATTCTAAATGATCAAAGTAGCCCCATTTTTTTCTAAAGTAACCCTATTCCACGGTACCCTCCCGATCGATCGATCTCATAAGATCCATCAATCAGATCCAGTGTATCTGTATGGGTAGATATAGCTACTATAAACAAATACTATAATAATACTATAGCTAAATAAATAAATAAATAAATAAATACCTAAACCAATTTGTTTACTATTAAGTCTCAATCATATGGGTCAATTTATTTTTATACCAGCTAAATTTGGTCGCTATAGTAATAATTCCAGAATGTTAGCCATTTGATAACAATTATTGGACGGTACCCAACGTGATGCAGCCGAACTATTTACAATTCTAAGGATCATCTCTAGTCTACGGGCACGATATTATGAACTTTATTGTATCGTGATAAGGTCCATAAACTGTCACATAAGTGCTCTTTGTTTGTTAAGATTATTAAAACCGGATGTTTGTGCGATAAAATGAGAATAGTGCTGAAATCAAGGTTAGGAAGAGCGGGGAGAGTTACACGTGAAATGAATTAGAGTAAATCTTTGTTAACACAATTAACTGTTAAACTATTACGAAACTGCAGATAGAAAAGAAATAAAAGTAGTATAGCTATAATAAAGCATTAAAAAATACTATCAAAATGTGGAACCCTTGGTATGGTGCTCATCGCGCAGGCCAAATTACCGCCCTCGATTGCGAAAGCAATTCTCTGCGCGAGAAAGTTGCCTGCGCGCGGGTCGCCCGTTGCCTCCTTTAAGAATTATAATGTAAATCTAATTGTGACATAGGTCTTCCTAGTTACATAAAAGGCCTCGATAAACCAAAAATGTTTAACCAACAGTTAAAATCACTGTTAATCCACAAATGCTTGTATAGCCTGAATGAGTTTTTTACCGGAAAATTGTGAATATTTTTGCTTCCAACTTTAGTTTTATTTATTCTTTCTTGAATTAATAGTCCATATTTGTTTTAAGTATAGGTATAAGTCTGCTGTCTTATTGGAACCTGTTTCAATAATCAGCTCTATCTATTGTAGTGGGTTCACTAATGTTAGACCAAACACCCCTTATAGGGATAAGTTCGCCTTTGTACTTTGATCTATTGTGTGACATGTATATTCTTTAACCTGTTATTGTGTACAATAAAGTGCTTAAATACATACATACATACAACTTTTGGGCAAACATTTGGCAAAAGTTTCATATGACCTAATGCATTTTTTTCTTAAATAGAAAGCTTTATAGGATTATTATAAAACAAACCTAACCTAACCTAATGACTTCTATTTGATGATATTCAAAGAATACCCGAAAATACCACTGTTTTGACGAAAAATGCATTAGGTCAAATGAAACATTTGTCAAATGATACATTTGGCTAAAAGTTGTTTGGTCAAGAGACAGGACCCCATTGTAGTGCCCTTGCAGTGCGTCACATGAATACCTTGTTAATTTACCGACCATCTATTTTTTGTAATGTCATACGAAATATAAATTGATTGATTGATTGATTGATTGATAGGTCATCACCATAGATTTCAGCCTGTAATCGCCCAATGCTGAGCATAGGCCTCTTTTAGAGTATGCCGTCTGTCTTGATCCTGAACTATTTAATCTTACCTATATGCAGGAGTATACACGATGATTCTTAACCTTTTCACCGCCCGACGGCGAAGCAATACGCTGTGCCACTGACGCCACGGGGGTAAAATTAAAATGGGTAAAGAAATAACGCCACCATAAAAGTAGGCTTTTTTTCAATAGGTATTCATCAAAAAAATTGTCGGCCAGCGCCGTCTGTGGCGTCGTAGTCACGATTTTGCGTTGTCGGCTATGGCCGACTGTGGCGGTGAAAGGGTTAATCCGTGATCAGGAGTCGAAAAATATTGATAAACAGCCAAAACGGATTTCAATGGATGAGGTCTCATGCAATAAAATCACTGTTTAGTTAATTACATTTAATGATAATGCTAACGCTTATGTCCACTGAATGTTTGGTCAACCTACATTTCTTGAAGTTAAGTAGATACAATACGTCAAATTTTCGACAACTATCGTTAGCGTGACAACGATTTTGAATTATAAAGTAATTCCTTATTCAGTTTTATTCAGAAAAAAAAGACCGTTTGTTTTAAGTAACTTCGAGTTAAATCGTGTTTGGTATCAATTACAGAATTAGAAAATTTTACTCCTGATCACGAATTAAGAATCATCGTGTATAAAAGAAATCTGTAAAGTTAGTATATGAAATGTATATATTTGTTTTTATTGCTTGTTAGTCTAGTTTCTTGTATCTTATAATAATTATTTTTACTTTTTTTTTAAATCTAAGAGCTTATATACTATTATATATAGTGTATGGAAAATCTTGCGTTCTTTTTGGGACACCTTTTATAAGACACTAACTTTATAGATTTTAATCCTATTAAACTGAAATGAAAGGCTTTTTTTTATTATATGCAGAAGTGACCCTCGATCTTCTCAATATCGTCAAAACCTCCGGCTTTTACTTAAAAGTACATAGGGAAACATATGCTCAAAATGCAGAAACTTAGACACTGAAGTAAATAAAGTCTACGAGTATGTGAGGTAACTACACCGCCGTTTCCATTCCTTTCCACAATAGGATGAGGTTGATGAGGTTAGATTTACCGATGCTTGAGCTTCTTACCCGCCCCATGGTTCCGCTGGTGGCACCGCGTGTCGAAAAGCACAGCCTGAATAAAAACAATTATATGCGAGTTCATTACTTGTCTAGTGCTGTAACTCCCTCTTTTCCCCCTAGTCCTCAAGCCCGGCCCTGGCCCGCTGGGCGCGACGCCAGGCTCAAGATTAACCCAAGTGAGTTAATATGCACAATGCACGTGTTTTGCTATTTCTTTACTGCGTTGGTATTGACCTTTAATTGTCTCTGGGTAAGCCACGAACTTGGGCGATTCTGTAAATACAAATGAGTCATTTTCTAAATGAGAATTGTTTAGATGTATTTTATATGTTAAAATATTGATAAGGTACAAAACCAACATGTTTGCTGTGACGCTGGAAATGAAACAATCATGTTTTTTTAGAATGCATTATGTCACTGGCACTGCGGGGAGTGCTTAGTGAGGTGTGGAGAGGGCCAGGTGTCAAAATCCACCAATCATGTTTAATCTTCATCAATTTGATTGGAGGACTTGAAAAGCTGCCGTCAGTCAGACCTCTCGCCACAGTGCTGCCAGCTGGTAACCGTATGCATTCTGGAAAACCCTTAAAAATTACAGGATGTTGAAAATAGCTTGGGGAAAAGGATGGTACGGCCGTGTCTCTTTGTTTGGCTCAACTTGCTGGCGAGGGCACTTCCTTGCCCCGAGATTAGTTGATTTTGGTTTCCCTTGAGACCTAATCAATGTTTTAGGTACATATAACATGCACACTTGGGTGGGCGGAGATGACGGATTTCCACCTAATACGAACTTGACACACGTTACTTGCTTCATTCATGCTTTGATATGCATTAGGACATTAGTGTTATTAGGTGTCCGTTTCAGGAAATATTAATTAATAATACCTAATTATTGTAATGGATATCCTTCGGATTATGTAGTCACCCAACTGCGCTAATAGGTCCCTGGTTTTAGTGGTTGAATTAAACGTGATATTTATAAATATTTCGGTTTGGAGGTTTGCTTGTTTGGCCATGTGTATGAAATACTGTTTGGGACCATCCATAATTGTAATACAATTTATTTTTATTGGGACATAAGAATCCTATCGATAATTTGAACAAGAAACAACAAAAACAACTCTTGGACAAAAAAACATACCTTACAAAATTTACCAATTTTGACATGAGTTCCCATTATTTCAACTTTTCACCGCCTTGACAGCTGTCACGTGACGATGTCATGTTGCCAACCATTCCTTGCTCCATACACTCACTGTATACAAAGACCATGATTACTTAACAACTTAAATAAGTTGGAAACTCCGAGAGATTTTCATTTCAAAGTGCAATATCTCAAAACCGGCTGAACCGATTTTGTTAAAACGTAGTTGAGAACCATCTCGATCACGTCAACTTTTGGATAAAAAAACCATATTAAAATCGGTCCATTCGTTTTGGAGCTACGAAGCCACGGCAAACTTATAACACCCCGCCTTTTGAGTCGGGGGTTAACAAGGGGAAGCATACTATCTGGAGTAGATTTTGCCGCACTAAACGTATTATCGCTATCACTATGAATGTATTGTGTATAAAGGTACGTGCAATCAGGGCATGCATTTACATACGAGTATTAACATATTATCGCGACCGCGCCCATGTCGCAACGACACACGTTGCAACAACCGATTGTCGCCTAGTAGTGACGCGCCAACTCTGGGAAATAGGTAGATAATATATTGTAGTAATCACCCTAGGCTAATTGGGCGATTACGGGCTGAAAATGTCTATGATGATGTTGTAAACAGCACAACTGGAGAAATAACTCTCATTTATCAACATAAATGAGAGTTATTTCTCCAGTTGTGCTGCTCCAAGTATCGAGTAAATTATTAGATTAAACTTTGGATGCGGGTGGCGCAGGACAGGACCGATTTGGATGAATTTTGCACGAAGATAGTTTATAGCCTGAGATACGCAGGCACGAAGATAGTTTATTACCATCACGTAACGTTTTGAACGCGGTTAGGACAGTGTAACTGTCAGTTTTACATATAAAAAATGATATTTAGATATACCTAACGCATTGTACGCGTTACTTGATCGACCTGCTGGATTAAAATATAGGATAGTTTTTATCCCGGGTCCACGCAGATAAAGTCGCGGGCGGAAGCTAGTTTTACATAATAGCGACAGACATTCCACTGTGATAGTGCCCTACTGATCAAAAAACGTCAACTAAGAGATAACCTTGTGTGCAGAGCTTTCCTGCCTAGTTGGACTTAGTTGGAGCAAGCCCAGAAGCGTGGCAAGCCATGAAGAGAGCTAACGTAGAACCGTGCACCTCCGGAGCAAAGCTGCCCAGGAAACAACAGACAACAAATCTTTTGGATACTCCTACTGATTATTGGATCTTACCAATCACAAGACGAATAAGTCTCTAAACCTTTATTTTATCGAATTTAAACTTTCGTGAAACATGTTGAAATATTACTGATAATTACACGGTTCGACTCACGTATTCATTAGGTACGTGATTCAAGCGACACCACCGCCGCGAAAACACTCATCCTGAAGAATAACTCCCGATACGTGAGTTGAACCGTGTAATTATTAGCATTACTTTATTTTATCGATATCTCTCACTGACCACACACGTCCGCGCCTAGTGTGCCTGGGCGCGGCCGCTCGCCTTCGCAAGTACCGCCAGCAAAAACGGCAGAAAGAGTTGTTATACCCGCCAATGCCACCGCAAGGCTGCTGACGCTACCATGTGGGTGACATAACATTAATTGTAACGACATTAATGTACGGCAAAAGGTCGGCACTCTAATAAAATAACAGTCTGCTGAAATGGAGTATGTGAGTATACAATGGAGGTCGCTTAAGACGTTCCAGTGTTGCAGGATGGTGTCGAAGGTGTTCTACGCAAAACAAGTCTAGAAATACGTAGGTACTGGGCTTGTCACACATGAGAATAATTTAATACTGGTTTGCGTGTGATAATATAAATATCAGTCGACAAACCAACCGTCACAGTAGGCACCAAAAGGTTATTTTCAAATCAAATCAAATCAAAACATTTATTCGTGACAAACACAACACAGATAATAATAAAAAAAACACATTTCCTTTTTGTCACGAAATGGACCCAGCTCAGCATGTTGCTAGCTTTGCAGCCAGCGCTGGTCTTCCGCAGGGTCCATTCGGTGAGAGCACGGAGAGTAACAAACAAAACAATTAAAAGGAAATACCTATATACTTAACTAAAATACAAACATAAAAAAAAAAAAAATACACAAAAAAGCAATGAACGGTTTTTTTTTTAATGATATTAAATAGTAAATGTTTGTTGGCCTGTCAGTAGTTTCATCCCAACAAACCACTACGAGCGTATGGGCCTTAATGGTAAAAATGAACGCAGCCCATACATGAACAGTACCACTAGCGCCAGTGAAGAGAAGACAAGACAAACTAAACTCTTATTGAGTCCGTTTAGTTATTTTTCTTTTTAAATATAAATCGACATGACACTGGCTAATCGATACAAGTAGCCACAATTAAAAAAAAAAAAAAAAAACTAAACTAAACGTCAAACAAAACAGCATGGACATGAAATTGGGCTTACAAAAACAATACTTAATTATAAATTAAACTACGTTGACAAATTACATATTAAATTACGTTGTCCAGCAACCGTATGGCAATGAAATGAATGAATTGCAGATGGGGCATAACCAACAGGTGAGGGAGTGTTAAATGCAGCTAGTTTCAAGACAGAGATTCTCCTGTTTATGCTGATGTTCTTGCATGAATTTTTTGAGATTAATTCTAAATCTATTAACGTCCGACAGCCTTCTGATTTTGATAACAGTGAAAATAAATAGATTTTTATTACCAACAGATAAACATTACGAAAATACGCTAAAAGTACCAATCTATCATTTCATTTATGTTTGCTATTTTGAGATTTATACATTCATACAAACTTATAATTTACTTTAAAAACAAAGTTTTAACCGACTTCAATTTAGTACTCCGCCAAGCCACGAGAACATTTCTTTTCCAATTTACCTCATGAACTGATTTCCGAGAGCAAATGCGTTGATTATTATAAAAAAAAAACCCAATCGCTGTATGTGACCCGATAATATTTGAGGACTTCCGTCAATTTCACAAGGATCACCCTTGGCACTTCATTAGTTGCTATTTCAACGGAAGCTTATCAGAATCTGTGATATACTTTTGTACTTTTAAGTACATAATTGAGGAATTCCATAAGTCATCTGTGGTCTTCATCATCAATTCCACTCCACCAATTTATGATTTCCGGATGTAAATACACGAGTTATAATAGAATATACCAAAATCACTACACGCGTGCCTAATATAATTGAGGAGTTCCCTCAATTCCTCATGGATCCTATCATCCAATTGAATTTTCAAAAAATGGGACCCACCTGGAAGCATATACTTACAAACAAAAAAAAAAATTATGAATCGGCTCATCAATGACGGACTTCTGAGGTAACAAACATTGAAAAAAAATATATATATATACAACCGAATTGAGAACCTCCTCCTTTTTTTTGAAGTCGGTAAAAAAATAAGGACGTGACGTCACAAGCATCGTACCGATCCCTAACAAATCCCATACTAACGGAGCGTTTTTGACGTTTCATAAAAAGAAGCTTATTACAGCAGAGTTCAAAATCATTGCAGTCCTTACATGTAAAAACAAATTAAACTTTGCCAAACAAATGTACCCGCTTTTCAAACTCACTCAAACTTATAATGATCTTTTCAACACAATTGCTCGTAACGTACCTCTTATTGTGTCGCTTTTAGGCTCATAATCCTGGATATTAAACACGCGTGTTTTATAACATTACGACACTTGTGTGTTATGTTTTGATCCCGATTAAGTCAGGTTGGCACCTTGCAGCAAGATGTATGCATGCACACGGTGCATTCTTAAATTAACCGGGTTGTACAGAATGTACAGCTTTTTTTTAAATTCTCGGCAAATGGATTCTTACTCGACTAAACAAATTAAATCCTTTTTATTAAATAATTGACTATTTCTTTTTGGATATGATATAGAAACGTTTAATTTAGTAAAACTATTCACTTTTGATAACATCTTAACATTAATTAATAAAGATAACATTTTAAAACGAAAATATTTATTTTATTTTGTATTGGCTGTTTAGAGATTTCATCTAATGCGCGCGCACTGCGCAAACTTCACGAAAAAAAAACTGTTGCGCGCCATTTTAGGTTATTTCACAGATATTTGTAAACATTGTCAATGCGTGTTTGGTTATTAACAAAAATGTTGACTCGTGGTGACTAGAAAAGTGATAAAAAGAATGGACGCCACTGGAAATTCTTGGCGATGTATACAACATGTGAGTAAAAACCTGGTGGGTCATTCTCAGAATTAGGCGTTCTCAGCCTCAACTCCGTCTTGATTTTGTAAAGTATATTTACTGCTATATTATGTATAAAATACGAATCATTGAGCTATTTACATCATTTATATACTTTTGTCCCTCATATACATCTATTAGTTAACATTTTATAAGCCATTGTTTTTTTCACCAAGACGGAGTTGAGAATGTTGCGACGGAGTTGATATATTTTATACGGAGTTTAGAAATATGATATGGAGTTGATGGATACAGTACAGTGCTTTAAAACCTGAATGATATTTTATATATTTTAATATAAAATATTAAACACAGTTGGAAAAGAAAAATAACAGCATTGATTACTTTTAATTTTTTTATTAATTTGTATACTAATTTTAAAAGGCATGGTAGAAAACATAACAAAATGGAACAAAAAAATAACAATCACTTAACTTAGTGAATAACATGTTACACTTAATAATATTTCTTTTAGATCTTTTAAGATCTTCTTAATCTTTTGCATTTAGAATAATCGCTTTTTAATAATCATCTCTAAACTAACAAATGCTTACATTAGAATATCACCAGTGTTTTACTTAAACAGGAAATAAGTTAAACGAAAAGCCCTAGCTCCAAAAATGATTTAAACGGTATTGTGGGTAAATAATTGCTGTCGTTAGTGTTCAGAACGAAGAAAATGCGTCAAATATCACATGGCTTATTTTTCTAGATACTGTACATCAATGTTTGTAAATAGTACATGTCCATGTAAAATTCGCAGTAATGAAGGAACTAGAGAGTATACTTCATTTCTTCGGCCTCCGCTTTAGCAGCAAATGTGATGTAAAACATGTTTTTTTGCATGTGACTGCTCACTTAGATACTAAATACTTACACGTTTTTTCTCAACTCCGTTTAAATATTTGACAGAGTTTATTTGACGGAGCCTAGGGAGAAAGCTATTTTATTTTTTTATTTCATAAATTACCTTATATAGTAAAACGATGTTACACGCATTTAACAGGTAATATAGTTTAATTCATTATACTTAAATAGTAGAACAATCAATCACACCAATAGAAAAATAAATGACTAAACGGAGTTTAGAAAATGCAAGTGACAAAATACGGAGATTAGATACTTACGTTTGTAACATCGCCCAGCGTCGCGAAACGCACCTCCGTCGCTCACCGTGTCACAGACAAAACTGAACTGGCTCGCTCGATGTAATAGTGATGTGCGTAAACTTGCAAATAGTGATGTCAACTTTTGTTTTGCTTCCAATGACGGAGTTTAGTCATAAATTTGTACGCGCGGAGAAAAAATCATATTTCTTCATACAAGCATTTGTAATAACAATCAACATAACAAAATATAAATTTGTTTAACTGACTATAATAAAAAAGGGCCCGGTGTTAGGTAGTAGTAGTGGTTACCGAGTTGCAAAGGGGTTTGTCCCAAATTTTGGAGTCTGTACGCTTGATGGAGCATGATAAAAGTAGGCTTTTAATTTTTTTTATTACTGGTTCTCAACAGAGTATCTTCAAAATTACAACTGTTACAGGTAGAATAAAACTAAAACTACCCTCCAACATTTTTTGTATGCCATATATATGCAAGAATACAAAGTTATTCTACCCGACACCCAAAAAACGTGCCCTCTGAGAATGACCCTGGTGCCATAAATAAGTAAAGAAAATAACTTGACAGGCCTATAAAATTTTCATCTTATGAAAAGGATTTTTTCCTCGCAAAATGTGTTGAAAAACGTCGTATGAAACGCGTGAGCTTTGATAATTACTTCCTCGGCTCTCTTATCACGCTCACCTGCGGCTCGCGTTATAATTCCGCCTCTGATGTAATTATCAACATACCTTACTTGTATCACAATGTACTATTATTCAAGTATTCCTAGTAGCAAGCACTTTCAAATCGTTAGCTAATTTTTTAGAGTAATTTATTAATAAGGAAATAGGAGAAAAAGAGTAATTTATTAATAAGGAATAAGCTTTAATGGAAACCACGTACTCTGGATACGTTTCGCCAATGATAATGCTCTCTTTGCGGAAACAGAGGAAGCACTCCAGTCCAATATGCGAAAAATGGACGAAATTTTCCGGAAATACAACCTTAAAATTAACGTAAAAAAGACTAGTCATGGTAACCCACAAAACACAGTCTCCCAAAGTAAACATCACACTGAACTCGGTACAATTAGAGCAAGTAAAGTCATTCACGTATCTGGGAAGTATTATAGAAGAACAAGGCAGAAGTGAAAAGGAGATAAAAACAAGAATTGCAATAGCCAAGAGAGTATTACGAACAGGCATGTCTATAATAGCAAAATTATTATCAACATAAGGAAAAACTTAATAAAAACGTACATCTGGAGTACAGCTCTTTATGGATGTGAAAGCTGGAACATCACAACACAAGACCGTCGTCGACTGGAAGCCTTTGAAATGTGGTGTTGGCGCAGGATGCTTAAGATCAGCTGGACAGAAAGGCGTACCAATGAAGAAGTGTTGGAAAAGGCTAAAGAAAAAAGACAGATAATATCCGCTGTAGAAAAACGCAGAGCTAAATGCATCGGCCACATACTGAGACATGAAGGGATGAACGTCATTATCCTGGAAGGCAAAATAGAAGGAACAAGAGGGAGAGGAAGGCCCAGAATACCATAAATGACACAGATGAAGGAATGGTGCTGTAGCCACACATACCAAGAAGTAAAGACGAGAGCCCAAGATAGACTGGAATGGATAATGCTGCAATGACAAAGGGCCAGGCCCTCTTAATATTGATGATGATGAATTTATTAAACAAATATAATAATAAAAAAATATACATACATACATATACGCCTTTATTCCCAAAAGGGGTAGGCAGAGCACATGAAACGTATGTTCCAGCGCCACTTTTAGCATACATGTGGGTTTAAAAGATCGACAAAATGTGATATCGCAGTGATAGGTTGCTAGCCCATCGCCCACAACACACTTCAACCCTCTTTTTGCGTCGGGGGTTAAAAAGGGAGATTGCAGTCCAAGATAAGCCGGTCGCCCGCACCGCACTTCAATCCTATCCCGCAGTCGAATTTTACGACACTGACGAGAATAATAGGGGCCGTTACACCCCACGGTATGCGTAACAATAACTTTCACAGCTCAACAAATGCAAGAATATTGTAAAGAAATACTAAAAAGAGATTAAGTATAGTAGTATCGTGGTTTACTCTTTATTTATCTAGAATAAACTTTAAAAAAAACAGAAAGGAAATGTACTAAATAAACCTAATTTAAAGAATCCGAACCTAAACCTGAAATTTTTAAAACATAGGTTACCTACTTGTAGAACCAACAGTGCCGACTGTTAATCTGGGGGCACAGGAGTGCCCCCGCCAAGTCGAGCAAAATAGCGGCACGGCCGTACCATCTTTTTCGAAGCAGAACCGGCCATTTTCGGCCCCTCTATAACTTCGTTGTGGATAAAACGAAGTGTAAATTTTCAGTATCCAAGCAGGCATTGTATAAACACGGTATAATTAAAATTTCATTTTATTTGAACTAGTAGTTTAACACATTCACTACCAAGAATCGCTACGCGCTACGCTCGTAGCCGATCCCGTGGTTTTCCTCGTATGTAGCGGAAAGCGACTACGGCGTAGGCGCTAGGCGGGTTCCTGGTAGTGAAAGTGTAGAATTATAACTACCTAGTCAAAGTTTCTTAATTTTGTCAGTCACTCACTGACTGACTGACCGATCATGAAAACTCTAAGGCACTTCTAGCAGACATAGAAGGTTCAAATTTAGAATACAATTACCGCCTTATTCATAAACTTAAAATGCCTCTGCTAAATAAAATATGCTTTGTCCCTTTCTTACGAACACAAATGTCAAAGTGACAGATAAGGACAAACGAATTTTAACGGCATTTTAGTTAAAACAGGCTTGTAGAACGTTTATGAATACGTCCCTTAGTGTTTAGTGTATAAATCACGAAAAAACTAAAATATTTTAAAAGTTTGCAATGCATACCTACGTTATTAGCTGACCATACGCCTGCACACTCGTATCAGGTAAGGCACGGTGTAATGTGCTTAATAAAATACACGACAATATAGTGTACATCCTTCATCATCATCATCATATCAGCCGAAAGACGTCCACTACTGGACATTGATAGGCCTCCCCCAAAGAGTGCCAAGATCACCGGCCATCCTTAGTGCAATATAATGAGGCCAAAATGTTCTCACAAAAAAGAATCCAACTGAAAAAAATGTTCTGAGGAGTGTATTCTTGGATGAGTACAGTCAGCACCAAAAGTACCTACGCGGGTCAAGTGCTCAAAATGACCTACACAGGACGTATTTCAGGGGGATAAGGACTATCTCATAAGAAGGCTCAAAGTCACCCAAAGGGCTATGGCAGCAGAACCAAGGTAACCGATATAGCCCTCCGAATCGCTAAACTTAAGTGGCAGTGGGCGGGGCACATTGCACTTAGAACCGATGGCCGTTGGGGCGGAAAGGTTCTCGAGTGGCGACCACGAACCGGAAGGCGCGGCGTGGGTAGGCCCCCCGCAAGGTGGACTGATGACCTGGTAAAGGTTGCTGGAGTCCGCTGGATGCGGGTGGCGCAGGACCGGTCACATTGGCACTCTTTGGGGGAGGCTATGTCCAGCTGTGGACGTCTTTCGGCTGATATCATGATGATGATGAAGGACTGTCTTGATCATTTTGAGCGTGTTATTTTGCGTAGCTACTTCTGCTGCTAACTGTAGGTACAACAATGCCGACATATGATTTATCTGTATTCCATATACGTAATCCAGTTACCTCTCTTCCTCATAGTGATAGTCCGTCGGCTACAGTCAGCCGCATTAATCCAATAACAGGCTTCCTGGCACCACACGCTCCTTATGCAACAGACTGTACATAATCTCGTTTGCAGAGGTTCGCGGGAAATAAATGCTAATGCTTTGTTTACTTTTTAAAGTCCGTAAAACGTAAATATACGTAGTAGCCAGGGTACTTTAAAATCGCCTAAAGTCCATTTTTGGCTTCATGAAATTATCTACACACTTGCTTGTGGCAACCACAGTTGCCAACTTTGCGCACTCTTAAACTGATTGTGGCAGCTATGGAACAACGCATTATGTTTTTTTTTCTTTGTATTCCTGTTCGGTATGATTTATTTTAAGTAGGTTAAGAACTATTATTGTAATGACCTTTTTTTTTGGCAAAAATTTACTGACTGTTGAGTTTGTTTCGGCGTTTCTTCTTAACAGTGTTCTTCTTTATCAGAATCGCTGGTCGAATGTTGACTTTTAAAAGTGCCATTACGGCCTACTTGCAGAATAAAAATTAATTAATTAAATTTATGTAAAAAAATCCAAAAACTGAATCGACCAAAAATACATATAATTATCGAACGAGCTCAAGAGAATCAGAAGAGAACAGCCTCCGGACATCCGGGCAGACATACGAAAGAATGTTTGCCCAAGTTCAAAGGAGAAATCGTTCGCTTTGATCGGTCGTTCAAAAAAGAAAGTGAAATAAAAATACAAATAAATATGAAATTTAAAATTAACTCTTTAAACTTTCGCGTTTTGTTGGTTAACAAATTCATGCTAAGATCTAGATCTCGTGGTTTTCCCGCTAAGTAGCGGAAAGCGCCTACGGGTGTAAGGGTTGTAAGTGTTAGAAGATGTTAGATGACACACGCATATGAGACCACGGCCAATGCAACTAGCGTCAAGCCTCAGAAAAAAAGGTAAATAAATATTACGTTAGACCCGTGTAATCATTTAAGTTTGGAAATTAGCCTTGAATTCGTGAAGAACAATCCAGCTTCGGAACAATCGGCACTAAATGAAACTGTTAAGTTATCCAACGTTCTGTGTCATTGGCCTTGCGAGGAAGACATTTAATTGTCTTCTCGCAAAAGCGTGTAAAAGTCAATGCTGCCAACAAACCGTACCAACATACGAGTATTACGAGTACACACATGACAACGCACTGAATCCGTGTCAAGGGCGGCAACTGATTTTTAAAATTCGAATCTGTCCGTATCGTTACAGGTACCTTGTCCAAGTTAGCAACGCTATTAATCTCGTTCGTTCTTAAATGCGCGCTTATTTTGATAAGGTTGTATAGTTTACGCGAGGAATACATGTCCATGTATTGAACCTTTATAATTTATAACGGCCGATTTTTCAAAATGGCGGCAGGGTTAACTGGTTGGCGGGAAAAAGGGACACCGGTTGTGAAGTAATGACGATGTTTTTTTTTAAAAAAAAACTGGCTTTACTAAGATTAGCCAAAGTCACGTTGGATTCTTATATGACGGTGGATTGCACTCTACCGCTTAAGGAACTCTTTTCTTTTCAAAACGTATACAGGGGGAGCTCTGAACACTCCGTAAAGGTTAGGGGGGGGGGGGGAATTAGAAAGTATGGGAGATATAATAAAAATAATACGTACTCAAGAACCAGAATGTGGACTTCGGAGGGGTAATTACTCGTAAATAAATAAAAATTTGCGGACAATTTTACACAAATCGACCTAGTCCCAAACTAAGCAAAGCTTGTACTATGGGTACTAGACGACGTACTATGGGAACAAATATTCGTGCTCATCACTCAAATAAATGCCCTTACCGGGATTCGAACCCAGAACCTCTTGCTTCGTAGGCAGGGTCACTACCAAACCAACTAGGCTAAAGCGGTCGTTAAACGTTACATACCTTACGTTACGTATTACGTAAGTTTTCGAAAATAATAAAGGGTTTTTTGTTTTGTCCTCCTAACGCTGGTTCGCGTCCACGTCAACTATCAAAAATAAAGACAATAATCAAAAAAAATAAAAATATAATCATTATTAATTCACACACATAATTTTTCGCCCGGCATACTTTATTAATAAACTCCATTCATATTCATTTTCACACACCTAAAAGGTTGTTCCATTTGTTATTATGAATATGTATATTTTTTTAATAAACCAAGTGTAGTATTATATTAAACTGCTTGGAAGAAAAACTACACGTTTCATAGTTATTCGTCGGTCATAGTATATATCTATGAAATCTTTAGTGTTGTGATAACACATCGAACCCTCAAATTAATAAAGGGTAGGTGGCGCGCTTCTGGTGTCGCAATCGTAAGCGTCCATAGGCGATAGTGTCTGCTTACCATCTGGCAGGCCGTACGTTTGTTTGCCACCGTCAAAGTAAAGCTCGTACCTATAAAGGTACGTTAATACGTTTGACTCTTTCGATAATTGACTAATTGTTCATAAAACCAGTTAAGTAAACTAACTTTACCGGTTGCTCTAAACCTGCTCTAAAAACCCTTTTTGCGTTAAGGAAATAGGAAGTGTTTCTAATATTTTTTATGTGTATTTGATACCAGACACGGTAGTCGTTAATATGCTTTGTTTTTGTGTAAAACTAATGGTGTTTTGGTAAATACCGCGGAAAAACTGTACAGTTATTGCCAAAACATCGTAAGGCTTGATGGACCTTGTATCGAGATACGACTTTTTGTAGCGTAGCATGGTTGAAGTGGGGTCATCAAAACAATAAGTTTTTGCGACTTGGTTTATTTGTGGTTTTTATTTGTATCTTTCCGCTAATTAAGGTGTCTCAAGTTATTTTATTATGTAATCGATGTATGGTGTTAAAATGTCACAATGAAGTCATGCTTTAAGTTCTGGCCAAGCCAAAATAGACCTTAGGAGTATTGAGGAACGCCACCTTGGCCCTTGTAAAGTGTCATTTAATTCATAATTGAAGTACTTGTAGCTATAAAACATATCCATTACAGAATTACCCACTCAATATCATCAAGTTTATTACTATTTACCATACTATAGTTAGGAAGGGTGACTTTGAGCCTTTTATGAGGCCCATAGTAAGCGACCACGTTTCAGTGTCATGTCATCACTGGCAACACACACTGGTCAAAGACTCTCGTCTTGAAACACTGCGGAATATTGGACGTACAGATGTGCCGCAGCTTAGTAAAGGACGCGGGAGTCCGCTGGATGCGGGTGGCGCAGATCCGATCACTTTGGCACTCTTTGGGGGAGGGCCTATATTCCAATATAACAGTTTCATATTACAGTGTGACATAGGCCCTGCTAGGGCAAAGCAACAGCTCATTTTAAACTTAACCTAAAATGAATATTAATATTAAATTAACATTTGGCTATACTATTTTAAAACCATAGGTCAACAACAACACTATCATATACGTTATTTAGGAATACATTTTGGTCTTATAATTCGATGAGTCTAAAGCCTACATAAATTCCTTCCTTCCAACTTTAAACTCACACGCTTTATACACATATTGAAATTAATATTTTACACGGGTTATCTGCGAACTTCACCGCTGCAATCCGTGCACGTGTCGAAACGTGAGAGAAATATTCGTGAATAAATATCGCGTTGGACCCGTGTAATATAATAATTAAAATATTTGGGGTGTCTATTATTTTACCGACATACGTTTGTTTTACATTAGGCAAGGCTTATTTTAAAAAATCCGGAAAACTTTTAATGTTTCTGAAAAAAAAACAAATGTTTTCAATGTAATTTAAATTCGGCGACACATACATTCGATGAAACCTTTGTCGGTAAAACAAGGGTAAACCACTAAGTATTTTGATTCGGGCTTTTTGGGGGAAAACGTGTAGTAACATACATAATCTTCGTACAGTAGGGGTTGAAACTGATAGAGGATAGTACAAAAAATCTCCGAAAATAATCGTTACTTCACTAGAATGTAGTGTCAAAATGTCAGACAAACCCTATTTAATTATACTTAGTCATGAATGTTAATAACACACATTCACAGGTATGACGACACTTCGCCGGCGGCAAATTAAACATGTCTGCCACACATATGACATGTCGCTCTTAAACATCAAACTGCCGTATTAGACCTAATTTCCCTGTACAATTTAGGACCAAACTCCCATGTACCAGGATTGTGAGTTAAGGCGTTGTAGCATTGTGACCATGTTATGTATTTAGAGCAAAGAACCTCACGCTAATACAGGGTGACCTCTGAAGATTGAACCTCCATTTTGTAATTAACAAATTCATTTAAATTGGATGGAGAGAGCGCTAATATTTCCCCCCGCTCTCGATGTACTTAAGCACAACTGTATTATATTCTATTATGTTCTAATGGCCGTATTCATCAAAACGTCAAACGTTCAATAAACGTATTAAAATTCCGTTAAATTGATTCATTACTCTTAAGCAGCTTGAGGAGCAGGGCTGTTATTCGCTATTAATGCGGCTTATCACGTCACGAAACTAGACCTCCACCTACGCTTAGTTACTACGCATCGCGGTGTCAAGATATATTTGTGGGTGAGCGTTGAGGTGAGCTTAAAACAAGTTACAGAATAGGGGGCAGGATACTTGAAGAAAATTAACTCCGTGTAAAATTAAATTAAATTAATCTGTGAGTAGGTCTGTAGGTGTTCCCAAAGCCGCGCTGGGACTGGCCCAGCGCGGGTACTACTGCCCATTCATTCCCTTCCCTCTTATGCATGAGAGGAGTCCTGTGCCCAGCAGCGGGAAGTAATAAAAAAAATCGTTAATTGCACCATGGTAAAATAAAAGTTGTTACAACATATAAATGTGTCTCATGGACCCTGGTCGTGTATAGCAAGCTTAATTACTAAGTACAGATAATACGTACAAATGCTGTTTTTTTTATCTGTGAGTATTCTCTAAAAAACTGTTTATACCTATCTATATCTCTATCTCTGTATCTATTCCCATTGGGCCTGATTAGGTGGCTTGATGAGCTCATTAGGCCGACTGCATGTTTGCAGGATAGTCAGTTGTCAATAGTTAATTTTGATCCACCCTGTACTCCACACATTATCATACAATGCCCATGATGTCATTATATATACAGACGAACTTTAATTTTTTACGCCCATTTATTTTAGTGCATAGTATCATAGGAAATATTTATGAATATAAATCTTAACGCCTGGTAATAAGAATCATCTCATAAGCCTTAGATCAGTAATTTAGTGAGTCTAATCTAGCCTGGAGTTCTTAATAATGTCTTCCGGGTTAAAAACGCTCTATATGATGGCACCGACTCATAATAACACCTTTTAATAGTTATTTGTTTTGCAAGGCTGCAAAGTAGTTGTTTGGCGTAAGTGCTTGTATTGAAAGTCGAGCTAGCGAAGGATTGTAAGATTGCTGATTATTGATTTGCTTCGCTCATGGTTCAAAAGTACAATCCAGCGCATTTGAGAGCTTTGCTGCCGAGCAAAACACAATTTTTCACCTCACTACCGCGAGGGAAATTGTAAATGTAATGAAAGTCATTTGGACCCTATACTCAAGCCGCGTTCACATTTGTGTGTCGCCGTGTTGTGTTGTGACGCATCAGAACGCTAATCGGTTTCATACATTTAATATGGTTGCGTTCACATTTGTCTGACGCCCAACGACATCAGACAAATGTGACCGCAACCATATTAAATGTATGAAACCGATTAGGGTTCTGATGCGTCACAACAAAACACGACACACTAATGTGAACGCGGCTTCATTTTCAATAAAGGTTTGTTTACATCTCATCAAGATTAACGCATTTTATAATTATCAAATGTAACATAAAAAAATTAGCATTGTTAAGTAACTCCTCGCTTACCATTAAAAAAGTGGAAGTTATGTATGTATGTATGTAAGCACTTTATTGTACACAATAACAGGTTAAAGAATATACATGTCACACAATAGATCAAAGTACAAAGGCGAACTTATCCCTATAAGGGATCTCTTCCAGCTAACCTTTGAGCAATTGAGAGGAAGGTAGGTAGACCGAGATAGGCAAACTTATACCGTGTACAAAAACACGGAGAAAATGAAAACAAAACCTAATAGGTATTAATTCTAGACAAATAAAAACATGCCAATACATATATAAATATACAGTATAAAATATAATACACACTATATATATCGCAAATATACAATAAATAAATAAATAAATAAAGAAAAGGAAGTTTTGTTGGGTCCTCACGGACACACTAAGGCTCAAATACGCATACTTTGCTTTTTCCGCTAACTTATCAGAAATCAATTATTTTTGACAATTAAACTTCAATTTACAGTCACTCGTTTAAATACTACCCTGATTGTCCCAATTCTCGTCTTTGCTGAATGTGATTTATTAGATCCAAGAAATAAGGCTGCTACTGATACGATTCTACATATACTTGTGTCACCTCGTTTTTGACTTGCCCAGAACTAGATAGACCCCGAGATTCGCAACAGTTATGTGTATCGAGGGACCAATTTATTTCGGTTCGTATGAGGCGAGTGGTGGGTAAATACGAATCTTATACAATACTTGTAAGTCACGCCCGGCATTAAAAGAGACATGCGTAAGGTGGACATGGTTTTGTCAATCCTGAACAAGTCTCACCCTTTTCTTGTATATTGTGTGTTTTTAGCTTTTTTTCTCTAAGTCGCAAACCAGTACTTGGTATACTTTTTACCTATATTTTTGACAAGCAAATGGGTTTGTTATCTATTTTTTTTGAATGACAATGGCAATATTGTTGTGCCTATGACCAACACAGTTAGAATTAAGTTATTATTATTGAAATTACAAATGGTAAAAATGATATAATAAAAAAAAAACAACAAACTTACCGAAACCGTTTTGAACCCAAACCTTATGACCCTTTAAATGAAATACTAACATCATCGTTAATTTTATTTTGGTAAAATTCTATCTTATCGAAGTTATATCATAATATCTGCTAATACTTATTGCATTACTTGCAATGTATTGCATTTTAAATAAATAAATAAAGTTTTAAGTTCCTGTTATTTAACCCAGGTAAAAATGCCCCTGAAATGTAACAATCTGCAATTTGATATGACAAAATGTACAAGTTCAAGTAACCAAGATCCTACCAATTGAGCATTGCCGTTATCATCACCTTTATTACTGCAGCGATAGAGTTGATTTCAGTGGCACTAATGTGTTTAGATGAAGAGATAATCCAAAAATGTAATGCACTATTTTTATCTTACATGCTGTATTAGCAAATTTGAACCTTAAGAAGCGGTGTTAAGGGTGTTGCGAGTTGCGCGGATACGTTCGCCAGATAACGTGAAAGGCCTATTGTCGCGAGACATTGAGGAAGGTCAGCAGTGTTGTAGGGATAGCAAATAAATTCTGATTATACCAGTAAGTTAAAAATGTAAGTAACTCGAAAAGTCTAAAATACTTTTCAACGCGAGATAATTATCACAGAGCTCTCTTTTACCCACTCTCACTTTTATTTTCACTTATGGTGGCAGCAGGTCGTTCAACTAACGCAATATACATATTTCAGGTAAACCTAAGAAAAATAACTTTTTCTACGGGAAAATGATAGTTGACTTGTCTTGACTTGCGTTAGAAAAGTTACGTGATCACTCAGACGTATAAAGCGACTGGTTACCACATTGTACTGCTTCTCCGTACGGAGGTGCGGAGATGCGTACAAATTTCGCCGCAAGGAGGTGCGGTGCAGTGTGGTGTGGTGCATTGCGGAATTTATATCCAAACTGTGGTACTTGAAGTTCAAGTACCACAGAAGGCGGTTAACAATTTCAAGACCTTGAACACAACGAGAAAATCTCCGTTGTTAACGCACCTCCGCGAGCTCCGTCCGGAGATGTGTGCAGTGTGTTAACCGCCTTAGATCCTGACGTAACCTAGACTTTCATAATGCGACGTCTGAACACGTAGTTTATCAAAAAAATATTTTCCAAAATTTTCCTACAATTAGATGGGCAACAGCTGGTTGATTGCGTAGAGCAGTCGAGGTTTCCCAACGATCGCTCGTTCAGAAAGATACGCAATTACTGCTCTGAAAATACGAAGCAGGGCACACATTTTTGGGCCACAAGTTACTCATTTATAGAGCTAACGGTAGCCTAGTGGTTCAGGCATGCGGCTGTCAAGCGGCGGTCGTGGGTTCGTATCCTGGCTCGTACCAATGAGTTTTTCGGAACTTATGTACGGAATATTTACCGTTAGCTTTTCGGTGAAGGAAAACATCGTGAGGAAACCAATTTAACCCCAATAAGGTCTAGTTTTCCCTCGGGGTTGGAAGGTCAGGTAGTCGCATTCGTAAAACTAGTGCCTATGCCAGATCTTGGCATTAGGTGTCAAAGCGGACCCCCGGCTCCTTTAGAGGCACAACCGCGGGAATAACGATAGGAGGATGAAGTTACTCATTTATAGCTTTTTTGTTTTTAATAATAAAAAAGAATGCATTTATTTGTTCAACACAGGTATAAAGGTCTAAAAATAAATTGACTCGAACCTAAGTTAGATATGAATCTAGGTTTATTTAAAAAATATAAACCTACAGAAAAGCTATGTTTCTGCGGACGCTACGCACAACGGTAGCATTTCCGTGAGGTCAGCGCGCGCGCGCGCGGTCTGACATAACATCTGTTATCCAATGCGCCTTCAAACTAGCGCGATTAGGACGAGACTATACTACGGAACCGTCATTGGACAAGCAACTGATTGGATCAGGCGATACTTCGCGGAAGTCCATGATAAGTTACTTACGTTAAGTTAAGAACAATATTCCTTTGCTGTTTCGCTATAAACATCCAAGTCTATTTATTAACGATGGTGAGATGCACCTGTTTGCGTATTTTTCCTCAGCGGACGGCGCAAGCGAAACCCGTGTCGAGGTTTTCTTGTCATTGGTAATAGTTTGCTGTAATTATTTGCGTGTTCGCATGTGCGGAGGGAGGGTGGGCGCATTCATCATCATCATCATATCAGCCGAAAGACGTCCACTGCTGGACATAGGCCTCCCCCAAAGAGTGCCAAAGTGACCGGTCCTGCGCCACCCGCATCCGGCGGACCCCCGCGACCTTTACCAGGTCATCAGTCCACCTTGAGCGCATTAACCGCATGCAAAAATACTCAAATAGGCGCATCTCATCATCGCTAATAAACCTGCTCGTTTTATAGCCGAATAGCATAGGAATATTGTTACGAAAACTTGATTTCAACAATACGATTACCAAAACATTCCTAATTTTTGAAAGCCTAATTCTAAATTGATACGAACATATGCTAGCGGCTCCGTGAGCAGTAGAAAGAAAAGTGACTCGACAAAAAATAAATATTTAATTACCGACCCTGCTCTCACACGAGAATCGGTTGAGATATGCGACCTGTAAAGGAGAACAGCGGGAAAGCGGGACAACCGGACATCTAGACATACTATTGACGACACAGCTAACTGGACATCCGTGCACTTTATATCCACAAGGTTCTAGTATATAGCTTACATAACTAAAATCTTAACATGAGTAAGATGTATTCAGAATCAGAATCAAAAAAAAATTTATTGCCACACAAAGAAGAAAAAAAATAACAAAACAATTACAAATAGAGAAAATACAAACTTAAAAACTAAATACAAACAATAGGAAAAAAAATTGTGGACAATGGGTCCCAGTCTCAGCATGTGCTGGGCGAGGCCCAGCGCTGGTGTTCAGACTGGTCCCGAGAGATCGGTCGATCGATGCCACCGTGCTTAGGTATAAATATTTACAAGAAACAGATGAAGAAAATAATAAAACAAACAAAAAAAAAACAAGTTGAAAAGCAGTAAAAAATAAACTAAGAAAAGGGAAGATATATTTACTTTTATGCCTGATATAAATGATTTTATTATTATTATTTATTATGTTGCGACGTGAATCTATAATTATGTACCTATTGTGCAAGATTGAGTCTGGGTGCATGAGTTGTGTGTAAGTGTGTTATGTGTGTAATGTAATGTCGTAAGAAGGGAGAGTATTTAGAGTTTATTTTGTAGTTCTAGCAAATAAGCTTGGACAGATCGCTTGTATGCTACAAACCCTATGGGTTCTCGAAGGGGTGGTGGTAGGTCGTTCCAAATCTTTGCAGCAGCAAACTTGAAGCTGAAGGAGTATTACTATTCTGAACAAAGATTGTTTTTCACTATTGTGTATTTTGGTTTTTTATAAACATTTTCTTCATAAAAATATTGGTTTACTCGAAATGGGGGTATTAAGATGATCATAGGAATCATCTTACCTCTACCCTGGTGATCATCTTACCCATGAGTGTAATCATCAATCATCTTGTACACCCCTATGGGTGTACAAGATGATTACTTTGTAAGGTTTTTAAAAAAAAGAAATAGTTTAATGAAACCTCAATTAATTTCTGGTTTTGCGTAAGTATGAGGAAAGTTAATTAGATAAATATACTATAGTAGTAATCGCCTTTATTTTTGGTTTACCTAGAAAAATATGCATTTTACAGCGATTCACTCTTAAGGGGATCATCTAGTACTACCTTCCCCTAAATACAGGACGGTCAGTTAACTGTGTTGGCGTTTGTACAAACGATTTTCGGCCCAAACTGAATCATAGAACTTCGTTCGCTTCGCTCCATCGTTCTATGATACCGTATGATTATTTACTTCATTGATAAATAATAACATGTTAACTCATTTATTGCTAAGCTACGCTCGTAGCGCTACGCCGTAGTCCGTAGCAGCTTAGTCTCATAGTTTAGCGAAACCCGTAGCACCCTGGCTTGACGCATGTGTGCCGTGATTAGCGCTTAATAGGTTAACAAAATTATTGAATAAAGAGATACATAGACATGTCATTTAATCGACCATTAACGACCGATTAGTACGGGGTCTAATTTTTACAGATCACAAAATTACGGTATACTATCGTAATCACTGAATTTGGGAAATATCCCAACTGTATCGTTTGTCCGAATTTGGAGAACCCAAAGGTTAGGTTAGGTTATACTTGTTTTATAATAATCCTGAAAATTATAGTTTCAGAGAAAAACGGCTTTTTGGTGAAATTATTATTTTTGTGATTGCGATAGGGTATTCTAAATTACTTTCTTTCTTCCATTCAACGTGGCAATGCTGTCAGCCTTCTGGGCACGCTGCCCTCAGAAGGTAATTTGGGCCAATTGTTTTATTTATAATCCTAGTTTCTAATTTAGTATTTAGTTTTTTAATTTAAGGTATATTATGTTTTTCTTGTTTTTACACCTTTGTTACTTAATAAATAATTTTAGAGCTTTCTTATAAACCTAAATATATTTGGAGCATCAAAAATACGCACCTATGTGTATTGACAATAATTCATGCATTTTTTTAAATTTTTTAAACTATTCTGTAAGTAATTATATAACCGGAAAAAAATATAACGCTTTCACAATATTATTGAATGAGCTAAAAAATTATAGTTAAAACTACTATCATTTTCGGACGATTAAAACGCCGCCATTTTGTGACGTCACCGTGCACTTAGAATAAATAAAGAACGAAGTGTTTGATTCACAGTTTTAGTAAAAGTGAGTTATTAACTTATTGTAACGGAAGAGCACACAAAAGCTTATTATAAATATTGTAATGCCCCTATTTGTGAAAATAACACTAAAACTGCACCTGACATGATATATTTTTATATGCCCAAAGATGCAAAATGTAAGGAAAAAGGGGTGTAAGGCGATGAGGAGATATAATGTATCGTGTTTGAGTAGTTTATATTGTTATGAACATCATTTCGAAGTGATTATTAAATATGTTTGTACCTAAAATCTTTTTTATTAGGACCCGAACAATATAAACATAGGTTATGGTATTACCTAAAAATGTATATACTTATTCATAAAACTATTCTGATTCCCATTTTTTTAGTTATTAATGTTACAAAATATTATGATTTTTGTTGATCAACAGCTGACTACGAGTGTTGATTTTGATCACGAAAGGTTTTTGCTAAGTTTCTATGTTTGCACTGTTGATCGAAGTTGAAAGCATTTAATCCTTTCTACTGAGTGTCCTACACAAATTTGTTTTATTTATAAGCCTTGACGAAAACAACATAATTTGTTATGCTTATAAAGATGTTCTCACCATTGTAACGATCCTAATATCAACATATCTTTGATTAGGTATATAATGAACATACCTATGTACTAGTTTTTTATTCCACTTATTTAAGAAAGATACCTACGAGGTACGTACTTAGTCATCATGAACACATCAATTTCAGGCAGATTATCCGACTTTGCCTTGACAAAACCGCTTCCAGTCATTGTGGCGAGTCTTTTTTCACAAGGAGTCACTGCTTTCAGTTAATAATTCCCAAAAAACACTGATTGTTTATCATAAACAGCGGCAAAACAATGCGAATAACTTTCAATAATCATACAAACGACCTGTTAACAGTAGACACCGAGTGCACGGTGACGTCACGATTCGCTCGGCCAATAGTGTTGCGTTTTGAAAATTTGCGAGGGAATTTGAAAAATACTACTTTTAAATAATTAAGTTTGTTAATAGAAACATGATAATTTGAAAAAATAATCATGTGAGTATATTTATTTAGCAATAAAGATTACTCATGATTTTTTTGGCCATTTCTGAATCACATGCATATTCCCTATTGCAACACAAACAATACTTAGTTCAGAAACGATAAAAACAAAAGACGGAAAGTCAGTTCTCGATGTCGTGTGTTTATTATTGATTGCAATGATTGGGATTCTCCATTGTCTATACACGTACATTGCGAAACCCGTTTAGTATTCCTTTACAGTGAAAAAACAGGAAAACAAGTGACAACGGTTGCCGAAGCATACGCAACGCTGATAAAGCAGGCCCAAGGCCCACACGACCTAGCTCTATAAATACTATCAGGAAATGCGTCGGAACTCTCGCAAGGGTATGTGTGTTTCCTGGTGCCGATGCAACTGCAACGTATAAGGTGTTTAGAAAATAGACGTTCGTTTGTTTCTTGGTTGGCTTGCAAGTGTCACGATAGGTGGCGGTGTAGGCACATCTAACTTGTTCTCAAGTCGATTACTTACGCTATAATATACGCCTACGTCCAAAGGCCCTCCCTCGTCCCCTCCTCAGTCGTACACTCTTGACCGAGTGCTCGTTGTTGTTCCGATGGCGTATGAAGTTAAGGGTACGCGTATGGTCAATCCTCGTAGGTCCAAAGGCTGAGTCTAGCAATTCAACGAGGCACCGCGGCAAGCGTCCTGAAACAATGCCTAGGACATTTTTTTATTTTTTATAGATTGGCACTTTAATTGGTCGAACCCAATAAAACGGTCGAACTGCGTGGTTAAAGAGTAGCCTGGGGACCATCCAGGGGAAACCTCCGGCACGACCACGCGGGGGCGGTTTACACACTGAAATACTCTACGAGTTTGCGCTCCAAGTGACATTGGTTGAACGATTTAACCAAATCTGGGGTGTGCCACGGACAAGTCGGGTAATTTGCTTAAGAGGAGTACACCTGACCCCGTATCATGCTCGGACTTATCACGCGATAAGTGACAAGATAGAGCGTCCGTCTCGTTCTATTGAACGGTGTCAGCCAGTGACTGACGCTCTATCTTGTCACTTATCGTGTGATAAGGCCGTCCATGCTACGGGGTCTGAATTACATTGCTGGGTTGATAAGAAACGATGCTGCCAACCTTTAAGCCTGAACCACACCGACGCAGCCTGCGATAGCGGTCAATAGCGAATTGGCAGTACTCGTCGAGCCAACTATGTCTGCCGAATGATCGTGGTCAGGTGACTTGCAAATTGAAAAAATAGGAACCTGTACCTATGTTCATTAAGAAGTTTGATTTGATTACAAACCGGGTCACAAGCCTGAAGCTACAGAAACATAAATAACATATACGAGTATTACAGAAACCTTACAACGCCGACTTATCGGCGCGCGGACAATCTCGAGGAAGTAGGAACAGTGCAATCATACGCTAAACGGCCGCGTTGTTTTACGTTATCTGTGCTCGCTGCATCTCTGACCATGGCCACTTCGGTCTTATCTTACAAACCAATTCGTACCCCCTTATCTTATAAGTATATACACATTCGTGCACGCCATTAAACGTCACAGTTTGGCGAGTTTATATGAAAGTTATAAAATGTAATTTCTTTGTTTTTATAAATAAAAAATTGCCTCGTCGCTCGATGAAACGTTTTGAAGACATTTGTGACTAGCTTCCTTTCGTCTGCGTGGACCCGGGATAAAAACTATCTTATATTTGAAGTCAGGCTATAAACTATCTTCGTGCAAAATTTCATCCAAACATCTAAACATCCAAACTTTCGCATTTATAATATTGGTAGGATCAGAGTTTTAGGTACATACGCAGAAGCGTCACAGTTCACTCACCACATGGGTATTTTGCGATTTTCAACTACGAAACGAGCTTCCACATTTTTTACATTCTTTTGACGACCGCTTTAGCCTAGTTGCTGGTAGCGACCCTGCCTACGAAGCAAGAAGTCCTGCAGGTCGATCACGTAACGCATTGTACCTACCTACGTTGGGTAGATCTAATTGTCAAATTTTATATGAAAAAGAGACAGTCCTAACGCGCGTTGAAAATGGTACGTTAGCACTACGACTAAGTATTTTATTTGTGTGATGAGCTAGAGTATTTGTTCCTCAGTCCTGGATGTTTTCTATATATTTAAGTATTTATTTATCTATATAAGTATGTTTCAAGTCGACTAGTACCCATAGTATTAATATAATGCCAAACTAAGCAAATACAAGCTTTGCTTAGTTTGGTAGTAGGTCGATTTGTGTAAGATTGTCCGCAAATATTTATTTATTTTATTTATTTAGTGTCGGGCGGTAAACGTTAATTAATCTTATTAAACAGGACGCTGCCGAATTCGAGGCTGTAAAAACTAGAATCTACCTATATTTTCTTATAAGTTTACTTAGCTTGAAAGCTATAAGTTTGATAACAAACCATGTCACTGGATTATATCGAGGAGGCCTTGAGCTGTAACCACGAATCCATCTCTATCGCACTCGCATTAATCGAGTGACAGGGATGCAGTTTCGATTTTCGTGGTAGCGCCGCTGTAGCCGAGCGGTAAGGCACGCGACTGTCAGTTTGGAAGTCGAGGGTTCGAACACCGGCTGGGATTTTTCAAAAAAGATTTAAAAAATATGTGTGTACGCCTGAAAATGCACGATATAGTGATACCATATTGTCATTTGTATCTTCGACTATGTACCGATCTGAATTCTTCACACAATAAATGATTTACTTAGTGATTTACTGAAATATCATTTGATATTTAACAGTGACTTTGCAGAGAAGGAAAACATCGTGAGGGATCCAGTCTAACCCAGTTTTCCCTCTACTCAATCAATCAATCATTTATTTTACATAAAAACATGATATACAAAAAGGTATTACAATGAAAACAAGATTACCACATGTTTTGCTGCTAGTGCAACACGTAAGATGTAAGGTAATATTCATCTAATTAATTAATAATAGATACAATTCTATATTAAATATCATCCTGGAATGTGAGTGATGAATAGTTAAAGTAAATTTAGGTAGGTATGTCAAAAGAATTGTCAAATAATAGTAGGTAGATAAAATAAAATAATTTTAAGGTTTAAGATCATTTAATCTCATAAAGAATTGTACAATTCACTTACATGAGATATACACGTAATTAAAAACAAAAATAAAATAAATAATAAAATTTTGGAATACAATTGGGATTGAAAGGAAAAATGGTTATTTACTATTAACCCTTTAGTTAGTGGAACGACTGCGCAAATGGTTTTTGGAATAAATTACTTATTTGACAATACAATTTTAAGTTATTATAAAAATACAATATATATAATGTTGACCGACTGCGAACAAATGTATTATTCTAGGTAGGTACCACTTTAAGATCGTCATTTTTTTTACAAAATATTAAATAAGTACGTACATATTTTGAATAAAATAAAATAATTATTGTTTTATGTCTTTGGAGGAGGCTTATGACCATTGCTAGATATAAGCCTCCCCCAAAGAGCGCCACATTGACCGGATTTGCGCCACCTGAATCCAGCGGACTCCCGCGACTTTTACTACCGGTTTAACGATCGGTTAGCCTAGTGGGTAGCGACGCTGCTTACGAAGCTAAAGGTTCTGGGTTCGAATCCCGGCGAAGGAAAATATTTGTGTGATGAGCATGATATATATCATCGTCTAGTACCCATAACACAAGCCTTATTGAGCTTACTATGGGGCTAGTTCGATTTGTGTAAGATTGTCCCCTAATATATATATTTTTTTTACCAGGACATCAGTATACACGACCGCTTACTAATACATTATTTTACAAATGTTTTCTTTTTTCAAAGGGTCTCGGCAATATTTCCGGTACCTAAGAACGGAAATACTGGCAGCATCACATCAACTGGTCTATAAATAAAACACCATAATCGCGTGGCCAGCTCGGCCATCACTTATTTGCACAATCATGTCTAGGAAGCAGGAAGGAGATGCAATTATGACACATTACGTCACAATCGTATGTCGATTGTTTATGGAATGCATTGTTGTGAAAATAATTATAATTTATTTTCTAAAGTATATACCAGATCATAATTAACACTAACTATGTTATATTTAAACTAAGATAAAACTATAAATAAACTATATATGTTGCGTATAATACTGCGAATAGACGGTGGCAGCGGGCCTAGACGGATACTTCCTGCTGGCTTGGGATAAAAATGCTAACTGTACCTGTCATTTTTTTAAATTTCTTTTTCTATTTAATGTTTTTGAAATAATCTGTAATTTAATGTGGTTTTTGATTTTAATTTAATTTAAATTGTTTTAGTTTCGATGTAATTATATGTAATTTTAATTCTACGGATCTGCGGTCTGAAAATAATACTTTATTATGACAAATTAAAGTATTATGGTTAAGTATTAAGACAAAGTGTGTGACATTTATATTCTCTTACCTGTTATTGTGCACAATAAAGTGCTTACATACTTACATACATATTATTATTAATAAAAACAAAAATAAGGTTCACTGTGGTCGGCAATATTTCCGATAACAATATTCCTGTGAATAGGGAGACAGCATCACATTAATGGACACCAATCAGCTTTGGCTCGCAGCTCGTTGCCATGTTAACGTCTCTTGGGTCCCTTTTTAAAACCATCGTATACCAACGGGGCCATCACCCATCGCTTATTTGCACAATCATGTCTAGGAAGCAGGAAGGAGATGCAATTATGACACGTTACTTCACAATCGTATGTCTATTTATAGCTAACGTCTGTTTGCCGAATACATTGTAGTAAGATAATTAAAAAAACATTTATATTTAAGCTAAGTGTTATTAGGTTGCTAAGAAAATTTTATTGATATATATTTTTTAAATAAATTGTCGGTCATGCCTCAGGTTAAAATAACGTTTCTTATTTATTTTAATAAGGCTTTCTGCGGTTGGCAATATTTCCAGCAACATTATTGCCAGGAATATCAGTAAACAGCAACACAAAAATGGGCCAATCAACGTTGTCCGCTCGTAGCTATAGTTACGTCCCTTGGGTAATTTTTTCAAACTAGCCAATAATCGTGTCCACTTTCATCATTAGCACTTCGATCGCCCATAATTTGCACTATAATATCTAGGAAGCAGGAAGGAGACACAATTATGACACGTCTTCACAATCGTGTGTCTGTTTACCGCAAAACGTCTGTTTACGGAATAGATTGTTGCGAGATAATTGTGGAAGGAACGCGAGATGACAACGAGTTGTCGTGGCATTGGCCTTGGCTTTTGTATTGTCATTAGTTGGCCTACAAAGCTGAGGGTCCTGGGTTCTGGGCAAATATTTGTCTGATGAGCATGAATATTTGTTCCTGAGTCTTTGATGTTTTCTACGTATTTGTATTTAAATATTTATACCTATTATATACAGGGTGTACAATCCAAATGGGTCAGTATGGAGAAGTCGGAAACTATGAGAGATAGCGAGATCTGTTCTTAGGAACCATGACGTCGATTTTAGATTTAATAATAATTACATTCAAACTTTTTTATTAAATCTCATACATAACCGGGAATCGAAATTGGTGAAAATCAATGTGTATAAATTCTGCAAGTCAAGAAGTCGGTTACAAAAATATTGACCAGGTTCGATTCCCGGTTATGTATGAGAGTTAATAAAAAAGTTTGAATGTAATTGTTATTAAATCTAAAATTGACGTCATGGTTCCTAAGAACAGATCTCGCTATCTCATAGTTTCCGACTTCTCCATACTGACCCATTTGGATTGTACACCCGGTATCGTCGTCTATACAGGGTGAAACCTAAGTCGCAAACAGATATTTTTGTTATTATCGCAGTATTTTAAGGCAAATTCATAGCACTCTAGAAGAAAACAATTGAATTATATTGATAAATAGCAAAAACACCATCCTTATGGCCACCCTATTCGACAAGACTTGGTCTATAGCTTAAAGTGACAGTTTAACGTATTAATTAGGGTGACCAATGGGACTCAGTAAATTTAAAACATTTTATTTTTAACAAATTAAAAAATAACGGTTACATATTTTTGCCTCTTGCCACGTCCACATGTTTAAACTAAAGTTAAACAGTAAGAAACACATATTTCCGTTCACGACTTAGGATTCAGCCTGTATAGTGCCTATAACACAAGCCTTATTGTGCTTACTATAGCCTCCTGGATCCCCCGGTCCTCACTTGAGGACATAACATTAAAAAAAATCTGCAGTCGTCAGAACGTTTCCAAACGAAACTGTCAACCTGATAAATAAACACCGAGTCACAAATGGTCAATCAGCGATCTGTTTTGCGAGGGGAAAACTCCATATTTTCTTTTACTAATTTTCCGACATCAAGAGATGTACTATCGACAACACAGCTAACTGACCATCGGTGCACCTTAAGTGAATTGTAACAAGGTTCTATATAAACATAGGATGGTCAGTTAACAGTGTTGTCGTTTGTACTTATCAGTTTTGGCACAATTGATATCTCCAGGATCCAGGAGGATAGGGCTAGTTCGCCTTGTGTAAGATTGTCCGTATTTATAGTTACAATTACAAAAGTTTTCTGTGATCCAGAGGATGCACTGAGCTGTGAGTGTGGAACGGAATCTGTCTCGGCAATGAGCAATCAAAAAAGGGTCGGCATCGCGCTTGTGATTATTCAGCACGGCTATCACGAGACGGCGCGTGAGCTATCTCGATTTTTCTCGCACTATCCGTCTCTCTCTTATTAGAGCACTTAGAAAAAGAGGTATAGTGCGAGAAAAATCGAGAGTATGTCGCGGCCGTCTCATGATAGACGTGCTGGCCCCGTATTATGGTCGGTCTTATCACGCGATAAGTGACAAGATAGAACGTCCGTCTCGTTCCATCGAACGGTGTCAGCCAGGGACGGACGCTCTATCTTGTCACTTATCGCGTGATAAGGCCGACCATGATACGGGGTCTGTGGGCGTAGCATGGTTGCAATTTTTATCACTTATCGTTGTGGTAAAGACGCCCATCACGCTCTGACAAGTATGCGAGTGCGAAAGTGACGGATGCCTTATCCACAAAAAGAAAAAAAGGTACCTGCATCACTGCTTCATTGGAAAGCAAAGTTCCCGGCAGCTCAGCGACTGCGTGTGACGTGTGTGTCATTTCTTTATTGCAGATCACAATAAAGTAATAACACAAGGTACTAATATAGTACCCTAAACTAAGGGGTGTTTTTTTTCTGTCAATAGTTGCAGTCTCACGTCTCCTGGGTCACGTAGGGGTTTTTAGGGTTCCGTATCCAAAGGGTAAAACGGGTTTCCTATTACTAAGACTTCGCTGTCTGCCCCTATCTCATGAACCGTGATAGTTAGACTGTTGAAATTTTCAGAGATGATGTATTTCTGTGGCCGCTGTATGTATATAATGGTACGGAACCCTATGTGCGCGAGTCCGACTCGCACTTGGCCGGTTTTAAAACTGCGTTTGTTTGGGCTTCAAATCTATCCAGGGTTTCTTGACATTTTTAACCCATTTCTTATAGGCCATCTTCTCACTAAGCATTTTGAAAGTCCTTGCAATAAAAAATAAACTTTAATAAACTATGTCAAATTGTCTCCTGGCTAACGGAACAAAATAACAGCAAGACATCTTGAATGACGCAAACAGTTTTTTTTTATAGGCTAGCCACTTAAATATTTTTACCCAGGTGAGACTTCATGATCTACTATGGGGTTTTTTATCGTCTTTTTTACCGTTACATTAATGTAAATAAATTTATTTTCCAAATGTCTGTTTTCCCCGGTCAGCCTGCTTATTTGACTTAGTCGAGTAATTTTGTGGTTCGAAACAATCTTGCACGTCTGTCTCCGAGGATTGAAACCACATTATTCATTCAGGTTTTTTATATCGCCTTGCGTATTCCCAAGCAAATTAAAATAATAACCATTTCGAAGAAAAGTATCAAGTATAAAGCGAAGGCCAGAATACAACATGTGTGTCAACCGCGGTTTTGGCGTAACCTTACTTTTATCAGATCGGATCGGATATATTAATATCCGAAATTTGGTAACCTTGTTAAACAAACAAACACAACTTTACGATTATCTTTATTGTTTATCACTTGTAGTGCTTTATTGTACTTAATAAAAATGTAGTGTGGTTATTTATTTACATATTAAATTGTGTTTTATTGTTTTCGGTTTATGTTAGGATGCGGCGGGTTTAAGGGCTTGGTAGGTGCTGGTACAATTTTGTTTGATTTATTTATTTAATCGTATGGCATACTTTATTTCGCCTTTGAAGTTTCAACTCGGTCCAATCTCTGGTGATGTAGGTACATGTAACAGTGCCCTGGCTTCACCGACATCTGACGATGCCAGGGAGCTACTGAGCATTTATCTTGCTCGACTCAATTCGGACCAGTAGTTCGTAAATTTGTATTTACTGTATAAGCCTACGGGGGTGGCATAGCATTAATCTAAAACCCCCAGGAAAAAAAAAGAAAAAAAAAAAGTTTGTCTCTCTTTAGCACCACCGCGGGGACACGTGCATGGTTGTGGTAGGTATAGCTCCTGCGGACGCGGGTAACAGTTGTCCCCTCTTTTTGTTTTTGTTTGATTTGGCTCAAGGGTACAACTTACTTACAGATCGACACACGTAAGAAGGGCTCTGCGCGCCATATTAAATGTATGGCTGCCAGAGCTCTTTTTACGTGTGTCGACCTGTACCTACCTACATGCTGGCTGATATATTGTCATATTTTTTCGTGTTTATATCTCTGCCCGGGGTTAATTCTCTTTACTTATAATGTTTCGACAGACATGCACTTAGTTATACAGGATCGATAGTGAAATTCGACCGTCGAAAGCGCTGTTTTTCTTTTGGTGGTCGGTCGAATCCGACAGTCCGGACTCTTTTAGCTGTCCACGTTCAACAAGCGACTCGCAATTGATAGGTACTTATATCCATCATCGGCTAAAAAACGCAAAATAATAAATACAAGTTATGACCAACATAAAAATATAACTAATGTAAGTAACAAGTAATGACCTTTGATAATGTATGTTTGACAAATTGGCAACACCATCGCTTGACCCTCGGTGATCGGAAATTGTCAATAATAAATTACTGAATCGATGAAACAAAGTGGACACGACGCGATACATTGTTAATCGACTCAGCCTCGGAATTGGGAAATATATTAATAATCGACATTTGTTTTGCAGATGTTTATGTACCTAACAAAAAAACAATTTTAAGCAGAAATATCTGCAACGAAAATTATTAATTTCATACTAAAGGAAACTTGTTCGTGGGAATCTTGGTCAGATTATTTTACATTAAGTAGGTATCCCCTTTAATTTAAAATGTTCTATTGATATTACTCGACTTTATTTCTATCTTCCGTTGTTTACTAATAAGCTTTAGGTGTGTATTATGCGTAAAAAATAACATACAGGAGTAGATATATTATTTGTGTTGCCGATATTGTGTCTCCGGGAGTATTGGAACATTTCCTGTAACATGGCAATATTGTGGTGGTAACTGCATACCTACATTGAATACCAATTACATTCATTATTTACTATTCATATTCACCACTATGTTTTTCATTGCAATATTTACGTGAACAAATTTAAGGTCCCGGCAATATTGCGTGGCAGTACCTGTAGTATTCCTGGGAATGGGAATATTGCTAAACCTCCTATACCTAATAGTACCATTCTTGAAAGCTCTTAAATATTTCATATGATTTACCCCTTTATTCGTAAAACTTAACTAGCCTTTTGTATCTAACATAGGTTAAATAATAGAATGAGCGAGCGAAGCGAGCCAACCAATAATCTGCTGATTCTTAAGGATAACCATTTCGTGAAATATTATTCAATTTTAATATGATAAGACATAATAAACATAAAAAACATGGAGGTAATAAATTTGCGAGTATATGTTCTAATGTACGATTGATATTCCTCTATATACATTTTTATTTAAATGAATTTAAATAAAGCGCGCCGGCTTCAAAAAAAAAAACATATTGAGTATGAATAAATAAAAACAGAAAAGATCATGTTTTCAATTAGTACCTGCCAATTCGATGATTTAGTTGAAGAGCGGATGAGGTCAAGAGTTCGCATGGTAGAACTATTCGCGACGATTTATTTCAGCTTTTTTTTTCTTAGTCCTATACCAGCGCAAAAATGTTATAAGTCATTGAAGTTGTTTACAGCGCCTAGCGTGGATTGGATTATATCTTAATTCCTAATTCAACAAGTTAACAGGTACACGATCGTAGATATGAGCATAATTGGTCTTAAATGCATCGTTTTTCTGTTTTCTGCTATTCCTTTAATTATTTTAGTTACTTTTTTTCTGACGGTATTGTGGCTATGAGAGTAGGTACTTCTTACCTAATTAGGACTTCGATATTTTAATGTTCATTCTCATTTCTCCCCCTTTTAGATTGACTTGTTTTGGTTTTCGGAAAATATCTTCAGTTATTAATAGCATGAAAAGATTTTTAAAGCAAGAGGACTTGAGTTACTATCAACCTACTGCTACTACTCTCAAGTTAGGTTTAAATAATTTGATAGAAAGAAAACGATTTGTTAACCACCTTTTCATAATTCCTATGCTACGTAAAATCTAAATCTCATTTTCCCTATGATATCATTTTACCGCCACGATTTAAAAAACATTCAGATATACTAAAAACCCTACTGAAGTGCACTTTAAAATTGCGATGCGAAAGTAAACTTTTGCTAATAAGTGGGTTAGGTTAGATTTAAAATTGTGACATTACAAAATAAACAATTGATAGAAAAGGGGCTTAGATTAGGTCAAAACATATAAGCAACTAGAGTTCTGCACGAGTTCTGAAAAAGCCCAAAAAGGGGGGCTCTCAGTAAAACAACAACAAATTATCGTAACAATGGTATTATTTGTAGGTTAGGCTAACCTAACCTACAAACCCTAAGGTTAGCTTCTGTCCCTTATGGAGCGGAAATGACGGACGATGACCTCGACACGCTGGCGGTTAGGTTAGGTTAGTGTCTAATAATTAAATGAATATGTTTAACAATTATATTTAAATTATTTTACTTATTCCTTTGAGGAATGTAACCTCACGAGTGTGCCAAGTGTATGTGACAAGTGTCTATTCGAATCATAAGCGAAATAAGATTCCAACGAACTGAGAATTGGAAAAATAATAATAATTATGCGAAATGTAATTTCGGGCAAACAAAAAATTGGCCAACTAATTAAAAGGGACACGTTTTCGGGATTTTAATATTTGGAATTTTGATTTTCTAGCTTATGACAGGTGGCCGTATAATTAATCAATCAAACGGTAGAATAAAAATTAGTTTTATTTTCTTTTTTATTTATGTTTTTTCTTGGTTTCCATCACGGTTGGGCGATGGAACCTAGTTTGAGATACTAGGAATACAGGGCTGCGCTGCGTAGGTACTAGAAACTCGGACTAGAGCCTCCGGCGTGAATTTTCGTCTGGCAGAGATGTGGAAGATCATCCCGGTCTGAATCGAATCATTGGTCTTTACCACCAAATGGAAGTCTTCATAGCAATGTTTAAATCATCTGATTTAGTGAAATAGACCCAAAGGCCTATGATGAGATATAACAATAATTTCACAATAATAAGTGGCCATAATGCGCAGGTTGGCCAATATTCCGGTTATCGCAGGGCGATTTTCAAAACTTTTAATAGCGAAACGGTTATCTATAACCATAAATTATTAAAAATGTAAGGTTGATTGCTCATGCACGATGTTTTCTGGCCGATACCGTCTCTGTGTTGGTATTAAGTATTAAAATACGTTCGGTTTATGATACACGCTTCGAGCGGAGGATTATACAAACATACAGTTGTGAAAATTAAAGCGTGATTCTGCTGTTCATGAATGTTAAGGATAGTCGTACTGATGCCTAGCGTCTATACTAATGTAATAAAGAGGGAAAGGCTTTGAGAATATAGCTTCGTAAGTTGGTACGTATGGAGTGATCTCCGGAACTACTTATCCGGTTTCAAAACTTCATTTTTCGTGTATAGATTGGAGTTTCTGTATGGACATCGGCTATATTTTATCCCAAGGGTCTTATCATAATCGATATGAATGTGACGTTATTGCTCTGCTGCGAATATATTTTATCCCATGTTCAGGCGGACACTTGAAAACTTTCGGTAAGTCAAATTAAAATTAATATTTAACAACGCAACGTACAATACCAACATACTTACAGTTAAGTTTACCGCTACATCTCGAGACTTACGACGTTACGACCCGTCTTTTAACCTCCAATACTAACATACCTTTTAGAGCACCGCTGCCTCTGGAGACTTGCGACGTCTGTCGTGGTAGGTAAGTACCTATGTGGTATGGTCATGACCTTATTATAATTCGGCATTGAAAGTATCGCGAATGCGCGTGAGTGACATGTCAGGTCGCTTTTAGGGTTCAGTCGGCACTTCCGACACAAGTGTTTGTTGTTGGTTGTGTAATTTAAAGATTAGGATTAACATGTACACGGTCGATTACCGCTGCAATACTTGTATAACGTTAATTGGCTGCACTTTTTTTTTAATAGGACGATGGTGGCAATGTATTATATAAAGATGAGCTACACCGACAAGAGCATAGCTCTTAAATAAGCATAAGATGAAGAAGAGATGGTGGCAAACAAGCATACGGCCTACCTGATGGTAACCAGACACTGTAGTTTATGGACGCCTGCGAATTTTCTGCAGGGTACTCTGTTGCGTTGGTGTCTTTGTCTTCTGGCTCCAGGGACCGTGTATCGGTGTTCTCTACATGCATAACATACATGCATGGAGTACCGTAATGTATTTTTTTTTAATTTTCTATTTGCACTGCCTACAATCTTTCCGCTTTGACAGGTAGAGAATGCCATATAGCATTCATTCTGCCTTTTATGCGATAAGTTTTTCTTTAGTGCAATAATGTTAAAATAAATAAATAATTAAACAACGGTATTCGATTGCGGCATCTCTTTTATATCTCATATTTTTTGGACTCTTAGTTTAGTTTGTATTTGTTATTTAAATTTGATGTTTATACCTCCAGAGATGTGAGAACGGAAGATGTGTTCCTAATATATATTTGACACCTCGCATGCAAATATTTATCAACTTACAGGTATGAGAAACCTGCGAACGAAAAAACAAAATAGCCCCACAGAATGGGTGCCATTGCCATCTGCGCGGATGCGGGCGGGGTGTCAAAACGATGCCAGACAGCCGCCTGGGGCCGCAATGTGGCCCAAGTTTAGCAGTGGATGGACTGATGATAAATAAATAAAATAAATAAATAAATATTTGGGGACAGTCTTACTCAAATCGACCTAACTAAGCAAAGCTGGCACTATGGGTACTAGACGACGATATACATACTTATATAGATAAATAAATACATAAAAAACGTCCATGACTCGGGGACAAATATTCATGCTCATCACGCAAAAAATGCCCTTACCGGGATTCGAACCCAGGACTTCCGGCTTCGTAGGCAGGGTCACTACCAATTTAGGCTACAGAGGTCGATATACATGATTTTGATGATAATGATGGATGCTCAGTTGCCAGGATAGTAATTAGCTTCAATAAAATTGAATAGCTTCTTGAAAATGTATTGTAACTAGATGTCATATTTTATTTTTCATTTTTCTAGAGGAAAAGTAAATATGTGAGATTGTAGCTTTGTTAGTTATATATATGTAGGGGGTAATCTCCGGAACGAATTAAACGATAAAAAACTCTTCGACCTGTGTATAGAGTGGATATTCTGGATGGAAATAAATAGCCTCTCTTCTTCCCGCCTTCGTTCTGTGTAATAAACTGCAAGAATATCTAGGTAGCGCATTAGAAAATAATTAGAGACAAATCTTAAAATGACAAGTATGTACATCTGTCGGACGCAACCACTTAATCATACCTATCTATGACCAAATTAATGAGCGAACTCAAAAGCTGCTCTAAAAGGCTCCGAACCTTCGAGAATCCAAAAGCTCGAACAATCTGGACCTCAAGCATTCATCTTAGGACCTTGGCACGGTTTCGGCCCGAGTATGCTTACTGAACCGAAAATGCTGGTATAAAGGTAGTAAGCGACGTAGATTTTGTATATAACATATGGCATTTTGGGCTAATCAGGTAATAAGATATTGATATTAAATTAGTTTCGATAGCTTAAATACAACTTTATCTATCAGTGTGACAGGTGTTTAAGCCTAATTGGATGTCAATCAATACGATAAGAATTGGAGTACTTAATGCATTTTATTGGGTTCTTCATAATGCTGTTGTGTTCGTATAAATAATATACTATGTGCCCGCGTGTTTTCGTCCGCGTATTGCAAAGAACGCAGGGAAACCAGCAGGATAAAATATAGCCTGTAACCACCCAGAAAGTCTATTCTCTACACGCAGGTGGAAGAATTTTTCAATTTTTTTAGGCGGTTCCGGAGATTGCTTAAAACATACAAATTTAGTAATTTACAAAGCTTTAATCTCACAGACTTTTCCTGTTTATAATATAAGTATAGATAAATTTACAACTCGGACACAATATCAGAGGCTCTAGTATAAGTTTTACAGAAACAAAACGTTACGATCGCGTTTGCGTTTTATCCTCAATTTGTATGGGATTTGACAGCTAAACGCGAACGCGGTCGTACCGTTTTGTTTAGGTAAAACTTATACTAGAGCCTCTGAGCAACCGCGTCATATCGTCGTTCTGTTCTGGGTACGGTGTGAAGCGCACTTAGTGAGCGCGGGGCGTTAAGGGGAAGCGGGAGGAATGACGCATTCTGGGGAGAAGCACATATATCGTAACCCAGTAGATATGCAGAACTATGTATAAGTATGATAATAATAAATATATGTCAATTTTGTGTTAAGTGTTTTGTAAATTTAACCCATTCATGGCCAATGACTCAAATATGAGCCATGCCTCAACGTACGATTTCCGCTACAGAGCGGAAAAACGCTGCTACGCGCCACGGCGTAGCACACGTAGCGCTGCCTGACCTCCAACGTGTTAAATAAGAAATCTACCAAAAAGGTACAAATAGCATACAAATACCAAAGTCAAAGTCTCGATAAACTGCCGGAGATAGTATCTGAAGTGTCATGGCCTTAACTAATTATTTCATCAACATTCGACCGAAATTAAATTGTTTCTCGAAATATAAAATTACCTACTACCCTTGTCATTAAAACATTTTGGATAACCTGACAATGACGCAATAGTTAAACTTTTCTCATCATAACTAATATTATAAATTTGCATTTATTACAACTTCATTCGACTAGCCGATCCCAATGGCCCTAAGGAGTAAACATTTTCATATTAAAGTAAGCTGAGTTCGGCTCACTTTTTACTTTACTTTCATATTTTAATTACCTACATAACTGGTAAACCAAAAATTTGTAATGTATGTTTATAAAAAAAAGTGAGCCGAACTCGTCTTTCTTTATACAAATATTTTTTAATTTCTATAAAAAAGTTTGAATCCGTGTAATCCGTGTATTGAATATAGTATTTTTTGCTAGACTCATGAACGATTTTTAAGTACATTTTTTTTAATCAGACAACATGTCCCATATTACAAATACCTACCTTAAAGTCTAAACATACATATCAATATAAACTTATTAATAACTATAGAACACAAAATTACTGCGACGTGTTGCGCAATTTCGTGGTGTCATTTATATAAATATAACATTTGTAAGGATATGGAGTCAATTAGTTAATCGCAATTAAGTTTCGCAAATAGGCACGGACCGCATACGGTAGCAAACATTCTTAAAAAAAGGTAATTATTAAGAAAAACGGTTTTTTATGTATAAGTTGAGAATATTCCCTTTTTGGAAGTTAGTAATGATCTAACCTAACCTTTGACGAAAGTTCAAGAAAACTTATCAATCTTAAATATCATGAACCTAAGAATAATACCGCTTAATTACTTCGTTTTTCAAAGTTCAATACATTTAATTAATAATGATAGCAAGTAATCGGCTGACCTTACTTCCTTCCGTTGTCGGCATTGGCTCGAAAATGGAAATGTATCTCTTACAGTCACCGTACTGTAAACCATATTATATCGTATCAAAGTCGAATTTAGCCTGTTCACGTATTTCATATGCATATGAGATTGATTAAGGAGCTAGTTTATACAAACAAATAGCAACCATAACTACACAAGATAAAGTGTACTTTTGCTTAGTAGCTTTTTCGCTGATGCGTACGTGGTTGAGGCATGTATAAAGATCGAACTACCAACAATCGGCATTCAAAAATTAACCCTAATTATATAGCATACGGTTAAAAATAGTATATTTGGAGATAAGACCTTTTTATAAAACGAGTGTTTACTTTCCGGATTTGGTGTGTTTCATTCAAGTTACTTAGTAGCCATAAGAGGAGTGGATGTCAGCCTTCTGTGACTTGCGGTGTTTTTGTTGAATCATTGGCAAGTTATTTATAAATATCATCATCAGTTTGTGCAATGATTGGTGCAATGTTAATTTTCTTTTGATGAGCCTGTCTGTCTGTCATGAATTTAAAAAGATAATTTATGCAATTGGGGTAATTTGGTAATTGCGATTGCGAAAAACATTTTAACTAAGGTAAGTAGTACCTTAAAGGAAAATATGATGTAAGTAAATAGTACATACCTATTCACTTTTCCTCGGTTGTTATCCCCGACTTTACGTCATCTGTTAAATAGATTTTGTACTTATAATTATAAGTTTTGGCCAACATTGAAATAAAATGACCGTGTACACCTACTGCGAGCCATGGATGGAACTACTAACAACCTTACACGAACAACTAGAATGTCTGATGGAAAGCGGATACCGTAGCCAACGAATGCTTGCAGTCATAAGCACGATGTCGACCCGCTATTGATTTGAGGGTTAGCTGTGTCGACAGGACGTTTTGAAATTCAGTTAAGTAGTCTGAAAAACGTATGCATGTAATGTTCATGGTGCCATTCCCGTATTAAGTCTAACAAGAAACAACTTTTCTCACTAGTTCTGTATTTAATTCTATGGCCCGCGTAATATTCACATGAGGAAAGTAACCAATTGAAAAGTTTATTTCAAGCATTACTTTATCTATACCTACTTAATTCCATGGCCCGCCTATACAAGTATTAATACTAACTATACACTCTATATGTCACGCATGTACGACGTGTCGCAAATATTTTAGCATTTTATCCGCGACCTAGACACACTGACAGCCGGAAATCGCCTTGAGGAAGGATATGAAAGGGTGCCCGATAACTTGTGTTTCATTGCTGGTTTTTTCAATGCCTTGGAGTGACGCCTTTTAGACTTGGGTAAGGTTTCCTGAAAATGGTAAAAGTAAGTGAGGTAATTGTCCCAATGCTCAACACCTTAATGCTTAATAGTTGACGTCTATTATGGACCTCTTGGACTATAGTTTTGGCATTGAAAGTGTCAGGGTTTAAGCCAATGACGGGCACTGGGACGTTAAGCCTACGGTTTGACAAAGTTACGGACATTTAGGCCTTGTTCATGTATTGATCAGTTGTCAGTGCATTCAGACAAGTCGAGTGTGCTCTCCACGGTTGCCATTTTATCACTTATCGTTGTGGATAAGGCATCCGTCACTCTCGCACTCGCATACTTGTCAGAGCGTGATGGGCGTCTTTACCAGAACGATAAGTGATAAAATGGCAACCATGCTACGGCCACAGCTAGAACATTTCCTCAGTTTTCGAGGCTTGGGCTATTGCCTATACTGTATTTTGTAATTTCTGCAGTAAGCTCGGCCGAATTTCACCTTCCCATACAAACGTAGTTACGCTCTCATTTTAAAACTACGTGTTGGGTTGTGACGAAACTTTGCATATACATTGACATGAGGTATATCTTTGTCTGTAATTAGTTTATATGGTTCCAGTTTATAAAACAAACGAAATACAGCAAAAACAAGTTTTGTATGAAAAACTTAATACGCTGTATTTTTTTATTATGATATCTGAAGCTACATAAACCAATTACAGACATAGATATACCTCATGTCATTGTATATGCAAAGTTTCGTTACAATCCAACACGTAGTTTTAAAATGAGAGCGTAACTACGTTTGTATGGAGAATCGAGCTTACTGCGGACTCTTAATAATAGAATGACGCATTTTAGTAATGGGTCTGGTTTGCAAAAATAAATACCTATGGTTGGTTTCGTATAATTGTTATCTTGATTCTTAAGGCTTTATTGATGGATAGCTCATTCACTTCACTGCCAACAATTTCGTAGCGCTATGCTCGTAGCCGATGCCGTGGTTTTCCCGCTAAGTAGCGGAAAGCGCCTACGAAAAGAACAAAAAAATCCTAAAAATAAAAGTGACACGAGATTATTAGGTCTATTCATCGCTTCGCATCCCAATCACATCCCAATCCGATTCGCTCACTCATCACATTGAAATGCGAATGGTATGTGGAAGATATGCATCTAATCAAGGACCAAGGGTCAGATATTTCTGGCCTACAGAAGCGCGGAGCGCCCCAAAGTATTCTTTTGTTTTGCCTTTTAATCGGAGATCAGTGCGAGGACTAGGTATAAGTTAATGTGTAACCTGCACAGTGCTTTGGAAAGCACAGTCTGACTAGTCAGCTGTGCTATATTTGGCTACTTTCGCCCCTGCTAACTATTTGGCGCTGACTGTACGCAGTAATATACACACGCAACTGTTTTGTCTAGGTGGGTAGGGGTAAGAATAATTGGGTTGGTGCGGCGGGGTCGCGACGCAAACATACAGAAAGCGCTACGTTTTTGGGGAAAATGAAGTAAGTTAAAGACAGTGCACAACTTTAAAATACCTGTTGCGCGTGACCGGCGTGACTATACAGAGGTGACTCCTTTTACTCATGTTATACAACGTTTGTCGGTATTCCGCGGGCGTCAATGTTGCGGTGAGGTCATGGGCCGGGTTCGCGGACAAGCTGTTTTGTTGTGCGGCCTTGTTTACGTACATGTCACGCGTGTTATACATTAATAAGGGACAACCATAAGTGACCTTACATATGATTACGATCGCGCGAATTGGAGGGGAAATGTCGGATAGCGGAAACTAGAATCACTATCACTACATACTATAAAACGGTCGCTTCTCGCTGTCTGTCCCTATGTATGCTTAGATCTTTAAAACTGGGCAACTGATTTTTAATAAATAGAGTGATTCAAGAGGAAGGTTTATATGTATAATATAGTATCCGTGCGAAGCAGGGGCGGGTCGCTAGTTAAGAAATAAATTAGGAAGACCGCCAATATCTCAACTTGAATTAAACAGATTTCATCTTGAATTAAGATGATTCCTTCGGATTAACGGGTTCGAACCCGGGACCGTCAGCTTTGTAAGCAGGTCACCCACTAGCCTAAAACAGTCTTGGAATCGTAGCACGATGTTTAGTTTTACAGTTAGCGAGCTTGGTAATTTTTCGAGAAAAGCTCTTTCATGAAAGCTTTGCAAAGAAACTTTCTGTTGAGACGTCAGTATGCACCGCGATGCCCTGCTCCTTCCGACTCCACTGCTCAGCTGGCCCAGGATTTGGATGCATTTCGTTCGAGCCTAGAACGCCAAGTAGAGAACGAACAGGGATTTCCACGATTTTTTTTACCTATGGCTTGATTGGCTTGGTTTTAGCGATCTGTTTCGAAAGGCAAAAAGGATACTTATAGGTGACTTCGTTGTCCTGCGGTCTCCCAAGAGCCTTTTTCTCGAGAACGCGTGGAGGTAGATATCAAGTTGAATTTAATTAACACATTCACTACCAAGAATCGCTACGCGCTACGCTCGTAGCCGATCCCGTGGTTTTTCTCGCATGTAGCGGAAAGCGATTACGCTAGGCGGGTTCCTGGTAGCGAAAGTGTTAATAAATATCAAATCTGTCTGCAGTCCCTTGGAGCTAGTATACTTATGACTGGGTTTTAATTTTATTTTAGTTGCAGTACTTACATAATTAATTATCACTACATAGTATAAAACAAAGTCGCTTCCCGCTGTCTGTCCTATGTATGGCTAGATCTTTGAAACTAGGCAACAGATTTTGATGCGGTTTTTTTATTAGACAGAGTGGTTGAAGAGGAAGGTTTATATGTATAATATAGTACCCGTGCGAAGCCGGGGCGGGTTGCTAGTAATATTTAATTTTGAATCAATAATTCAATGAAATTTTTATCAAAAGATATTAATTGCCTATATGAAATGAAATTGATAATCTCTCGTGAATGTATTGACAATAACAGTATTGTATACAGATTACACGACACTTTTTCGGATAGCTTTTTTTATTCATATCAATTTTATTGCGAATTTCGACATGTGACACACAAAGGAGGAAAAATTCTCATTTGTACCTAAAGGATATCAGGAAGTGTATCTACTTAGGTTTTCAAGGTTACGGGAGAATAAATTTGTGGCAAAAATAAGTTAGAGGAAATAACAACAATCATCATCGTATATTGTATAAGTAATAAGAAGATAACATATATGATTTTAACAACATTTCAGTCAAAATAAACAACCAAAAAATGCTAAAAGATATGCCCCGAGTGAGGATCGAACTCACGACCTTAAGATTATGAGACTTACGCGCTGCCAACTGCGCTATCGAGGCGGATGATGTAACGGGCGAAAATAGGGTACGTTAGCGGCGAGTTGTCCGCCATATTGAATTTGTTAACAATCGATGCTCGGTCAAGGTAAAACGCTAACGGCCTATGCAAATATTTTTTTCTGTTCGTGGGTAAAATAAGTAATATTGTTTTTAGTAGCTAAAAAAACTTTATAGCTGATGGGTATTTAATTCGTTTTATAAAAACATGTAGGTAGGTTCCAAACACATTCACTGTCAGGTGTTCAGTTTCCGCCACTTAGCGGAAAAACCATGCACGTGACAAGCGTAGCGCGTAGCGATTCTGAGCAGTGTGTCCTAATCCTAACTTATCCGTAAAAACTGGAGCCTACGCCAATTCTTTACATAACGTGGCAAGCCCATTCAATAATCCCAGCAGCGAGGCCTATAGTCACCAAAATCCTACTAATATTATAAATGCGAAAGTTTAGAGGCTTGGATGTTTGGATGTTTGTTACTCAATCACGCTTAAACGGCTGAACCGATTTGATTGAAATTTTGCACAAAGATAGTTTATAGCCTGGATTAAAATATAGGATAGTTTTTATCCCGAGTCCACGCATACGAAGTCGCGGGCGGAAGCTAGTAAAACATAAGTCACAGAAACAACCACGATCAACTGTGGCGCCACTGTCAACGCCTCATGAGGTAGATACTTGGAAACTATACTAGTTATAATCATAGAACTATTTAGAAGTTTTATTACGTTTTTCTGTACCTCTTACCAGGAGAATCTACTCTTGAAGGTTGAAAATCAATATTAACCGTATATTTCGGATGGTCACTCCAGGTGTTCCATTTTAAAACCATTGGAGGCCAACAAGTGCGTGTGCTACGCCGTAGCGTGTAGCAGCATTTTTCCGCCATGTAACGGACATCGCTCGTAGAGGCATGACTGACATGTGGGCCTAGGCCTTGTGAGGGTTAATTAGGTATGTTTTCACCTCACTAGCTCGGAAAACACTTTTTAGGGTTCCGTAGTCAACTATACTAGTATAGTTACGCCATATAGTGTCGACCAACTTAACGTGTACTTGCTGGATAGGCCAACTTTAGTACAAATTCGGCCAACGCAACCGCACCATTCAGTTGGCGAGCGCGTGTCGATGTAACAAAGACAGACAGGCAACTACGGAACCATACACTGCGCGTGGCCCGACACGCACTTGGCCTTAGCTTGGATAGTACTAGTAGCTCTGTGATATGAAGAATTCGCGGGACGAACTAAAAAAATAAAAATAAAAAATCGACAAAAAACGGTATACTCACTCAATTATTGAACCTGCGGGTAGCGATGGTTGCCATTTTATCACTTATCTTTGTAAGGCATCCGTCCGTCACTCTCGCACTCGCATACTGAGAACGTGACGGACGTCTTATCGACAGCGATAAGTGATAAAATGGCAACCATGCTATACTCACAAAATGTCACGAGTATCGGTTGAGAAATGCGAACAGTAGAGGAGAACATACGAGAGTATTTTCGGAGAATTCGTTCGCTCTGCTCGCTCGTTTGATTGTAAAGAGGTAATATTTTCGAAGTTGGAGCTTTACAAGTTTGTATCTCGAGTGGGTAATCTTTGAAAGTATAGGTCCCTAGGATGTATATGTAGGATTAGAATGGGTCAAGCGCATAGCTTACCTATTAGAGTGGCCTAAAGGCTATAAGCCTTTCAAGCAAATACAGAGAGGTCGCTATTAGTAGCGGTGGCGAATTTGATGGAAGAATACTCTACGTCAGTCTATGTCTGGATGGCTCAGAGGCTAGAGCACTGTACCGGTAATACAGATCGAAGGGTCGAGTCTTGCTCTTCTGGGATTCAAACGATAATGGGTTTATTATTCCATTATTATTGTTCTCTGAATCAAACGTTTAAAACTTGATCGTGGTAACTTCCACGTTTAATTAACACGAAAACAAAATAGTCAATAAAATAAGTTGTTTCGTTAAGAAGTTTAGTCTTAGTCTTAAAATCACCAGTATGTAGCATAGTTATTTATGGTGAACATTGGCTATAGTTTATCCCGCAGCTCCGCTCGCGTTCTTTTTAATTCGCGAGCGGAGCCGCGCGGAAAACTTGTATATTATAACACTAAGTACCTATCTGGTTACCACGAAGCCCTAACAGTGATGTAACCCAAATGCCTGCCCCGTCGAATTATGTCAGATTGTATATGTATCTATGTATACGTGTATCATGTAGCGTGTAAACCACCCTAAATTGGGGCATGGGTCAAGGTTTATACCACTGGATTTTAAGTAGACATTAGTTAATTAGGCTTTTCGTGCTGGAAACTTTTCTGGTTATTCATTTCATTACTACGCGTATTGCAAAAAATCCAGCCAATGCCAATATTGACCATGTCCATGCAGATAGTCTCAAGTGTCCGTAGGCTATGGTGTCTGCTATCATGAGCGAGGACGTGTAGTTGTTTGCTCCGTTCTGGGACATTAAAAAACTTTAGCTTTCGTTTAATATTGCAACATTCCTCGACGCGATTGCCATCCTATTTTTAATGAGTTAGAACTACTTTGGGTAACTTCGATTACCTACATATTATTTTGTAATTGACTTTAGCTATCCGTGACCGAGACGGATTGATTTGCTATCCTTTCTTAGCGAAGTTACAAAACTGCTAATGCTACATAGAATGATTTAATTTAGCGATGTTACCAAACTGCCAATGCTAAATAGATTGATTTAATATTGCAAGTAAAAACTAAATTAGATTTACAATTTACAATCTGTAACGCCATGCAATACACACAAAACAGGCTGAAGTAAAATGCACATTCACATACCTACATAGATTCACACCTTCATTCCCAAAAGGGGAACGCAGAGCACATGAAACTTATAGGTATTCCACTTTTAGTATCTGGGTATAAAATGTCGACAAAATGTGACACTTCAACCCTGTTCCTTTAGTACCTACGACTCTTACGACTCGCACAGGAAGAATGGGGAGGAAAAAAGCCCAGAAATAGAGTTTTGTACGTAAAGCTAATCACACAAAAACCAGTTTATGTGAAGTGATTAACAAAGCTAGGGCAATGGATCTTACTTTCAGTTATAAAAAGTTATCAGATCGCAAGTAGCATTAGCCTAGCTTCCTATACTCCACATAACACGGCCTAAAGTCTACCATCAGCCCCACTCTATAATCACATCTTAGCTGAACACGAGTTGCGGAAGTTAAAGTTAAAAATAAACACTCATAAGTATTCATTGTACCTAACGAGCCACGTCTAAAATAGCTGCCCCCCTATTCTGTAACTTGTTTTAAGCTCACCTCAACGCTCACCCACAAATATTTCTTGACACCGCGATGCGTTGTCACCAAGCGTATGTAGAAGTCTATTTTCGTGACGGGTGAACGGCGGGGTGAGCCGCATTAACGCTTAGCGAATAACAGCCCTGTATACATTAACAGCACAGATAATCATCTATCATGTTAATTAAGTAAGTGTTAAACTTGCAGAATGGCGTGGTAAGATGCACTTAGCCAGATGTACGAGATTAAGTCGTTTTGCAACTTCTTACTCGAGATAAGATGACTTCCTCCTTGAGTTGAGGCATGGGGAAGTTCGTACATTTTTATCTAATCTAACGTGGCAATTACGTAATGAGTGTTGGACGGTTGTTCCGGTGGTCTATTCCCACTTCCGGTGGTCTATTCCCACTAGTTCTAGTGATGGAACTAGTTGGAATTTTTCTTCCCAGTAGTTACATACAGTTCTAACCAGTTTCTTCAATAGAAAAGATAATAGAACTACCTAGTGGGATATTATTTGGTAAGCTTAACGACAGTATATATTACTTACCTAATAACATACATTACATGGATACATCACGCATAAGAACCTAACATTTCAGAAATCTTGAGTTTAAAACGGCTTCAGTTTAAATTGTACGTACGATATATCTTTTTCTCAAACATGCAATGAAATATTGACGTGTTCTTCATAATGGGCTTCGAAGTGTCACGTTGCGGGCGCAGCGAGACGAGAGATCCGTAATGGTATTTCATACAAAATTGGAGGCCTAGGCCTGCAAGATGGTCTTTAATTTCCATTCCAAAATTTAAAGCATAGCATGACGGTGTTCAGCCATGTAAATTAAAAATTGATTTTTTGGAGTATTTTTAAATTTTTTCATTTAATGTTTGAGAAAAGTACTATACATAATTACCTCGGCGTGAAAAGGGGTTGCCAGCCTCATAACTGTCTTTATGTCTATATGTACTCGGCCGGCAACCCCTTACTTCCCGGCCTCTGTAGTATATGGTTGTTGCCACGCTGTTAACCAAACAAAACTAACATATAAAACGGATGGCCGGTCGAGGTTGAGGGTCTTCCATATTTATTCCCCACTAACTAACCGTTGAATAATCATCCAATTACCAGCATTGCACAACGGTAAGCCTCTTATTTGGCAAAATTCGGTGACACAAAGGGCTTCTGCTCGTTCACCAAAACTGTGAGAACATCCGGTTTTACTAGACCTCCAGATTCTTAACAAATTCTGTATTATCAGAGGTCTGAGATACTTGGATTGTCTGAAGCCATACGCTCGGTAAGGGTTGTTAAGAGCCTAGGTCGCCTTCACATCACCTGATGTTACTTTTATTGACAGAAGGTCTTAATTGACGAGGTATATCCAAAAACATAAGACTTAATGAAACTATCAGGGCTGTTACGTAGTTTACTGAGAATTGATGCAAAGGACAGTGTGGGACTGACTCAGAATTTACGGAGAAAGGGGCGTAGACGTAGATGAATTAAGAAATGGAATGTGGAAAGTCAGTATTGAAATCCTGGGGGCCTAGACGAGGTTACCATCGACAAGCGCTAACGCCAATAGAAAACTAATAAAATGTATGGAAATGACAGATGTTAACGAAAAGTGTTTCGTGGGCATCTGTCATTCCCCTACATTTTATTATTTTCTATTAGCGTTAACGCTTGTCGATTGTAACCTTATCTACGGCCCCTGTTTTAAAGTCATAAATTGACTGTCTGTCAAGCATGCCATGTGTCAAATGTACGAACATTTCTGGTAAATATTGACGCTACGGATACTAATATACCTAATTTACTTTAAAAACAAGTTTTTAACCGACTTCAAATCAGTACCCAAATCGTTTCATGTCGTGCCTTTCATTTAAAGAATTCCCTCGATTTCTCCAGGATTTCATCATGAAATCCTAACAACTTGGGATGGATACCATTTGAAACAAAAAAGAATTTTCCAAACCGTTCCAGGGGCATCGGGGATCATACATAAATAATAAAAGATTCCGACGAATTGAAAACCGCCTCCTTTTTTTGAAGTCGCAGTATAGTGTCTTGAAGAGAACTCTATACGACCACAATACCTTTAAAATAACATCCCCGGTTAACCGACCGTTGGGAATTACTTATGTCATCGTTTATGGTAATAGGAATAACGTTCACCTAACGTATGACAAACAAACGTAAACAGCCTCTCACCCTAAACGCATATACATGAATGTCTATGTGCTTACACTGTCGTTGGATGGATAAGTTAAATAAATATATGATATATTCTCGGTGTATTTCTTAAGTTCCGCTAATTATCGAAAGTACCACTAGTACATTCGATCCTTTTCAAAAGATCAAATTGACCAGTTTTTTCTTTAAGTACAATAGTAAAAGATGCCCAAAACACCATCTAATGCTGATTCAACAAAACTCAGATTGCCATTTTCTATTAATAATATCATTTTCTATTTATGTACTTATGTAGCAGCGTATATATACCTTCTCCGTTCCGTCCTGGGTTAAAGAAAAATAATTGTATATTCACCGATGCTTATCAATCTTGTCAAAAACAACGCTATTATTCTTATCTTAATTTTATAGCTAAACAGGCAGGTGTTATTATATCAATCGTTCGTTACTTACATTTTCAAGGATATCAATTGGACTAAACTTTTAAAAGTTATGTTGGATTTAAATGGGCAAGCATCATATACATACCTACTTACATCTATATGTCAATATACCTACACTTATTTATTGAATCTTTATTGCACAAAAGAAGATGATATTAATACTATAAGTAGAAAAGGCGAAATTAGTGTCATAAAGCTTCTTCTAGCAGTCATCATTAATTCAAAACAGATAAATTGTGGGTGGTGCAACTTAGACTCATTTAGACGGAAATTTAATTAATAGGTCTACAGAAAAGAAGTAAGTACCTATACCAATGGAATGCGAACCCCGATAATGTTATATTTCGGACGGACAAAACAATACATAACATACTATAGGTACCTATATTATTTTTACACTTTGTCAAATTAATTATATGCAAGACGAATATCTATAAATATCCTTGTATTTAGCTACATGCGTGTATTATGTGGATAGTAAAATCTCTTGGCATTTTCTGGACAATAAACGTTATTCTGAATGCAATGAAGATGCATTTATTTCGACCTTGTTACAAATACCAGCACAGATCGCGGTAACGTTCTGTAATAACGTAGCTAATCATACGCTATCAATAACAGAAACATTTACGTTCTTGTAATCATTGCATGTTTACATTGATAACAGTGTGTGAGATCGCGATCAGCTTCCATACGTATATTCTAGCGTAACCTCCTTTACACAATACCACCTTACAGTGTAAGCTAATTACAATACAGCACATGGCGAGCAATGTCATCTCGTATTTCCGAGTCACTTTTACCGACACATCCCCCCGACCTTATAAAAGAGGTGAGTACACGCCGCGCGCCCGCAGTCCACACCGAGCTACCGAGCACGACGCACGCGTGTGATGTTGATGTGCTAGTGGAGTCTCACTATCAGTGATCATGGAGAGCCCTTCCAGCCCGGGTGTGCCGGAGGACGAAGGCATCGCCACCGACCGCCGCCCGTCCACCGATGACCATGCCGACCTCTCCGACACAGCGTCGGAGGCCGGCTCCGGCGGCGGCAAAGACTCCGGCTGCGAAGTCGCCGCCGAAGCACAGGAGGCACCCTATACCCCGCCAGATGAAGAGCTCGCTACCAGGATTGTGTCCCAAGTGGAGTTTTACTTCTCAGACGCGAACATAACGAAAGACGCCTTCCTGCTCAAACACGTTCGTCGCAACAAGGAGGGATATGTGTCTCTAAAGCTGATCTCGAGCTTCAAACGCGTCAAACATCTGACGAAAGATTGGAGGGTGGTCGCCGAAGCTCTGAAGCGATCGACAAAATTGGAAATTAATGAAGCGGGCACGAAACTGCGAAGGATCGAGGCTTTGCCCGCGTATGACGAGACTACACCATCTAGGACTGTCGTGGCCGTTCGGATGCCTATCGATAAGCCTTCAGTGGAAAACGTGTCTCGTCTCTTCGCGGGCTGTGGAGAGATCGCCTTGGTCCGCGTGTTGCGCCCTGGCAATCCTGTGCCCGCTGATGTCCGCCAGTTCCTCAACAAGAATCCCAGTCTCGTGAATTGTGTGTGTGCTTTAGTTGAATTCACGGAGTCAGAGTCAGCGCGGGAGGCGCTGCGACTTCAGAACTCCGAGGATGATGGTATGAAGATATTCGAACTGAACGGTGTTCCTCGGGAGCCGAAGAGGAAGGCGCCGATCCGCCGACCGCCGCCGCGCCGCCACGAGTGCGAGTACTCCTCGTGCTGCAGCGGCAGCGAGGCCGAGTACGAGTACAGATACGGGAATCCTTTCCTGAGGAGGAACTCGAGCGGGTATTTCGCGCCGCGCGCGCCTGAGATACAGACGTGGGTGCCACGAAGGCAGTCGACGTGCAGCCACAGCTCGGATTCTGGGGTATCGTTCTACTGCGGGTCCCGGCGGACGTCGCAGGCGAGCACTGGCAGCGCCAGCAGCGGCGACGGCTGGCTGGCGCGCCGGCTGTCCGGTTGCTCGCTCACCGGGCCGGAGTGCGGCGGCCGACGGCTGTCCTGCGCGCCCCGCTTCGAGCCCCGGACGCCGCTCGTGCCCGACGGCACACGCGGCTTCCACGCCGCCGCGCGCCAGCGTAGAATCTCGGACCTCGCGCTCTACTCGCGCTAGAAAGCGCCCGCCAACCGTGACACCTTTCTAACCGCGTTGGATAACTACCTTTCACGTTATGCCCGCTTAGTTTTTAATCTATTTCGTACGAGGAAGCGAATTGTTTATGTGATCGCGTGTGTTCTAGACGGTGTAGTTTAAGTTTCTCCGCGACGATCTACCGCGGCCGGCCGACCTTTAGTTACCTATTGTACTTACCGGGCCGAGCCGCGTGCGGAAAGAATGTGATCGAGAATGAGCTCATTTAGTCGTAAGCCACAGACAGCTGTGTTAGGTTATAGTTTTGAAGTTTTGATTGTAATTTATTAGTATTTATTGTCGCGTATTTATTGCGAAGCGCGCGCGGCGGGCTGTGAGTTTTCATCCGATTATGTCAGAGTTGTGAGCACAAAATGAATAAACAAAATCGACATACGAGTGATCGTAGACTCGATGGGCGACCGGCGATCAATGGAGTTGTGTAAGGCTTGCGAAACGAGTAAAAGTAAAAGTCGTACATCGCTATAAAATTCTGTCGTTCGCCGGACTCCGCAGAAAAGAGATTAAATCGTAACAATCGTAACAGCCCGCCGTGTCTGGGTGGAACTAATCGTTTTCCATGCAACAAGATTAAGTCATAATATTAAAATGTAAGTCAGTCGCGCCAACGCCATGTCATCTTCTTGTTAAGTCTAATGTTATTTAAGTTCGTTGTGATGTTTAATTTAATTTAATTTCCGTTATTCTTAATTTATTCTAAGACGCAGAGTACACAAATTTCGGCGCAGAACGCCGAGGTGCTGTTTTATAAGTGCCCTCTGGTGTCCTTTATACCTACCTATTGTAAAAAGATAAATTTTAAAATAATAAATAAGATTTGCAGAACATTTTGTTTTACTAGAGTAAGAGTGACCATTCCTTATAAATAAGATAGCTAACCAAATTGTGGTGAAAACGATTTCCAGAATAAATAATTGATTAAACAATATTGATGATTAACTAATACAAAATAACATTTAATAACTAGAAGACCACCAAAGTTTAATTTGCAGAATAAGTACAATATTTTAGCCATAGTATCTAAAATATCCAAAGTATCTCGACCCCATAACAATGAAGTCGGATTCTTTTTGAATCAAAAATAAAAATTAGGCAAGATGTAACTACAAGTTATATCAAGGAAAAGCTTTAACTCTTAAAATAAATATATATTAAGGGACAGTCTTACAAAAATCGACCTAGTCCCATAGCAAGCTCAATAAGGCTCATAAGTATACTCTTGTAATTAAAACTTTTCATGTTTGGAGCAAAATACTGACTATTGGTCAAATGAACGGATATTTAGAGAGCTCCTCACCGCTCTAGCAAGTTGGATGAATTCATATTCGACTGGTATAAAATGTACATCCAGCCTCATATAGTTAGTAGCAGCCAAGGTAGCCAAATATATCGTAACACACCCTTACTCCTATAGTAATAAAGACGTGTTCCGATATATTTGGCTACTTTGGCTGCTACTAACTATATGATGCTGACTGCTGTATGTGGTGAGAAACTTGAGCAAGGTCAGGATTTAACTGTTCTCTACAACTTAGTATCATTGTCTTTTTAGTGGAATTATTATGTAATTATTAATGAACACACGAGTTAGTAGTTTAAATAGTTCCATAAACGAAAAGTTTGCGTATTGTATAATATGAGGTTTCCGGGAGGTTCGTTAATAGCTACCTTTTTTCCAAAATAAGAGAGTGTTAAGGAAAATGAATGAAACAAATAGATTGTCTCGTTTCCGACCTTGTTGGTGGAAAGTGGGTGTTTTCGGGCCGCTTACCTTGTCGAATCAATTCTCACGGTTCTAATAACGTTGCTTAACAACTCTATATAAATAAAAAGCGTGAACTTGAACTATATCATATTTGCATCGACGGAATGATGCAATCAGCAATCACGTCAATTAAATCGCGTGGGTTAACATAACGCTCCATATATCGAGATTATCGATTTAAGCAAAGTTACACTTTGCATTAGTTCAAACATTATAATTTACTTTAAAAACAAAGTTTTAACCGACCTCAATTTAGTACTCCGCCAAGGTACGAGAACATTTCCACATTTATTTTCCAATTTACCACATGAACTGATTTCCGAGAGCAAATGCGTTGATTAGTAGGGAAAAAAACCCAATCGCTGTATGTGGCCCGATAATATTTGAGGACTTCCGTCGATTCCACAAGGATCACCTTTGGCACTTCATTAGTTGCTATTTCAACGGATTCTTATCAGAATCTGTGACGTACATGTACTTTTAAGTACATAATTGAGGAATTCCATAAGTCATCTGTGGTCTTCATCATCAATGCCACTCCACCAAATTTATGATTTCCGGGTGTAAATACACGAGTTAAAATAGAAAATACCAAAATCACTACACGCGTGCCTAATATAATTGAAGAGTTCCTCATGGATCCCATCATCCAATTTAATTTTTGAAAAAATGGGACCCACCTGTAACTAACTACTTACAAACAAAAAAAATTTTACGAATCGGCTCATCAATGACGGAGTTCTGAGGTAACAAACATTAAAAAAAAAAAAAATAATAATAAAAAAAAAAAATACAACTGAATTGAGAACCTCCTCCTTTTTTTTAAAGTCGGTTAAAAAGGCCAGTTTCCTTGTGCGAGTTGTGCTTGAGTCACCAGCACGGTCGACCCAAGTACTCTCCATACAAACGTACAATACAATACAAATACTCTTTAATGCACACCTTTATTTATCAAAACAATACACAACAACAAGTAGAGGTAAACAACAGGCGGTCTTTTCACTAAAGACCGATCTCTTCCAGATAATCTTTGGGTAGCGGAGAAATTGAAAAGAAAAACGAATTAAATGACAAGTACATACAACCATGACATTCGTTAATACATCCACACGTGTATACAATATACAAATAAACACACATAAACACTTACACAAATATTTATTACAAACGACTACTGCCCGTTCCCATCCATCCATGTGCCCAGCAGCGGGAGTGGGACGTATATAGGCTGTTTTTTTTACAAACGATATTATTAACGTTCCTAGTACGGCGCTCATTAAACACTTTGTATCAGAAACGTTCTATTAGCTCTATTTTATTTTCTACCAACAGAAACTAGATTTGGCGGATCCCATTGCGTAGGTACCGTGGAATGGGGTTACTTTAGGAAAAAATGGGGCTACTTTGATCATTTAGAATGTAGAATAAAAGCAGAACTATTCAAAATTAAGAAAATTTAATCGAGTAAACAGCAAGATAGAATAGTAATGTATTTACTACCATAGTTCACCCACGAGGAAAAATAATGATTTCGGAGAAAAACCTATTTGATCAAAGTCGCCCCCCGAATCAAAGTAACCCCATTCCATCGTACAGAAAAAGTAATGTTATTCTAGCGTGTCGCTTTAAAATGGGAACCAAAGTAAGTTTGTATGAAGAGCCGAGCGTCCTCGCGACCCTTATTATGTATGTAAATACTTCATTGTACACAAGACACAGGCAAAAATACAGCCAAAAAAGTTTAAATCGGTACAAAGGTGAACTTATCCCTATAACGGATCTCTTGCAGTTAACATTTGAGCAATTGAGTTGAGATGAGAACAAAAAGATAGACAAACTAACACGTGTACAGTCCCATTTACCTACCCGCTACAGTCAAAATAATTTACCCCTTCTATACCAATCTTCTTCTTTTTCGTCGTATAGTTTATCATCAAATTGTCGACACTCACTTCGTGGAATTTCACTTCAAAGTCAACGTTTCATGTATTTTCATTTCGTCGACAATTCATTTCGTGGAATGGTCATTAGTCATTACAAGTAATTTTTAAATCGTTTATTTTACTTGTCGGATTATGAAAAAATTAAATTTAAATAAATTGTTGAATGATGTCATAGAAAACGTTTTGTGATTTATTGTTTCAAGTATTTTCAATTATCATACAAATTATTACACGAATTATTATTTAAATTTAAGATAGTTGGCATAAGTACACAGTTATATATGGCACCTAACCTAACCTAACCGCCAGCGTGTCGACCTCAACCCGCGAAGCGGGGTGCCTATTTCCGCCCTAAGGGACACAAGTGAAACCTAACCTAACCTACTTATTTTTTTGATTATTTTGTAATGTAGTAATAACATTTTGAACAAATGAAATTCGTTGTTTTGTTATTCTGCCATTTAAAATTAATACAAAATGAATCATTTGCCAAATATTATTCCCTGAACAGTTATTCTATGAAATAACAAAAATTGGAATGACCTGGTCATGAAATAAAATTACACCAGACAATAATTCGTGAAGTAAATGTTACTTGAAACGTTTTTGATGAAATGAAATTCGATGAAAAGTTTGTCGACAAAACAAGGGACACCCCGTCGTGTCCTCATGCCTGAGGTGAGGGACGTGACGCCTGTGGACGCTCTTCACCATCACTCTCCAAGCTGCTCGGTCCTGGGCTTGATGCATGCTGGCCAGGCGTAGCGTGGCTCTGGCTGCAGATCTTACCGAGTTGTTTTAGTTTTATTACAACGTAATTTCATTTTGCCTAATACTTACTTTTCGATCTCCAAATAACTTAGTGTCAAATCTAAACGCTTAAATCCACAATACCTATTTTTTTCTTTGAATGTAAGTATGGTGTTTTTTTTAAAGATAAAAATGTTAAGTTTTGTAATTATTAGACTTAAACATTTTACTATTCAGCACCCAACGCATAGTCCGTCCGCTGCATGTGATTAAAAGCTTTTCCAGACTCAACGGTTCAGGTTGGACCTGTCGTGAAAATGGATATAAAACTGATGATGATGATGGTATTGCTTTCATGACCGATTACAGCCACAGCGATCGTGTGATCTGACCCCGGAGCATGGACGGCCTTATCACACGATAAGTGACAAGATAGAGCGTCCGTCACTGGCTGACACCGTTCAATAGAACGAGACGGACGCTCTGTATTGTAGTGACCGCGCTTATCGCGTGATAAGGCCGACCATGATACGGGGTCTGGACTTGATATCATCGATTGACAATATGACTGGAGTGTTGATGTTCTACTCTCTGGTGGGCTATGTGGCTTGCTTGTGGCATCTTCTGTGCCAAGGTACGAAAAAAAAGAGCGGGTTGCACTCTGGGAGTGCCGGCAGCGTTGTGCGTTTTTGATATTTGATGATTATGAACTGACATCATCAACTATCGATAATCGTTTGTAAAGTGAAAGTGAATCGAATCATTGAATCGATTCAAATAATAACGGTAACAACCGATATGTCTCGCAACTAGAAAGACGTTAAACCGTCCCGTCCCCCCAGTTTTCACTTAAAAAAAACTATTCTAATATGTACGTGCAATACGAGCCTAGTCCGGACTCCGGAGCATACTGAGACATTATTAAAACAAGTTAAGGCTGTGCATTGGAAATTATCGCGTGCTTTGAAACGCCGTTCTGACTAGATTAAGAAACAATAAGGTCTGCTTTTCAGATATATGATTCTTGACTATATGATTGTTTATCTGATTTTATCGAAACATATGCTTACAATTTCCTCGATAGAAATAAATCCAAAGTTGGGTCTATATTTTCCTTTTTTTACTCAGCCTACTCAAACGATACATTATTTTACGACACAATCAAGTTAATACTATAGTATTTTATCTCATCTAAAATCTCACTTTATCAAATTTTAATAATACTTCTCTAAGTTAGGTATTTATCGAAATTTGTCTAAAAAGCCATTACCATTAAGAGTGTTACATCCCTTTTCCTCGTGCGCGGAAGGCATGAGCGTGTCTCTGTCTAGGGGGCGTGTTCGACTCAAATCAAGGCATCGCCTTAATCATGTCGTTTGCGGTTGACTATACGTAAGCAAGCCATTAATTAGCACTAATTCGTCAATAATGATTACAACGTAATCACGTAATCGCTTACGGTTACATAAAAGCTATTAAAAATTAATACGTGTAATAAGGAAGTAAATTGCTATATTTCAAGTGACGTTTTTCTTACGACAAAAAAACAAACAAAATCAGCTAGGTAATTTATTTATTCAGGTTTGCGAACAGGTGTATTCTAAATACTTATTTAATATAAGATTAGATTGCTTAAGTATTCACCCAATTACAGGCAAACACGGTATGCACATAAAAGTTAATGCTTACATAATATATTAAGTAGTGCAAACCATTGCTGCGTTTAGAAAAGAAGGTAAAGTAAAAAGTAACTAAGTTCGCGGCTTTTTTTCATTTCAGTCTCCGTGACAAAACGTCCACAAAATAAATGACATGACTATTTGTAAACGAAGTAAATAGCAACGTAACCACGAGAGTCTAAAATAATAACTATGAAAATGGTTAACTAAAATTGGTCTTGAGTTTATTTAAATATGCCCTAAACTGATTATGAGTCAATTTTAATATATCCTTAGTTTGAATACTTAAATTATCATCACCATCATCATCATATCAGCCGAAAGACGTCCACTGCTGGACATAGGCCTCACCCAAAGAGTGCCAAAGTAACCGGACCCTGCGCCACCCGCATCAAGCGGACTCCCGCGAACTTTACCAGGTCATCAGTCCACCTTGTGCCTACCCACGCCGCGCCTTCCGGTACGTGGTCGCTACTCGAGAAACTTTCCGCTCCAACATTGGTTCTAAAAGTTTACATGAGAAAGGCCGAAAGTTAGCGACGAGTGTTGTCGTGGAACTGTCCATTCATTGCTTTTAGTAGCTTTAATTGCACATCTATTCCAACGCGCGGCTGAAAAGTTACGTAACTACTAGCAAGGTGACGTTTTACAACCCTTGTATTAGGCCATACGGTCTTCATATTGTAACTTGTAACTTCGTGCAACACTGTTCAATAAAATAATAAATATATTAGGGGGGACAATCTTACCCAAACCGGCCTAGTCCCAAACTAAGCGAAGCTTGTGCTATGGGTCCTAGACGACGATAAACATATTTATATAGATAAATAAATACATTACATATAGAAAACATCCATGACTCAGGAACAGACATTCTCATCACACAAATAAATGCCCTTACCGGGACTCGAACCCAGGACCTCTTGCTTCGTAGGCAGGGTCACAACCAACTAGGCTAAAGCGGTCGTCAAAAATTATAATTCAACATACACACAATAATGACACATGATATACATAGTTAAATTGGACTGAGAATCTATGTATTGAAATTATAGGTATCTGTTTACTATACTGATACTGGTAATGGATATAATAGGAAGCAATCGTTTTGCCTCAATAAGAAAGTACATAATCCATGAATCTCTCAAGCAACTTTCTCGAGATACCTTTCCTAAGGCGAGCGTTGCACTTGACGCTGCGATATCTATAGTTATCTAATACCTATTTAACTGATGAAACTTAACGCCTTAACTGACTGATCACGCGGACCAGAATTGATATCTATTATTGGTCTTGCAATCATTACGCTTTACTCGCCCATTTGTTTTTCGACCCCAAATTGACCCTATTTTGGTGTCAAGATATGGGTATCCTACATACATAGATTCCCGCATTTATTCCCCAAAGGGGCCTACCTAGCTTATTGAGTTTGATTTCTCGGGAAACAAACTAGGTATGTTTAAAATGTTTTAGGTAGCATCAGCGCAAACGCATAAAGGTAGATAAAATTATACGAGTGTTGTACAGTCAGCATCAAAAGTAACTGCGCAATCGAAGACGTCAAAAGCTCTTATTCCCTTTTAATAAAGACTTTCGACGTCTTCGTTTGCGTAGCTACTTTTGATGCTGACTGTACGAGTATGTAGAGTGGAGACCGAGCTTTGTCCATGTTTTCCTCGCATTTGTATTTCTCCGGAAATGAGTCCAGCTTGTGGGGGGCCTAACCACGCCGCGCCTTCCGGCACGTGGTCGCCACCCGAGAACCTTTCCGCCCCAACGGCCATATGTTCTACGTGCTATGTGCCCCGCCCACTGCCACTTAAGGTTGATAATTATATGTTCCATTAGCAATTGTTTGCATGAATTATCAAATTTTTCATAGGGGGTATATGGGTAGGCCCAGACAAGGTGGATTGATGACCTGGTAAAGGTTGCGGGAGTCCGCTGGATGCGGCTGGCGTAGGACCGGTCACTTTGGCACTCTTTGGGCGAGGCATATATGTCCAGCAGTGACGACTTTCAGCTGATGAGATCTAGCTACCCACAGTTGTTAGAGCCGTAATCGACAACACATTGATACAATCAAATACTCGTAAATATAGGAATGTTACCTCGTTTAGGATATTATCATTGTACGTTTATGTACGATTCCTACAGAACGGGCCGGGCCGGTTCGCGTGGCGCCGTATAGCAACGGATGCGCGAGCACCCGGCGGCAGCCGATCGTGTTTTAATAGAGTTCACCGGGCAAAAACCGGACATAGTCGGTCAGATGCGACGACGGCCGAGCGAAGCCGCGAGGAGCCGACCGGCCGCAAATCCTGAAATACGTCTGTATTAAAGCTTCAAATTCCTTTGGCAACTTGTAAAATGCGCTCAGGCGATCCGGCCCGGCCTGTTCGGTGAGAATCGTATATTACTAACCGGTGGTAACGTAGTGTTGACCGTAGGAAGATAGGTCGGAGTGGTTGGACCGCCCGAATTGAACCGGTTTGACGACCAACACAATTTCCTTATTGACTTCCTGTTCCATAAAGTCCTGGTTTTTGGCCGAAGGTCGAATTCGTAGTTATCACGTGCATGAACTTGGATCTTTTGCTGGACTGACAACACAATTGTCATTTTTCCATACTAAAAGTGACATTTAAATCTACCTAACGCGCGTCCAATGCGTTCCGTGATCGACCAGCTGAACTACACAGCATCTGTTTCAAAAATTCACTGAAGTATAGTTAATCTTTCGAAAGCGCGAAAGCTATAATTTAAAGCGCGGCTCCGCTCGCCTTCTTCGTGATGAAACCGCGGGGTCTATTTGTTTCTTATACTCGTTGAGCGAGCGAGCGAAGCGAACGAAGTTCTCTGGTTCAGCTTGGGTCAAAATTATTTAGTACGTCCGTCTGTCCTGCTGTTCTCCTTTACAGGTCGCATTTCTCAACCGATTCTCGTGAAATCTAGTGATGTGACTAGTTTCAATAATTATACAGATATTTTGCCGATTCTCAGAAGCTCGCGCATTTGACAACTCACAGAGTCACTAGTAATAAAGAAGTATAATGACATTAATCACTGAAATATATGTTTTTATATAGGGGGTAATGGCTACCCATCCGAATTTTAGATTTATTTCACTAGAATATACAATGGATCTTCAGGATGGATTATCATTTTATCATAGACTTCGCACCACATTGCACGCCGACCCGATGGTCATTGGGGCGGAAAGGTTCTCGAGTTTTATCATATCATTAATTGCATCATGTTGTACTACAAGTTGTTCAATGTTTTTATTAGGTCCACAGACATGAACCCTGCAAGGGCACAGCAATTTTATAATACGGGTGTAGACTCGAAAATTATAATTACTTCAAAAGAAAGAAGGCAAAAAATATGCCTAGTGACGAAAATCCCATTCAGATATCTCAAAGAATAACGAAGCTACAACCGTTTTAATATAGATTGTTAGCGAGAAATCGCAAACAGTATGTGACGTCACAATATGCGAGGCTGCCGCAGAGCGAGCCGCGCGCGCGGTAGGCCGCGTCGATGGCGGCGCCGAACATGATGGGGCGCGGCACGTTGCCGTCTTCTGTTGACGTCACAAGCTGCGAACGTCATCGTTTCATATGAAGTTGCGTTTTGCGAAAAAGGGACAGAACCCCTTCTTAAAACTTTGGATACTTATAGCTTCGTGATTATTTAACCTTTTGCGTTGATTTTTTCTCCATTTGAGAATAAGAATAAGAATAAGAATAAGAATTTATTTATTTAGCACAAAAAACACGGAAAAAAGAAATGCAATCAAAAAGTACACATGTATTTGACTACATTTTGAATCCCTTTTAGAGAAAATATGACATTATTTATTGTTTTTATTTAGTGTCTACACCCCTATTCTTATAATTAGATAAAGACAGTCGTATTGGAAGAAGCTGTAATGTTGGTTGTTTAAATTAAACAGAACGGAGAATGCGCGCATTTATTTCACTTACGTTATTAATATTATTGATTACAAATGGAGTTGTTGTTGAGTTTTCGTGACGGGAAAGAGGGCGAGACGCCATCTTGACTTTCCTTACATAGCACAGGTAGCGTTCGGAAACGTGCACTTAATTGTAATGAGACATTCAGACACCAATATTAATTGTAATGAGACATTCAGACACCAATATTAATACTAATACAGAAGCGGCGTGGGTCTACCCACAAGGTGGTCGATGGCCGCTGGATGCGGGTGGCGCAGGTCCGGTCATTGGCACTCTTTGGGGATAGCCTATAGCAGTGGAAGAGGTGGAGTGGGTATAGTCTTTCGGCTGATGTGATTATGATGATGATATAATCATAGGCTCCAGGGGTCTTTGTAATACGCGGGCAAAGCCGAATGCCCATTCGGCTTTATCTTGTCTAAAATAAAGAAGCCTAGTTTACACCTAAGAGGTTATCTATCTATATCAAATTGAGAAATCTAGCACCGACAACTAATTAGCTAAGTATAATCTAGTTCTATTAAATCGTAAAATAACTGGTTTTCAACTGGTTCTCTGCGTAACATCGCCGTAACAATGATTATCGAATTTAAATTAAGATTCATCGGACTTTGTAACGGTTTACGTCACAGTGTTAAACGGTATTAGTATTCTACATTCTGAGCCGAAGTCTTATCCTTGGAATCATTACTCATAGTGTTCATCTGAATGTCTGTCAATTTAGACCTGCTTGACAGGATTGGCTTCCCAAGAGGCAGGTTGTCCCAACATTCTGTGCCATATGAAGGTAATCGTCTAGACACAGGCCCAATAATTGACACTTTAATATGTATTCATAATACACTTCCCGCGCGGGTTCGCCCGCGTATTGCAGAGAACGCAGGCAAACCAACGGGATAAAATAAAGTGTGATAACTATACAGAAAGTCCATTCTAGATTTTGATCGGATAAGAGGTTCCGGAAATTAGCCAATACATACAAACTTACAATCTCACAGACACTTCCTCTTTATAATATTACGAGTAGTATAGACAGCTCGCAAGGTTGAAAACTGAGGACGGGAGAGTCGTTTCTTCCAAACCTGAGCTTTTCAGTGAGATAGAGCGTTTTACGGACAGCTATACACGTCAACTGGCAAACCCGAAGTTGGTCCGTCAGAAGACCCTAGAGCTAGACTTACCAGACACTACACCGACGACATCCCGGACATCAGCCTGTACGAGATTAGAATGGCTCTGCAAGCAACAGCAAGACACCCGGTGAAGACGGAATTACAGCCGAACTCCTGAAGGCGGGTGGAAAACCGATCCTTACGGCCCTTCAAAAGTTATTCTACACCGTCCTACTGGAAGGGAGAACGCCAAAGGCGTGGAACAGAGGTGAGGTGGTGCTGTTCTTCAAAAAGGGTGACAACACTCTGCTGAAGAACTACCGACCCATCTCACTTCTGAGCCCTGTCTATAAGCTGTTTTAAGGGTCATTACGAATCGTCTCGCACGCAGGCTTGATGACTTCCAGCCTCCCGAACAAGCCGGTTTCCGAAGAGGTTTTAGTAGTACATTTATACGCTCCGCCAGGTTATATAGAAGACTGAGGAGTATAACCTGCCTCTCTGCTTAGCGTTCGTGGACTACGAGAAAGCCTTCGATTCGATCGAAACCTGGGCTGTACTACAGTCTCTCCAACGGTGCCAAGTAGACTGCCGCTATACCGAAGTACTGAAGTGTTTGTACGAGAACGCCACTATGTCAGTCCGACTCCAGGATCAGAGTTCGAAGCCTATTCCGCTGCAGCGGGGTGTCAGACAAGGGGATGTTAAAAGTTCAAATAAATCTTATCTTATCGTATGATGAACTTTGAATAAAGGCTTGTTACGGAACAGTGTATTCGCCTGACGAATGACTACAAACAAACAATAATTTACAAACTCTTTAAATGCAAATCTATTTCTAATTTAATTACCTTGACACTACACTTAAAAATGCCATGTTTACAAAAACTTGTTTCTCTCAGCACAGACCTGTTCGATCACCTTCTACACTAGAACAATGATAATCAATGACCCAAGTTCACTGCCTATTTAATCAATCAATGAATTAATCTGGTTTTCAATAGTTATAATTAGTTACATCATCTTTTTAGTAAGATCTTTAGCCTAGGTTAATTAATGGTATTTTCAGGTGACGTTGATGTCTTAATTTCAAAGCCACGGTAAGGAGGAAAGAGGTCGTGGGTTCGAACCCCGGCGCGTACTATTGGGGTTTTCAAAAACGTATGTACTTACCTAGGTAGGTAAGTACATACGTTTTTGAAAAAGGTAGGTACCTACGAGAACATATTATATTGGAGAACCCGACTCTGTACTTACAGTGATCAGAAAACATATCCAGATATGTCAAAGGCATTCCGTTCTAAACGGAGATGGAGAGTTGTATTTCGCCGAGCGCAATGAAATCCTTACAGCACGGCTATCACAAGACGGCGCGCGAGGCCTCTCGATTTTTCTCGCATTATACCTCTCTTTCTAAGTGTTCTAATAAGAGGGAGACGGACTAGCGAGAAAAATCGAGAGCTCGCGCGCTGTCTTGTGATAGCCGTGCAGGTATGTGACATGAGACACGGTATGGCAATACATGACCGTAATTAGTTATCTTACACAGACCGGTACTTATACTTGAAATGATTTGATGTGGTGTTTGTATCATTTTATCGTCTAGGTTAGGAGATTGACAATTAAATTAAATGATTCATATGTGGATAAACACAAGAAATCGTACTCAAAGTAGGAAACAAAGTTATTTATTCTTCACTTTAACTACAATACACAACTAGATTCTATTGTTGTAAAAATAAGTACATGATTTGATAAGCCTAAATATTTTATATCTGAGGAAGGATTCTCTTGTGTAATTGACGAGTTTCCATTGCCACCTTCAATCTCCATTAGACCAGCTTGGCTTGATGGTACATATTGCATTGTCATCTGACTTACACAAGTTGTATAAAGAATTTCAATTTGATTGGACTTCGGAAACTACGTCCGACTTGCAGTTTGACCCGAAAAAACATGACTAGGTGCCAAAGTTCCAGATTCATTTAGGGTACAGGGTATTTTTGAAAGGTTGTATGAATATACTTATTGGAGAATTAGACTGTAAGACCAGGGAAAAGCTACGTGGATGATGATTTATTTTCAAAATCTAGATCCATTAAAATGTTAGCTAGCATTTATGGCTTCGCCTATATATCATAGGTCGGCGTAATTACAGCTGCCCTGACAACCGCCACTTCCTCAAACCCATGAACCAGGCCCTGACTTGTCATTTATAACATTATAACACAACATAACACAAACATACACGTAACATAACAGCAGGAGGCCTCGGCAACAAGCGGAGATCATTACGTGTCTTTGTTGAGATAGAAGCAATCAATCTTGTTATTACCTTGCTAATTGTTACGTAAAGTACTGAAGTTAACCAAACGTTTACTATTCGTAGTACAATTTGATTTTAAAATGTGTTTTGCACGCTCGCTTCCAGTTTAGGGGCAACGTGTTAAAGCGGAGAGTGCGCTAAACACGTTGCGATGCGAAATTTACTTGTTAAATTGATTATTTGTGATTGCCAACTTAACGAAACCCAGAAGTGGTCTTGAAAAAACAAGAACTCTTATCGTTTTGGTTAAGTTGGTAATTACAAACTCTTTCAGGCCACATGGATGGTCCACATTGAAATCGGAAGCACAGAATAAATATTAGTAGGTAAATAGTACAACTCGGAGCTCGAATCGAAAATCAGAGGCCTTACCGCGAAATGAAAAAGAACTTCGTTCGTGTATCTCCCTCTCTGTCGCAGTTGCTAGTTCGAGCGAAAAAGACAGATACACGAACGAAGTTCTTTTTCGTTTCGCGGTATAGCCCCTCAGTTGTGATATTGGGGCTGTGGAATTTGACTTGTAAAGTTGTAATGCAGTACGTACAGGTCGGTTAAAGTTGGTGTATTTGTAGCTTGAGTCTAAGCCAAAAGATCATGACAGTTGAATTCCCATTTTTATCTCTCTCTTTCTCACCTTAGCGATTAGCGTTCTCGGTTTCATACTCAGCTACCTCATTCGTGTATACCACAGACGATCGGGCCACCGATGGTGAAATATACACCTACATAAGAAACTATGAACAGTTTATATACCTACACTAACAACACAGAAAATACACAGAATATGCACGAGAGCTCTAATTTATACGAATAGATTACTGCGAAAACAATATACAGGAAGCCAGCGAACGATAAAAACATGATGCGAGCTCCTAACAAATTTATACTCAAGAACGTGCCTAAAACCCGGTATGCGCATGTTCGAACTAAACGGTTGGAACCATCCCCGCATAATGACAATGGCACCCCTTCCGTGGGGCCATTTTGCGGCGCTACTTAGTCTTCTGTTTTTTTTATCCCTGCATGAAGCATATTGACAAACAACAAGAGAAGAAGAAAATCAATCAGGTGCATTATAAACAAAAGACGCGTGCAGCAACGGCGGCCGTGGCAGTCAGCCTGCAAGCACGTTCACCGCGGAGGTTGGTGCGTGCGTCGTTTACTCTTGGAAATTCTGACGCCGCGCGCCCTAGTCAGAAAGTCATGGAAATCCATAGCATTTGACAAGTGCGCGATGTACCACGCGAAATCACGCTTGTGCGTAAACACGGCCGCCAGTGAACTATTTTGACTAATTGACCTACGATGGCGTGCCGTGAACGAACTATAGCCTAATTAGGCTGTTTAGAATTAAAATGCAATCATTTTTATTGCACTTTTGTATAATAAGGAGTTCGTAAGCTCTAATTAACGAAATAAATGGATATAAGGTAAACGTATTTATTTAATCGTATGGCGATCTGTAGAATATGCGAATATCCATGTGATATTTTTATCATCATATATCATATCAGCCGAAAGACGTCCACTGCTGGACATAGGCCTCCCCCTAAGAGTGCCACAATGACCGGTCCTGCGCCACCCGCATCCAGCGGACTCCCGCGACCTTTACCAGGTCATCGGTCCACCTTGTGGGGGGCCTACCTACGCTGCGCCTTCCGGTACGTGGTCGCCACTCGAGAATATTTCTGCCCCAACGGCCATCGGTTCTACGTACAATGTGCCCCGCCCACTGCCACTTAAGTTTAGCGATTCGGAGGGCTATATCGGTTACCTTGGTTCTGCTGCGGATAGCCTCATTTCTGCTGCGATCGCGCAGAGAAACTCCCAACATAGCCCTCTCCATTGCCCTTGATATTTTTATAGGAGTGCCTATTTCGCCGAAAGTGTTGTCACAAATTTAGCTCCACCCAGGGGACAAGTGCATGGTTGTGGTAGGTAGATCCTGCGGACGCGAGCAACAGATTGTCCCTCAGTAAACGTACTGGGGCTGAGCTATAAGCTAATACCAGTGGGGGACAGGTGGTGGACAATGAAATCAATGAATGAATGGGCAACAGATACCTATGATGGCTGGCTCTGATTATGCTGATCCCCGGCGAGCAGCGCGGTGATGTAGTGGGTGCAGTGAGTGAAACTTCGCTACAAAAAGTACCAGATCCAAAGACCCTGTGACATGGCTAATAAATCATCATCATCATCATATCAGTCGAAGGACATCCACTGCTGGACATAGGCCTCCCCCAAGGAGTGCTAAAGTGACCGGTCCTGCGCCGCCCGCGAATAAATACATGATAAACTTCGCTGGTAGTCATATTACATTATATTGTATCGTATTCTGCTATATTATTCATCCCATCTTTAGACATGTTAAAGAGCTGGGCAGTATTAGTGCCTATTGGCAAAAGGGAAGAGGTTTCTATTAGAGCTTGTGACTAGACCCAACGACTCGCAAACTGCGGTGCAGAAAATAATGGGAACCTAATGCCTAATCTTGGAGCTGATAAATAAGATAGTTTCACCGACAAATGCGACTCTTACATTTATGATGATAAAATTGATAAAGTAAAGATCTGACGACGACGAAGCAACGTCGATCTTACAGCACAGATAAAGGAAAAATTGCGAACACCGTAATTTTTTTGTTACATCATATAATAAAAATATTTTTGATAATTTTGAAGTTATTACTTACATACCTACAGGCTTACGGAACCCTCGGTGCGCGAGTCCGACTAGCACTTGGCTCGTTTTTTATGTGTAACGGGTATCTTATCAATTAGATAGTTACCCAGCGACAAAATCCGACAAAATTTCAGACATCAAAAAAATTATAAATTAACTGTGAAAAGTCTGAAAATATATGTATAAATATTTTTGTCTTTATTTTGGTTCATTTACATTTGCTCTATAATATTCAAGATAAATCTTAAAAAAAATACTATTTCAATCATTTAAATGTACATAATTACTTCCGGGTGGAAAGTTTGTCGTATTCTTGAACATCTTAGAATAGCATGAAATCAACAAAAAAATCGCTATTATAAATTAATGTTTTTCAAAACAGTATTTTGCCTGGAGTATGCACGATATGATATGTATTAATTTTTCGCCTCAATACAGTGGGATAAAGTGCTGAATAGTCAAGATGTTTTTGACGTCGACCTACGGAACCGGGCGACTGTCTGCGGTCGCGTGCGCGCGATGAAACAGATCGGCGCGGGCGCTCCCACGACAATGGGTTCGAATATACATTGACCCGCCGGTAATACGGTGGCTTCGTTCTCAGATCTGTAATTCTGTACCAAATGTCGGCTAATGGCTGTCATCGAACTTATGGCCGTGGGTTACAGCGGGGACACACTTAGTGTAAGGCCTGACTGGACGCCCCGCTTAGAGCGGGACGTGGAGCGTCCATATAAAGGAGCGACCACACCGCTGCTCAAAATACGCTAAAGCACCGTAAACGCAGCAAAATGTATGAAGAATACGTGACGCATTCGACACGTCAACGCGCATACGCAGCGTTACGCACCGGTGTGGTCGCTCCTTAAATTGCATTTGTTTTATCGCCCATATAAAGACTGCGCGTTGTCCACTCGGGCCTTATACTTAGAGCAGGCCTGGGTGATCCTAACTAGTTAGATGAAATAGCACGTGCTGTATGGCAGAATGGCTTTCTTTTTAGACTGAGAGAGAACCTAGTGTACGTAATTACCTCCTATTATTTATATAGAATACTCTCGTGAGAATCAAATATGTTGAAATGGGTCGCACACGTTTTAAAGTTCGTAAGTCGCTCGACATGTTTAGAACCGCCACGCGGTTCTTAGTCATGAGCACTTGTCGGCGCGTTTAGTGTGTGCTTACGTGTGTGATCCATTTTCATTATATTTCGATATAGGTACTTCTTCTGTGCTGTGAGGTATTATTTCTTCTGTGCATAGAGTATTTTTCAAAAAAATACATTTCGCTAATGAAACTCTTTGCCTATGTGTATTTATTTGGATAAAGACATGCAGACGCGGCGTGTCCTTCGTTTGCGATGAGCAGTCATGACAACCGTGAAATGGTCACTTTTACTTTTGAACGATAAAATAAACATTTATTTAAGTATACGAATATTGTCTTTGAAGTCACATACCTTTTTATTAAGTTTTGTTCTTCGACTTTAATCCAAAATGTAGTGTCATAATGAAATGTGATTTACCTACTATCCATATAGCGACACCATGTTATACATTTAAACATGAGGAAACCCAATTCCCAGACCAATTGGTCCGAGTGGGGCAACTGATTTGCCGTGCGTCATGATCCGTGACATGGCACGATAAGTTTGGCCCCTAACTGCCTTCATCCGTGCTTTGGATCCGGATGCATTTGTTGAGATTGGCCCATATTTTTATAGCGCCGTTTTATACCTCTTCCCCCTCCTAAATTTTGTCCCTGACTGCTGAGGAATGAGGATCGTGGTCCTATCGCATTTTATTAACATCCGATGTCAACTTCTCAGTCACTCTGTTAAGTGCTCAGAGGGTTCTCTAGCTCTTCGGATATCTGATCGCACCATCGCGGTAGGCTTTTATATAGTCTAGCGCCTTCCATATTTCCCGTCACTTATCCTACGTCTTTATAAGACTATACAAGCAGCGCTTTGTGAATACAAAGTATTGAACTTTTTTAAATGGCTATGTAGCCCTATGCGGGAGCGGCATTGTCTTCCGCAGAGGTGGCAGGAGAATTGTGCGTTAGGTAATGGCGGGATGTTTAATTGTCTTACCCGTCTTCTACCTTCGAGAAGCCCCTATGGCTCTTCCCGTCTCTCTCTCTCCAAATTGCTAGTCTCCGCGAGCTATAAAGTCCAAAGTACTACGTTGGAGGCAGGTGATGGAGTCGCGGTTGTTTTTTGTATTGTCGTTCAGTCCATCAGCAAAACAGAGCAACAGACGCGTGACACTAATGACACAAACTGAGGATATACTTAATCTGACTAAATATAGCATCCTAGCTAGCGATGTCAACAAAAACAAAGATATCAAGGTATTAAAAAAAATTAAAAACATTAACAAATGCATACTTGGAATCGCAATGGGCTACCGAATATGCCCTTGTTCGGTTCACACCCCATTTTTGATACACTTTGTATTAAAATTGTTACATTCGAACTGAGCAAGTTCAACAATTTATAATTTACTTTAAAAACAAAGTTTTAACCGACTTTAAATCAGTGCCTAAATCGCTTCAAGTGTGGCTTTAAAGTTTGTAGAGTTTCCTCGATTTTTCCGGAATCCCATCACCAGATCCTGACCATGGAACCACTTGAGAAGGTTACCCTTTCAAAGTTTTCCCGCTCCCAACTAGCACACTAGCCTTAAAATAACCCTTATATCATTCATATATCGGTTCCAGCGAAGTGTTAAGGTGTTAAGAATGCCTGTAAAAAAGGTGTTAGCATGGTCTAACACCCTTATAACCACGAAAGAGGCTCACGTCTTACAGGTAAAGGTGTTAGCAGTGTAATCTGACACCCATAGTGATGACCAACGCTCTACAAACACCTTAGTAACGCTTAAGGTGTTAGCTGAGAGTATTATAACACTTTTGCGGTCACCCAGTTTCAAGTGAGCATCAATACAATACAAATACTCTTTATTGCACACCTCACACAAACAAAGCAGTTAAAAAGAAAAACAATACAATAACATCATACTCTTTTCTTTACTATAAAATTATGAGACAAATATAGCCGACCGACAAAATGGCGAAGATAGTTAGTAGGTATTAATATATGTCACAGGAGTCGTACTAATTGAAAGTCAATTAAATTGGAAGTGTTTGTGACATTATTAATTGAAAATAATCTGCCCTTGTGATTTTAAGGTAAGTGCCATGTTTCCCCATATTAATTTTAACGCGCCTAATAAAACTCTAATAAAACTTATGAAGAATAAAATAGACACCTAAAGTTTTTATCATTTCCCATTCTTCTTTCTTGGCCAGTGGCATGTTAAATTAAGTAGCATCCGTAGAATGGCAAGAGTAACATAAATAGTGGTGTGTTCCCTCCTGGCCCGGCCACATGCTCGTACGAGTCTGTGATTACAGTGATAAAATGTACCCATTATGTACTATTATGTACCAAGTCGGAAATTAATTGTACCTCCATAGTTTGCCAGTTACAGGTCATCCAATGTGGCCGGGCTGAGAAGTGTACTACCCAGCCCGGCCCACACAGATCTGCTAATATACGCAACTTCGGGATATAATTTGAATAGCAGATAAATGTGCCTTTTATGTACCAGATAATAAACCTTCTTATTTATTAAAAAAGTGGCCATAAAAATATTTTTACATACATCAAACATTTTGCGTTGGAGTGCCTGTTAGAATGTAACAGCTATGCAAATGATGAAATAATGATGTGCGTCAGGGTGGTGGGTGGACCTCACTAATTTCAAAGAAATATTTATAGATATATTGTACATTAAGGGTATCTCAGTGTACCTTTAATAAAATTAATTGTACCTCCATAGTTTGCCAGTTACAGGTCATCCAATGTGGCCGGGCTGACAAGTATACTACCCAGCCCGGCCCACACAGATCTGCTAATATACGCAACTTCGAGATATAATTTGAATAGCAGATAAATTTACCTTTTATGTACCAGATAATAAACCTTCTTATTTATTAAAAAAGGATGACCCGTAACTAGCAAACTATGGAGGTACAATTAATTTCCGACTTGGTACATAATAGTACATAATGGGTACATTATATCACTGTAATCACAGACTCGTACGAGCATGTGGCCGGGCCGGGAGGGAACACACTAAATAGTGAAGTATTTTGATGTCAAATATTGAATAACCTAATCAATTAGTAGTTTAGAGTTCACCAAAACAATGGCGAACTTACATTAAAGCTTCAGGCGTCAGTTACGCTTATTGGGTTACAACACCTGTAGTCAAGAATATAGTGCAGGCTTTGCCTTCATAACGGTCTCTGCCTTAAGCGTTAAAAATAGTTTCAATACTTACGAGTTATTCAACACTTCTAGTATCTTGTGTTACAACACTCTTGACCAACTCTGTTATAAAGTCTCTTCCTACACCTTATAGTAGATATAACACCTTAAGTTTTATAAGACACTCCACGGCAACAACTAAAAAGCAATAAGTATAACACTCGCACACACAAGATAATTATAACTCACTTATAAAAGGTTATAATAAAACCCTTAGCTGACACCAAAATGTTAGTTGGGCTCCTTTTTATGAGCCGGTTAATAAAAGCATGTAAAAAAGACCTACCTGTTTGTAAATCCATGTGTATGGTACGTTAGTAAATAGAAGCATACACGCGTGCCCCGTCCCTGAAGGCCGGCGCGCGGCGGAGGAAATCTGCATCGTGAGGTCGCAGGATAATGTTGCGGAAGGGAAACGCGCGTAAACAATGATACTCACGTGATTGCAGAACATGGAACTTTAGTATTATACGTACGTATGTACAGCCTGTGTATCTAATTATTTTCCATTTTTTACCCCCCGAAGCAAAAAGAGGGGTGTTATAAGTTTGACGTGTCTGTGTGTCTGTCTGTGGTGTCGTAGCTCCTAAACGTATGGACCGATTTGAATGCGGTTGTTTTTGTCCGAAAGCTGACGTGATCGAGATGGTTCAACAAAATCGGTTCAGCCGGTTTTGAGGTATTGAACTTTGAAATGAAAAAAGGGTGGGTTGTAATGTTTTCTAAGTTTTTAATTATTTTCCATTGAGTTCGTGTAGAGCAGATATCCCGTAGTATAAGTTTGCGCATGGTAACTATTCTTATGGGACCTTTGCATAGTCGGGGGCTGGCGGGCGGTCGCTAAACAGTACTGAATATGTTTTAACCCAAACAAAATAAGGCAAATGATTTGTATCGTCAATATTTAATTTACCATTTCTATTCCGTCGGTTAATCAACAGAGGAACTCTTCAATGACAAATCATTTGCATGTTTATTTCAATGGTGTATAAGATACACAATAAAATAACAACTTTTTTTGTTATGTGGATATAAATTGGGAGTATAAATTAATTTGTGTAGAGGTCGCGAAAGTAACGGAAATGTTAAAGAAGCTAAAACTGCCTCTTCATCGTCCACTCTAAAATTATCTTTTTATTGTTAATTTACAAATCTGTGTCGCGTCTAGCATCGCCTCATTTTGGAACAAAATCGATCTCGAGATGGCATGTTACGCAAACGTTACGAAAGAGTTCAACGCCCTCTATTGGCGGCTATTTATTTATTTTTTCTGCAAAAATGTATGCCGGCCAGTTACACCGCTCGCTTAAGGGAAAGTAGTCTAATGCTAATAGCCATGATTTGTGACAAATCTTGATGATAAGTACTAGGTATTAGATTCCATGCACGCAATTACATTACATTCTAGAGCATTGTTTTTAAACTTCTTTTAATATCCTCTCTCATTTTGTTGTTGTAAGTTTTTACAATAATATTCCCAATGCAATTAAGCTTGACCCTCGTAACGCATTATTTAAAAAGAAATTGGAAAGGCTATTACTTTTTCAATTAGGTAATACCTAATTGAAAAATGTTACTACCTACTCCGTTAAGGATTTTTTGAATGATAAAAGTTTTTAACATGTAAGTAAGGAGACTTTGTATTGAGTTTTTAAGTAATGTATGTTGTGTCTCCTTCCGGGGCGTCATAGTCTGACTTATGCATACCGAATTGTAAAATACCTAAATTGCTATGTAGGTACATGAAATTAATAAATAAACAATTTCCCGGAGAGATGGGCCAGTGCCTTGATCAGGCACTGGACCACTCAACATGTAAGTTTAGGTACTAATATAAAGTTAATATGAACTAGAACTATACTAGAACTTTATGGACTCCAAGTGTCGGAAAAAAACGTATTTTTATAAACCCCCGTTGACGGTGCTATAAGTTTTTCATGTGTATCTGTTTGTCTGTCTGTAGCGATTTGAGTGCGGTGTTTAAATCCAGTCTTGCCTTTGTGATGGTTCGAGGTACGTTTGTGTCGAGGGCGTTTAAAAGTTTTACATTAATCATTTAAATAACTACGAACTCAAAGACAGAGGTCATGTCCGACTGATTGAAACTGTTTTAGCAATCCGTCCTAACGCCCTGACGACCCTTGTAAGAACGACATGTTTGCTTGCGCTAGTACAGCAATCTATGCAATTTTAACGTCAGCAGCGCGTCCCGGATTAAAAGCTTTTGATTTAATATAAAATACCAGTAATCTGTCCGATAACTTTTTTTTATATCACGTCGGTGGCAATCAAGCTTGTGGCCCATCTGATGGTAAGTGGTTACCGTAGCCTATGGTCGCTTGCAACTCCAGGGGTTAAGAATGTCAACTCCTTTTTTGAAGAACCCCTACTGTAGTCCCCGTAGTTTCTGTGTTGTTCTGTATGGCCTTGCCATGCCTAACTAGTAATGTCTACTTAGCCGTGATAGTTTTTCTTTTATATTCATTATATTTATGTACTACGGCCACGAATGTTTTCACATTCCCAGTAGCAGCCATTTAGCCGGCATGGGGTGAGGACACATGACTACCAAAATTTTGGCTTTAAAGCCCAATATTACTCAAATGGACCTCTAAGTTGAAAAGTGGTTTTTAGAAAACCATAATATTTTTGAACAAGCTATCCAACGATACCCCACACCATAGTTTTGATGAGAAAAAATTTTTACATCCCTGCTTTAGGTGTAAGGGAGGTACTTACCGTAAAATTACAGCTTGCTAGTAGTAAGGGTCACTGAGCTAAGCCGCAGACGGACGGACCGACGGACATGGCGAAACTATAAGGGTTCCTTGTTGACTACGGAACCCTAAAAAACAAAAAATATCTAAGGCCTGAATCACACTGGCGCGGCCTGCGGTAGTCAATAGACACAGCTAATGACAAGTCTACTATGGCCACGCCGCGCCAGTCTGTGAGAGGTTTACCAATTATGACAACTGACGCCATCTAGTACCTATCATAAATACAGTATATAATGACTTGAACTGGAGATCAAATATTGAGATAGCTTCTCATTAAGTACACAATAAAGGCAATCGAAGGCGTTGTATAACATGTGCTTTCACCTTCACTGCGGCGTGTAGGTATAGATGAAATACTTACACATTCTTATAGGTAGGTACTATGATTGTGGCAAACAGGCGTGCAGCTAGCTGGATCATAAGCTGACATCGTACCATACCTATAATATGAATAAATTAGGTCATTATTCAGAAAAATCCCTAATCTATCTTGATTAAAGTGCCGACAATAATTTGTCCTTAACTGTCACTTTGACATTTCTGATTGTTATAAAGGGATAAAACATAATATTATGTTAGTTAACAGAGGCCTGTTAAGTTTTATGAACAAGGCGGGTTAGTGTTTGAAAACTTAGGGGGTCACACATGTTTGTTACCGAAACTTACAGTCAAAACTGGGGCAATCTTGCATCACTAAAATAAAATAAAATAATGTCATTTAATAATAATTAGATTAGTAACTTTCGTTGTCGCTTCCGCTCACGCGCTCCAAAGTTACGCATCCAATTTCCATTCGTTACTTATTGGCGAAAATGAACCGCAACGGATTAAAAAATAATTAACAATTTATCTGGGTTTTATAAGTATTATAACATGCATAACTATTTTAGCGAGGGTGTTTTCTTTGATATAGAGACTGTGTTGTCATCTCAATGTTACTTATCTACACTTAATATTTACCGAAAAAAAATTACATGTACGAAAATAAAGGCACATCGCCTCTGGCTTAAAAGCATGCATGTCTACCAATCATTGACTTTATAATAAAAGGTTCAATATGTGGCAATATTCTCAATTTCAGGACCTTGTATGTATCTATCAGCCCGAGTACGAAGTAGGTAGCTGAAGTCATGGCTCATGGCCAACGGCTTTTGTTCAAATATATATATTAAAAAAAATTGCATTCCACTGCCATCTATGCTTGGTTATAATAATTAAGTGTTAAACGCCATCTAGTAGTAAGTAGTTAACTCATATCATAATTTGGCCACCTAGCGGGCAGTAGAAAAACTATGATATTGAAACTTTCATACTGTGCTCCTAGATGGCAGTAATAAAACTATGTCTATTTGAAATGCGACTGTGTTGGTTTTAAGCAATGAAATGAAATTAATTGTTTTTCACAAATAAAAGCGTACAATTGAATGAGAACCTTCTTTCTTCAAATATAATGTATTCATTCATAGACAGTCGAACTAGTCTCAAAACTAAGTGTTGTATTGTATAGTTGGTAGCTCGATGATATTCTTTAGTTTATGGTGCGATAGCCGCTTGTGACAGTTCGTGTGAGAAAAATTGGAAATTATGAAGTAAATCATTTTTTCAAATATTGTGTTTAAATGACAGCAGGAAAAGAAACCATGGGGTAAGTTCAATACTTCAGTTGAAGCACATTTTAATTCATAAAACTGTACCTTTCTAACGTAGACATCAGCCAAGATAATTCCATTTCTGTTGCCCCTTGGCCTTTCGAGGGAGGGGATGCATTTTACCCATGCGTAGGGGTATTTTAAGTTTGCTCTCGAAGGATCAGTATTATTTACAATCACAATACTCAATGACGTCAAATAAACGTGTGGGGGACGTAAATATGCGACCTTTTCAATCAATTACACCCTACTACCTGCGCTTTCGTTAGCCCTCGTAGTATGTTGCATATATTTCCGCCTAAATAGGCAATTGCACATCGATTGCACACGATCGAGTGGATTTACGTCCAGTAAGGTCGCCTGGGGTCGGGTCAGGAGGTTCTATTTTTAAAATCTTCATACTTGAGTAATCCTTTACTTGGTTCTGAGCTCCTGGCACTTTCGGGCGTATATTAGCACAATAATCGCACAATAATATTCAAATTAAGTTCGAATAAGCAATTTATTAGTTATAATGCGCGAGGATAAAAATTCAGGCATCCTGCCTGCCATAACTGAGGTGGAGTAAGTGAATTTCTAATTTAATTCCCATTTTATCATCAAAGAATGTATAGCTTCTGCTATCCCATGTATACAATTTATTCTATAGTATATCCCGGGTTGTATTTCAGCGCCAGCCCTAACCTTTCAAGTAATTTGCATGAGCTGAATACCTATGACATACTCCAGAGCTATCAACTTTCTAAAATCTATTCCATATAAATATCCTAGTTCACAGGCATACTAATTACATTTTTTTGTCACTGAAATTGTAACTTTATGATTTGAGCAATACAAATGATGCATTGTCCACAGTTATATTCGATTCAATTCAATTATTTATTTATAACATTAGTTACACATCATTCATTTAACAATTCAGAGTTTACAGAAGAAATTACAATTAAAAATCATTTTTGTCTTATAGTTATTACAATATGCCATCCAATAATAATAGTGCAATTTTTTATTTTAATAGTTCATCATAATTAGACCCTGGATTGTTGTGGCACTGACGTCACAATAGGGTGATTTGGGGAGTAAATGGAACAGTATTAATTAATACGGATTTATTAAGATAAGACACTATAAAAAAATATCATATAGTGTTAATGAATACGAAATTGTACTTATTATTTTTTGGTATACATATTATTGCGAATCAAACTTTATATAGGTTTACATAGGTTGCATACATTGATAAAGTTAATTCTAATATATGTATGTTCCATTTCCCGAATGGAACAGTGGAACGAAATAATTATTCGACCGCTCAGTTTTTCGAAAACTAGTAAACATAGAAATTTAAGTCTTGCAGTTATATACTAAAAATGTAATATCGATCGATTCACTGGGAAATTTTCTATTGTGACTTTATTAAATTTTATTCGATTACGTACCGTAAATGAAATTATGTTTTTCTCTGGTGAAATGAATATACATTTTTATCTTATCTTATAATTTATGTATCATTTTTTTCTACCATTCCATTTACTCCCCAAATCACCCTATTGTGACGTCAGTGCCACAAAAATCCGGGGTCTAATCATAATTATACATGGTCCATACATTTTTATTTATTTAAGTATTCTTCTAAAGAATAGAATGCCTTATTAGTCAAGTATTCCTTAAGTTTACTTATAAATATGTTTTCCGGTATTGCCAATTCCTTTAGGTCATTTGGCAACCGGTTGTAGATTTTAGGACCAATACACACTGCTCAGATTTCTTCAACCTGTGCCCATTCGGAAGGAGATTATTTTTTCTTCGGCTATTGGGATCATATTTTTCAAATCTCTCGAGATTCCTACGGACTACTTTGGCCACCTCTAATATGTAAAGACCCGGAACCGTTATAATTTTTAATTTTTGGAATAAGCTGCGGGCAGGCGTATTCCATGGCACCCCAGCCATTAATTACTGCCATATAATATGGCAGAAATTAATTGTACCAATGTGAATTATTCTAAAGATCTCTCAAACTTCAGGATTGCAATGAAACCCGTTTTCTTTAACACCCTTTTTTCAGATTTATAGTTTTCTGTAAGTACTGGAACAAACACAAATCTTTAACCTCCCGAGTCTCAGGTTTCTATAGAAAAAACAAAATAGTTCAATAGAGTGTAGATCTAATTTCAAATGAGGAGAGTTGTATTTGTTTTAATTCTTTGGATTTTAGAACAAATTAATTTCAAATCTATAATCTATCTGGGCCACATTGGGTTAAATTTCTATTGTATGTTTTCCGGAGAATAACATTTATTTTACTTAAAAGCACACTTTATTTGGTTAGCCTCACTCAGGTGACGTACACGATTTGCTTGTATTCTATTATAAGACATCTCTAAGTGAGGTTGTAGTTCACACAACTCATGTCATATCTTATCATTGCATTCCTTTCTTAAGCAACCCACTTATCTGCTGTCAATCATGTTGTATCTTGACATCTCCACATTTATTGACTGCTCAGTGTTGTGCCATTTTGTCATGAGACAAGCAGAATTGAAAGTTTCTATCTAACAATTTTGAAAATGAAGATAGGTACAGAAATATTGTAAGTAACATTGTGTGATGTGTGTGTGTTTATTTTATAATTTTGTTTTGTCCCCACTTTATCCAAACCATGTAGTCGGATAAAACATAGCCTATTGTAAATGTTGATATAAGATTGTTTTTAATGTCTCATCATCCTCCTAGCGTTATTCCCGGTTTTGCCCTAAAGGAACCCAAAGTCCGCTTTGACACCTAATCCCAAGGTTTGGCCTAGGCACTCCTTTTACGAGACTTATTTGTCATTCAATGGAATAATCATCTATTATCAGTTATATAATTCAAATAATAACAAGCTATCCAACGATACCACGGTGATTCCACGCCCAATACAAAGGCGGCCATAATTACCTCAACTCCAAAATAAGTGTTTTTTTATATTTTAAAGTCTTATGCCCTTATTCATAAAACTTAAAATGCCTCTGCTAAATAAAAGGTGCTATGTCCCTTTCTTGCGAACACAAATGTCAAAGTGACAGATAAGGACAAACGAACTTTAACGGCATTTTAGTTAAAATAGGCTTGAAGTACGTTTATGAATACGGCCGTTAGATACTAATCTAGGAATACGAAATATACAATAAATTTTATTTTTACATCTGTATAATACAGGAATATGACAATTTTTTATAATAAAAATGTCTCGCATTAATGTTGTTTTAGACATACAATCTATAACATTTAATACTGCGATTTTCAATGGAATAAATGTGCAAATCGACGACCGCTTTAGCCTAGTTGGTAGTGACCCTGCCTACGAAGCAAGGGGTCCTGGGTTCGAATCTCGGTAAGGGCATTTATTTGTGTGATGAGCACGAATATTTGTGCCTGAGTCATGGATGTTTTCTATGTATTTAAGTATTTATTTATCTATATAAGTATGTTTATCGTCGTCTAGTACCCATAGTACAAGCTTTGCTTAGTTTGGGATTAGGTCGATTTGTGTAATATTGTCCCCTAATATTTATTATTTATATTTATAAATAAACAAAACTACCATCCACTATCATCAGTGGATGGTATTTAATATGTAAAATGGTAACAAAAATACATGCATAAGTTAATTACATTCATATTTGCAAATTACATTCATGCTCATTAGCAAATTACAGTCAAGCGTATCTTTTCTATTAATAAATAATTTTTACAACTATTACTTAATTAGCACAATAAAGCAAGCACAGACTTAGATAAAATAGATTTCTTTTTAACAGGCAACCTTCTTAAACCTGATATTAAGGGATCTGAATGAAGAAGAAGCCGGTTGATTAAATCTGTGTTTGTCAACACGCGATTCATTTTTCGTGCATTATTTTGTCTGAATGATTTGATAAACTTATTGGTGGCTTCAGCTGCTTCTTCAGACAACTCCCCTATTGACAATAAACTATATTCAATAACATCAGCACCATGAATTAAAATCTTGTGGACAGAAGCAGGCAAATTGTACCACGGATACTCGGCAACTAATCGCCGAGCAGTTTCTAACGCGAAATCTCGAAATTTGGTCTTATCGATATTATATCCCGAATTTAAGCACTGAAGTATAGTCCAACAACGATCTAGGAGATCTTTCTTTATACCCGTAATGTCAGCTGAAATTTCGGAGTTAGAGAAAAACCTCCTAGCCGTGTTACCATCATTTGGTGATCCGCTTCCGCCACTTTTAGGTTTATCAATAATAAGACCTAACCTTTCCCTAAATTGCCTTTGAATACGCTCTTTCGCTTCAGCTACAAGCTTTTTATCGCTGTCAGATCTGGCTTGCCACTTCTTAACTTCTAACTTTTAAGCGACATGAATAAAATATTCAAAGTATCGAATGCATGCGTGAAGCGGCGATAAACCGTATTCACACTTGCTTTCATCAATAGCCTTACATAAACAATAGTCAATTTTATTCATCTCACTTGGCAAGGCTTTACATATATAACACCTAGTGGAAGAAACATTACTAAGAGCATTACACACTTTACCATCGACCATAGTTAATTGCAAGTTATGTGTAACGGTATATTCGCGATCATTGTTTTTGAAGACAGTAGGTTGCAAGACTTATTTTTTGCTTAAAATGAGTCTCTTCTTCAACCGACACAGCACTCGATTCTTTCAAGAACTGAAAACGAATAGGCCTGCAGTATCTAGTTGACGAAGGACGAGGATTTTTCCATAAAACAGTTTTGGTTTCTTCATTATCTGATGTCAAAATGAGTTGCAGCGGAACATACGAAGTAACAAACAAGCTACCATCTTGAACAGTGGAATCAGAAAAACGTTGTTTATATTCACTATGACCTGTACTCCCATCGAAACCCCATTTCCCTATCAAAGAGATCTTATTTAGAGACTGGGTAGGTACTCTATCTAAAACATCCTTTTGGGACTCGAGTATCCGAGTGGCAGTATGATCTAGTAAACTTTGAAGTTCAACTTCAGCGGACGATTCAGTAACGGTGACGGCTGAGGGATAACATTCTTCTTTAGCTTTTACAATTCTTTGGTACGATGGTAAAATGTCTTTGGATACCTTTTCTATTAAATTCTTAACTAACAAATATTGATGTCGAGTTAGCTTAGCTTCTGCAATAAGCGACAAAACATCGTTTACATCGATTTTCGCGGAATTTAAGCTAGAATCTGAAGCATCGAGCAACGTTTTTACAGCAGAACTGTCTACATTAGAGAGCTCAGCTAATCTTCTTCTTTTTGTACGATCACTAACTTGATTAAAATCTTTTCGCGGTCGGCCAGGGCCTCGTGAAGTGGACGTAGAGGGATTGACAACGTCGTCCTGCTGTTGCAAAATGGGTTGCTCGATACTTCGTTTTACATCAACGTACTCTATTTCACTAAGCCAGTCTGAATATTTTTCTAATAATCTTGACTTTGTACGATACTCTTTTGCCCACTAATGTGAAATAAGTTTACATATATTGCGTATTCTAGTACTTAATGTCTCTAGTTCGATATTTTCGATTTGATCTGAAAGTCGTGAAGTTTCAGTCAAAGTACTAAGTACTTGTTGAAACTTTTCGCTTTCTTTTCCCTTCTTAGAATGCCAAATATCGAAAATACTAAGCCTCGAAATGGAACACCTAAAAAAAGTACCTAAAAACAAAAAAGTTTTTTTTACTAAAAACACTTAATTTGACTTATATACTTCGATAGCTCTGTAATCAGAGAAGATGCAAACTGATGCAGATGAAATTCATAGGAGTAATTAAGGACATTTCAGACTTTAAGATGGTATATATGTGATGCATTGCATAGCATTGCAATTTTTTGTAAGTCAAAGTAAAGTCATACTTCTGAAAAAATAGACGAGACAAAAGACCTCTCGAAAAAAAAACATGAATAATATAAACAAACATTGTATATATGTATATAAAACATGTCAATAAATAAAGTACATACCATGGTCTTCCACGTCCATGTTAACAATACGTGGATACACGCGGTTAATAATAATAACACCCAATAACAAAGTGATTAATTGCGGCAACGAAAATGCACTGATAATTACGTTCACTTTCGTTGCACAAAAGTAAATGATAATTAATTAGAAATACTTGGGTATTTATTGAATTTAGTAGCTTGTCTAATAGGGAATCACTTTACATACCTTTCAGACCGAGATTCGATCACGATATTTTTGGAAATATGGCCTAGGCAGGAATCACAGTGGATACCCCACATTATTGGTTGAACGAGAAAATAAAATTTTATGTGTAGGGCAAATACCCAAAACATATATATTTTCAATATTTTGTTCTACTGTTTAGTCGGTGTGATTGATTTATATACCCATTATTATTATTATTAATTACAGTTTTCTAGAAGTATGGGTGACAGAGGTAAGCCGCAGACGAACATGGCGAAACTATAAGGGTTCCGTTTTTGCCATTTCGTCTACGGAACCCTAAAAACTCACAAATGTGTGTATGCACGCATGTTTCCCGTACCTCAATACGAAACCACTGTCTGTCTGTTTACGATATACATCACATCGAATGAAGATCTACCGGCTAACCTTGAATTATGTATGCCGGTGTATTTCGACTATAGTAACCCACATTGCGTGCTAATTACCATGAGTTAAGCACGGTTTGACCTAATTGTAAACAATGTGGTAATTACAGTAGACATATGTACGATTTTCGCCGACCGGGCCGGGCCGGAGCGTGCCAGAGCGCATTTTACAAGTTGTTAAAGGAATTTGAAGCTTTTAACATAGACGTTGCATTTAATATTTGAATGGATTTGCGTCCGGTCGGCACCTCGCGGACGGCCGTCGTCGCATCTGACCGGCTCCGTCCGGGTTTTCCCTATGCCACTCTATTAAAACGCGGATGCTCGCGCATCCGTTGCGATGCCGTGACGGCGCCACGCGAATTGGCCCGTTCGGTGGGACATATGTTTACTCGTTAGGAGTTATTGCCTTGTCGCTACAAGTTTACGAATGAATATCTGAATTCTACACGCAATCCTACCTTCCTTAATACTGAGGATCTCCCGTGTATTTATCGGCTTTTGTCCAAAAAAGCCTTACCCGAAGAATCGCATCTCAAGCGCGGAAAATGTTACCACTTCTTTTACATGGTGCGCGATTTCGAGGAACGTCAACGTTTTAAGGCCCTTTTCCGAGGGCGTAGTCTACAGCCCCGCTAATCTGTAACCTGTGTTAACCTCACCTCACCGTTCGTCCACAAATATATCTTGATGCCGCGATTCGTAGTAACTAAGCGTAATCATAGGTCTAGTTTCGCTTGGCGTGACGGGGGAAGTGAGGCACATTAGCGCGTTCCGAATAACAGGCCAGGACACGTGGCCGGAGATTGGCGACGTGACTACGATTTCAGTACAACTTGGGGCGACTTGACTACGATTTCAGTACAACTTGGGGCGACTTGATGTACGAAGATCGCCGTCGCGTCGCTAATCGCTCTACCATGCGCTCCGGCCTTTACTGTCGGTGGCGGCGGCCGCAACAGTTTTTCTAATTCATTGCGTGTGATCCCAACTATAAGCACAGTGCGTTGCGCGTCTCGACCGCGCAAGGAACAGATAAAACGCTTGCAGCGCCGCGATTTGCGCAATGTCGTGGTCGGGTAAAGGTCGACGTTGACGTATTGGAAAAGTCCTTTTTACTCCCTTAACCTGACTCCCCTAACAATAACAAGCGTTCAGTTTTCTTCCCCTTTGAAATTCAATATTCTCACCGTAGCCCGCTAGAGAAAACAGACTATATTTAGGCCCCGGTTGCCTCATTCCCTTTGTTTCTAACCTCGTCGCATTGTTAACGAAATACCGCACAGTATATAGTGTCGCGAAATGTGTGCGGATTCGTCTTATACATATTGTGTCTACATATGATATGATGATATGATATCGACCTCTGAGCCTAGTTGGTTCAAATCCCGGTAAGGGCATTTATTTGTGTGATGAGCTCGGAATATTTGTTCCTGAGTCATGGATGTTTTCTATGTATTTAAGTGTTTATTTGTCTACAATTAGGCATGTATATCGTCGTCTAGTACCCATAGTCAAAGCTTTGCTTAGTTTGGAACTAGGTGTATATGTTTTATTTATTTATTTATCCATTCTATCCATACTAATATTACAAACGCGAAAGTGTGTCCGTCTGTTATCGCTTAAACCGCTGAACCGATTGAGATGCTATTTGGTATAGAGATATTGCGACTCCCGTGGAAGGTCATAGGATAGTTTTTATCTCGGAAATCATGGGGGGAGAAAGTTTGTATGTTGCTACGGTATAAACAAGTTCCACGCGGACGTAGTCGCGGGCAGAAGCTAGTGTGTTTATAAGCGCTAGCGATCAGTCGCGTAGTTGGCACGTTGTACAAACATGAATTAATTGGTTCAATCAATTATTTCTTGTCGTGATGCTGGGGTCACACTAACGAGAAATGCCATTAATTATCGCGATAATGGACGTTAAAGGTACGGCCACACTATGATTATCGCGATAATTAATGGCATTTCTCGTTAGTGTGGCCCAAGCATTATTCTGTCCCGATAGACAATAGAACCCATAAGATAACAGTTTTAAAAAGTGACACAGGAAACTAATAAATAAATAACTAACAATTTCTAACACTAAGAGCCCCCGCAGACTGCAGACTTTTAGTCGGCCGATAGTTTGGTCGGGTTCATGGAGATGTATGGTGTTGCGCATACTGATCTCCATACCGATTAAGAGCCCGACCAAACTATCGGCCGACTAAAAGTCTGCAGTCTGCGGGGGACCTAAGGCGTCTTCTATGGACGAGCAGTACGCGAAGCGTGCCTGAATACGCTTATGCTTGTACAGAAACTTTCCCTTACTTTCGGGAGGTTACAGGAAACAAAGTTCCTACTCTGTTTGTTTGTTCGTGATAAACTCGCGAACTTTGCACCCGATTTAAAGCGGTGTAACAGTGTATCCAAGTTTATTCTCGGGGACGGTTTTAGTACATAACATAATGTACGTTTATGTTATGTTTATATATATTAGGGTCGCTAACTAGGAGGGCGAAATAATCCCTGACTGAGGTCACTACTAACTGGGTCCGGGCAATAGCCTAATATATTTAATAACGCGGCTCCGCCTTCGAATTAGATACCTATATTTAGTAAACGTATTCAAAGCAGCGGGGTAAAATATACTCTATGTCCACCCCAAATGTCCATTCTATCAGTTCCGGATCTAACCCCTGGCCATATATACTTACAAAGCTAATACATAAACTTTCCCTCTATATAACATTAGTTGAACGCGTGCGCGAAGCGAACGAAGTTGTCCGTTTCAGCTTGAGCAAGAAAACTTTTCCATGTCTGTCCGGATGTCCGGCGAATTCCCGGCTTTTCTCTACGGGTCGTATTTTTCATCAGATTCTCGTGAAATTTCGTGAGCTGGCTCGAAAACTATATGGAACTTCTCTGCCGATTACGTTTTTGTTAATAAAAATAAAACAAAAGACAAAGTACAATTTTTACACCTCATATAGCCACTATTATACCTAGATTATAGTATATGTTTATAGGGGTAGCCAATTAGCAGAGAGACTTTGTAATAATAAGCAGAAATTGTCAATTGTCTAACGTCTTAACTTTGAACAAGTTGTGGAGTACTTGAGTGACAATAAGCTTTAATTATAATTAGGATTGTTCGGCTCAGACGTCATATACGTATTTAAAGCTAACTCGTGGAAAGGCGGTGAAATCCATAACGTCATACTTATATTCAGTGCTGGCTTTAGGGTGTGGCGTTCGACCGTGGCGGTCACCCCGGGCGCCGAGGTGTACAGGTGTATGGGGCACCGTAAAATATGATGATTACGGTGATGTTGATGGCTTCCTGCCCCCCTAGCACACTAGGTTTTATGTCCAACGTGAAACATTCTTCCCTCTTGCACTCGCATATTTGCCAGAATGGGACGAATGCTTTATGTCCGACATAAAACTTAGCGTTAGTACGCTAGTACGTTAGGGGCTAGTGCCCCCCATGTCGATTTCGACGTCGGCGACTGTATACAACTGGATTGGGTATCTTATTATAATAATAATTACGGGAGTGTTGCTGTTCTACTCTCTGGTGCGCTCACTCTTTAACCAAAATGTGAGACGCAATTACAAATTGGACAAAGATCTTGGACACACACCCTTATGAATGAGAAGAGCTGTAAAATAAAAAAGGGCGCCCGTGGCATGGTTATGTTTAGACCCCGGATTGTTGTGGCACTGACGTCACAATAGGGTGATTTGGGGAGTAAATGGAATGGTAGAACAAAATGATACATACATTATAAGATTAAAAATGTATATTAATTTCACCAGAGAAAAACGTAATTTCATTTACGGTACGTAATCGAATAAAATTTAATAAAGTCACAATAAAAAATTCCCAGTGAATCGATCGATATTACATTTTAATTAATAACGGATTTAACACATTGCGTGACATTAACAAACTTAATACCGGTCAAGAAATACAAATAAATCCAAGCAATCGTTACAAATATTGCTTTGACAACCGCAAACTTTTCAAATATGCTCCAATAACATCTGTCTCAGTGGAAAGAAGCTTTTCTTTTTTGAAGTGGATATATTCTGCTAGAAGACGTAGCCTAACCGCAAGTCATTTAGAACAACTATTGATCTGTTACGGAGAGTCCGTTAACGAAAGAGCAACGTCGATATTTTAATCAACTGACAATTTATTTATAGGAAGATTCGAAATAATATGTATACCAAAAAATAATAAGTACAATTTCGTATTCATTAACACTATATGATATTTTTTATATTATCTTATCTTAATAAATCCGTATTAATTAATACTGTTCCATTTACTCCCCAAATCACCCTATTGTGACGTCAGTGCCACAACAATCCGGGGTCTAGTTATGTTATGTAGTGCAGTCGATATTGTCTAACCTCGAAATCCCGGGGAGTTTGATGAAATTCAGTACAAATGTTCGTTGGAAGCTCTGTTTTCGTCTCCCAAGAGTCCCGGGTCAGGACCTCGTAGAACGGCCGCCATCTTGGAAAATTGACTCCATTCGTAAGAAATTCAGGTTTTGTTCGAAGACTACGTACTCTAATAAAGATACACATTTGACCACTATCTCACCTGATGGTAATTGATGACGAAGTCGAGGGTGTTATATGCATACCTTAGATAGTGCCTATTCACTCTCGTCTTGAAAATATCCAAGTTATACGTGACTGGGAAAAGGTATGCCGGAAGTGAGTTCCACTCTTTAGCTGTCCTCGCGAGAAAACTGGAAGCAAAGCGCTTCGTGCAAATCAGTGGTAAATCAACACCATAAGGGTGGAACCCACGACCGCATCTAGTCCCAAGATGACGAAATGGTGAGGGCGGGATAAATTCTTGTAATCCTAGCGCACACTCTCCGAAATGTATCCTGCAGAACACCGATAAGCAGGCAACTTTTCTGCGTCTTTTTTCCAAGTTGTGCTAGACGTATTGTTAACTTTTCACGCTTAAATATCTGAAACTGACCGAATTAAATACGTAAATGTGTCCCGAAAATTCTACATTGTTGTGTTTAACGCGATGGACCGGAATCAATGTCTGCATTTGTGCTCGAACGAAAATCATCTTGATGAACACTAAGACTTACTTGTATTACTTAACCGACTTCAAAAAAGAAGGTTCTCAATTCGTCGGAATATTTTATTTTTTATGCATGTTCCCCGATTATTCGACGCCTGAGCTATTACCACGAAAATCGAATCTCGAAGTTCGTATTTCTCCGTCTCTATCACACTTATGGTTTATGGTATTCGAGCGACAGAGATAGCGATCTACGAACTTCGAGATTCGATTTTCGTGGTAGCGCCGCTGGATCGATTTGGTTTTTATTTTGTTTTGTAGTTGTAGGTTAGCAAGCTCGCCCGCGACTTCGTCTGCGTGGACCCGGGATAAAAACTATCCTATATTTTAATCCAGGCTATAAACTATCTTCGTGCAAAGTTTCATCCAAATCGGTTGAGCCGTTTAAGCGTGATTGAGTAACAAACCCAAAGATCTAAACATACAAAATTTCTCATTTATAATATTAGTAGGATTCTTCCCAGGTGTCCCATGGCCATCAGGTTAGGATCTGATCACGGAACCGTGGAGAAATCGAGGGAACTCTTAGTATTTTAAGAGTCCGCAGTAAGCTCGGCCGAATTTCGCCTTTCCATACAAACGGAGTTTCGTTCTCATTTTAAAACTACGTGTTGGATTGTGACGAAACTTTGCATATACAATGACCTGAGGTATATTATGTCTGTAATTAGTTTATATGGTTCCAGTTGATAAAACAAACGAAATACAACAAAAACTAGGTATCTGAAGCTACATAAATGAATTACAGACATTGATATACCTCATGTCATTGTACAGGCAAAATTTGGTTACTACCCAACACGTAGTTTTAAAATGAGAGCGTAACTATGTTTGTATGGAGAATCGAGTTTACTGCGGACTCTTAAAGGCACACTTAAAGCGGAGTACCGAGTTGGGTTAAAACTTTGTTTTTAAAGTAAATTATAATTCAAAATAAAAATCGTCCCATTTATGCTATAAGCTTATAGCATAAATGGGACGATTAGCCTATGTTTGAAGGTATACGTTACGTGAATGTACCGTGTTCAATGTAGTGCACTAGCTGGCAGCTCTCCAACCCCCGTTCGGCTGTCGATAAGGCTGAGCAGATTTAGGTTAAACTCCTGCCAATTACCCAACTAGCATCTTCGGTAGATTTATGTTTATGTAATCAAATCAAATGTCATTAGCACAATTATTAGCCCTTAGATAATATTTTAAGAGGGATCTTCGAAATTTCAGTTCATCTTTTTTTTTTATTAGAAATCAATATCTTTTTAAGTACAGCTAGAAGGGCATTGTGTAGAACCCATGAGGTTAGGTTAGGTTCGTTTTATAACAATCTTGAAAAAGATCAAAAGTTTCTAAAAACGTTTTGGATGTAATGAAAATTCAGCGAAATAAACATTCGTTAAAGCGTTTTTAGGTAAACAAGCGTAAACCATTATAAATATATAAAGGTTGTGAGTGTGTAGCTTCTTGAGGATAGAGCTTTGTAGGATTGTATGTAGGGGTGATCTTCTTTCCCCGGCTTAGAATAGCACCACCCCCTTTCTTCCTGTGGGTGTCGTAAGAGTCGACTAAGGGAGCAGGGTTGAAGTGTGTTGTGGGCGATGGGCTAGCAACCTGTCACCGCGATATCACATTTAATCGATCTTTTATACCCACATTTATGCTATGAGTGGTACTGGAACACAAATTTCATGTGCTCTGCCTACCCCTTTTAGGGATAAAGGCGTGAATGTATGTAGGTATGTATGTGATCTTCGGAAATACCTACTCATCCGATTAAAAAAAAACTTTCACCAGTATATAGAATGGACCTTTGGAATGAATAAAGGACACATTTAATCCCGCGGCCTCTCTTGCGTTCTGTGTAATACGCGAAAGAAGCGCGTACAGTTAGTAACACAATAAAAACATAAATAGATGGCGTCTATGTGTTAAGCAGAGGTCTAATTGCGTTACGAAATTTATTTAATCGTATGGCGATCTGTAGAATAGGCGAATATCCATGTGATATTGTATTGGAGTGCCTATTTCGCCGAAAGTGTTGTCGCTAATATAGCACCGCCCAGGGGACACGTGCAGGGTCGTGGTAGGTAAATCCTGGGGACGTGGGCAACAGGGGGTCCCCCCGCAACAGATTGTGAAAGCTAGATACAGCTGGCGAATGGCTCATTCATTTATAGGATCCCGACAACGTATATACATTAGCATTCTTTACAATTTACTAGTCTCATCATCCTCCTGGCGTTTTTCCCGGTAGTGCTTAAACGAGCCCGGGGTCCGGGGGGGGGGGGGGGGGGGGATCGGGCAGATATTGATCTGGGATAGTCACTAGTGTTACGAAAGCGACTGCCACCTGATCTTCCAACCCAGAGGGAAAACTAGACCTTATTGGGATTAGACCGGTTTAAAATGTACTAGTCTCTGGCTATACTAATGCTGTTTCTGTCCAACAGTGAGCAGCCGATCTTCACGTGCAAAGCGCACGTGTTCCACATAGACCCGAAGACCAAGCGCTCGTGGATGTCCGCGAGCTCGGCCGCCGTCTCTGTCTCGTTCTTCTACGACTCTTCGCGCAACCTGTACCGGATCATCAGTGTAGAAGGGACCAAGGTATGTAATAGCAATGACGTGACTAGGGACCACACTTATGTATGGTAGTGAAAGTTGGGTGTGGCAGAAGAAACAAGTGAATGCAGTGGAAATGAGAGCGTTGCGAAGTATGTGTGGGGTGAGTCGTGAGGGATAGGATAAGAAATAGTGTGATAAGAGAGATGTGGAATGACTGAAAATGTAGTGACGGAAATTGAGAAGGGGAAGGATGAAAGAAGATTAACAAAGTGTATGGGGGAAAAGTTGATGGTACAGTTGGACTCGTCGAACTTTTTCCGACCAAATCGGAGAAATCCTGAAGAAAGGTCAGGTCAATAGTACCCTAAACCGACAAGCATGTATGCAGAATGTAATGAAAGTGAATGAAGCAACAAAGGTTTCTCAAGATCGTAGCAAGTGGGAATCCGTGATCTCTGCCTACCCCTCCGGGAAATAGGCGTGATTATATGTATGTATGTATGTATGTATGTAACTAGGGTTCTGCGCCGGGCGACACCCGGGAGTGCGCCCATTAGATTCGGAGCCAGGCCACCAACATGACTTCCGCTCCGGGTGAAGCCCAGGAGTGCCCCCTCCTAAGCTAGGGAGCCAGGTTACTTGGTGACACCCACACGATCTCCATCCCAACAACAACAAGTCGACTTAACGAGGTACCCACAAAGACCAGGCTGGGCTAGTATGCTTGGGAAAGGAGTATGGTAAATAGCTATGGAAGCCCTTAGACGAATCAATCTTACGTGGAACGCTAGTACCTATCGATAAACAGGATCGTGCAGAAAACAACCTAGGGAATTAGCAATTTAAGCCCTATATTCACTGTAAACAGATTGCGTGGTTTTTTCCACTATAAACACGTTTTCAGAAACAAAATCGACGTGTGGGATATTACGCATTTGAAATTTCATCTGTCCTCTCAGCCACTATTATGAGGTCTATTTGTATACGCTCATTTGATTACTCTGTGTCTGTGTGTTAATATATTTAATGTTGTTTTGTTCCACAGGCGGTGATAAATAGCACCATTACAGCAAACATGACGTTCACAAAGACCTCGCAGAAGTTCGGGCAGTGGAGCGACGTGCGCGCCAACACCGTGTATGGGCTGGGGTTCGCGTCGGAGGCCGAGTTGGGCAAGGTGAGGACCCATCTTCACACGACAATATGCCACCCGATTTTCCCTAATATTAGTAAATAATTGCAGTCGGCGATATTGCTATTAGTAACCGTGTGGCACTCATCCCTGATCTTATGAAAACGCAAAGGTATCATATATTGATTTTACCTCTGAGTGGCAGCTCTGGCAGCAAATTGGGCTGGGTGTACAGCAAAGCAGCGCGTGCGGAGTTCATGTTAAACATGGAAAATGCTGGTCACCCCGCCGCACGCTCCGATCCGCGTCCAAATTATATGGATGCTATAAACCTCTAATTAATAAATTCTAAAAAAGCTTCTTTAGCTTACTCGTGTACGGTGATTGTATTTGAAAAATGCTCTTTCTAAAATCTTCAGCTAATTCTCATCTCTTGTTCCAGTTCATAGAAAAGTTCCAAGAGGTCAAAGAAGCGATCCAAGCACAGCAAATGTCCGGGAAAGCCACCAACGGCAACAGCGGGGCGGCGACGCCCGTGGCGTCCGCCACGGCGTCCCCGCTGCTGGCGTCCCGCGCGGCCGACGAGCCGCCAGTGGCTGCCCCGCCTATGCAGGTACAGTCGCCATCAGATATATCGGAGCGGACAAAGTGCTCACAAATATCTGAACACGTCTCTAATGCCTCCACAATAAAGACGTGTTCAGATATATGTGAGCACTTTGGCCGCTCCGATATATCTGATGGCGACTGCACTAGTTAGCCATCGACATTTCTAAAATCACCCCAACATGAATGCGTTTATGTCGGCCATTCGTCACATACTAGCCAAGTGCAAGCGGGACGAATGCTTAAACCCAACATAAATGCGAACATTCTGGCTAGACTTGGATCTCTATAACGTACGGGCCAATAATCCGCATCCACGCATCTTTCCCCCTTTATGCATCGGTTAAGAGAGATACAGCGCCGATCAATTCCATCATCAATGCATCACCATCGTTATCATCACTATCAAAAATTTCATTTGGTCATAATCATAAGCCTCTCGTTGCTGCGCCGCCAGGTTCAAGTATTCTAGGACGCGAAAGGAACCATCCAATGACTGGAAAAATCGTCGCATACTCATTCGATTTCAGGGCGAAGAAGATGCCCACTATCAAGGCTTTAGAAATATATTTCGTGCACCCTGAAATGCGGCTGTACCGTATGCACCTGTCTGTCGAGATAGTTCTTAGCTAGGTTTGTTGGGGGCGTTTTTTAATTTATGCAGTAATAAGGACCTTTTTGTTGCAGCCTAAAGTGGACAATGACGAGATGATGGTCCACCAAAGAGCTCACTCCGTGTCGTCCACACTGCAGGTTAGTCCAGTCTCTATTTTGCCATCACTCATTTATACTAGAAAGCAATGAAAATGAAATAGCAAATATGATATAGATTTCACACAGGCGCAATTATTGCACTCCCATAGAAACTTTCACACCCCTTTAACTCATTTATGGGATGAGTTCGGGGCCAAAACCTATCTTATGTTCTTCCCAGCGTCTCAAGCTATCTATCATACCTTATGTAGATACTAGAACCTTTCGAATCCCGTGGCTCCGGCGAGTTCACTTATTTCTGCCACAATTTGGTAGTCTTTTCTTATGGATAAAGGAGCCCAGTGGGGTATAAAAAGGTTGAGCGCGAAAAGGTAAAGGACAGAGTTACTTTCGCATTATAATATAAGTTTCGATGGTGTAAAAAAGAAGATAGGAAATAGTAATAGTAATTTTTGTTGTGTAGGGTGGTTACGCGACAGTGGGGCGAGCGCCGCGCGGGCCGCTGGCGTCCGCGGCGGCGCCCGAGCGCGCGGACCGCCCCGACCGCCCCGACCGCCCCGACCGCCCCGACCGCTCCGACCGCCCCGACCGCCCCGACCGCCCCGAGCGCGAGCCGCCCGCCGAGTCCACCGAGCAACAGCTGCGGTACGAGAACGACCGCCTGAAGCTGGCATTGGCACAGAGGTGAGTCGTCGATTAAGTATCAGAATTGTCCGCTAGATGGCGTTGTACCGACCGTGGCGATTTCTAGATCGCGCTAACGATGTGGCGACGTAGAATTTACAGGTAGTGGGGTCGGGTGACGCCTAAACGATCCGACAACTGCATCAAGCTGGCACTGGGCCAGAGTTCCCGATGGCTCGCTAGATGGCGCTGTACCAGCCGACGCAAATTCTAGACCGTGCTATGTGTCCAAGTAGTGAAGAGCCCGCAAAGGTGAAGGATCGTCTGCAGCACCTAAGCATTTCGAACGCGAGCTCTACTCTGAGTTCACTGTGAACGGTGTAGATCAGGGGTCGGCAACCTATTAGCAACCAGGGGCCATATAATCCAGTAACCTTGTCGCCTGAAAGTACGGGGTACTTTGCGTCAAATCCGGTAGTTCTGATTTTATGCAGACTTGTTTATGATGTTGGCCCAATTAATAATACAAAGTTTTCGAACTTCGCAACACTTTCGGGTTCCCGATTGTCCGCTGAGTTCGGGCTGAGGCGATTTAGATAACGTTGCGTCGCACCTTTCTTGGAAGCTAGAAGTTGAAATGAGAAGAAAGTATGTTTTCAACGTTTTATTATTACACTGCAAGTATTTTGTACAGTACTTAAAAACTAAAACTAAGGAGTAAACAGGTACAGTCTTCATCTTTCATAATAATATTAAAGAAATTAAAAAAGCCATCATCTTCAAAATCTCGGTAAAACTAAGATAACAAAATAGAAAGCATCGTAAAATAGACAACACTTCAACAAATATTTCTACACATAGGGCAAAAAAACCATTCTGAAGGGAAAATGCAACATGGGGTACTTCATGAACGTGACTATTAAATAATAAGGGAAAAAATCTGCGCTTTCAGCTAATTAGTGAAATGTATATGGAACTCCTGACCCCGTAGCATGGATACGAACATGATACGGGGTCTGATTTGTTTTCGCGGCTTCCTGTTTGTTTTCATGCTAACGTCGTTGATTATTAATTTATTCGACATTTAGCACCAAAATTATCGCTAGTCCAACGATTTGGAAGGACCCTGTCAATGCGATCACCAAATATAAGACACATTGACTAATCTGTTGGCTGGAATAAGTGGTTCGCTACAATCATATTCGTTGGACGTAAATGAAGTTTTTGGGGCTGTGGGAATGTTTTAGTATTTCCATAATTGGTCAGCACGTTGGTAAGTTCACGAAATCACTGTTTTTTAAGATATTATCAATGTTTTCTCCTCCGTCACCCGCCAGAATCAAACAAGCACTTTCTACTTGCACTGATTCTAAAGTCATTGTTTTAGATTTTTTATTTTTTATTTTAAAATATTGCCAGCCTCGCCAATAAGCTTTGGCAAGTCGATATAGCTTCAAACTCGTTATTCTGCTCAAGATATTCTATATAGTTAAGCTCCTCACAACGCCATCGTATGCCCTACCTGTGGAACATTAAACTATCCTAATGCGCGTACCCGGCGATATACACGAACCCGTCGTCGAACTGCTGCGGGCTGTACTCGTGGTGGTACAGTAAGCATCAGAAGTAGCTAAGCAAAATAACACGCTCAAGACCTACACTGATCCTTATTCCCTTGACATTAGAATTCGTGTGCAGATCATTTTGAGCACTAGAACTGCTTAGCAACTTCTGCTGCTGACTGTACTCTATGGGCTAGCACTTGACTTGCTCGTGCTCGTGCTTGGGCGCGCCGATCTTGTGCACGACCGCATTGAAGCAGTTATTGTTCGCTCCGTAATTCACTTGCTTCGTGCCGTCCGTCTGTTAGGATGGCTTTGGATGCCATATTGGTGTCTCGGGTCACTCCGATATTGAAATAAGTGTTGCGGCAGTTATGTTCTACAATCTCCATGTGTTCTCAGCATATTGACAAGTTTGTGTCATCACATCACTACTTTTGAAGACATTCTCAATTAAGTCTCCTCGATCACGCGCCGGGATAAAATAAGCACTTTCTGCATGCAGGAAGATTGCAATAAGCTAGCCTTAAACAAAACAGGCAAGTTGGCAGCTGTTATAGTCGTTCTTCAGTCTGATAGTATAAATATGGTTAAGCTACTCCAAACGCCCATTGTATGCCCTATCTGTGGTACATTAAACTATCCTAATGCGGGTACCCGGCGATGGGCACGAACCCGTCGTCGAACTGCTGCGGGCTGTACTCGTGGTGGTACTCTATGGGCTCGTACTTGACTTGCTCGTGCTCGTGCTCGTGCTTGGGCGCGCCGATCTTGTGCACGACCGCGTTGAAGCCGTGTTTGTCGTCCGCCTCGTATTCCACTACTCGCTTCGTGCCGTCCGTCTCAGTTAGGGTGTAGCTTCCTGGAATATGATTTTGTTGTTATTGAATCAATCTACTATTGCTTGTTATTTTATTATATCCTGTGGTCTGAGAAACTAGCATAATGCGAATGCTTTGCAATCGGCAATCACATCATGAATGAGTCATACAATTTTGTTAAACAGGCCGGTCGACATAACCTTTAGACAGACACAGAGTTTCTTACAAAAATATTACAACGGAAACTTCTAACAGGCTTACAATATGGTCCATGAAAAAGGGGTTGAACATGACAATAAAATCCCACACTTAGTGTGTAGTGTGATGTCCGCTTACTATTACGCAGGATGTATGCTTGTTCACCATCGTGGTATACAATATTAAAATAAATATTTGAGTTTGAATCGAAAATACGCGAAAGCGATATACTTTCTTCCATTTGATTTTTAAGGACCGACCACACTTGCTTGACGCCGCGAATACGCGCTGATGCCGCTCACGCATTACGATTTACTACATTTTAGCAGCTTCAACGTATTTTGAACGTTGATGTGAGCGAGTCTCTCGACGCAAAATGAATTAACCTGTGTAGGAAAGTGTCATCATCATCATATCAGCCGAAATACGTCCACTGCTGGACATAGGCCTCCCACAAAGAGTGCCAAAGTGACCGGTCCTGCGCCACCCGCATCCAGCGGACTCGGTAGGAAAAAATATATATATAGATTAGCCGTACCTTTAACCTTGTCCCCGTCGCGGGTCTCCCAGTGCTCCTTATCGTCGCCGGTGTGCGGGTCCTTCACGGAGTAGTCGAACGCGTACTTAGGGTGCGCCTGAAACGGTCAGCGCCGAGTTTTATACCTTGTGGGAGCGTAAACATCACAAACGCCTGTGTTCATAAAAGGAGTGGGTAAAGCGCATGAAATTCTTAAATTGTTACAATGTAGCAGCGCTACCGCAAGAGACGAGATTTAAAGTTCGCATTTCTCCCTCTCTGTCGCTTGAATATGCAAGTTAATAGAGATAGAGATACACGGACGATCGAACTTGATGTTTCGCGGTAGCCGCTCGGTTAATCAAGGGTTTTATGTATACTAGCTTCTGCCCGCGACACCGTCCGCGTAGAACTCGTTTATAGCGTAGCGTACAAATGTTCATCCCCCTTTTCAACCCCTTTTGGGAGGATTTCCGGGATAAGGAATCATTTCATAAAGTTTTAATTTTATAGCTCAAAAAATGTGTTTCCCCCGTATAAAGTTAGCACCACTACTCCCCGCTTAGGCGAGGTTAAATGAGTTTTCTTGTATTGCAAACCCTTCTTAAGGGGTATTTACGTTATATAAACTACCTATTGTGAAAAAATCAGCTTTCTAGGTTCAACGTTTTGGGCTGGGCGTTGATTTAAGTCAGTCAGTCAGTCAGGACTTTTACGTTTATGTTCCTGAGTCAATCTTGAAGAGTTGTCCTCTAGAAAAATGTTATTGCTTGGGGGGTCTCAGGGCAAAAGCTAACTAACTGCAAAAGCTTGTGCCCTAGTCTTTTAAAGAGTGGAATGACACGTCGCTCATATGTGGAGCAGCCCAACTGGGGAAGTCCCTCCCACCTTACAGAAGGAATTGCTTTTCTGGTGGTGCTCCAAAGTTAAGCTATATTGTATGAGAGTGGGGAACTATCACTTGTCTCTAGATGTTATCACAGCCAATCCTCACATCAATAAAGAAAGAAAGAAAGAAAACATTTTATTCATGGCAACAAAAAAAAAAGACAAACTGGAGTGGACACGTACGCACATACACATTTGCCACGAAATGGTCATGGCAACGCCAGCGCTGGTCTTCCGTTGTGGCCATTTGGTGAGGTGAGGACGGAACAATGACGCCACGATCACACACAAGGACAAATGGCAAATTACAAAAACAATACAAATAACGAAGAACACAAACTCATTAAAAATAAATATCAATGAATAAAAACAAAAAAAGACACCTGCCACTTCATTTTTAAAAAGAAAAAGAAAAAAGGTACTACAACTATGGCTTATCTATGGTAAATTTGGGTTGACAATTATTGACATTACATAACTACAGGTGACAACTAACGCGTGTTGATGCAAAACATTCTGTGAAAACAAGTAAACGTTGACCATTAAAACTAAAACTATACTATGAGACTTACTGCTAAACCAGATACTACAACATGGAATAATATTCGAAGAATTTAAACAAAGAACAATAACAGCTAACTACAAAACATTCAGGCCACGGAATGCTTGTGGGACATACAAAGCAGGTATGTATTTTGACCCAGGTTAAAAACAGCTTGTGTCATGTTTAAGGTTTTTCTGACTTTTTTGGTTGAATAAAGGGTTGGAAACGTGCTATTGTTACTCCTCTGGAGTCGCAAGTGTCCATAGCCTACGGTATCCACTTACCATCAGGCAGACCAAAAGATTGGTTACGATCGACGTGGTAAAAAAAAAACAACTGCAGTCACTAACTGTATGGTTTCCATGCCGTCATGTTAAGAGTCCGCAGTAAGCTCGGCCGAATTCCACCTTCCCATATAAACGTAGTTACGCTCTCATTTTAAAACTACGCTTTGGATTGTGACGAAACTTTGCATATACAATGACATGAGGTATATCTGTAATTACTTTACATGGTTCTAGTTTATAAAACACGAAATACAGCAAAAACAAGTTTTGTATGAAAAACTTAAATTCGCTGTATATATTTTTTTCTATGGTATCTGAATCTACATAAACTAATTACAGACCTGGATATAGATACTTCATGTCAAACATGTAAAGTTTCTTTACAATGTTGCATTAGGGACGCAGTTTTAAAATGAGAGCGTAACTACGTTTGTATGGAGAATCGAGCTTACTGCGGACTCTTAAATCGTCAATCGTTACATTATTTTCGTCGACACATAACGTTCACTCGTGAACCCCACTCACATGATAGTCGACTTCGTAGTCGTCATGGTGCTCGTCCAGGCTCTGATGCGGTATGGCCGGCTTGAAGCTGTAGGCGTCAAGCTCGTGCTCGTACCCATGGTAACCCTCGTGGCCGTATTGCGCCAGCGCTGACGCCACCAGCAGCAGCAGGGGGATATTGCGCTGGGGGAGAGAGAGATAACAATATTATAAACTACAGTTGTGTAAGCTACTGCTTACACAACTGCTGTGTTTCTTTAGCAGACGAGTAACGTCTGCTAAAGAAAACCCGCTAAGGTTAAAGGGTGTGGTTGAAGGATTTGTTTGACCGAGCAAGATTGTTCCGATAGCTCGGTTGGCTAAGAGCCGACAACGCCCGAGACGAAAATATTCATTACCTAATGATATGTGAATTATGAAGAGGGTCTGGTAATTGATCCCTGTGGAACCCCGGTTGTAACTTAGTGAGTTTAGACTGACTTATATGTATGAAGTTTGATTGTTATACCGGGGTGTCTCAAAAGTTTGCCACACGGAGGGAAAGTACCTTAAATAGTGAAGATAGAACGTTTTACTGAAAGAAGACATTATTTTATAAAAAAACAAATTGGAACTGCATTTAAATATTTTTGATCCGATATATAATCCTATATGGACTAAGGACCTAGGACGCCGGATTGCGTTATTCATATTATAAAGCAGTAGCGACTCGCCCCGGCTTCGCACGGGTACAATATTATGCATAAAAACCTTCCTCTTGAATCACACTTATCTATTAAAAAAAACCGCATCAAAATCCGTTGCGTAGTTTTAATGATCTAAGCCAGTGTTTTGAATCTTTTTCATGCCGCGGCCCCATTTGTACAGAAACAAAATATTTTGCGACCCCCCACCCTAGCCTGTTCGAAATACTTACAGCAGTTTAACCTTAAAAATATGAGGAGCCGCGACCCCCTTTAGAAGGCTTCACGGCCCCCCTGGGGGTCGCGGCCCACAGTTGGAAAAACACTGATCTAAGCATACATAGGGGCAGACAGCGGGAAGCCACTTTGTTTTATACTATGTAGTGAAGAAGATGGCCAGAATAATGTGAGGATCGCGATGTAACTACTAAATTTTACTGACTGACATTGATAGTTTGGGAATACAGAAAAAATCCGAAGAGTTGTTATCGGAAAAAGAGTATTAATTTGTCAGATATCATAATTCCATAATTTCAAAATTCTAAAAGCCATTACCCGCTAAACAGAAATTTATCCTCAAATAATTTGACACAATTTATAAGTAGGTTAGTATTATATCCTTAAAAAATCAAATTTCTTTACCAGACTACGCAAAATTGTACTCTCACGACATAATTCTGTTCAGACAGACCACATTTCAAACGCAACAAGCCCACCCTAATTTGTGATTAACTAACGCCAGTCCACGCATAATTCCAATTTCAAATTCAACCGCTAACGAACTTCCTCACTGACCGCCATTACTGGCGACACGGAAACGCGCGGTGACGTCCGAGCTGTGTCGTGAACGTGGTCCATTACACGCCACGATAAACGCAGATTGCGAAAACGCAAGTGGCACAGTCTAACTAAATAGAGACAAATTCACAGTCAACGTTTTCACATAGAGTATATGAATCAACCTTCAACAGTTTTATACCCTCCACCAAAGTGACGACAGAGGCAATAAAACCCGGCAACCGTAGAGGTTAGAGATAATATGCTGACAAAGGATTTAAGTATAACGTCTAACGCGGACCAGAAAATGAAGCCACATGTCATTTTCACAGAGCCTTGGCATATAGAAGCGTTTCTCATTTTAAGGATAGAGGTACGCGGTATAAATTATAAATAGTCCTTGAAAGACTGGAATGCACGAATAAAACGAATTATCCCAAGCCTGAGTTGGATAGATTTTTACCCCCGTAAATTCTATATTGCAAAAGTATACGTAAACCCCTAAAATCCACACTGTAAAGTGTCATTGAAAAACAAACAAAAAAATATTACCTCTACAATACCCGTACAATACCTATAACCAGCTAAATAATTCTCTCGTGGTGACGTATTTATTTAGGGGTCCTGTCTCTTGACCAAACAACTTTTAGCCAAATGTATCATTTGACAAATGTTTCATTTGACCTAATGCATTTTTCGTCAATACAGTGGTATTTTCGCGTATTCTTTGAATATCATCAAATAGAAGTCATTAGGTTAGGTTAGGTTTGTTTTATAATAATCCTATAAAGCTTTCTATTTAAGAAAAAATTGCATTAGGTCAAATGAAACTTTTGTCAAATAAAACATTTGGCCAAAAGGTCTAACATTAGTGAACCATTTATTTATTTATTACCATTAATATTAGCACTAACAGTTATATTACATGCTAATTGGTAACTTAATACTTATCATGCGACTTTTGAATGTAACATGCTCAGCTGCGCCATTTGTTTCAAGAGTTTCTACTGTTTATACTATGCTACTGGTTTCGTGCGATATATTATGACAAAGTATCAAGGAAGCTAATGTGGAAGTTGATAATTGGTCGGGATATTTCAACGGATATTTATACGGTATTTACGGCGATTGTCGGGTATGATTTGAAATTCTAATACATTAATTAATAAATTATAATCGTGTTCTAGTGTGATACACATTATTAATAATATAGGCGGAGAGTTAAATATTGTGTATGGTTACATTGTGTAACGAAACTGAGTCCCAAGTCTTGTCATCTGTAATGGATTCTAAATGTCTCTTAAATGGCTGGTTCAGATTTAGCGAACGAGAAAGTACTATGGCTGGATCTGAAAACTTTTCTAGGCGATGATCAACATTGGCACGGCAGCCGGCAACCCGTCTATACGAAAGCTTCGTTTTCGAGTCGCCTCTATTCCTCTATAACTTAGAGGAAACACGGGTTGGTCGCGGTCCATACAAAAACTTGCATATCGAGTCGCCGTAGTCCCCTATTATCTCCGCCAAATTTAAAGCAATGTTAATACATTTTCAAACAGATTGACAGAGTTTTTTTTTGCACTGCTCGCTAGCGACGATAATTTAAATATTACCAGGAAATATATATAATAATAATAATAATAATAAATCATATATATCGCCTATATACCGTCCCACTGCTGGGCACAGGCCTCCTCCCATGGATGAGAGGGAACGGGCAGTAGTCCCCACGCTGGCCCAGTGCGGGTTGGGGACTTCACATACACCTTTGAATTTCTTCGTGGATGTATGCAGGTTTCCTCACGATCTTTTTCCTTCACCGAAAAGCTAACGGTAAATATCAAAATGATATTCCGTACATAAGTTCAGAAAAACTCATTGGTACGAGCCGGCATTCGAGCCCACGACGGCCGTTTGACAGCCGCACGCCTGAACCGCTAGGATACCGTAGCTTCTCCAGGAAATATATAAGTATTTATTTCTGACGCTTTTTCACGTGTAATAATAATAATAATTTAGATGTGTGTGCAAAACGCGAGAGTTTAAAGTGTTATACCAAGTAATATAGTACGTTAGGTATCCACATGGTTTATTGACTCGATAGAAATCGCATATGAATAATAGACGAGGCAATCGATGCAGAACAAACTGTCAGTCGGATAGAGAAATCAGTTAGATAATTCGCGATACGTATGTAAACATTGTGTCAGTTTGTCACCCTTGCGTGATGGTGAATTTATAGCTTGTAGCCGTTACACAACTTTATACAAACGTGACAGAGATAGAGTAATGATTGGTGTCAAATCATAAATTACAAATTAACCCTTAGTTCAGGTAGAAAAAAATCGTGCCTTCGCCTCGTATACGTGTGCGTTGTGTTTGTATTGCGTTCTTACGTTAACCTTCGGGGTATCTACGAAGGTTAACGTAAGATGTCGTAAAAAAGTTAAGTTGATTTTTGACAAATAAACATACTTCGAGAATATAGACTTTGCGAAGGGAAGCCCTGTAATTCATAGGTACGATACATAGTCCTCAAACATTTTTTTGAAGTATACACGAATGTTATATTGACGTCCACAGAATTACCCCAGAAGATGATACCGTATGTAAGTAATGAATAAACATTACCATAGTAGGAACTAATGACTACGCTTTCAGAACAAGTTTCTGATAAGATAGATAAGGCGTAGCAGTTTCTAGATAATTTCTTATTTATCTGCTCTACGTGAATTTTCCAATTAAAATGCGAATCTACATTATACGCCTAAAAATTGTATACTGCTTACTTCCTCTATAGTGTTACCTGCTATTAAGGGCGGGTTACACCAACTTACGATTATATAGATAATTATACTACGTAATCTTCCGTACAAAAAGAGAAAACGTTTTTCCACTTCTAAATATTATCCAATCTCAATGATTTTTAGTACGTTATTGACACAATGAAAGACTAAGTTTATAGGTTTAACTTTTTTCAATATTTGCAATAAATTAATATGTATAGGCACCTAAAAATAAGCGAAACCTATAAACCTAGATATTATTATGCTGAAGCGATCGACATCAAAATCAAAGTGATTTGTTAAGATTTAGTTAGTGGAAAACGTTCTCTCCTAAAATGGAAATTTCATATAAAAAGTACCTATTGTCGGTCGCGAGCTGCTAGCTATACATAGTATACATCCCTCTTAAATATGCCGCCGGCAGCTGTCATCCCATAGAAACTTGTCAAACTTTCTATACATTCCGATTTTAACGAACACCGGTACTACATTACAGACGGTTTGGTGCAACCCACGCTAAGTCTGCCGTACTTTTTTAAAAGGCAGTCTTCTTCATACAATTTACTTGTAGATGACTGCCTTTTTAAGAATTACGGCAGAAGTATACATACGACAGTCTGTAACCGAGGAAGCGCGCATAGCTTCACTTTCACCCTGACATTTACTAACTATATTTTAATCAATAATCACACTAGAAAACATCGTGTCATCCCAGTTACACCATAATTTCGTCACTCTTCCCCGTCACCGTACATAATTACTGTTCATTTATAAGCTAACACGCTTAACCACTTTCATTAAGGAGGTGTTAACTACAAACAATCATGTAAGCGCAAACATTGGGCCAGCCTTGTATACAGGGTGGGAAACAACAAGGATACCACGGAATCGATTATTCTAGTTTTCGTAATAGTATCGCATCGGTTCTGGAAATTGGCTGCACAATTAAAATGTTAACTTGTTTCATTTTGCAATTAAATTGATATGAGAACAGTCAAGTGCAAAAATATGTATCGATTTAATCCTCTCATAAATATGTATAGGTACCGAAACCTTTATCCGCTGACATCAGAGCGATGATACATATTTATGAGTAAGTAGTATGCACCCATATTTTTACACTTGACCATAGATCGCGCGCATCGTATTATTTGGATACCAAACAAGCGTTGGCCTGCCTGATGGTAAGCGGCCCCATAGCCTATGCTATTTACACTTGCGACTCCAAGGGTGTCACATACGCATACAAATGCAATCTTATACATACTTTGAAAGCGGTTGGTAATATACCCATTTTGCGATAATTTCCATTATTGTAGGTATCATAATTTTGCAAGTAACCACATTCGTTCACAAATCTTAAACGTCAGTAAACTCAAACATTACGTCCATAAACACATTGCAAATGCATACAAATTGTGTGTAATATGACATTGTATTCACTGGACGGACCCATACAACCTGGCAAAGCGACCGCACACGGCGCGTGACATAATCCCGTGTAATAGTTTCGCTCTCAATTTGAAATGATTTTACGCAGTAATTGCTGTTAAGAATTACAAGTATATAGTAATATTTTCTTTTTAATTCAGATAACAGCCGTTAATATGAGAGTGTAAGCACGACTGAAAATAGAGCAAATACGGAGAAAGTGAATTTTCCCAGATATGAAACCTAGCTAGATTGATTTTTCGCCCCAGCAAACCCCTATATTCAAAATTTCATCGAAATCGTTAGAGCCGTTTTCGAGAACTTTGTATATAATATTCGGCTCTAAAACGGTTAAAGAAACACTATACAAGGTGTACCAAAAATGGGGTGTGAACCGATCAAGGGCTCAACCGGTATCGTGTTCTGATAAGAAAAAACAGAAAAAAAAGTTTGACGCGATTTTTTTTACATTTCTATGGAGCTTGTCGCCCCAGTCGGCCAACGCTCCACACTAAGAAAAATTAAATCGCGTCAAACTTTTTTTTTGCCCTTGGTCGGTTCATACCCCATTTTTGTTACACTTTGTATATATATACATATACAAATATTGCTCGTTTCATTAATATTATTAATTATATAGTGTAGGATTACGTAAATTGATTGATGTGCGCCTGAACTAGAATTATCCTGTAAAGTGTAAGAATTTGCCGATTGCCTTACGAGGACGACTTCACGAAACCACACAACTGCAGGCTCCGAGATCCGATGCAGCAGCAAATCTAATTACAATTAATGCACCCTAGTTTACGGCCAAACCGCCGTTACGCGAGATTATGTCACGTCCCCGGTAACTAGGCACACGTCTTCGTAACCAGACGGATCCCCTAGACTCCTGAGATCTACAGGCCAGTGGAATTTAAATCAAGTTTATATATAAGGTCAGTCGGGGCAAGTGCGCCAACGGGGTAAATGCGCCTATCATACAGGACCGGTCATTGTGGCACTCTTTGGGGGAGGCGTATGTCTGGCACTGGACGTCTTCTGGCTGATATGATGACAATAGTGATCATCTAAGATGTCTATAGTACTAAAATATCAGTAGATTTTAATATGTTTGATGAAATCGCACTTACCCCGGTTGCGCACTTGCCCCGACTGACCTTAATTAAGTAAACTCATATATACTAATATTATAAAGAGAACCGACGTTCTTTGCAAAACGCGAACGACGCCCCGCGGGCCGTTTAGTAATATTATAGAGAGGAAAAGTCAGTGAGATGGTTTTGTAAGTTTTGTATGTAATGGGTGATCTCCGGAACCGCTTACCCGATTTCAAAAATTCTTTCACCTGCATGTGGAGTGAACTTGCTGGATGATTATAGGCTAGCTAGTTTTATTCTAACACTCGTCCAATGTTCCAAATTTTGTAATACCGTATAAATATCGCGTATTTAGGTAGATAATGTGTTTTTAATGAATACCTGTATCAGCCCTTGCTTGTACAGGACGGAAAGTTTAAATGGGTCGGTTAAGACAGTCCGTGGATTTTGTCCCGTACCGAAAATAATCCTAGACGACCTTCACAAACTTTTTTAATTAAGTGGCATAAGAAATTACATTTTCAGGTGGTTCAATTCCGAATGTTATAAAGTTAGCTTGAGTAGAAATTTATTATAGCTTTTCGTTTTATGTTGTAGGGACGCCTTAAAAGTTTCAATATCAAGCCATTATATGCTTCTCCAATTTTCCATTTCAGGTTTCCACTTTGTGACGGACCACACAATTAGTACGAAAAGGCGTCATGAAGTGTATATGTGTCATTTTCAGAATCTCAATAATCATATAGAAGGTGTGAAAAACAGTATGTAGGGTAAACTCGCATTATTTGGTAATACGCCTAATTCGGTGATAGGTACATGTTTTGAAGCACGCTACCGAATAAAGCTAGTGAATTAACGTATTGTGAATAGCGAATTGCCATTTAAAATGCCCTAATTCACTAGCTTTATTCGGTAGCGTGCTTCAAAACATGTACCTATCACCGAATTAGGCGTATCACCAAATAATGCGAGTTTACCCTATGGTAATCGTCAATAACTGGCCCCCTCGTACTAAAAATGAACTTGTTCCCCTACAAATAGAATTCAATTTCGTATAACGTGGCCAGTTTTTGAAGGGTGGCCAGTAATTAACACCTTATACTTAAAGTTAATTCTATGCCGCTGTTTTGCTCGACTTGGCGGGGGCACTGCCGTGCCCCCAGATTAAAGGTGAATGGATTCATTTTTAGTATGAGGTGGCCAGTTATTGGCGATTTACCCTATCACTCGGTAGTAAAATTATTTCCATCTTGGGCATAAACCCTTGAATCCTTCGTTACGCTCAAGATTCTACTTTAGAATACCTCGCTACGCTCAGGATTCTAATGTAAAATATTTCGCTTCACTCAGGAATCAATATACCACCCTCGCCGTCAATATGTAATTTAGCTCCATTGAGACACTTGCTTTCTAATGTAAAAAATTGTAGATAATTTTTTACATTCTGAAAAACGAAGTAGCCGTACTCCTTAAATATCAATGTAAGTAACAAAACAAAATTATCCCTGCGATAAATCTGTATTTGTACTTATTATGTACCTTATATCACAGTAACATAACTCGCTTATGCTGACTCGACACAAGCAAAACCGACACGTACCACAGATATTTATTACATTTCCTATACTTTATTACTGTATCTAATCTACAACTAACTTCTACTACCTCCTATCTTGCCCAACAAAGCCATAACAAAAGCAATCCTACGATAAACACGATAGAGTGCAATTTGGAAACAACGGTGGGTACAGGCGATTAGAGAAGTGCGTGTCGTCACGCAAAGAAATGGGTTTTCACTCACTCTTGATTTTTTGCGAATGTCTTTTTGTGGTCGTGGTTTGTCCGGATTTAGAAGTAATATTAAGTGTTGTCAAAAGTTTCGTTTTTCATACAAGCTTTTGCTGTTTATTATAAATGCGAAAGTTTGGATGATGGTTACTCAATCACGCAAAAACGGACACATATGGAATACTTTTTAGTCCGGGAATGATCCCCTGAGGGGGCGAAAATTTGAATAAAGCTACGATATATACGAGTTCCACGCGGACGAAGTCGCGGGCAGAAGCTTAGTGCTACTGGTTTCACTCGGTCGGTATCAATATGTCATTTGGACTCTTGGACTCTTGAAAGTTGGTCAAATTCGACTTGCAAGATAGATTACAGACAAACACCGGAACAAGTGAACTGTATAAATACTTGTAATATTTCAAATGATTTGAGATTTTTAACTGTCTAGGGTAGAAAACACGTCGTTTTAAACAAACAGAACAGTCGATCAAATGTTAGCTTTAAAATTTTATTTATCTGTTACATTCGTTCGATTTTTGCGCACGGACGGTTGGGAGCGCTCAGTATCAGTATATCACATATCTCACACAACGGAAATGAAATGATTTATTAAAATGCATGTGGAGATTGGGTTACAATTGCAGTTACACTTGCAGCTCGGTAGTCTCACCAAACCCTACCTTTACAGGCGTCCATATATTTACAAACTAGGTAAGAAGCTACGTATTTAAAAATCTTACTAGGTAATACAAGCAAACAATAGCAAGTCAGATTTTAATATCAAAATAAAGTAAAAATAATAGTGTAATACAAAAATTGGAATTAAAAATTAAATAAATAAATATTAGGGGACAATCTTACACAAATCGGCCTAGTCCCAAACTAAGCAAAGCTTGTACTATGGGTACTAGAAGAAGATAAACATACTTATATAGATAAATAAATACTTAAATACATAGAAAACATCCATGACTCAGGAACAAATATTCGTGCTCATCACACAAATAAATGCCCTTACCGGGATTCTAACCCAGGACCTCTTGCTTCGTAGGCAGGGTCACTACCAACTAGGCTAAAGCGGTCGCCAAATGTCATTCAGTTTATTAATATTATAATAACATTTATCAGTAAGCCATTTTTTTACAGATGCCTTAAATACTTTTAAATTCTGACCCTTAAAGGAATCTGGTAACTTATTATACCTATATATTTATGCACATGCAATGTGCATTTTTAGATGATAGTGCCAGGCGTCCCGCCGGCGTATAGAGCTTGTGTCTGTATTGTGCCCGCACTTTACGAGTTCGCAACTGTTGTACTTTCAAAAATTGAAAGTTATATTTGTGCACGGATGCTGTCGATATCCATAATTTCATTGGCCATAACGCTGTGTTTCCTATAAAAGTGATTTTCTCTGAAACCGTAACACTTTCAGGACAAATTATATGATTTTTGTATAGAACTGTTCCTACCAACCTACAGTGTTCTATACAAAGTTTATATAATTTGATTAGGTTCGTTTTATAAAATTCCTGAAAAGTTGAAACTTCAAAAAAAAAACTAAAATGGCAAACTTAACATTTATGGCAAATTAAATTATGGAATTAATACCTATTACCCTCGCACAATTCTTCCGTTAATCTATAATAACAGGGCGTAAACTGAACTTTCCCTCATTCAAATGTAACTACTTATTTAAATAGATGAAACGCAAATCTTAGATCAAAGTCAGATTTATAATTATCGGATATTCTTGTAGGGTGTTTCACAAGTTTTCCCCCTCCGGATGAGATACCAATACATTAGTGTACGCGACTGGGTTCTACATTCTGTGTGCTAACGAAACATTTATTTTTAAAGCCAAATTAACATTTTTTTAGGGTTAAGTTTTTATCCTTTGGGTACAGAGACCCAAACGGTAAAAACGGGACCCTATTACTAAGACTTCGCTGTATGTCCGTCTGTCTGTCACCAGGCTGTATCTCAAGAACCGCGATAGCTGTCTAGCTAGTTGAAATTTTCACAAATTATGTATTTCTGTTGCCGCTATAACAACAAATACTAAAAACAAAATAAAATAAAAATTTAAGGGGGGCTCCCATACAACAAACGCGTTTTTTTTGCTTTTTTATAGATAATGGTACGGAACCCTTCATGCGCGAGTCCGACTCGCACTTGGCCGGTTTTGTGTGATTTATAGTATTTTTTTCTAAGAAACTGTCAGTGTTGTCTCCTGGCTTACCGGGTCAGAACAACAAGAAAAAGTTGATGGCCACTTTTTCCGCGCTAGCTTTTGCTACATCTGTTATTTAGAATCCATTTCCTGAAACGCTTATATATAATTCGCTATTTTGCGAAGTGAACATTTCAAAAGTTGGCCAGGCCGTTTATGTTTATTTGTGGAATAAAGTTTTGAATGAACTTCAAATTTGAAACAGTTGATATAGATTTCTATTAGAACTACAAATGATTGCTTAGGACGGAACTTGTGAACTTTTGTTGAATTTCTGTAAACAATTTAACGATAAGATAAGTTGGAAATTTATTACAAAAGCTTACTTCATTATTAACACTCAATATTCGTTATAACAAAAGAAAAAATATGCTTTGTCATTAAATACATTTAAGTTTATGTAAAATTTGTCCCCGAATCCAGTTAATATTGAAATTAAAACGTTATTTAATTGCTAGTTTTTCTCACTGGACCAGTTTTCTTCATGAATACTAGTTTTGTCGTAATAATTACCTTACCTACAATCTCTGTACTAGATTGTAGGTAAGGTAATTATTACGACAAAACTTTAGTGTTAAAACATGTCTGCATACAACTTACTCATAAATATATCCCATCGCTCTTATGTCAGTTGGTTAAGATTTTGGTACATATTTATGAGAGGATTAAATCGATACATATTTTTGCACTTGACTGTACTAATCATTCCTTATTTTTTTTTATTGCTGAACTATATTCTTATACGAAATAATTGAAATGATGACACATGTTAAAGACGCACTCCCAAAACATGCATAAACACAAATCAAATTAATAACTTTAAATAACAAATGCCGATCGCACGAGACAAAAATCCAAAACAAAACACCACCACCACCGAACAACTGTTTTTACTCACAATTAAAATTTCCATATTCGTATGTGACTCCTCGCGTGTTATACCGAAATGTAAATTATTCCGTGCACGAAGCAACTTATATCCAAGAAATAGTTAAATCTGCCCCTACTCGCGCCCCCCACTACGGAGATGACCGATCGTTCCTTCCAATGCTGCAATGTTGACTGGTATTTTACACCCTGTATGAGTACTCAACAAAATCGCTCTTACACACATATGTGTAAGAGCGATTTTGTTGAGTACTTTGAAGATTGTAGGGAAGATATATTCGTTTTATGGCTTAATTTACTTTAAAAAAAATGGTATTTCGTAATAAAATGCAGCATTGCACACATTTTCAGACGTAGATAATGGTGGTAAACATTATATACTGATATAACTTCACGCCGGTCCCATATAGGCAAAGGGGTTATGTACCCTCACACCATAACCATAGTAGGAGTTAGCTTGACGGGACAATCACGAACGTCTCTGTTACGGAGCGGTCAACACCTTATTATTGACCCAATAAGAAAGTATGTAAACCTATGTTAATCTTCTATACTAAACTACTTAAACGAGCGAACGAAATTCTCCGCCTCAGCTTGGGCCAAATTGCATTGTCACTGCTAGCCAAGTTTCAGTCAATCAGACACCGGGTAGTGGCTAAAAAATGGTTTGCAAATTCTGAAGCACCACTTACATACGAACAGTGTAAGTTAAATAAAAGCTTCTAAAAAGTTTACAATAACACACCTGGTATAGGAAACGCTAAAACCATGTCAATGGACAAAACTTTCGATTAAAATAACCGCTCTCAAATAGGTTCATCTGTTTGAGCTGCGATGCCCCAGACAGACAGTCTTTTTACACAGTTACTTGTAAAACCCCTCTTTTTCGTGGGGTATTCAAGACGAATGATTTCTCGCTTTTGCAAATAACATTTCGCCGCACCTGCCCTTCGGGAAATAAAGTGTAGTTTGTTGCCATATCCGCGCCTGCCAGTCTCGCGACACGACAGTAAACAGATTCAGCGATAAATTGTTAATACGTGTGCGACTTTTATTTCTGCTCGTAAACGTATATAAGAGGACCTTAAGAGGCGTTATAAATTCAAAGTAGTTTAGCGAATAAGATCCGAGGCGATGGTTGTAATCGGGACTCTTTTGGTTTAGTCATACGGTTTTAATTTCAATAAATTAGTTTGGGTGGTTTGTTACTGGGTGAAACCAAATATACCTTATTTACTGGCAATCATGTCTCTGATACTCGTAGTGCTAAGGGCACGCAAGGAAGCCTATTTGCTCGAATGGGATGCAAGAAAGCACATTTGTTGTCATGCATAAAGCTATTCACGTTCCCTACAACGAGCCGAATGGAGCAGCGACTTTTTATTACACATAGCTTTTTGGCTTTCTTCGTATATATACAATACAAAAATACATAAATCTACTAGTCAGATCCGTTTGGGACTAAATATAATGGAAATAAAAAGACGGACTGCGACTAGTGGAGGTCAATTTTGTTCATCACTTTGCATCGTATAGTCATTTCAATGTGTTGCGGGCTCGTTTGAGCACGCGCGTCGAGCTAAAGTATCAGAAAGAGTGCGCGAAACGCTTTCATATTCGGTTCGAATAGAATCCTAGACTCGTATTACCTAAACTGGAATTACTCGCGATGTGTGCTTGATTAAGTTCGGCAAACTCGAGAGCGATATCAGACTTGGGTACTTTCTAAGCGTTTTGTGAAAAAGTAAACCTTAATTTCATGGATTTACGTTTTTCGTCTCATTATTTATATTACTAGCTTCCGCCCGCGACTTCGTCCGCGTGGACCCGGGATAAAAACTATCCTATATTTTAATCCAGGCGACCTATCTTCGTGCAAAATTTCATTCAAATCGGTTCAGCCGTTTAAGCGTGATTGAGTAACAAACATCCAAACATCCAAACATCTAAACTTTCGCATTTATAATATTAGTAGGATATATTTTAACTACATAAAATACGTAGTATTGTATATTGTTATGAATAATTACATCACATTTGTGATACGACAATGCGAGTTTTTATGAAATAACTACTTTATATAACACTAGCTTGACCCGCGTATTACCGAGACTAACGGCCTGGCCACGACATTGCGCGAATTGCGGTGCAGCAAGCGTTTTATCTGTTCATTGCGCGGTGAAGACGCGCAACGCACTGTCGCTCATGTCGGATCACACGCTATGAATTAGAAAAACCGCTGCCGCTGTCGCCGTCGCTCGAAGTCGTGGCCGGGCCGTTAGGCTGCGCCGCGAGATTAGTAGATTGTGCCTCAAGGGAGCAAAATTACATATTCATTGCAAAGGCTTGAGGCTAGGGATTGATTCCTGAATGAAGTGAAAGATTCCAAAGTAGAATCTTGAGCGCAACAAGGGGATTCAAGCCCATGACGGATTTTTTTTTGTGCTACCGAGTGACACATACTGAAATCCCTCATGTGCAGGCAACAATGACTCTTCTCTGAATAGCAATATCAGGGAAGAAAAGTACCGCTTAGATACCTCATTTGATGGCTCTGAATAGCAGTTGTGAAAAAAAATGGCTTATGTCCATTCCGAAGGTTTGGTATTTATTAAAAAATGGGGTTAGTTGTTCCTGAAACTACGTTTACACACAAACTTACAAAGCTACAATCTCACAGACGTTTCCTCTTCCCATCCCCAAACCGAAGCTGTCGATTAGCGAATCGTGCGGATTTTGTCGTAAAAGAAAATGTCTCATAATCATAACTGTATCTTTTTATGGATTGATATCATTTGATGTCTAGTTGATAACTGTATTTATCGTTCATACGGTCGCGTTCTTTAATTTAGGACCCTTTTCGCAAACATATTACTTGTATTCCTTTACAAATTGACAGCATTGTCGTAACTGTACATTCAGAGATACATATTGTGAACACGCCTCTTTCCGGGAGGGGTACGCAAAAATCTGATTTGCTACGATTTTAACAAGGTAGTGTCGGTTCATACACTTAATCAATATAGATACATACATTCGAGTATACATATTAATAATTGGCCCTTAGACAATCGAGCTAAAACATTACCATGCATATGTTTAGGCTTCTCAACATATAGGTACGTTGAGTTCCTATATTTACTATAATGCCATTCAAGTGACCGCAACTTACAATATGTACATATTTGTCTAGAAGACAATCCTACTAAATACAGAATAACAAATGCGTTTTAAATTATGCTTCTTTGCACTTAAATAAAGTTGTTATTACAATGGCAAAAGAGTACGAACCATCATGAATTAGTTATTGACGTACAGGCAAAATGACTTGGTAACAATATTTCATATTACCGAGCGAAGCTTAACATTACAATTGTAAATAGCCTGGAAGTCTAACTGACTGGATCTACCATTTTGCTCACGATTAGAATACGTAGTTCAATTTAAACCTTGCGAGTCATATTTGAAATTATACGGTAAAGCTGACGTTTTTCACTACGAGCGACTTGTTCCTGCAGAAAAACTGGAAGGGCATGAAATATTTATAAATCCGCATATTTTTCATTTCCAAAACAAAACTGTTAACTTTTCATAACAATAAAAACACCGTAGAGCCCATTCATCCCTACATCACGAGTCCAGTCGAAAACCGACGACCTCGCGAATGCTGCTGCTGAGGAAGGTTTGCGCAAGAACTAAAGACGTGCGCCTAAACTCCAGTAACGTATCGCCCGTTCCCGTAAACGGTGAGATCGTCGAACAGTTTCGGTTCACGTATCTGGGGAGCGTGGTGGATCCAGTGGGAGGAGCAGAAGCGGATATTGAAGCACGCATCAAATAAGCCCGTGCCGTATACGTCCAGCTGAAGCCCGTTTCGACATCCCCGCCCCCAGTCATCACAGAAGATTTGATGTTAGAGTTTGCAACATCAAGCCGGTCCTCCTATATGGATGTCTGACATGGCCCGTGTAATGATATCACGAGTAGAATTCCGGTCTTCGTTAATAAATATTTGCGCCGATTCTGGGAAATTACAAGCCCCCCGGCCATCTCCAATGCCTGGGAGTTGACCGGCCATAATCCTATCGCCAAAGAGATACGCCTGAAGAAGTGACGCTGCGTAGGCCAGACTACATCCAGACAAACCGTAAGATGGCAAGCGTCCGGGAAAAGGGAACCAGGTCGCCTTCGCACCACTTAACACGCACAGTCGACAAGGGGCTGCCTCGACGGGCCTTGGCTGGAAGGGTATTGAGGTTGCCGCCCAGGACAGAAACTGATGGAAAACCCTTCTAAGAGCCCTGCCTCTGATGAGAGATAGAGGATTCCATTATCACCATTGAGCCCATTTGGTTAGGTTATGTATGTTTTATTGGTAAACCTTTACCCCGTGTGGTGTCGGGTAAGAATAGCACCACCCCCTTTCTTCCTGTGGGTGTCGTAAGAGTCGACTAAGGGGGTTGAAGTGTGTTGTGGGTGATGGGCTAGCAACCTGTCACTACGAAATCACATTTTGTCGATCTTTTATACCCACATTGATACTAAAAGTGGCACTGGAACACAAGTTTCATGTGCTCTGCCTACCCCTTTTAGGAATAAAGGCGTGAGTGTATGTATGTATGTAAAACTTGGCCAAATGAACAGCGAAAAGGAACTAAAATAAGTAGCTATTCGTAGGCGTTTTTCGTAGTTTTTAGATTTTCGAGCGGTTGGTAGTGGATGGAAGGGGCCTCCCCAGGATCTAGTAGGAGTAACATTAACAAGATGATGATGTCTTAAACCTTCATAAATCTGTAACATGGACTACACCTGGTCACGGATGTTTCAATCAGCTTCAAACATTAAAAAAATATACGCACCGATGTATGTTCGGTACAATCAATAATGAACCATCAAACCACCACAATGCCTATTTATATTCTACACGGTCCTTGACAAATTCACATTCCGGGCGGTCAGCTAAGGTTTACATCAGCTTTGTGGGGCATCCTTTTGTATATCAGGCATTAAAATATGAAGGAAAAACGAGCACGTTCTGAAATTCTAACTTACATTTTTGTACCAGAGTGAGATAAGTCCCCCTTGTTAAATGCTATGATAGTCCTTATTCCTTATGGTTATAAGATTATATCCTATAATAGTGTGTAAATTTACGTGACTTGAATCACTGGACTCGTACAAAGAGCTCACAATATGGTATTACGTAAGCCAACCTGGCGCCTAAAACCTTGTTCTGTGTTCTAAAGACCTGTTATGTCCTTTGTCGTTCAGCAAAACAGTGCTTATCTTGGTTTTATTTAGATTTGAAGGAAAATATAACGTCTCCTTTGTGTTTTTCAAGCAGGAGTGTCCTAATTAACGCTCTAAGAGATTTATTAATGAAAAAAATGATTTTGAAACAAGTATCTGTCAAAAATTTAATTTTTGGTACAAGCTTATATTGCAGACTGTACTTTTCTGTATACCGTTATCAACTACTCATTGAGACGATTCTAATGAGCCCAAACTCAACGGAGTTACGTCGGTTAAGTACTGAATTCCCATGGCCACCTTCCGTCTCCATCATCAGATCAGCTCGATGGTACCATAATATTAAATTGTCATCCAAACTATATTTAAACCCAAAATTTCAGCTCAATCGGTCACCGGGAAGTGGGTCAAATTTAACTTGCAAGATTTGATTACGGACACAGACAGACAACGGGACAGGTGAAACTAAAAAAGTTTCTGTCAAAAATTTCATTTTTGGTACAAGCTTTTATTGCCGACTGTACTTTTCTGTATACCATCATCAACTGCTCATTGAGACGATTCTAACGAGCCCAAACTCGATGGGGTTATGTGGTTTTATTACGGAGTTCCTATGGCCACCTTCTGTCTCCATCATCAGATCAGCTCCATGGTACCATAATATTGAATTGTCATCCAAACTATACTCATACCCAAAATTTCAGCTCAATTGGTCATCGGGAAGTGGATCAAATTTAACTTGCAAGATTTGACGGACAACTTACTTACATATATACATACTTTTATACTTACATACGAACAAGTCAAGTTAATATAAAGCTTGTAAAATATAATATTTTTTTGTATTTCTAACAACACAGATTTCTTAAAAACATCAAACCATCGTCATAGTTATAAGATACATGAACTGGGAACATTTTAATGATATTCATATTACCCGCTCTGTTCTGCGCACCTCATGTGACACCAAGTATTGTCGCGAGCGACTCTGTGACCTGGCCCCTATTTCACCAACTTGACAATTGTCACCTGACACTGACAATTCGCCATACATTGCTTGTTCTAGAAGTTAAGGTGGTTGCTAGGTTACTTGTGGAATCAGCAATGTACGGAGAATTGTCGTTGTTAGGTGACAATTGTCAAGTTGGTGAAATAGAGGCCTGATGGCTAGCACAAGACCGCGACAGAGATAAACTTCCCTTCTCTTTCCATGGGTTCTAAATAGATAGATACTGATAGTCTCGCGCGCGAGACAGTAGCCGTGTCTCACTCGTATACTGTTCAAATTAGAAAGGGGAGGGTAGATTTTCTGGTCTCGACGACGGGTCAGTTGTGCAGAGATATGTTTGCGGGGTTAGCACAACTGCACATACATATATCAAAACATACCGTCAGAAGGAGAGGACGCTGCATATAACTACGAAATAGTCTCCAATTCAATAGGTACGTTTCTTGAATAGGCCTTCTAATATTTACTTTGAAGTTGATGAAGACTCGTCATCGAATCTGTCTTCGTTTGGCTTTTTGGTCATTAGCTTTCTGAATTCTTCTAGACTATCTCGATAACAGGTGAAACAAACACTGGTGGTGACCATACGCAAATACCGCGCATAAGTTATCAAACTTAGATAAATGTGTGCATTATTTACCCTAGTTTCCATTAAACCCGTTTCCTTCCGTTAGAAACAATACAGCGATTGACGAACGTAACTAATGATTACATTGTACGTGTAAATCAATCAGTTAGTATTAGTATGTAAACCGCTAAAAGATTAACGGCTGCCAGCCGCAGCCGTGCCGGAAACTGGGCCGTTCATATTTCCCTGTTGCGTGGCTGAAAGATTTAGTGGGTACGGTGAGGGCCTTTGTTAATGTTAGTCAACGCGAAATCTCTATATTGTGTGGCTAGATTATTCAGCATTTCGTTATTGAATGTTTGATTATTCAAAATCGGGATCTGAGTGGCAATCTCTTACATGGGGTAGTCTATTCTATACGTCTATCCAGCCATACTCACCTTATTTATACGAGGACCGCAAAGACATTTTAGTTAGGTAAGGTGCCTCGAGCCGTAAGATGTATAAGAGTATAAGAGTTAACAGTTCTATGCTTCTCAGGTACGGAATTTGCATGTTGTAAATGGAAAGTTTCAATTCCCATACAAAAATAAGAGAAACTTTCGAAAATTTCCTGTTAAATTGCAGAAAAGTTTCGCAATATAGGAAACTGTTCGTATTCTACATGAATCATCTAATCAGGATAACACAGAAATCACGATAAAAAACCTTTGACACGATTTTACCAAAATCAAATTTCGTGTGTCACAAAATATTGTGTGGTAGTTTTTCTTGTATGTCTGAATTACATAACCTGCAACAATATACACGCGAACTGGCATCTCGGAAGCATTCTGCATGCGTTTCGCTTATAAAACATAAGCCTATAGCAATTAAGATACATGTAAGATCCATTTCATCGATTGGGCCATCCCATCACATGAACACAAACTCACATTTTACCAACTCGTGTTGTTGCGAATAGGACCTAACGTATGTAGATAGAGCTCATATTTGGGTAATCAAGATGAAGCTATTACGAGGTTTTTGAAGTAACTGGCTAAGATTAGAGATCTTGGTGATCCGCACTGGTTATTCCGAACGTAACGAGGCACCAATTATGCGAACATCTGTATCATATCTCGGTGTAATTGGAAATATTGTTTAATGCTCACTAGTGGACGATCTTGATTTGGACATTTTTACATAACCGTGCGTTATTTCAGTGTTTTTCTTTACGTCCTAGTATGTCGAAAACACAACAAGTGTAGGTCATTTTTGTTCATAAAAAAAATGGTCATTTTCTGTTTGAGTTGTTAACTTGTTACTAACTGGGCATTACCGTGTTAACAGACCATTAATCAAACTTGAACTACCGCGAGACGTATTAACACTTAATTTAATATATTCATTAGGTAATTATTAAGTGGACGTTAAACCGTGGGTGCCGTGGGTTGTTTTTGACGGCTAACTCCAATAAGAAAGGCGTGGTTAAAAAACGTTTCCTTCGAGAAGTAGAGCCCTGCGCAATGGCATCTCGCTTGTAAATGGAACAGCGCAACGGTAGTCCATCCAGATGGTGCTGGTGAAGAGTATGGTCTCAGAGCTCCCTGAGATGCGCTGGGTTGTGAATGAGTCACTTGCATTCGTGTCTAGCTGTCGACAAAGCGAATCCTCAAATCAATAAAGGGTCGGCAACGCGCCAGTGACTCCTTCGGGCGTAGTATGATTGCCACTTTATCACTTGTTAACAGACTTCAAAAAAGGAGGTTCTCAATTCGACTGTTTTTTTTTTGTGTGTTTGTTACGCGATAGCTCTGTAATTTATGAATCGATTTAAAAAAATATTTCTTTTTTTGAAAGCATATACTTCCAGATTGGTCCCGTTGTCACCAAAATCCAGTTCTGATGAATGGGATCCATGAGGAATTGAGGGAACTCTTCAAAAATTCAAGAGAAACATATAGCGATTTTAGTATTTTCGGCATTAAACCAAGCATTTGCATTCAGAAAGTAGCATCTGATGAACTGGAACTGGTGAAGAAGACCACGGATGGTCATCCAAAACTCCAAGTGTTTTTTTCTCTAATAATCAACGCATTTGCTCTCGGAAATCAGTTCATGTGGTAAATTGGAAAAGAAATGTGGAAATGTTCACGTGGCTTGGCGGAGTACTAAATTGAAGTCGGTTAAAACTTTGTTCTTAAAGTAAATTACTATTATCCTTTACGTTCTGACATGTATGCGAATCCGGGAGTGACGGCTGTCTTATCCACAACGATAAGTGATAAAATAGCAACCATGTTACATCCGCTGTAGTCGCATGCTTCCATAGGCTACTTTGCCTGCTTACCAGGCCGTACGCTTGTATGCCACCGTCGTGCTGCAAAAATAATGGAAATATGTTACTTTCCGTTCCGTCTGTTGATTGTTTAGTATTGTCTCGATTCGAGCGTTTCATGTTTCCCTACCACACTTACATTTAGTGACGAGCGTGAAGATCGGATCGTTTCCCGGTCCGATCTACATCGTTGCGTAAGCGCATTTATTACAGGCGCGTTGCGTTTGTATTCATCATTAAACTATGGTTACAGCAGAATTTAATCATCACTTCTACTATGGTTACTTGGCAGTCTATCTGCTATGATATAATAACATGACTAAATTAGCAGTTTAAACCCCTGTTAGGTTGGGTCAGCGGCGCCGACGATCACTACAACGTACCGTACGCTCGTGAGCTCTCAGCTTTCAGCGGTCAGTGTACGGCCTGATTGCACGCTCCGATACAAGCTGGGCGTGCAGCGTCCATATAAAACAAATGGATTATATGGACGCTCCACGTCCCGCTCGTAGCGGCGCGTGCACTCAGGCCGTACAGTGTACACTACAACGCTTCTAGAACTGCTCTATATTGGCCTGACAGCAACCATGGTCAACGTGACGTGTAGACGTGGTTTTTAGGCCCGTTATAATTTTTCGTAATTGGAGGTCGAGATGATGCATTAACATCGGCCTCAGAAAGGACTCGTCGCTGCAGCAATTTTACCACGCGACAAATAAAAGTAATATATGCTCAGTATTTTACATCAGTGGCTGCTTCCCTGCCTAATGCTGTCTGTTTTGTTGATGTCGACGAGTCCACTTATTAGTGGTTGTGGTATGCCGCTTCGACCAGCAAGTGATCTATTGTAAACGAATCCACTTATGAAAACTACTGTCCTAAGGGAAAGAAAGTCAACAAGTGTCTCTTTTGTTACAGCTCAGCGAACGCCAAAAAGTGGGAGGTCGAGCTGGCAACACTGAAGAGCAACAATCTCCGGCTGACGGCCGCCCTGCAGGAGAGTACCGCCAACGTGGACGAGTGGAAGAGACAGCTGCACCAGTACAGGGAGGAGGTGGCGCGCGCCAGACACTTCGCCGGGAAAGGTTGGTATATGAACGCTTCTACCCACAGTTCTCACAGCAGTATCAGAAAGAAGTCGTGTCTACAACAAAACAGATGTTTGAGAGCTAGAAAACTTTTAGCTCAACCGCATAGCTCTTGCTCATTCGTCTAGTTAGGATCGTTTACGGTTGCGTGTCACCGTTGTGGCACAACGCCGGCCGCAGCGCTATGAGTGTCACTGTCAAAAGTGCCAACCGGTTTATGTCGTCCGACCATCTCTAGCCCAGGCCTCAATTTCAGAACGACTTTACTCCACCTCCCATCGTTTTGGCGATATGCGTGTCCGGCGCAGCATATTGATGTACAATCCCATAAATATTAACATACTCTGGTGTAACAGGCAATGATGCGAGCGAGGCCGAGCAGCTGCGGCAGCGCGTCGCGCAGCTCGAGGCCGAGCTCGCGCAGAAGAATGAGGAGCTCGCGCAGTTCACCAAGTCCAGGAAGAGCGAACAGGTATGATCTACTATATCCATACTATTATTATAACTGCGAAAGTGTGTCTGGCTGTCCATTACCTCTTCACGCTTAAACCGCTGAACGGATTGCGATGAAATTTGGTATGGAAGTAGTTTGAATCGCGGGGAAGGACATAGAATAGTTTTTATCTCAAAAATCATGCCCTAAGGCACTGGTCCCACCGCCGGCTAGTAAGCTAGAAAAGTTGGGCGAGTAGCATTACATTGCAGATCTCTAAAGGTCGATTGATCACACTGTGCCTGGTCAGCACGCAATGAACCGTTACTCGCCCAACTTTTCTAGCTTACTAGCCGGCGGTGGGACCAGTGCCTAAAAAGGGTGAAATTGGGGCGCGAACGTTCGTTTGGAGCTACGATATAAACTACTTGCATGCGGACGAAGTGGCGGGCATTTTTATGCCCGCCACTTAAGATTCATTTATTTCACAACATACAGCTGCACTTAAAATTACACGTAGTAAATTTTTAGGAGTCTATGCACCTATGTGCCTATGTATAAGCTAGTCAACCCATAAATGTATGTATAAATGTTTCAGGATGCCGAAGCGAAGCTAGCCCAGAGCCAGCTGGAGCTGGCGCTGGCCGCGCAGGACGGGCAGAGGCAGGTCATCCAGGCGCTCAACGACCAGCTGGCGCGCCAACTCGAGGAGCTGGTATGTACAATATCTACAAACACGGGGACCAACCAAACCGTCTGTAATCGAAAGCGGTGTTCGTTAAAATTTGAATGTATGGAAAGTTTGTCAAGTTTCTACGGAATGACAGCTACCGGCTCCATATTTACCGTTGATCTGTCTGTAACTCAATTTTGAAGCAGTCTTCAAACGATTGTGCTGAAATTTTAGGTTTAAGTATAGTTCGGATGACAATTCAATATTATGGTACCATCGAGCTGATCTGATGATGGAGACAAGGTGGCCATGGGAATTCAGGACTTAACCGACGTAACCCCGCTGAGTTTGGGCTCGTTAGAATCGTCTCAACGAGTAGTTGATGACGGTATACAGTTGGAAATATAGGATTGTACCAAAAATATTTTTTTGACTGAAGCTTATTTGTATGTGTGACCGTTTCCAGTCGAGGATCCACCGCGAGATCAACACGTCGCTGGAAACATGAGACGCGGCCTCCATCCAGCCGCCGCCCATATACGCGTCCGTTGTCAAGGTAACTATTCGACTAACTTATCATGTTTTTTTTATGTTACGACGGTGGCAAACAAGCGCAAGGCCCGCCTGATGATGAGCAGACACTCTATACACGCTTGCTATTCCAAACGAATCGTAAGCGTGTTACGACCCTTTATTCACTTGAGTACCGTAAAACGGGGTTACTTTAGGAAAAAATGGGGCTACTTTGATCATTTAGAATGAAGTACAGTAAAGTGTAAAAATATGGGTGCATACAACTTACTCATAAATAAGTCCCCATAACTCTTATGTCAGCGGATTAAGGTTTTGGTACTTATTTATGAGAGGATGTTATCGATACATATTTTTGCACTTGACTGTATAAAAGCAGAACTATTTGAAATCAAGTAAACCGCAAGATAGAATATTAATATATTCACTGCCATAGTTCACCCACAAGCAAACAATGATTTCGGAGGAAAATCTATATGATCAAAGTCGCCCCCGAATCAAAATAACCCCATTCCATGGTACTCGTTTCTACAGCGTACCCTCGGCTTCCCTTTATTGCACAGAATAACCTGAAGTTTAAGGGTATAGCCCTGTATGTATGGGGCATCGGCCCCAGACGCCAAATTGGTTGCTGTTTTGCCCAGATGTATGATGCTATTTCACCAAATATGAACCCTAAAATGTTGCAAGTTTCCGAGAAAATACAACAATAATAATTGGTTTTTATTTTATTTTATCTAAACCTCACCTTGTAAGTGTCCATGGGCGTCGATTATCGCTTACCATCAGGTGATTCGACTGCTCGTTTGCCTCCTATATTATTAAAAAAAAAACCTCGGAACCGATTTCTTTGTTGCTTATACACATCGAAGACTGCATTTTTAATCCTTTTTCGAGAAAATTTACTATTATTTATTATTTTATTTAATGCCTACACCCCTTTTGTTTCAACGCACACAGCAATTGAATGTTGAATTGTTTTTCATATGTTACCATTATGTCTATTCTGTTCCATATTGTGTATCGTATATTTGTCATAAATTTGTTTACGTACGATGTTGTTTCGGTTTATGTGTGATTGTAGCAAACAAATAAACGTTTTATCTATCTATTTATCTATTGGGTACACAAATGATTGTAAATTCCCGTTCCCTATAGCAGCAATAAACAAGCAATATTAAAACGGTTTTAGATTAGTAATTCTTTGAGATATCCGAATGGGATTTTCGTCACAAGGCATATTTTTTTGCCTTCTTTCCTTTGGAGTCAAATAGTTTTGGTGTCTACACCCGTATTTGGTACAAAAATGATTGTTAATGGCCATTCCCTATCGCAGCAGGACCGGCGGCTGCCGCTGCTGCTGCGCCGCGAGGCCGGCGACGAGCCGAGCTACGTGACGGTGAGGAGCAGCAAATGAACAGCGTTCTCGGTATTTCGCAAGGTGCACGAATTCTTTTAATTTCACACTCGGTTCAGTTGCTGTGTTGTCTGTGGTGCAGTGTTGACGGTCTCTGGTCTACATATAGTCTAGAGTCTAGACCAGTGGTTCTTAACCTTTGGTGTGCCGCGCTAGAGTTACATTATGGTTGTGTGCGGACGCGGATCCGCGTTCTCTATTCTCGACGCTATGCCTATAAAGACTATAAAACGAACTAATCGCGTGGAGACGTTTGAGCGTCCATATTCCGGCACACCAAAGGTTGAACTTTTGTTAGGCACGGACGAACCAAAGAATATCAAAAATACAGCTGACCCCTATTGAAGGAAATGTTGAAACATGTGTCTATACCTACATACGTGGACCCCTAGCAATCATGCCACGGACCCCTGAGGGGTCCATGGATCACACTTTACGAAACCCTCTAGATGTAATTAAACGAGTCACTCACGTCAAAGGTACAAGTTGAAACTGATCTGTTAAAGCTGTTACAGTCGAGCTTGCATTTCACTGCTTGCTGGCTGCAAAAGTGCAGTTTGAATGCAGTTCTTTTTCAATACACATAACTGCGTCGATAACATAGTTGCACACTGACTACGATATAGCGGCACGATTGTAGTGCAGTCGAGTCGGTACAACTGCATTAAAACTGCAATATACGCCAGAGTGCAATTGTCAGAACTACGCGCCGCGTGCAAGCGGAGTTTGTAGTCGCTTTGCAGTTTCGATGCAGTTGTGTCAACTGCATTCAAACTGGAAATTTGCAGCCAGAAAGCAGCTGAAATGCAGCCCCGTCTGTAAAGACCTTTAAAGATCGAATATAGCTCGACATGTTTCGAACAACTCGAAGTTATTAGTACATACAAGTACAAACTGAATGAAGTGCAGATTTAAAATCCACTTAACTTAGATGGTACCCTTGATGTCTCATATCTTGCCCCTGTCTCGCCTCAGTTAAACGGCAGGCGGGTTTCGCTCTCTTCTAGTGAAGATTTGGCGGTTAGAGGGTTAATGTAACTATAATGTGAAAATTAGAGACCGTTTCAACATTGCGATCACCAAACAATATAGTTTTAACATCACGTATTTTACTTCATGACATCCACGCATCGCAAGTATTATTTACATAATATCACTGCATAAAGATTGTGAAAAAAATGACAAATGTCAAATTAAACCTTGCATTTCATATTGTGTGGGTAGATTCAAAGCTGTCATTCCATAAACAGTGCCGAGGCACTATATTGACATTAACTGTCATTCCCTGTAATTTCAACGTTTTTTATGGGATAAAATACCAATATAAAGTATCAGACAAACTTTGATCGCAGTAAAAAGTCTATACGCAAATACTACCCATAGTTTTAATATTAATAAAAGGCAAATTTCGTTTATACATAAGATTTTATTGTTCGATATATTCTCGAATAATAAAAAGCCATTTAAATATTTAAAATGTGATTGAGATCGAATGAGAAATCTGTCATTTCTCCGGCCTAAAGCACTTCTAGAGTTACACTAGGGTTGTTCCTTTCCTCTAACATATGACGGCATCTCTTTCGCACTTTATGCCCGTAGATTTCAACCTTTTAGACTTGATAATACGGGTCCGAATGCTCTGTACTATACACTCGAATATGTCCACGAATATTACGACATCTTTAAAACATTATTATAATGAAATTGTGGCGATAAAAGATTGCGTGACAGCCATCTCAAAATAAAGCTTGTAATTTCTTAAGGAAATTATTGTTATGTTTATAAAAACAATCATACGCTAATAAAAGCTTATGGTGCGCATTTAAAAGCTTCTCAGAGCGTATCACTATGTCACGTTCACTGCACTAATTCGTTCATTACCACCCTTAGAGCATACAACACTACCACACTATTACATTACTAAGGTATAAAAATATGTATCCAATTTTCAACTTTATTCCAAGGACATACGTTCGTAAACGTATACATATTTATAGACGTGTCTGTACTGTGACAAAGTGCTAAGATAACTGCTTATCTATTTTCGAGGCAGATTGTACTGCGCGTGATGTCACTAAAATATAACTCTTGCCGGAAATTGACTACGAATAAATGAACTAAATAGTTAAGAAATACAACTTGTTTCTATAAAGACAGATGTCGTCTGTACATACGTTGTAAATCGTGTAATCGATCAAAATGCCAAAAACTTTTTTATTAATTTTTAATACTATAATGTATATTTTTAAACGGTAGCATAATAAGTTGGTTTTAATACTGGTCGCATTGGTGAAATACCGAATTAAAAATGATATTTTAACGTACCCCTTTTCGGAATCTTGTCTGTCTAAAGCCAGGCTGTGTCGTCGTAGAGTATGTGTATATTGAATTATCCTGTAATTGATATTATACCTAAATTAACATTAGTCGATACCCCACCATTGCGTTGCCCAACGACACTGCAATACGCAAATTAAATTATAAACATTAATGTTAAGCTGTCAAATTAATACCATATAGGGATACGGGTAGCGTTTTCATACAAACATAAAACGTCACTATTTTCTGAATCACTGCACAGTTGCTTCAGAACGCAACGGGCGCTTTTCGCTACATATGGAGCTTAAGCGCAGCGCCGCGGCAGTTACGTGTTAAATAGCTTTCTAGATAAACTGTGTGTGGATTATATGAAACAACGTGAACCCGCCATTCGGCTTTATCTCGTGCACTAAATTACGTTTATATAATTGATTTTGATTAAAACACGCATATGAATCAAACTTTGTTTGTGTCTGAGACTCACTCCAGGCATTCCAAATGTGCTTGGGATTTTCGTTACGTTTGTGTGTGTGTGAATTTTGTAACAGTATTTTAAAATATGATTAAATCATTAAACATTTTGTATGAGAACGCTGTCCTTCTAATGGAAAATTAAAAATACAATGAACATAATTAAAGCTTTGACTAAAATTTTTAATGCGTTACATTAAATTAATAAGATATTGCATAGTATTAAGAGTAGTGTAATGTTTACCAAAATTATTTCCTATTAATTATAAATATAATGATCTGTAAAAATGCCTTAGCATTGGGAAATGTGCATTTCTTTTACTCGAATATGTCTTTATCTTTATTTAGGTACTCTACAGTATTTAACTCTCTTTAATAATGATAAACTAGTATTTTAATGTTGGTAGCCATTTTGTCGAAAAATGTTGGTGGTCGATACAAAAATACATTGTTGCAATGTTTATTTTTATGAAGGTACTACATACAAAGAGAGATGTTAGACCTACATACAGTCAACGTATATGTCGCCGTATAATTGTGAACTTCTTCAGTTTATAATTTAACGCGTTAGACCTACCCGTCAATTTATAATCTCAATAGTTTATAACTAACGGTTCTCTCAATTTTACGATTAAATATAAATTTTCGCCGTAATGAAATACGGTGCAAAAATGTAAACACGTTCTTGTCGTCGACTGTACCATATGACTGGATTTTTTTATTTTTACTTATATTAATACCTATTAATTTTTTTTATTGACTTGCGGAGCTGCCTGTTTTAGCCTGTTCGTTATTCATCATCAGATCAGGGATCGGGAATTAATGATTTTGTTCCACTGTACATTTATCGACAAAACGTCATAACCTATAATATATTATCTGGTGTAAGATTATTTGTCCAAATATAAAATTCCAATTTTAGCGTTAAGGATGTCCGTGTAGCGTTTCTGACTCACGTAGAAGACACTATGATTTCGCTTTCTTTCGAAAACCCTGTATTGGATAGACCCCTTAGCGAATTAGCGATCTTTTGACAGATAATAGTTGTCTGTAATTTGTCAAAATGGTTGAAGGTGTGTGATTTTTAATGGCAAAAATCATTACTCCATGAATAGGTTACGCAAGTCAAAAGTATGCCTTATTCCTGAAACGTAACAAACCTTTGTTTACTAAGTTCACTTTCGTCCTTTTCACACAAACATACATTTAAAATAAGGACGAAAATAACATCACAGATCACAAGGTATTTTTGAACATGTTAGTAATGATATTTGCTGCACAAGAAGTTTCAGTACGTTTTTTTATGAATCAGTATTTTGGGCATTGCCTGTATTATTTTTGTTTCAACATTTATATTGATTTATATTGAACACAGATGAATATTCTCTGTCAAACCTCTATGAAAATATTAAAAAACAAAATGATATCATTGAAAAAGGCTGAGGACACAATTTTTAAGATATACAATGTTTCTAAACAGGGTAATTTCATTTACTGTTGTGTAATTTTGAATAGGGAGGTTGTTATTCGATGTTTACTCTCGTCTACTGAACAACAAGGCGCATTTCGGAAGAACACTGTTGGTTGACGTTTAAAAACGAGCGTTTTTCTAACTGCTTGCAAAACACTTATTGTAAAAAACGCGATTTTAATCTGTGTAGTTAAACATATAAACATGTAATCGAAATTTTAGTATTAACGCTATTTCATTATTTCTTTCCGCAATTATTATTATAAAAATATAGATAAAAAACAATATTAATGATATTATTTCATAAGTAAATTAATACTTAGTTTTAAGGTAAAAATATGAATGTTTTATAGTGACTCGCTATTTATTTGTACATGTCAATATGTTTATCACATAATATATAGATAGTATAACGTAGACCGAATGATCTGTTGGTGTTTGAGAAGTGTAATATAGTGTTAGGAGTAAATTAAGTGTTATTTTCGACAGTTCGCAAACAAAATGTTGCGTGGATACAATATATAGAGATTATCATAGAACAGTTATAATGAAATAGAAGAAATGTTGATTTCGTATAGGCGAAATAATTGACAGAATTAAATAGTAACGGAAATACAAACTAAAATAGCGGAGACGAAGTGATCCCAGGAAGGTGGCTCGCACTTTATAGGTATAGAACCCACCGACTTTAGAATTGAAGTGCCAATGTGTATGATTTAGTCCACTCTATGTGTGTTACCGCAGCGACGACACCAGTTTTCGACTTGAATTATTGAGCATTGTATCTGGGTTGATCAACAATTTCCTGTTATTCTCTCTTGTTAGCCAGGAGGCACTATGGAAGAGTTTCTTAGAAAATGGTTGCATGAACTTCTGACATGCGTAGAACATTGTCCATATAAAAAGGGTTTGAACATGTTAGGAAAAACCTACATTTAGTGAATAACATTTAGTGAGTGACCCATAAATACGCTGTTTTAAGAGCATGTATGTATGTATGTATGTATGTATGTATGTAAGCACTTTATTGTAGGTTAAAGAATATACATGTCATACAATAGATCACAGTACAAAGGCGAACTTATCCCTATAAGGGATCTCTTCCAGCTAACCTTGAGGAATTGAGAGGAAGAGTCGACTCAAGTCGACTCTCCATACAAACGTGGGTTGGTTCTCATTTTAAAACGGCAACCTGGAATAACATCAACTATTACACTATTCGATCCACGATATCTAGGGCGGGAACTAGTTTCTAATGCTATGCATTTTTATAGAAATATAATATAGAAAAAAAAAAACGATTAGAGACTATGTATGAAAAACGTTCTACTAGTTCTAGATTGTCTCTATTTTAAGGTCCGGCAATAGAAACCAGGTTCCCATCTAGATATGGCGGAGCCCACGGTGTATACAATGTTTCATGGTATTCTATTGTGTCGTTTTAGAATGAGAACTAAACTACGTCTGTATGGAGAGTACTACTGACTGACTGAAAAAAGTTGATTTACTCATTTAGAGCCCCCGCAGACTGCAGACCCTTCTAGAATATATATTTTGAAAGTAGACTGGTGTCTCGAGCGGGTCGCGAGCCATCTTCATTTGCCCCCAGAAACTGTTGTATTGCCATCATAGGATATTAAATTATTGTTTTAGGCTGCGCTGCGATAGTTTCAGCTTGTACGGGCCCCGAAGTAACAGTCATCGATTTTGACATATTCAATGCTCTTTGACCCTTTTTCTGGCTGACAATTGACAGTTGACATTCGAATGTCAGTCTTAGGGCGGGTTGTACAAACTGACGATTAAAAATATTATATGCAATAACCGTAAATACAAATTCGAATGGTATACAGTATTAAAAAAGAATCTGAAAGGCCTAAAAGGGAATAATGCAATGATAACTAGAAACTTACTTTTAAAATGTTAAACTGTAAGTAATATTGTATTGCCAATAACTTTTAAAATGTTTGACTATAAGTAATATTGTATTGCCAATAAAGCTCTCGTTCTCTCTCAGAAATACACATTTGGAACGAGCGGGACGTATTTAATAAAAAGATCAAATATAAATTGAATATGAATGGAATGATTTGTAGAATGGAGGCCCATTAGTCAGGGCTGTCAAAAGTCTATCGTCAAACGCAGCGGAGCCTACATATGTGTACGTAATATCTTCCATTAGAGGCGTAGTCGCTGTGAGCTACCGTATGCATTACAATAAATATCGATTTAAATATGTGAAGCTTTTTATTTTGTACCCATTAGCACCTAAGTCAAAGTCAAAATTAATTATTTCATAGAATATGGTAATTACAATTTTGGTAGAAATAGAGCTGGAATTTAGTTATTACATCACTAGCTTCCGCCCGCGACTTCGTCCGCGTGGACCCGGGATAAAAACTCCTATATTTTAATCCAGGCTATAAACTATCTTCGTGCAAAATTTCATTCAAATCGGTTCAGCCGTTTAAGCGTGATTGAGTAACAAACATCCAAACATCTAAACTTTCGCATTTATAATATTAGTAGGATACTACCTGAGAATTACCGTTGATACCGCAACAATTTGCTGCGAGCGAAGCATGGCTGCCATTTTGTCACTTATCACCGTGGATAATAAGACATCCGTCTCGTTCTGACAAGTCTGCGAGGACTGCGAATGCGAGAGTGACGGATGATCCACGGTGGTAAGTGATAAAATGGCAACCACGCTACGCCCGCTGAGTAGGACCTTGGTAGCTTAGCGGTGATGGCGTTAAGCGGCATAGTCCTCCGGGGGACCATAGGGTATAGACGCGCCATGATTGTTAGCCTTTGGCCTATCATAGAGAGTGTGGGTGCGCCTTAAATCTTGGCGGTAAAGACTGGCGCCAAAACCGCGCCATGAAAGTTGGCCTGCGTCCGAGAAACAGTACAGACGTAATGTCTGTGATATAAATGGTTCTTACTTTGTAAATTGTATGGGCACTAGACGACGATAAACATACTTATATCGATAAATAAATACTTTAATACTTACATAGAAAACATCCATGAATCGGGAACAAATATTCGTGATTATCACACAAATAAATGCCCTTACCGGGATTCGAACCCAGCACCTCTTGCTTCGTAGGCAGGGTCACTACCAACTAGGCTAAAGCGGTCGTCAATATCTTCGGATCATTACGTTTAATTTCGCCCATCGCACAGAATAAATAGTTAATCAAAATTTCTCTAGTGCCATGCCACGATGCGCCGCCATGATGTTAATGAGTTCGCACAGTGACCGACAAAACAAATGGTGTCATTCATTATTTAATTGCAAAAAACTTTGTCATATTCCTTAACATTTTTGCGTTTTATTTTGTTCGCGTTTGTTGCTTTAATATAACCAGCATAAACAGCATAAACTCACTGGATCCACAGAAAACCAGCGCCGTTGGCACTGCTGTGTCAACTGCATTGCTGAGTGGAGACCTTTTCGGTAGCACATCCCTATTTGTTAGCTCTTAAGGTGCATTGTGTGAATGTATGTGTAATGATGTGTTATCCGAATAAATTTATATTCTATTCTATTCTATTCTATTCTATTCTAAACATGGTGTTCATTTATTCCTATGGGTCAATAATTGCCCTACATACGGGGCAAGACGGGGAGATGGCGGCTATTGTAGTTTTTTATTTTTATTGAATTATCAAAATACCCAACTAGCACGTGCTATAAAAGTAGCCAGCACGTTTCCGCTTTGCTATTTAATGATATACAAGCGCTAAGAATACTCGAGTAAAAGTGCTGTAAATGTTTACTCGACGCGAATTGGGCGCAGATTATTCAGTTTCAGACTAAAATCCTGTAAAGGTAGGTGTAAAGAATAAGCGCTGAATAACAAGAAAATAGTGCTATAAAAATTGAGTAAAAGCGAACAAACTACTGCTTGCACTATAATATTAAACTTTTATTCAACAAATGTGTTGTACATTGGGAATCGAGTGTGTGTTGGAAAAAGTGTTTGAATATATTATCATTTATACTTTAAGATTCAATTTATTCGCAAATTCCTTAACATGTTAAATATCAAATTTAAAAGCCTTAAAAGGAATAGCAGTTTTAGTTTTATTGGACTTAAAACGTTAACTATACCCCGTCATGCCCGCCTCTCCCCTACCTATGCAGTAATGACGTATAGAATAGAAGGTCCTATGTTTAATATTACATTAATACCTACATGATATTTGACAGCCCGAAAACGAATCATGGCATCCCGCTCTATAACATTGCTCGTGCTTTTTTTTAAACGTTTGCGTGTCAGCGTCGTGGCCGCGGGACGATAAGACAAATTTCAATCGTGATCGGATGAATTATGTCACCTCGGAGGTGCGCGAGAGCTGAGCTTAACCTGGCCTGGCCTGCCCGTAATGACACGTGAGTGCAAAAGTTTGATATTAGTACGAGTACAATCGTATTTAGTATTTACTATTTTCATAAAAGCGAAATTGATATTGCTGCATAGCTGGTCGTAGTGAGTGGCCCGGGCTACGAAATCGCGTACACGTGGTATATCTATGTCTGTAATTAGTTTATATGGTTCCAGTTTATAAAACAAACGAAATACACCAAATCAAGTTTTGTATGAAAAACTTAAATTCGCTGTATTTTTTTTACTGTTTTTTGAAGCTACATAAACTAATTACAGACACAGATATTTCTCATGTCATTGTGCATGCAAAGTTTCGTTACAATCCAACACGTAGTTTTAAAATGAGAGCGTAACTACGTTTGTATGGAGAATCGAGCTTACTGCGGACTCTTAAGTTAATATTTTTTTACTAACAAATGTGTATGTACCTTGTCTGAAATAAATGTTTTATTATTATTATATACTCCTTTTAAAATCACTGGTTTTAAGGCCCGGTCATTTGACAGGCATGCGTGGGGATCCAACACGTAAAGGCCTTTTGGAGAAGTGTAATGTTATATAGTACACCTGCCAGAACCCATTCACAGGCACATCGGTGTTATTATTATCAAAACAAAAGTTACAAAAGGTAATTGTTTTTAATGTAGCACATGCTACATTAGTTATTAATTAGTGCTATCACATGCTAGTGGGTCTATCGGGGTAAAGGTATCTAATCGATTTCAGTTTTACATTTACCCGTCCCCTTCGCTTCCATGCGCGCCGACCCGACCCCAACGCACGTATATTAGGTGCACGCAATAAGTGTATTTTTTCTATCCGATCAGACTAGTAGGTACATTTTCAGAAACCTGGCGAAAACAAATCTTTTGTCGAAGACATGTCGTAACTATCACTTTCTTCCGTAAAGTCTGCTAACGAAAGTTATAATATTAATTTGAAGTTGTTAGACATTTTGCAACTCACCAATAACTATCTAAAATATCAAAGGACGGGCACTGTTCAAAAATGATCATCTTATCAAGCTTACCGCCATCAACAATAGGGATGGGTCGGGCTGTCGGGAATTGTGGGCAAGAATTTTTACTCAAGCTTAATACGCTTCCGAACATTACGGCGCGATTTCCTTATCCTGCAGGACCTCGCGTGATCCAGGGATCGTAAACAACCGGCAGCTCATTAGTGCTAGTGGTTGCTTGTAGGGTTGCCAAAGGTTATTTCCTGTGGCCCATTTCGCGAAGCTAGAAACAATTTTACAACTCTAAACAGACATGTCGGGCTGAATGGAAGAAAATTGGAGAGGCGTATGCCCAACAGTGGACATACAAGCTGAAGACGAGAGACAAGAGAAACAGGCGGCTGGGCTGGATTTGGGGGAGAGCAAGTGGAGCTGCTGTCCCGGGTCCTCCGCAAGAGAGGGACCCTCTTAATATCTAATGTTATAGGGCCGACGTACTATGAGCGCCTTCCCGCCGAAATAAAAAATGAGACAAGCGAGGAAACGTTTAAGCGTAATTTGAAGAACCTTTTATTGAAAAGGTCATTTTACTCAGTCAATGAATATAATGAAATTGTACAACAATAGACTATTTTGAATTATTATTTAATTTTTTGCATTAGTTATTAATTTGTATTAGGATTTTGACATTGGTTTATATTTTTCTATTATTATTTGATTGGTACTATATCGATTGACATATACTTCTTTGACATTGTGATTTGATTATACACAGAAATAACATGACAGATTTTTTGTATACGAATTGTATTTGAAATTACGTTTTATTTTATATTAATTTAATTTGAATTGTAGGTATATACAGTTATTGTATATACCTTATCATATATATAATTTTCATTATCATTGCATTCCTAGACGATCGCTGTACGATAAGTAATATAATTTAAGTCAAATGTACTGTATCATGTGAAAATTGTACAACGAAATGAAATAAACTAAACTAAACTAAACTATTGTGGTCCCTCTCTCTCTCCGCTCCTTTGAGGCTTCGTGAAACTGGCCAAAATTACAGTGAAAGACAGAAGAAACAATTGAATGTTAGTTGGACTCGCACCGTGAATTCGGTACGACTACAGGAAATTCGCAATGTACTTACCATTCATCTAATCCATTCCTTAAAATATGTTTTTTTTTCAGACTACTAAACTACTAAAATTACTACTTAATTAAAATAAAAAGACTTACAAACTATAGGTTTAAGCAACTAGTTTCTGCCCGCGACTCCGTCCGCGTGGAACTCGTTTATATCGTATCTCCATACAAACTCACTCACCATTCATCCCCTTAGGGGATGATTCTCCGGGTCCTTCCCCGGGATACAAGCCTTCTGGGGTCTGCGGTCAGGTCTCCCATACTAAATTGTAGGGAAGACCTGACCGCAGGCCGCAGAACGCGTCCATGGTGTGGCAAATCCCTTAAACTATCTCCATACCAAATTTCATCTCAATCGGTTCAGCGGTTTAAGCATGAAGAAATATCAGAGAGACAGATACACAGACAGACAGAAAGACAGACACACTTTCGCATTTCTAATATTAGTATGTAAACATAACTTCCGGCCGTAATTTCGCTAACGTAAAACTTCGTTCATTCGGGTAATTCAGAAGACACAGGAAGGCGGAGGCACCTGACAACCCTATTTCCAGGACATTCGCATCGCTTACCGCCAACCCACAGGGAACCAGTATTCATTTGACCCCGACTACCCCTAGTTGTTACTTGTCTCGAGATCAACAAATACTAGCGCGATCAGTGAATCGCATGGCTGGACTGTCTCACGCAATAATAAAAGCAACTTTCGTTCAATATGATTTTTACTTTCGTCCTTTTAGAATGTCAGTGGTGAAATTTGTGGGCTGAATGAAATAGGGGAATTTAATGAGTTTTGTTTCCACGTCCGCATTATAAAGACGGTTTTGTAGGATGGCTAATCGCGTAAAAAAGTAGTTTAGTTAGTTAGTTATTTCGTGTAAACCTACCCAGTTTACACGAAATATACCTATTTTGCCTGTGTCTTGTGTAGAATAAAGTATTTACATACATACATATAGCTAAGGTTCTAACACCGTTCTTCCTTTCAGATTATCAGCACGGGTATCTGCCGAGTACCTATTGAGGAATAAGTAGCATAGATTATAATATATATATATATATATATATGTACTATACCTATATACTCACCGGCAAAAAAGGCCCAAAAACTTTTCGTGATTTCAAACTATAAATTGAATAGATTAAATAATGTTTTAAATAATTAAATGCATTTTTCTAATTTGGGCCAACTTTATTGCCGGTGAGTATATTATTAAATAGTGTTACTCAGGTATAAAAAGGCCAAATTGACGCAAGCAAACAATTATGTTTTTTTTCCACAGATAAACATAATTATTATTTGAAATTAACACTACAGTCAAGCTTTAAAATGTTGTGAGTCTACTGAGTCCTCCCGTCAGTCACATTTATTTTTTGCCTTGTAATAATTTGAATTGAAAGAAAGCAGGGTGTATATATATTTACACAAAAATAATATCTATAAGAATCCTTTATTTTCACTCAAGTTTTTCGTAGTTACAGTCAAGCATTGTTACCGAACGATAAATGCTCTCGTTTTCCTTACCATTTTCTTACGGAAAGTTACTTCTACCAAATAATCTAAGCAGGTACTTAAATACAGTTCTTCGCTTATCCTGAAAATAAACAGAGTAGTGTTAGGGATACTTTTCCCATATTAAAAATAGGTTAGACGGGCTCAAACAACGGCTGGGAACTCAAACAAGCCTGACAGCTCGTTCCCATCGATTTCCCAAAGCGCATGTCTGCTTTCCCGCCATTTCGCCAGTACCGCACCGCTCGGCGACCTTCGCGCGCGGATCCCGAGGCAACATTTAAAAAAATAAAATTAAAAACATTTGACTTAGACCTCTGTGGTTGCGCGTTCGTTTTTTAACATTTTTTCAGCCAGTGTTTTTACAGATTGATTAGGATTACGCTCCAATTTGGTAAGTTTTATTCACAATTATTAATTTTATTAAGTAAATACGCGTTTTGTGCGATATAGCGTAGTGATATTGCTAATATCGTTGGGATTAATTTTTATGGCGAAATAGTGTTTCGCGTGAATGGCCACGAAATTAAAAACACACAATTTTATTTAATGAGGCGAAGGCATTGTCTTGGAACAGCCGGAGAGGATCTTATAGGTTGACACGTATTTTCCTGAACAATGGGATGTCAAGTTAGTGGCCTATGATATTGAAATGGAATTCGTCAGTCGTAGCCGCTGTATTATTGGAGAGTTAGTACAGTATCTACATAAAAGACAGCGTTTTCGTAGCTATTAAGGAAATATATTTAACGAAAGTTAACGTATTTTTAGTTTATAATTATTTACCTATGTCATTAGTCACGTATATTAAGACCTAACAAATATAAATTTGAGGACATGATGTAGAAAATCGAGTGTAAAATATATAATATACATAACCAGATACCTTCACGGTTAGTACAGACACGAACTTTAATTTTGGACCTACTTAAGGTTGACAATCCTGTCATATTGTTTAGGAATCCAAAAAGAATGCGACCGTACTGACACTATGTATATTGTTTTTGCGTAAATGTATGTTTGTACGTACGAGTATGTGCATGTGCTCACAATGATCTAAACGTTAACACGACTCTTTTTCTCACAGAGTATGGTAAAAAAGGAGTGTATAAATTCTTAAAGGGTCGGCAACGCGCATGTAAACACCCCTAGAGTTGCAAGCTTCTATAGGCTAAGGCAACCATTTACCATCAGGTGGGCCGTAAGCTTGTTTGCCACCGTCGTGGTATAAAAATAGTTCTTGTCCCCATAGTGATAAATGATCGCATTGTCTATAACTACTTATTGGGATCAACAAAAGCTACCTAAAATTTCCCAATACCTTTCGTATTGATGTAACGTTACTCGCGATAACGACTTATTTTAGGCGATAAATCTTACTGTCACGTTGGCTTGGCTTAAAGACTATATTATGTATGCAAGTGACGATATATAGGATAAGCCGTATCACATAATAAGTAAGTTAATAGTACTTAGATACTGAAGATCCACTCCCTTAGTGATGTTGGCTGTCAAATGTACACCGCAAAGCAAAATTGCCTTTGGGAAAAAAAACCAGCCAAGTGCGAGTCGGACTCGGGCACAAGGGTTCTATATAACCGACAAAAAATCACGTTTGTTGTATGGGAGCCCCCTTAAATATTTATCTTATTCTATTTTTATTATTTGTTATTACTTATAGGGACAATAGAAAATACATCATCTGTGCAAATTTCAACTAACATACAACCTTGGTGACATACAGACGGACAGACAGACAGACGGACGGACAGCGGAGTCTTAGTAATAGGGTCCCGTTTTACCCTTTGGGTACGGAACCCTAAAAATAACTGAAACGGATTTTAACATTCGAATATGCCTAGCCGATTACGGTGTAAAAAAAACACTTTTTTTCATTTCACACCAATGAAATTACCTAATTAAGGCATAACTCAATACCTATAGGTTTTCCTTGCAATGGTCTGTCACAATTTTCGTACTAGAACATTTTTATGTCGTGTCACGAAAATTACTAGAAACGAATATAGCTATCGATACATGCGCTTGTGTTGGTTACCTATAGACTAATTGTTGCCCGACATAATAATGTTACGGATGCATTCTTATCTGCAAAATGTAGCGTTATATCGTAATCCGGTAGAATTATGATGTACCTACCTAATATTATTATACCATCTTTAATACCATAATTCATGCAACAATTATGCACAATATTGTGTTTTATATTAATTAGATAATGTTAATGTTTGTCACTGCTTTTTTGCATAGTTGGGAAGAGACACCAGTAGGTAATCGGCTAGGTTTATTGGAATATAAAAATTTCATTAGGTTATTTTATTATTTGCTTCCCAACCCCAATTTAGCTTTGCGGTGTAAATTTGACAGCTAACATCACTTGGGGAGTGACCCTTCTGTACCTAAATAAATATTATATTACATTAAATATTACAATCTTACACAAATTGACCTAGTCCCAAACTAAGTGAAGCTTGTACTATGGGTACTAGACGACGATAAACATACTTATATAGATAAATAAATAAATACTTAAATACATAGAAAACATCCGTGACTCAGAACAAATATTCGTGCTCATCACACAAATAAATGCCCTTACCGGGATTCGCACCCAGGACCTCTTGCTTGTTATGCAGGGTCACTACCAACTAGGCTCAAGCGGTCGTCAAACTACTACTATTATTTACTTATTATGTGATACGACTATGCCTATAGTTACTTGCATACATACAGAGTATATTATGCCGGCGTAACAGGAAATTGTATCGCCTAAAATGAGTAGTCTGTTAAATTAGTACCATATTATGGTATTTTACCTCACACCTGGCCATAATGCGAGTTTTACTGTACGCTGCGCGTACGGTAAAACTCGCATTGTGGCCAGATGAAGACGTAAAATTGTGTACTTACCGCGGGCGGTAATTCGTAAAGCCCCAGATCGCATATTTATGGCCCTCACTTTAGGTACGTAATGTACTATAACAAATCGCTGGCTTGTACTATTATCTATTCTGTGCCACAGGCAAATTATTGGCTAGAGACGTAATCAAAGTTATGATTTTTTGTTTAATGTGTCTTATACAAAAGTCAGATTAACATTGTATGGGAAAGAAATACAATGTTTTCGATAATGCATTTTTTTAAATCATTGTTATTATAATATGGCACTGTACAAATCGTATAATCGTACCTAAGAACGAGACTAAGCGAATTATATAATGGAATACATGTTACTTAAATACTTATTTTTTATAGAATTTTGAATTATGAGGACATTTCCATGTTTTGGAATGTACAGTTTTTTTTTGCAATTAACATAGGGTGTGATAGGCAAACAGTCTCATCTACACGTATGTAGATAGACGTGTTAAAACCAGATAAAGTGCCTATCTATCCGATAAGGGATTTCCTCTGTTGATCACGTAGATTCATTATATATATACTTAAGATTTGCAACACTAGGGATAGAATTAAGATATAGCTGAGGTTAGACGGTAGTCTAGAGTATAGAGAGTTGTTGGTTAAAACCATATATATAAACGATGTAAAGTATCACCGAGTTTCCGTACCTACCTACACCCCGACGCTACGCATATTAGAAGGGTACCGCCACTGTACGGGACGCGCATGACGACCACTGTGGCCAGACTATAGAACTATAAACCCACCTTTTTAGAATGATTATTATATTCTAAGTACCTACTCATTTGTAACACTTATAAGTACCCATTGTGTGTTATCGTCTCATTGTATACAAATATGGGCATAGACTTTATTCTAATAAGTATTATATTTAATAGAAGACACATTCACTGCCAGGAAGGCTCCTGGCAGTGAATGTGTCTTCTATTAACATAGCGCCCGTTAGGCAGGCGCCTAACGGGCGCTATGTTTGTTAAAGCTTTTTTCTACTTAACTGTAGCGCTACGAATTCGTTGGAAGTGAATGTGTTATCTACCGTTGCACATCATAGGAAAATGACAAAATTATGCTGCGCTACCACAAACCGGACCCCACCGGAAGCGTACCGTACGCGTACCGGGAGGCGCAGCGTAGGTAGACCCCCATGATAATCATATGTTTAAAAAAAAACGGTCAAGTGCGAGTCGGACTCGCGCACCGAGGGTTCCGTGCAAACCTGTAGGTATATAAGTAATAACTTTAAAATTATTTAAAAAAACGATTATATGATGTAAATAAAAATTTACGGTTTTCGCAATGTTTCCTTTATCTGTGCTATAAGACGTTGCTTCGTACCAAATTTCAAGATTCTGAGTTCACGGTAGGTTTTGATTCCCTTGCGAGTTTCGAAAATTTGCGGTTTGCGGCATAAACGGCTGTATCTTTAGATTGCGTTGGCTTAGAAGTCTGATTTTTTCACAGCTCCAAGGGACAGTATAGACTTGAGTATTTGGTATAAATTTTAGCTTGATACCTCCACGCGTTCCTGAGAAAAAGGGTCTTGACAGACGGACGGACGGACGGACAACAAAGTGATCCTATAAGGGTTCCATTTTTTTCTTTTGAGGTACGGAACCCTAAACAAACTAATTCAAGATAATCATATGACCTGGTAAAGGTCGTGGGAGTCCGCTGGATGCGGGTGGCGCAGGACCGGTCACTGTTGCATTCTTTGGGGGAGGCCTAAGTCTAGCTGTGGACGTCTTTCGGATCATATGATGATGGTGATATGCTGCACACTGCTACAAATAAATGGCAAACCTAGGGTTTAAGTACCTGTGATAAAATACTTGAGATGAAATCCATTAATTTCAGACATCTAGAGGTCGCTAAAACATGTTAGTTACTAATGACACAAGGAGCGTCCCTAGAATATATAGGTAGCTAGGTATTCTTCCATGCCAGCCTAGTATTTTAACCTAAATATAATGTTGAAATATCGAAAAATTATTCGAATTGAGGACTCTATTAAATTGCTTATGAAAATTAAGCTTGGATTGAAACACTATTTTTTAAATCAGTAATATAGAGATATGATACAAAAGCGACATCCTAAGGAAGTCTCCTGTTGTCAATTATCGAATGGAACGTCGTCCTGACGACATACAAACTAGCCCTTAGTTTGAATATCTACGAAAGATATACGGAGATGTCTTTCATATATTGGACACCCCGCATGCTTGTCAGCTAGGTGCCAATATGACCGGGGGACGTCGTGGTAGAATGCTTGCGGTCCCATGGCGTCCTCCTACAACGGCAGTGAGGGTAACGCCGCTGGGTTTTTAGTGGGTAGTTCTCCTCCCCTCCCTCCGACTAGCTCGGAGGGGGTTGCGGGAGGAGAGAGCCCCACATAACCCCCCACCTTGGCCTCCCCCGGGCCCGGGGGGTATGCGCCTCCCTAGACTCTTGAGGCTAGGGGGGATAAACGCATGTTCCCAGCGTTAAAAAAAAAAAAAAAAAAAAAAAAGGTGCCAATATGACACATCTTCGCAAAACTGTGGATATTCAACATTATGCTGCAGGCCATGCTGTGGAGGCACTGAGACACTGTTGATAAAGACTTCAATAAGCTTTTGCTAAAGTCCTTTTATATTATTACAGTATTCCTTCAGCTTTTGGCTTAACTTCATAACTTTGAGATGCAAAGTTGATGGGCGATTTGAGGAAGTTGGCTTTGACGGACTTGCGAATTATGATGTCAAGGAGTTGAAGTAATAAGTTCGCGTTCTTTTAAACCGACTTCAAGAACGAAGTAACTTCTTAAAGTCTATTCATTCTTACGTGTCCTAGCATGTAAACAAACATGACGTCAACTATGGTCATAGACAATGAATAGTGATTGCAAATGACGATAAAATATACGATATATAAAGTGAGATTCATAGACATCGTTATATGACAGATATTTTTGAGGTTATTCATTCGTTACTTCGATTATTGAAGAACAACTTATTATAAATTAAAATTTTCAGTAGTTACTTGGTTGATTTTAATACTTTGTGAGTTTCTTTAAGTATACACAACATTTTAAGTGATGATTATTGTGTAATCCCAGAAAAAGTGTGATATTACCTTCGAAAAGTGTTTACATGATTTGATAAGATACGTAATAGCTAATACATTTTTGGAGATATCCCACTTCATTTCATTTCATCGTGACTTATGTTAACTGCATTTGTAACCAATAATGAATTATCATGAACTAACATGTGAACTATGTTTAACCATACCTCATTCCAGATAACATGTTTTTTATCGGACAAAATCGTCTGCGTTTGTTCGTATATATAAAGGATATCAAAGGGTTTTTTTTTTCTAATTTTACTTTTTTTCCTAGCCTGTATAGGTGTCCCACTGCGGGGCAAAGGCCTCCCGCTTATCCTCCACTCGGCCCTATTGCTGGCATGCTCCCGCCAATCCACGAAGGCGTTCAAATCATCCCGCCATCTCCCCTTTTTGGTCTGCCTCTGCTCCGTCTTGCGGGTTCATTCTGTACTGATCCCGGCCGTCTTTCCGGATGCATACACCAGACATGTCCAGCCCAGTCGCACTTGAGTTTGGCGGTCTTGGCACTAACATCTACAATTTAACGTATTTCGATCATTTAGTGCGTCTCAAAAATAACATACTATTTTTTTACGTTTCACAATGGTTTTCCTTTAGATCGCATGATGATTAAAACACGATTTTTCTTATCTTATATGGAACAGAGTATCCTACTAATATTATAAATGCGAAAGTTTAGATGTTTGGATGTTTGTTACTCAATCACGCTTAAACGGCTGAACCGATTCGAATGAAATTTTGCACGAAGATAGTTTATAGCCTGGATTAAAATATACGATAGTTTTTATCCCGGGTCCACGCGGACGAAGTCGCGGGCGGAAGCTAGTAATAATATAACTATAACAAACTATCCATCCATTTAAAACGCTCTTCGATTGGTCGAGTTCCCGATTGCATTTGCAATGACTTTATACTACAACGGTTTTTAGTTACAAAAACTTTCAGAAAAGCTCGAAATTCGGTCAATTTTAACTGGCAAAAACAAAGCAGTAACGATCAGCCGAAGCTTGGAACACTGCCTCATGTAAGTTCTACAAAAAGTTTAGAAAAGTTCGAAATTTAGCTCAATTTTAACTGGTAAAAGTGATCGGCCCAATAGCTTTGGCAACACGGCTCATGTAAATCGGATTGGGACTCGGCGCCAGTTTTAAGCCCGAAAAACTCCGGATTCAACGATTAGAGCCGCTCGACTCTTTGTTTGTAAATTGAATCAAAAGACTGTGAAGTTTTGTTGGTGACGGAAGGATAGTAAATTATTATTACTGTTCAGTGAACAGCTTCAATAGATCACGTTATGTACTTAAGTGATGTTATATAACTAGAGTTGGGATATTTGGTGGCATTGGAGTGAACAAAGAGCAATGGAGTCGTTGTTATATTTTTTTTGATTGAATGAATGAATGAATAAATGATTAATTAACCAATAATGTATAATTAAATTTATTGGTTTCATACAAGTATGGATTTTTCACAAGTTGAGAAACCGTATAACGCCAGTTAATATCGAGCAAATTGCCATAGTATATGCTTTTCGTAATCTTGACAACCGTTTAACATCAGAAGAAGATAATATGCAAGATTTTGAAACTTTAATTCCAGTTGCAAGTTGTTCAAGCTCTTGAATACATAAACATTTTAGCAAACAAGTAAAATTTATTTAAATGTTAAATTATAAAATCATATTTGTAATTTACAGTATTGCATTGCAGTTGTCGTCAAATTTATGTATATTTATGTAAAATATGTAACTAGTAAAATATAATTAGTAAATATGTATCAACAAACCTAAATTGTTTACTCTATACACACTATACATACAATAAAACGCAAAGGTGATATATTATTGGCCGGTACTGTAATACCTATACTTTAATTGAATCGTTTCGTTATTTATTTATTCAAATAAAAAAATATACAATGGCGACTCCACTGCATTACTTGTGCTAAACTGCCACCAGAATTCTAACCCTAAATTATAACCAACTAAATACCTATTCGGAACTGTGATTACTCTGACATTGAAAGTTTCTTTAACTTACTGCAGTATTTACAGGACTCACGCATTTGGAGGGTTTGAGCCTCTAAGAACTGTCCCCCTCCCCGGAATCTGCTAGTGCTAATGTTAAGCGATTATCATCGATGTAGGTAAGCTGTTACAGTTTGTAAGGATCTAGAATGGGATCTGACCTTATGCCGCCGACACGTTCTTATGCCAAAATAAACGATTTCACCCGAACCCGAATACTGAAGTGAGTAATTGCACACGCCTTTGAGGTCCAATCGGTTCAAATTTCCCACCTCCAAACAGGGAAACTGTAAAGGCCTCGCCACATTCGCGCGTGATTCGCGGGCGTGCATCGCGGCGCGTATCGTGGTGAGAATTGCGCGTGAACTCTTTCTTGGCTCCACATTCGCAGTGTGCACAATTGTCACAATTTTCCCGTTCGCAGGCTCTTTGACGTGGGCCAAAAACAGTTACCTAGGCCAAAAACGCGTTCGCGTATATTTTTCGCGCATTCGCGTGGAGGTGCCTAGGTGTCACACAAAACCTTAAAAACATGAAAGAGCACGGGCTATGCGGTAGATCGGGATGGTATAATAGGCATGATGTCTCATGTTCAAATGGATAACGTAGTGATGCTAAATGGATAGTAAACCATCAAATTATCGTAATAAAGTATAGATTATAAAATCCATGCCATTAGCCATCATGCATTGAGTTGCCGGCGATGCGTCGGGAGGTATCCGCGTCACCATGCCTTGGACGACGTGGTCCAGAGGGCGCTCAGGTCAGCGGGTGTTCCGTCCGTGCTTGAGCCTCCGGGTCTTAGTCGCACGGACGGCAAGCGGCCTGATGGCCTAACATTAGTTAGGCCATCAGGCCGCTTGCCGTCCGTGCGACTAATGTGCCGCAATTTACCTGATTTTCCATACAACGATACATGTACTTTGTACTAACAAATGTCGGTTGTGACGTCATACCTGTCTGTCTATCAGTATGAAGCGTTTTGCGCTGCCGCCAGCGAGGTCAATCTTTGTCTCTAGTTTTTGGGTATTTATGTTCTTTAATTGTAGTTGCTCCCATACAAACATTTGATCCTATCCAAAAACTGGTTCGAATGACATCATAAAAATTTTTTAGGCATCATGCCAATTCGAGTACTAGCTGTCAATCATCAGTTTTGTTAGACAGAGGACCTTCTCTGCGAAAGTACCTACTATTATTCATTCTGTGACTGTACTGTATCCCTTATAAGATACATGTCCAAACAAATTACATGGAATCGTTTCAAAACAGCAGTTGGTCCACGTCTTCGGCTAACGACGTTCTATTTCCGTGTCGAGTGGATTTAGCATAATGGCAACACCGAATGTTATGTGGCGCTAGGCTGCTTATAGCCTACATTCAAAATGGCGGTCTAAGCAGAGGGCTTGCAATATTACAAACTTTTATATTCATCCTCGTAAATACTTTCGTTACGTAAACAAGTATGAATTCAAAACGAATTGTGGATTCAAATGGAGTTAACGAAGGTAGCAAATGAAAAACTAATATAGTTTCACCTGTCCCGATATCAGCAGTAGATTTGCAAACAAATCTTGCAAGTTATATGTAGATATTTGACCAATATTCCGGCTTCCGGTCGAGTTCAAATTATGCACACATAACATTATGTAAATTGCAGAATGATGATGTCACTGAGCTCTGATGATTGATCTTGACTCTGCTCTGTTATAAAACAATACATCTTCATTGAGGTTGGGATTGTTAGGATCGTTTTATAAAATCCCTTCAAATCGTATCGATGATTTAAATTGATGAAAGTCCAAACATAAGTCTAGTGAGCAACAAAACGTCTTAAAAAACCGGTCAAGTGCGAGTCTGACTGGCACACTGAGGGTTCCGTACAAACGTTCATACACCTTATACGTCAAACTCCATTAGTAGAAGAGCGTTGTACAGCGCCATTAACATTTTGGTACTAATAACTTGCAACCTATTACAGTACGATTACTGTTAGTTAAGACCTGACAGATGGATTGCCTTCATTTAATTTTCAACTTTAATTTCATATAGATAAAGCATTTTTCAGAATACTGTTACCCACATCTACCGATTTAGTAATAACTATTTTATTTGTATAAGATTAAAGTTGAAAATTAAATGAAGGCAATCCATCTGTCAGGTCTTAACTAACAGTAATCGTACTGTATGTATGTTTGTTGGTCAGCGGGGGTATGGTATATTTTTTAACATTTTCCTTAATATATCAAAATTTAACCACTGAAGAAAAAAATAAAATGGCTTTAGAAAGTGCAACTCAAGCCCTTTCATATGATACCCCACTTGATTAATTAACTAGGCTTTACCTTCGTTACCCCTCATATTCGTCAAAAAGATATAAGTATTTAAATCTTTCATTTTCCATACACGTGTTTTAGCCTTCTTAACAATTTTTTCCAAATTTCTAATTGGTACCATAAGTAGTTCCTGAGATATTTAACGTTGTGACAGACGGACAGACTCGCACCAAAATGCCGCGTTCAAAGCGACATTCAACGAGCAGACGCACGGGCACGAGCGTGTGAAAAGCATGTTTGTGCACGCGCCCGTGCGACTGTCGGTTTTTTGACAAGGATCAAAGGAGGAATGTGCTCGTACTTATGTAACTGTTCACACGCTCGCGTGCGTTAGTAAGCATGTCGGAATTGGAGTCGTCAAACTATAAAAAACGATCAAAGAAAAAAAAAGAAAAAAAATGTTGGTCTTTCAGGAGGGTACCGTAGGAGCCAACAATACGAGATACCCAGAGTAAACATTACAAAGAAAAAATATCTCCCATGTTTGCATGATAGGCATGCCCGCGAGCGTGTGGACAGCTTGCTTGGCCCGCAAATAGGGTTGCCATATGGAAGAATAAAATACTGACATCACCCTAAAAATCCTGATATTTCTTGTGACAGAGATTTGGCGTAGCTTGACCGACGCCCCGGCGGCGCGCTGCTCTGTAGTGTACTGTATGTATTCTGGATCTACGTTTCCCTTTCCCCCCGCCTGACCCCGTAGCCCCCACCTGCGCTTACGTCTTGATTACTATTCTATAGTACTTTTATGTATTCTTTCATTCATTAAAACTGTTTAAAATTTCTAATAAATATATCACGTAAACATTTTTTATGAGGTCATTCCTAAAAATGGCCGCAATCCGTACAAAGGGTCAAACATCCTGACATGTCCGGACAAATCCTGACGTATGACAACCCTATCCGCAAAAGCGCACGGGTTGCTTGCCGGGCCGCATGCCAAAGCTGCTTGCCAGGCTGCACGGCGCGCGTGTGAACGTAACGTACCATAAGGGTTCTTTTTTTACCTTTTCAGTATGGAACCCTAAAAATTATGTTCTGGACATAAACTACCAACCCCGTATTTGTTTACCCAGAAACGTGATAATGAATGATGAATTGAAATATCACCATCCGGTTAGTGGAAAACACCTCGGGCTTGCAGCCCCCGAGTATTTAATTATAGCCGAATTTCATATTTGGGAATACCGATATTACAAGTATACATCGCCAATAAACAAACAGCAATCACGCGTATTTCGCGGCATTGTCACGTTATGGCAGTCCGTATCTGCACTGGTGGGTATCGTCGAATTCATTAAGAATCCGCAGCTATGCAAATAAAACAATTTATATGTAAATAAAAACAATTCAGAATTGATATCGATTTTAAATAATGTTTACATGTAGTTTTTAATAAAAATAACAGTGTCAAATGGGTTTCGTCTAGCCTCTTACTTAACTCCTAGGAGCGTAGGGGTAGCTTGTATATTTGAGCATAAGTAAGTAACATCTTCGACATTCCAATTGAATTTTATATTTATAAAGAACTTCTTCGAAGATATTGATGTGCAGTAGCATATATACAAATATGTAGACAACCTTGCAGCATCGGCGTGGGTAGAGTACAGTCGAGTTCTCCAATAGTAGGTTGTCTGTGTAGATATTGAAGAACTCGACTGTACCTAATGCAATCATCGCTGCACTTTAATAATTACCTTTCAGAGAGTATGATTGCATTTCGAAGGAACCGCGTCTGAATGCATCATTCCGAAACCCATATTCCGCTAAAGGAAGATTTGGACGCAGGTAATTTAATATATTCTCAGGCTATAACTAAATACTTACTCAACTCAACATACTTATGTAAGTAGGTAGTAATCCTGAGGAATCGAAAAGGTTTCTATCCGACCACGAACTGGAAAAAAAAGGGAAATACCTATGATGTTTTCGGGCAAATGACTTTTATAATTTTATTATGTAGTGTACAGGGGATACTTATTTTCTTGGTAGAAGTAACGCATGTGTACTCAGGTACTTCTTCACGTGAGATTGGTTTATTATTTCATTAACGGAATACTTTAAGCTCTAGGGAAATCTCGATCCAACACCCCATAATCCTAGGATAATTTCCTAAACCTCTTTCTCACCTCACTTTTTTTCTAAAAGTAACCTTGTTTTAAAGGCTTAGTGTTTATTTTTGAGTGTAAACGTGATGTGATAGGAGGTTCGGTACTTTACGTGCTAATCTTATCGGGTTAAAGCCTTAAACATCGCGCCGCTAATGAAGTAAAGAGATTAACATCAGGTACTTCGTAACCTTTTATAAATTATGGTTTTCATAAATTACACAACAGATACTGCGCAGCTTGAACGCACCATGGGGGTCGAAGCGGCTAGGGGGTTCATGACCACCAAACCATCGTTTTTTGTGGCAATTCTTTCGTTGAATCCTACTAATATTATAAATGCGAAAGTTTAGATGTTTGTTACTCAATCACGCAAAAACGGCTGAACTGATTGAGATGAATTTTGGTAAACATGCAAAATCCCGGGAATCATCCCCAAAGGGGGCGAAACGGGGACCAAAGTTTGTATGGAGCTACGATAGAAACGAGTTCCACGCGGATTAAGTCGCGGGCAGAAGCTAGTAAGAACATAAGCTTCTGTTGTTTATACCTCTACAGTGTACCTACGGCCCGAGTGAACGCTCGGCTACGAGCGGGGCGATGGACCGTCCGTATTAATTGCATTTATTTTATATGGTCGCTGCTCGCCCCGCTGGCAGCGGAGCGTGCACTCGGGCCGTACACTCGGAGCTGGGCCAGGGGCGGCTCACTGCGTGATTTAGTCGCGCCGCTACAAGTATCTGCCGGCCTACCGGCCCCAGAGGGTATGTTAGGGCTGCTTCGGCAGGCACGCGTTCTATTGCAGCGCGTTGCATGCGGTAGAAAGGGATGGCCACGTTTAGGCTCGTTCGGCATACCTAAACAGGGGATTTGATAACAGAGAACCGTCTGTACTTAGTACTATTATTTATTCTGTGGTAAGCCAATATTTAAGAATATTCCGTACAATAAGTCCCGAAAAAACTCATTGGTAGAAGCCGGGATTCGAGCCCACGACCGCCGCTTGACAGCCGCATGTCTGAACCACTAGTCTACCGTAGCCTTTTTAAAACAAGTGTGTAAGGTAATTCCGTGGTAGATGGCCATAAGGGGGAGATGGTCCATCGAAATATTTCATGGATCCAGTGACTTCTTATATATTCGTGTATATTCTTTAACCTGTTATTGTGTACAATAAAGTGCTTACATACATTACATACATACATACATACTTCTTTTCGCGAGTTTTTGTTTATTTCGCTTCGCTTCGTGCGTGGGAGCACGGGTGCAATTAACAATTCGGCGAAAAAAAAGCACAAAGTAAGTAAAATCGTCTTTGATTGTTTGGACTAGTGTCAATATTATTGGAGGGTTCATGATTTACCTGGTTTTGATGTTATTTTCTTAAATAGTCCTGTTTTTTGTATTGGTTGCAAAGTATATGAGTATCTCATTGTTCTAAGGTCAGATTTTGGCAAGTCGTGTCATGACTTGTTTTTATGTTAGGTGTGGTCATCTCTCCCGGAAGAAAAGTAGAGATGGCCACTGGCTAGTTTAAGTCGGTATGCCATATGATGCTGAATGCGTGTCAGAGAAGAGTATAAAAAAGGAGAGCATATAACAAACCACGAAAGCTAACAATGAAAAAATATCCAAAACTGGGCTAACTCGGTGTGTAAACGAAAGAAACTACCGCGGCTGTGAGGAAAATTATTATGAGATCTTCTTCGAAGACTGGTTTCAGCGTGGTTTGTGCAACTTAAGAATTGCATCGAATTCGAGGACATATGCTTAAGAATCAAAAATAAAACGAAAAAAATACTAACTGAGAGATTTAAGTTATGGCCATCTTTCCTGTAAAGGAATGGTCATCACACCCGGACACCTTGGGAGAGATGGCCAATCATGTTTTTTTTCAACAGTTTTGTTCGAGGTGATTGATATAGATATTATACTTTTTTGTTTAATAATCTAAAGGTAATTAACCAAAGTTTAATAAGAAATAAAAAAGTATTCGTAATGTGTAAGCTTTTATTTTAACTGTGTTCCAAAAAAACTATGGCCAACTACCCCGGACTTACCCTTGGTATAATACGTAAACTCGTTTATAAATATCGTAGCTCCGTAATAGCTTCACCCCTCATTGAACCCCTTCTAGGATGATTTCCGGGATAAAAATTATCTTACGGCCTTCGTCGAGCCTCAGACTATCTCTATACCAACTTTCATCTCAATCGGTTCGGCAGTTGAAGTGTGATAAGGTAACAGACAGCCGGACAGACATACAGACTATCGCATTTATAATATTAACTAAGTATGTATAGCACTTTATTGTACACAAACAGGTTAAAGAATATACTTGTACATGTCACACAATATAACTGACCGGCAGAAAATTTGGCCCAAAAACTTTTCGTGATTTCAAACTATAAATTGAATAGATTAAATAATGTTTTAAATAATTAAATGCATTTTTCTAATTTGGGCCAAATTTATTGCCGGTGAGTATATTAGTATGGATAGAAAAAATACAAATGTATAGTGACAGTAATGAAGCATCATTTATCTTGAACACACGTTTTAACTCAGCTCTGAACCTTCACCTTAGGTGTCGACCCTGTCAATTATAAGAATAATGAGATGTAAATTGCAATGACATTGTGCGGCACGATAATACAAAGAACATGAGGTACATATAATTGGCGGAGCGTCCATATCAGCCGATTCCCACCGGCGTGCCTAAAATTTCATCAAAAAAGCCCTTTTTTGCTCCAGGTTGTCCAGTGAACATTGCCAGGTCCCGCCACTGTATACATGAATCTTCTGGTCTATTACATGTCGATAAACAAGATGTATATTCGAAAGACATTACGCTCCTCTGGCAGTCCGGCGTTGGGTAAATATTGGACAACCGATCCATAAATAAAGCGATCGGTTCCCTACGTCATGCAATCATAACAACACGAGCCGTTAGAACGCTTAGCGACAGTATATGTTGAAGCAGTAAACCAACTCAACTGTAAATTTTCCTCCTCCTAAGTCGGTCTCTCACTGTTGAGGATCGTGACCCTGTCGTAGTTTTTTTTAATTCCGCTGTCGACTGTCCCCTTTTCCTCGGTGGCTTTGTGGAGAGCAGTATTCAGAAGAATACCCAGCTGTTCGGCTGATCATCACTACAGAACCACTACACACACTCAGAAATTATAAATAGCACGAACCTACAAAAGGATCCCCGTCTTGATGATGACATTGAACCCGATGTTTGACACAAAAATATACTACACTAGCTTCTGCCCGCGATTCCGTCCGCGTGGAACTCGGTTATTTACATCGTAGCTCCATACAAAATTTTACCCCCCCATTTCACCCACTTAGGGGATGTATTCGGGGATAAAATTATCCTCTATCCTTCCCCAAGACTCAAACTATCTCTATTCCAAGTTTCATCTAAATCGGTTCAGCAGTTTAAGCGTGAAGAGGTAACAGACAGACAGACAGACAGACATACAGACAGATTTACACAATTTCGCATTTATTATATTAGTATGGATTCATTTATCTTTGTCAACACATGCTCTTTTAAGCTCGCTAGGATTTTTATTTTGTTATCCACGTAACGTAATCAAAATATAAACGGATCGTATCGTAATATAAACGGAGTCATTTTCTGGGGGAATTCTGTGGATGTGAATAAAACATTAATCCTTCAGAAAATATGTCTACGTATGTCAGAAGGCAAAAAGCGCTTTCTTACATTGACAGGGACCTAAATTTTAGAGGTTAGCTTGTTTGTAAAAAAACAACCTAATTACTTTACAACGTGACAGTGTTTTACGAAGTGTAATCTGAGAGCACAGTATAAATATAATATAAGATTACCGAAAATGTGTACTTCTATATACAAAAATAGCACATTTATAATGGCAATCCGTGTATTTAATCAGCTCCCGCCCGACCTTAAAAACTCTGGAGGGCAACTGTTTTAAAGTAAATCAAAAAAAATTGCTCTTGGCCGATATGTAGTTAAACAATTGGGGCACAGGCGCATTCGATTCAGTCAAGTTACTGCTTTAATTAAGCTACATTTGTGACTCAGTGACACACATATAACTATAACTATAGCTATAACACAGAAACCATCGAAGCACTAATTGCGTATATAAACGTCGATAAATCGTACAAGTGTTATTGCTTTGTTTACGGCTCTGTTTTAGTGATGGGTTTAGTACATCATTTTTAGGGTTCCTTACTCACGGATATGTTTGATATCCGAAATTGTATTCGCATCGCTTTTGCATAAATCCACGCGTGATTTATGATAATAACGGCTTTATAATATCATTCAATTTTAGCATTTGATCACTTTCGCTGCCAGGAGCCGCTTTCCGCTACCGGAAAACCACGGAATCGACTACGAGCGTAGCGCGTAGCGATTCTTGGCACTGAATGTAGACGTGTAGAATAGAGGTCAATTAGACTATATTTCCTCGACAATTGATTAAAAATGTAGTCAAATAGAGAAAAAAGCAATGCAATAGGTTAAATAATCACAAAGTTATAAGTATCCAAAGCTTTAAGAGGGGGTATGTTCTGTCCCTTTTCCGCAAAACGCTCCTTCATATGAAACGATTGTCATTTACTATAAATATTGTGATGTCACTAACTGCGAGCGTGTTATCTCTCTCACAAGCAATATTAAAAAAGCTTCGTAATTCTTTGAGATACTTATCTGAACGGTATTTTCGTCACTATAATAGGCATATGTTTTGCCTTTATTCTTTTGGAGTAATAATAAATTTTGAGTACACCCGTCTTATAGCACACGCAGCGATTTTATGCACTCCAAAGCGATACAGTATCGATACACGTGATCTATGGCCAGAGTCGCGCGTCCATAAAACGCGCTTTTGTATACGCAGCTCCAAGTCGCCGTGTGTAATCGCTCTTTTCCCACTGTCTATCCAATTGCTCAATACAGCTGACATTTTCTACTCTATGATATGTTATTGAAATAATAATAATAATAATAATAAACTATTTATTTCAGGCCTCTAAGGCCCATAGTTACAAATACCTTAAAGACTAACATTGTATACAAATATAAAATTATAAACGAATTATTATTGAGGCGACGAAACAGTGTGGCTCCGTTGCGTCATCAAGTCCGGTGTAGAATTCGGTAGGTTGCCCCGGAACCGCCGAAACACGACGCCCTTCGGCCAGAAGAAATGAGTATATAATAGAGATGGTCGGAGATAGAGTCGCAAGTTGCCTTGATAACAACTCTGTCCGTTTCACTACATACGTGTCATTCTCAAGGAAAAGGCACCTTATTGGCGCTTTTGCCATTATTACGCCATCGAGGCATTTGACTTAGCTTGTCGTTAAAGAGGAGATTAAGCTACAGACTACGGCGTAGCACTCCCAGCGTAGCCAGGCGGTGAGTTCACACATCCCCGCTAAGTGGAGAAAAGCGCCTATGTTTAGTATTTTTGTCAGAAACACGTTTGTCAATTTTGAGGAGCTTTCACATCATTAATATCGTAAGTATGTACGAATATGTATGTTGATACATAAACCCAGGACATTGCGTCGTAACGTAAACAAAATCGATTAGCCCAGCACGATCCTGTAAATACGTTTCTGAAAACGAATGGAAATAGAAATGCCAAATTTATTACTTGCTTTTATGTATGACCCTCTTGCATATTTACTGCTTGAGCGTTTGGACAAGACTAAATGCGTATAATATTGTCTTTATTTCCTTTATCGCTGTGTCATATGTGCTAACAAGCTTGTCAAAACATGACATATGTATATAGTATAAACTATACGACACACCACTTCGGTATACGACATAAAGGCAATACTTAATTATACTAGTGAAAAGGACAAAAATCCAGTGCCGCATTTAGATTTTAAAATATTCGAATTAAAACTTTACCTACATGACCTACATCTGTGTGTTTTATTCTGACTGTCTGTTTGTGAATAATATGTCGCTGACAAGCAAAAGGGTTAAAATCGCATTACAGAACGTCGTGGTAATAAAGACGTCGCGTAACCGTAAAGACGGCTACGCCAGAGTATAATGCCCCAGCGATTTTCAAACCAAATCTCGTCACAGTCAGCCATTGATCGGTCCCCGTTATAAAGTAAGTCCATTCAGAGTACCACATGAATAAAATATTGCTCTTGAAGCGATCGTTTAATCTGGCTTAATTTCGACGGACTGCTCATTTTCCACTGAGTTGGTTTTCTCTCTTTGCAGAAGCTTCAATTTCACTACATTTTCTGTGTACACGAACGCTCTTTCGATTTTCATGAAAGGATTAAGAGGAAGATTGAAGTTTTTTACGATATTTAAATTTAATAAATATGTAATCAAGTATTAATAACCATGTAATGGATCTTTGCAGCACGGATACAGATAACAACATCACGCGGATAAAAAATTGTTCTCCAGTCAAGTAAAAATATTTGATTCAAGATATTCCCTATATAAATCTGGCCTTGACGACCACTCCAACGAGCCGAATAGATTTGCGCCGCGCCAAAATCGTTCCGTGAATGTCAAGATTGAAACGTAGATATTATTTTAAATCAAATCAAATCAAATATATTTATTCATGACACAACACAACAAAACACAGTATTACAGGACAAAGAAAAGAAGAAATAAATCTGTGCAGTGTCACGAAATGGGCCCTACTCAGCATGATGCTGGCTTTGCAGCCAGCGCTGGTCTTCCGTAGGGTCCATTTTACTATGATGTCGATATAGTTGAATATCCAAACGGATGGGAAGCATAAAATGGTTCCTAGCAACGAATACTGGGTTAGTTTCATTATTAACTGTCAATTTTATTAGTGTCAAATTAAAATTTGTACAGAATGCTTTTTTGTTGTGGACATACTCGTTAATATCTTGTAAATATAGTGAGTGCGTGATTAATGTTTTTGATTTTCGGAATCCTTCCATTCCACCTTCCATCCACATGGCGCGCTAGTGAATGTCGAAACTTCACACACGACCACGACCAAGTGACATCTGACGTGGCGCGCCCATTGAATGTACGCCCATCCATTTGTCACCGAAACAAACGGCGTGGCCGGTGCATCGTACTTATGAATGTTTCAAACACATTCACGGGCTTGGCGTACCCGTGATAGTGGTCAAAATATGACGTTTAGATTCCGTCCGATTGGTCTTGTTCGGATCGGTCAGCAGACGCATTCAGTAACGACTCTAATTGGCTTGGCGCCGTGGTTGGGTGGATTCTAACGTTGAATTTTGACACGAATTATACACTCGCGGTGAGTGTATTAAATAAAAATGTAGGAGTTCTTTGTTTAACTACATTTAATTAACATTTTCTCAATTACAATGTTATTTGTTCAAATAATATCTTAGTACTAAAATATGATCGGCGCTCTCACGGTCGGCCAGGCTGCGCGGATGTCGCCGTGGTCGCGGCTTATCGTTTAGAAAATGCAAGGTAGCGTCTGGCTTGGCCCGCTGGAACGCTGATGTTTATAAATGATGTTATGCCTAGAGGTTCGTATTCTAATACAGCTTTTTAACCTTACAATATTACTAGTGATATACCTAGGTGGTAAAGTTATGTGAAGCATACATAACACACGGCTCTACTCCATTCGGCTTGTCAGAGCGGTCATGAATGGCTAGCTAAACATATGACAAACTATACAAAGTCTGTGTGATTTGAACGTGGAAAATTTCCGCGGAAAAATATTTGTGCCCCTCGGGAAATTATGATCCGTGCGAACAGCGCTCAACACATAAACACGTTGTTAGAAGCAGCGTTGGGGTTGGGGAAATGTACAAGGGGATGCCTTGATTTGAGTTGAACACGCCCCCTAGACAAAGACACGCTTATGCCTTCCGCGCACGAGAAAAAGAGATGTTACACTCTTCGAGAATGGCTTTTTTGGACAAAGTTCGATAAATACCTAAGTGTAGTTTTATTTAAATTTCATCAAGTGAGATTTTAGATGAGATAAAATACTATAGTATTAACTTGACTGTGTCGTAAAATAATGTATCGTTTGAGTAGGCTGAGTAAAAAAAGGAAAATACAGACCCAACTTTGGATTTTTTTTCTATAGAGGAAATTTTAAGCAATCGTGTATCGATCAAATCAGATAAATAATCATATAGTGAATCATATAGCTGAAAATCACACCTTATTGTTTCTTAATCTAGTCAGAACGGTGTTTCAAAGCACGCGATAATTTCCAATGCACCGCCTTAAAACCGAATTGTATATGCGGAAAAAGTGACAAAAATATGTGACAACCACTTTAAGGGTGTGGAACACTCAGGGTTCTTCCGTGTTGCGTTTGTCACTAGGCCCAGTGGATATCAGTACCGTGGATGAAATTATATAACGCTAATGTAATGATGATTTTTTTAATATGATCAAAATAAGTGTTCATTGTGATGAATTATAATTCATTGGTGCATTTTTTTGTAATAAGTAAAATTACAAAACAAATCGTAAAATTATACACAAGTTACAGGTCGACACACGTTAAAAGAGCTCTGGCGGCCATACATTTAATATGGCGCGCTCTTTTTACGTGTATCGACCTGTACAGCCAAATGCTAAAATATGTAAGATCGATTTAATCCTCTCTTAAATATGTATTGAAACCTTAATCCGCTGACATAAGAGCGATGGGACATATTTATCGAACGAGGGGGCGAAACAAACGAAGTTCCACACTTCAGCTTTGGACCGAAAATCGTTTGTATGTCCAGATGTCCGAATGTTCCCCTTTTCCGCTGTTCTCCTCTAGAGGTCGCATGTCTCAACGGATTTTCGTGAAATTTTGTGAGCAGGTTCGTTAACTATATAGCTTTTTATTGTCAAGTATTTTTTTATTTCTTTTTTTATTTGTAAAAAGACTTGCGATTTCTACAGCTCACAGAGCCACTAGTGATACAACTTTATTATCTAACCATATTTTTACACTTGACTGTGTGTCTATGAAAATGGCCCACTCACTGTGGCACGATTGGTTTAGTGCACGTGCACGTGGTATACTGCTGTGGGCCAGGATTTTGTTTCGGGGGTTTAGGGGTAGGGTTGGACCCCGTAATGGACAAATGTGTTCTCTAGACCGCTTGGTTTCCGGCCATCCGGTAAAATGTTTGCAAGTTGCCTTCGCAGATTACCTTTCGTTTCGACGATGCATAGTATGGGAGCATACATTTAGGGTGATTCAGGAGACGTGACCAGGGACGATCTGACTTGATGGAGGATTAGAAGACATCCAATACAATTAATTTTAAAGATTCTAGTTTCAAATCGAAGCTTATTTATCAAGAAGGAAAAAACATCGTTTCGCACAATCTTCTTCATCCACCAGGCCAATATTTCATGACCAAGTTATGCCGTGTGTCAAAAGTGATAGGGTGAGCATGGCTTAGGACTTGTGCTGTATGAAATATTAAAAGAAAAATAAATTTGTTTAAGCATAAATACTATTAATTATCGAGTCAGGAAAAGTGATAACTGGTAGTCGGATATATATATCTACATATATTCTAGATAATCTAGATTAAAACGTGTGACCCTTTCACCGGGGTCGGATAAATTGAATATATGTCCCTTTTTTTTTGGAATTACCTTTCATTTCGACGATGCACAATACGGGGTTTTATATATTGTATAGTGGCGGCGTGTAAAAAAATTCGATGTGCAACCCAGAACAAGAAAAGGTATGAAAGAGTTTAGAGTAGGTATGTACAGTCAAGGGCACCAATATGTATACACCACAAGGTCTCAAAAATATGTAGGCAGACCTTATTTCTGCAACAATAAGGTTGTAGTAGGCTATAGGCTTGTCTATTGGGCGCTCCGCCACTGATACCTACACGTAATGGGCCTTTTCGAAGTCGGTTAAAATAAAATGATAGGGAATTCCCGACATCGTTCTTCTTTGCGCCAGAATGGATCGTAATTACGTGCTACATAAAAAATTAGTCGGCACCAGGTGGAGAAACATCTCATTACTCTTTCAATGCGTCCGTGTAGATATTGAAGCAGGATGGTGGGTGCTGTGGTTTCAAAATAAACAATGTTTTATACATTGAAATAAAGATCAACACAATCCAAGAAAAAAAAATTCGAGATCCATCGGGACTTTTCGCTGTTTTAATCTGTTTCAATAATAACAAATTGTCATAAGTTAAGTTTATATTTTTATATAATACTTATTAAAAGAGAGTGTAAGTATTGTAGTTGGACAAATTGCCTAAAATTATCCGATTAAATGAGGACTTCGAGATATAAAACAAAGTCAATTGTTTGGCACGGATACGGTACCTAAGCATAGATACGAGGGGTTAAATCTAACCAATATAACCAACGCGTACGAAAACTATGAAATATCGATAGGGCGCGCTTTCGATAATAAGCATAGCATGTGTTACTAAAACTAAACAAAATGCCTCTGCTAAATAAAATATACTCTGTCCCATTCTTACGCACACAAATGTCAAAGTTACAGATAAAGACAAACGAACTTTAACGGCATTTTAGTTAAAATAGGCTTGAAGTACGTTTATGAATACAGCCGTTAGTGTTATCATTATCACAGACTAGTAGTTAAAAAATGCTGCTACACGCTCGAATAGGTTATTATAGATCACAATAAATATGAACGACAAGCTGGCAATTCACCTGACAACGAACATTTTCTTATAATTTTTGGCTTTAAAAATAAAAGTGGTAGGCCTTTCCCACCCATATTTGTAGTCAGACTTATTTAGTATATATCGGTTCTAATAATATTCGTCTCTCTCTCTCTCACACACTAACTAAACAAAGAAGCATAGACGACGTCGCACGAAATAAGTGAGTATGTGTGAAACTACAAATGAACTGACTTACAGTTTCCAGTCCTGGCTCTGCATTAAATTATTGATCAACGGAAAACCTTTGTTTTCGCTCACGTGTTTACTCGTCCGCCATGTTTGTTTACTCCAAATAAATAAATGACGTTTAAATGTGGAGCGAAATTGCGGAGTGTGCATATCGTTCTCGGGTCACTACTACTCATATTTTCAACTAAAATGTGAGTTACAAACTACTTTTCATTTCACAATACTCCTTTCGTAACAGCAAAAAAACCCAACAAAGAAATGACAACAGTAATGGCGGCTATTCGATCCTACGTCAAGACGAATGTTTTTTTTAAATCATAGACAAACGAATGAAGTCCCTATTCTCATGTCACTCGAGATCAAATATCGTGCGGTTTATATTAAAAAAACATACTGAATTGACGTTTCGCATCGATAACTGTTTTAATATCTATGAATAGATACTAGAATAGAGATCCATATGAGTTTTGACAGCTGTTCCATATTTAAACTCATAACCTTACAAAAATCTGTACTGTAAGGCCTCTCACAGACTTGCGCGGCCTGGCTGCGGCGGTCAATAGTAAACTTGTCATTAGCTGTCAAATTTTGTATGGACCGCCACCGCAGGCCCCGCCAGTGTGATGTAGGCCTAATAATATTACAGTACAGATTTTACCTACTACCACCGACAAGAAAGTTCTCATAGTAAAATTGGTTGTAATAATGCTGGACATTTCCTACGGTTTCTGAACGCATTTAAGAGCACTAATGATATATGTGCGTAGATAAAAAAGGTTAAAGATTTCCTCAAAAATGGATAAAATTGAGCACCGTCCCGTAATCAAGTACTTCAAAAAGAAGGTTTTCACACCGAAGGAAATTTTCGAAGACATGAGGGGAATCCTGTCCATCATATGCCACCGTATATAGATGGGTCGCGGATTTCAAACGTGGTAGAGAAGCCGTTCAAGACGAACATAGGAGTAGCAGGCCAATACAATTCTACAGATGAAAATAAACGAACTCGCCACACGACGTCACGGGATGGTTTGGACTTATTTAAAGCTGATCCTCAAGTCTTTCTCAGTCGTTTCGCAACTATGGATGAGACTTGAGTTCACCACAACACACCAGTCAAAAATACAATCCAAGCAATGGAAAAGGTCAGGGTCACCACTTCCTAAAATAACCAAGGCCATTTTGTCAGCCATGAAGGTGATGGCTTCAGTTTTTTGGAACTGTAGAGGGGTTATAATGATAGATATCCTTGAAAAAGGTAAAACCATAAATTCTGACTACTATTGTTCCCTATTACAACGTTAGCGTGAGGAAATCAAAACATACAAAGCTCCCGTCCACACATCATCGAAATCAAAGGCACAGATTCGTAATTGTGGGTTTGAATTGTTGCCGCACCCACCCTATTTCCGACTATCATATTTTCCCTAACCTAAAAAAACACTTGGGAGGTCAACAATTTTTCACGAATATGAAGGTGTAATGTAATGAGCTGTAACTGCATATTTTGATGACCGGGAAGATTCTTTTTTTTTACGGAATAATGAAATTAGAGACAAGATGGAATACGTGCTGAACCAGATGTTTTTGGAGACTATGTAGAAAATAAAATTGTTATACTAAGTATCTAGTTTTCATTTTAAAGGTAAGCCTCAAAACTTTTCAATTCACCCTCGTATGTTTGGCTACTTCGGCCGCTACTAACTATACGATGCTGACTGTACTTATAACGTCGGGGGTTAAAAAGGCGGTACCTTACCTATTATGTAATATATGCTATCCAACCTTTTCCCTTATCATTTCATCACGGCAATAAGTGCTCCTATAATTGGGGTTCCTTAGGCTGACATCCCATCATTGACTAGGGTTGACAAATGATACTTTTGACAGCTCCTGTAATATTAGTGCCATTATCGACTTCCAATTTACTAAACAAATAGACTTTGTTGTGTACTGTGCTGTTGTACGGTATTTGGGCAGGGAATCAATAAACTGGTACATATGAATAGAAAGTTATACTGGTAGAGTCTGACCAGCGAGTCGTATCATAAGAAAAATGCGACAAATTTGAAAATAAAAACGCATGCCGGAAACGGTGCGATGGCGGTCAACATTAAACTTGACAGCTATTGACACATATACTATGTATTGACCGGCACCGCAGGCCGCGCCAGTGTGATTCAGGCTTAATAGTCACTTATTGCCATATAAAGAATTAACCAATTTATTAAAAAAATATCTTCGTAATTTTTTTATTATTTCAGTATTTCAAAATTGCATTTAGGCTGAATTGTTGTATGAGTAAGTAAGAATATAAAGATATAAAATAATAAGAGTGATACCGAAATTGAATAAAAGTTCCCCATACATGTAAAGGAATATAAATAGAAACTAAATTCGAAAAAACCGATGATTTCGCTCAGAACAAGGCCTCAAGTGTTAATTTACTCCAAGTTGAATCCGAAAACACTCAAGTTTTTTAAGTACCTACGCTGAAGTTTTCTTCTCCCGTTTAATTCCACTGAAGCCAATCACTGAATTCTTAAAATGACTTTGGTTACTTGTTTCTAGTTTAGAGAATGAAAACAGGTTTTATCCAAAACCGAAGAAACCGGTTATAACCGATAATTTCGACAAAATTTCATGACCGGGTAATTTCTGAATTTTGAAAAACGGTAGGTAGTTGATTCGGTTATACCTACTATTTCTGCCCTCCTAGGTAGGACTAATGGCGCTATCTCAAATCTGACTAAAATTAACAAAATAAATTAAGTTTCTCACATTATTTCTGTGATTTTGCCAAATAAGTACAGTTCTTAGTGATAAATTATTAGATAATAGCTTAAAAAAGGCAAAGACAGTGCGCTAATGCTTATTAGTTGTGGTTTTTTTTGTCTCTCATACTCTCATGGAGATTCCTCCACTCTGTACGCATGAACGCCGGCGCGTCCCGCGGGGACACGCTGGGGGATGTTAGTTGTAGTTTAACCCTATACGTGCCTGTTCCTACATAGTGAAACTCGAGCGACGCTGCTTTTGCTTATTTTGTCAGAATGATCTGTGTAGTGGTCGTTTTCTGGTGTTTAAGCGATAATTTTTAACATTAAGTAAAATCGAAATCATAACCGGTTATATGAATATTGGAGGTGGTGGGCGCTTTGCTCGTAGCTTTTCTCTATACATTGCTTCGTATGTTATCGGCTACGAGCGTAGCGCTACGAATTTGTTACCAGTGAATGTTTTAACTGCTTAGCTACACCACACTCCGTAGTAGCTTAACCCATTCAGTGCCCATCACTTTCACGCCACACACGCGTCAAAAGCTACGCGTATTTCCGCTACATATGGAGACTAACCTGCTACGGACTACGACGTAGAAAGAGCTTAGCATAGCAGTGAATGAATTAAACCCCATGTAGCAAGAATCACCCGAAGCCCCCCTGACGCATGGTTAGCCCTGCCCCCGTAGCATGGACGGCCTTATCACACGATAAGTGACAAGATAGAGCGTCCGTCACTGGCTGACACCGTCTATCTTGTCACTTATCGCGTGATAAGGCCGACCATGATACGGGGTCTGCACGGTTAGCACAAGACTGCGCGCGAGCTGTCTCGTGAGATAGACTATCCGTCCTTTTATACGTGTCCTAATTAGAATGAGACGGATAGTCTATCTCACCGTAACCTAACCTAACCTAACCGTGTTAAATGGTTCCACTGTCTCCGTACTTGGCGGCCCAGTAGCTGGCATGGGTATTGACCCTTTCAGTTCGGCAGGTTTATTCGTTTCAGCAGTTTTAATTGAAGTCGGTTTTTGGTATTCATAGTTATCGTCACCGCTGAGGTTTCCAATTTTTTAATCTACGGATTTACTACTACTCGAAACTACTCGCTTTTTGCTTTGTTTGTTGCTATTTCTCCGCTACCTAAAGGTTGTCTGGAAGATATCGCTCTTTAGCAATAAGACCGCCTGTTGTTAACATCTATTTTTATAAGTTGCTGTGTCTATATTTTGATTCATGTTAAAGCTAGTACTACAACTACTAAAGAGTTTTTGTATTGTATTATACTTCTTATTCCACATAGGTTCGGGTGAAATCGTTTAGTTTGGCGTGTAAGAGCAAGAGAGATATAAATATAGACACGAATGTTGGTCTTAGTCTTAAGTATGGGTGAAAAAAAATGCAGATAATTAAGTGTCCTTTATGTGCCATTTTTTTTATTTTCACCCTATAAGTTCAAATACAATCTTGTATTGTTTAATGAATAAATAAAGTCAATGAAATGCCATTCTAAATGTTCATGGGCTGTATTTATATACTTAAGTATATCCATACGATCATCGTAAACGGTATATCCGTACGTGTAAACCGTGTAGCACATGCTTAACTTAGCAAATCGTTAGTACTTAAAACCGCGGTTTCTACCACGTGACCTTGGTAGAACATCAAGCAACAGCCGTTGTAAACCATGTAGCCAGTGGTTGCAAACCAAATTTCGCATGATCTTGGTTGGCAGGCGCGCTCGGCAAACCATTTGGCAGAAACGGTGATTTACAACCATGTAGCCGCTGGTTTTAAACACGCGAACACAGTCGCACGCCGCACGCACCGAGTGTAGACGTGTCGCGCAGGTTTGATGAATGAACGAATGAATGAATGAATGAATGAATGAATGAATGAATGAATGAATGAATGAATGAATGAATGAATGAATGAATGAATGAATGAATGAGATTTATTTTGAAACAACAAAGGTTAACAGTGTACAGAATTAGTACACTGTTCACTTTTAAGTAATTTAGATATAAATTTAGATATAAATCTAAAAATATTATTAAGTTGTCTCAAAAAAGGAACCCAAAAGAAGAAAGGTTTAGGTTCAAAATGGCGTCGGCAAACGAACGAGAGGTGGTTACAGAGGGGTAGAGTAGGAGTAGAGTGGGTATAGAGACCTTCTGTGTCTGTGGGACTTAACTAGTGAGGAATATAAGGAACCTAGGCAAAAAAAAAATTGTTTTGGTTCATCAATTGCACACAAAAGTGCAAAACAAACTCCGACCTTTTGAAACTTCGACAAGGAAGGGGCCATGACGTCTCAGTAGGTGTTCCGCGCACGTTTGCCCCGCACAAGCGTTTCGTTTGGGGCCGTTGTAAACCGTGTAGAAAGCAGCACGTCTAGCACACGACGGCCGCGACATACTCTCGATTTTTATCGCACTATACCTCTTCTTCTAAGTGTTCTAATAAGAGAGAGACGGATAGTGCGAGAAAAATCGAGAGAGCTCGCGCGCCATCGCGTGCTAGCCGTGCTGAGCTTCTACCTCGCTTCTACCAAGGTCACGTGGCAGAAACCGCGGTTGTAAACCGTGTAGCACATGCTTTATAAACCACCCAGTTTGGGTTTGACAGACGGACATACCCCGAGTGAACGCATACGTACTATCGACAACACGGCTAACTGACCATCGGTGCACTTTAGTGCATTGTAATAAGGTTCTATATAAACACAGGATGGTCAGTTAACAGTGTTGTCGTTTGTACCATGGTTGCAACAAATAAATGAATATGAATACGTTCCGTTGAACCAATTTTGGTACGGAACAATAATAAAAACAAGAATACTTATAAAAATTGATTTAAAACTGCCCGCTTGGGAAACCAGAAAACTAGTGGAGTGATTTAATTGCGGTGGAAACTTTTCTTAACAAGAGAAAGTTGGTTATGAGCCGTGGGAATGGTGCAGAACGGTCGCTAGTTCGATTCCAATCAACAAAAAAGTTAACAACTATAACTTTGTTTTCTTTGTTACAGTTCACACGTCGACATCGAATCAATACGTCCATAAACAAAACACAAAATAACTCCTTACTGTCACTGTTACATTGGCCACGCACAATGTGCGACAAAGCGCTGCCGACAACCCCCGAAGCCGTCCGACCGCCGCTCGGCTGTTTCCGCACGCTCTGTCAGTGAGCCGACAAGATGGCGGACAAGGTCAGCTGATCGCAGAGTCGCGCGCGCCGGCCCACGGCCAAGCGGCCCATCAAACGCATTATGGTAAGTGGGTGGATAGTTACAAAAAAACAAACAGTATTAAACGGCTAAGAGTTAAAGAAAAACTGTGTCAAGAAAAATTTTACGAATTGGCTCATCAATGACGGAGTTCTGCACGTCTAGCACACGACGGCCGCGACATACTCTCGATTTTTATCGCACTATACCTCTTCTTCTAAGTGTTCTAATAAGAGAGAGACGGATAGTGTGAGAAAAATTGAGAGAGCTCGCGCGCCGTCGCGTGCTAGCCGTGCTGAGGTAACAGTGAAAAAAAAAAAACAACCGAATTGAGAACCTCCTCCTTTTTCTGAAGTCTGTTAAAAATACGCTACAAGCTATCAGTTGTCAACTTGTCAGAGTTGGTATCGATTCGTTATTGCGCACCTACATTTAAATGAGTGCTTCCTGATTGGCTTGAGATGCATGAAGATAGGCGGTACGAATACGGCAGTACTTCAATCGTATCGCCCCGCTTTTGCGTATGATAGCTTTTGACGACCAGTTAACCTAGTTAGTGACGCTGCCTACGAAGCTGAAGGTATTTGGTTCGAATCCCGGTAAGGGTAAATATTTGTGTGATGATGATGAGCATGAATATTTGTTTCTGAGTCTTGGATGGTAGTTATGTAAGTATTTATATCTATTAAATATATCGTCACAGTGTGTGTCGTTATCGTCGTATATATGGGACAGAATACCAAAAAGTGAGGAAATTTGTGCGACATGAGCAAGCCCATGTCAAAGTACAACATACTGGATACCGATCCCGCCAAGGCAGAAAGTAGCCTAACCATGTAGGTTTTATCTTCATAGTTATAATAAATATTGTTTACAGCAGGTGTTCGGGGAGTGGGCTCAAGTGGAGGCGGTGGAGCTCGTGAACGATGGCTCGGGGCTCGCCTTCGGCATCGTGGGCGGGCGCTCCTCCGGCGTCGTGGTCAAGAGCGTGCTGCCGGGCGGCGTGGCTGACCGGGTGAGTGGTGACCGTAGTTAGGCCTGTGACTGACCGGACAATTTGTGACCGCTGTTAGGCCGGTGGCGTAGTGGCCAAGAGCGTGCTGCCGGCCGGCGTGGCTGACCGGGTGAGTGGTGACCGTAGTTAGGCCTGTGACTGACCGGACAATTTGTGACCGCTGTTATGCCGGTAGCGTAGTGGCCAAGAGCGTGCTGCCGGCCGGCGTGGCTGACCGGGTGAGTGGTGACCGTAGTTAGGCCTGTGACTGACCGGACGAGTTGTGACCGCTGTTAGGCCGGTGGCGTAGCGGCCAAGAGCGTGCTGCCGGCCGGCGTGGCTGACCGGGTGAGTGGTGACCGTAGTTAGGCCTGTGACTTTCCGGACGAGTTGTGACCGCTGTTAGGCCGATGGCGTAGTGGTCACGAGCGTGCCTGTCGGGCGGCGTGGATGACCGGGTAAGTGGTGACCGCAGTTAGGCCTGTGACTGACCGGACGAGTTGTGACCGCTGTTAGGCCGGTGGCGTAGTGGTCAAGAGCGTGCCTGTCGGGCGGCGTGGCTTACCGGGTGAGTTATGACCACAGATACTCGTATAGCTTAACGAGTTAGTGAACATAAGTATGTCCTCGTGTACGTACTTCTTGTCAAGAGCGTGGCAGATCGGGGGAGTTGGTAAACTGTTAGTTGGTTGTCGGTTGGTTGGTTGGTTGGTGGTCGGAGTAAAAACAGAGAGGCCATATTCATATGATCGTAGTAGTTAAAGCTAAAGCCTACGATTGTAGGACGTATCCGGAACGGTAGTTGAAAGTGTTATTTTAGGCGACATTTCATTATGCGTATGTATTAAGCAAATTAACTTTTGAAATGGCCACTTGAATATTTCATCAATGTGACCCCTTCGCTTTACACACGAGTATGGTGCTAACTCCGAAGAGCTTATGTTCGAGAATGCATTAACCACTCATGCGGATTTGAACTACGTCTAATGCAGGTAACTTGGTAAACTTACGAGCATATTTGTATAATTTTATGTTGGTTAAAGCATTGTTGCTATTACAGTTTCAACATAACAGTTTTGTAAACAAACGAATAATCGCGACGAAACTAGAACTAGCCATAAACAGGAATAGAAAACTCATTTATATAAGTGGTTTGAGGAAAACACAATTTTCTTAATGGAAAATATTTACCTACGCTGTCAGGTAAACAATGGCACAAGTTGTCAATAACTTTCCGCTCTAGTACTAATTTCGAGTCAAATTGTTTTGGACCTTGTTTCAATTGACTATAATGTATTTTAGGACGAAATTGCGATAGGAATAAGAATAGTTGGTTTTTGGGGTTCGATGCGCTACTAGTGTATTGAAATTAGATTGTTATTCATTGTCTTGCTCTCGCTCGTGCTAAGAATATATAGCTGGTAGTTATGTGTTAGAGCGCGATCCACTGATAATTAATAATTACTCACTTTTACTGTAAAAAAAACTTATTTTTAGACTCAATTAAATATTCCAAATGGCACAGATATTTCGCCTGAATTTTTGCTCATTGAATAACGAGGCTTTGTTTATAGATTATCGTATATTTGCTATGAAATTAATGAATATTTAGTTTACATTTCTGCGCGAAGAACGGAAACCATACACAAAATTAACATTATCGACTATCGTACTCCCGATTATTATTGAACAAAACACGAACTTCCGCGGAAACGATACGGGATTGTAAAATATAAGACAATTTAAATTACACCTCTTAACAAATACAATTTAAGAATTCAAATTATTTCTGGCCGATTCCTTTTCGGTAAGTCAATAAAATTAAAGAATGCAGTATTTGGATTTTGATTGTACGTACAGGGTTGTATATCAAGTATTAAAAGGAGGAGTTCTGGCCAAAGGGTGTACTTTTCCGGCGATTTCGGGGCCGGTTATTTGACACCCAGCGCCTGCGCATCGAGCCCCGTCTTAGCGTGTTATTGTGCTACTTACAAGTTTTGTATATTGATATGTATGTTAGTATTGTTAGTCGGCAACGTAAATATTTGTAAAAATGGGCCTAGTTGCCTGAGAGAAATAAATAAATAATAAGCAACGTTTCTTCTTTTTAGGATAGACATGATTTTGTTCTTTTAGGGCTAAATATTTGTGTGCGAAGTCTGATGAGCAAACGAATATTTTTGTTTTTACGTAAATAAAAATACATTTTAACCCTGCCACTGCCAGGAACCCGCCTAGCGGGTGCCTACGCCGTAGTCGCTATCCGATACATACGGGGAAAACCTACCTATCAGCTACGAGAGCGATTCTACGCAGTGAATGTGTATACGTACTAATTAAACAAGGCTTATTGGACTTACTTCCTGTTCAATTTGTATAAGATGTCCAATAATATTTATTTATTAGTCATTTTTATATGCCAATTAGTCGTTAAAATCTGTCGGCTACGTCGTCCTCCATACTTTACAACACAATCTAAAACTTGAAGATTAATGAGAACGCACTAAGTCAGGGAATAAATAACTGCATATTACGTCCGTGTCTTGCTTATGCCGCTTCATCTTCCTTCCTGCTCACGCCCGTTACATGTATAATTTCCACGTTAAATGGGTTTAATATTTCAAATATTTTCAATTTCAAGCGCATTATATGGTGGATATTTATCATATTTGCGAGGCTTTGGAGTTTATTTTCATTCGAAGCTTCCCATGTCAATCAAGTTTCAATGTTTTACGCATTCGTTTGAAGAGAAACATAATGGAATGCGATTCAGTTGTGAAGAGTACAAAAAATTGAGACCTGACCTTAAATTAGAAGAGTGAAGTGATTGAAAAATTCGTCACCACAAGTGGAGCGCAGGGTCACGAAAGCTGAGTTGGTTCAGAGCATTGCACAGAGCGCAAAGATCGCGAGTTTAAATCCCGCTAGTAGCGAATAAAAAAAGACTGTTCGATAATTAAATAATTATTCTCGTATAAAAATATTGATTACCCATGTTAAGATCTTTGGATGACAGCAGTTCAGAAACGGATTAATGGATTTTTATCCCTAAACAGATGAAGAGGCGGAAGTTGGTTTCCTGAGCGTTCACGTGGACAAAGTCGCAAGTAATCGCTAGTATTATATTGAAAAATAGGGGGCAAAAGCAATTTCCCTGGACTCAAAAATAAAATCAAACAGTCCTGATTCCAGTCCCCACATCACGCTCTTCAAAAAGCCAAGTTCTTCGAATCCTAAAGCTTAATTAAACTCGACTCAAAGCGACTCGGTAATCGGAAATCGTACACTTCCGCGCCCGGCTTCAAGTTACTTGGCGTTTTTTCTTTCCACTGCTATAACTAAAAAGGTCTCAGATGTGAATATGGTTCGACATTTCGTATTTCAATGTGATATTTATGTGTTGTGCGAGCTGTATTTCTCTCATTTTCAACCATTTTTTTGTTATTATTTTGATCCTTTAGGCTGACAATATCCGGTTAGCAGATGTCCCATAAGAAATGGTTGAAAATTACAAAAAAATCTCCACATTCCGTGGATTCAAACCCATTTATATTGCAGTTCATTAGCCAACTAAATAAAGCGTTTATTACCAACTGTATTACTCTTCTGTATACCGTCATCAATTACTCGTCGAGTCGAGTAAACCCAATTATTAGATATATATTTGCTTCAAAATTGAGTTGCAAGATTCCACCCGAACAAACACAAACATAGTTGCATACATTGCAAGTTAAAATAAAAGCTTGTAAATAGTGAATCGGGAGGCGTACCCACTTAACCAGGGACAGAAAAAAAGTCGATTCACTCATCTAACATGTTGCAATGAATGCGCGCAACAGATTGACAAAGATATGTTGTTGGCAAGAGAAGTGTCGAACCAATTGAACTGGTAGGCGTTTTATGATGATTGAAATTGAAACTAGCTTTTACAAGATATTTACTCACTATTTACTAGATTCTTGCGGCCCGAACCATGTCGATTTCTGGTTCAGTTTCAAATTACGGGCGTCTAATTGGAAATCGAGCGTTGCTGAGCTCATCCAGGATAAATTGCTTAGTTCAAGAAAGCGTAATTTAGTTAATAAGATTAATAATAATCATTTTGTAACGACCTGTGAAGGAAATTAGTAGGATATATCATTATGATAACAAGACCTTTCTAGACAAAGATTTAACACAATGGAAATATTTTTCTACCCCGCATGATTTGAACCTGCATGCCATAGGCCATCTAGGTCAGTAGCTACTAGCTACATTGTTTTTTTTTTAAATAAAAGACCGTCCAGTTATTGACCCTAGCTCCAGATGGTAAGCGACGACAGAGCTTAAGATGAAGCTCACTGTTTCAGTAATAGCCGATTCACCCTTGTTACATTTGGGGGAAGGAGGGTTCGACTCGTTTGAATGTCTTGAGCCCGTTGAGGTGAAATTTGAGTAAGGACTTGTCATGTGCTCGTCGACCTTAAGGATGATTCAAATTCGGAAATAAAAACATTAAGGGAATACTTTCTATATATGATATTTTGTCCTCAGGACGGCCGCCTCCGCAGCGGCGACATGCTCCTACGCATCGGCGCCGTGTGCGTGGTGGGGATGTGCGCGCGGCAGGCGGCGGCGGTGCTGCGGCAGTGCGGAGCATGTGTGCGGTTGTTAGTTGCGCGCCCGGCGAATAGCAACGCGCTGCCTTTGCAGGTCAGTGCGTGGTGGATGTAGCATGCCAGTGAGGCGGAAGTATGCTTACAGCACGCCTAGCACACGACGGCCGCGACATACTCTCGATTTTTATCGCTCTATACCTCTTCTTCTAAGTGTTCTAATAAGAGAGAGACGGATAGTGCGAGAAAAATCGAGAGAGCTCGCGCGCCGTCGCGTGCTAGCCGTGCAGTCTAGTGGTGGTTGGCAGTATGTAATTTTTCCTTTGTCAGTTTAATATTAGTAAGCAAATTTAAAAAGTTAGAGTAGCGGACAATATGGTTTTACTTAGGATTTTCATACATTACTTCTTGGCGTAAGGCCAAGAAGAAATGTAGGGAGCCTTAAACAAGAAACTTCATGTCTTCATTTCGTGATATTAACGCATACATTTCCGAGCATGTTTGAGAAAAATGGTTTTGTGTTTTTTTTTAATGTGTGAAAATTAATGTACTTTCTTAGGAAACATGAAACGATATTTAAAAGGCGGCTAGGGAACTATTATTTCATAACGTCAAATCAAAAAGATTATCAAAAATATTTTTTTTTTAATTTTCTGATTGAGTAAAGTACACTACTAACTAAGCGGATTCGCGTTTTTTTTTTACGGTGCTGCGGCAGTGCGGCTGCTGGTGACTAGCAACGCGCTGCCTGCTTTTGCAGCGGCACTAACACGAAAGTTAAAGTTATTATCAGAGATGAGAGTTGGCGTTTCGTAATAGCCGCTCAGACCCCGTATCATGGTCGGCCTTATCACACGATAAGTGATAGGATAGAGCGTCCGTCACTGGCTGACACCGTTCTATAGAACGAGACGACGCTCCTATCTTGTCACTTATCGCGTGATAAGGCCGACCATAATACGGGGTCAGGTCAGCGCGCTGATGTGCGGCATGGAGGATGTAGCATGCCACACCTAAGGACCTGTTTACATTGATTAGTGTAAGTCCATACCAAAGTTACTCTCAAAATATAGAACACACTCTATTCTACGAATTCGCACAAAATTTTGAGGTTAACTAAAACTAGCACAGGCGAATCTAACAAACCATATAGTTGCGAAATGTGCAATTTTAACCCCATTCCAGGACACAATAAAGCCGCACCAGCGTAATTACCTCCGTATCTAATGTGGGGTTTACCGCAACGCATCCAATTAGGGAGCCTGGCATTTATTTTGCTGCGACAAACTTTCCTTTGGCAGTTGCCTAAAAGCTAGGGCGTGACGTTAGAACAATTTTGTGTCCGAAACAGCCGCCTTTGTGCTTATTAAGCTAGTCTATTTTGAAGCCAGCTAGGCGGATTCCTGGCAGTGAATTTGTTAAAATATGAATGTAAATGTATGGAGAGTTTGACAAGTTTCTATGGAATGACAGCTACCGGCGCCATAATTACCGTTGGTCGGTCTGTAATCGTAAGTGCAACCCGCCCTTAGTGGTATCCATTTTGCCAAATTAAAGTGCAAGAATTTTCTGGTCCAAGTACAAAGTAAACTTCCCGTAGGTAAGTCCTCCAATTAGTGATATAGGTCGCGGCCACACTGAGCCCGCTCCGCTGAGCTGAGCGTCGCTAAGTTGACAGCTTTTACAAAATGGCGCCGCGCCGTGCTTTGACTACTCCGCTTCATTTTGTTTGCTAGTGCTGCATTAAGCTTATATAAAAGAGCAATATAAATGTGATATTCTGGAATTAGGACTGTGGTACAGTCAACTTATTCATACGGGTTGTGTGGGGTGCATACAACTTACTCATAAAGTCCCATCGCTCTTATGTCAGCTAAATAAGGAGAGGATTATGAGAGGATTAAAACACTTTATTTTCTCTTATTTATCGAGATGCGTCTTTTTTGCCAAGTTAAAAATAACAAAAAATATTAAGTAGGATTTCTCGAAGGCGAATCGTAATCTTTACCGTAGTGCCACAGCCATTGAGTTAATTGTTTGATTAATTAACAGCTATTATGCACGAAATAACATGACATATTTGCAAAGTAAAAAAAAAGGGTAGGATTTTTATAATGTTCACATTATCGAAGGCACAGTAAATATATTAGGTAACACAGTTCCTTCGGACCTTTTTAGTCCTGCCAATGAAAACCAACCTGCCAAAAAATATTTCGAGTCTGAGGAATATGAAATAGCGATTTATGAAAAGTTAAAAAGACAGTTTGAAAATGATTTCTTTATTTATGATTATACCTACTTGAGATTATGTGAGTTGGCGGAAACGTAGGAGAAAATGTATTATTACTCCAAAAGAAATAAATCAACAAATATACCAACAACACACAACAACAAGACAACAAGTATGTAACAAGTATGTGGTAAGTATGTGAGTACTGGCTAAATTCGCATTCAGATATCCTAAAAAAATTACGAGGCTTCAACCGTTTTTAATATTGCTTGTTAGAGAGAACACGCTCGGGGATCGTGACGTCACGGCACTCGAGCGTCATAGTAAGTAAATGAATGACAATCGTTCTACGTGAAGGGGCGTTTTGCGAAAAAGGTACATACAATAACACACCCCCTCTTCAACTTTGGACAATGTAATCCCCTGCTTTACATTTTTCTCCGTTTGACAATATTTTTAATCCCTTTTCGGGAAAATTCAACATGATTGGTTATTTAGTTCGGTGTGTCCAAGGTAGAAGATCTTAATTCCAATGACAGGTATATAAAAAGGCGTGCACATTAAATAATCTCAACGAATGCCACAACTCGTCCGGTATACAAACCAGCCAAAACAATCTTTTCAACATTTACTTCCAAACAAATCACGTATTATTTCAACATTTATTTCAAAACCTCTGTTTGCTTATTCCCAGAGCTTATTAACCGGGTCGTAATGAAGTTTCCGGCGGGCGTGACGTCACAGTCACACCGGAAGCGGCGCGGATGCAAGCCGGAAACAGTGACAAGTACCAACGTGACGGCTAATTTAACGGCTCGTTTTTACGAACTTTTATTTATTTTTACTTACACTTTTTAACCCCCGATGCGAAAAGAGGGGTGTTATAAGTTTGACGTGTGTGTATCCGTGTGTCTCTTTGTGGCATCGTAGCTCCTAAACGAATAGACCGCTTTTAATGCGGTTTTTTTGTCCGTGTCGAGATCGGTTCAGCCAGTTTTGAGATATTGAACTTAGAAAAAAAATCGTCGGCGGTTTTCTATATTTCTCCACTTCAAAACTAGAGGACAACATGCGACGCTAAGAGTAACAAAAATTAAAAATATTTGAATACCTACCCCGTCATGATTGAAGTGAACTAAAATTTCAAATTCAAATGTAAGCGATCCATAATTCGTAAGCTGGCGGATGTGACGTCACACCGGACACGGATACGGCGCGGCGGGAAACCAACACGTTGCCAAACCGACTTGGTGGACAAGTTTTTTAATGGATGTCCATATTTTTGCACGACCAATCCATAAAGTGGTTGCCTTAAGCGTTAACTTTACGGAAATTTTTTCAGAATAATTAATTATATTTGTTCCATTTATTTGGACGACCAGAGAAAGTCGATTCCTTTGAACGTATGTATGTATGTATGTAAGCACTTTATTGTACACAATAACAGGTTAAAGAATATACATGTCACACAATAGATCAAAGTACAAAGGCGAACTTATCCCTATAAGGGATCTCTTCCAGCTAACCTTTGAGCAATTGAGAGGAAGGTAGGTAGACCGAGATAGGCAAACTTATACCGTGTACAAAAACACAGAGAAAATGAAAACAAAACCTAATAAAATATACAATATAAAATATAATACACAACAATAAATACACAAGTCATTGGAAAGCCACAACTCCTTCAAATTCTTATTAAGTGACGTTCACGGCGACTTTTAAAAAATAATTTGTATCTGTATTTCAGAAACATCATGATGCTGTCAACGGTTGTGTGCTCGCGTGTGACTTATGTAGCCAATCTTCTTCGTGAGAAACATAATATTGCTCTATAAGAGCATAGTCTTACACATATTTATAATCTACCTCACGATTATTACCGTTATAGAAGTACATTCTATGTAAAAGATATGTTGAAACTTATCCAACTTGCTTGGTTTCGTTAAGGCGAAACTTGTATCGATAATTTTTGAGCTCGACTGTATCTTAGTCAGAAAGATTTTTTATTGAATTTTGATGGGCTGGTAGAGAAATTACTAAAATAGTAAAAATCCTACAGACAACACATAGATAGATAAAATAAGTACGGAAAAGTATAATTTAATTTGACATACTCCTTTTTTAAGTCAGATAACTACTTCAAGCATACGTTACGGCAATATAGTTTTCAGTCAGATTTAATAACACTGTTTCTTCTGAAACGTAAGGCACACAAATTGTTCGACAACAAACCTTAAAAGCCATCTTGGCACGGTTTGCCAAGAACCGGCGCCAGCGGTCTGCCAACAAATACTACTCTAGAGGGTCAATTTGAGAGTCACGTTAAATGTGGCTCGCTTAGCTAACGTGGCAGAATGCGCGCCAAATACGTTGAAACCTAATTGGAATGCAATGCATCCTCTCAGATTTATTTGTCGTATGGCATAAAATTTATCTACTTAAATGTTTATTATATAAACGTTTATTTCAGGCCATGGCCCATATCGTTGTTAGTAAGTACAAACTTAAATAATGATTATATTAGATTTAAGGTAAGCAGATTGACTTCTAGGCTCTACATGGGTGGTATTCACAGTGCTTACCGTAAATACGATGGTGGGAATAGGTTGACGTGTGTTGTGAACGATAAGACTAGCAGCCTATCACTAAGAACACTATCTCACTTTGTCCATGTTTTCATTTGTAATCTCAGACCAAGAAGAAAAAATAACCGAGCGTGATGAACAACCTAGTAGAGCCGGCTTTCAACCATGTCAAATAAGTTTAGTACACGCTCACGCACACATATACGAACAAAAATGCACAAAACCCTTCAGCGCGTGTCGCAATGTTGTCAAGATCACCCACTTAGAGTTGTCAGACAAAACACAGCAGGTTTCAGTAGGTTGTTCGTAATGCTCTATCTATTTCTTGGTCTAAGTTTGTAATTACTAAAAGTCACACTGAAAAATGAAACTTAAAGGGCACTGTGTAACCTTGTATGAGAAAAAATGACGTTTTTTTGCAGCGGCCAAGGATGTTTTTTTAATAATCGTTTAGAGGACCTCTCTCATGCATAGATATATAAAATTAAACGCGTTAAACAATATCGGAGCCGAGATATATAAGTTTGAAGTTTAGTTTATAACTTTACAATATGACCTGTGAAAATATATATTGCTAATATCTCGGCTCCGATACATTTTAGTGTACATTACATTTCATAACAAAATATGTTTGTTTTGAGTAGATCTATCATAATCTACCACTTTTACGAGTGGCCGCTCATCTAAAAAAAAACACAACGTTTTTACCCAAACCCCTTTGCTCATGTGCTCTGACTACCTGTTTTGGAAATACAGCCGTGAGTAATATCCATGTCAGTTTCATAGTAATGTCCCACTAGCACCGAAATCTCCACAATCCCACAGCAAAATGCACTTACGGGTAAATTCGTTGAAATCCCCAAGGAGCGCGCTTCGCTCATTCGCTGAATCGTATTCAGTTAAAAGGCTCCACTTTACACATCCCGCGACAGTTTTCCGTTCAGACTGGCTTATTCAATACGCTCTATGACTCACCTCAAGTCAAAAGGGCGGGTTGATAGTCCGGTCAATGAACTTGTATGGAAAAAATACAATTCTGGAAATAATAGCTTATTTTTTCTGTGTAACGGATATATTATCAATTGAATAATTTCCCAGCGACAGAATCCGATAAAATTTTGGACATCAAAGAATGATAAATTAACTAGCTTCTGAAAAGTCAGAAAAAATATTAATAAATATTTTTGCCTTTATTTTGGTTCATTTACATTTGATCTAAGTATAATATTCAAGCTAAATCATACACAAAAAGACAATACATGCTTCATTTAAATCTAGGTACATAATTACTTCCGGGTGGAAAGTTTGTCGGATTCTTGAATAGAGCATCTTAGAATAACATTTTGAAATGACAAAAAAACGCTATTATAAATGTACTTAATTTATTGTACAGTTCTCACCATAATTAAAAAAAACAAACATAAAACTTAAACTATAGGTAAAAAATTTGGCATAAATCGCCGTCAACGGGCATGGTGCCCAAAAGGCTGGCCGTATTTCCTCGCTGTATAGCGATACTAACACGCTGTGCGAAATACTGGCCAGCCCTCTGGTCGCCCGAGGCTTCTATTAAGCGCGTCGCCAAATCTTTATAAAGCCGACGCGCACTTGGACCCCAAGGCCCCAAGGTTTCAACTCCAAACGCCGCAAACATGTAGCTGTTTCCTAGGACGGCATATTTGCGGCGCTTGAAGCTTTCGGCCGAGGATGCCGCAGCGCCAGCGGCGGCACTGGTGCTTGGAACATGGGACGGTGCCAGGGTATCAACGCAAGTAGAATCCCAAACTAGCGGCTGACCCATGCTCCAAGGCACCAGCGTCATTCCGTCAGGTCTCTTGCCGTCGTCCCTGGCCAGCCCGCTGGGCTCGAGGACTGCCGGCACTCTCGCACTGACAAGAGCCCGACGGATGATATCGTTAATACTGGCGTGGCGGGAGATCCTACCAGCGCTCCGGACACAAGAGAGGCCATGGTGGCCCAGTTTGTCCACCATGGCGCCGCATTGACAGCGATGTGGCTGATTTGTTGATGCCCCCAGACGCAAGCTAGCTGCCAGGCGGAAGGTGGTGTTATCTAGAAAAGTGCCTATGTTTGGAATCGGTAGAGCTTGCAGCCACAGACCCGACTCCCACTCCGCAGACGCAAGGAGACGAGCACGGTCTGCCGAACTAGTTGACGTATCTAAAAGGTTTTTCCGTACTAGCTGACAGAGCGGCTCGTCCCATTGCCTCGGCGAGCAGGGGTTGGCGGGCGGGTCCGCGTCGGGACAGGTTATAGACCAAACGTTCTTGGCCTCGGAGCAGTGCGCGGCCTCCATAGCTCCAATAGAAGGATCTAAGATTTTCTCTATAAGGCTTTGAGCACCATGCACCGAGGACAAGAACGCAGGTAGAGCAACACCAGAAATTTTGCGGATACCCAGGCCGCCGAACCTAATGGGTAGGCTAGCCTGGGTCCAAGATCTATCGTCTAAGGGAATATTGAAGATGGTTGTGAGTGTTTCTACGACTAATGTATCTAATTTTGAAACCAAAGCGGGGTATTTCCAAAAATGGGTACCGCGAAGTATATATGTAAATTTTGGGACGAAAAGACAATGCTTAATGATTGAATAGGCTGAATGAAGATTAATTTTGGCCAAACGGTGTGATGATGCTTTGAAATTTTGAATTTTTGAGTCGATGAAGTTTTCAAAGGATTGATCTAAGACGGGACAACCAAGAAGGTGAAGCGATTCTTTGTTTATAATTTTGATACCCGGGGCGAGTTGTCTAAAAAGGTCGATTGTATTTTCTTTGGCCGGACAGGAATCGGTGATAAAAAGTTCGCACTTAGAGAAATTTAGCGATAGGCCAATTTTTTCCATGTCTGTGTTAATTTTTTTTAAATCTTCTCGGACGGTAATCGCTTCTCCGCCGAGGGTTCCGTCATCTAAATACCAAACGTTTAATTTTGAATTTAGTTCCTTAATGATGGGATGTATAGCAAGGCTAAAAATTGCTGGGCCGAGCGGGTCGCCTTGTTGGCAACCTACAGAAGAAGCCAGAACGTCGGTTTTATATAATAATTTGGAAGGAGAACTATAACATTGCCAAAGAAATTTATATATCAGAGGAATTTTGTCTTTTATTTGAGTCAACAAGGCGCCCCGGTCTACGGAATTGAAGGCATTGCAAACATCCACCTTAAGCAGCACCTCCCCAGCCTCATGATCGAGGAATGTTCGCACGGCGTGCACGGCGGCTTCACATCCACTTTTGGAGCCAAACCCCAGTTGGACAGGTTGAAGTTCTGGTGTAAGCTTGGGAAGGATGGAGCGGCAGGCGATCTTGGCGACAAGACGTCGGAGTGTGGTGCCAACTGCAATGGGGCGGATGCCGCCGTCTTTTTTTGTTAGGGCACAAAGGTTGGCTCCATACAGGACGTCCCTGATGCCGTCTGGGACCTGACCGGCCAGCATGATATTAACCAGGGCCGTCAGGTCCTTTAAGAGTATTTCCCCCGTTTCACCACAGCTGCTGCACAGGAGATCTTTCAGGTGCTGAGGTGTCAGACCATCCAGACCTCCCGCAGAGCCATTGGAGAAAGATGCTACAGCTCCAAGGACATCCTGTGTAGAGGCAATAAGGTCTGGATCACTCGATAGTGGGGGGTCAGGCAGGCAAAGGTTTGTAGCTGGAGGTGGATGCTTGCTGTGTAGAGCTGAGAGGGTGTCAGAATTAGATGGGGCTACTGCATCGTCAGAAAAAAGCAAGCGGGCGGCGCCTTTTATATCGCCGTCGGAAATTTTAGACTCGACTTTTTTAAATAAACAGTTGTTGGTGTTCCTAAAATTGTGGGGGGAGGGTTGAAATGAAATATCGCTGCAGCAGTTGTCTTTAACTGATTTCGTGAGTGATTTTGATTTTTCATCGGAATTTATATGAAGTACTTTATAGGTGAATGTAAGTAAGAGTTCCCAATTGCATATGGAGCTATCTGTGAGGACTGTTTTGATCGTGTGGCTCAAGGATTTGGCAACAGATACTCGGGCACCGCGTGGTATCCGTTTTAATACCGGACGCGATTTTTTTAAATCACTCAGAATTTGGTGAAATGGTACGTCAAATCTGCTGTGGTCTGGTAACTGTGAAGGCGCTGAAGCGTTTGGCTGGGGCTCGGACAGTACGGTAGATGAAGGTTGAGTATGGCTTCGTCGGTGTTTTTTGGTGATATGGATCTTAAGGCCTCTAGCGCCTTTAAAATAACGTGGATGGGTACATTCCGGACAACGAAGAGGATTTTCCGACGATACAGTAGTTCGCGTAGGGCAGGAGAGGCTTGCAAGGGGCATCTACAATATGACAAAAGAAAATACAGTACTTAAAATATACTAAAAATAAAAGACATAGATAGTAAAACTAAAGACTTAAGTAAAGAGGTAAAGTAAATAAGATCAATTTTGTTATCTTCTTCTGCCGGGGGAGGTTCAAACTCTCCTAGAGTGAGCGGCGTTATCGAAATTCCTGTGCGTGGAAACGGGTAGAGCTTTTGCTGGTGCTTTTCAGGCAGTAATGGCAGCTTAAGCACTTCCGCTGCGAATTCATGAGGCCTCTGAACGGTTGCTGACTAAAATCAGGTGTATTCAGCTCACGTCAGGTGTAAACAAACAAAATTGTGGACAAGGCGGTGTGGTTGTGTCACTCGTATTTTATAACATATTTTTTTCGTTATATCCTCAAAACACTGGTAGGTACACGTTACTGGAGCCGAAATTTTCACTTATCAAACGTTTAGAGGAGCTTAAACTATGGTTCATATCCAAAAGAGAAATAAAACGGATTTATTTTTGCAGAGAATAAACAAACGTGACAGTTGACGTTTCAGTCCTCACCTCATCGACCACCAGATGTCGAATTATATTATAAATTAATGTTTTTCAAAGCCATATTTTTCCTGGAGTATGAACAAACCACACTGTAACACGTTAAATATGGTGCGCTGGCAACAGTCATGTCACGTATAATATAATTCGATTTTTCTCAATGCTCTGCAATGAAATATTGACGTGTTCCTTATCTCTCTAAAGTAGGTATCATGTTTCGGGCGTAGCGAAACGAGAGCTATGTAATGTAAGTTCATACAAAACTGGAGGTAAAAAAACTTTTCTGTAAAAAAACTTTCAGTTTTTTATTAATTTCATTGCATGTTTGAGAAAAGAACTATACATACCTCGGCGTGAAAAGGAATTGCCAGCCTCGTATCCCTAATTATCCAACCTCGCTACGCTCGTGCGTCTACTTGGCCGCCGATCTTTATTTTCCCGGCCTCTGCAGGAATGTACTATTAACATTAACTTAACCACCCGTTTCCCGTAGGGGTAGGTAGATTTCATAGATTAACTCTTCTTTCAATCATGATAAACCTCTTTTTCATTTATTTTCATACAGCGAACGAAAAAAACATAGAATGCCTTACAAATTTCTACCCAAACACATGCCTAAAACCCGGTATGCGCATGTTCGAACTAAACGGCTGCCTGGCATCGTTTTGACGCCCCGCCCCCAGCCCCGCATAATGGCAATGGCACCCATTCTGTGGGGCCATTTTGCGGTGCTACTAAGACTTTTATGGTTTGGTTCCTGGTTTCGTTTGGGTGGTGGTTTCGTTCCAGGTTTTCATAGAATTAATATTTGTACTACATATTCGTCCGTTTCGGGTAATCTTGGGCCGATTTGGTCGAAAAGTTTATCAAGGTTCTCCTAAGTACCAATTATCTATGGTTCCTTCATACAAAACTTTCCTTGTTAATCTTCTTACGTCCATCCTCTCTACGTGCAGCTTAAATGATCTAAGTATGCCCCTGTTGACTTTTCACTATATTAAGTAGTTCACTCCGAAATTATCTACATTGAAAGTACGTTGTCTGGTTACCAGGCAGGCCGTGTGCTTGTTTGTCACCACCGTCGTATTAAAAGTTTACTAATCTCGAGGGCACGATATACTGGCGACTAGTCATGAGACAAGTCTAAACAAGTTCTGAATCGCATGTCGCGTCGACTGGTGACTGATGGCGTTTGCGAATCGGACATAACAACATTACGCTCTTAGTAGGCGAAAAAGTAAATCTGAAAGCTTTATTAACACTTTCGCTACCAGGGACCCGCCCAGCGGGCGCCTACGCCGTAGTAGCTTTCCGCTACATACGAGGAACACTACAGGATCGGCTACGAGCGTAGCGCGTAGCTATTCTTGGCCGCGAAAGTGTTAAGTTCTCGCCGTGAACGTTATGATGTCTTGATCCTATACAAAATTATTAATAAAGTCGATGCCCCTTCGTTAATACACTCGCTTTCTTTTAGAGTACCCCGGCGTTGCGAGCGAGCTTGTAGCAAATAACCCCCCTCTTTCATATCCTCCGTAATCGGATCGTACTTCTTATGCAAAAAACGGCTTCATTATAAGTGCGTGCAGGCTTTATGACGAAAAATTCCAACCCACCCACCGAGGGTTCCGTACAAAATTACAAATTTATAGTTTTAAGATCTTTCCCTGTACTTGGAGTAAAACGATATAAGTTGCCAAATTTCATGGCTCTAGGTCAACGAAAAGTATCCAATAAATTTTGATTCCCTTGACTGTCGAAATATACGTTTTTTGCGGCAACGACCGTATCTTTTTTTACGTCTACTTAGAAGTTAGGTTTTTTTACAGCTTCAAGGGACTGTAGACTTAAGTATACAGTTTTGATTTCAACTCAATACCTTCAGGCATTTACGAGATCAAGGGTCGAGACAGCCAGAGAGACGGCGTAAACGGCCGTATTTTTACGTTAACTTAGCAGTTTGATTTTTTACGGTTTCGAGGGTCTGTAAAGAGTATCTTAGAGTAGTGTCTTGAGTATATGTTTCTAATTTCAACTCGATACCTCCAGGTGTTCCCGAGAAAAAGTTTCTTGACAGCCAGACAGACGCACAAGAAACTGATCGTATAAGGGTTCCGTTTTTTTCCTTTTGAGGTACGGAACCCTAAAAACAGCCACATGTCCAGTCATTTGATTACCTACAAGCGCTGTGCATATTATATTTTCATTTTGTCTTTTACGTGAACACTCTATTAAAGATCTGTCCTTGGCCCCCAATATACGTGTTTATCAGGGTTAATTCAAATCACATGTTACCATCAGCACGCCCGGTTAAATGTTCTAGCAGATAATCTAAAATCGATAGATCACATGAAAGCGTGATATCGTACTGTTTAATTTAGGCTTGTAACACAGCTTTATTTACTTTTTGGGCTTTTAAACTTTCAGGATTTTTAACCCCTAACGTAAATATGAATCCTACTAATAGATATGAATGCGAAAGTTTGGATGTTTAGAAGTTTGTTACTCAATACGCTTAAACGACTCAACCTGTTTGGATTAAATTTAGCACAAAGATAGTTTATAGCCTGGATTAAAATAAGGATCGTTTTTATCCAGGGTCCACGCAGACGAAGTCGCGGGCGGAAGCTAGTGATATTATAAGTTTAAAATGTGTATCTGTGCGTCTGTATCTTGCATCATCTCCTAAATGGATGAACTGATTCGAATGCGGTTCTTTTAGTCGCAAGTCCTGTCTGTAACGATGGTTTTTGTGTATTTTTTTTGTTAAAGCTTTAGTTATCGTTATCACACTTTATTTTAAATAAACGCGGCTGACAGGTCCTCTGCCGTCAATACAGCCATTGTACTACAATTTTAATAAAAGCCACGTTTTAAGAGAATACATTTTCAAAGCTAACATTTTACCTCCTATCCGTCACACTTTTTTCACTATGTTCAGCGGGCTGAGCGGATTTTTAAATCGTCTTTTTTGCCAATGTTTTTATTCGCCGAAGCTGGCAAAGCGGGTTTTCTTTTGTTTCGCCAAAAAAGGGCGAACCCGCGGGAACGGAAAGGGTTTTGTTTTTCAGTAGCCTAAGGGTCGCCTGAAGCAATACTCCATACATACGTAATTGTGCTTCTAATTTTGGGACAACATGTTAGATTGATATAAAACTTTTTATAATATCCATCTGCTATACACATGAATGAAAACATGTGTCATTTTGGGCTGTATTCGAGTTGACTGTTTTTGGACCATTCATCATCATCTTCTTATCATCATATCAGCCGAATGACGTCCACTGCTGGTCATTGGCCTTCCCCGAAGAGTATCAAAGAACCAGTGTCGATAGGTAGGAGATTTTCATGTGGTGGAAATACCGTAATTTTAATTTGATTGCGGCGTTTAATACATTGTTTGAGTAGGCTGAGGTAAAAACAGGACAATAATGTTCTCTTGTTTTCCTATTTTTACCTCAGCCTACATTGGATTTTTGTTTTATACTTAGAGAAAAGTTTAATTACTTAAACAATCGCGATTTGGCTTCTGATAATAGTCAAGATACATTTATCCGAAGGAATGGATTCATTTTGTTTCCTAGTTCAGACAGAATCTTTGAACAATCTTATAATTTTCCTATTAATTCATTAATTTTACCACTCATGTCTCAAAGTGAGTTTGCGAGTGTTCTAGCCTGTAAAATGTCCATTAATACCCACGTCATGTTCATAACGTCGTTAATGTAGCGACGGGTGCGGCGGGCGTTACTGTGATTTTATGCCCGTGTCTGATGACTGAAACATGGTTTTTGACGAGTCATCGTAATGGAAGTTTTCCGGAGCCGGCGGCAAGGCGGGCGGAAAATTTAATGCTTAGTATTACATTCACTGCCAACATTTACTACGCGCTACGCTCGTAGCCGATCTCGTGGTTTTCCTCGTATATAGCGGAAAGCAACTACGGCGTAGGCATAATACTTGCAATCTAACATATTCTTTAGTTTTCCGCCCAAGGTAAGTAAAGTCTATAAGCGATTGCATGTTAATATGCGTGAACAGTCTATAAGTTAATATTGTAAAGTTTGGGAAAATACTTAACTTTAGTAAAAAAACAGTCGAACTCTTTGCGGTACGCAGCAGGGCTTCGCTCGTTTTTCAAAATCACTATGTATTCAAATTAAGATCGATACTCCCTCAGCAGGAGCGACCCGCTACGCATGTTTGTTCTATGTAATCGCGTGTCTCGTGTCTGTGTCTGTCTGTGTGAGTGTCATGAAGTTTCAGTGCCTTCATTACAAGCTTTTACTTTTAGCTTTAACTAGGGCCAAAAGGGGTCCCCGCTAAGAATAACATTTTGTGGCGTACGGCGTCGAGACTCCTAGGAGGCCGCGGGGTCCAGCTCGCCAACTCTTTCAACCACCTGCCAGTATTGGATTGAGGTGAAATTTGGCTTACTTTTAAGAGTTAGGTACGCAAAATGGAGTTGCAACCGTCCATAGGGCTACGGTAACCACTCACCATCAGGTGGGCCGTAAGCATGTTTGCCACCGACATGGTATAAAAAAAAATGGCATCGCCAGACTCATCTGATGATGAGGATAGAAGGTGGCCATATCAACTAAGCTACCCAAAAATACAGGTGGACTGATGACCTAATAAAGGTTGCTGGAGTCCGCTGGATGCAGGTGGCGCAGGACCGGTCACTTTGGCACTCTTTGGGGGAGGCCTATGTCCAGCAGTGGACGTCTTTCGGCTGATGATGATGACCCAAAAATATCCCTCGTGTTTGAGCTCACCCACCAACTCACTCCACGTGTAGTTAGATGACTGCGCAAAAAGTGTGCAGTCTGTGACAAAAACTTTAATTACATATACAAAAATTAAACCTATTTTAGAAGTAGACTTGTCTAGACTATAAATAAAACAATTTTCTGCACGCTTGAAAGGGCAAGACCTTGGACGTTCTCAGATCAAAGGAGGAAAGACCTCCGGAGCCATTTTAGAGGAAGGTCCGGTCAAGTGTACCCGAATGGTAGGAAATCGGCGCAGGGGCAGCGATGAAGTAAAATGAAAGATACGATTACAGTTGCAATATCAATACATCTTTTAAATGTATTTTAAACTAATAATTATTATGGTTTGGGGACTTCACATCCTTTGAATATCTTCGCAGATGTATTGTTTTGTATGCAGGTTTCCTCACGATGTTTTATGAGCTAGCGTGGGAAGTACTGCCCGTTCCCTCTCCCATCCATATTAAGAAGAGGCCTGAGCCCAGCAGTGGGACGTATATAATATTTAATATAGCCTGAATTATTATTTTTATTAAATAATTATGGAACACAAAATATCCTCAAACATGCAAGTTCTTAACTCTTGGGGCAAAGGAAGGGTGTTATAAGTTTAACGTGTGTACAGTCAAGTGTAAAAATATGGGTGCATACAACGTAGGTCATAATCATCAGCCGAAAGACGTCTACTGCTGGACATGGGCCTCCCCCAAAGAGTGCCAAAGTGACCGGTCCTGCGCCACCCGCATCCAGCGGACTCCAGCAACCTTTACCAGGTTAACAACTTACAGGTTTACAACGTAGGTACCTACTTATAAATAGGTCCCATCGCCCTTATGTCAGCGGATTAAGATTTCGGTACAATTTATGAGAGGATTAAATCGATACGTACAACATTCTTTCACATTTTTTTTAATTGACCTACTGTAATTTATATTGTACTAGCTTCCGCCCGCGACTTCGTCTGGGTGGACTCGGGATAAAAACTATCCTGTATTTTAATCCAGGCTATAAACTATCTTCGTGCAAAATTTCATTCAAATCGGTTCAGCTGTTTAAGCGTGATTGAGTAACAAACATCCAAACATCTAAACTTTCGCATTTATATAATATTAGTAGGATTGTTATTATATTATGAAATAAATAAATCGAATCGAATCTAATCTGTAGCTGAGATTATTAAACTAGATATACAATATATTACAAATATGTCTATGAAAGTACTAAAATGACTAAAACTAACTTAACGTATGGTGCGGGGCCTACACTATATTTACATATATCCCCTTCCACTTGATTGTTTTTATGACATGGTTCTTTAGCTCTTATCTCGGTTTATTTGTTAAGGGGGTGAATTGGAAATTATCGGGTGCTTTGAATCGCCGTTCTGACTAGATTAAGAAACAATAAGGTCTAATTTTCAGATATATGATTCTTGACTATATGATTGTTTATATGATTTAATCGATACATGATTGCTTAAAATTTCCTCGATAGAATAAAATTCCAAAGTTGGGTCTTTAGTTTCCTTTTTTTACTCAGCCTACTCAAACAATATATTATTTTACGACGCAATCAAGTTAATACTATAGTATTTTATCTTATCTAAAATCTCACTTAATAAAATACAAATAAAACTTGACTAAGTTAGGTATTTATCGAATTTTGACCAAAAAAGCCATTCCCTAAGAGTGTAGCATCTCATTTTCTCGTGCGGAAAGCATAAGCGTGTCTCCGTCTAGTGGACGTGGTCGACTCGAATCAAGGCATCCCCTTAACGTATGGGGAGGGGTCTACACTATATTAACATATATCCCCTTCCACTTGATTGTTTTTATGAAATAGTTCTTTGGCTCTTAGCTCGGTATATTTGTTAAGTCGGGGTGCTTTAAATATGAAAGTGTACCTAGTTATATGTTAATAGCTATCGAAAGATTCGTGGACTAGTATACTTGAGATTATTTGAGTTGGGCTAATTGTATCAGAGTAGTCCATTCAAAAAGCAACTCTAACGTCCACGGTAGAAGATTCCAATTCCAATGACGGTTTTATAAAAAGCCGGCCACATTAAATTATCTCAACCATAAGTGGAAATCCTAGTACACTAGGTATGTATCTTGAAAATGAAAATGATTTATTCAATAACTTAAAATTTTACATAGTATCTGCGCAGGTACCTGTTCGTAAGTATACCATCGCCAACACGGCTAACTGACCATCCGTGCACTTTATGTGCATTGTAGTAAGGTTCAATATAAATACAGGATGGTTAGTTAACTGTGTTGGCGTTTGTATATGATAATACCTAGAGGCGGCACCACTCATTTGGATGACCACCTTGTTAACAATAATGTGATTTTTTTTACTAGTAAATTAAGTAAATATGTATTACAAAGGAATATGGTAAATTGTCTGTGTTTGTGAGTGTGCGTGTCGGTGTGTTATTCAAATTCAAGTTACCAATTATTAAAATGCCTTTTGGAATGTTTTCAATCTCGTCATGTCAGTTTTAAGTCTTAATCCAGTTGTACCTAAAAGTAAATCAACGCACTGTTGACTCTTGTAGTCAACTATAAAAAACCCGCAGTGATTTTTCGTCTGTGTCTATTAGGCATTCCCGCAGCACGCGCTGAATTTAACCCAAATATTTTTGCCAGCGAGCAAGCCCCGAAACGTGCCCGGGCATTTTTTGAATTATTAATTGGACATTTTTAGGGTAATACTAGAATATTTATGAGGTTTATAAAAAGGATTTGGTTTTTGAGAACAAATGTAAGTAATGACCTTTAAATAATACACAAATGGCTGAATTAGTTCGTCGAACTCAAATAAGACAAGATTCCCAACTTTACTGTCCGTACTTTCTGTTTGTACATCATACTTATTTTATACTACTATTATTCATTGTCCTCGTAAAATACCGAAATTTGTTCCTTAAATATGTCCAAAAGTAAGCTATTGACGTGCTCGCTAATTCCCATCGGATCTTTAATGTTCGTGGTAAGGCTACAATATGAAGCTCTGTGTTTCGGGCGTTGAGATACTCTTGTGTTTCGCAATTTCCTCGCGTTTCGAGAATTTGGACTTAATCGTTTTGTATTCGTTGCGTGTAACCACTTTTTATGTTTATTTATCCATCAGTCCCTGGGCGCGTCTCCGGCGCCAATAGTCCCGTCCCGACTGCTGGCGGATCCAGTGCAGCTTGAGCGACGACTGGCAGAGGCGGGCCACGACGGCTTCGGGGCCCTGTGCGAGGATGCGGCCCCACAGGAGCCCCCGCCCACCATCATCGAGGAGAGGCTCCATCATAGGGTGAGTTAATGCAGGTCTAGTTGACACACCCTTACGAAAACTCTGGGAGACAATATCAACGGTAAAACAAGGCAATTTGTGAAGATTGTTATCATAGGACTGACTCAAGATTGACTGTCACCGTTGGTTGCAGCCCGTAGCGTCGATGGTGGCGGTGGTGCCGCGCGGTGCGCTCGCGCCGGCCTCCCGCCCCCCGCCGCTCATCCTGCCCCCGCCGGACCCGCAACCCCCACCAATGAGGTAACAAAATTATACCTCAGGATCTCTTACTGAAACCAAAATCCATCCATATAATCATAAAATACATTTCAGATAATCGCTGACAAACATACAGGTCAAACTGAGAACCTCATTTTTTTTTAAGCCGTTTAAGTAAAGGGTTTTCCCTGAAAAAATTGTTACTAAAAGCAGGATTCGATCCTGTGGCCTTGCTGCTACTAACTAAGCTATTAACCAACAGCTTGGTCAAAGAATCTTTCAAATAACGACGCCTTAGGTGACATCCTTGTACTTGCTTACTTACTTGACACTTCCCGTGTCTAGAATCCTCCGAGTTGGGTGGTTGCTGTGCCCGCTTTCCTCTACTCGTTTTTACATATTACCTGCTTCGAGCGGAGCGTTACGAAATCGTTTGTGCCTACTGAATGTATCACGTTAATGATTGTTATATTATAATCCAGGCTGCCGCTCGACATGGCGATACGGGGCACAGGCGAGCCGGAAACCCTGAGCTACGAGGTATATCTGAACAAGGACTTCGCGCTAGGCCTGGGCATCACCGTCGCTGGATACGTCTGCGAGCAAGGTTTGCAAAATACTATGTATCATGGCCATAGATTTACTAGTAGACATAGCCCTTACTTAAAACCACGCGAGAATCGGTTCCTTGGTATCCCAATCCAGCGGTCTTTCGCAGACGTCGCAAGGAGTCAGATAGTCAATCTCATCATCATCAGACGTTTTCAATACTGAGTGTGATGTTCCACCTCTGGGTCTCAGGGTAAGTAAATAAAACTACTATTTAGGCTGTTAGCTTAGTCGTGACGTCACTCCGCTGCAGCTCGATGACTAGTGGCCAGATCAAGGCCGATCACGAATGGTATACTAGTGCGCATACACTACACTGTACTCAGTGTATTGTATGCGCACTAGTATACCGTAACATCATTTTATATTCTTGCTGATCACTTGCTGACACCTCCATATCCTTCTATGCCCCGCTTTATACGTGGCCTCGTGCTGATGTAGCAAGAGTAGTTATTTGGTTGTTCGAATTTTCATTATACTAGGCTATCCGGGAAACTATCTAAAATTTGCAAAAAACCGTGTTTCGATGAAAGCTTTCTTTCTTTTATTGACACGGAGAATGGCATGTAATATCCTAATAGCCGATGCATGTCCTAATTATGAAAGGCTTTTTAACAAATTGATTATGTGAACAGTAGGTACTTATTTAGGGGTAACTAAACAACTGGTGGTCTTATCGCTAAGGAGCAACCTCTTCTAGACAACCTTTGGGTAGTGCAGATAGTGCAACGTATGTATCAAATTCTGGTAACAAAAAGACCTTGTTTTAAGCTTCTTGGCGGCATAGTAACAAAAACATCAGAATATGGCCACGCCGAATTGGAACAAAGTAAACTACCCCCGATATTGGGCGGAGTGGTGGAATATAAATAGTTGCAGAGCGCAGCGGGTCGCAGAGTTGGTGCCAAGGATGTAAGCGGCGAGCGGGCGGGTACAGTCAAGTGTAAACATATGGGCATAGAACTTACTCATAAATATGTCCCATAACTCTTATGTCAGCGGATTAATGTTTTGGTCCTTATTTATGACTATGAGAGGGTATTATCGATACATATTTTTGCACTGTACAGAGGAAAAAGTTGTGTGAGTGCTGAAGATTAAGAAAAAACACGATTGATCGCTAAATTGGTAAATTATGACTTTTTCAATGGCCATACTTGCTTAAGTAGGTAAATAAATAAAAGATTTGTTGTCAGCCATTTGTCTCTCTCTAATTTTTGGTAGAAAGAGTTGGGTCTTTATTTTCCCTTTTTACGTCAGCCAACTCAAACAATACAACACAACAGAACTACACTTCAATAATTATTCGACATAGCAACAGATTTTAACATTACTCAAATAATTATTAATCGACATAATCATGGTAAAACGACGGTATTTTTAGTCATGTAAACTTAAGTATGTCTCAAAATTGTGCAGTGAAAAAGACTGATACACGGCGTGGCACCCAATCGGGGCATTCCAGAAGATACCCCATAGTCAGTATAAATTGACACGTATCGATAAACAAATCACAAGCTGATCGCTTCACGTAACTTGGACCAAGCAGCGTCAGAAGGGTTAAATTTAGAAGCGGAATGTGGGCCGATCTATCGGGGTGTCAAATTATAGCCGGCCGGGCGCAGGCTTCGACGGTCGGTTAAGGAACTGAATATAGACTCTTTATTTATAGTAATGGTGGGTTAGACTAATGAAACGAACATTCTTGATTGTTCTGACAATACGCTGGTCATTTAATGGTGAGCCAATCAGTGATAATAAATAAATAAAATAAATACTCTTTATTGCACCACAACAGGAGAGAAACATCTTACAAAAAAAAAATGCTTAATAAATAATGGTAACAACAGGCGGTCTTATCGCTTTAAAGCGATCTCTTCCAGACAACCTTTTTATAGCAGGAAATATTTAAATTAGAATTTTAAACAGGTAGTGCAGGAACTCATCAAGAAGAGCATACTAACACATCATTCTTTCAAATATTAGTAAACAGGAAACTTTAAAATATTACTAAACAGGACACATTAAAATACATACCTAAAAAATTAAAAAAAATACGCAGACATATATACAATCATACATAGATACATACATACAATACATAGAAGATCATCTTGGCATGAAGGGACTAAATTGACAACGGTATGAAGCATTGTTCGATCACTGGCAAATATGAACAAATGTGATTCTGCTAGCAGTGCTGGTAAGTTCTTTTATTAGATTGGGTTATTAACCTTTCATACAGCCCTTAGGCCATTTTTTTATGTCGCTATTAATAGGGGCCCATCTAGCAGTTAGCGAGTCACCGTCTGCCATAGATAAAATGTGAAACAGTTTTATTGGGCAGGCGTCCGATGTTTCATCCAATAGCCCAGCTACTAGTCCATCATTTTCACCCAATAACCGACTGTACGATACTGTTTAGAGAACCGTTTTATTTAGATTCCATCAACTAGCAATAGACTCTTACACCCCAGCGGGTGCTGTTTCTGTGTGCGTCCCATGACCCGGGCAGAGACAGCATCCGCTTGGTGTCTCCTTGCATTTCATTAAATTGTCAAAAGGGCCTCTACGTGTTGGCTCAGAGCTCCACGCACGCCTCCCAAAGGTCCGGGACATCATTGTCCCGTGAGCGGGAAAGACATATAATCCATACTATCCATACTTTCATATCCATACTCCATACTAATATTATAAATGCGAAAGTGTGTCTGTCTGTCCGTTACCTTTTGTGTAAGTGTAAGGTTGTTAAGTTTTAAACTAATTTTCGGTATATTTATTACGTTCTACTTCCTTAATTTGATGATGATGGCGTGTACAGTCAGCATCAGATAGTTAGTAGCATCCAAAGTAGCCAAATATATCGTAACACATTCCTTACTCCTACTTATAGTAACAAAGTCTATTTCGATGAATGTACGTTCCGATATATTTGGCTAACTTGGCTGCTACTAACCATATTATGCTGACTGTACAGAAATCGGCCTCGGGTAAATATATACTTATAGATTAGTTGTACGTTAACCATACTTTGTTTCATATCAAATAATAACTGTATCGAACTTGGAGTTGGCATGCAACCCATAGGTAGGTACTTACAATATTTGCCAAGCCCACTATTTTTATTAGAACTTATTCTATTAACACTTGACAGTCTTTAATACGAGCAGATAAAACAATATTGTTTCTATAATTGTTCATGCTCCTAAGCAATAGATATTGTAAATATACTTACTAATAAAATGTCTGGTTTTAGCGATTCCCCAATTTTGATACTGTTTAGATATTTGATACTTTGATAGAATAGGTATTTACTTGTGTATTCTTTTTCCTCTTCTCTTGTAAAATTTCTTGATATTACGTATTTTCCTCCTGCGCTTATTTAGCCCCAAAGACCCAAAATAATTATTGAAAAATTTGTGAGACCTAAGCTAAGACGTACTGACTCTAGTATCGTAAGTTTGTATGTTACTAACAATCTATGGGCAAACTGGCCTGAAATAAAGAATTTATTATTATTATTATTATTTCCAATCTTGAACTAAAAACAAAATCTAAACTATACCTACGTAAATGTTAATTAGGTACAAACGCCAACACAGTTAACTGACCATCCTGTATTTATACAAGAACCTTATTACAATGCACATAAAGTGCACGGATGGTCAGTCAGCTGTCTTGTCCATAGTACCTACTACTTTACAAACCACGAAATAAATTGTCCACTCTATGCAACAAAATTATCTGTCACTAAAAACTAAACTATACGCAAATGTTTATTATTTACCTACTATACGAATCACAAAACGGATTGTCCACTGTATGCAACAAATATAGTCCACAATTTCCACAAATATTTAAAAATTTCGGCGCAGCGCAAATTGACACAGGTCCGTCATGCAACGTGTCTCGTCCCGCACTGACCGTATGGACGAAAACGGAGAGGCGTAGGAACTTTGGCGGAATATTTCAGAAAACGAGATAATTTTTTAAGAAAATAAAGAAAGTAAGAAAATGATGCCCTTGTTCATTATTTTATGAAGAAAGTTATACAATTTCATATTATTCTGATAAAAAATGGAGCAGTAAAATGGTTACAAGTGAAGAAATAGGGGTGACTTTAGATTTCTTTTTCTCTAATTTTTATTGTTAAAATGGATTTCTACGAAAATTATGACCCGTCGCATATCTTGCAGATTATGATATATTTTTTCCTACAGCAAAAATGTTACGTTATAATGTATAAAACGGTTAGAAAACAACTCATTTTCACGAAAATTTCGAATGTGGAGCCTTAAGCGAGAGAGAGAAGAAAAATCGATAGTATCCATTTCAGATGCAAATTTGATCAACAAGAAATTCATGTGTGTATGACTGTCCCATTGACACGATATTTATTCATCTATAGCTTATTTTTATACCGGAAAATAACGCAAAAAAAACCTACTTTTATAATTCTGAATAGAGTGAAAATTATTTGCGAAAATGCTATGCATTTAATTCATGAAAACATGACCTGGAATGTTGTAAACCCTAAGCTAGTCTTTACAAAAATGCTTACTGACACTTCATAGGAGTTTTTGTAGTACTTAAATGTTGTAGGTAACATTTTTGTGGTTTAGTTTCTTAAAGCTTATAAAATGTTCGTGCTTTTTGCTGCTTTAGTCTTTGAGGTTTGAGTAGAAAAATTACATATTATAGCTAAACTTAAACATTTTTTTTTCTTCCACTACTATATACAATACTTATCTAGGGCGGTAAATCAAAGGATGGCTCAGGTCGCATGTATTTGGTACCCGAGCCGAAGGAAAGGGCAATAAATATGATATCTGAGACTTTCTTTATTACCCTCCATGGTGAACAGTCAGCCACACACACTTTTGTATTTTACGTCTTGCTTCTTGGCCAAGGCCAAGAAGCAAGACCTCCACACTCGTAGTTAGTGGTTATGATTATTTCATGACCGTCATATGTACTTACGTCAGAGGCTTTATACTACGTAAAATATAGCTTGAGCCCTGCGACAGCTGTCATCTTGGTACAATTTATAACCTTAAAACGTAAAATTGTACTGAGATGACAGCTGTCGCAGGGCTCAAGCTATATTTTACGTAGTAATAGCACGATAGGTTTGGTTTTATCGACACGTTTTACGTGACGTTTCACTACAATTTCACCGTAAATCTAGCTGGGCAGATAGGTCCAAATGTAATTATTTGTACGAAATAAAAAAAACCGGCCAAGTGCGAGTCGGACTCGCGCACGAAGGGTTTCTTTCCATTATCTATAAAAACGGCAGAAAAATCACGTTTGTTGTATGGGAGCCCACTTAGATATTTATTTTATTCTGTCATTAATTGTAAGAATGATGCTTTGTGGTGGAGTGAATAAAAGTATTTATTATTATTATTATTATTTGTATGTTTTTTTTCATATCTCAGGACCATGGAGTCCCGGACTTTTGGAAGGCATGCGTGGGGCCGAAGCCAACAGCGCAGAGATCCTTTAAAAGAAAAATAATATAAAGCGAGGAATACCCATATTATTATTATTATTATTCTGTTTTTAGTATATATGTTAATATAGCGGCAACAGAAATACATCATCTGTGAAAATTTTGACTGTCTAACTATCACGGTTCATGAGATACAGCCTGGTGACAGGCGGACAGATAAACAGACAGACGGACGGACAGCGGAGTCTTAGTAATAGCTTCCCGTTTTACCCTTTCTGTACGGAACCCTAAAAATGAAAGTTGAATTGACCTGACGCTCATTCTATAAAATTACAAAAATTTAACCCTCATCACGTAAATGTTATTAATAGTTTAACAAAGTAGTTTTCCTCTCGCGCCCTGCAAAACAAACCAATCTATCCACTTCAAGATATCGAACATGTGTCGGCAACTTTGCCAATACCGACTGGGACAGATTAAAACGGCGCGGCTGGTTGCCACACTAAACCATGAGTTCTAGTACTTGCAGAGTTTGTTATTGCTACAGCAATTTGTGGTGCAATATGTTGTGTTTTGTTTTAGCTGTTTGAAACATCGTTATCTAGACGCGAAGCCACTGTGGCCGAGCGGTAAGGCAGTGCGGAGATCGCGGGTTCGAACCCCGGTTCGTATCACTGGGTTTTCTCAAAAACTTGTGTACGAAATATCATTTGATAATTAGCAGCGGCTTTTCGGCGTAGGAAAACATCGTGAGGAAACCGGTCTAAACCCAATAAGGTCGAGTTTTCCCTCTGGCTCCCCGGGCTCCTTTAAGACCTAACTTTGTGGAAATTGATGTTATTAAAGCAGTTAAAAAAAATAAAAATTGTTCTAGCACATCAAGGAAAAAATATATGTTAATATTCATCATTAGACCGTAGACGGACTCGATACATATTTGGACGAAATCGGCTCGGTAGAAAATAATTGCAAAGATTGGTTTTGCGAAAAGTTGGCTGCGAAGTGAAATTTAGCGAAACATATTTCGCCGAAAAGGCAGTATACCCTTAAAAGGTCTTTGTAAATTTCCCTTCGTCTGCGCAGAAGATGCATTTAAGGGGAGTCCCTTATTTTACCGGAAACGTTTCACCGAATGCATTGTTTCGCCGAATTTTCATTACACCAAAAAAAAACTCCGAAACCGTTCAGCTTTTAGGTACTTACAGTTAAAAGTAGAACCTATTAGCTTAGGTTAGGTTGGATTTATAGCAAACATAAAAAGCTTACCACTTCTGTAAAAAAAAATGTTTTTGATGAAAGGGAAATCGGCGAAACGTTCATTCGAAGATCGTTTGTCGATCCACGCCATGTCTTCCACTAAGGAAAGTCGTAGATGTACTTATACCGGACTTTAGTAGTTAGAGCGATAATCACAGCACGGTAAATACCCGGTAAGTCCGGTAACCAGTCTTGTTTCGTCATTCGATATTGATTGTTTACATTTAAACTTGAAAGGCATGATGAAAGAAAGAAACCGTAACATTTAGTTGTATTTTCGGAGTTACATTGCGTAAAATACTTGCGTGGCGCTGAATGATCATAACCTGCAGAAGTGTGTTCTATTCTATTGTATTTGGGTGGATAAAGTTTTTTGTTATTCTGTCCCGTAAGCCAGGGGACAAAGGTGCTTAACTTCCGTTGAATATTGGTATAATTGATCTCCTGACATGGCGGAAAGAGATAATTAACATCTAAATGTACGGCGATGAACTTATCGTTATCCCAAAAACTTATAGGATTTATAGGAATTTACTCAAAAATCAGTTTTAATAAGTGACCCAGGGGACGTAACATCCAAGGCTGTATGCTTTGTTTTGACTGTCGTAGCATAAAAAAAACAAGTAACGGGTGTCTCAATAAGAGTCCACTATAAATAGCCCTAATAATACCCAAATTAGGGCTTTACTTTAATCGAAATAGTGCACTCTTATTGCGACATCGGTTATAATTATAAGAAGCATTTCAGCTCAGTGTCTCGGCTGTTTTAGTATACAACTATGAGATCTTATACAATAAAGTCTGTTTTTTCCTATTATGATTTATCGCAGTTTCGATGAAACGCGAAGATAAAAGATCGGGATTGTTTCCCGGATTGCAGACGCCGAAATCCATTTACATTCATATTTATCGGATTTGGATAAAATCTGACTATAGACGAGGTTGTAATGGAGTTATGTTCCTTATACATTAATGCGTAAGAATTGTGTTATTTTTTCTTCAACTTCTGATCATGGCATCCCGCTCTCACTTGCTGCATAGTACGTAACGTACCTGGTTTTTCGTCCCTACCGCGATCGGTTCTATCGACAGCCCGGAGGTGCACAAGAGCCCAGTTTAGCTGAAGCGAAAAAGTCTGCTAGTGGTCCAGTTGCCTCACGGCTCGGCCATGACTGGCTGCGGCAGCGATGCACCATACGCGTGAGCGACAGGACGCTCTCCTCTCTCGCTCTCACGTAGCTGCTCCAAGGCGTGGCGGAGCCATAATAGTAGACTCTCCAGTTTTGAGGTTCGACTATCATGTCCAGCGCCAATACATATAATTGTTACTTAATATTGTTTTTTATTCTACTACGGTGGCAAACAAGCTTACATGCTTGATGGTAAGAAGACACCGTAGCCCATAGACGCTTGCGACTCCAGAAGAATCACAAGCACGTTGCCGATCCTTTATACACTGGAAGATTCGTTGTATTGACAGCTAGAGACAAATGCGGGGCCCTCACTCACAGCACAGCGCATCCTGTCGAGCACTGGCGACTTTACTCACCACCAGCTCAACTCCACATACATACAGACTATTTAGTGGCGTTAATGGCTGCGGTCTTGTGTAAGGCGGAGGTACTTCCCCAGTTGGGTTGCTATAAATATGAACGAGATGCACATTCCGCCCTACCTCTCTAATGATTTCCGAGTGAATTTGTTATTTAAGAGGAATTAGGTTTCTGTTCTGAATCTGACTGTCGATTGTTTCCACAGAGGAGCTGAGCGGCATCTTCGTGAAAAGCATCAGCGAGGGCAGCGCCGCAGACGTGTGCGGCAGGATACAGGTCAACGACCGGATCATAGAGGTGAGTGCATGCCATGAGATCTATTCAGTTCAATAGTTCGCGTACGGAAACAGTAATGCACATTCTCTTCTTTGCTCCTACGGACCACTCATAAACAAAAGATACCTACCTAGGGCGGCACATCGTGCACTCAGAAGAGGTACATCACTTCACCGCCCAAAGAATCTGGAATTTCCTAGAGGCAACGGGTTAAACGGTGAAATCTAAAAAAGGGCTGCTGCTGCTGCTGGTAGATCACTTGCTTCGGCATATTAAGGCCCACAAATCAATAATAATAATAAATAGTTAGTAGTTAGTTATAAATAGTTACGCGTCGTAATGATCACATTACGCATTGAAATCATTCAATGCGCGTCACTTGACCTGACATGTTAGGCTGAGGTCTCCGGTCTTCCGGTCAGTGTAGAACAATTTGCTGTGCTGTATGCGGCTTCAATCGGAGATACGGTATTAGCTCGGAACGCTTGGAAGCGAACGATCCGATGTGAGGAACCAAATTTATAACAAGGTATTCTTAAATCAAGTAGAATAATAAAATAATACGAAGAATAGATCATGTTTGCTAGGTCTACTATTAATTTTCGTCGATTTATTAAATAGATTCCATAGAACAGGATATGCGAACTGAAAAAAAAAGTTTCTATTTGTTCCATCGTTTGTTCGCATGACATCACTGTAGTGTTCCATAGAACGAACGGGCATGACCCGATTCGAGTGTAATTGAGCCATTTAGCCTTGTAATACGACCGGGAATTTTTCCTTAACTTCACTTTGACCTATATCATGTTTTTCCAAGTTTTATCTATAAATCCGCCGTGAACCCATAAATATGCTTTATTCGCGAGTGAATTGAGTTGGAGATAATTTGTAGCCGTTTTTCGATGGAATGCGAATGAGCTGGAAGCTGTTGTTCGTTGAAATCTGAATCCTATTCTTGAGAAGGTAAGGCTGGATTCCACGTTGTCAGATATAGCTAAAGTGAAAATTTTCGGTTTTAGGATATTGGCTCTTAAATCATACCGATTAATACTCTTTTTGCAATAGTAAGTATCGCGATAGTAATATACTACTTGGAACCTTACTTGGATATGAATGTGGAAATTGAACATGGAATGATTAAGTAGTTAGGATTTCAATATCCATATGCAAACATATATTGATACAACATATAAATGGGTAACTTATTCTGAATGTGTGATGATTTTGCTTTCTATACGAGTTGAGGTGTGTGACGACATAGCATCAATATTCTTTATCTTATGAATAATCAACTAACAGATTTTATCCTACTAATATTATAAATGCGAAAGTTTGGATGTTTAGATATTTGGATGTTTGTTAATAAATCACGCTTAAACGGCTCAACCGATTTAAATGAAATTTTGCACGAAGATAGTTTATAACCTGGATTGAAATATAGGATAGTTTTTATCCCGGGTCCACGCAGACGAAGTCGCGGGCGGAAGCCAGTTACATATAAAGCCTGATCCTATGTAATTCTATCTATCTCTATCAAATCCAATTAACCTACGTCAGAACGTGCACACACACAGACACACAGATACTCTATAAATACCCATGTATTTCATAATAAAGTATTCATTCATTTACAGAGTCTCGTCGTATTATTTACTCCGTACTGAACCACACTTCATGGCGACCCTGCCATTAATGTTACCATAATGTTTTTGTTTCAACCATTTGATTTTGAAGGCCAAGTTCTTACCAAGAATAAAAATACTGTGATAGAATGTGACTTCTTTTCTCTATAGTTTTTCTGGTTTCATGTTATTTTAGAATGAGAGCCAATTAATGTTTGTATGGAGAGTCGGGCGTCCTGGAGACTTTTAACGCTGGTATCAAACTCACGCCCTCTGGTTTACCGGGAACAGTGTTCTTACCTCTAGGCTACACAGATCACTACACATCAAAGCGAATTTAGTGACTGAATAAATCCCGAAATTGAGACACAAGAGATGTATATTACCTATTTAGGAACTTTGTAAAACTCGGGAGTTAGGCTTAATTAACGTATCCGTACATCACCCACTTAATTTCAATTCCAAACTTTGCTCCGGAACATCTTGTCACATTGCCAAATGAATATGAAATTGTGATCCTGATACACGTAATATTTCCCAGCAAGTACGCTCCATTCAAAACTTGAGGACGCTAATTATGCATGGTACAATATATCGCCTAGTGTCTGCAATACGGCCACATCTCAAATGTATTTTACTTTCGAGATGTGACCGTATTGCACTGTGCAATAGAGCCACATCTCAAATGTATTTTATTCTTGAGATGTGGCTGTATTGCAGTCACTAGGCGATATGTGTAAATTAAGGTGCTTTAGGCTGAAGTAATCTTAAGGAATGAGTCCGTGGCAAGCCTGATAAGGACTATCCACCACTTGTGCGCTAGGCTAGACAGGTAGGAGTCATTTGTATAATAACACAACTAAGCACATTTCCAATGGGTGGAAATCATTTTCTTTTTTAGTTCGCATTTCAAAATAGATAATGACGCTAAAATAATAAATATACTCGAACCAGCCCCATAGTAAGCTCAATAAGTCTTGTTATATGGGAACTAGACGGCGATGTAGTTCATAGATATAAATACTTAAATAAATAGTTTTATGTAATCTCTTTATTATCTTTTCCTTTGATATTAAGGAACATTGCATTTTCGTAATTTTAAATAAAACAAACTATTTATGGAGACACGCCACGGCCGGTGGCTTGTGAATGGGCTCGACACGCTGTTTTATTAGTCACCCTTCATTCATTTATTTACATGACACTAGTAATAAACCGTCATGAGTCTACTTCCAAAATATATAAGTACCTATCTGTACCGAGCCCTTCCGTAATAGATCGTGCAGAGCTAAGGAAGGGATACAGCCATTGACCTACATACAGTGATAAGCTTCGTTATCTTCAAGCATCACTCCCGAGACTGCTTGCAGTGCACACATTCCGGTCGTAATGCTGGCTCCAAACTGCCGGTTTTGTAAATTACTTCCTTAGTTTAGATTGAGAAACGGGGTGTGACGACGTTGATGCGGACCCTAAATATCTAGTCATACACGACTTTATTGCCTTAACATTAAGGTCATGTGTACATTTTGTAACTTTAGCCGTATCGATCTCTGTGGTCGACTGTTCACCTAATTAGTGAACTAAATTTTTATTACAACACTTTAAACTGTGCACTTTGTACCCATGATCTCATCGTCTTCATCACCTGAGATGACGGGTTTAATGAAAACCAAAAAAAACTTATTATTATTTTTGCAAATAAGGGCACTTTTAGAAGTCTAACTTTAATCTATATCTCTCAATTCTAAAGTTCACCGCTGATTAGAGCCACCCGGCACCCGACCCGCACCGACTCGCCTCGAGCGGTTAGTATTCTTTATATGGATTTGAAAGAAAGAAAGAAAGATGACATTTATTCACTACACAAAAGACACACAGAGACAAAGGGAGTACAGATACAATACAATTGACACATAATGTGTGTGTCTTCGCGGCAGTGAATCGGTCGCTGTCTCAGCATTATGCCAAGGCGTCAGACAGAGTGCAGCGCTGATTTTCAGACAGCACCGAACGTGACCCACGGAACGCAACACAACATACTGCCGATACAAACGTATACACATAATAAATAAATAATTTATATACTAAATCTGTTAAATATGTGACACAAGCACAATGGGATGAGAAACAATGTGAAAAACGCGAAACGGTTGGGATGTTTTAAAAAAAAAATGGTTAAAAATTAAAAGTGCTGGATGGGTTAGGGTTGGGATTTTTGGAGCGTCAACAAATAGCCCTTAAGCTGGCGCCTAAAGGTATACCTGCTAGACGCTCCTTGGATAGGTGGGGGGAGATCATTCCTACGCGCACTCTTGGGCCATACAAGTCTACTCAGCAAATATGCTGGGACCCCAGATGGCATGCATGGGCATGCGCTCACTATATCAAGTCCGTAGTTAGTACAGTTCCGAGGCGAGGCGGTGCGGGTCGGGTGCCGGGTGGCTCTAATGAGCTGTGACTTTTAGGCTACAAAGATGAACCTACATTATCGAGTTATATATGTCAAAAAAACAAGTATAGAAATTAAAAAAAACCGTAGGTATTTCTTAGAGTTGTATAAGGTCTCCAAGTGTTAAAATTCAAATAATGTTTAGAGGGTGTAGTTTCAGTTCAGTCAGTTTCAGCTCGGTGGAAGATACCTTAAAAGTCGAATCCGCAGTAAGCTCGATTCTCCATACAAACGTAGTTACGCTCTCAATTTAAAACTACGTGTTGGATTGTAACGAAACTTTGCATATACAGTGACATGAGGTATATCTATGTCTGTAATTAGTTTATGAAATTTCAAATACTTACCATATTTAAAAAATACAGCGAAATTAAGTTTTTCATACAAAACTTGTTTTTGCTGTATTTCGTTTGTTTTATAAACTGGAGCCATATAAACTAATTACGGACATAGATATACCTCATGTCAATGTATACGCAAAGTTTCGTCACAATCCAACACGTAGTTTTAAAATGAGAGCGTAACTACGTTTGTATGGGAAGGTGAAATTCGACCGAGCTTACTGCGGCCTCTTACTTAACACGAACTCACGGACACAGGACCATCTCGATTTTTTTGTGATACGAAACAGAAATTCCCCATACAAAATGGCATTAGATCTGGGGACGGATTGTCGTATTGCTCGGTTTTGAATGTTTGTGTTGCGGCAGTAACGGCCAGAGACGTAACCGCCTGTAGACGGGTATTCATGCCAAACTAATCCTAAGACCTGTGTTACGGCACTAACGGCCACAGGCGAAACGAACAGAATATTTGTATGCGAATCGTCCGGCTACAGACGTAGTGCCGCAACACGCGATCTGTCAATGTATACCTGCTAGACGCTCCTTGGATAGGTGGGGGGAGATCATTCCTCGCGATCTCTCAACGTACTGTCCGTAAACGTGTTAATATTACATTATCACCTTTACATGAGTATACCAAATGACAGCTCAATCGGATACTCTCAACGAAACAAATTATTTTATTGTTTTATTTGCTTCGTGGCAATTTAACGTGGAAGTAACCACGATCAAATTTTAAACGATATGATACAGAGATCAAATATAATGGAAAAATAAACCATCATCGCATCGCCTGAATTCCAGGGCAAGACTCGAACTTGTGCCCTCTGTATTGCTGGTACCTACAGCGCTCTCCCTCTGAGCTACCCAGACAACTGGCTGAAAAATGTTTTGCAATTTTTTACCAACATAATGAGTCACGCCTCTTCGAGCAATTTCAGCTATAAGGCGGAAAAATAATTCTACACGCTGGTAGAACACGCGGCATTGCTTGGTCTCGTATGGGCTACATGAGTGTTGAAAACCGTGTGCAACGGAAGTATACTGACCCCTTCCTCTTCAAGTGGAAACAATTTATGACGTCAAGTTTAGAGTTGAGAGCCACGTAGTTATATTGATGATCCAAGTTGCTTCTGGGTAACGCACGGGGTCAACAGTCCTGTATGAGGTGATTTCAGCTGTAGAAGTTTCTAGGACCTCTTATTATATAGGTGAAGTGCTGAGCAGGAGGAAAATTTGTGTCGTCCCTTTGCATTAAAATGTGATTTAATAAATAATAATGATATATGGAAATAAAGGCAAAGGATATGTTTACCCGAACCAAATAAAAGAAAAAGTAGCAGTCGCGTCGTATAACAACGAAACACTAAGGTCAAGATAATTGAGAAATAGGTATTTTTACAATGTATTGCTGTCGCGCCAACCACAAACCTCCCGCCGCAGAGCGCGATAGAGACAACTGCAGCTTGGACCGAAAAGACCTATTAAAATTACATAAAATCAACGTTTCGTAGTCCCTTGATTTATTCTCCAAAACTTGACCTATTTAACTATTTTTTTTATTAAAATATCACAGAAAGGCTTTGGCCGTGTTCCTGTGTTTAAATAATCTAGTCAAAATTGTTTTCAGGATGTTTGAACACAGCGGATAATCTGGCATTTTTTTTTGGTTTTTGAAGGTTAATATCTCTTTTAAGAATAAATTTATGAAAAAAAGGAAAACATAGGAACATGTCAATAGTAGCCATATATTCACGGAAAAAAATGATTGCTCTACTGCCATTATCCTGGGAGAAAACAGGAGACTACATTTCTATGGAAAAACGGCCGTTGTGTTTCCTCTTTAATTTATGATGATGAATGATAAATCTTTGGGGACAACCTTACATAAATCGACCTAGTCGCAAACTAAGCAAAGGTAGTACTATAGGTAATAGACGACGATATAAATACTTATAATAAATGAATACTTAAATACATAGAAAACATCCATGACTCAAGAATAAATATTCGTGCTCATGACACTAATATATGCCCTTACCGGGATTCGAACCCGGGACCACTGGCTGCGTAGGTAGGGTCACAACCAACCGCGCGCGTTTTGATTACAACTAAGTTATAAGTACATATCTAAGCTAATCCAGAGGAAATAGAAAAGGTAACGTCTGTCAGAATTTGACCCTCTGAGAATCTCCTTCGTCTCGGACGTGGTTTCTTATTACCGTCTTCTAGCCCTCTACGCCCTGGGTCGTAGGGAGTGCAAGCAGTGGCGTATCTAACATGGGTGCCACCCAGAGCGGAGTTAATGTCGGTGTCACCCAGTGGCATGGCTCCATAGCAGTTGTTTGTAAAAGTCCATTTTACAAATATTTCAAAATTACAAATATTAATTCCAGAATAGAGAGCTACGTGCTTCATGTAATCATTTGAATGCCCTTTTCAAACTATGTTGAAAATAAAACAAATTATTGAAACACGGTAAATATTGTATCAAAAGCGTATTCTGTAAACAGCCAGTTACTGCATGAGCCGGTCATCAACTATTCATACTTATGCACCGGCACTGCAAAATGCATGTAGAGCTTCACAATAACGCCACTTCAACAATGCACGGTCTACAAATTATGCCAGAACCTGGACCTCGATTCAGACATCTTGCCATTCGCATCCCAATCCCATTTCATGGCATCAAAAAGTACATCTGCAACTTGCAGCTAACCACCAGGAGTTGTTACAGATTAATCTAATAAGGATCGTTCAGCACAAACGATTTTGTATTCCTGCATGTATTGCTGCTCCCGAGGATGCGTTGTGTTGAGAGTGAGCGAATTTGTTCCTTCAGCTGTCAACACGGCGAATCCTCAAACATATCAAGGATCAGCAATGCCTATGTTACTTCTTTGGAGTTGCATGCGTCTCTAGGCTGCGGTGTCCGCTTACCATCACGCGGGCCTTGTTTGCCACCGTCGTTGTATAAAAAAAAAACAAGCAGGCTAGTCTGGTTGTGAAGAGATCACAGGACGGTGCTGCGTCCAGCACGGAGTTGAGGACAGAGAGTGCGCTCGGGGAGCATTGGTATGGTATGGTTGGCATTTGGCACGCCATCATCATTATCATCGTCATTATTCGGCCTAGCTGCCCGCGCGGGCTTCCCAGGGACTACAATGTCAATTCTATTAGTGTTGTTTTTTAACCCCCGACGCAAAGAGAGGGGTGTTATAAGTTTAACGTGTCTGTGTTTATCTATGTATCTGTGTATCTGTCTGTGGTATCGTAGCTCCCAAACGGATGGACCGATATGAATGCGGTTTTTATTCGAAAGCTGATGTTATCCTGAGTGTTATTTGCCATATTTCATGAAAATCAGTTTTGTCGTTTTTGAGATATTGGATTTTGAAATGAAAATGTCGGGGGTTTTTCAACTTTTCTAAGCTGTAGTTATTGTCATGTCAGCCGGAGGATAATTTCGAATCGATTGATACCTCATTCGTCGAAATCAGAATACACATACACGTAAATACAAACATAGACTGCTAAAATCAAATTTCTCGCTCTCGGTTCTGCCGTAGTCGGGCAAAAGCGTATTCGGAAGTTAGATATCAGCCCCCTATTCTGTAACTTGTCTTAAGCTCACCTCAACGCTCACCCACAAATATATTTTGACATTGCGATGCGTGGTAACCAAGTGTAGGCAGAGGTCTAGTTTCGTGACGGGTGACCGGCGGGGTGAACCGCTTTAGCGCGTAGCGAATAACAGCCCAGGTTTTTCTGCAGTGATCCTCGCTCCAGTACACTGTGGCTTTGTGAATAACAACTCTGTAACTCTGCTAATGACTTTGCCACAGATATAGATATACATAGATCACGCAAATGCATGTACTTCGCGTGTCCGAATTCGGTCTCCGAGTTGGCACTCCGACTGACATTCCGCGCGCGTCTGTTGTGGTAGCCGGTTGTCCGTGAATATTAAGAAAATGCCTTATTGCAGAATCGATTTTGCGCGGACAACGGGGAATTCACATCACTAATTCGCCCGTGTGACGTCACAGTAGGTAGAAAAAAGTGCCACGGTCGGTTTTCATACAGATTGAGGTATTTAAGTTATCTAGTGTATATCTATATCTGTGGACTCTGCAAACAGGAAATTGAATTTCAAGTGAGATACAAATGAAACTTTGTCGGAAAAAGATTGAGGTAACTTTGTTTGGCGGTTTAATGAGATAAATTGCGCGATAAGTATTTGTGTGAGCTCGAGTGAGGTTTTAACTTTCAAGCGTTTTGATACTTTTGATTCGGACGCGTGTTTTGTCATTTATGATATATGTATTATTATTATGACAGAAATACGAGCACACGGTAGCGTAGCTAGCATAGGTGAACCTGGAGCGGAAAATGTATGACTGTCACCCTTGCGTAGCTTGATGGAACTTTGTGACATGGTAACACTGTGTTAACACTCCTTGTTGTCACCCCCAAAACGGTGTCTCCAAAACGGCTTAACCAAATTAAATACGATTTTCTGTAAAGGATTTGGCAGATATATTTCGAATCTTGTTTATTTCTGGATTGCGTATCTTGTAATTTGAGCTTCGAATAAGCCTTTTTTTTGTTATTTATTTATTTCCAAATACAAGTTACATGTTAAATTACAAATATATACTCGCCAAACTATTAAGTTTGATGGCGAGACGCGCTCATTTACTATAACTATTGTAACTTAACCTAATTTGCTTTTATTACTATTACCTAATCTCTTCTCTAAACTTTTTACAGATGTAGGTAGAATGGCAATTAAAAATATTTATAATAATAAAATACCGTATTGGGCTCGACCGTGGACGACAACAGCTTACCTAACTAATTACTACGTACAGGTATCTATCCACAGAGTAAGTAAGTCATTCTCGTCTTTCTCTTTAGATTTCCAGAACTAACAACAAAGAAATGAGCCTTTCAATATATCACTAACCTTTTTAAAGCTGTCCAACGGATCAGCGTTCATTTGTTCTGGCTCTCGTCCACGCTAAAACATTCACACATTATTGAACCTTACCTCATTGGTATAGAGTACAAGAGTGTGTACACATCTCGCACACCAAACGAAGCTTCAAAGTCATAAATCCGTGCTAGTTTCATAGTGACGTACTACTTTTTAATTTTGCGTCGTGTCTCCCATTATTATTCGCTAACCATGCTAGGGCTTTTCAGCTCAGGCTTGAGAGTATTAACATGAATTTGCATGTTTAGTGGACTTGGCTAGACCTTGTGTTGAACAAAGTTTTAACGACTATTTTACCGGTTTGAACGCATTTGCATACTTGCATTCTCTCATTATGATTGTTTTCTCAGCTATGTTCTCTTCAAATAGTTTATCAGTTCATGAATCGTATACTATTATACGAGCATAGGTATTTGTATAAATATATGTACCTATGTATATTTGAAATCACGTTCTCAAAAACGGCTCTAACTATTTCAATTAAATATGAATGTCAAAATGTCAGCTCAATCGGTTGAGGTTCACAATTCAGTTCCAAGATTTGTCCCTCACTAACAAATTGACAAACTAACAAACAAACGGGTCAAGTTACATAAAACCTTGTAACAAGCTGTCTTAAACACGTATATCAAATACAGCCTCTGATTGACTTTCAATTCACCAGTGCAATTTGCATGCTAATTCATATTAAATATGAAAATGTTCTACGTCATATTGCCATCTTGGACGTGACATGTATGTAGTTCAGTAAGATATTTCCATCAGAGATTCTTAAGAGGTTGCTGAGCCAATAGCATATCAAGTCATCATTATGTTATGATATTTTATCTAAACTATAAAAGTGCAGATTGGATACGATATGAACTTGTTCTCGATTTAATCTTCCCAAGCGTATAGCCCGTGAGAATGATATTGCAGAATATATTTCTCTCTCGCTTGTTTTCACACGTCCTTGTGGCAAAATTATCTATTTCGTCCGAATTCGATACGGTTCGAGCTGACGGACTGAAACTTAAACCTTCTCGGACCTAAACACAAACATGTATAACCAAAGCTGCCGGGTTAGCTTCCATCCCTTAGGGATGAGTGTTCACCAGACATGCAAGAAGCAGCGAAGCGATATGTTAGGTAAAAATCCATGAATAGGCATAGATGCGTGAGCGCGGCCAGCAATTCTGTTGATGTATTTTTTCCCCGCACACCGATCAACTAAAAACTCGCCCCCTGCTGGCAATAAATTATGGTTATCGCTCTTTTGACTGATCTCTTCAAGTTACAAAAGGCGTTTAAATTCAATTGTTTTTTTCTGATTGATGCGGTTGGTTGATTCAATTGTTTTTTGTTGCAGGTTGAAGGTGTCTCTCTCCACGGAGTGTCCAACCACAGGGCAGTGGCGTTACTTCGGGACGCGAAGGGCCCGGTGGTGCGGTTGAAGGCCTTAAGGTAAGATTAATACTTTAGTTTTTATTCTTTTGATATGAATCTTTGTAAGGAAAGTCTGGATAACAGCATCTGGTGTTACTTGATCGGGAATCTATCGGTAGTCTAATCAACAAACATTTTTTCAAATTATTTATAAGACGACAATTTTGCTTAACAATAAGCTGTCAGTTATAAGTAGACAGTAAACCAATTAACTCCTAAAACAGATCGCCACCATTCTCGTTACACTTTGGCAGACACGAAGAGTCAATTGTTACCCGTGTTTGAACTTCACTTCCAGGTACCTCCGCGGGGCGGGGTTTGAGAAGCTGCAGAAAGCCCTCGCAGCCCAGGACGGGAGGTCCCCTCTAGCGCCCCCTAGCCCCTCCGTCACCTCCCTTGCCAAGTATAGCTTTAGTGTGGTGAGTACGGCCCGGCCACGACATCGAGCGGTGCCGGCAGCGGCAAGTGTTTTATTTGTTCAATGCGCGGTCGAGACGCGCGACGCACTGAGGTTAGATGGAATCACACTCAATGAACTAGAAAAACTGCTGCCGACGCCGCGCAATGTCGTACTGGGTGGAAATTTCCATATTCTGAACGTCCCAATTGTAAATTTTACGTCGTTTCGGTTGGGATTATTTTCACTGAACTATGCCTATGATATATTATCAGATAAAACATATTGTAGCTTGCACTTATTATGGTGCCATCCCGAAGAGCATAAGGCGTCAATTTCTCAGGTCTTTGCGATGTAGACATAAGAAATTGGCGCGATGTATCTCAGCGTTATCCCGGAGCCTAGGGTTCTTTTACCAGTTAAGACGACCGGTTAGCCTAGTGGGTAGTGACGCTGCCTACGAATCTGAAGGTCCTGGATTCGAATCCCGGTCAGGACAAATATTTGTGTGATTAGCATGAATATTTGTTTCCGAGTCATGGATGTTTTGTATGTATTTAAGAATTTCTATCTATTAAATATATCGTTGTCTAGTACCCATAACACAAGCCTTATTGAGCTTACTCTCTCTCTTACTTAGGTCGATTTGTGTAAGATGGTCCCCTAATATTTATTTATTTTTATTTTTATTTATTAAGAATGGTATCAAAGCGGACCCATGGTTAAGAATAGGTGAACCTTTCACTTTTTTCTCCAGATTTTTTTTTTCCAGAATGTTTTACTGTCCTTTGCTTCCGGGACACCAGGAATATTTTCGTTCTAGTACAATATCCTACAAATTGACAGTCTACGCTTTCCCACAGTACGACGAATCAACAGTGATAGAAACAGAACCCGACTCCGAGGCGCTCGTCCACCCACCGTCCCCGACCTCGCCCTCGGACGACGCCGAGATCGTGATCGGGCGGGACGACGAAGTAGCGGAGCGTGAGGCGCGGCGTATACAGGACAAGTGGCGGGACAGACTGCAAGCCGAGCATGACTGGCCGGGACACCAGCACGAGTATGATATCATTGTAAGTTATTCCCTCACTGTTGTTCCAACGACGAGTGATCGGGCGAAACGGTGAAGTAGCAGCTAGGACAAGTGTTGGGACATACTGCAGGCTGAGCAGGACTGGCTGCCACCAACACAAGCATATATCATTGTATGTTGTTCCTTCCCTTGCCTTTGTTCCGACGAGATAGTGATCAGGTAAGACGATGAATTAGCATCCAGGTCAAGTGGCGGGACATACTGCATGAGTATGATTATCATTGTAAGTTGTTTCTTCTTTTGCCGTTGTTTAGATGACGAGAACTTCAACACTTTGCGTATACTTAACTTTGTTATGACTTTCTATACCAGCATACTTTGGAAACATATATGAGTTACGTCGCAAGCGTAAGGATACGGACATACATCACTAGGCCGCGCCCATGATTGGCACATGATTCGCCTAGAACAAGCTAGCTGGACAAAAGTCATTACAGAAATACAGATAAGTGATAATGGGAAGTGATTAACAACATCCCAGTCATTATAAATTAACCAAATTTGTTTCGCCATCGTTAACTAATAACCCGTAAATAAGTTCCTATTTAAGGAGAAAGGGGTAATTACAGTAAATCATTGCATATTTTGCTCTTGTCGCGACACCATATAATTTTATTTTCTACTATTGTGCCTATCATAAATTAGTAATGGATTGCCAAGATAAAGGTCAGTACTATATTTTTTTATGTAATTCTTAATACCTAACTCTGTATATGATTGTACCAAATATCCGGAATCGTAAACTTATCATTTTTCTTAAGAACTTTTACATTTATTAAAGAAAAAGTTACTTGCCCCGGTCTGCCCCGGGTCTGAAATTTATATATATCGTAGCTGTGACTATGTAGTTTCTATAAATACCACTTTTACTGCACACTTTTGTACACCAATATTTTTTTTTTTTTCAGACTACTATATTGCAAAGATAGAGCTCTTCGAAGAATGGCTGAAACATAGTAAAAGTGACCAACTCACTATGTTTTATCGATTTTTGTGCTCAAGATACGATATTTCTGGGATAACTGAGGCATCAATGAGAGAAACGAAGAATACTATTAGCAGATTTTCTTAAAATTTAATGACAAAGATTTATTAGGTGGACTAGAAGTGGAAAATGCAAGGAGCGTTTTCTCAAAAACCACAGTGATTGGATGAGGGGAGATTTAGTCTTCAATGTCTGTCTTCAACAAGCTCATCCTTCTACATCTGGAGATTCGACACCTGGACGACCCCGTAAGGAGTTTGAAGACTCGAGCGAAAAAACGAAAATGAGAAGAGTTGAGGACCTCATTACTTCATGCAGCACTCCGGAGTTGTTAACTGACGCTGAGGTTTCAGCCCGATTATCTGGCCATAGGAATTTGGCTGGATTTATCAAGACCGTTAGTGACAGTCCCGACAAGTGTAGACATTTAAAAAAGTGTTAGTTTTAGTGAGACGACTGAGCAAAGGAGTTTAACTAAAGAAGAAGCGTTGGCATATTATGTCGACTCGAAATCCACGAGCAACTCCTACAAGCAGACTCGGAAGTGGAGTATCAAAGCTGGCCATCAGGTATTTCCATCATTATATATAGGAAGTAAAAGCGAAATTAGAATGTTTTCCTAGTGAGGATCAAATTATTCTGACCGAGACGCGTGCGGAAATTAAACTTCAGGCGGTTTTAGATAAAACCGTTGAACGTTTAACCACTGCTCAGTGTGACGTCTTGAAAAATTTGTCTTCAACCTCATCATTAACCCTTATCAGTAAGTGGGGCTGTGACGGGAGTTCCGGCCATAGCACATCCAAACAGAAATTCACCAATTGCGACGACACTGATGAATATTTGTTTGTGTATTCATTCGTACCACTTCAGTTGCGTGACGAAAGTGGTAACATTGTTTGACAGAACCCTCGTCCATCTTCCACTATGTATTTCCGGCCAATCAAATTTATTTTCGCTAAAGAAACTACGGATTTGACGGTTTCTGAAACCAATTCCGTTCTAGAGGAAATAAATGGGTTGCAGCCGACAAAATATAGTGTTACTGGTACCGAAGTTTCTGTCAACCATAAATTACTCCTTACGATGACTGATGGTAAAGTATGTAACGCTTTGACCGAGACTTCTTCGGCACAAAGGTGCTACATTTGTGGAGCAACCCCAAAACTGATGAATGATGAGTCTAGGGAATTTATAGCTGATCCGAATAATCTTGGTTTTGGTTTGTCTCCACTTCACGCCTGGATACGCTGTTTTGAATGCTTACTTCATATAAGCTATCGCCTACAAATTAAAAAATGGCAAGTGCGAGATGTGGCTGACAAAGCTAGTGTTAAACAACGTTCTGCAGACATTCAAAACCGATTTAAGCAAGAACTGGGTTTGATTGTAGACAAACCAAAGCCAGGATATGGAAACTCCAATGATGGAAATACAACTAGTCGATTTTTCAGGAATCCCAAATAAAGTGCGGAGATTACAGGATTGGACGTGAACCTTATAAAACAATTTGATATCATACTCAGGGTTTTGTCATCTGGGTATGATATTAACATACAAAAGTTCAGGGATTTAGCAAAGGATACAAGGCAACTTTATTTGAGTCTGTATTCGTGGTATTACATGCCTGCAACTGTGCACAAAATTCTTGTGCATGGTGCCGAGGTTATACAATCGGCTCTCCTGTCAATCGGACAGCTCTCTGAAGAAGCCCAGGAAGCTCGTAACAAAGACTGCAGGAGATTTCGAGATAATAACACTCGAAAGCGATCACGTACTGCCACGAATAGAGACTTGCTTAATATGTTGCTGATCACATCCGATCCTGTAATTAACAGCTTCAGGGATATTCCTAGAAAAATGACGGGGAATCTCCCTTCCGAAGTACTAGATGTATTACTGCCATCTTACGCAAATAACTGTGAAAATACTGGGTCTTTAGAGACTATAGACAGCAATGACTATGTTGTAGATCATAGACATCAAATGACGAATTTAGCGATAATGACTAGGTGATTAGATAATTTAGGTATTAAGTTGTTTTAAGACCTTTACACAATTCCAATTAGGCTAGTGGATTATTTTAAATGAACGTGGTAAATTTAATTACTTGTTAGATTAAATAGTTAAGGTTTACTGTATAATATAGGCGATTTAATTATAAATGATGAATGAATGTTTTTATATTTGATTTTGGTATTTTTATATTTGCTATTTACATATTTTTGTATTAATTTAAGAAAATAAATATTTTTTTATCAACAGAAACCATTTTATTTCAATATACCATTATATTATAAAATAACAGGCTTCAATTATATTTTTCCTTCAAGATATAATCATAAAGTGAGTAAATATAAGGACTAGATTTGAAAAAAACAATAAGATATTTTTGTCCAGCTAGCTTGTTCTAGACGAATCACTGGCGCGCCAGTGTGAATCAGGCCTACCCTTAGGCTTACCTAAGATCAGTTCACAGTGATAAATCTCTAAAAAGTATCTAATTCAATTTCAGGTGGGGACAATAATGAAAGAAAGGGACAGCGGGCTGGGCATCTCGCTCGAGGGTACAGTCCGAGTGGTGGGAGGCAAGGAAGTGCAAGCAAGGCACTACATTAGAGCCATCGCGCCGAACGGACCCGTCGCACGACTGGGCCAGTATAAAGTTGGCGACGAGTTGTTGGAGGTAGGGGCTTGTTAGTGATAGTAATCATCTTGTAATATTACACATAACAAAGGAAATGAAACCTTTATGGACAGAACTGTAAAGATAAGTTTTTGAATGGCACCGCACCACGTATCGCATGATGTTGGTACTTAGTTGCCACTAAGATTAAACTCTCACTACCTATATTTCATCACGTCTCGTAAAGACTGGTATTTTAGCAGAGTTCTTGCAAACACGTCGTAGATCTCCAGAATGCAAGTGTTTAGTAAAAAAAAGTCAATATAGGACATGGAAATATCACTTCGTCTTCGCTTAATTACAGTAGCGTTCAAGCGTTTGACTTGTGTTTAGTAATCAATACGACCTACTGAGGTGCCGACCTGCCGACGGAAAATTCCTGATATAAAAAAATACCAATGGGATCTCGATAATTACTCAAAATTCGAAAGGGAATTTCTGAAACGAAAATATTCTTAAATTCTTGCGAGTCTCATGTTTGTGGAAGCTTTCTGCAACTTGCAGATCTGTAAATACACCTTTTATTTTCCAGGTGAACGATTGGCGAGTACTAGGCTCGCATCACGTTGAAGTGGTTACCCGGCTGCGCGCGGTGACATCACCGGTCGTGCTGGTGTGCGTGAGGAAGCGAGACGAGGATAGTAAGGCGAAGAGCGAGACCAACTTTGCTAGGGTAATTTTATTTGAATACAATTGTCATTGTCAAGCGAGTGAAGGTGACAGTTTTTTCTCACACTAGAACATGACTGTCACCTTAAATACTATAAGTGAATGTCTCCTGCTACCAGACTGGTAACACTGTATGTCATTGACAATATGCACCGTGCGGTCAATATGGCTGTGAACTAACCATATCCCCATAGCAGTACGAAACTGAAAAAAATAAATTAAAATTAACCACTGGTTAAATGGTTTCCGGGTATTTATACTGTAACCAAGTGCCTTTCTCTCTTGATATCCATTTCAAAAGATATCGGACAACATAAATATAGTGGCCGATTGTCTGACTATTTTTCTTTGGTGCGTTCTCTGTAAACGCCATAAAAGAAGAAAATGTACCAAGTATTGAATAAAATCTTTAACGATGGATCAAAGCATCCGACGACAGAAATCTTCTTCTTCTTGATCGTAACCTCATATCTGAGGGATTTGACGATTATGGGTCAGTGGAAGGCTCTATGGACCACGCACTGTTCTTCAGGCTATTCGATCTTGAGTCTTTTGCATTAGTAAAGTTGGCTGTAGTGTAGACACAGTAACTTTTTGAACCACATCTGTCCATCTACCCACAGGTCACACACTACGATATATTTAGAGAGTGTTTAGACGACTGATGACCCTATTCCTGTTCCAGAGCAAGACCCTCGGCGGCAGTCTCCAGGATTTGCTGACGCCTCCGCAGCGCCTGATCAAAGCCAAGTCAGAGAGCTCAGTGGCGTCGCTCTGCAGCACCAACACTGTCATGTCGACGGGTCACGATCACGACGGTACTGTGAATCAAATCCAGTACTAAGTATTATCCTATCCTATACTATTAAACGAGTAATATTAGTATAAAAATATATATATTTGACATCACGTTTTCGAAAACGGCTCTAACGATTTCAATGAGCTTTGGAATATAGGAGTTTACGGTGGCGAAAAATCGATCTAGCTGGGTCACATGTTTGGAAAAATTCGGTTTCTCCATATTCTCACCGAAGCAAAGCTCGGTCACCGGTCGGTAATCGAAGCGCTCATAGCCTAGCGGCGCCTGCGAGTCGAGAACGATGACGCAGGTTACGCAAAGGTGGCAGCGGTCAGCCTTTGGATGGGTGACCGCCTGATCATTGAGTGGTAAATATAAATGAGCGCTTCCGTACTTTGGAAGGCACGATAAGCAGTTGATCCCGGCTGCTGTCTATGACAGTAGTCGTTAAGCCGAGTTAGAGGCCTTCGGGCGGCTTAAGAACTTCAAACAGTCGAGTTGCCCACTCACTTGACAAAGGGTGGACAACTGTTACTCGCGTCCGCAGGAGATATCTACCACAACCCTGCACGTGTCCCCTGGGTGGTACTAAAGAGTGACAAACTTTAAAGGCAAAAATAATGCATGCCATACGATTAATTAATTAAGTAAATTAGTAGTTCGAGCAAGAGGCCACCCATCGATTTCTCGCAACCACGTATCCTGGCGCACCGCCACCGCTGCCGTCGCCGCTGGAAAGCGTGCCCTTGTAGATATAATTGCATGGATTGAACAATCTTATCATCATCATTTGCCTTCACACGTCCCGGGCACAGGCTTATGACAAATGAGAGGGAATAAGCAATCCCCACGCTGGCCAAGTGCGGGTTGGCGGATTCGCATACATCTTTGAATTTCTTTGCAAATGTGTGCAGGTTTCCTCAGAATTTTTTCCTCCACAATCAATATCAAACGATCAGATATAGGTATCATCATCTCATCGATCTGCAATTTGTGCGGAAGAGCAAAACAATATCGTTGTAGTAACTTATTTTTGGCTGATAGAGTGCTCGTAACAAAATCTTGCTATAACCTTTTCTCCCATCCCAGAGTTCTGCACAGAAGAGCTGGACCGCAACCGGTCGCGTTCGTTGGAGCCGCTGAGCGGTCTCGCGATGTGGAGCGACCGCGTCGAGTACATACAGCTGCAGAAGGAGGAAAGAGGGCTTGGCTTCTCAATCCTCGATTATTTGGTAAGGCATTTTGAATGCAGGCTACGACCTCTTCTTGGCTAGTCAGACTATTACCCTGACCACTTAACCCTTAACCAGGTAGTGATCTCATGGTGACCACTTAGCAAATGTTTTTTTTCTGACGAGCAGAAAGATTATAGAAGGCACTAAATGTCATTGACGTATAGTCTATAAACTGACAGATTTCGGAACGCACCCAAAATTGATGTGACAAAATGTTCTTTTTCTGACGAGCAGAAAGATTATAGAAGGCACTAAATGTCATTGACGTTATAGTCTATAAACTGACAGATTTCGGAACGCACCCAAAATTGATGTGACAAAACAATTTTTTTTGACGTTTTACTTGTCAAATTCAAATTAAGAAAAAGTGGCCGGTTTTGTGTGTTGCTCCAAGTAAATATTAGTATTGTGCCGAAAAAATTACGGTAAGTGCTATGTGATACTTTATTTTGGTAATATATAAGATAATGTATGTGTAGTATGCCGTTAATAGTTACAGTAATAGTTTTTTATGTCAAATTTTTGCTCCTAAACTTTGTGGTCCCTATATGACCTCTGCCCGTTTCGATTCAGTACAAGTGGTTTGTATGTGAGAAATTTAAGGGTAAGTTCATTACTTACTGTAGTTGAACTATTTCAAAAAAATAGTAAAAAATCTAAAAATTACCTTAATACGCTTGGTTTAAAAATATATATTAAACGGCATGTGCATTCCGTGACATGCGGGAATATGTATATCATCATCATCTGCAGCCTATATACGTCCCACTGCTGGGCACAGGCCTCCTCTCATGTAGGACAGGGATTGGGCTATAGTCTCCACGCTGGCCCAATATATATATATGTCTATATCAAAAATGGTCTTACTCAACAAGTTCGGTTTCCCATGGAACAAATACGAGAATCGCAAAAAAATATTAACGATTTTCATACCGACCGGTGCGGCAATGTTCATAATTTTCAGTATATATGTGTGTATATATACATACATATACATAGACACCGTGTAGGTCCACCCACTAAAAATCTCAGACACACTGTAAGTATATATAAGGTATACTGAGCAACTTTACTCTATGGGACCAACCAAAAGTTTTTAATTTTGAAACAAGGCTTTTATTTTTGAAGCTCTTTTTGCTAAATGGTGCTTAAATATAATAATCAATATCATTTATTCTTACTTTTCCGATAATTACATGTAAACATTATGACCATACGTCGTTATCGCGGGTACAAAAACGCACCCTTAAAACTTCAATGTATGGCCAGCAGGACAGTGGCCACATACGGACCACGTGGGACTATTGGTCACGGGCACAGGGTTTTCTTAACGAAATCATGATACTAAAAAAAAACAAGAAATAAGTTTCTTATTGACGCTATTATCTACCAAAATCAGGATTCAAAAGTAAAAAAATCGTCAGGCCTGTTTAAGGGTTAATGAAAAAACTGTAGTAAAGCACGCCGCAGGACGGTGATCATATTGGCGTTGCTGAAAGTGATCAATCCGCTTGATTTCAATGGAATCTAGACCTTTCGTAACCTATTTAAAATCATATTTGACCGCTTGTTACGTAATACGGTATTTGACGAAAGTCAAATAAGCTTCTTTTTATGAAACGTCAAAAACGCTCCGTTAGTATGGAATTTGTAAGGATGATTGCTTGTGACGTTACAATCAATAAACGTCTTTATTGTTACATTTTGTTTTTTTTTTAATCAAACATAAATGAAACATTTATACCTTCCCAGTATTTTCGTAATGTTTATCTGCTGCTAAAGAAAAAAAAATTATTCACTGTTGTCAAATACCCTATTGAACTCAAACAGGTGCTCATACTAGTAGTACGTCCTTTGAAAAAAGTTACCTACGCGTTATGGGAAATGAGTTGAAGCAACTACACTCGGTACAGTCGACATCAAAGATAATCCTCCTCACGTTTATCCTAGTAGTGCCATAAACATATCCTTGACGCCGAACCTACTTGGTTGTTGACGGTTGTCGAGGAAATACCATTGAATACCGTTTCGCAGGACCCCTCCGAAGCAGGCAGCTCCGTGATCGTGGTCCGCTCGGTGGTGGCGGGCGGCGCGGCGGCGGCGGACGGGCGGCTGGCGCCCGGCGACCGGCTCGTGTCCGTCAACGCGCAGGACGTCGCCAGGGCGCCGCTCGCGCAGGCTGTGGCCGCCATTAAGAGCGCTCCCAAAGGTAATATACCTACACGTCCCTTGCTGCATATAATGCTGGTCACACTCTTAGTTCTGTGCCGAGAGCCTGCACGAGTAGTCTTCGGCGTGCATATACTTTAAAGGCCGATTTTTCAATTCCCAGATAAAACTATCTGTCAGATAAATGTTAGCTCTGTCCTTTTCTTTCATATGACTTAAGAAAAAGATGGTGATAATTTTAACTGACGAATAACTTTATCTAGAGATTGAAAAATCGGCCCTAAGTCATGCGTGAACATACGGTGTGGCGCCGGTGGCGCCCAGCGAGAGCTCGTGTCCCTCAAAGTGCAGGATGTCGCAAGCGCACCAACCGCGCAGGCTGTGGTTGCTATTAAGGAGTGGTTCGGAAACAAAGTGGCAGCACAATATGTGGTTTTTTCATTATATTTTGTGATAATTTTTAAAAGCTGCATTTTTTATAGTAATCTGTAGATACTATTCTATAAAATTAAACACAATCGCATTTAAAATAAAAGGTCGAATTCAAGTTTTCGCCTTTTCTATTACATCTCTCCTAATACTTTTTGAACAGTGTCTTCTGTGAGAATTTATGAGGTGTTCCTCATAAACATAGTTTTTTGTTTAAGTTTCATGAGCTACTTAATACCTTCCTAAATTGTCTTTTTTTCAATATTTAACTTTTTTGATTTGACTTCACTTCGAGATAGTTACATGGAATTTCCACTTTTGTGTATTTGCCATTTTTACAGAAATTTGTCTCCCATAGAAAAACCTCTGTCAGAGGTTAGATTGGAGAGACTTCCTGACTACCCAAGATAAAATTCAGTTGATTGGCATAACTTAATCGTAAGATGATATTCTTAAAAGCATAAAACAAATTGTGAAAATGGAAATTCAATTGTGGCCTTGTCGGAAACGGCAAGCGAAAATGGTCAAATGGCGTTGTCCAAAAATGTTCAAAGTATATTTCAATAAAAATTAGAAAGCTCAAACAATTTCATATTTTTCAATATGATTTTATTTTTATCTTATTGTATATTATATACAGATTAATAAAAAAAAATACTGCTTCATACTTAGCAAAAGATAATAAAATATACCAGATAATTCACTGCTACTTTTTTACTAACTTTTTTTACTGAACCACTCCATAAGAGCGCACCGAAAGGTATGTGTCTACACTACACGTCCTTTGCTTCGTACAATACCGATCAAACTCTTGGTTCTGAGGCTCTAGTATAAGTTTTACCGAAACAAAACGTTACGACCGCGTTTGCGTTTAGCTGTCAAATCCCATACAAATTAAGGGTAGAACGCAAACTTATACTAGAGCCTCTGAGCCAAGAGCCGCGCCAGTAGCGTCTTCGGCGTCCGAATAGTGCAAAGCCACGCGCGGACATGCAGTAGATATTTATAGTCGGATGACTTAAATTGAAGTTCACTTTATCAGAGGCACCGACGTCATCTAATGTAACTCGTAAATATTTGTTGGAGCGTCTCTTTTAACAAAGGATCAAGTAAGATATGACTTGATAAATATTGAGTATTTATTTAATTATATGAGTCTCCGTTAATGTCTTATACTTCTCAACGCTGGCGAAATGATTCCTTTCATCAAAGATGAATAATGAATAGGTACTTAAATTAAAAAATAACATTACTTATACATTCAAGATTTAGTATTACCCATTATACGAAATGCAACTCTATCACGTTTGTAGCTAAGTTAACATTTAAATACATAAGCGGCTCTTGCGATGCGAGCATTTAAAGGTGAGGCAAACATTTGCATAAGAAGTACAGTCAAGTGCAAAAATATGTATCGATCTGATCCTCTCATAAATATGTACCACAACCTCAATCTGCTGACATAAGATTGATGGGACGAGTATTTATGAGTAAGTTGTATGCACACATGTGTTTACACCTGACTACCTAACTAAAAGGCACTCGAAATCCGTTCTTGAAAAAAACTTTACATTATAGACCGTCTCCCAATACACCTACGTCTCATGACAACATGATAAAATGCGTGGCAGCAGGTCGAGAAAGTAGTGCTGAGCTAGAATATTGGGAGTGAACTTACGCTCGCTCTTTGATTATAAAATAAGGTGTAAGTATACGGAGCTCCTTAATCAAACTTCTGCGTAAACTTATTTTACGTCACATCTGGCCATAATGCGAGTTTTACTGCACGCTGCGCGTACGGTAAAACTCGCATTGTGGCCAGATGAAGACGTAAAATTGTGTACTTACCACGGGCGGTAATTCGTAAAGCCCCAGATCGCATATTTATGGCCCTCACCTTCGGTTCGGGCCACAAACAACTGCGATCTGGGCCATTCACGAATTCACCGCGGTACACAGGTACGTAATGTACTATTTTTAAATTATTACCTATTACTTACCTATTCTGATTTCAATACAATAATCTATTGTAATATTGGTAATTCGTTTTATATACCATTCGATTCCATATTCGAATCAAGAATCTGTCGAAATAGCAACTTTAATTTACAGGTTACAAAGTTCAAATTGCAATACTGGGTCTAAGTTGTCGAATAATTCCAACTTCATTACTAGAAGTGGTTTCGTAGCTCATCAAATAAGGAAATTATATTTGATATTGTTAATACCACGTCGTCGGAATGACGTTTAAAGTTAGTTTGTACTTATCCTTCCTCGCGTATTGACGTGTTTAGTTATTGTCTACTGTTGTGTAATAATACTAATAACTAAAAGATCATAATCAAAAGTGCAGTTCTTGTGTATGTTGGTTGATTTGAAGTAACACACGTGACATGAAATAAGTAGGTAACGTTTTATTACTAACTTATACAAAGCGCGAGTATAAATTGATATATTTTACAGTGATATAGGTAGAAGTTAGAATTATCACTTAATTACACACGCATGCTAGTTAACCAACAAAAAGGGTCGCCCAAAAATATCTTCAATTTAATGAACATTGACCAATAAGAAGTTAACAGGCTAAGTTTCGGTAATAATTTAAACGGTCACTATTTCGTGTGTCAACTGTAATACAAACATTATACATAGGTACGAAACTTTTTTAATATGAATCTTGTCCGCAACTCATCTTCGCACACTAGCATGAGATGCTCGCGTCTCAAACGCGATAATCGACCCAATGTAAACAAGGACTTCAACTCCAAGGCTTCGAAGGCTTAAAAGAATCGTAAAAACAAATTTAAGAGTCGGTGTAGTTTTAAAGATAAGGAGGATTATGTAGTAGTTTCTGTAGCATAAATAAAAAAACCGGTCAAGTGCGAGTCTGACTCGCGCACCGAGGGTTCCGTACAAACTATCAATTATTTTAACTCAAGGTTAAGAAAATGTCCCTATATTTGACACCTTCATTCTGTAGCTAGCATGATGAGCAAGAATTGCATGAAATTAGCCACGCAGTCATCTTCGATGTTATTATTTTCAATTACGTAAGAAAAACTATCAACATCCATATGAAATTTTCTCTTTAAGCTTTTATAAACCCGTAAAATATAAATTACCCTCGTATGAAACAGAAGAGAAAACAACGAATTCTAATATCTCAATGTATCAATGAGTATATTATTTAGTTTTTTCCTAGCCGATCCGCTTCAGTTTTTCCCATTACGAAGCCAAAGCCCAATGAATACGACGACAAATAGACCGAAGTCGCCTGTTAAATTACTTATTTTAACCCAACACAACAGAATTCAATTTCAAACAAACCCGTCCCAACCCCATTCATTCTAGAAAAATCTTAAATCTTAAATCTTAGCGCCATCTATCGGCCCCATTTGGTACTAACGTGCAAGGGCAATCAGCTTAGTATGTATGTTGGTGTTTTAGCGATTATTGTTTATCACGTGAACTAATCTCGATTATTATTATTTTATTTGAAAGAGAGTACTTCTATTATAGTCTAATACGAATTTCAAAAGAAAAAAATACTTATAAAGTTGATTAAATTGCAAACTTAACTAGGAAATGATTTTTGAAAATAAAACAAAAAATACGCTAGATATAGAAAAAGTTATACTTTTCCAGTAATATTTATGTTTATCTTAATCACAAGTAATTATTTCAAATTTTTCGCTTGGATAACTTTGGAGTTAAGGGGGGGGGGGGTGGTATTTTTTTTTACATTTTCCTTCATAAATCAAAATTTTACCAATGTAGAAAAAAAAGAAAAAGTGTTTCAAAAAGTACAATTCAAGCCCTTTCATATGATACCCCACTTGACCTAATAGTTGAATTTTTTTTTTGCCCCCCCTCATATTCGTAATTTTTCATAGAAAATTAAAATGTTTATTTAAATTTCTCATTTTACATGCACGTGGATAACTCATTTAAAACCATTCCAAATTTCAAATTGATAGCTTAAGTAGTTCGTGATATATTTCACTTTGTGACAGACAGACAGACAGACAGACGGACGGAGTCGCACCATAAGGGTTCCTGTTTTACCTTTTTTGGTACGGAACCCTAAAAAGGAACTGCCACTTAAATAATTAATTAATTTAACTTAAACAAAAGTATAGCATTCACGAGTAAAGATCAAAAAATATACAAACCTCATACATTATGCACCAACTTAAAACTAAAAAGAGTCTCTATTAAATATGCACCGCAACTTGAGAGTACATGACCTTTAAAATTAGAGTGAGCTCAAAAAATGGTTGTTACAAATATGATTCTTCTAGCGTAAGCATAAATAATGGTCTGAACTCTAGTGCAAATAATGCTTAACCATTGTGGTAAGTATGGGAATATCTACCTGTCAACTTTTCACGCACAGTCCGTTGGGCAGCGGCCGTAGCACGGTTGCCATTTTATCACTTATCGTTGTGGATAAGGCATCCGTCACTCTCGCACTCGCATACTTGTCAGAGCGTGATGGGCGTCTTTACCACAACGATAAGTGATGGCAACCATGCTACGCCCACAGATTGAGATGAAATGGTAAATTTTTTATCGCAATCTGTTCAACGGTTCGTATCCGGCTCGGACCATTCAATTTCTCCTTTAATTTGATTTTTTTAGATCGAGCTGGATATAAAGTCTAAGTTCCGCAGGAGGATATAGGATTCGTATTATCCCAGAAGTGAAATGGGAGGTAGAGGTTTGTATGGTACAGTGATGATTGCAGGATTGCGCCTGAATGATTTGAATGTCAATCATCCTCTGGGGCGATTAACGAATTCCACGCGGACAATCTCTTATTTTCCGGTGTCTGTAAGTTACATAGACCCTGGACTGGGTCTTTACTTCCATTGTATTATGTTACCGACTTAACTCATTGCATCAGCTCTATGTGGGTACTTTGACCCTGCGTCATCTGTCAACACATTCGCAATTCGAAAACAATTTAAACATCATCGATCGTTCCTTATTTATTATTTAAAAACCAGCAGCACACATAATCTCCAAAAAGTACAAATTTCAAACTGTGATAATTATTCTCTTTGTTCCAGGAGTGGTGACCATCGGTGTGGCGAAACCACTTCCTTGCAGCACGGTGGTGGGCGGTCAGAAAGCCAACGGTCACAGCATGCAGGGAAGCCAGGTTAGCACTGCTTCCCTTTTAGAATGTAAGCCGGAAAGATCTTTTGCAAGCTTTTGTAACGAAAAAAGTAAGGGTGTATATTTAACCCTTTCTTTACAGATGTTCATCGAGATGAACATAATCTGTAGTTTTTTTCCTGGTAAAAAAAAGTTCAATAGGATAGTTCAAACTAAACAGTTTGGGTTCTCGATAAACCCAAATAAACTTGAGCTCACAACTGCAAATGTCATAAAAATAAATAGGTAATAGATTTTTTGTTTGTCCAACCATGGGTTCTGATATAAAAGCTTGCAAAGGAACTTTATAAGAATTTCCTACCTATTTTTTTTCGTATTTCGGAATAATATTAATGTTAGTACAAAACACGCGGTTTTTTAGTGCCATTTTCCGTGATATTTTATTTAAAGTGTCTGTGATATTGTACACTGATGGGAAAGTTAAAAGTAAGTTATTTCACTTATTAAGCTTTTTCTTTATATGCTTAGAGCAGTATTTATTTACCTATAAATTAAAAGAGCATGCGATTTTATTCATAAATATATTTATTACAAAATGTACAGTAAAGGGAATATTACCGCTCTAAGATTTAATAAATACATTTTATTTAGAAATGATACTATAATTTGTGCTATGAAGTAAATTCCCTTTAGTGTACAATACATAAATTATACAATTCTAAATGCATGGCTTTCGGAAAAGACGGAAAACACTGTAATTTTTATCCAAAAATATTTAAATTACCTACGTCACACTTCACTGATATAAAAACTAATTTAATATTGTTACACCTGTTTATATATTATTACAATGACCGCATTTTCAGTATAGCTTTTCAATATACCTTTCACTTTTATCGCAACCATAGATTCCTCCTATGTTCGTAACTTATCGAACGTGCGTTATTACAATACACTACCATGTTCCCACACAAAAGTACATTTAGATTCATCTAGCATACACTCGATTGCTTGCAGAGACTGGAATACTTCACCAAAATCCTGCGCTTGATCATGTCGCTCCACCGCGACATCATGGAGCTGCAGCTGCAGGCGCACCACCCCCCGCACACTTCCTCACCGGGGCCTGCAATGCATCAGCCCTTCCGCGTGCAGCCGAAGATCAACGCGGAGATATCGATGAAATGACAGGAGAATAAACTGAAGTACACTGTCACTGTGGAGATTCCTGACAGTTGTGACGATTCGAAAATTTAAAGTTCTCGGTCAACGTGTGGTTGTGTGATAAAATGGCAACAATCTTAGCACCACTGCAAGACTGTTTCGATGAAATATTTTCGTCCATTTTACTGGAGATAACTGGGAAACATCCAACAGAAAAAGAGGTTACTGAAGTGCTTAACATTTTGCATTGGCGATTTGGCTCTCCAAGTCACTATTAGGATATAATTGTCCTGTATCGAGGATTTAGGGGATTCTAATTAAATAACCAGCATACGTGTCACGCGCGTTTATTCATCGGTAACAGACTGATGGCTATCCGGGTGACAGTTGTTGACACGATTTTATATGTACCCACATATACTACAATCCCTCCACCACTAAATTACAAAATAATTGAGGATGTTAGCTAATAAAAGTCTTTGTAGCGAACATTTCTGTTTCGCGTGGAACGGACAGGTTTCATTTGATGTCCTTCATTTGAGGTGGATGCGTCGACCGGCGGTAACCCTGTAGACGACTCGGGGCACTCAGTCTCCGCAACGGTACCCTCCACCGGCGGCTCAACCCTCGGCGACACCTGTGGGACCGGGGCCGGATTCATGTCGTCACTATTCTCTTCCTCATGACGTATAGCAGCGTCAGTTGTATTACCGCCTACCGTGTCATCATGAGCCAGCGGTGATAGCAATTCTGGTAATGAACAAAATGAATCGTCTTGGTCATTGGTCTCCTCCGTTGGTTGATATTGCTCCGACCGCCGCGGCTGGATGGTTGGCGAGGACTCGATGTCGGTCTGTAATCCATCTGATGAGGTAGCACCGACATTTGCACTCGGCAACATATAATCATAACCACTTGTCTCGTCTTCTACGAGCAGTCTGTCCGTTCCTCTATACAACAATACATGATCCATATGTTTCTTTGTACTTAAACCTAATTCAGGAATATAAACTCTAAACATTCTAGAACCAATAATGTCCTTGATATAACCTACTTTCCAAATATATTTTGTACCATTATTGTAAAAATGTTTCACAATCACTTTTTGACCAATCTTAAAAACTGCATTTCGTTTTCCACCAAAACGGTTACTCTGTAAGGTCTGTTTTGCCACAACATTATTTGTAGCTGCGGAAGACGTCTCGTTAATGACCGACGATGAGTCATCGTTGTTTACCTGCAGCAGGTCGAGTCGACAGCGCAGGCGCCGGCCCAGCAACAGCTGAGCGGGAGAGAATCCCGTTGTACAATGAATCGAGTTCCTATAGCTAAATAAAAACTTATTTAGTCTCCTAAATAAATCCCGTTGTGGCAAGTTTTCTGCTATGATTAATTTTAAACCTCTTTTGACCGTTTTGACTGAATTTTCCGCTTGACCATTAGAGGCGGGGTGGTACGGAGCGCTTGTTACATGTCGGATACCGCTCGACATGCAATAGTTTTCAAATTGCGTTGAGCAAAAATTTGAGCCATTATCTGTGACAAGGGTGCAAACCAAGCCGTATCTGCTAAATAGTTCGTCCAATTTATCAATTATTGACCCAGAATCTGTACGAGGCATGTGAAAACATTCTACCCACTTTGAGAACGCATCAACTAGAATTAAAAATTGTTTATTTACTAAAGTAAACATATCTAGGTGTAGCCGTTCCCATGCCCGCGCCGGGTACTTCCACGGCGCCAACGGACTGTGTCCCGGCGCGTTCCTGTACTGGTTACACACTGTGCAAGAACCTACTTTTTCCTCAATATGCCTGTCGATATTAGGCCACCACATGCGTGCTCTAGCGTCTGACTTCATTTTGACTATGCCAAAGTGCGAGTCGTGTAACTCATTCAAAATCTGCTCCCTATAAATGCTAGGTATAACTAATTTATGGCCGCGCAAAATTCAACCATTCTCGACACTTATTTCGTGCCTGTTTAAAAAAAACGGTTTAATATCAGTTAACGAAACTTTTGACGGCTATCCTTTGTTTACATAATGGGCTACCTTACGTAACGTTTCGTCTCGATCCGTTTCCCGCTTAATATCGCTCAAGGTCAACGGCTTTAACAAGGAGTCAGTAACGTAATTAATAAATAGATTGACCTCTTCGACGTTCTGCTGCTCGTTACTCTCCGCACACGGCACGGCTCGCGATAGAAAATCGGCAACGTTGTTTTCACTCCTTACATATTCGATGTCGAAATTATATGCAGTTAAAAATAAAGCGTATCGCTGTAATCTATTTGCCGCCATTTCCGGAACACCTTTTTTTGTACCAAAAATAGACATCAGGGGCTTGTGGTCCGTCCGCAGTGTAAACGGAATCGCCCGTCCATACAAATAATGATGGAATTTTTTTACCGCGAAGACGATGGACGTAGCCTCTTTTTGGATTTGCGCATAATTTAGTTCTGGCTTGGTCAGTGAACGTGAGGCGTACGCGACCACTCGTTCCTTACCGTCGGGTTGTCGTTGAGCTAGCACAGCACCTAGACCTCGAGGCCCTGCATCAGCTGTAACCACCGTCGGCAGCGAGGGGTCAAAGTGCGCCAGCACGCGCTCACTAGCCAACTCATTCTTAACGCGCTCAAAAGCCCTCGCTTGCTCTTGACCCCAAAACCATTTTTCACTCTTGCGGAGCAATGAATGTAATGGGGCTAGAACACTGGAGATGTTTGGAATAAAACATCTGTAGTAGTTAATCATTCCTAAAAATGATTTTAATTCCTTTTCGTTCTGGGGAGCATTACTATTTAATATTGCTTCCACCTTTGCATTTGTTTTGCGCAAACCCGTTTTATCAATAACAAATCCTAGATATTCTACGAAGTCTTTAAATAATTCGCACTTATCTTCCTTCAAACGGAACCCTGCATCTTGCAAACGGCTCAGTACATTTTCGAGTCGCGCTAAATGAACGGTTCTAGACGGACCTGTCACTAATATGTCATCTAGGAAAATACATATTCCTTCAATTCCCGCCAACAATTGCTCCAAGGTTCTCTGGAAAAGACTTGGAGCGCAGGAAAGACCGAATTCAAGTCTATTATAGCAAAAAAGACCTTTATGTGTATTGATACATGTAAGTTTTTTCGTATCGTCTAATACTAATTGATTGTACGCTCTGGACAGATCTAACTTGCTAAATTGCACGCCGCCGTGCAACCGAGCAAACAAATCTTTGTATCGCGGCAGCGGGTAGGAGTCTACGTACAGTGCCTTGTTGAGCGTGACGGAGTAGTCGCCGCAGATGCGGACGCCGCCGTCGCGCCGCAGCACCGGCACTATCGGCGTTGCTACTTCGGCGTGCTCCACTCGTTCAAGGATACCTAAACTCAATAATCTGTCTAATTCACTTTCGACCTTTTCTCTAAGCGCTAATGGAACAGTTCTTGGCTTAAAAAACTTTAATGGTACATCCGGTTTGACCTTCAACGTGACCTTGTACTTGTTAAACTGACCTAACTCGTTCGTAAACAATTGTGAATACTTACTTTTCAGCTCTTCAGTTAAACTATCCGATTGTAAATTATTACAATTGACTGTACACAATTGCATGTTAAACAAGCTTATAAAATCGCGGCCAAGTAATGTAGGCTGCTTACTGCCTGTTTTAATAACGTAAAATGTTAACAACTTGGTTTGCCCCTCAAAAATCACAGGTAACGCTACACATCCTAATGGAAAAATTTTAGTACCATTATAACAGTTTAAAACAACTTTGCATGGTTTTAAATCGCAGACTTTATCTTGAAACTTTGTCTCGTAAATATCACCAGGCATGACAGAGACAGCACTACCGCTGTCTACTTCGCACAATACCTGCTCGCGCGCTATCGACACGAACTGCTGCATTGGTTTACCGTCAACACATTTTATATTATATAAGCCATAATTACCTTCATAATGCAAAAACTCGCCATCCGCAGCTATAAAGTTGTTGTTTTTAACATTCATGGTGCACATTCTTTTAAGGTGTCCCTTCTTAAAACACTTTTTACACGCGAAATTTGCAAATCTACACTGTTCTTTGTCATGGCTACTATAACCGCACACACTACAACACTTTTTAGGCGGGGCACGACGATCTTTTCCTGCACTGGGACCGGAGCGCATAGCAAACACCGACTGCGCCGGCGCGGCCGTGTTAGCCTCCGTGCGCGACCCTTGCAGCGCCATACGAGCACAACGAACATCTTGCGCGATCCTCAAGGCTTTTGCAAACGTTAATGTCTCGATGCTTTCTGCAAACAACCGCTCCTTCTCCTTGACATTTTCGAGCCCGAGAACAAACCGGTCTCGTAACGCTGTCTCGAGTTCTGCTTTGAACTCGCAATACAGCGCGAGACTCCGCACTCGCGCCGCCCACTCCGCTAAATCTTCGCCCGGGCGCTGCTCGGCCTTGTAGAATTTGTACCTCTCAGCAAATGAACTTCTCTTGGTAATGAAATGTTGGTTCAGCTGGTCCACAAGCTCTTTGTACTCCAAGGTCCCGAGTTCTTTCGGGTGTAAAAGATCTCTGACGACGCGGTAAGTATCTTCGACCAGAGCAGACAATAACAGGGCACGACGTTTTACTCCCGATTTATCCTTTTCATCGGTTATGTCGTTCGCCACGCAGTACCGCGTAAAACGACTTAAAAATATCTTCCACTCCTGTACGTGATGGTCGAAGGTGAGACTGCTTCCTAATAATCCGTGACTGCTGGCCATCTTAAAAGTTGTTTTTCTTCCGTTACACTTGTAAACATCCAATTACGCGGGGAAATAACTCGTCGCCAGTTGTCCTGTATCGAGGATTTAGGGGATTCTAATTAAATAACCAGCATACGTGTCACGCGCGTTTATTCATCGGTAACAGACTGATGGCTATCCGGGTGACAGTTGTTGACACGATTTTATATGTACCTACATATACTACAATAATATAGGTAATAATATGTTGAAGGTGATAAGTATGTGAATTTTAGATTTAGTATGCATGTACCGTTGGGATGCCCTGAAAGGAGGGGAACAGTATAGAGAGAGATGGTTAGATCAACTAATATTTTAGATGATTGAACCGAAAGACTCCTACACCTTTTGCGTGTTTAAGAGCATAGGGGATATTGCTTATTATAAAGACCCGACGCCCGAATAAGTCTGCTGTGTAACGCAAACTGCCCCAATCACTGAAAACAGTTGCCTGGTGTGCCAAATCGACTGTCATTTTGTATATTCAGAATTTACTTGGGTCACAGAAAATTATAATCTAAATGAAAAATGCGGAATATTCTACACTTACAACATTAAATGGCTGAATTAGGAATTTATCTTAGGATAAGAGAATAACGGAGTAGCTCGTTACTAATTTTTAACGCCTGAACATTTGAACGTATGATATTTCCGAGCCAATTTTCAAATACTTTGAATCACCAACACTATTGTTTACCCTTTTTCCAGGCATAGGCTCTATATTGACCACATACTACCTGTCAAACATGTATTATAATGTCAAAAAATAAGTATTGACAATCGATTCTCATTTTTCAACGGCCTGGAAAAGTTAACTGTAATGTCAAAGTGGAAGCCAAAATATCGCGCCTCGATGTAGTACAACTATTTAATAAATATTTTTTATTAAATAATTGCAATTGTAATCGTGTACTGGTAAACAGTAAGTAAATAAGTTTTTGGACTGTCTTGCTATTTGACTGAAATCTACGTTAAATCCATACTAATATTATAAATGGGAAAGTGTATGTGTGTGTTTGTTTGTCCGTCTTTCATGGCAAAACGGAGCGACGACTTGACGTGTTTTTTTAAGTGAAGATAGTTGAAGGGATGGAGAGTCTCATAGGCTACTTTTCGTCTCTTTCTAACCCCCCACTTCCCTAAAATGGGGGGTGAAAGTTTGATACGACGATATAAAAACGACGTCCACGCGGACCGAGTCGCGGGCAGAAGCTAGTACTAAGTTATTAGTTTAGGGGGAAGATTTATAATTGTAAATGCACAGTAATTGATTAAAATGGTGATAATGCAAGACCGGCGTTGAAAGTGTTAGAATTGTACCCCATGATCTCTCATCCAAGAGAGAAGGCCTGTGCCCAGCAGTGGGACGCGCATAGATGATTTTAATGATGATATTTTAGCAGCTTTGTTGTTACTAAATAAGACATCAGTACTTACTTACATTACTTGCCTAGGACGGTAAAACACAGAACATACATTTCTTTGTTACCGCCTTGGGTGAATACTAAATGTTACGTCTCCCTAGTCAGGAAGTTGATTTCCATGTGTGGATAGCCAGATGTTAAGTTAATTATATAAAGGATATAAAAGTGTATATCTCTGCCAAAGCATTAGATTTAAAGTGATTGTTTATATTTTAATGTTTGCTGTTGAACAGATGACTTTGGCAAAGATCTGATTAAATTTGATAAGATTGATGTCTACAATATTGTTTTAGTATAGCAAATAAAACTAGGCATTAAGTCTTTGCCGCCGACACATTTTTTTTGGAATGAAAAGGAGCGAAAATGTACTTATTGTGTAAATAATCGTCATGATACCGTTACAAAGCTAGCTAACATGATCGCGTGTACGTCGGACATAAAGCATTCGTCTCTCTCGCACTTTAAGTTAAAAACGTGCATCTATAAGATGAATGCTGAAAACCATAAATCGATCTTGCCATCTAGGCAGACGCCATAAGAGTCGACAAACGCTAGTTGACTATTCAATTCCACGTAGTGACAAACATTCTTTATAGTTTTTGGTGTCCTTGCCACTAGAGTCAACTTGAAATGTAAGTGTCAATGATGTTAGTTATAGATATGTCTAAATACTCATATATTTGTAAAAGTTAAATAGGTTGTGTAGATATGTGTGTAGTAAATATATTCCGTCAATTGAGAAATTGATATGTGATAGATTTTGTTGCGGCTTTTGAAAATTTATGAGAGAGATTGTGATTGTTAATGTTGATAAAGATTTGAGGTAGGTAGAAATGAAAACACAATTCCAAGGCAGTTATATTTATAATCCAAAACTTGGCTGAAAAATCATGAAATAAATAAAGACTCAACAGCGAAAGTGAAGCCTAAGATTTTTTTTCAATTATAGTCAAGGCCTGTTCGTTAAAATGTGTGCATTTAAAGATACACTGCCATGACTGCCAAGTGTAAAAAAAAAAAAATCGGTTCCTAATTGGATACCCTATATTTTATATTTGAGATTGGGGATGCTTCAGCAAAGGATACGGTAGAGGGTCTACCGGTATATCCTTTAGCTCTAACCCCTTTAATAGTATAGGAAAATGAATAAGTTCCCGTTTTGTCTACCCACAACCCCACCGGTAAATGAGTTACTTAAGAATAACATCGACTGTAATTTAATCTCTTATAAATAACGATTCACGATTTAAAAAATGTTGAGTGACTTCATCGGCGAGACAAGAATTTGATATGAAATATATAATAGAATTGGGAATGTGAAAGTTTAGTACGGAACAAATAAATGTAATGTGATATCTTAGTAAATGTATATTTTTCTTTCTTTCTCTTTCACATCTTGTGCAGTATAAACCAGGAACTTATACCGGTATTCATAAAAAAATCTTCATAATATCATGATATATTATCGGTAAATTAAGATCCAGGTAATGACGCTGAAATATTATGTGAGTAGTATACAAAAATATGACATAAGTGAAATACCGAAATGTAGTAGTAAGTACTGGTATTTTTTTATGAGAATAAAACCAGTATACTGTCTCTGGTGTAAGCAGGTATTATGGACCACAATATTGCACATTAACGTAACAGATGTTTGTGTGGGGTATTCCCCACCCGTACCAAGTAGGTATCGCTGGAAGGGACTTAGTTAAACAACGACATATTGATTAAATTAAATAATTTTATTTTAGTGGTGCAAAAAATTTAATTCTAATTGATTATCTTTTAGCGAAAAGTGCGACTACGACGCAGAATTCATTTAACCCTCCTCGGAGAACCCGCGTACACAATTTTGCACATTCAGAATTAACTTTGACAAATAGTTCCTAATTCAAATACACAAAATGATACTGGGTCTCAGAGGAGCTTTATCCTTATTCAGTCAGACCTACTTGATAAATTACAGTCAAATTCCAGCTTAGAGGTAATATCCATCACAGATGTGCAAAGCTGTGTTTTAACTAGGTGTGCTTAACTGTTTCACACTTAGCTTTTAAGCATGTGAGGTATCAACTATATGAAGACAAATCTCTGCACATCTTTGGTGAATATTTACCCATACTCAAGAAGGTTAAGAAGGGCTCTGGCTGAAAAAGGGTTGAAAATAAAAAGAAGGAATTTGATTTGCCACGAATATTTAATTCTATGATTAAATTCGCCAGCACCATGCTTAGTTGGAACCATTTCGTGACTATTTGATTTTTTATTTCTGTTTCTCGTTTTGTGTGTGTCACGAATAAATGTTTTTTAAACTTCAATTATGTTGGCTTGATCTTAATTATTGTATATCGCTCAATGTCTTTCGTTCTTATAGGTACATTGTAAATGAATGTATTTGGTCAATGTGGAATTCCTTACAGGAAACAATTGGACATATCATAGTATAAGCTCTTCGTTGGTAGTCAGTTAGTATGTGTCTGGGCTAACCCTTTTATTCCGAATAATGTTGATGGTTTTTTTTTAAATAGATATTATGGTTTCCTTAGTAAGTTCAAAAATCTTCAACTTAACACAGTGTACGAAAAGGGAGGACGGAGAATAAATGGAGCAAATGAAACAAAAACATAAAACAAAAGCTTCATAGTATAAAGAAATAGGAGGTACCTAGTATAAGTTGTACTCTCTACCAGAAAAGACCTTAAGAGCTTAAGATATCTATATAGTGATGTAGTAGACTATTCAAGAACTAAAAAATAAAATAAACCTTTCTGTGTTAAGCAACTAAACACGAAAACAAACGTGCAATGAATCAAACACATTGGCTTCTCAACTTTTACAGAAGCATCAAATATTCCGTGAATCTCTTTGATCTTGATTTAGATTGCTATTTTTACAAAACAATGCTATTGTTTCCCGTTTATTTGTGACTGGGGAGTAAACGTGGATAAACGTGAATTAACATGACTTGTGACGAAAATAGGCCATTGTGTTTGAGTCACGTTCGTGTACTGATATGTGCGGGAGTGAGTAATTCGCAGCGGGACTGCACAGCAGAATGTATCTCACTTAATCCTATCATCATCATAAACTCAAGTGGAGGTATCGCCATTCTGCTCTTCTCTCTGCCACGCTTAATTGTAAAAATTGACAAAAATAAAAAATATGGGTTCAAGAGACTAAAAAATTGGTGCACTGTGCGTTGAAAGGTACATTGCACGGTATGGGGTTAATTTGGAATAGTGCTATTGAGGAAGTACTTACGAGCCACATACAAATAAGTATATACAAACGAGGCAGTATTATCTAATTCTGTTTAATTTGTATAAAGATATGTGTTATGTTTGGTAAATACAATCGCCAGCAAACAGTTGTATCGAAAACTATGAGGGTTTTTTATGTAGAGCCTGGCCAACGAGTTGTGTCGCTAGCATTTATTTTATTATTATTATAAGTACATATGACGCCGTTTGCATTTCGTGTTACCAGCATGCGGCAAATGCGGCAAATTTGAATAAAAAGTTATTCAAATATGTCGTATTTTTGAAGTGAAAACTTTTTTAGCGGCACTGTGCAATTTTAGTGATGGAGATTTTTTTTTAAACTCGCCACAGGTCACGTGACCGTAAGATTCCACAGATTGAAAATTCGTAAGACGTGACCTGATCGAAAAACTGTTACAATGTCATTGAGTTTTCACTTCTGCCGGCACTCCCGGAGTGACACGCTGGTCAGACTCTTTTTAAGAATATATTAAATCTGTTAAATATATCGTCATCTAGTCATAACTCAATCCTTATTGAGCTTACGATGGAGCTAGTTCGAGATCTATAAGATTGTCCCCTGATATTCACGTACCTATTTATTAAAGTACCGTACTAACTGACTGCCAAAATTAAATGTTCTAGCTGTAAAGACTTTAGCTTAGTCGTTGCTATGTCAAAGGAATATAGGCTTTAACGGAAACGAAATGTTGTGAACCGTAATAATAGATATATCGATGTTGCTTCAAGAGCTCTGTGTTGATCGTTTATATAAGCTTTATCATGTGTGTTGTCATAAACGCTGAAAAATGTATGCTGTTTTATTTGATACCCTGTTTATTATACTAGGACATCATCGGCTCATGCAAATAAGTCGTGATCGGAGGGGTAAACACGTAACGTTTCGAGCGAGCGTAGGACTATTCAACTGTCTTTTTTCTTTACACACATCGACATTTAGATCTACCTATGCGTTACGTAATCGATCAGCAGCAGATCGAGCACTTTTTGTATGGGAAAATGACAGTTGAGATGTCCCAACGTGCGTTCAAAAAATTACGTGATGAGTGATGTGATGACTCCCCAGCTGAACTACCTACTAGTTACTAGTAGGTAATGTTACGTTAGTAAGTCAACTTTTAGACACCCGAGGAAATCTGTTGGCCATGGGTTTAGGGATCACAACGATCACTTCAGATAAAACGCGCAAAAAAAACTCATTTTGCTTCTAAATATCTGTGAAATTCACTAACGTTTTATCTTGGCTTTTGAATAATATTCATCGATTACGTTTTGAAGTTGTTTAAACGTCTAATTTACAGCTTTGCAATATCATCGAAAAATACTACTACCTACCACTTTTTCACAGGAATGCATAAACTCACTGGCATCAGACGACCACACCGGAATGGATTCCTTCCACGAATGCCTCCAGGAGTACGATGAAGGCTTAGAAGTCGTACAAATATGTCTCGAACCAGAAGATACATCCATCAAAGACGAGGAGCTATCAGCTCTCTGTGATCTCAGCTTTGACGATTGTATTAAACGAGATGATACTTTAAACGAAAATATTAAAAACGCACCTGAGAAAGTCAATGGTGTAACAGGAATGAAAGCATCAAAGTCTGACGACTCTTTAGATGACCCGGATGATGATATGACAATAAGAGAAGACGATGTTTTAATAACGCCCCGAGAACTCCCTAATATAAGAACTAAATTAGTTGACACAAAACAAACAGAACGTACTTTGTCAAAGCAGCAAAGTAAAGACATATCGACGTCAGATGAAATGGTGTTCGCTGTGACACCAACAGGCCTAGAAAGGATAAGTTTCGAAAAGTATTGGAAGGAATGTGATGCAAAGACTACTTTAGAAAAAGTGAAAAGTGATGAAAGTTGGAAAGAATGCTTAAATTCTCCTACAGGCGAGAATGTGAGTTTTTTTGACACTACCACGAGAATATGCGTCCAAGAAGATGGGCAGTCTCTTCTGTATATAGACCATGAGATTGATGGCTACGAAACTTGCGTCGACGATGATTCTTCGTCCGTCAAGTGTACGGAAAAAAACAGCCATAAAATCAACGGCGATCGAGAGATCAAAGTGGAAGATAAACACGATAAAACAGATGTTAGAAACAAAGACAACGACGCTGGTGCCAAGACAACCGGGCAGAACACTCCCGATTTCATCGACGAAGTGTCGTACAATCCCTGTATCCAGGAGCACATAATAAAACAAATGAAATCCTTACGAATCGAGCCTATAAATATGAATATAAGTCTTAAAAAGAAAAAGAAAAGTCCGACTAAACCGAAACCGTCCAAACCCGTGCAGTGTGTCGAATACTACAACGATCAGGCCGAGTGTTTAGAAGAAATAAGACAAAAGAGGATCAAAGACGAGGAGAGCATTCATAAGGCTGAACAGAAGAAGATTCTAGATTCAAACAAAGCAGTGATGGAGAAAAAGCTCCACTTAAAAATCCAAGAGCCGAGTGAAGAATCCACAGACTTAGAAAGTTACGTCCCGGGGTGCCATAAATGTTTTTTAGAAAACTATGCCTATGCTATAACTACTTTCATAGCAGAGGCGCACGCTTGCAAGTTTTGTGAAGTGATTCGTGAGTTCCTGGAGTGTCCGAAGGTCGTCCCTGACCGAAGGATGTCGGCTCCGGCGCTGGTCAGCCTGGACAGTGCAGGGTCGACGACGGATGAAGAGGATCTCCTGATGGTGCCAATCGCGAAGGACAGGAGAAGATCCGCCGGACCTTTGAAGTTTCTTGTACCTTCGAGGAGAACCAGGTATGATCACTTTTATTTTTGTACATTTCTATGACTTGCACAACTTATGATGGCTATGGTCGTGGTTATGTTGAACATATTGAGAGAATCGTCAGTGACATAACGCGGCTGTCATATGGATTAGTTGGTTAACTGACCAATCTGACGACTGGTTTAGCCTATTGGTCCTGGGTTCGAATCCCGGTAAGGGCATATACTTGTGCGATAAGCACGAATATTTGCTCCCGAGTTATGGATGTTTTCTATGTATTTAAGTATTTATTTATGTTTATCGTCGTCTAGTGCCCATCGTACGGCCAGCATGGTTAGTAGCAGCCAAAGAACCCAACAATTTCGGTACACAACCAGAACAAACAGAAAAAAAATAAAAAAATTACGCGATTTTTTTTTCACCTTAGTATGGAGCGTTGGCCGACTGGGGCGACAAGCTCCATAGAAATGTAAAAAAAAAATCGCGCCAAAAAAATTTTTTTTTCTGTTTTTTCTTATCAGAACACGATACCTGTTAAGCCCTTGATCGGTTCATACCACATTTTTGTTACACCTTGTATATGGCTACTTTGGCTGCTACTAACTAAACGATGCTGACTGTACAGTCGAGTGACTGTTACAGACATAGGACACACATGTTTTTGAAAGGTTGTCTGTATAGATATTGCAGAACTCGACTGTACACGCTTTGCTTTTGTTCGGAGTAGGTCGGTTTGTGTAGTGCCCGCAAATATTTATAATAATTAGTTTCTAATATGACAGCCTCGTGAAGTGAGGACTTTACGCGCGACCCCAACGTGACATACGCCTTAACTAGTCGTTAATTTAAAACCTTGTATTATAAATAACCAACAGACGGGCATACACTAAAGATTTCCTGTAACACGTGCCCACAAGCCTAATGCGATGAAGCCTTACTCTGAGGCCGGCTTACATAGATCTCTTTACAGCATCACAATCCGAAACCAAACTTAAACACAGTTAGACAAGGCTCACTTTTCAACGACATTGTTACACGTGTACATGGTCACGGGATTGTTATTTTAAATTGTAGCTTATGAGGAAGGGAATAGGTTCGATGTTTCTATGGCTGGAGAGCAGAAGAGTTTTTTGCAAACGTTAGAGGTTTTTAATATCAATTGTTCAAGTTCAAGTTAAAGAGGTTTCTGACTTGGAGTGGGACGCGTCATGTGACCTACACTTGAATGGGACAGCCAACACAATTATATTGACTTTTGTTCGTTCCAAATAAGTGACGAAGAACGTTATGAACAGTCAGTGTCATATAGCAACAAAAATAGCCAAATATATCGTGATACGTCCATATTCTTACAGTGATAAAGATGTGTTGCGATATATTTGGCTGCTTTAGATGGTAATATCTTGGATCACCGATATTGTATGTATGTATGTAAGCGCTTTATTGTACACAATAACAGGTTAAAGAATATACATGTCACACAATAGATCAAAGTACAAAAGCGAACTTATCCATATAAGGGATATTAGTAAAACTGCCATTGTGGTATACCTGCAAAATAAAATTCATTATTTATTGCGACAATCTGACGTAGCTGATTGAAGGTCGTACAAATGACGAGGATATAGTATACACATTTACATATATTTATCATCACAATACCATGAAATTCAACTTATTGAAAGAAAGAAAAAAAAAATTGGTGTGAAAAATATGAGTTTATATAACTACTATACAAATGCACCGTAGTGGATGCCACTGAGCATCTGCTAATTAGCGATGCGCTACTTTGAATAATACTAAATCGATTGATCGATTATAATAATCATTCGACTTATTCAACTCAATTTATGATCATTCGATTTAAAGTCTCTCACTACTAATGAACACAGACTCGACTCGATCCAAGTCGAATTGAAGTAGTTGAACTGAATGGAGTCGATAAGTCGAGCCGTGGCATTAAGAGCTTATCATCTATAGCTTACCATTAGTAGTTACTAATTAGTAATCGCTAATTATTCGATTAGTCGAATAATTCGAAGTCGCGCATCGCTAATGCTAATAGCAATATGTCGGAGAACGCATTAAATTCGCCTTTTGTACGATAAGTTCTTCCTTTGTGCAATAAAGATTAAATATGAATATAGTATTTATATTGTACATTTGCGATATCTATTATATATGATAGTGCGTATTATATTTTATATTGTATATTTTTATATCTATTGGTATGTTATTATTTTTCTAGAATGAATACCTATTAGCTTTTATTTTTATTTTCTCTGTGTGTACACGGTATAAGTTTGCCTATCTCGTTCTACATTTTCTCTTCTTTATTTATTAAACCTGTTATTGTGTACAATAAAGAGCTTACATACATACATATATACATAAGTAAATTAATAATATTTTTAATTTTTATTACCTACCAATAACCAATAACTAATGGTAATGAAATGAGCATGAGTAAATGTTTAATAAATGCTCGCAGTCAAATTATTTTTGATTTTTGTCAGCATTTAGTCAACTTAATCTTGTTAGAGACGTTGAAAAGAAAGTGGTTCTTGAAAACAAGTAAAAAAAATCTTCTCGCCGCCATTATAAAGATCATTTTCCCAATTCACTTCCATTATACGTTCACTTCCGTTATCCTCTTCCATTATAATTTCACTGTTGTCCTTTTCCAATCAACCTATACGAGTAACATCACTTTATTACCACGAAACATATTAACAGGCACAAACATGAATTCCCAATTCCCAACGTATTTAGCCAGTTTTTATAACTACCCGGCCAAAACCGAAACGCAACAAGAAGTATGGAGTTTCATACGTGGTTACATCGTTTTGAATGAGGTACGACTTGCTCGCTAATTTGGGAGAGTGGTGGCCTATGCAATTGAGTAATTGAATGGGTCCCGATGGGACATTGTGTTGAGTGTAGTAACACGCACAAGAACTCCGCTGACCGGTACAGTCGACCAAAATATATATTTTTTCACCTTAAATATTACATCGCTTACATAAGCTTCTTGTACTTTGCTTACCCCTTTTGGGATGTATGTATCGCTGCTCCCAAACGGATGAACCGATGAATAATGTATATTTTGACTAAACGGGACTTAATCGCGTAAAATTAACTTATACGTATTTACCTCATTATGGCTCCCCGACGTTTCGGATGTGTCTCAACATCCTTGGTCACGGGTCGTCCCGTCCCGTCTCGATCAAGTCCCGTTTAGTCAATATAATACTATCTAGTCAACGTTTCTGGCTCTAACTGGAGTAGTAGGTCACCTCCAACCGTTTCCCATTAACGAATATGAAAGAGTATGGGGCAAATTAAAAAGAAACAATCTTCAGCCGCGGCCGGCTTAGGGGATTAGAGAAAACAGTCAACCACGACTAATAGTGATTGACTGATATCGATAACTTTTCTTCAGCGGCCCGATTCATGTAGCCGACGGCCTCACGCCGAACGGAGTTTAGTCACTGAATCATAATCTGATTCACTCAAAAGCAAATTAAACGGTACAATTTGTGCAGAACTTCTGCCAAAACGATGTACTTAATTTTATTTTGCTCTTGGGTGGATCAGACACTGAGTTCAGTGCATGAATACCGGGTAAATTTATTATTACTCCAAAAGTAAGATGACAAAAAAATATGCCTAGTGACGAAAATCCCATTCGGATACCTCTAAGAATTACGAAGCTACAACCGTTTTAATATCACTTGTTAGAACACGAGTGACGTCACGATCTGCGAGCGTCGTAGTAAATGACAATCGTTTCATATGAAGGTGCGTTTTGCGGAAAAGGGATAGAATATACTCGCTCTAAAAACTATGGACACTGTGTTTTTTTTTCTCTCCATTTCACAATATTTTAAATCTTTTTTTGGGAAAATTCAACATTATTGGTTATTTTATTTGGTGTCTACACCCCTATTGAGACTGTGTGAGCCCAGCCTTAACAGGCAACATCACGGTTAGTACAAGACGGCGCGCGAGCTCTCTCTTGCTCTTCTAGTTTTCTTATAAGAGAGAGACGTATAGCGCGAGAGAGACCTCGCGCGCCGTCTTGTGCTAATCGTGCGGTGGTCGAATGGCCAGTCGTTATTAGTTAAGTGCCTCTGTGATTGCCTCTTTAGACTTGTCAAATAGGGTATTTGACCACAGTAAAAATGAATTGCTTTTTCATTACCAACAGATAAACATTACGAAAATACTCGGAAAGTATCAGTCTTTCATTTATACTTGCTATTTTAAGATTTTAGAAACTCATAAAAGCTAACTATAAGGACGTTGTTTGATTGTGACGTCACAGGCAAGTAATCCCTACACATTCCATACTAACGGAGCGTTTTTACGTTTCATAAAAAGAAGCAGATTTGACTTTTGTCAAATACCGTATTGCAACTTCTAGCTTCGTGAAACGGGCAACTGGTGTTCGACGTGTTCTATGACATCGTGATCTGATGATGTTTTTCCTTATTGTTCGGCTAAACATTTTGAATACGATTGGCTTATATTTATATTTAACATTAGTACACGCGCTTTACGGAAGACAAACGGCGTTTCCTTATCCTTAGTCGCCTAACAGCATCTCGTGTCGCCGATCGTGTCACATATCCAAATCCATAAACAAGGCTTGACGTATCAGAGTTTAAACGCATCATCGCATCATCTCTCGGGGTCTTTATTTTCTGTATTGAGTCACAAAGATGCACAAAACAATTACATTTAATATGAAATGTTTGTGACAGATCATGATACAGCTACATGGGAATATTTATATATTTATAACTAATATACTAATATATTTATAACTAATATATCTCGCAGTAAAATAAGTTTACCGATAGTCGATAAGCATTCGTCGTTCTTACACTAAGCTGCTATAACGAACGAATGTTTTATGTCCGACATAAACGCGATCATATAAGTAACATTGAATACAATTAAATTAATAACTAAAGATGATATTTAAAATACGAATGACAAAAAACCAATGAATATTACTATTCCATCTATACATGAATGGTATCATCAATGCATACTACAAATGTATCAAAATATTAACTCCAATTGACGCGAGCCTCGACATCATGGAAACCGCAACGCCCACACCACTAAAAGAAAATTGCTAATACTCATAATTGAATTATGGTTAGCCGACCTCAATGTATCATTGTAGCCGCGGCTCCGCCAGACCTCGCTTGTCGGCGATTGTCGTTTGTCGGCATTGTCGGCAATTGTCGGTTTGTCGGCGTTTTATAGACTCCCTTGGATTTGTGTTCTAGCGGATGGAATGAGCGTGTTCGAATTTTGAATTAGGTGAGTGTCTTTCTTTTTGTTTGTACCTATCTTATTCTTTATAAGGTGGTGATGACGTCAGTAGCGTCGACTAGGTAATCTTGGAATAGTGTCTATATCTTGGTTTTCGGGTTTTGGACATTTGTAGGCACTTACCTACCTAAACCTTAATGGCCTTATTTATAAATTTTAGCTAAAATGCCATTAAAATTCGATTGTCTCTATCTGTCACTGACGTTTCTATGTTATAGAGGGAGACAAAATAAATTGTATGAGTACCCAAGCGGGTAAATGTTCACTAGGAGACGTACATTTTAGTTAAGAATTGTCAATTTGGGGTAGAATTTGGTGTAGAAGCAAATGACACAATTTTCAATCGGATATGCCGTATTTAAAATACTGCTTGGGGTTCAGAACTCAGAACCGAATTAAAATCAAAAATCTCGATCCGTATACCGGACATGCTTCTGAAAATACCTTCTTTCCCAGCCTTTGAAGTAGGTAGTAATTGACTTTGAAAACCCACATTAGCTGAAGCGCGGTAAAATCTCCGATACTAGAATGAACTGAGAGCCGACCAGAAACTTACATTTTGCATTGCAAATTGATATCAATGTGATTCGTGCTCTCGCTTCCACGGGCGCTGAGCTAATATTATATATCAGAGAGTACAGGAAAGTGTGTTCTGCTTTCTAACCGCTGTCATTACCTGTTGCCATTGTGACATTTAATTGGACTTAAAATTACTAAATAATTATAATAACCCCTTGATACATCCCACTAGTTCTACTGGATAATGGTATAGACAGCATTCAGCTATATATAGCGGTGATGGTATAGACAGCATTCAGAACGTTCGCTGTAATAATCAAGCGGTCTTAGGCTATTGTCCCACCGCCGGTGCAAGCGATTGTTACTACGTGCTACTCGCTCAAGCGAGTACAAATTACTAGCATTTAGCCAGGTCTAAAGGCCGCGTCACTAAAATAATCATCGTCAATCATCTTAAATAATAAAGATTGTATAAAACGTAACCCACCATGGCACTGAAACTCTACCTAAAAAACCGGCCAAAATTAAAATATATATATATCGTGAAACAAGCCCGCAAAAATAAAATCGAATCACAATGCGAAACATGACGCCTTTAGTCGGTCCCCTACTTAATGCACTGAAGTCTCCCAAGTATGGGCGGTAACATTGGAGGCCTTTCCGATGCAGTGCATTTTCCGCTCCGCCGGGCGGAATAATAACGCCTGCACACTTGATTTCTATCTTTATAGGGACGGAAACATAGTAAATAATGTATTGGGAGAATTCAAGATGGCTTATCTCCTTATTCTAGCTAAGCCGAGTGTCTGTGAAAATTGAGTTATTTATTGGTAATTCTACTCTACTGTGTGGCTGGTAGTGATATAAAGGACACGACTAGGACGAAGGACTAGGACATAATGAACATATAATAGCATTTGCACTGGGAACACCGGTACTTTGGCGTTATTGCACAAAAAAAAACATAATATTGTCACCATTTTTTTGTGATATCATGAGCGGCTGTTAAAACTAATCGAATCAATCTCCAATATCATGCCTTTTCTAGCTATATACGGAGATCCAAGTCTAATTACTAAATAGTTCTATGAAGCTAGTTGTCAATTAAATTGCATCAATGTTTGCAATTCACCCAGTTTTTGCCCCATTGTTCAGTCGATGAATTAATTGAGTTGACGCGGCGTTTTACATTATGCTAAGTAAGCTCTGTTGAGCACAAGAACAATTCCTTAGAATAGGTATTCATTTGTTTATGGCGCGCAAAACAACATAATTTTCATATTTATTTGTATTTTGTAATAAATAACATTGGTCCAATGGCCTACGAACTACAGCGGCATGATTTATCATCATCATCATCATCATCATATCAGCCGAAAGACGTCCACTGCTGGACATAGGCCTCCCCCAAAGAGTGCCAAAGTGACCGGTCCTGCGCCACCCGCATCCAACGGACTCCAGCAACTTTTACCAGGTCATCAGTCCACTTTGTGGGGGGCCTACCCACGCCGCGCCTTCCGGTTCGTGGTCGGCCATCGGTTCTACGTGCTATGTGCCGCGCCCACTGCCACTTAAGTTTAGCGATTCGGAGGGCTATATCGGTTACCTTGGTTCTGCTGCGGATAGCCTCATTTCTGATGCGATCATGCAGGGAAACTCCCAACATAGCCCTCTCCATAGCCCTTTGGGTGACTTTGAGCCTTCTTATGAGGCTCATAGTAAGCGACCACGTTTCAGTGCCATATGTCATCACTGGCAACACACACTGGTCAAAGACTCTCGTCTTGAGACACTGCGGAATATTGGACGAAAAGATGTGCCGTAGCTTCCCGAACGCTGCCCAGCCGAGTCGGATTCGACGATTGACCTCTTTCTCGAAGTTGGTTGGACCTACCTAACTGGATAGTTTGTCCTAGGTATACATAATCGTCTACAACTTCGAGTGTAAAGTGTCCGATTGTAATGGGAGTTGGTACTGCATGGGTATTTGACATGATTTTCGTCTTATCCATGTTCATTCTTAGACCAACTCGTTCGGAAGCTTTATTGAGGTCATCGAGCATCGTACTTAAGTCCTCCATGGTCTCAGCCAAGACTACTAGACTACTTAGACTGGAGGACTTTTTCAAAACTCTGGACTGGAGAAGGCTAGGCATCAACATCAACGGCGAGTACATCACTCACCTTCGGTTTGCTGATGATATAGTAGTCTTGGCTGAGACCATGGAGGACTTAAGCGGCATGATTAAATGATAATAATTAAGATTAAATCTACGGTAGTCCAGTGGTTCAGGCATGCGTCTGTCAAGCCGCGGTTGTGGGTTTGAATCCCGGCTCGTACCAATGAGTTTTTCGGAACTTACGTACGTATGTACGGAATATTTATCGTTAGCTTTTCAGTGAAAAAAACTATCGTGAGGAAACCGGTCTAATCCTAATAAGTTCTAGGTTTCCCTCTGGGTTGGGAGTCTGGAATGGCAGTCGCTTTCGTAAAAACTGGTGCCTATATTCCAAATCTTGGGATTAGGTGTCAAGTGGACCCGGAGGCTCCTTTAGGGCACAGCCGGGAATAGCGCTAGGGGGAGAGAGATTATGATTAACGCAACACTTCTGTGATCAACCGGAATCTGTCCTTTTGCAACAGTTATCGACCAAATTTTTAAGGAAGACTTACTTAGGATTTCAATCCATACTCAATTTTAGTAGAGGATAAAGTCCAGCTTTCCATGCCAAAAAATTGGGTATTATCAAAATAATTCAAAAATCACGATACGAGGTAGCTGTTACACATGCACAGCGGGGTTAATTCTTATATGTTTGTTATTCGACGTAACATGTCGTTACAACCTACCTAAACCTACAAACATTATAAATGCGAAAGATTGGATGTTTTGTTACTCAATCACGCTTAAACGGCTCAATGGATTTGTATGAAATTTCGCACGAAGATAGTTTATAGCCTGGATTAAAATACCTATAGGATAGCTTTTATCCCGGGTCCACGCAGACGAAGTCGCGGGCGTAAGCTAATTGGTATGAGATATATCTCTAACCGCCCAAAGACCAATTTTAAGGCATCCTATTTTTTGGAATTCATACCATTAAAAATGGGAACAGTTGTTTATGTTTTGTCACGTTCAATCGGGTAAATATTATTGCTTGTTCAAATAGATGCTTGAAGTAAGATATAGTTTGTTTCCGTTAAAATGGCAAAGCTGCACTTCACGTGGAATTTTACAACTTTTATGTTGCTAAATATGAAAGAAAGAAAAAAAGATAACAAAGAGACTGGTACTGAGCGAAGTGTGGCGCGTATACCTACTGGAGTAGCGACTGTTGTTTGTTTATGCGTAATTGTTTTACAGCCCTACTTGAAGATAACAATAAAATGTTTGGTTTTAATGTTTATTTTTATATTTTTTAAGTACTTTTCGTCACCTACACTGAAATAAACTATAGGTCCTATGAATTATTTTGGAGTATTAAAAAAATTACGGTAAAATGGTGTCACCATTTTAGAATAGCAACCCCCTTTCGTACAGCCTATGAGAATGGGGTTAAAGTGCGTTGAAAGTGACGGGCTAGCAACAATAGCAGCCATCACTGCAATTTTACTTTTCCCTACACTTACTACAAGTGGCACTGGAAAAAATTGAATGAGTGAGCGAAGCGTACTTAGTTCTCCGTTTCAGCTTGCGCCGAAATTCTTTCGTATGTTGTCTGGATGTCCCGTTGTCCCGCTGTCCAGCTGTTTTGCTGTGCAAGTCGCATTTCTCAACCGATTCTCGTGGAATTTTGTTAGCTGGTTCGTTAGTTATAAATATTTGGTCGTTTCAGTTAATAAAGAAAAACAAAAAAAGACGAGTTTTACAGCTCATAGGGCCACAGTGTAATGTGCTTCGTCTACCCCTTTTCAGATGTGACTTACATTATATAGTTAGTAAGGGTCTGCCTGAAAACCAGCTTTACTGTAACAATATTTATTTATTCATTTATTTATTTACTTCAGATAACATATGATCCATAGTGTATTAGTAACAACTTATACCTAAGGTTAGTACAATGACATTAATACTAATCCACTATTATTATTATTTCTTAATTACAAATTGAGGAAGCTGAGTAATATGCTGAGATAACCCTTTTTAACATCACATAATCACAACTGAGGCTCTAGTATAAGTTTTACCGAAACAAAACTTTACGATCGCGTTTGCGTTTTACCCTCAATTTGTATGGGATTTGACAGCTAAACGCAAACGTGGACGTAACGTTTTGTTGTGGTAAAACTTATACTAGAGCCTCTGTATTTATATTCTATTCTACATAGTAAACTGTTTGTTTACATCATCTGCAAAACAAAACAATGTTGTATGCTAACTTCGTCCCCGTCCCTATAAGTAGGTACAGTCGCAAACAGGCGCGTTCACTCGTCTGTGTCGCCTCGCTAAGTGATTGAACTATATGCATCCTGTCCTGTACTGTCAAAACCAGTGGTTCCATTTTAAAATTGTATTATTTTATGCGCCTGACGCTGCAGTATAAATATTAATTTTTACGTCATAACTGGCCATAAAGGAGAAATTATCGGTGCAGAAAGGAAAACTTCACTTCCTGGGCAGGGAGAGACGTAGTTAGATAGTGTTTGACAGTTAGATAACTCGACTTGCGTCCACATTTTTGAATTGACGGACCATATCCCGGCAACCTCTAGACGATCACCTTTTGGCGTGTTTGTGGGCTAGAACTTGAAACCGGGTGTCGTCTTGGAATTCGCGGCCTGTTGCGACAGTGCTTCTCCAGTCGTCGCGGTAGCCAGCAATACCTTCCCAATTGCTGCGATCGATTTTGAAAGCAACCACGTCACGCTTCACGCAGGTCTTGAAGCGTAGCATGGGACGTCCTATAATCCTATAACTTGCACAATTTATGTCATGGCTCTGGGATACTTTGCGAGATTTAACAGTATCTTACCTGCAATAGAAATTGTTATAAAGAAAAAAACATAAACCTTCAGGGTATCCGAATATTTATTAAGAAAACAAACATTGCTGTCGCTGACTGTACCCGCGCACAGCCAGGAGCTTCGTACACAGACACGTAAACATTTATGTTCCCAATTGCATTTCGTTCGTTGCAAAAATACTGCGAGTAACAGTGAGATATTGTGCTAATATTTAGTTAGTGTTTCATATCAGGGGCCGTAGACAAGGTTACAATCGACAAGCTCTAACGCCAATAGAACAAGTTTCTGTCAAAAATGAAATTTTTGGAACAAGCTTTTATTGCCGACTGTACTTTTCTGTCTACCATCATCAACTACTAATTGAGACGATTCTAACGAGCCCAAACTCAACGGGGCTACGTCGGTTAAGTACTGAATTCCCATGGCCACCTTCTGTCTCCATCGTCAGATCAGCTTGATGGTACCATAATATTAAATTGTCCTCCAAACTATGCTTATACCCAAATTTTCAGCTCAATCGGTCACCGGGAAGTGGGTCAAATTTAACTTGCAAGATTTGATTACAGACAGACAGACAGACAAACAGACAGACAGACAACGGGACAGGTGAAACTAAATAAAAGCTTGTAAAATAATAAAATGTAGGGGAATGACAGATGCCGACGAAACACTTTTCGTTAACATCTGTCATTCGCATACATTTTATTAGTTCTCTATCCTCCTGGATCCTGGAGATATCGATTGTGCCAAAACTGATAAGTACATCTCTTGACGTCGGAAAATTAGTAAAAAAACATGGAGTTTTCCCCTCGAAAAACTGATCGCTGATTGGCTATTTGTGACTCGGCGTTTATTTTTCAGGTTGACAGTTTCGTTTAGAATCATTCTGACGACTGCAGATTTTTTTTGAACGTTATGTCCTCAAGTGAGGACCGGGGGATCCAGGAGGCTATTGGCGTTAGCGCTTGTCGATTGTAACCTCGTCTAGGCCCCCAGATGTGAATGGTGTGATTATAATAGCACATTACTCACGAGAAATGTCCCAGATCGCTCCGTGATGAGTGGGATAATATCTATCAGTTCATAATAAACTTTGACGTATTAATGAAGCAACCTTATCATTGTCATTTCCAATCTCATTCTAATCTTAAGACAGTATTTAATGCTCGGGCCTGTGCCAAGTAATGCATTTACACTCAAGTGTAAAAATACGGGTGCACTCAACTTACTCATAAATATGTCCCATTGCTCTTACGTCAGCAGATTGAAGGTGGTTTTCCACCAGCGAGGCGAGGCGGGGCGTGGATGGGCGAAGATTGAAATTCGTATGGGACTTACTACCTATTTGCACTGAGCGCGCGCGCGCGCGGTGGAAATAGGTATAGTAAGTCCCATACTAATTTCAATTCTCGCCCATCCACGCCCCGCCTCGCCTCGCCGGTGGAAAACCACCTTAACACTTTCGCGACCAAGAATCGCTACGCGCTACGCTCGTAGCCGATGCTGTGGTTTTCCGCGTTTGTAGCGGAAAGCGACTACGGCGCAGGCGCCCGCTAGGCGGGTTCCTGGTAGCGAAAGTGTTAAGGTTTCAGTACATATACATACAGGGCGTCCCAAGACTATGCGACATTGAAGGGAAATTATCTTAAATATCGTAGATAGGATATTTTGCTGAAAGAAGACAACATATATGTTGTTTTTAAAAGTTTGTGAATAGTGCATTCAAAGATTTTCTAAAAATACTTGCTGCGTTTGCAATTGGAAAATTGCCATACCACTGAACAGTACCACCATCACCAACTTGACAATTGTCACTTGACAATGACAATTCGCCCTACATTTCTGCATCGTTACTTATGGACATAGTAATGCACGTTGAAATATCGTTGACACGCAACGACTGTTGCGCCTATTTCGCCAATCCTACTAATATTATAAATGCGAAAGTTTAGATGTTTGGATGTTTGGATGTTAGTTACTCAATCACGCTTAAACGGCTGAACCGATTTGAATGAAATTTAGCACGAAGATAGTTTATAGCCAGGATTAAAATAACGGATAGTTTTTATCCCGAGTCCACGCGGACGAAGTCGCGGGCGGAAGCTAGTGTTTAAATAAATAAATATTAGAGGACAATCTTACCCAAATCGACCTAGTCCCATAGTAAGCTTAATATGGCTTGTATTATGGGTACTAGACGACGATACATTTAATAGTTGATGCCTCCTAACACAAGTGTCATACTTAAAAGGAGGATTCGACCCCATTTGTGTATCCGTTAAAAATAAATGATTTTTGGTTTTTTTATTTTGATTTTGATTTAGATAGTTATATATTCTTCTGAGATATAAAACATACAAGACCAGAAACAAATATTCATGCTCATCACACAAATATTTACCCTTACCGGGATTCGAACACAGGACCTTCAGCGTCATAGGCAGCATCAATGTTTGGTTGACGGAATCATCCAGATCTTGAGGCTGCGCTTTGATAAGTATAAAGTACATAATAATGTTCTTGCTTCAGTAAAACAATATATAAATCACAACAAATTAGCCTTGTCCTCTATTTGGACGAACTTCGCGGTTGCTTTGCTAAATTTCGTGATGGTCACACATTCAGTTTCGTGTGTCAGGACTTGGGCACATCATAAACAGGGATCTTTCATGTTTAACGGTAAACAAACATAATTTAACATTGCTTAGATAAATTCTTACTATTATTTTGTTTGCGTAAGCAAAAGTCCCACTTAGGTAAGAGGTATAAAATCAACAGTCAGGGGTCAGTGTATAAAGAGGTTCAAAAGTAGCTCAATAAGGTGAGTGTTTCAGTCTGCTTAAGCAAAATAAAATGTTAGTGCCACTTAGACATACATATATTAAAATTATGATACGAACATACTGCATGTTACATAAAAGCTTGTTCTTAATAAAAAAAGAATGTTCTTATTTCGAATTTCTTCGCAGTTTCGTGCCACAAGGAGCCATGACGGTGACGGCGTCGCCGCGGCGAGACGGCCTGGCCGGCCAGCAGTGGGGTCCAGCACGGAAGGTCACCCTTACCAGGTGTCCTGGAGCGCCACTGGGTGTCAGCATCGTTGGAGGGAAGGTGAGTGACAAGCAAGGAGACGGGCTGGCTGGCCAGCAGTGGGGTCCAGCACGGAAGGTCACCCTTACCAGGTGTCCTGGAGCGCCACTGGGTGTCAGCATCGTTGGAGGGAAGGTGAGTGACAAGCAAGGAGACGGGCTGGCTGGCCAGCAGTGGGGTCCAGCACGGAAGGTCACCCTTACCAGGTGTCCTGGAGCGCCATTGGGTGTCAGCATCGTTGGAGGGAAGGTGAGTGACAAGAGCAAGGAGACGGGCTGGCCGGCCATCAGTGGGGTCCAGCTCGGATAGTCACCCTCACCTACCCTGTTGCGTCAATAGGGGCAGGATTGTTAGAGGAAATGTTACAACTAGTCACGGCGGCGATGACACTGCAAGGAAACATAGATGTGCTGGTCGGTTTTCAGTAAGAGTCTCTGGTCATAAGCATCGTTGCGGGGAAGGTGAGTAAGAAGCAACGCTGATATTAGAGCAAAGAGAGAGGGTACAATTACATCATCATCGTTACAATCAAAAGGCGCTGGACAAAAGCCTCTCCAAAGGATAAAAAAAACCTGCCCCTTGCCACCTAGATTCAACGGACTCCAGCAACCTTCACATATACCTGGACTGCAGTCCCATAAGCTTGTCTGAGTTTAAAAGTAAAAGTTTCCTACTTTAGTGAATTACGTAACTAAGAAACCGTTAGGCAGTTCAGAATGTCCATAACATTCTAATTTTAGATTGCTTGAATTGGAATTGAAAACGTTTCGATCTTTGCAGGTGGATATTATCGCCAATCAGGAAAACGAGGGAGGCGATGAAAAAGCAATATTCGGTATATTCATCAAAAATGTAGTCGCTGACAGTCCAGCTGGCAATTGCGGAGAGCTGCATGTAAGTATTTTTATGTTACGCAATGCAGGTTTTTATTTTATGTATTTTACTGAACATATTTTGGTCAAGATTATTGAAAACCGTTATGAATGTCCGGTGCCCAAATTCCGAAAAACTTACCTAAAAGGAACTCACGGAACCAACTCTTTCAATATATCGATACGTTCACTTTTTTCCTATTAGCCTTCCCTTGACAAAGAAAAAAGAAAGCTGAGAATGCTAACATCCTCATTACCCTCTCTAATTACGCGCCACTTAATACGACCCTCGGCTGATCTTTTTTGCTCATTGTCATTAGCCTAGCTAATGACAATGAGAGTAGCGAATAACACGTGCTTGAGCACATGTTATTTGCCTCTAATAGTAAGCTCAGTCTATAGTAAAACTGATGTACATTATGTTTTATCAATAAATTATTATTATTATTATCTTAGTTTTCTTCTTAGGCTAGGAATTATTTAAAACTAAATTATTATTATTGTATGTCTTTCCCGGTCACGGGACAATGATGTCCCGGACCTTTGGGAGGCGTGCGTGGAGCTAGGTACCTACAAAGTACCAACTTAACCAACACGTAGAGGCATGAGATGCAAGGAGTACACCGAGCGGATGCTGTCCCTGCCCGTGTCATGGGACGCACACAGAGACAGCACTCGCTGGGGTGTACGAGTATAGGGCCTATTGATGGTTGATGGACTAAATGAAACGGGTTATTGGGTGAAAATTATGGACTATAGTGGCTGGGCTATTGGATGAAACATCGGACGCCTACCTAATATTATTATTATTATTATTCCACCTAGTCTGAGTCTGAACACGTTTGATCTAACGCATAGCTGCTACGCTATAATTCATCATATCAGCCGAAAGGCGTCCACTGCTGAATATACTCCACCAGTGCTGCATAGCCCCAAAGAGTATCAAAATGACCGGTCCTGCGCCACCCGCATCAGCGGACTCCCGCAACCATTACCAGGTCATCACTCCACTTAGGAGGTCTACCCACGCTGCGCCTTCCGATACGTAGGTAAGACGTAGTCTTCATTAATATACGCGTGTTTTCACAGACTGGCGACCGCATCCTGGAGGTGGACGGCGTTTGCGTCAGAAACGCGCAGCATGAACGAGCGGTGCAGCTCATCAAGGCGGCTGGAGACACCGTTACGTTGACCGTGCAGAGTCTCCCAGCGTGGGTTAGTTATTGGAGAACATATTACCTATTGTATAAACAGCAACACGCTTGCGATTTTTAAAGAATCACAACCAGATTCTCTGTTCCTTTAGTGATTGGGGGGGATACGTTGCCAGCTTGAAACAAAATTTAAGTCTCAGTCTCACAGTGCATCTTCAGGTCACTCAACATCCTCCTTTTGTTTTTCCCAGCAGTGCTCTAATGAGCCCGGGGGTCCGCTTTGACATTTAGGCCCAAGATTTGGCACAGCAATAGTTTTACGAAAGCGACTGCCATTTGACCTTCCAAGCCAGAAGGAAAACTAGACCTTATTGGGGTTAGACTGGTTTCCTCACTACATTTTTCTTCACTGAAAAGCCAGTGTTAAGTATAAAATAATATTTCGTATATAAGTTTTTGCATTACAACCCAATAGCACGAGCCGGGCTTTCACCCTGCGACTTCCAGATTGAAGTCGCTTGCCTTTCGCTCGGCTTCCAGTGGCCCTTCGGGTAACTTACGAGTTTACTCGTAACGAGTGTGGAATAGTCACCTCTTTTGACTGTCCTTGTGTCTGTCCAGAATACTGACTCGTCAGATGTGGAAGCCGCGTCGCCGCCGGCGTCCCCCGCACATTCCACGCGGCGGACGCCGCTGCCGGCGCCGTTCGACGGGACACCAGAACACGAAATCAAGGTATATATGAGGATGTCACTACTATAGAGATCTTACACATATTATTAACTAAGCCATACAACTAGATGCATCGTCTTTACCATCAAACGGATCTCCCGCTCACTCTAGCGAATCACTTTAGACCGCGATCCAGCGGCCCAGCGTAATGATTTATGACTTGATTCTTGCCCTACCATAGCATTAGTGGCATGTACTATTTACTTAAGTACTCTTGAAAGCAAAATTGCTCACTGCCAGTACAGTCGAGTTCATAAACATATAAACTTTCCCAAAGGTTCTAAAATATCTGCAAACCTTAATGCCCTTAACAAAGTCGTCTTGACATCTTTTTGATCACCTTGTCCGTGCACATATTTTCGAACTCGTCTGTACAAAAGACTTATTTTATAGATCACAGTGACATCAGAGCCGGACGCGGAGAAAGAGTCAGAAGACACCGAGAGGGAGACAGAAAAGTCAACCTCAGAAACTGAACCAACACCGCCTAAGAAACCGGTTTATTCTGACTCGGAGAGCAGTGATGATGAAGAGGATGAAAGAGAGCTCCAAGGGAGAACGTACTCGGAGAAAGGCGTTGAGGTAGGTCTTATTGTATGGTACTAGAGTTGGAAATTGCATGAATCGGTGTCAACAAGGCTACCTACTTATTTGAATTTGCAGATGTAGACACAGCAGTTTAGCTCTCGCGTCTACACAAAGTGCTTTAAAATGCGTGTGACTCTATTGTGAAGAACCTTGTGCATAATGGTTTTTATTCTGCTGCTTTTTCTAAAAGCACACCAACAATCTGTATCAAGTACTTTTGTCACTGATCCATCATCCTCCTTTTCCCGGGTGTACCCTAAAGGGAGACCGGGTCCTCTTTGGCACCCAATTATAAAATTTGCCGTAGGCACTTGTTTGCCATCTGCCCTTCGAACCCAGAGGAAAAAAATTGGCGTTTCCTAGACTAGACTAGAAATTCATCTGTTAAATATTAAATGATATTGCGTACATGGTGCGAGCCGGAGTTCCAATCCAAGACCTCAAGATTGAAAGTCACGTATCTTGCCGGTCGGTTAAAATGGCTTCTTAAAAACCCATATAACGGCTTTTTATTCCAGTAAGCCCATCGAGTGAAAATTGTTACAATTAGAACCTAATCCAATTCAAGTTAGAATAGAATAGAATAGAACAGAAAACATTTATTCGTGATGACAACACAACACAACAGAAATAAAAACAGCAAGCTTCTTTCTAGATCGATCGAGCGTCAGCTGCCGCCATCAAGCGCAGCAAAGACGAGAAGGAGGCAGACAAAGAGGAAGAAGATGACTTCGGCTACACGACAAGTGAGTGGAAAGATACATTATTCACACTTTTCAACTTCTCCTTCTATCTCATACACGTTTACTTCTACGCGTGCCTGTTGGAACATAGTCGGTGAAAAAAAAAAAAACGAAACCGTATTATTCCGAAATTTCAAAATTCCGAACGCCATTTTCTGTCAAACGAAAATATGGACGCAGGTGATTTAATCCATACTAATATTATAAATGGGAAAGTGTGTCTGTTTGTCTGTCTGTCTGTCTGTCTGTCTGTTACCTCTTCACGCTTAAACCGCTGAACCGATTTAGGTGAAATTTGGTATATAGATAGTTTGAGTCCCGGGGAAGGACATAGGATGGCTTTTATCCCCGAAATCATCCCCTAAGGGGGTGAAATGGGGGGGGGGGGGGGTGAACGTTTGTATGGAGCTGCGATATAAACGAGTTCCACGCGGACGGAGTCGCGGTCAGAAGCTAGTGGAATATATAAATAGGTTAGGTTAGAATTATCTATTCTGTGGGTTAGGTGAGTATTGTTTTTGCGAAAGTGTGCGCGCCAGCGTTCCCGTGGTTCCGCCAAAGGGCCACGTAGATAACCACGGGGTTTTAGACGGTAGTCCGGGCGGTTCCCGGGAGTCCGTCATACCCGTCCTGGTTCCCGAGCCTGGCGGGATACGTAAAAGCATTTTCCCACGAAAAAATATTGTTTTAGTATCAAATATTTAAACATAAAAAAAGCAGAAAGTGGTTGTCGGCATTACAAAATTCGGAACAAATATGCTTTCGGACAAATTACTCTACGGAATTATGTAGTGTCTATGTTGTAAAAGACTTTCGGACCAAAGATGCAAGTGTTGCACTTCATGGAAAAGCTACTGTGATAATGCTTAAGAATTTGTAGTGTAGCTACAACGTAGCAGATATAATTTGCTTAGAAAAGGGATGGCGCGGGCTGAGTCTCTCAGTGTAACACTAAAATCACTAAAATTGTATGGATTGTTAATGTATTATATACTTGAGAGGGCGTAGAGACCTTGAGTGGAGTGCCTATGGCCTGACATTATTATGACAATAACCAAATGTGGCAGTGGTAACTGAGGAAATTCTCCCCTCTTTTTTTCTGATTAGCGCTGTCACCCTATAACTTGATAAAGATACTTGTATCCTAAGTTACGTTCTACTGGACAGGTAGGTTTAATTGAAAACTACGAAAATGAGTGGGGATGACATGACATGGTATTCATACTATAATAAAAACATGCTCAATTCAAACAAATATTATATCACATGTATCCTGTGGTTTAAGTAGGTCTTCGTGTTCATTTTTGGTTAAATGCAGGAGTTTATTACCACAAATAAAATATAAAATACCTATATCTCCTAGTTCTCGATATTTTTACGGTATTCGAAAATCGTATTTAGGCAATGATGACGAAATATTAAATAAGTCAATAGGAATAAAAAAAGAATGATATGCAAGAAACCAAAATTAAATACCGATGTTTGATTAAAAATAATACCGGTATTATGGCTAAAAGCCATAAAATTATTATAAATCGTATAATACATTTAAAAACGATTATAAATGGATATGTTATATATATTTGTGCTATAAGTAGCACTTGGACATAAGTTGCATGTGCTCTGCCTACCCCTTTTGGGAATAAAGGCGTGAACCTTTATATATGTATGTATGTATATTTAAATAGATATGTAATGAGAATTTAACGATGTTTTATAAGAGGCTATTTGAGAGGTTTCTCCAGCGAATTTCTCGACCTATTTTCTGATCAATATATATTTATAATCCTCGATTACAATATTTTACATTTAACTACAATGCAATGCGTCTAAGTACGTATACGAAGTTAGTATTCCCGTATTGCCTTCTTCAATGCCAGTTAACAATTTTTATAATAAAAAAGTCTCCGCTAGGCCGCTAGTGTGCCAAATACCTGCGAGGCCTTTTTTCCGCTAATACCTAATATTTAATAAACTGTTATTTATTAAAAGTGTTAAGCGTCAACACCTGTTACAACTTACAAATCACCCGAACCTTATCCCAAATCGCCCACTGCAACTTATTGTGACCTCCAAGTGAAAGCCTTTATCACCAGTTGTACCAACTGTACCAACTTGATTCGAACAAGTCGACCCAGATCGTTAAACTAGCCGAGTTTCTTACTTGTTGTTTACAACAGCTGCCGTTTTCGCCTCAACTATTGTTTTTGGATACAACTTTTATATTTGCCTGTTTAGTGCGAGGGTTTCATATGGATTAAGTGCCAGAACAATCTATTTTTAGATTATAATACTGTAGCCGAGCGATAATCCGCGCGACTTTCAATCTAGAGGGCGTGCGTTCGATCCCCGGTTCGTAGCATGATCAACACAGTAAACTGACCATCCGTGCATTTCATGTGCATTTTAATAATAATAATAATTCTTTATTTCTAACCATGTAAGTAAGTACATAAACAAAACAAGACAACAGAAAAAAATAAAAATAAACGACATTAAAAACAGATAAGTAGCTACTTGTCGTATCTCACGCAACCTCTGAAACAATCGACCCACTGTTTTTGTATGCGACAGTCACACATTCTGTCCGCAGTCACTTTCTAAATGATGTTGTGACTAAAGTCGCCGTCAATGGAATTTGCTAACTATGTAAACAAACCGCCATAGTGGAAGACAATTTCAATATGGCGGTTTGTTTACATATAGTTAGCAAATTCTATTGACGGCCACTTTACCCCTCAGTCGCTGCTGCATCGACGCATACTTCTTGTGCACTTGATAAGGGTCAGATAACTGGGTTGGCGTTAGTACAACCGAGTAATTCAAAAAGCTTATGTTCTTAATACCGATAAATTCCCCATCCCAACAAGGGTCAGTTTCCCTCTGGGTGGGGAGGTCAGATGGCAGTCGTTTTCATAAAACCAGTGCTTACGCCAATTCTTGGGATCCACTGCCAAAGCGGACCCCGATCTCCTTTAGGATACAGTCGGGAAAAACAAAAGGTGGTCTTTCACCCTATTGTGTTGAAAATCAGCGCTATAGGTGTCTGTCTGACACCTCGGCATAATGCTGAGACAGCGACCGATTCACTGCCGCGAAGACACACACAATGTGTCAATTTTATTGTATTGTATGGTATGTCTACTCCCTTTGTCTCTGTGTGTCTTTTGTGTAGTGAATAAACGTCTTCTTTCTTTCTTTCTATTGGGCAGAAGTAGTGATTGTGACGAAAATATGGACTCAGGTTAATAATGCAGGCGATTACGGCCTTACATATTATCTTGTTATGGTTCCCTCCCATCCATGAGAGGAGGCCTGTGCCCAGCAGTGGGATGTATATGTATAGGCTGATTTATTATTTGTAAGGTTTCCAAATAATATTTAAATATGATACTAATTCCATATTTTATATGAGTTAGTATCACACATCTACAACAAGCAAGAAAAAATGTATGAAAACAAAAGCAAATCAGCCAAAAACAAAAATTAATATCCCATTAGCATAATATGCACTAATGAAAAAAGCTCCAGCGAAGCTCAATGCTTTGCAACTTTTCGAAATGAATCCAGTTTCCAGATGACTCGTAAAAATAAAGTTTTAGGAGCGTTTTCTTTTAAAGTTATTTCATTAATTTCAGTCATGATTTCCAATCTTTTTCATTTTGAAAAATAATGTATCTTTTCACGTTTCATTGTATCGCTTTTAATTTGGAAAATGCTTAATATATTCGTTATTATGGTGTACGTTTACATATGTAAGTACTATATAATATTTTTCACAATAAAATCATCGAATAAATTCGAATTTGATTTCCATGATATCTCATCTTTACTTAATTGGGAAATTTAGTTTATTCGAACACATTTAATCTCATTAAGGTTTTGTTTAAGTTCTGGGTTAGAAGCAGACCGCAGTTGCTTCCGCAAAAACTAGTGCCTACGCCAATATTAGGGATAAGGTGGCAGGCGCAGCAGCCAGGATTCAAGGATGCGACGAGGAGGACTAATGTTACCCCTTAGTAGGATTCGACCCGGAGATCACTCACTTCGTATTTCTAGGGCTCTACCCAAATCGTGTAGACTCGGCCAACAATAGCTCTCCCCGCCTATCATAAAAGGCGACCTCGGGTTAACCCCCGGGGAAGTGCTCATCCGCCAGTGACTTTTCACACAAATACACTGTTTTAAAACTAATAAGTACACGGTTAAATTCACGTATTAAATGTCACTACGAGCTATTTTTATATTATATTTTATTTTAAGTTTATTTAAAGTTCCAAAATAATTTGATTTTATCGCAGTTTCATGTTTTATGTGCTAAAGCCATTAATGGCTTATTTAAAGCTAGCGTTCTTACTAACTATTTGCTATGTAAGTACTTACATTACATTCACATTATTTTTCCACTAAACGAGATTCAAGCACATACAATCAACTTATTTATTTATCTCTCTTAAGGTTTAGTAAAAATATAGAGTGTTAATCGTGTAAGTTTAAACCAATATACTTTCATTCAGTTTACTGTACCTTTTTCGAACTCTTCGGCAGTGTTTTCGCGGCAGTGTGACTTGAATCACTGTCCGCACACGCTCCGACCACCCGTAGTGACATTTAATACGTGGGTTTAAACATGTAATTATTACGTCTCACAAAAGTTTAAATTCGATTTAATCCAGTATTTGGTTTGAAAATACCGATAAATACTGAAAATCTGATTTCGATCGAAATTTTTTCGCGTGCGCGCCATACTCGGCGCTCAGCCGCTACATTATTCACCTGCAAGATGTTTACGGAGAGAGGCCTTGACTGAAATAGAATCGAACTCGCTACCTTGCCATCGATCGGATCGTAAAGCTTTCATAGAATTCGTAACTAGTTTAGTTCGCCTGCGTATTACAAATAGCAGCTAGACTGGGAATGTGATCTGTGGAGAATGATGTCGATGGAAGACTGAAGCGGTTATCTCGATTTGATGTAAACTACGCTTCCGTTGAGACACTTATCCTTTTTTTATACAACGACGGTGGCAAACAAGCGTACGGCCCGCCTGATAGTAAGCGGACACCGCAGCCTATAGACGCATGCAACTCCAAAGGAGTAACATGGGCGTTTCTGACCCTTGATATGTTTGAGGATTCGCCGTGTTGACAGCTGAAGGAATAAATTCCCTCGCTCTCAGCACAACGCATCCTCGGGAGCTCTGGCGACCTTGCTCACCACCAGTAACACAACACTACTATGGAGCAAGTAGTAGTGTTATTATGGCTGTGGTCTTCTGCAAGGCGGAGGTACTTCCCCAGTTGGGCTGCTCCACATTCGAGCGGGATGACATTTCGCTGTGCCCTACCTCACCAAAAAACCTTTATCCTATCTTCCATGCACAAAACGAGATGAAACTCTCTTCGGGAACGATTTTTTTTAGACAAATGTCGATGAGTGTCTAGCTTTTTTTTATGTAGGTAAAGAAACAATTTCTACAAGGGATACTTATGCTTACTATTTTGATGATGGTTTCAATATGTGCGACACCGTTGACCACATATAAGATAACATGTGTTTATCATTCAGCCATTCATAGCACCTTTAGAGGACTTCCGGTGTTAACAATAACAACATGAAAAGTGGCTAGATCCTTTTATGGATCTTTTTCTATGTTAATACATGACAGTCTATTTATTGTGTTTATCATAGCGAATCTTTGATGTTAACAATTAGTTCAGATTAGTTGATAATTCGTTTCTTATATACACTTACACTATTGGCAAAAATGACTACTTTACAGAATCTTTTGTTATATATGTATGTATATTTGTATAAACAAGTTTTGTGAGGTTTTATTAATATTTATTCCTATAAGATTGTAGACGATACTATCATCTTAACTTACCTACAAGCTTCATAATATATCAACCAGTTTTAGGGTTCCGTAGTAGACTAGGAACCCTTATAGTTTCGCTTTGTCTGGATATAGATATTTAAAAATGAATAGGGGTTTGCTAACATTATTTTTTGATAATATTAATATTTTCGGAGATAATCGCTCCAGAAGTAAAAAATATGTCTCCCCCCTCTAACTTTTGAACCATAAGTTTTAAAAATATTACAAAAAACTCAAAAGTAGAACTTTATAAAAACTTTCTAAGAAAATTATTTTGAACTTGATAGGTTGAATAGGTTTTGAAAAAAATTCCAAAATAATTTCTGAACTAAGTTTGTAATTTAATCGTATAAGCATGTGTTTATGTACCTGTAATTTCTACAAAATCATAATGAAATGACGTGCTTTCAAATAAAGTAAAAAAACGGTGAAAATCGGTTCACGCAATAAAGAATTATCCCATAAAAATCATCTTCCATACTTTAAGCTCGCGCGCAATAGTTTACTTAATTTGCCGATAGATGTCGCTGTACGCGGAACGCTCACATTGTACATGGCGCTGTTAAGATTTTTCCTGATTTAATGGGGTCGGAGCACCTGCTCACCGGCACCTGCCCATACATTAACTTACTGTGACGGACGAAAAACTACGGAACCCTACACTGAGCGTGGCCCGATACGCTCTAGGCCGGTTTTTATTTGGATACAGTACAGAACGATGAAAAGCTTATGTTACACTTTCTGTTTTTGTTTTGACTCCTTATGTCCACTGTACACAGTCGACATCAAAAGATGTGTAAGTATACATTTCGTCTTAATGCAATGGAATAAGGTGAAGCTACAGTAGCATAGTGCGGCTGTCAAGCGGCGTTCGTGATTTCGAAACCCGAATGAGTTTTTTGGAACTTATGTAGGTACATATTCGTCGTTAACATTTCGTTGAAGGAAAACATCGTGAGAAAACCGTTCTGATCCCACTAAGGTCTAGTTTCCCTCTGGGTTGGAAGGTCAGATGGCAGTCGCTTTCGTAAAACTAGTGCCTATAATAATGATGATGAATGATGATGTAATAAGGTGCAACAGTGTAACACGTTAACTGTATATAGACATCTGTAAACGCTAACTTATAATGAATGCTGGTCATCATTTTAAGTGCTGAGAGCACCTACTATTTACTGAAATAAAATCTACATTGATGAATAAACCCACAATTCATGAGAATAAATCTCGACGGGAAAACACTCCTACTCAATATCGTATCTCATCTGAACGCGCGGCATAAATATGTTTTATTATATCGTAAAAATGCTTAAAACTGCTAAACGTAAACACTATTTTATACTATTTCTGTATTTGTTACTCACCGGCTTTGAGATTGGCAAATATTTTAATATTCGCACCGGCAACTTCGTTGACCATCTAGTTTTTACTTTAAAAGTTCGTATATGGATTAAGTTGGTATATTAATTAATTTCGGTTACAACTTACTATGCCCACTACTGATTAAGATCTCTCTGATGGAAATGGGTTTTAAATTTAATTTAAAACTTATGTACTCGGAATGTACTGTAATAAAATACTATTCCATCATACTCGTATGGTTAGTAGCCAAAGTAACCAAATATATCGAAACACGTGTTTATGGTATTTGTTTTGTGTTGCCTTCCAGGAGGTAACTCATGTAAAGGTTCCGACGGAAGACCAGCGCTGGCCTCCTAGGTTAGCACCATGCTGAGTCGGGGCCTTTTCGTGGACCCTGCTACTTTTTCTTTACTGTGTTTTGTTTTGTATACCCATTGTTTTGTCCACGAATAAATGTTTTCTTTCTTTATTATTATAGTAGTAAGGATGTATTCACAGAGCCACTATAGTTAAGCAATGACGCGATAGTCGCCAGGTATTCAATGGAAAGAGCATTTAATTATATACAGGGTACACACTTTCAGGCAACCGCAGTTTCAATTGGCTGCCTTCACGACAAAAAAAAACTTTTACATTTTTTTTTTTAATTCCGCCCCAGTTGGTTCAGTTCGGGTTGCACAGGGCGGTTCCACAACACTTCGGGAGCTCAAATACCGCGAGCCTGATTACTAGTAATCATATTCAGAGCAACGACGCGTTTTTGGTCTTCTGACCTACCTGTTTCCCCTGTCCGTATTATACAAAGTATTAGAAGACCTAACAGAATGTCCTTCAGAAACTGTGCGAGCTGTGTGTCCCTCGATCAGGAATGTCGGAATAGAGTATACCTGAATGCCTGGAATATTTTCAACTGTCACTAATATTTCTATGTTGACGCGAAAACATTATTTTTACACAAAAAGCTTTGGAATTGTTGCATCAATGTCATCGGTTAATGCGCCTGGATATTTTAATAACATTGTTTAGTTTTAATATTTGAACGTCGACTTCTCTACCGTTCACCCTGGTAACTTCCTGTACCATGTGACATGTCTGTAGTGTTGATAAAATATGATTAGTAAGTAGTATTTTCCACTATGACCGAAATTTGAAATTTCGTTAGCGGACGTTTCTGCTTAATAAAACATGTTAATGATTAGTAAGTATTATTGAATTTTGCGGATATATAAATACAAAATCCTACAATTGTCAAATGTAAATGCATGATAATATTATTTAAAATGGTTAATTGAACTTTATTTCTATTTTTTCTCTATATTTTCTTTGTTATATTCTGTTGCAGTGCCCTCACAGGATTGTGTTTAAACACCTTTTGTACACACAAAGCAATGAATAAGAGATTATGATTAATGATTTATGTCGCTTTCAATAGATTTTCCGAGTATAGCACTAAAGGCCCGGGTTCTCATCCCGGTCAGGACAAATATTTGTGTGATGAGCATGAATATTTGTTTCTGCGTCTTGGAAGTTTTCTGTATATTTAAGTATTTATATATATTAAATGTATCATCGTCTAGTACCTTATTGAGCTTACTATAGGGCTAGTTTGATTCGTGTAAGATTGTCCCGTAATTTAATTATTTATATTGCTCAATTGCGAAATATTTAATATTGTTCGTGTTGTGTAGTCTTATTCGGATTCAGGTTATTCAGATACAAAACAATATATATTAAATTTTGGCGTTTTTCTACGTTGTTAGTTTTATACGAGAATTCTAAAACGTTAAAATAAAGCTATAAAATCGGTTATTTGGCAGTAATTAACAACATTCGGTGATTGTCTAAATAAAACAAAAGTACCTATATTAATACCTTCGTAAAATATAATGTATAAAAGCATAAGTTGCAGAATGTGAAATTCGCCACTTTTTGTCTTTATTTCACGAACCTTTACATTCCGCGACTATACCTACTTTCATGAAATTTTTAATATAAGCTTCGTTCAAGAATTTTTTAATGAAAAGGCCGCTGTTCTCGTTTATCTTTCACAGCGTGGTTTTCTAGTGTCATATCAAATTTAATAATTTTCCTTACTAAGCCAAACATCGTATTTGGTAAACTAAAGAGTCCCAGCACGGTCGACTTAAGTTGTCCATTACAAACGTAGTCTGATTCGCACTTTAAGACGGCGCTCTCATTTTAAAATTCTTTATTTAAAAAAAATCCTTTGTATGAACACGTTCTACTCGCTCTATTTCAAACAACAGAAAATTCTAGCAACAGAAATTATATTCCGAACTAGATGTGGCGGATTCCTTTGTGTACACATAGTTTCATGTTATTCTTGCATGTCATTTAAGGGGCTCCCATACGCCAATGACCTTCGATCTGAATCCCTTAGTTTTTTAATGTTGTTTGTAGCTTATTATATTAACAACAACGGCTTTAAGCAATATACCTATAGTATCCCATATTTACTTCAAAGTTCATTGTTTTCGAGATATTTGGCGTCAAAGTTGAACAATTTTAGGCCATAAAACTGGTTTTCTGGGCATAACTTTTGTGTTAATTAGTTTAAAATGAAAACCCTAGACCATTTTTTTGAGAATATGTAGATTTCGTATATGTTAGATCTTTCACGTCAATAGAGATACGAAATAAGTGTTTTTTAGACAATGTTTAAAAAAAACATACAATATCAAGTATTCATTTCTTTTAAAATCCGGTAGACCAAAAGGGAGATAAAAGATTGAAGAACCGATAGCCGTTTGACTTATATTTCTATCTGTAGTGGAAAAGTAGGAGGTACGATTCAATACTTGTCAAAAATCGATGAAAACCTCAGTTAGCCCCTTAAATGAAAACCAACCCTTGCGCTTTGAGCGCTGTAGGTGTGTGACATAAGGGCCGGTTTACACATTGATTAGTGATTAGTGGGAGTCCATACAAAAGCTACTCGCACTTGCAGCAAATGTATGAACTCGCACTAATCACTAATCAAAGTGTAAACAGCCCATAATGCTGAGCCAGTGGTGTCCGGTTCACTGCCGCAGACACACGCTGCGTTTTACGGTGTGTTAGCGTATTTTGAGCGGTGGTGTGGTCGCACCTTAATATGTGTGTTCTGTGTGTTTGTGAATGAATGTGTTTTTCTTTCTTTCTTTCTTTGTTTGGAGTCGAGCGTCCTGGCGACCCTTAAATGTGTAATCTCAATTAGGTTTCATTTTACGTACGTCTCGTTTTCAGCCCTAGGGGAAAATCAGAAACTAGTATTTTCTTATCTTGTCTGTGTAATATTTTTCTTCAGTCTCATTTTAAGTCTCGTGAACTCCAGCTAAGCGCTACCTAGACGGGTCTATTAAACTATAACCAGTAAATTTTTAATTAAAGGAACATATTAAATTGTAATGCTCAAAGCGGGATCCGATTGAAAGATCTGATGACCGAGACGGATTGTCCCGATAGCTCAGTTGGTTAGTAGCGACGGGCCATATATGCCAGTGGTCGCAGGTTCGAATCTGGCTCGGAACATTAAAAAATATATTTTTCCTTCAATTTGAAATCTATGTTTCGTTACTGCATAATATAAAATTAATGTAGAAAATGTTACGTTTTATGTTATCGAGTGACAGCCAATTTTATTCGAGAGGCCAAGTATTTTTTCTTTTCCGTTTTCCAGGTGGTTTTGATTTTATAACAATTCAAATATAAGTAAAAACAACTGATGCAAATTATCATCCTTTTATTTCCTACGTACTTATATTTGTGTAATAAATATAGAATCTATAAGCTTACGTTTTAACTTTTTAACTAGAAGTAGGTACCTAACCTAAGAAGAATTAATTTTAGTTATAGAAGTTGCAATTCTTGAATTCCATCTATTATAGGTACATGTTGTAGCGAACTGATCTGTTGAACTTGACTTTGTAAATGTTCATATCTAGGTATATCAAAATTTAAAGTAATCTCTAATTTACCTCCACTGCACGGCTATCACGCGACGGCGCGCGAGCTCTCTCGATTTTTCTCGCACTATCCGTCTGTCTCTTATTAGACAAGAGGTCACTTGACACTTAGAACATAGGTATAGTGCGATAAAAATCGAGAGTATGTCGCGGCCGTCGCATGATAGACGTGCTGGAAGAGCATTTTTACTGGAACGGAGCATAACGAGGTAACTCCAAATATCTTAAATGAAAGTTCAAATCAAGTACTGGCACAAACAGCACCCGAACACAAAAACAACTCGAAGTTCGAGTTGTTTGTTTCTCCCACCATTTCGCTGGAAAACACAAAAAGCGGTACACAGTTAAAAAGTAATAAAGTTACAAACTCTCACCAGTTTTCGGATACACAACTCCATTCATTACGGGATAACGAACGGTTTAGAAGCGTACAAAACTCTTCTCTCGTCACCCACTCGACGCGACACACCTTTATTTGACATGCATGAATTTCGCACATCATTACACGAATAATTTGTCTCCCGTTCCAAGAAAACAAATGCAAATCGTTGCCAAGCAGCTGAAAACAACCGTTAATCCCAATCGAAAGAAAACCCTATTCGCAGCCCTTTAAGGATCTATTCGGAATGCTGTTGGATTGTTGCCCGTAAGAAAATATTATGTTTGCGCCATTAAAATCCATGTAGTGTGAACGTTCGCGACGTCTGTTTGCAGTCAAAAGCTTGTGTCATTCACAATACATTTTAGTCAACTGTGAGCTATCGCTTGTATAATTTGACTCCCAGAGTCGTAACAACTATGCATAATTGGAGGTCGGATATAAACTGGTCCGCTTGTTGGTAGGTGGTCGGTGACCGTTGCTGTTATTCAGCGACCCTTGGCCAGTAACGAACGCGATATCGTCCGAGCGGTGCCGAATTTTCACGAACGGTAGAGTTTTCCATATTTGAAAACACATCGCCGCCCCTATCAAAAGAAACTCAAGCCTATTTCAAAAGCACTAAGGTTGAATAATCCCCTTACAACGACCGCCTGTGACGGTGCCATTTTGTTTGGAATTTTTCGTGAGCTTGTTATGTACTGCGGTTCTATTTACGACCGTATTGCATTGACATAAAGTGCTATTTGGTGAGTCGCGTACGGCCAATTGAGCCGTTTTATTGTCCACGTGCAGTGTATTTTCTACCACGTGTTTGGTTTTTCAGTGCCGCGTGAAGAATGCTCGTGGATGGTCGTTGAAATGCTTTTCGCGTGTTTTCCCACGATTCGATCGCGTCAATGAAATATTTAAGTTTTCTGAACGCAACCTACCTATTTCTGAAATCGTAGAAAGTTGAACGCACGATATCGATATTCTTTTGTTTTTAGTGGCGTAATAAACAAACGCAAAACTAGTGTACCTATTTTAAGGATTACTTTTAGAAAGTTTGCTTTATGTAAGTGAATTATACACGTTTAGTCTTCCAAGTTTATGTGGTCTAAATAAGATCACTAACGTTAGTAAGAAGCTTGTATCAAATATTGTTGACATAAACCTTCACCTAGAAATAACTAAAGAACATTTGAATATCAAAACTATTTCTATGTCAACAGTAATTTAGCAGCTAATTATAAATTGCTCCCAATATGTTTCGTGGTATGGAATTCTTTTGATGTTAATTTTAATGGCATCAATTTCGTGAAGATTTAAATAGACTGAAACTAAGACGTGTTGACATCAGCAACATTCTTGTAGTCATAATTATCTAGTTAGCTAGGAAAGATGCTTCTTCGCGTGGCTTTGCTTGCATAAAAATACTTTTGTAAGGAGCTAGCAGGAAAGTTTTGACCGAGAGTCGTCTCATTTTTGATACTGAAATTCGCCAAGGCAAAGTTCTCATCCATACTAACATTATAAATGCGATAGTGTGTCTGTCTGTCTGTCTGTCTGTCTGTTACCTCTTCACGCTTAAACCGCTGAACCGATTGAGATGAAATTTGGTATGGAGTTAGTTTGAATCCCGGGGAAGGACATAGGATAGTTTTTATCCCGGAAATCATCCCCTGAGGGGGTGAAATGGGGGATTAAAGTTTGTATCGAGCTACGATATAAACAAGTTCCACGCGGACGGATTCGCGGGCAGAAGCTAGTTTAAAAATAAGATCCTTAGTGGGGTGTCCAACATATTCATGAGCCATATTTATGTATTAGGTATTTCGGTAGTAATTAGGAACGCTCTTTTTCCTAAACGACTTCATCATATCGTTGTTGAGGTAGGGCACAGGCTTGAATGTGGAGCAGCCCAACTGGGGAAGTAGGTACCTCCGCCTTGCAGAAGACCACAGCCATAACACTACTACTTGCTCTGTGGTAGTGTTGTTCCTGGAGGTGAGCAAGGTTGCCAACAGGTCCCGAGGATGCGTTGTGTTGAGAGCGAGGGAATTTGTTCCTTCAGCTGTCGAAACGGCGAATCCTCAAACATATCAAGGGTCGGCAACGCCCATGTTACTCCTTTGGAGTTGCATGCGTCTATAGGCTGCGGTGTCCGCTTACCATACGCTTGTTTGCCACCGTCGTTATATATATTTAAAAAAACCGGCCAAGTGCGAGTCGGACTCGATTACTCGTACATTACAAGATTTTAAACATTTTTTTTACTAACCGAGCGTTTTTGACGTTTCATAAAAATAAGCTGATTTGATTTTTGTCAAATACCGTATTAAGTCCGACTCACGCTTGACTGCACATTTCTAATAGGGTTTCCTGTCATCTGTAGGTAAAGAACTATTTTGTGTATTTTTTTAAAAATTTTAGACAGTAGTTTCGGAGATGAAGGAGGGGGGGATATGGTCATTTTTTGGCTATTTTCTTAAATAATTTCTAAACGAATTATTTTAAAATTACAAAAAAATCTATTTTAGATGAACACAATGAGCTCTTTCATTTGATATGTAACACGATAGTATATGCAACACTTTATTTTTTAATTTTCTCATTTCCCCCCAAAAGTGGCCCCCATGTTTAAAATTCATTTGTTTGCGTTACATTATCCTCTTTGGCTCACAAACTTACATATTTGTACCAAATTTCAACGTAATTGGTTCAGTAGTTTCAGAGAAAATAGGCTGTGAAGGAGAGGTGTGTACTAATATTATAAAAAGGAAAAGTCTGCAAGACTGTAGCTTTGTAAGTCTGTATGCTTTGGGTATTCTCCGAAAACGCGTATCTGAGTTCAAAAGGATCTTTGCAACACGCGGGCTAAGTCGCGCGACGAGCTAGTATTGGGGTGGGCCTTAAAAATCGAAAAGTTAAAATTTCATTGAGACACCGGCCTTTTATATTGTTCTGATAAGTGAAAAACTTTTTTTTTTCACGTATTAGATAGTAGAATGTATGACAAGGGTCTAAAATAAGCCATATTACCACGAGATGGTTATTTTTCCGAGCGAAGTGACGGAAAATTGTTCGAGTGGTAATATGGCTTTCAGACCAGAGTTACATAATCTACTTTTCACTTCGACTGCGAGAAAGTAGTAAAAATCATTCATCCACAATCAATAAAAAAATCCACAGCGTAAAGATTGTTCAATTTGGCGGCATGATAAACTGTTTTGACACATACAAAATATTGACATTACGAATGAGCGCTACTGACCGTCTATAGGCGCATCCACACGGCCGAGTGCGGCGGACACACAGATTAAAGAGAAAGGCAGATATGCCCTAATAAATTGAACGTTTTCTATATATCCGATCTCTTCTCACATACGTACTGAACGACGAGTAAGAAAGGGACAGGATCCATGTTATCTGACAGTTCTTTATACGTCATTGTCTCCGCTTTCTCACTCGCACGATGTAATTCGCTTCGAAAAATATTTTGTTAAGTACAAGATATCGACATCGATATTTACTTTTTATATATACGTCATCTGCACCAGTCGTAAATAAATTGTATCTCCATACATTTGTATTGAGATACAATTTAATACATTATATACAATACATGTATACAAAATGTCATTTACGGCATTTACCACACTAGAAACAAAAACCAGTAGACAGCTACTTGATTCGGACTTTAAATAAATATTATAATGTAATTTAGTAGTATTTAACAACTATAATAATAATCTTATATAGATCTTATATAGTTTCTATTATCTACTGAAATAAACAATATAAAAGTTAATGTGGTAGGTATACGGAAGTAGCACAATAAACCTCCAGCTCACTCACATCTGTATTTCCAGTCTCGGTATCTCTAACTTACCAAACTCCTCGCCTACATAAAAGTCACGCCGATAAAACGTCGATGAATCTTTAAAATAATAACAACACTATAAGTGTCAACTTGACGTTGATGTCTTGACAAAATTGCTCAGACCAAGAAAAAAATACAGACGGAGCGTTACGAACAGTCAAGTGAAGCCAAATCACAGCCAAACAAAACCAAGCTACACCAAGTTTAGCACGCGCTCACGCACACATATACAAACAAAATTGCACAAAACTCTTCAACACGCGTCGCAATGCTGTCAAGATCATCTATTTCGAGTTTTGTGCGATTTCATTTGTTTAGCGTGTGCTAAACTTGTGGGGTTTGGTTGAAAACCGGTTGGCTTCACTAGACTGTTCGTAACGCTCCGTCTGTATTTTTTTCTTGGTCTGAGCAAAATTGTTTACTATTTTAACACTATAGTGAACAGTATATGGAGACGAGTCGTCAATAGACTTAAAATACCATACTATTCGTCTCATTCTAACTCACGTCAGCTGACCATAAGAAGTGACAGAGACAACTATGAAACATCGTCTTGCTTTATACTGCGCGTCTGTATTATTCTGTGGGCGGACAGCATACGTTGCATAATATAAGATAAAGCGAGATAGACAGCAGTCTATCCCGCTCAATCTCATAGCTTATGCCATGTATGCAGTCAACCACGCTTCAACGTTTGGACGCGGCTATAGACTGTCAGCGGCGTTTATTTTTTTAATGATAAAACACCTACGGCCGTATTCATAAACGTTCTACAAGCCTGTTTTAACTAAAATGGTGTTAAAATTCGTTTGTCCTTATCTGTCACTTTGACATTTGTGTTCGTAAGACAGGGACAAAGCACATTTTATTTAACGGAGGCATTTTAAGTTTTATGAATAAGGGGGCTAATGTTTAAAATGAATTCTGTTTAAGGAAACAGAATTCATTTTCAATAAGGATTGGTCGATTATAATTACTAACGGCCGTATTCATAAACCTCCTACAAGCCTATTTTAACTAAAATGGCGTTAAAATTAGTTTGTCCTTATCTGTCACTTTGAGATTTGTGTTCCTAAGAGAGGGACAAAGCACATTTTATTTAGAAGAGTTATTTTAAGTTTCATGAATAAGGGGGTAAGTTTATTCTGGTTAGTTGATAGCATATACAATTTTTTTTTAAGTGATTGCTATTGGTGGATTTAATACGGTGAAGTTTTGATTGGTAAAATTAAAATGTTTAAAAATCATAAACATGTATACATATTTTCCCTAGGCGCTAAATTGCTAAGCCTAATATGACATACTTTTCAAGCATGAGAAGTGGAAACAATATAAGAGGGTGCCGCATTGATATTTCAAATTTTCGGTTTTTAAGGACCACCTTAGCTAGTATGTATATATATCCTTAATATTATAAATGCGAAAGTTTTATCTGTCGGTCTATCTGTCTGTCTGTCTGTGTGTTATCTCCTCACGCTTAAACTGCTGAACCGATTTAGATGAAATCCTGGTATAGAGATAGTTTGAGTCCTGGGTAAGGACATAGGATAGTTTTTATCCCGGAAATGGGTGGTGAATATTTGTATGGAGATACGAGATAACCGAGTTCTATGCGGACATAGTCGCGGGCAGAAGCTAGTATCCGTTATATGTTGATGCAAATCGGCCGTCTCCCGCTTTGAAGTTTCATTTTTATTTACTCGGCAATATTTGATCTTTATATTCTCATAAATAAATAACAACTTTATGACAACAACGGTCTGTTTATTCATGAGTTTATTTTAGATATCGTTAATTTCTAACTACTTCTATATTTTTTATCTAGTTATGTGCTCGAGCTGCACCTGCGTCGTAATATATATCACTCAAGCGAAGCAGAGGTATAAAATATAGAATTTGTCGCTCCTGAAGGTTAATTTTTAACCCTCGACGCCAAAAGAGGTGTGTTATAAGTTTGACGTGTCTATGTGTCTGTGTGTGGCATCGTAGCTCCTAAACGAATTTAATGTGTTTATTGGCGAAATCTGACGTGTCCGAGATGGTTCTTAGCTACGTTTCAACAAAATCAGTTCATTCTCTTTTGAGATATTGAACTTTGCTGAAAGTGCCGGGGATTTTCCAACTTTTCTAACTTGTTTTTGTTTTCATATTGGAAAAATATTTTTTGAAATCGGATGAGTATGTAAGTAGTTATTGCCTGTGTGGCTCCGCCCTCGTTTAACACAGTGCACAAGCAAAGCCGCGAAATTAAATAAAGCCTTTACCGTGGAATCGGGTTACTTTAGGAAAAAATGGGGCTACTTTGATCATTTAGAATGTAGTATAAAAGCAGAACTATTTGAAATTAAGTAGATATAATTGAGTAAACAGCAACATAGAATACTAATATATTATTATTCACTGCCCAATTCACCCATTAGTAAACACAATGATTTCGGAGAAAAACCAATTTGATCAAAGTCACCCCTCGAATCAAAGTAAACCCATTCCACTGTACGTATTCATTGTTAAAGTCCATTCTGTACACAGGTGAAATATTTTTTGAAATCAAAGTGGTGGTTCCAGATATTATCCGAAAGTATAATCTCACAAAGCTACAAATAAGTATAGTATATATATGCAACTAGATATCGTTTCTTCCTTCATATTTTTTGTTCAGTAAAACATGTTATAATTATAATAATAAACAAGCTACGGTAGCCTAATGGTTCAGGCATGCGGCTGTCAAGCGGCGGTCGTGGATTCGTATCCCGGCTCGTACCAATGAGTTTTTCGGAACATGTACGGAATATTTACCGTTAGCTTTTCGGTGAAGGGACATCGTGAGGAAACCGGTCTAATCCCAATAAGGTCTTCTTTTCCCTCTGGGTTGGAAAGTCAGATGGCAGTCGCTTTCGTAAAACTAGTGCTTCTTCCAAATCTTGGGATTAGGTGTCAAGTGAACCCGGGGGCTCCTTTTGGGCACGACCGATCGCTAGGAGGATGATGTATTCGTATGTTATTTAATGAAATAAAATGACACCCAGACGACTTAAGTGACGTCCCGACCTTGGGAATATTGCCTGGAATGGGAATATTGGCAGCAATATTTCTCGCAATGGAAAGTGTCAGCTACTTGGCAAATGCACGGAGATTTGTCACTTCGGGTATGTTTGATGCATAACATTCGCATTTTAATTTGACTTTAATGTCTTCACGAGCTCTCTTTTTTGTGACAAACACATCAAATCGGAATGCGATGTAAATGTCTCAGGTAATCCTATGATCAGGGAAACGTTACAGGAATAGAAAACCATTTTCTTAATAGTGAAGGACGAGTCATTTATACTTTTAAACTGATTAGTACGCTTATTTTATGCCCATAGTTTCAAGTTTATCACATATCTTATCACCAATGCAACTGTTTCGTAAAATATAGACTACTTTTTATAAAAACTTCACTAAAGGGGTTTATAGCGTGACTTCCAGACAGGGGCTACCCGAGGTTTTCATCGATTTTTGACAAGTTTTGAATCGTATCTCCTACTTTTGTACTACAGATAGAATTATTTAGTCAAACGGCTATCGGTTCTTCAATCTCGATTTTTGTCTACCGGATTTTGAAAGAAATGAATACTTACTTAATTTTGTATGATTTTTTTAAAACACCTATTTCGTATATCTATTGACGTAGATGATCTATAATATACGAAATTTACATATTTGGGTTCGTCTAGGTCGTCTCTAAAAACGTGTCTAGGATTTTCATTATAAACCAATTAACACAAAAGTTATGCCCAGAAACTGGTTTTCTAGCCTAATATCTCGAAAACAATGAACTTTGAAGTAAACATAGGATACTATATTGCTTAAAGCCGTTGTTGTTAATGTAATAAGCTACAAAAAACATTGAAAATCTAAGGGATTCAGATCGAAGGTCATTGGTGTATGGGAGCCCCTTAAGGGTAAGGACCTTAACTACTCTTAATAATACCTACAAAATTTTACCTATAAAATTTTAAGAAATCCCTCGATTTCTCCACGATCCCATCATCAGATCCTGACGACCGTGGGACCACTTGGGAAGAATACCCTTTCAAACAAAAAAAGATTTATCAATAGCGGGTCTTCAAGGCGGTCTTCAAGTAATCGGGGAACATACGTAAATATTAAAAGATTCCTACGAATTGAGAACTACATCCTTTATTAAAGTCGGTTAAAAATAATGGAATATTAATAAAGTTACAAAAAAATATTCCTATACAATACATATTCAATTTTATGACTGGTTTATTTCTGCATAGCATTTAAACGATTCATAATATGTGAATCGTCTTGGTTTAAAAACGTAGTTAGTGTGAGGGTGACGTAGATAGATATTTAATTTTCTTCTTTTTCTCCCTTGTGGTATCCTTATGGCTGTGGGACGTGACGGCTGTGCGCGCTCTTCACCATCATTCTCCAAGCTGCTCGGTCCTGGGCTTGGAGCATGCTGTAGAGTAGTCTAGCCTCAGATCTTACCGTGTCCGCCCGACGCATAGGCATCCGTCCTCACGGATGTATTTAATTTGATTCTATTCCTACAGGTTTCTCTCAGAGAAAAATAATGAAGGTGCCATTTTCTAACGAGCTAATCTTCATCAATCAATCAATCAATCAATACTACAATCAATAATACAGATGTCAATAAGATTTCACAGCACAGTGTATTCAGCCCACATGCAGGCATGCAAATGTCTTGAGTTTCATTACTGCATCTAGCATAAATAATCAATTACAAAAATTCAAAATTCCACTAACTACACAATATAAAACAATGTCAAAATAATAATTTCATAATATCCTATTTCTGTCAAAGAACTCCTTTACACTATAATAACAATTGTCCAATAACCAGTCTGTCAATTTATGCTAGACAAGTGAAATTAAAAGATTTTTCAAAAACCCAACTGCTCTTTTCAAGTTTTATAGCCTATGTCACTCCCACGATCAAGAGGAATCCAACGACACCTCATATGTCGAAATCCGTCAAACGGTTTCGGCTGCAGGGCGTGCCAAAGAATAAGGTCACATACATACATTGGTTCTCTATTGTATGGACAAAAATTATTTCCCAAAGTGTCACTTCCCAAAAAATGTTTCCCAAATGTTCATTTGGCAAAAAATCACTAGTCAAATTATTGCGAAACAATAATTTGACTAGTGATTTTTTGCCATTTTATCACTTGGCATTATCTCCTATGGCAAAATATTACTTCGCAAATTATTGTTTGGCAAAGTTTTATATAGTCAAGTTTCATTTGGTCAAGTGTTAATTGGCATAACACTCGTTTTCCAAATTATTGCATGCCATACGATTTATATCCTAATTGTCTAGCGCAATGTATTTGTGTGAGATTACATATTTTGCTAAGCGGGAAGTTTTGTAATTAACATACAAATTATTACAAGGATTATTATATAAATTAAAATAGTTGGCTTAAACAGTTATCTCTGGCAATTATTTTAACCGCTTCGCGGGGTGCCTATTTCCGCTCTGAGGGACACGAGTGAATCCTAACCTAACCTACTTATAATACAATTGTTACGGTTGTTTGGTTTTTTACCGCGGGGGGCATCGCCCCCGAGCCCCCTTTTTCTGGCTATCCTAATCTAGTTAAACCCCTGTAATTAGTTGTTGTTTGTTTTTGTAATGTTGTAATAAAATTCCGAACAAATGAAATTCGTTGTTTTGTTATTCTGCCATTTAAAATTCATACAAAATAAATCATTTACCAAATAATAGTCCCTGAACAGTTATTCTATGAAATAATAAAAATTGGAATGATCTGGTCATGAAATAAAATTACACCAATCAATATTTTTCAAATATTTGCCAAAGTTAATATATGTGAAGTGTGCGAAATGAAAATTTGAACAAATGTTTTGTTTGGAAAACAATATTAGCCCAAACAAAGTGTTTGCTTAATAAACTCTTGTCTTAATAACACTTGACAAAGCAAAATGATGCCAGATGATATTTTGACCAAATGAACAAAATGCGAAACAAAAATGTGCCATTTGTTCGTTTGGGAAATGAAACTACTGCCATAAGTTTTGTGGGAAGTGAAGTTTGGCGAAAAATATTTTGCCGAAAAATACATTACGCTCGAAAAACATAACCCTCCTCTCCTTCGGCAGTCGTGTAAAAATAGGTCCTTATCTTAATCTTATGTTATTTGGTATACGGTTGTATATTTCAATACACATGTTATAAATATTTCTCCTATATATGTACTTCTTGCATGGTGGTCTATATAACTTGTTCATCAGTCTTGATCTTGTTTCTCTTTGCCTGGTATAACGAGTAAGTCTAATTTTAAAATATTGTGAATTTGATGTGATACTCGTAAATACACCCTTCTCTTAATATATAGGCACGGTGAGGGACAACTTTCTGAAAAGTGGAATACATCTATCGTCAATCTTTGCGTTACAAATAACCCTAACACATAGGAATAACTTTAGGAATAATCCAATCGAGAGTAATGTGCTGTGTTATGGAAAAGGCGCCGACTCAGCATAAATGCTGCGGCGTCCACAGCATTTGTTCTAAAACCCGTTCAGAATCTACACTTTCACTGCCAGAAACCCGCCTAGCCTAGCGCGCGCCTACGCCGTAGTCGCTTTCCGCTACATATGAATAAAACCACGGGTTTGGCTACGAGCGTAGCGTAGTGAAAGTGTTAACACATTCATTGCCCAGAATCGTTACGCGCTACGCTCGTAGCCGATCCCGGGGTTTTCCTCGTATGTAGCGGAAAGCGACTACGGCGGTCTGACGCATATGTGTCGTCATGGGCCCTGAAGTCAGTGTAAACACTAACACATTCACTGCCAACAATTTCGTTCCGTCGGGTTCCTAAAACTACCGGTCCAAACGACCAGGGGCCCGATTTTTGACTTTCGAGCGCTCGAAAATTAAATAAACTAAATGCTATTGTAGTGTCATAATCACAGGCACTTACTTTCTACCGATAGAATTGAATAAGAGTGGTCGATACCGCACGTTTTTAAATTTTCTATCGTCATTTCAAAATAGCATTTCATCATTTTTGTCAGTTTTCGAGTGAAAGAGTCGAGCGCTCGAAAGTCAAAAATCGGTCCCCAGCTCCGCTATTCTGTAACTTGTTTCAACCTCGCCGCAACGTTGACCTACAAATATTTTAAATAAATAAATAAATACTCTTTACAATGCATGTGCTCGAAAAGAGCGTTTTCCAAGCACCCAAATCGTGCGGAAAGTGCCACTTTTTCGCACTAGTGCTTTTTACTTTTCAAATTTTTTTTAATTTTTTAGTCAGCCCGACGCAAAGAGTTTTGATTACTTGAGAAAAGTTTTACAAATATTTCAATTACTCTTTTTCTTTCATATAAAAGGTACATAAATACTAATAATGTATACAATTATTTATTAATATTTTTGAATTTGGTCAATTAATTTTAAATATTCACAATGTGTTTGGCTGAACGCATATCTTTCTTATGCCTTTTGCGATACGACAGTATGGCGACTTGCACATGCGCATTATGTTGACCGCGCATGTTTTTAAAACTAAAAAGCCCGCCATTGTTGTGATTGTTGTTTACTTCGTTGTTATTTTATGTAAATATGTTAAAAATGTCGAGTGAAAGTGAGTAATCAATAATAATAATGATTTATTGCGTTTCAATAGTGTCAGTATGTTTCTTAGAACTACGACGGTACAGCGTCTTTTTGTTGTGGAATATATTGAGTTACCTACTCAAAATTAATTGTGTTCCAAAACCAACAATGCAAGTGTAAAACAATGGTTTTAACTTTTAAGTGAATAAGCTTGACAGCAAAAGATGTGAATCTTTGTTATTATCAATGTCCAATGTCCGGTGGCTTGAATATGTCATGCTCGCTTAAAGGGCTTTGCTTACGGTGGCGTCGTTGATCGGGTCGCCACCTTCCCTAAAATATGGTTGAGGGAGGCGATGGCTGAGATATGCGTCATACTCGTGATCGGGTGCTGTTTGTGGAGTCCGGACTGTTCATGCGTGCAAGGGTAGTACATAGTTAACTAATTACATACTAGTGTTATTATTATTATCATCGTATTGACGAGAGACATCATTCTGATCTTGACACGTTTTATTGTTATTGACCATGTACATCGCTGACAATATTACATCATTGTTCCTTTTTTGTTTTGACGCTTAGAGACCGTATACATCTCTTAGAATATTAGAATAATTATTAATTGTATTTGGAAGCTCAGAGACCTTATACATCTCTGGAATACTGAATTAATATGATTAACTTCTTGTTAATGCTGATACAGATCTTATATCGAATGTAATGGTCATATTTTGCAACATCTTAGTCGACATTTAGTCTGTTAACCTTTTATATATAATTTTAAATTATTATTGTGTTAGATTATTATTATTATTTTATTGTAAATTACGGTTTGACATGTAAAAGTGCCCTTGTGGCCTATTTGCAGAATAAATACTTGATTTGATTTGATTTGATTTGATTTGTGGAGAAGTTGTTAAATGCAGTTCCAGATAATAAGTAGGTACCTGACAATCTAGCTAGGTTCTTTAATTTTAACCTATCCATTTTAAACTAACATTTCAACATTTAATATTTCCTCACACAAGGCATAGTAAAACGTTGTATGATACACGCGCGTAAAGATGATTTGCGACTCGTGTCGAATTCTACATTCGCTCGCTTCTAAAATGACACTCGTCGGAAATCACCTACTTTCCACACTTGTAGCATAAATAACTATTATTGCACCACGAAAAGAGGAAATATCTTACAAAAAATTGCTTAATAAATAATGGTAACTACAGGCAGTCTTATCGCTTTATAGCGATCTCTTCCAGACGACCTTTGTATAGCAGAAAACATTTGAACTAGAATTTTAAACAGGTAGAAGTTGTAAGTAGTGTAGTGGTAGTAGTAAATATAATATCTTGACGCCGTGATTCGCTGGAACTAAGCGTAGGTATAGAGGTCTAATATTGTTAGGAGTTTGGGAATTGAATTTGTAGTTATAAAGTGTAGTCCCTTGGCAGCGCTCATGGTTACGCCAGGGCCCTAAATGTCAGATTGGATTAATTATATTCAACAGGTAGAGATTATTGCTTGAATTAAAAAACTTGAGAGCACTATATTTTATGTTCTTTACAATGCGCGCATAGCCCGGGCAGCTAGTAGATAAAGAGCCGGTAGATAATGAGAAAAGAGAGAGAGAAAAAGTTCGAGGATATAAGTTTGTAAGTAAGTAGGGGATAATATCCCCAACTACATTCCTCCAAAAATAATCATATCTATTTAAGTTGGGCCTTCGGGATGGACATAGGCTATATGTTATCCTGCGGCACCGCTCGGGTTCTCTGTAATACACGGACAAAGCTGCGCGGCAGCTAGTAAGTGTTACGGTACGGATTATTTTTCTAGACGGAATTCAATTCTCTCAGTGCCTAAAAAACAAAAGGATATTATTTCATTGTTAACTGGTAAACAAAGCTATTGTCTGTCATTGTTAAGTGGTAAACAAAGCGATTGTCTTTCATTGTTAAGTGTAACCGCTAATTGATACTGATAAAATAAACGTAGTAAACTTCAACACTTTTTGAACCAAAAGGCGGCTTTATCCGTAAGGAAAGGGGCCCACATAAAAAAATACTACTTAGCAATAGTCACTATAAGAGGAAAATATTTTCTCAAACATGCAATGAAATAATAACGTTGTGTACGCTTTGAAATTTCACGTTTCGGGTGCGACGAGACGAGAGGTCCTTAATGGAGTTTCACTCAGTCAAAATTGGAGGCTAATAGGCCTGCGAAGTGACCTTCTTCTACCTCAGTATCGTGACCCAACATCGTGGCTTTCATCCATTAAAAAAACTTGGAGTTTTTTTTTATTTCATTGCATGTTTGACAAAAGCCCTCTCGCTCGGCGTGAAAGGGATTGGCAGTCTCGTATCCTCATCCATCCGCCGTCCATGTGTATGATAGTTATCTACTCGGCCGGCAATCCCTATTTTCCCGGCCTCTACGGTAATGTACTTACTGTTATTGACCATGGCCTTTTTAATTGTGGCATTTCAGCGTTTGTGGCTCGTGACTAAAACAATTGCATTGTTGGACTGATAGGTCTTAAGATAAGATCCGGTCTAGAAGAATTATCCGTTGATTCTATAATCATCAACTTCCCGGTTGCCCCCTAAAGGAGTCTGGGGTCCGAAAGAGAAATCTTGGGTGACCTTCCAATACAGAGGGAAAGCTAGACCGGTTTCCTCAGGATGTTTTCCTTCACCGAAAAGCTATGTAGGTATAATAAAAGATGATAAATCTATATATATGAAAGTGTCGGATCTCCCAGCCTCCACAAAAACTTGATACGTCATTACCTAGTTTCAGTGTGAAATTTGAGCGAAAGTTATCTTTTTGTAATTTCTCAGTCGGCTGCCTCGGATAACGGGTGGCGAGATGACGAAGGTGACTTTTCGTTATACACGGTGTTAGGTCTCTGAATTAAATTTTAGACGGTTTTTTACTACAGCGAGGCCCAATTCGATTTTATGACTTCATCTGCTTTATATTTTAAATTTTTTGTTTACATCGAATTTTCTGTTTATGTTTATACTAGCTTCCGCCCGCGACTTCGTCTGCATGGACCCAGGATAAAAACTATCCTATATTTGAATCCAGGTTATAAACTATCTTCGTGCAAAATTTCATCTAAATCGGTTGAGCCGTTAAAGCGTGATTGAGTAACAAACATCCAAACATCTAAGCATCCAAACTTTCGCATTTATAATATTAGTAGGATTATAGTTTTTGTTTTTGTTTACATTGCTTGTGTATGACAACTAAAACGAAAAAAACCGTCACACGCGCATCATAAAAACATAGACAAAACATTTGTTTTTATAACACGGCTGTACGCGCGGCGGTTCGAAATGAAATAAAAAAGCAATGTCCGCAAAAACAGTGTAATGTAAACAAAAACAAAAAATCTCAATATAAACAAAAAAAACAAACAAACCAATGCATATTTTATATGCCCTTGATTGGTTCACACTCCGTTTTTGGTACTCTATATCTACTTGCTGCCCGTGCGGCTCGGCTCCACTCGTGTATATTAGAGAACCCAGGAGGAGCCGCAGTTTAATATTATAGCATGTGACCATTTTTTAAATTTCGGATGAGTAGTTCCCGAGGTTGCCCCCTACATACAAAACTTATAAAACTACAAACTCACAGACTTTTCTCCATATAATACTAGCTAAATACCCGCGCGGCATCGTCCACGTATTGCAAAGAACGCAGGAAAACCAGCGGGATAAAATATAACCCATGTCCATTCGGAAAGTCCATTCTATGTCGACAGCTGAAAAAAATTTATATTCAATGAGTAGTTCCGGAGATTACCTCCCACATACAAACATACAATCTTATTACAAACTCACAGACTTTTCCTCTACATATTGGTATTTTTAAGTCTATAATACTTTTGGAATCACGATCTATTGCTCTCTAGCAATTTCTTCAAATGCACTTTTTCCATTGTTATAAACGCTAACATTACACAAAACCATGACTTAGCGCTCAAAGAAGTCATTCGAAGTGGCACCCGTCTTCTAACCTACACACTACTTTACTAAGACTCAAAATACAATCTTCCTTAATTGGTGCATCTATCTGGTCTAAAAAATAAAAATCAAACCTTTAGTAGTTAAGATAAGGTTGATAGTTAAATGTTAGTCATGTGTGACAATTTGTGCTCATGCGGTAATTTACTCATTGTGTCGTGTCAAGTCAAGGTGACTGAAGTAACGTATGGCTGCTAAGTAAAACTGGCACGCAAAGGCTATAGAATACTCTGTTCATATTTTTCTCATACCGACCTCATTTTAAGGCGATAGTTACCCTCAAAAGCCGCACTCAAGTATTTTGGTCACATCGCCAGCACGCTCTCCCGAGCTATCTCGCACGATCCGTATCTCTCTTATTACAAAACTTAGAAGAAGACCGATAGTGCTGAACATGCAGGAAAGACAGTGATAACCTCGAAAAACTAGTTATTACCGGCCCGATACGCTGGACGGACCAAATTCGCGCAGCCCTTGATACAACCGTTCACACGTTCACTCGGTACAGGAAGAGATGGACACACACACGAGGAAAAAAACCAGACACCTCGATCCTCAGTAATGAGGACACGGGGTCCTGTCTCTTGACCAAACAACTTTTAGCCAAATGTATCATTTGACAAATGTTTCATTTGACCTAATGCATTTTTCGTCAAAACTGTGGTATTTTCGGGTATTCTTTGAATATCATCAAATAGAAGTCATTAGGTTAGGTTAGTTTTGTTTTATAATAATCCTGTAAAGCTTTATTTATTTATTGATATTTAGGATAACAATAGCCGTAAATATACAGTTTACATATGTTTCCTTACAAAATAGGAGGCCAATAATAGTTATCCGTTAATTACATCACGAAAAAGAAAAACAGAGATGGTTAAGTATAACTAAGATAATGAGTGTGGAAGCATGCTAAAGAAAAATGAACAACATGGTATAGTTTAGATTATTCGAGCTGACCGACTTTTTGTGAAGCTGTCATTGTGAAACTTTTCATTTCAATAATAAAGTTGCTTTTGGAGTGGACAAATTTGATACAATTACGGTTTCTCAAACAAAACCAACTACACCTAATTACACCTTTCTATTAAAAAAAAAATGCATTAGGTCAAATGAAACTTTTGTCAAATGAAACATTTGGCCAAAAGTTGTTTGGTCTAACATTAGTGAACCTGAGGACACAACAAATCAGCCAGGAGGAGGAGGTAACAATCAAATAGTTGTCTCGGTCGCTCTCTAATGTTAGCTCGATATGCTATGCTCTTCCCCCGCGCACGGACCAATTTGCGACATTAGAATAATAATCGTAATGTTAAAACGAAGGAAAGTATGAATTCGAAATAAACGTTTAGATCTTAGTTAAATTATTAACCAACCTCTTTCGGAAGAGCCGCGATATTGTTTCGTGTCCTTAAAGCAGTTGCTAAATAGATACATAACAGCAACTTATGTTTTTTTGTCATTGCTACCTGAGGTTTAGTATCCCATTAGAAAGTTAAAATAACTTTTTTTTATCAGAATCACCGCGACCAGTGAGAAAAGTCCCCGTGAATCTGATATTTTGCATCGTTACGGCCTTGCCAAACCTTTCCCCTTTATATTTTACTAAATATATAATAGGGGGACTCTAAATTTATTATTACTCCAAAAGAAAGAAGGCAGAACATCTCATTCAGATAGCTCAAAAAATTACGAAGATATAATATAACCGTTTTAATATTGCTTGTTAGAGAGAGAAAACGATAAGGATCTGACGTAACGATCCCTGAGTGTCATAGTAAATGACAATCGTTTCATATGAAGGTGCGTTTTGCAGAAAAGGGACAAAAAAAAAACTCCAAAACCTGCTTTACTTTTTCTCCATCTGACAATAGTTTTAATCCTTTTTAGAGAAAATTCAACATTATTGGTTATTATATTGGGTGTGTCTTCACCCCTATTAGGTACTATCACGTTATGACTTTCACGGTTACGTTACGTGTCAAAAAAGACTACGCTCATTTATTTATACAATGCCTTTGCATCTGTTTCGAACACTCATTAACACAACACTCACTAACATTCACGGTTTAACACAAAATTATATATTTCATCTTCTCTAATTACTCAAATTAGTCTCATGGTAGTACTTTAGTCCTATTCAAATATTAAACTAGCCGTAATTTAAGATGAAGACCATTGTCAAGTTCTGAGGCTGACTTTAAGGGGATGCCTGATTCGAGTCGACGACGTCCCCTTGACAGATGATTCTCGTGCGCGGAAGGCATAAGCGTGTCGCTTATGCCTTCCGCGCACGAGAATAAGAGATACAACACTCATCGGGAATGGCGGTTTTTGGACAAATTTCGATAAATACCTAACTTACTGCGTTTTATTTATATTTCATTAAATGATGTTAGATGAGATAAAATACTATAAGCAGTATTAACTTGATCCTGTCGTAAAATAATGTATTGTTTGAGTAGGCTGACTAAAAAAGGGAAAATTAAGACCCAACTTTGGATTTCTTTTCTATCGAGGAAATTTTAGGCAATCATGTATCAATTCAATCAGATAAACAATCAAATTCACCCCCTTAATAGGTCGAACTAAAGTAGTAAATAGACAAAAAGTTTCAGCTCTTGCGGTTTTTATTAAAGTTTACTACAGAAAATGTCAAAGATATGTATACAAATTTCGCCGTATTACAAAGTTCATCATCATTTCAGCCTATTGCAGTCCACTGCTGGACGTAAGCCTCCCCCAGGGTTCGCCACATGGCCCGATCTCCCGTTTTTGACATCCAGTCACCACCAGCCACTTTTTTCAGGTCGTCGGTCCATCTGGCCGGAGGGCGTCCTACTTACGCTTGCCGAGTATTACAAAGTTATAAGGTCCAAAATATTTATTTATAAGGTGCTAAAATAATTTAGGTAGTAATCATTTTCGAGACGTTACATTACATCAAAAAAATTAACTTGAAATAGAAATTAAAATCACTTAATATTATTTTACTGTTTTATTTTGTAACTTAATCAATACATTATCTGCCGAGACACAGTTAATTAAGTCTGTAAAGTAAACATCGTCGAACATAGAGCAAATCGAACATAGAGCAAATAGCGTGACATTAACATTTACTTCAGTATTTCATCTAAGTGAAGTGGCCAGTCAAGAGGTTCCATTAGATAATTAATCGGAGAGGTATTGATGACTATTGATTATTTAATTAACAGGGTGTTTTACGCGCCAAAGTTATTTTCTTTAAAATCATTACTAGGTACACTTTTAAATGTTTTATACGTATAAGTCTACTTCAAGAGGAGTGCTATCAGCTCTGAAAGTCTCTACTTACATTATTAGCTCCTTATATTATAATATGTGAGTGGAATGGAAGTAAGGAATGTGACAGGGTTACAGGCTTTACAATTTTAGCGTTGAGAAATGTGCGCTGATTCTGTTTCAATTAGAATTGGTTAATGGTCGTCGATAAATATTGGATGAAATATTGATTGTTTTGCTTCACTTCGTTCCTTTTTCACGTATTTCGCCGTTTTGAGTAATCGTGAAAATGTGTAAATATCCAAATAGGATGGTTGCCTGGTGTAGATACAGGTAGTGTAGGTACTTAGATTAAAATAAATGACGAAATAATTCAGTGAGGGATAATATTATTGGAATCATAAACTCTCAGGAGTTGTTTGCATTTTGACCAATTTTATCTTATGTTACGGCCCTCCGGCGGCCATGCCTGGTTGCAGTTGACGCCGACACATCTGACATTAGACAAAATTAACAATAAATATACATAAGAAAAGTCAGGAAAATATAATTATGTTTTATCCCGTACATACATAAAATTACTGTATACAGATTACACTTAATATAAAAGTAGCAGCGCACTGCTGCATGAATAAAAAAACATATTTTTCTATATTTCACACAACAAAAACCCACGTAATTTGTTCAACAGTGTTTTCATTATTCTTGCAACTGTGGACTTATAATCCATGTTACTAAAGAAATATATCCGTGCAACAGTGTCCTTATAAGCCGTGTTAACTGTGCAAGTGAAACTTCACACCAGTGATCCGTGCACCCGTGCACTAATAACCCGCGCACGACAACCCAGCACGCGCGCAGCGTGCTCCCCGCCGCGCACCGTGCACCGGCGGTACGTTGCACGCGGCGTGCTCGGAATGCGCGCGGCGGGCGAGTCGCGCGCGCGTGTGCAGTCTCGAGCCATGCCCTGAGGCCATGGAAACCATCGCCGAGGATGCCGAGGCGGAACTTGAGCTTGGTAAATACACAGGAATATTTTGTTTATTTAACTTGCAGCTTAACTAAATTACTCAACAAAACAATAATTCACAACGCATCGAAATTTCACCATAAGTATGCGCAACACATTTCGATCAACAATCGAAATAACTCAATAATCAGCCACGCCACAGGCATCGCCAAAAAAATATCTGCAGCATGCTTGGTAAATCAATCCAGATATTTGTTTTGGTGTATAGATTTTTCGTGTGGAATAAAAAAGGAGCCGTGGAAGATCACCAACCCGTTGGACTGACGCAGTGAAGCATATCTGCAAAGGAAACTTGCAGTCGTCTATCCGGACGGCCGAAAACCAATTGGCCTCGCGAGTCAGCCATAATGATATGACGTAGAAGAGAAGAGAAGAGATCTATTTGGTTAATATCTTTCACATTCCAATGGAATTTTGACACGTTTCGCACGTTCGTTCTGACACGTAACCGGCATAATTTGTGGAATCGCATTACTTGTAATTCGTTCAAATGTCTACTAACCATCCGTGCAACCGTACCCTCGCAATCCGTGCAGTTGTGTACCGTTATAAGTCATAAACTTGACGGTGAGGCATTACACCTAACTATCTTGCAATGTACTTAATTGCCTTTCCCGGTTAGGGAATGTTAACCACCACTATCACCTTCAAAAAGTGTCAGATGAGATCTCTGTTCTCCTAAAGAGCGTTCGAAGAGTTACACAATCGCCTTCTTAACAATTCTTAACAATAATTCATGAAATCGAATGTAGTTCCATCTACATAAAGGTACGTCTTGATATAAGTTGTATATTGGCTGTGTCCTTTATTACATTACCTAATGGCTTCGATTCACACTTTCCCTCAGATGAGCAGTTAAAAATCCCTTTAAGTGAATATATCATCGAGGGCCCCTCACATGCTCACCCTGGGAAGGACCGACCTTCACTCATCTAATTACCATATCAGAGCCTTTCTACGTGTCTCCGTATATTCCAAGGGTACATTTTACAATATCAATTTAAAAATGTAATATTGTAAAATAACTCAAATAAACTTTCATCCCCAATTATATCCCTTTAGGGATTGATTTTTGGGATAATAGGTATATATTCTTTGTTTTTTAATGCAGAAAAACTGCCAAAGCCAAATACCATCTAAATGTATCTTAAAAATCGCATTACAACTCGCAAAATTCATGATAGATGGGTTTGATGGAAAACATTAGTCTTCTTCTAGATAGTAGTTCAGTTTTTACCACTCCCAATATGGCTCGTGTTCTTTTTCCAAACCCCCTTGCGACATATGGTTAGTCGACGGATTTGATAGGCAGCGTCAGCTGCCATGTTTCCGAGTTAGAGGTATTTTTTTATGCCCGATTCGAACAAAATACTTATTCTGTGGTTGGTATTGATAACACGATTCTTTATTCCCATTAGGTAATTTAAAAAATCCTATCCTATACTATTAAACGAGCAATATTTGTATACATATATTTGCTATTAATTTCTAGGAAACGGCTCGAAGAAAAGATTTAGATGAAAATTGAAATATAGGAGTTTACGGGGGCCAGAAATCGGTGTCTAGTTAGGTCTCATTTCTGGGAAAATTTGTTTTCTCCGTATTTTCACCCGAGCAGAGCTCGGTCCCAGGCACTTATTTATTAAAATATACATACAAAACATAAAATTATTATAAAATTAAAAAGCGTGGTCAGGGCGACAAAGAGAGGAACCTCCTGACTATCCACGCAGTGTCGAGTAGTACCGCCTTCTGTATCTGACCCTTGACCCAGCCATCTAGCGATAGTATCTTAAGGGGATGCCTTGATTCGAGTCGAACACGCCTCCTAGACAAAGACAAGCTTATGCCTTCCGCGCACGAGAAAAAGAGATGGAACACTCTTCAGGAATGGCTTTTTTGGACAAATTTCGATAAATACCTAACTTAGAGAAGTTTTATTTCAATTTCATAAAGTGAGATTTTAGATGAGATAAAATACTGTAGTATTAACTTGATTGTGTCGTAAACTAATGTATCGTTTGAGTAGGCTGAATAAAAAAAGGAAAACACAGACCCAACTTTGGATTTTTTTTCTATCGAGGAAATTTTTAGCAATCATGTATCGGTAAAATTAGAAAAACAATCATCATATAGTCAAGAATCATATATCTGAAAATCAGACCTAATTGTTTCTTAATCTAGTCAGAACGGCGTTTCAAAGCACGCGATAATTTCCAATGCACCGCCTTAAGGTGTTGGCACGTGTTGGTCAGAACTATTCGCTATTAGACCGTTTTCGCTGAAACGACTATCGAGACAATGTTCATAGAATTCATTATTATTAGCAGGACGGTGCCAAACAAGTATACGGTCAGTCTGATGACTTGAACGTTAATAGGGTACTTTCGTGATATTGAAATGTATAACGCAGTGTTGCTACATTTGTATGCGCTATATAGTATTGTATGAGAACCACTCATAAAACTATTTCAAACTGCACCGTGAAAGAAAATTGACAAGTAGCCAATAGGGTTGTAGACACTAAATAAAATAATCAATCCATACTAATATTATAAATGCGAAAGTGTGTATGTCTGTCTGTCTGTTATCTCTTCACGCTTAAACCGCTGAACCGATTGAGATGAACTTTGGTATGGACATAGGATAGTTTTTATCCCGGAAACATCCCCTGAGGGGGTGAAATGGGGGATGAAAGTTTGTATCGAGCTACGATATAAACGAGTACCACGCGGGCGGAGTCGCGGGCAGAAGCTAGTAATGTCATATTTTCTCGAAAAAGGATTAAAAATGGAGAAAAAAATCCACGGAAGAGGTTAAATAATCACGAAATCATTAAGTGTCAACATTTTTAAGAAGGGGTATGTTCGGTCCCTTTTTGCAAAACGCAACTTCATATGAAACGATGACGCTTGTGACGTCACTAATAGACGGCAACGTGCCGTGCCCCATCGTGTTCGGTGCCGCCGTCGACGCGGCCCGCCGCGCGCACGATGCGCTCTGCGGCAGCCTCGCATATTGTGACGTCACATACTGTTTGCGTTTTCTAACAAGCAATATTAAAACGGTTGTAGCTTCGTAATTCTTTGAGATATCTGAATGGGATTGAGTGAGCGTACGGGACAAGTAGAATTATATTCACCGATTATGTGGTAAGCATCTATATTAGGTTTATAAGAGACTAGCTTCTGCCCGCGACTCCGTCCGCGTGGACCTCGTTTATATTGCACCATACAAACTTTCACCCCCAATTTCACCCCCTCCGGGGATGGTTTTCGGGATAAAAACTATCCTATGTCTTTCCCCGGGATCCAAACTATCTTCATACCAAATTTCATCTCAATCGGTTCAGCGGTTTAAGCGTGAAAAGGTAACAGACAGACAGACAGACACACTTTCACATTTAAAATATTAGTATGGACTAGCTTCTGCCCGCGACTCCGTCTGCGTGGAACTCGTTTATATCGTAGCTCCATACATTTTTTCACCCCCCTATTCACCCTCTTATTTCATTTCATTTCATTTATTCCTTGACTAGATGCCCGGCCCGGCTTCGCACGGATTACCCGTTTTCCCGTAGGAATGAAGCATTTCCCCGTGGTAAAAAGTAGCCTATGTTCATCAGGGATAATGTCGGCTTCTAATGGTAAAAGAATTTATCAAATCGGTCCAGTAGTTTCAGAGCCTATTCAATACAAACAATCAAATCTTTCATCTTTATAATATTAGTGTAGATAAAACAATATATATACGTATACATATACATAGTTTTCTCAATCGCAATTTATACATGCAAGATATTGCATGCAAGTTTCATAACATTGCGGGTTACCGAGGCATTTATACTGCGTTTTACCTATCAAACCCCGCAATGTAGTTAAACTTGCATGCAATTTCTTGCATGTCTAATTTGCGCTTTAGGCAAAAAAATGTTATCTGCTAGCTCTCCTTGTTTATCACAGTAGGAAAGATAGAGAAAGAGGTACAGATAGCGTGTCGAGCTACATGCAAAGTCATGGTCCGTTTTGATAGCTCTTCGGCAACGTAAGAATAGACAGATTATGTGCCATTATCAAAAGGGACCCTAGTACAAGATAAACTGCAACGAAAATGAACCTTGATGCCGATGTCTTAAGGTCCATTTTCATAGAGCAGGACTTATATTCTCTTTCCTACTTTTTCAACGCCGGGAAATGTTGTATTGTGTGTATTTTTTACCCTAAATTGCTACAAGTTCCTGCTTCCCTCGTTTGATTAATGACTGATGGTCCGAGTCCCTAAGGAGTAAACCCACCGGGAGAAAAGCCATGATTGCTGCACTAGTTATCTTTGAAGCGGATTTCACTTGAAACATTAACGCGGATTAATAATAGAACGGAAATGGGTTCGTAGATTATTAGGTATACGAGTATCTGATCTGTTCCGTTATACATTGTTCAATAGATTTTCACCAAATGTTACCAAATGTCATGTCTCCTATCACGGTTTAAAAGGTACAACAATGCTTTTACAAACTGACGTATTTACGGACTCACACACAGACAGTCCCCTCCCTTCACCATAAAAACGCATAATGTCCAGTCGCCTTTGCGACGCCAATTTTCGTGCGTGAATCCGGAAAATACCAAAAGTATAGTGAGTGAATTATATGATCAGGAATGACAAAAAGGATGATTAGGGGCGTGATCAGCAATTACAAAAAAGGAAGGATGATCATACTGAAAAACTTTTCCCTTGAGAACTTCGTGGTAAAGTATGAGCCAATTAATTCATAGTTAACTGCTAGTTTATGTATGGAATAGCTGATAAAAATTGCTATTACATGTAATCGAAGGCCTAATAGAAGGTCAAGAGGAAGATCTAGCCACTCTCACCTGCAGGACGGCGAAGACCAGACCCCGTATCATGGTCGGCCTTATCACGCGATAAGTGACAAGACAAAGCGTCCGTCACTGGCTGACACGAACGAGACTGACGCTCTATCTTGTCGACCATGATACAGGGCCAGAGAAGATGCACCCTAAGAAGCAGAAGAATGTATTCAATACATTCTTCTGCTTCTTAGGGTGCGACTTTTCGCAAGAAACCAATCCCATGGGAACAGTTGTTCAATATAGCCATCTCCTTCACTCTTTCTCATAACTCATGACCATGAAATCAGCCAGTATAAATCCTACCAAGTACACATGACACAATCATACTTGTCACGTAAAGTGTGACAAACAGTCGAGCCAAACGGAACAGTAATGTAATGTCCACAGCCGGTCTAATGACGGCTTTTGTGCGCCGACAATACGGGGGTCAAGTGGCCTGTCTTAGGTCACAGTGGCCGCTTGAGAACAGTACGATATTGCACAATTTACTGCATATAATAATAATAAATTAACGTTTATTTCAAGCTCGTGGCTCATAAAGTGTTAGTAAGACTTAGAAACTATGTTATTAGTAACAAATCACTATACTAACAATGATTCACTGTGACTGGGCTTGTGAAGGCCACAACAGTGCATAATTATACGGACAGTCAATCCTGTCCGCAATCATAGATAGGATGGTGTTGGGGCTGACACGCACGCGCTGCACCAGCGATGCGGCTCGTAGGCGCATTGCAGCTTTAAAACATTGTTGCGCGCGCCTCAGCGAACATCTGTGAGGCACTGCGATAGCGCGGCAGCCCCATCAGCATCTAGAACGCATTATTATACTGAACTTGTAGGGCCTTACACGATCTTTTTGTAAATTGGCTCCACAGGCTGCATGTGTATAAAGTGGAACAAAAAGCCCTGAATAGAGTTATTTTACAAATATTTGAGCAGCGATATGGGGATATACTTAAACAAATCGGCCCAGACCCAAGCTAAGGCTGCGTCTTATGGTTTTGAAAAAAACTGGAATTGATTTTGGAGCGTTACATATTATAGTTGGACAATTTGATGGACACTATTCCAGACACAATAGAAATAACAATAGAATTACGCCTATAGACGTCTACTGTACATCAATGCATTAAGGTTCAATTGTTACAAACTGTCGGTAGTTGTAAATTCTGTCCATTAAAATCCGGAAAACTTCGCAATTCTCTATGAGAGCAGCATGCTGGTTGTATTAACGGAGTTGGGATCGATAAATTAGGTTAATATTAATGTTAATAGCTCTAATTAACTATGGCATTATGATTGAAATTGTTTGTATCAATTTCGTTAACAACACTACGCTGCACCGGAAATGCTACAAAATGTCAATGTCTGAGATGACAGCTACCGGCGCCATTTTTAACGTTTACCGGTCGGCGACGTATGGTCGATGCAACCCCCATTTGAAATCACCAATCAACGTCACTGGGCGGCGCAACAAAGGGCGACCTACTGCTGCTCCACTGTTCACCGCGGACGCCTCGAAATAAATGTAATCTCGTGAGAGCGACTCGGAGTGGACGGAACACCGCGACGTCCTATGTCTGCTGTCGCTGTGTGAGGTAGAGGATATGGTTTCTTTATACTATCACCGTCATAGTCTATGTCTGTATATCAATCTAGCATGCGGTCTGCTAGATAGTAAGCAGACACTATTAGCTCGAAATGCTCAGTGACTGTCGCGATTGTATAGACTGTCATGTTATTTAAAATTCTACATAGCAAAATGATGGCCCCTCGCTACTGCATCAAATCTGCTTTAATACCCCTTGTACCTCGTATGAGCGCCAATGTAGAAAACAAGTTTTGTTTTCCATATCTAAAATGCAAACTATTTAACGACAGCGAAAAAATTTGTGGTTTAGATTTATTTAACTGTTGATGTATTGTGTCTACACTGTTCTTTAGTAAGTTATACTGATTTTTTTACTCTTTTTTTTTTACTTATAGTTTCGCCATGTCCGTCTGTCCGTCCGTCTTCGGCTTAGCTCAGTAACCATTACTACTAGAAAACTGAAATTCAGCATACATAAATCAATCATGCCGACAAAACAGTGGGCGTAGCATGGTTGCCATTTTATCACTTATCGTTGTGGTAAAGACGCCCATCACGCTCTGACAAGTATGCGAGTGCGAGAGTGCCGGATGCCTTATCCACAACGATAAGTGATAAAATGGCAACCGTGCTACGCCCGCAGAGGAATAAAATCTTTAACATTTTTTTTGGGGTACCTCCCCTACACCTTTAGCGGGGAGGTAACTTTTTTGTCGTTAAACCCATGTTGCTGGGTATCGTTGGATAGCTCGTTTAGAAATGTTATGGGTTTCCTAACACCATTTTTCAAACCGCCGCAGGGGGCGCGGCCTCACGGGTGCAAGTTTACACTGCTCACACAGCCATTCATGACTGGCTGCAGTGGTGATTCCCGAATAAAATGAATAAAATTAGGTGCCCATGGAAGCCTGCGACTCCAGAATAATCACAACCGGGCCGCGTTTTCGACTTGCACGGCTCTCATGCGACGGCGCGAGCTCTCTCGATTTTTCTCGCACTATCCTTCTCTTTCTTACTAGAACACTTAGAACAAGAGATATAGTGTCGCGGCCGTCGCATGATAAACGTGCTGTGATGTTTCACCTTTGGGTCTCTGGGTAAGTAAATAAAACTACTCTTTAGACTTGTAGCTTAGTGACCACACTCCGCGGCAGCTCGATGACAAGTGGCAAGCACTTCCAGCTCAGCTGACATATCTGATAGGTCGTGGATGATTTCTTTATGTAGCTAGGTATTTTAGTAAGTAGGTATGTATTTATCTTTATAAGCCAAAATCAAAGCATTAATTTGTCTAAGGACCTTTATATATTAAGCATTAAATCGTTATGTATAGTACCCATAGCACGATCAAAGTTTGCTGAGTTTGGAACTAGGTCGAATTGTGTTATAAAAGCAAATATTTATTCCTTGCACCCCAGTTACATTTCGCTGAAAACGCAAAAGTTCTCTCTCGTCAATTATCGAAGGGCCGAGAGAGATCGATGGATGCGATATCAGTGGAGCGAGGCTCGATTCGATACGGCGTTATCTCGATTCCATTACGATGTAAAACCAGGGTCGATTCTGGGACATGATTCAAAGGATTGGAATTATACGAGTTAAAGTCGTATGCTCCGCCTGAAAGATATTTTGTGAGCTATCCTTCATGAAGACCGTTTTTGATCTACTCGCCGTTATCCGATTGTGACGTTTGACATATTTAAATATGTGAGTTCGGTAACAATGGAATGCTGACCTGATGATAGAAACGGAAGGTAGCCATATCAACTCCACACAAGACAGACCCATCGTGTTCGAAGTCGTTGCAACCCTCTCAATGAATAGTTTGTATAACAATCCTTTATTTAATGGTACACTCGTAAAGGGTGAAAAAATGCAGGCAAAATATGATAAAATTTGTGTATTTTGTCTCAGTCGGCAATAAAAGGCTGTGCTTGCCTTATTCATCGAACCTATTTTAATGGAAGTTTCGTTCAAATTCGTTTGACTTGTACGGAACATAATTTACCTATGAACCTCGCTCTGAAAATATAACTCAGGTTTGCAATGATACTCAGATGTTATTAAAATAAACTTATCACTACATAGTATACAACAAATTTGCTTCCCGCTGTCTGTCCCTATGTATGTTTAGATCTGTAAAACTACGCAACGGATTTTGATGCGGTTTTTTTAAATAGATAGAGTGATTCAAAAGGAAGGTTTACGCGACTCCGTCCGTGTGGAACTCGTTTATATCGCAGCGCCATACAAACTTTCACCCCCATTTCACCTTCTTAGGGGATGATTTTCGAGATAAAAACTATCCTATGTCCTTCCCCGGGTTTCAAACTATCTCTATACCGAAATTCATCTAAATCGGTTCAGCACTTTAAGCTTCAAGAGGTAACAGACAGACAGACAGACAGACTTTCGAATTTATAATATTAGTATGAAAGTATGAATATAGTACCCGTGCGAAGCCGGGGCGGGTCGCTAGTTAGTTACAAAATAGAGGCCTGTGGCAGTGACAGTCCGGCTCACGAACAGTAGTATGTGAGGCAATGTAGCAATCCTTCGGTTGATGTCCGTAATTAACATTTTGATGGATGCGCATTCGCAACGGAGTTGGAGCTAAATTAGTCGACATAGCAATGAAAACATTTGTAGTCCGCAAGACACAATGGCCTGGGCGAGAATTACGCAATTTTCATAGACATTCTATGTTTAAAGACATTCACTGCTAGACATAGGCCTCCCACAAAGAGTTCCACGATCACCGGTTCTGCGCCATCCGCGTTCAGCGGGCTCCCGAGACATTTACCTGCATCAGTCCACGTACACGTACCCCACGTACGTCAGCGGCGGTCGTAGGTTCGAATCCTGGCTCGTACCAATGAGTTTTTCGGAACTTATGTACGTAATATTTACCGTTAGCTTTTCGGTGAAGGGAAACATCGTAAGGAAACCGGACTAATCCCAATAAGGTCTTGTTTTCCCTCTGGGTTGGAAGGTCAGATGGCAGTCGCTTTCGTAAAACTAGTACCTATGTCAAATCTTGGGATTAGACGTCAAAGCGGACCCCGGGCTCTTTTAGGGCACAACCGGGAATAGCGCTAGGAGGATGAGCACGTAAAATCGATGGCCGTTGGGGTGAAAAGTTCTCGAGTGGCGACCACGTACCGGAAGGGTCAGCGTGGGCAGACCACAAGGTTAACTAACCTACGAGTAATGATTCCATCGATTTACACACCGACCAATTCTATAATCTGAATTTTATTCAATTTTATTAATAATGCGGGTACGCTAACCCATTTAAGCCAAAACGCCCTTATCCTCGATTTTCACTAGTGTTTGACGTGGACACTTTATGTCGAAGTGACTCGACTTAAATTCGAAAGAAGGTTAATGCTCTTCTTTTTGGAAATTAACCCATATCTCTCAGACGTCACGTCCTGACATCAGAGCGCATCAGATGAGAGTGAATCTAACCGAACTTACTAAATGTATGAAACCGATAGCGTTCAGTCGCGAAAGGACAGGGCTGTTATTCGCTACGCGCTAATGCGACACCCCGACGGTCACCCGTCACGAAACGAACCCTCTACCTACGCTTATAATTACTACGCATCGCGGTGTCAAGATATATTTGTGGGTGAGCGTGGAGGTGTGCTTAAAACAAGTTACAGAATAGGGGGACAGGACAAATTAGTACAAATCCGGCTTTAGGGTGTGTATTCACCACAGCTGTGAGAGAGGAAAAAATTGACCAGTTAGGATTAGAAACGATACGCGAGCATGGCCAGCCCACACTATTAGTGGATTTTTTCCATGCTCACCAACCAGCGTGGCACAGCTCAGTCCCCCTATTCTGTAACTTGTTTTAAGTTCACCTCAACGCTCCGCCGCGACTCGTAGTAACTAAGCGTAGGTAGATGTCTAGTTTCGTTATAGGCGGGACGGCTGAGGTGAGGTGAGGAGCATTAGCGCGTAACGAATAACAGCCCTGTACGGCTACCATGAGTTTGACATTGTCATTTTTCGTTAACGAGAGTCGAGTTTTCTATCTGTGCATCTCTATTGCACTTTGACAGTACGAGCGGGATGCACAGATAGAAAACTCGATACTCGTTAGCGTAAGCCGTCATTGTCAAAGTCATGGTAAGCGTACTGGTGGTTCCTTACCCTTAGGTTCACTCGGAATGTCCGAGAGAATAAAGTAATGTTTAAAATGTTTGATTAGGTTAAGATTAAGGTTCATATCACGTTAAGTTTTTGCTAGTGTCAGCTTACACGAGCGTTAATATAATAATTTTAAGTTGTTAGTAAACAGTAACCTCATCTGCCAGAAGCACGGTGCGGCTTTTGAAACTTTTAATGAGGGACGATGTTACGGACACCGCTGCTGCGGTCTTTAGAAAATCATAGACGCGGACCAAATTAACACTAAATCCGTTGAAAACAAAGATTAAAAAAAAAACATTAAAAAAGCGAGTATGTTTCGTCGTAAAGATTGCTATCGCTTAACAAGAAACAAGGTTTTCATAATTTACTGAATTATTGTCAAATTTGACGAATCGACCGAAATCAGCGCTTTTTTTATTAGCATACTTAATTAAATCATCATAATTTTGATGAAAGCCATGTTATTTTATTTCAAAATATGAATTTGGCTGAATATGTGTGTTTTTATTGACTATTCCTGAGAAATAGTCAATGATTATTGCTGGCTCAGTTTGCTGTATACTTTCTAAATATGTCCAAACTAGCAATATATGAATGAACTTAATATTTCGAATAATATGAATAGTAAAATCTTCATTATTTGAATATTCGACTGCCGACTTTCCGAGTATCATTACGACTGCTTCCAGATAAGGATAAAATTTATTTTGGGTTTTAAGTTTTGGGTCTTTCATATTCGTGTTTTATATCAATTCCTTATTTATCTAGTGTAAACATCCACCTGCAAAAACAGATTCCTAAGGTTTTATTGAGTGTAACAGTATTTTTTTTGTAGTATACATAATATTCGAATAGTTCGTGTTGTATTATTCGAATGATATTTATGACGAATTTTCAAATAATTTGAATATTCGAATATTCGAATGGCAAACCCTATACCTATCTAGGTAAGGTTTAATATTGTTAGAGTGTCTTGGTTTTTAAGTCCTAGAGTAAGTGTGGCATGCGACAGCATGTTACTGTAACGGCTGATGTGTATCACTTATTAATAAGTTTGGTTTCTTACATAGTTTTCATTGTATGCTGGGTAGCACGTTGTAAAATTTAGTGCTAACCACCAATTGTTGGTAACCTGTTGCTAGTGGTGGGAAACTTTAATTGGCTCTCTGTTACTTAAGTTATGTGACTAGCTTATATTATTATTTTGAATTGTGAGCTGTTAGTTCTCCAAATAATAAATAAATAGATAAATAAATTAGTACTTTATAATATTGCTGCGCCCTAACGCGGGGGGGGTTATGCTGAAATATGCAATTACTTATAAAATCTTGTAAAACCCATAAATGCAATAAATGAATATGAAATTAAATTTACGTAGAGTGCCACTGAACGTCGGGCTCTATATTATTGAGAATTCGTGAATTGAATTCATAATAACCTATAAATTCCAATTAAAGGCTTAACAGTGAATTTGGTTATGACAAATTGAACCCAATTTGTTGCTTTAATTCGGGGAATAGCCTCGAACTTCTGGAAAAGAAATTCAAGAGTTGGTATAGCAAACGGGTCGCCGCACGCCTATGCAAAAAAGAGAAAATTCTTGGTCCAGCTTTCGACTGCGTTTAACCTCTGACGATTACCTTTTTGCTTCAAACATCATTTTTGATGTTAATTCATATTTTTAACCGACTTCAATAAATGCGAAGGTTATAAATTCGTCGGAATCTTTTATTTTTTGTATATGTTCCCCGACTACTCAAGACACCTGGACCGATTGTTTTTTTTTTAAGAATATCCTACCCAGGTTGTCCCATGGTCGTCAGGTCATTATCTGATGATGGGAACCTGGAGACATCGAGGGAACTTCACATTTTATAGGCACACTTAAAGCGATGTTGGTACTACTGATTTGAAGTCGGTTAAAACTTTGTGTTTGAAGTAAATTATGTCCTGTCCGATACCTCGTACTATTTATTTTATCCATTCACTCAGATCGGAACTCGTTTATATCATAGCTCCATACAAACATTCACCCCCTAAGGGGATGTCCGGGATAAAACTATGTCCTTTCCCGGGACTCGAACTATCTTTATATCAAGTTTCATCTACACCGGTTTAGCGGTTTAAGCGTGAAGATGTAACATACGGAGTAACACACTTTCACATTTATAATATTAGTATGGAAGTATGGATTGCCTACTTCTCTCTTAAGCGCGTCGTCCTAAGATGTTTTGTGACATGTTATCCCAAATTGTCTAGTGGGCTTGTGGGGTTAACTACCCAGCACAGTGCCCCTTTAATGGGCACTCAAATTCCCGTTATTGCTGCATATCTGTGGCCTTGTTGTGAATATGGCGGCTATTCATCTCTTTCTTTTCTTCATCTTCAAAGCATTGTATGTGATATCATAGTTTAAGTTGAAAATACATTGGCGGGAAATTTATTTATTTATTTAAAAATTATTGCACAAATATAAAAATAAAGGTACAATTGGCGGATTTAATGCCTTAAGGCATTCTCTACTAGTCAACCATTGGGCTAAACAGAAACTTTAGTGCTGCAGGATCCTAAATACAGAGACTCGAATGGAAACACAAATCAATTTTAATTTCATTAATATACATATAATGCGTACAATATAAACTTACTTATACATACATAAATACATACAATGATATGTACCCGAACAAAGATATCACGAGGAAATTGTAGAATGTTCTTGTTTTTTTCTGTCCCTTCTGTGCGACTATATACCTACTATACTGCTTGCGTTCTTTGTAATACGCGAGCGAAGTCGCGCGTGCAGCTAGTTAATAACTGAATTTAAAACATACGATACCTACTAGCTTCTAACCGCGACTCCGTCCGCGTGAACCTCGTTTATATCGTAGCTCCATACAAACTTTGACCCCCAATTTCACCTCCTTAGACTATCTCCGTACCATATTTCATCTAATCGATTCAGCGATTTAAGCATGAATAGGGTAGACAGTCAGACCGTAACAGTTTTGCATTTATAATAAATATTTGTATGGATAGTATTAATTTCCTATCTCGGAAATTTTACGTGGATGAAGTCGCGAGTAAAAAGTACAGCAATAATGTGTCTTATAAAGTACAGTAAAATAATGTGTCTTTTAAAGTACAGTAAAAAGTGTAGTAATAATGTGTCTTATAAAGTACAGTAAAAAGTATAGTAATAATGTGTCTTATAAAGTACAGTAAAATAATGTGTCTTTTAAAGTACAGTAAAAAGTATAGTAATAATGTGTCTTTTAAAGTACAGTAAAAAGTATAGTAATAATGTGTCTTATAAAGTACAGTAAAATAATGTGTCTTTTAAAGTACAGTAAAAAGTATAGTAATAATGTGTCTTATAATAGTTACTGTTAATCATTATTACTCTCTAAGTTTCAAGGCATGATAGTTTAGTTTAACTTGAAATTAGTTGTATTGATCAGTTTAGTTCCAATGTAACCATAGCGTTGTACTAATAATTATGTGTGTTAGTGAGAGTTAGTTAGGAGTTAGGACGAAAGTGCATGCTTAGTGTCCATGTGATATTTGTTTATAAGTCTCCTTGTGCACTTGTTTCTGTTCGTTGTCCAATAAATAAATATAAAGGTTATCGTTAGAGAACTGGCGCCTGTCTCCCATTAATTAAACTTGTTAAGCCAGTAAGTCATCGGAGCACAAGTAATAAATATCGTAACGTAACTACTCCTATCAAGTGGCGCAGTTAATGCCCCGGTGAAACTAACTGCACTTTTATTAACTTAATTTGTTGCTGAGACATCCAGCGCTTAAGGGGTTGCATTGGAAATTATTGCGTGCTATGAAACGCCGTTCTAACTAGATTGAGAAACAATAAGGTCTGATTTTCAGATATATGATTCTTGACTACCTATACTTAAGTTTGTTTATCTGATTTTTTAACCGATACATGTTTGCCTAAAGTTTCCTCGATAGAAAAAAAACCTCCAAAGTTAGATCTTTTTTTCTCTTTTTTACTCAGCCTACTCAAACAATATATTATTTTACGACACAATCAAGTTAATACTACTGTATTTTGGCTCTTAATGAAAAATAAATAATACTTCACTAAGTTAGGTATTTATCGAAATTTGTCCAAAAAAGCCATTCCCGAAGAGTGTTGCATCTCTTATTCTCGTGCGCGGAAGGCATAAGCGTGTCTCTGTCAAGGATGGTCGACTCGAATCCAGGCATCCCCTTAAAATGAATAAGTTGTGTTTTGCCTTTGTAAGCGAAATTGTTACAGCAATCACAAAATATGAGTAGTAGCCGTTTTTCAATGTTACCATGAAAATCCTACTCCTACTAATATTATAAATGCGAAAGTTTAGATGTTTGGATGTTTGTTACTCAATCACGCTTAAACGGCTGAACCGATTTGAATGAAATTTTGCACTAAGATAGTTTATAGCCTGGATTAAAATATAGGATAGTTTTGATCCCGGGTCCACGCGGACGAAGTCGCGAGCGGAAGCTAGTGTATTATAAAACAAACCTCACTTAACGAATTCCAAACTATAAGTATTTACAAAAAAAAACTGGATATTCGCGTAAACGGGCTTTTTACCGAAATGCAAATCCGGACAAACAATACGGAGAAATTATTTAATTTGTATATGGTACGAAATGGCAGTTGTATGGTCGACGCGACGTCAAACATACTGTTTATACTTATGCACCTTCATCAATTTTCGTCGTCTTCATTGCTTCTTCACCCCGCCCTCGGCTTTGTGCGCGGCCGTGACTGTGAGGCCTGTCAGAGCAACAACCTGCCCCCTATTTCACCAACTTGACAATTGTCACCTGACAGTGACAATTCGCCATGCATTGCTTGTTCTAGAAGTCAAGGTGGTTGCTAGGTTACTTGTGGATCCAATGTACGGAGAATTGTCGTTGTCAGGTGACAATTGTCGAGTTGGTGAAATAGGGGCCTGATCTGTCTATCGACTAGGAGACCAACCACGCGACCGCTTGCCATCCATCATTCCAACCTCTAGCAATATTACCAGGCCCCTATTTCACCAACTTGACAATTGTCACCTGACACCGACAATTCGCCATGCATTGCTTGTTCTAGAAGTTAAGGTGGTCGCTAGGGTACTTGTGGATCCAGCAATGTACGGGGAATTGTCGTTGTCAGGTGACAATTGTCAAGTTGGTGAAATAGGGGCCAGGCGGTCGCTGCGGGCTTCGTGGCCAAAGTAGCTACTATATACTATCCGCAAAACCAAGTGGCGAGTCAGGCAATAAAAGTCAGTACTATTTTTGCACGGCCCGCTCCTTAAGGCAGTGCAGGTGCGAAAGAGAGAGCATGATCCAATGATTTATGACCTGACTCGCCACTTGATCTTGCGAATACTATAGCTAAGAACTCTTTGGTACCAATTCCTATTGAAACTTAGCATTGTCACCACAGAGTGAAAATAAACTTGCTCATAAGCATTCAAATTGCATTATTTTTAACGAGCTTTAGAATAAACAAACGCCCATGATGCGTTTCAATCGTCTTTCAATAAGGTTTTTTTGTTATCAATTTGTCTAATGTAATATTTCTATAGATTTGAGGAGGTATATTTTCATCAACTGAGCTTATAAATACGTAAAGATTATTAGAAAATCTTTAACAAATCAAACTAGCCCTTATAGAGAGCCTCAATAAGATTTGTGTTATAGATACATAATGTGTTCCATGACTTACATGATAATTTCGTGTAAATCGGATTGGTGGAAGTTGTTTGTATTTTACTATTTAAAATAAAATGTCACACTATTTTAGGCTATACTATCAGGAGAAGTAGCTTAACAGTATGAATTGTTTGTGGCCGTATTTCCGTGAACAGGTATATAGGCAGCACATCACTAGACATACGCCACTCCTATTGCAAATGCGATTATGTCAACATTAACCCAATCACCTTAATAGATAGTTGTAAAAAAGCCAGGTACTATAACTGTGGAAATAGCGCGGCTGAAGTAGTCAAAATTACACAGAGCAAGGTATAATTCAAATCAATTCAATCTCTTATTCATAAAATAACAATTTTACATGTCGGAAACTTTTACATTAATATTATGTCGTTTTAAGGATAATAATTAAAGGTCGAACACGCCAAAACGTGGGCATATGAAATAGCCAATAAAACATAATCAAGTACAATATTTAAAAAACTATTTATTACATTAGCTTGCACTACTATCGTACATTTATAAACATACAAGCGTATTCAAGCCATAATTAAATACACATGTATTTAATTATGGCTTGAATACGCCGTTGCCCTCACATTGCGTCGAATGCGGCTCATCAATGCTTGCACGGCATTGTCAGGGTACTTTTTACCAGCCCAAGTCCATGTTTTTTGCAAATCAGCCACGGAATTGATTTGCCCGCCCTTCTTTTTTAATATCCCTTTCATTATGGACCAATATTGCTCGACAGGCCTAAGTTCAGGGCAATTAGGAGGATTGCTGTCTTTAGGTACCACAGCAACAACATTCTGTTTGTACCAGTCTAACACAGCTTTTGCATAGTGGCAGCTTGCTAGATCAGGCCAAAACAATGGTTGCGAAATATGATTTTTTTGAAAGGGTAATAGTCGCTTCTCCAAACATTCTTTTTTGTAAATTTCGCTGTTTACAGTGCCTGTAGTGATAAATGATCGACTTTTTTTACCGCAGCTGCAAATAACTTGCCAAAGCAAGTACTTCTTCGGAAACTTGGACCTCTTTTTTAACTTACAGTCCTCAGGAGCATTTTTGCGACTCGTACTAGTATAAAACTCCTGGCCTGGTATCTGTTTGAAGTCAGCTTTTATGTACGTTTCGTCGTCCAACACGATGCATTTAAATTTTGTTAAGAAATTATCGTATAACTTTCTTGCCCTTCGTTTGGCCGTCAAATTCTGCTGAGCATTGCGGTCAGGTGCAGCTTGAGCCTTGTACGACCTTAATCCAGCTCTTGTCTTTACTTTTTGTACATAAGATTGTGACATTTGTACCTTTTTAGCGACATCGCGTGATGAGATCTTCAGATTTGTGTTAAAAAGCTGTAAAACCTTGGCTTCTTTTTTTGTCTTACGCCTTGCTTTCCGCCAGTACCTGACTTCCGTTCTACAGTCAACCGTTCCCGGAACTTTTTAAAAACAGAACAAACAGTGGATTGCGGGTATTTCAATAACTTTGCTAGTGCTCTGTAGCTTTGAAGGGGATTTTCTGTGTGTTTGAGCAAAATCATTTCACGCTGCTGAAGTTCAGGGCTCGCCATCGTGAAAACGAAGGAACGAAGTGACATGCTGTCATAATATTTTTGTTCATCACACTATTGAGTTTATAAAAATATTACTAAATAGTTTGTATAATCGTGAATAAAAAAAATATAAGTACATATGTATGCCCACGTTTTGGCGTGTTCAACCTTTATCATGTCGTACTTAAGTTATACCGCCTCTCGGTTCTGAAAGAATTCGTCAATAGAGTAAAACGCGTCCTATAGACAATCATCATCATCATATCAGCCGAAAGACGTCCACTGCTGGACATAGGCCTCCCCCAAAGAGTGCCACAATGAACGGTCCTGCGCCACCCGCATCCAGCGGACTCCCGCGACCTTTACCAGGTCATCGGTCCACCTTGTGGGGGGCCTACCCACGCTGCGCCTTCCGGTACGTGGTCGCCACTCGAGAACCTTTCCGCCCCAACGGCCATCGGTTCTACGTGCAATGTGCCCCGCCCACTGCCACTTAAGTTTAGCGATTCGGAGGGCTATATCGGTTACCTTGGTTCTGCTGCGGATAGCCTCATTTCTGATGCGATCGCGCAGAGAAACTCCCAACATAACCCTCTCCATTGCCCTTTGGGTGACTTTGACAATACAATGATGTAATATGCGGGAGACCAGCGCTGGCTGCAAAGCTAGCAACATGCTGAGCTGGGTCCATTTCGTGGCAAAGAAAAATGTGCTTTTTATTTTATTTCTATTATTATCCGTGTTGTGTTTGTCACGAATAAATGTTTTGATTTTGATTTGATTTAATATATAAAAACCGGCCAAGTGCGAGTCGGACTCGCGCACGAAGGGTTCCGTACCATTATCTATGAAAACGGCAAAAAAATCACGTTTGTTTTATGGGAGCCCCCTTAAATATTTATTTTATTCAGTTTTTTAGTACTTATTTGTTGTTATAGCGGCAACAGAAATACATCATCTGTGAAAATTTCAACTGTCTAACTATCGCGGTTCATGAGGTACAGCCTGGTGACAGACGGAACCCTAAAAAGATCGAGGTAGACACGTTGTCTATACTTATGAAATACCGTGTTTAAAAATGGCCACCAAATCAGACAGTTTCTATTGACGACGCGAAACTGAAGCAAGTTGATGCAATTGACTCAGTTTTAGTGTTCAACTTTTGGAGCGCTTATAACATATATATCTACCTCTTTTTAGGGTTCCGTACATATAAAACGGGACCCTATTACTAAGACTTCGCTGTCTGTCCGTCCGTCCGTCTGTCACCACGATAGCTAGACAGTTGAAATTTTCAGAGATGTATTTCTGTTGCTGCTATAACAACAAATAATAAAAACATAATAAAATAAATATTTAAGGGGGCTCCCATACAAAAAACGTGTTTTTTTTTGGCCATTTTTAAAGATAATGGTACGGAACCCTCTGTGCGCGAGTCCGACTCGCACTTGTCCGGTTTTTACCCGACTGCCGAAGGAGAGGGGGGTTATGTTTTTCGAACGTATGTATGTATGTATGAATGTGACCTTATTCTTTGGCACGCCGTGCAGCCTAAACCGTTTGACGGATTTCGACATATGAGGTGTCGTTGGATTCCTCTTAATCGTGGGAGTGACATAGGCTATAAAATAAAAAAAACCAGTTGGGTTTTTGAAAAATCTTTTAAGTTCACTTGTTATATTACGTCATTGGGTAGGTACTAGGTAGTAGGTCCAGCAAGCGGCTATCAAAAGGTGGTGGGTTCGATTTCCGCATTGTACCAATGGGTATTTTGAAATTTGTACACGCGATGTCATTTGGCATTTAATGTTGTCCATTAGTTAGTAGAAAGTTCAGTAAAAGCCCGCGCGCTGTAGGAAATTCCGAATGTGCTACAAACTCGTCATCATACAGAAAAGCTATAAAAAAAAAAAAACATTTATTTCAGATGTTTTAGGTCCATAGTTCTTGTTAGTTACATATGTTTTTACTACCTAATGTTAGTTTACAAAACTTTTACTATATCATTAATTCATTAGTGACCTTCAAAAGTCACGTGTAAGAGGCAAGTATAGCATGTTCCCTGGTCCAGTGCAACACAAGCTGACTGTCCCACCTGTCTGCTACAACAGCGCCCTGAACGCGTTATTGTATTGGACACGGAGAGCGCTGAACACCCTCTGCGAATAGCTGGACCAGAGAGCACATGTGTAAAATGTTGTGCAAAAGGCTCTAAATAAAGTGATTTTCACCGGTACAGTGCAACGCCTAAATCTATGCGCCAGCATATTCGCCCTGGTAGCCAGCGCCCTCCGTTCACGCTTTATATCCCATCATCTCTAAGATCATCACATAAGATATGGCCAAGATACTTGAAAGCTGACACTCTTTTCAGGTGTACCCCGTTAAGTGTGACTGGAGAAACATTTGTAGGACATTTATTTCCAGACTTAAATATCATAAATTCACTTTTAACAGTGTTATATTTAAGCCCATGCTTATTAGCATACTTCTCACATACATGTATGAGTTTTTGAAGTCCACCTATTGAGGGGCTCAATAACGCCATATCATCGGCATAACTCAGATTATTAAAACTTATATCTTGGATGCGACAGCCGACATACATGCTACTGAGCTCCTCAATAAGTGCATTTATATAAATATTAAACAATGTAGGAGAACTCAATCCCCCCCTGCCTCACCCCACAGTCAAGCCCATATTCATCCGACACTGCATCACCCCATTTTACAACACTTGTCTGATTAGCATACCAGTGTCTGAAAATATGCACTATTTCTGTAAGTACATTAGCATCATAAAGCTTTTTCCACAGTATATCATAATTAACTAAATCAAAAGCTTTTGATAGGTCTAGATAGCAAGCAAATACAGGTGTGTTTCTACTAGTATAGTATCTGACAGTATAAATCCGCGTAAGATTGTAGAGCGGCTGTCAAACTGTAGATTTATTATATTTGCCGGCCGGCAGTGCCAATTCCCCGATTAATGCTTCTTGTTATAGGCCAACAATGTAGGTACACAGACTATTTTAGGATGCTTTGTGTTACGCTGCTGCAGAAAGAGAGCGAGGATACAGAAAGTTTTCCTAGTGGCTTAATCATTCATAGTTTAATAGTCATTGTATCACACCTAGGGAGCTTGATTCAACAACCATTTTTCAACTCAGTGAGTCGTTTGCGAGGTATTGAGCTTTAAAGCCCTAATTTTTATTCGAGTCATGTGTCCCCCCGCTGCCGGCTATAAATGGCCACTACTGGGGATGAGAAAAAAATCGTGGCAGTAGTACATATAGAATTTAAAAGGAAAACTATCACGGCTAAGTAGGCATATAACTAGTTACCGAGTAATAATCGACCAACTTAAAATGTACTTAGAAAGGCCAACTCTGGTACAAATTCGGCCGACACAACCGCACCATTTAGTTGGCGCACGCGTGTCGATGTACCTAAGATAGACAGGCAACTACGAAACCCTACACTGCGCGTGGCCCGAGACGCACTTGGCCGATTTTTTTTTAAATAATAAATACTCTTTATTGCACCACAACAGGAGAGAAATATCTTAAAAAAAAAATGCTTATTAAATAATGGTAACAACAGGCGGTCTTATCGCTTTAAAGCGATATTTTTAATACTCATAGCGTAGAGTTCATTAGGTTAGGTTTGTTTAATAATAATCCTGTATATGTCATGGCATCAGAGAAAAACGGCTTTTAAGAGAAATGAAAATTCTGACGTACGATAACGATACAGTTGGTAAACAATTATTAGTGATTCAGATATGTAACCGTAATACACTGATATTATCATCGATATGATACTGTAAGTTATCTTCTTCTTAGTCGTGCACTCTTGACAGAGTGGTCGTGGTCACGTCATGGTCGAATTTGCAAAGAAAGAAAAAAACCGTAAAAACACGGTTTTATACACCTGTATAAAACCGTGTAAACAGGAAGCCCCTAACCTATTAGGTATGCAATACCTGTATCAGGAATCCCCGCTGATCCATGTTTTAAAAACCTTTTCATGACTATCGTGGGACAATAGTGCAGTGGTTTCCCGTTGCCTTCTGCACCAGCACTTTTAGGGTGTATTTGGTCCCCAAGGTTTATGACGCCTCTTCCGTACAGATTACCCCGCGGGTGTGTATGCTTATACCGCCATTGCTCGGTCGCCAGATCCCCGTTGGTTTTCTGGCCCCCCGACCAGTTGGTCGCCGCCGCCATCCAGCGCGTGCAGGTGGGGTTAACTGTAGGGCCGGTGTAGGTGGTATTCCGATCTCCCCTTACGACCCATAATGTAAGTTAAGGGAACCCTTTTTATCTACAATATGATAAACCCTCTGTTTTCCATAATGATTGCTTAAAGGTTAACTAGCGACATTCCTAGAATCTGATATACAGGGTGTTTTTTTAACCGTCTTAGAGCCGAAGCCCACTTAATGTATACATTACAAAGAACTTAAAAAAGGTTCTTTTTAGTCTTTCGAGTCCGACTCGCACTTGTCCGGTTTTTACCCGACTGCCGAAGGGTTATGTTTTTCGAACGTATGTATGTATGTATGAATGTGACCTTATTCTTTGGCACGCCCTGCAGCCTAAACCGCTTGACGGATTTCGACATATGAGGTGTCGTTGGATTCCTCTTAATCGTGGGAGTGACATAGGCTATAAAATTTAAAAAAGCAGTTGAGTTTTTGAAAAATCTTTTAAGTTCACTTGTTATATTACATCATTGGGTAGGTACTAGGTAGTAGGTCCAGCAAGCGGCTATCAAAAGGTGGTGGGTTCGATTTCCGCATTGTACCAATGGGTATTTCGAAATTTGTACACGCGATGTCATTTGGCATTTAATGTTGTCCATTAGTTTGTAGAAAGTTCAGTAAAAGCCCGCGCGCTGTAGGAAATTCCGAATGTGCTATCATACAGAAAAGCTATAAAAAAAAAAAAAAAAAACCATTTATTTCAGACGTTTTAGGTCCATAGTTCTTGTTAGTTACATATGTTTTTACTACCTAATGTTAGTTTACAAAACTTTTACTATATCATTAATTCATTAGTGACCTTCAAAAGTCACGTGTAAGAGGCAAGTATAGCATGTTCCCTGGTCCAGTGCAACACAAGCTGACTGTCCCACCTGTCTGCTACAACAGCGCCCTGAACGCGTTATTGTATTGGACACGGAGAGCGCTGAACACCCTCTGCGAATAGCTGGACCAGAGAGCACATGTGTAAAATGTTATGCAAAAGGCTCTAAATAAAGTGATTTTCACCGGTACAGTGCAACGCCTAAATCTATGCGCCGAGCATATTCGCCCTGGTAGCCAGCGCCCTCCGTTCACGCTTTATATCCTCATCATCTCTAAGATCATCACATAAGATATGGCCAAGATACTTGAAAGCTGACACTCTTTTCAGGGGTACCCCGTTAAGTGTGACTGGAGAAACATTTGTAGGACATTTATTTCCAGACTTAAATATCATAAATTCACTTTTAACAGTGTTATATTTAAGCCCATGCTTATTAGCATATTTCTCACATACATGTATGAGTTTTTGAAGTCCACCTATTGAGGGGCTCAATAACGCCATATCATCGGCATAACTCAGATTGTTAAAACTTATATCTTGGATGCGACAGCCGACATACATGCTACTGAGCTCCTCAATAAGTTCATTTATATAAATATTGAACAATTTAGGAGAACTCAATCCCCCCTGCCTCACCCCACAGTCAAGCCCATATTCATCCGACACTGCATCACCCCATTTTACAACATTTGTCTGATTAGCATACCAGTGTCTGAAAATATGCACTATTTCTGTAAGTACATTAGCATCATAAAGCTTTTTCCACAGTATATCATAATTAACTAAATCAAAAGCTTTTGATAGGTCTAGACAGCAAGCAAATACAGGTGTGTTTCTACTAGTATAGTATCTGACAGTATAAATCCGCGTAAGATTGTAGAGCGGCTGTCAAACTGTAGATTTATTATATTTGCCGGCCGGCAGTGCCAATTCCCCGATTAATGCTTCTTGTTATAGGCCAACAATGTAGGTACACAGACTATTTTAGGATACTTTGTGTTACGCTGCTGCAGAAAGAGAGCGAGGATACAGAAAGTTTTCCTAGTGGCTTAATCATTCATAGTTTAATAGTCATTGTATCACACCTAGGGAGCTTGATTCAACAACCATTTTTCAACTCAGTGAGTCGTTTGCGAGGTATTGAGCTTTAAAGCCCTAATTTTTATTCGAGTCATGTGTCCCCCCGCTGCCGACTATAAATGGCCACTACTGGGGATGAGAAAAAAATCGTGGCAGTAGTACATATAGAATTTAAAAGGAAAACTATCACGGCTAAGTAGGCATATAACTAGTTACCGAGTAATAATCGACCAACTTAAAATTTATTTAGAAAGGCCAACTCTCGTACAAATTCGGCCGACTCAACCGCACCATTTAGTTGGCGCACGCGTGTCGATGTTCCTAAGATAGACAGGCAACTACGAAACCCTACACTGCGCGTGGCCCGAGACGCACTTGGCCGATTTTTTTTAAAATAATAAATACTCTTTATTGCACCACAACAGGAGAGAAACATCTTTAAAAAAATGCTTAATAAATAATGGTTACAACAGGCGGTCTTATCGCTTTAAAGCGATATTTTTAAAGAGAAATGAAAATTCTGACGAACGATAACGATACAGTTGGTAAACAATTATTAGTGATTCAGATATGTATCCGTAATACACTGATATTATCATCGATATGATACTGTAAGTTATCTTCTTCTTAGTCGTGCACTCTTGACAGAGTGGTCGTGGTCACGTCATGGTCGAATTTGCAAAGAAAGAAAAAAAACCGTAAAAACACGGTTTTATACAGGTTACAGGAAGCCCCTGACCTATTAGGTATGCAATACCTAACTGATCCATGTTTTAAAAACCTTTTCATGACTCTCGTGGGACAATAGTGCAGTGGTTTCCCGTTGCCTTCTGCACCAGCACTTTTAGGGTGTATTTGGTCCCCAAGGTTTATGACGCCTCTTCCGTACAGGTTACCCCGCGGGTGTGTATGCTTATACCGCCATTGCTCGGTCGCCAGAGCCCCGTTGGTTTTCTGGCCCCCCAACCAGCTGGTCGCCGCCGCCATCCAGCGCGTGCAGGTGGGGTTAACAGTAGGGCCGGTGTAGGTGGTATTCCGATCTCCCCTTACGACCCATAATGTAAGTTAAGGGAACCCTTTTTATCTACAATATGATAAACCCTCTGTTTTCCATAATGATTGCTTAAAGGTTAACTAGAGACATTCCTAGAATCTGATATACAGGGTGTTTTTTTAACCGTCTTAGAGCCGAAGCCCACTTAATGTATACATTACAAAGAACTTAAAAAAGGTTCCTTTTAGTTTTTTTTTAATGTATTAATATTGTTTTTTTGTATTAATATTAATTTTAATCATCCAGACGAGTCATCGCAGTGACCGCTAGCCGCCATCTTATGATGTTAGGTACGAACTCTTACCGGGTGAATGAACTTCGCACCGCGCGCCATACAGGATTTTTCAAACTTAATTACCTTTTATTACTAAAAACGTAACTAACACATATTTTTTTCACGAATGATTTACATTTTGGATACTTTAAGTGTGCTTCGGCTCTAAGGCGGATAAAAAAACAGGTTGTACATAATGGGTATAAAAACAGCTTAAGGGGCAAATACACCTACCTCATCGTCAATACGGATGCCCAAAGAACTCTGCACGGTTATGTCGCGAAAGCGCGCGAACTGCGTCGCGAGATAGACTATCCGTCTCTTTCTAACTAGATCACTTAGAAAGAGACAAATAGTCTACTCGCCGCGACACAGCTCACGCGCCGCGCCGTCGTTTGATAACCGTGCTGAAAATCTGATGGATCTGGATGATTTTGTACATTTATGAACGCCTGTAAGGACATCATCAAGTCAGCCGAAAGACGTCCACTGCTGGACATAAGCCTCTCCCAAAGGGTGCCAAAGGACATGTGAATATTTTTGTCAAGCTAAAAATGTCATTTGATATGCCATCAAGTCAGTGTAGTGTGACGCTAACCGACTAAATGTATGAAATCGATATCTTTCTGACGCATCACGACACAACACGGTACGTCAGATAAGTATGAATCAGGCTAAAGCCTGAACAATTTTGGTTCCCACCTTTTTTTAGGTTTAATTTCCAAAATATCGATCCTAGAAGAAAAATTGTGAGGACCAAACTTGTAGAAAATCAAATTTCCTACAATTTTTGTTCTCACGGCTTTACTGTAAATCAAAAATGGCCGAGTTATTCAAGAAAAACCGTTTCTCGAATATACGCAGGAGCCCGATTCAGTCTACTTTTTTTAATTTACTCTCCCAATGACCCCTCCCGGGGACCGGCGAAAAAAAAATCCAAGAACGAATTATTCACGGGTAGGGTCGGTTTATTGGATATAATGACTGGGCTATATCACTTATTCCGTGATAAGGCCGACCATGATACAGGGCCAGTTGTAACGAATGATATTTCCCTTTCTGTCTCACTTATCGAGATTTGTACGCTACTCGCTCGGATGTAGTATTATTATTACTATAGCTCCTTCTGAGTATTAATGCATTCCATAGAAACTTGTCAAATTTTCCACACATTCAGATTTTAACGAACACCGCTTACGATTACAGACGGTTTGGTGCAACCCAGCTGTGTCTTGTAAGAAGGCTCTTTTGGTCTGATCCAATTTGACCTAAAGTAGAAATATAGGTACCATTAACGTTCCCTAATTGCTGCGATTCTCAAGACGCTATCGACTCAGCGTACATGGCATATCACCTTCATCTGTTTACTTTGCACCTACGAGCCGCTTCTAAGCCATAACGACGCATATCCCTAAGAACTTGTATTAACTTACGTCCTTTTGATCTGTGAATGTCATACGTCAGGGCCGAGAGCTCTCGACCCCAATACGAGCTGCACTTTCGCCGATATATAGAAGTGATATGAACTGGAGAGTTAGCAGGGCGTAGCTTTTTGTGAAGGCCCATTTCGTTTCACACTATGCGGATTTTATTCAGCCGGCTCTTCTTATTACACTATAGTTAGGCACTGGTCCCACCGCCGGCTAGTAAGCTAGAAAATTGGGCGAGTAACGGTTCATTGCGTGCTGACCAGGCACAGTGTGATCAATCGACCTTTACAGATCCTTCGAGAGTTCTCCTACTCCGCGGCACAATTTTGCAATTGTTTTGCAAGAAGCGTCAATTGTCCACCAGCTGGGTTGACGATGTAAAAAGGATCGCGGGTCATTTGTCATGAGACTAGCATGGGAGCGAACGGTATAAATGGCGTAATCGTAGAAAGGCTTAGGATTGGTCCCAATGACAGTTTTATAGTCGGCCATATTAAATAATCTCAACTGTACGTCTTGTTGGGTTGATGGTGTGGTGACATTAGATTTCTGTCAGTCGTTGGAGTGGCGTGGGCTACAATATTTGTAAACAAGCTGTCAGCGTTTTTGAAAATCTTTTAATTTCACTTTTTATCCCTCACTGGCAACATAACGCCAGTGAGGGACTCATTTACCTCTAGCTATCAATACAAGGAATCATCAAATCAATAAATACACGGCAACGCGCTTGTCATTCTTCTGAAATTGTAAGTGTCCAAAGGCTACGATATCTGCTTACCAGGCAGACTGTATTCTTGCTAGCCACAGTCGCATTATTTAAAAAAAAACACATACTTAGATTATTCTCTCCGTTAGTATGTAAACTGTTGAAAACAATTCCATTATCCAAGTGAGGATAACTGTAAAATTGAGGTTGTAAAATATTACAATACTTCGTATATTTTTTGAACAAAGTATTTGCTCAGTATAGAATTGAACCCGAGCGTGATACGTATGTAAATGAATTCGTTTATGGCAAAATTTCAATCATTTCGCTCCACTGGCGGGCGACGAAACAATACTCTTTTGTTAATACCGGGATTGGGAGGATAATAAATATGATATAAAAATTCCACCTTTTAGTGCTTAAATACAGCCAATTTTAGTGTTTATTTGCGAGAATATTAACGGTTCATTCTGTTATAACCGTTTATATTATTACAATAAAGGTAAAGTTTGTGAGTATGTCGCTTTGTAAGTGAAGTTAGGGAGGGCTTACATTGCGTCGTCAAATTCGACGGTTACACCAGGAAAATACGGTTGTAAAAATCATTAATTGCGGCGTTTTTCTTCCATTTCAAAACGTTATTCTAAGAAGCATAATCAATAATCCTACAAACTTTCGACTCGGAAGATATATAGATTTAAATGAAGCATATTCTTTATTTTGTATGATTTACCTTGAATATTATAGAGCAAATGGTAATTAACCAAAATAAAGATTAATACATTTATTAATATTTTTCCCACTTTTCAGGAGCTTAGCTATTTAGTTATTACCTATTTATATATTTTGTTGGATTTTGTCTCTAAGTAGTAATTTAAATGATGATATATCCGTTACACAGAAAACATCTATTAAAAATAATTTAAAATTAGTCATTTTTCCCTACTAAGTAGTTGGCAATTCAATGACTGGACTAAGTCGACAGTGACATAAAAAATGCATGACGTGAACTGGCATGACGCCCTCGACCGCGAAATATGCCTGATGACGTAAAGAAAACAGAAGAAAACAAAACCAGTTAGAATCAGCATCATTTGCACGTTTTGGATACGGAACTGCCAGTAGTACATTTATTAGCAATGTAAGTCCTAGTGAGAACTGTTTGGACTTAGATGCATGTTATTAGTATACAGGGTGTTTGGCATTGCGTGTGCCAAAAGACTAGGGTGGGTGGGTAGGTAGGGTCACTTGCAACACATTTTGAGCCATTAACACTCGTCCTGTCTACTTTGTTTTTATTATTATTATTATTAGTGATCTTATGCATTCAGCCCATGTAACTGGCTCGAACTACTAACGGAATAAAAGCATAATTTTAGACAGACACCTGTTTTTGCCGGAAAATTGTAAGTGATTCTAGACATGTCGTAAACCGTTAGAATAGTCATGAACTGGAGAACTTTTTATGATATTGGAAGATCTGAGGAAGTTCAACTTTTTTTAAACTGTGCAGTAAAGTTGAGTTTGATGATTTTTATTTTCTGTCCTTCACACTGTCGGCTCATAACCTTTTTTTATTTCCTATCTAAATGAAAATAAGATTTCTACGCATACATTAAATATTAAAAAAACAAAAAGTTTTATGCTGTCACATTTAACAAAAAATAGGTAAGCAAAATGGTAAGTTTTTGGCAAATGCCGAGATAAAAAAAACAATAGTAATAAAAATACACCGTGGGCAGGACAAGTGTTAATTAGCCCAAAATGTGTTGCAAGTGACCCTACTTACCCACCGTAGTCTTTTGGCACACGCAATGCCAAACACCCTGTATAAATAATACTGTATTTTTCTTCTGTACATCTGTCTGTTTGTTCTCCAAATAAGTAAAATAAAATAAAACTGTAATGAAAATTAGTCTTTAAACAGGTCCGAGAATAATCTTGCTACATTAACGGTGCATACAAAGTATGTCTTAGCATAAAACGTGCATTTTCTTAACGGCAGCACTATAATTATGTCGCAAACGGCACGGCTCTCGCAAATCGAGTTACGAGCGGCAGATATGGCAATTTGTGTCGGCACGGGAATCAAACCAGCGGTGGACGGATATCTCGATTTTATGGTTGACCGGCGATCTTGGCTTGCTTTTTTTGTGGTTTACATAAAATATTATACGGCTCTCGTAAAAGTTACTATTAGGGGTTAGAGTATTATTTCAAACTGTTACATCTCGTCTCGTGATTACATACCGACTTGATTCCGAGTTTAGTTTAGACTTTAGACGGCCTTATTCTCTCTATTTGAATCAAGAGGCTGAGACATTACCAAACATTGATCATTCCCTGTGCATGGTCTGCATACAATTGTAAAATGCTCTTTCGCTTCGAGATAAGAGGCAGTTAGTGTTAGGTCAAAAGAAATATATTACTGGATGTAGGTTCTCCCAAAGATCGTCTTTGAACGATATAAGACAGAGAACAAATATAATGGAAAAATAAACCATCATCGTCTGAAGCCCAGGACAAGACTCGAAATTATGGTACAGCGCTCTCCCTCTGAGCTACCCAGAGTACCCAGACATTAGTTTGATGTAGCGTATCTTTCCACCACATTCACTGCCGCTACAAGTAGCGACCTCTATGTATTTCCTTGAAAGTCTCACAGAAACAAGAAATACAAATATTTAATACGATAATTTGTTTCGTTAAGAGGTGGTCATCTTTGACTTTGATTTTTAATCTTCTTGCAATCTACACCAGACCGTCGGTCCAAGATAGTTGTGAGAGATCCTCCAGGTGTCCACGTGTTTTCTAAACTCTCCTGACATTCGCCTTCTTTTCCAGACAAGATCCGCAAGAAGTACTCCTCCCTCGACGACTCAGTGGTGGTGGTGAAGCTGGAACGCACGCCGCAGGCGGGGCTGGGGCTCTCGCTGGCCGGGCACCGGGACCGCAGCCGCATGGCCGTGTTCGTGTGCGGGATGAACCCCGCCGGCGCCGCTGCCAAGGCCAGCCCGCCCGTGAAGGTTGGGGACGAGATACTGGAGGTGAGGAATCAGATGTTTCAGTCATTTGTTAGACGTTTGCTTCATCCTCCTAGCGCTTTTCCCGGTTGTCCGCACACGTAGTCCCAAGATTTGGCATAGGCGTTGGTTAGCAAGTGCCATCTGACTTTCCAACCCAGAGAAAACTAGAGCTTATTGGGATTAGTCCGCTTTCCTCACCATGTTCGCCTTCACCGAAAAGCTAAAGGTAAATATTGCGCAAAAATCATTGGTCAAATTCATACGAGCCGGGATTCGAACCCACGACCGCCGCTTGACAGGCGCATGCCTGAACCACTAGGCTACCGTAGCTTGTTAGAATACATTCCTTGTAGGATATTACCGATTCGGATTTCACCTCGATCGCTTATGCTACAGTAGCTTCTTGACTCGATCGTCTTTTTTTATATAAGCCGATATTAGTAGTCTCATTTTACCTCGATCGTATATCATGCTGTATTTTTTTTACCTCTTCAGTCGATTCTTATACGAGGTTTTACGCTTTTGGTTTGAGCGTCTAGCAAATGATTTTAGTGGGTATCCCTATTTCTATCTATCTTTCTCTGTTTTTGTCATGGGCTAGGAGAGAAGTCACGCCGCTCTGCTGGTAAAAACAGAAAAGTGCAGTGTTTCAAGAGTGCCGCAATTATAAATGATTAACTTTAAATTCAAGGGCCCTCAATACGCAATTGCTAAACAATTTCTCTTCAGTTTTATTAGCAACACGACCTTTCATTTATCCGCTTCCCGCACCAGAAGCCCACCGTCTATTTTCGTCTCCACTCGATTCCGTTTAAAAAGTTCAAGTGCTTTCAATTGTCGGCCCTCACGTGGGAATAAATGTGGTTACTCATCCTCTTAGCATTATTCCCGGTCGTGCCCTAAAGGAGCCCAGGGTCTGCTTTGGCATAATCCCAAGATTTGGTATAAGCACTAGTTTTACGAAAGCGACTGCCATCTGACCCACCAACCCAGAGGAGAAACTAGACCTTATTGGGATTAGACCGGTTTCCTCACGACGTTATCCTTCAACGAAAAGCCGCTGTTAAATATCGAAGGATATTTCGTACAATACGTTTTTGAAAAGCCCAGTGGAACGAGCCGGGGTTCGAACCCACGACCACAAGATTGAATGTCGCGGGCCTTACCGCTCGGCTACAGTAGCTATGGTCGTGCCACTGATAGATTTATTTAATTATAATAATAACCAAATAAACTTGGTACTATATGTAATGCCTACACAGGGAATCAAATTTATATAAAAGAGGCATCATCAGGCAGGCTGTGCTCTTGTTTGCCACCTTACATCTCGTGTTCCCGTGCGCGGAAGACATAAACGTATACGTGTATTTGCACGGGCGTGGTTTACTAAACAAGGTTTTAGAGATAACCGAACTTCTTTGCAAAGTGGAAATTGCCAGCATGTAGTTATTAGAATAATGAGCATATTATTTTGAGTTTCATCAGCACGGCTAGCATGCGACGGCGCGCGAGCTCTCTCGATTTTTCTCGCACTATCCGTCTCTCTCTTATTAGAACACTTAGAAGAAGAGGTATAGTGCGATAAAAATCGAGAGTATGTCGCGGCCGTCGTGTGCTAGACGTGCTGAATGCCCATTCCTCAGAAAACGTCTCGGTCTCTGTCGCACTTACTGGCTCTGAGTCGGACTCGAGCGACAGAGCGGGGAGATACACGAACGAAGTTCGTTTTTGTTTTGTGGTAGGCGCGCAGTGCAGTCGAATCCACTAAAACACCTCCGAACATACATCAAAGAAATATCTCGATAACTTCACAATCGGATTGGCAACTAGCGCCTGCAGAAACCCGCGCAAACACCCATTGTAATATTTTGTTGCTCGTGAATCATCGCCAAGTGGAATGCCGCCAACTATTCGTATCCGATGGATCGCTAACTTGGAGAACTTTTTGAATTTCACTTATACATTGATTGAATGGATATTGCATTTATTTTCACCTTTTTTCAAATATAGAACTTTTAAATACAAACAATTGTGACAGGTAGGCAGACTAAATAGTTACCGCTGCTAAAAGTTTCTAGTAACTTTTAATTGAAAAAAAAAAAGATTTAATTTAATTCTCTATTACGAGTCTTACGCCACACTGGCGCCAATTTTTCGGTTTAATTACATAATTCTAAAGAATAAGTGCTCCGGGTGTAGATTTTTTCCAATGTTTATATTTCTGACCCAAGCTCCAAGCTAACCTGCTATGTTCTAATAAATCACTGTCTCTTTCACTCGTAGCACATTATGTACTAACCCACCAGCAATCCATACATGGTTTATTCGCTGAACGAATGGAATGCGCCGTAAAAGAATGCAGACTGGCACCAAATGGGGGCTATGCCTGAATGGAATAGCTCTTTCTCGATGGATTGGCTGAACTGAGGGAATACTGAGACATTCGTTTCGCATCCCACTTTGACTTCCTACGGATCCGTGTGATATACAGGATGTACCAAAAGTGGGGTGTGAATCGATCAAGGGCTCAACAGGTATCGTGTTCTGATAAGAAAAACAGAAAAAAAAATTAACGCGATTTTTTTTACCTTAGTTTGGAGCGTTGGCCGATTGGGGCGACAAGCTCCATAGAAATGTAAAAAAAATCGCGTCAATTTTTTTTTTCTGTTTTTTCTTATCAGAGCACGATACCTGTTAAGCCCTTGATCGGTTCATACCCCATTTTTGTTACACTTTGTAGTTCATGAAAACCGGAAAATTGCGAGTTGGATTCGCCCACCGAGGGTTCCGTACCTACTCACTTACAAATGTATAGTTTTCAGACCCCGTATCATGGTCGGCCTTATCACGCGATAAGTGACAAGATATAGCGTCCGTCTCGTTCTATTGAACGGTGTCAGCCAGTGACGGACGCTGTATCTTGTCACTTATCGTGTGACAAGGCCGTCCATGCTACGGGGTCAGATTTTTCCTTGTAGGTACTTGTAGTATTTAAGACGATAATATTACTTGCCAAATTTCTTAGTTCTAGGTCAATGGAATAATTTTTGATTCCCTTGAGAGTGTCGAAATATGGGTTTATGTGGCCGTATCTTTTTTTTACGTTAACTTAGATGATTTAGTTTTTCACAGCTTCACGGGACTGTAGACCTAAGTATAGTTTTAATTTCAACTCAATACCTCCACGCGTTCTCAAGATAAAGGGTCTTGACAGACAAAGAGACAGACGGCCCACAAAGTGATCCTATAAGGGTTCCGTTTTTTCCTTTTGAGGTAAACAATTGATTATCAATCATATTATTATTTGGGGTTGTGTTTCAATTGCAAATGAAGGTAAAACCCCAAGGAGGTTAAGAATCTAGTCTCTCTCGCTTGCTAATGTTATTTTAGCTAGATATCTTGTGCTTATTTACCCTCGCACATTCCAACTTTTAAATAAACAATCATTTTGTTAAACTATTAATTTCTTTACGTCACTCTGGGCGGTAAATAAGATTTACCGCCCACGGGCGCAGCGGCAAATCTCCCTTCACACCCAGGAGAAGACGTAAAATTGTGTACGCACCACGGGCGGTAATTCGTAAAGCCCCAGGTCGCATATTTATGGCCCTCACCTACGTAATGTATTATAATTGCTTGATTAATTGATTGGCTCCCGGAGTGCAACCTGGTCTTTTTTTGGTAGCCTAGTGGTTCAGGTATGCGGCTGTTAAGCGGCGGTCGTAGGTTAATCGAATCCCGGCTCGTAAAGTCGCCATCAGATGTATCGGAGCGGCCAAATTGCTCATAAATATCTGTACACGTCTGTACTGTCGAGACATTAGAGACTTGTTTAGATATTTGTGAGCAGTTTGGCCGCTCCTATATATCTGATGGCATGTTTTATGGGTTTATGAAACGTATAATATTTTTAATAGATAACACGCATAATCCTCCATCATTCTATATACTGCACGTGTCTTAATTGACCAATGAGTTTTTCAGAACTTATGTGTACGGAATATTTACCGTTAGTTTTTCGGTGAAGGAAAACATCGTGAGGAAACCGGTCTAATCCATGTAAGGTCTAGTTTTCCCTCTGGGTTGGAAGTTCAGATGGCAGTCGCTTTCGTAAAACTAGTGCCTGCGCCAAATCTTGGGATAAGGTGTCAAAGCGGGCCCCGGGCTCCTTTAGGGCCACAACCGGGAATAACGCTAGGAGGATGATGATACACGCGCCAATACCGTTTCCTGTCCAATTCCAATACTTCAAGTTCCCATTCTAGTGGCTCCTCTACATGATGGCCCATCCTAATGGCCCACTAGGATGGGCCAGCGTGTAGAGAGGGTAGTGGTGTCAGATGGCTTATGGCGCGGCGATGTCTTTCTCCGTCTAACGCATAGTTGCGTCCTGTACGATGGGTCGTGATGGCCCACTGTACAGAGCAGGCTTAGAAATATAATACCGTTTAAAGCCAATATAGAAACGCGAAGTCACATGATTCATTAATTATTCTCTTTTCTCAGTTGTCAGTTGGAATGATCAGAGCAGGGTTTCTAAATGTGGGGTCCGTGACATGATTGCATGGGGTCCACGGCCAATTCGTTCACTGTTAACCTGTTTAGGATTCCGTACCCAAAAGGGTAAAAAATGGGACCCTCTTACTAAAACTCTGCTGTCCGCCCGTCTGTCACTAGGCTTTATCTCATGAACCGTGATAGTAAGACAGTTGACATTTTCACAGATGACGTATTTCTGTTGCCGCTATCACAGCAACTACTAAAAAATAGAATAAAATAAACACTTAAGGGGGCTCCCATACAACAAACGTGTTTGTTTTGCCGTTTTTATAGATAATGGTACGGAACCCTTCGTGTGCGAGTCCGACTCGCACTTGGTCGGTTTTTATTAGAAATATGCAGTAATTCGCGCATACATTGTTATTCTGCTTGCTTTGATGCCTTTGTTATTGCTGAGCGGTACAGACACGTGGCATGAAATAAACATGATTCTTTAGGTGAGGTTTTTTTTTCAACAGGCAGGGTTCCGCGGTATTTTTGAAAGTGATTCTGAAAGTGGTCCATGTCTAAGAAAAGTTTAAGAACCACTGGATTAGAGGTTGGAGTTTGAGTAATTATACCGATAAGTTATCGTCAACAGGACAGATATATATATATTCGGGAATACATTAGACTGATCTCTTGATATCCGGCGGGCGGCTGGCCGATCGCCAAGTGGGCGCAGGGTTTGGATAGGGTATCGAGGCGATAGCGGGGCGGTAACCAGAGCGATGGGCGAGCGAATGGCGGGTTTTAGAGAGGTATTTGAGCGGAGTATTGAGTAGAGTTAAACAGAGATAGAAGTTACAAGATGAATTGGATTTATAACGACGCTCTCGCTTCTGCTCAGTGGTATTGATTTCATCATCATCATCATATCAGCCGAAAAACGTCCACTGCTGCCTCCCCCAAAGAGTGCCAAAGTGACCGGTTCTGCGCCACCCGCATCCAGCGAACTCTCGCGACCTTTATCAGGACATCAGTCGACCTTGTGGGGGCTTGGGGGGGCTACCTATGCCGTGCCTTCCGGTACGTGGTCGCCACTCGAGTACCTTTCCGCCCCAACGGCCTTGGTTCTACGTCCTTCCGCCCACCGCCACTTAAGTTTAGCGATTCGGAGGGCTATATCAGTTACCTTGGTTCTGCTGCAGATGGCCTCATTTCTGATGTGATCACGCTGAGAAACTCCAAACATAGCCCTCTCCATTGCTCTTTAGGTGACTTTGAGCCTTTGGCGTTTTCCCTTTCAGTAAGACGGAATCGAACAACTTCTGAAGAGCCGTAAGGACCGGTTTTCCACTCGCATTCAGGAGTTAGGCTGTTATGCCGTCTTCACCGGGTGCCTTGTTGTTCATGAGCTGTTTAAGAGCCATCACAATCTCGTACAGGCTGATGTCCGGGATCTCGTCGGTATAGTGTCGGGTTAGTCTAGCTCTAGGGTTTTCCGCCAGACTAACTTCGGGTCTGCGCGTTGACGTGTATTGATTTATGCCAGCCGATTCTTGGTAACTGAGCGTAGGTAGAGGTCTAGTTTCGTTTTGGCGTGACGGGTAGGTGGGGCGAATTAGCTCTTTCGGAATAACAGCCCTGATAGAAGCGTTACTTCGCTGGAACTTCCCTTGTTTCTTTTCAATCATTGACTCAATATATTGGTACCCTACAGTCTAGGTCACTTATTTGGTAAACAGCCATTTAAGTGTTAATATTTTTTATCTTATTTATGCTTTTTCGATTTTTATTCAATTCATAGTGGTTTTGTTTTTTAGGAGCTACGGTAGCCTAGTGGTTCAGGCATGCGGCTGTCAAGCGGCGGTCGTGGGTTTGAATCCCGGCTCGTGCCAATGAGTTTTTCGGAACTTATGTACGGAATATTTTCGGTGAAGGAAAACATCGTGAGGAAACCGGTCTACTCCTAATAAAGTCTAGTTTTCCCTCTGGGTTGGAAGGTCAGATGGCAGTCACTTTCGTAAAACTAGTGCCTATGCCAAATCTTGGGGTTAGAGTGTCAAAGCGGACCCCGGGCTCCTTTAGGGGCACCACTCTCTAGGAGGATGACGATGATGGCGAGTGGTTTTGTTTTTTAGAAACCGCTTAGTTTATCCGCTGCAGTTTACGGCACTAAGTCATCTCCCTGCAGCGGGCGCTAACCGCCCCATTTACAACTCGCTGTGCGTCCTGATTGAAACGTTACTTCGCTGGAACTTCTCTTGTTTCTCGTGACCCAATAACTCTTTTCATGTTAAAGACTGCGTACAATCAAAAGTCCAACGTTATTGGAGATAATTTACTTTAAACGCGAAGTGTTAATGGATTTCAATTTAGTACTCCACCAAGCCACATGAACATTTTCCACATTTCCTCAAAAAAATACCCAAATCGCTTCAAGTGTACCTAACAAATTTGAAGACTTCCCTCGGTTCCTCTAGGATCCCATCATCAGATCCTGACCTGGTTACCATGAAGGTACATGGGAAGGATACCCTTTCAAACAAAAAAAAAATTTCAAAGTCGGTCCAGGTCTTTTCGAGTAATCGGGGAACGTAATATGGACATAAAGAATAGAAGATAGCTTCCCCTTTTTTAAAGTCGGTTAAAAATAGTTCATTATCATTACTCACAGCGTTAAAACAAAGGATGTCTCAGGTTGGAAAAGGAAAGTTGTACACTACACTTTTTTTTTTAAAGTTGATGTAATCGGGATTTTTTCTACTCAGAATCAAGAGCACTTTCGAACCTAATAGGAGAAAAAAATCTGTCCAAAATGTTATATATGTATAATTTTACGTTTTCCATTTAACACTTACTTGCCTACATAATATTCACATACGAACAGTACAAATACAAATAAAAGCTTGTAAAAATGTGTTCGAACCCGGAACCGAGCGACATGACTATATATAAAGGGCGTCCACTGATCAAAAATTTTAATTTCCAGGTGAACGGGATTGTGCTGCACGGTCGATGTCACCTCAACGCGTCGGCCATCATCAAGGGGCTGGTCGGGCCGGTCTTCAAGATCATACTTCTAAGGTAAACCTTTCTTTATCAGCCTGTTGGTGTCCCACTGCTAAGCAAAACCCTCCTGGATTTCCACTCGTCTCTGTCCCCTGCAATCTTTGGTCAACTTGCAAGGGTTTTTGCAAAATTTAAATTATTCAAGTTTTCACTCCTGCCAGCACTCACGGAGTGCAACCCGGTCTTTTTTAATTCCTTATGTTTCTTAATACCCGTGAACGGTTGGTCGCCGTACGGTCAGTTTATTCGCAATCATAAATCATCATCATCATATCAGCCAAAAGGCGTCCACTGCTGGGCATAGACCTCCCCCAAAGAGTGCCACAATGATCGGTCCTGCGCCACCCGCATCCAGAGGACTCCCGCGACCATTGCATTCGCAATGAAGTATAAGAAAGAAAGAAACATACATTTATTCACAAACACACACATAGTATATACCTATACACATACTAGAGTAAATCCCCAATAACTGGTCTACTCATACTAAAAATTTACTCTGTGCCCCTACAAAGAGAATTAATTTTAGTATGAGGTGGCCAGTTATTGAACGGTGGCCTGCTATTGGGGATTTACCCTATAAGTAACTTCCTCTGGTATTCAACGTTTCAATCTGTCTTTTCAAAACTCCCGTTTGCCAAATGTCTATTCTCAATGAGATTTCTCATCCCGGCTTATTATAACGTAGCATATAAATTGATGACGTCACGCACATAAAGAGAGTATTAAACGGTAGAAAGGGCGCCTTAATGGGCACCGAGACAAGGAGTTTTTGGAAGAGACACGCTTGCTTATAACTGGGTGGTTTTGGGGTTATAATATGACCAGAAATGTCACAAAGTAAACTGTAAAAAAAATCCGGTGAGACTAACCACTTAATGGCAAAATAAACAGCTGTTCCATACATTAAGTCACAGCTAACTCTTATCTCTTTTGATTACCTACTTATATCGCAGTATACCTACACATTTTTTGATACTCTTTATGTATTTTTTTGCTCTAAGTATAGGGCAAACAAGACTTTAACTCGCCTTTTTTTGTTTTTGCCAAAAGAAGGGTTAATAGATCATATTTATAATTTATTGGTAATTTCTTAGGCCTTCCATCTTGTTCAGGTATTGAAATTTCAGATTTTGTAAAATACAAATAGAAATTTTAACATGATTTTGTTAATTTTAAAATAGGGTTCCACCCATTATTACTCTTCTCCGTAAAGTCGTAATTGCCGCCCGTTACATCCGCAGAAAACTCCACTAATTAGGTATTTGTGACTTGATTTGTTTCAATATCTGGATAATTCGCGTCAATTTGGTAGATTTTGTTTAGTTGGCTGTAATCTGGTTTCCTGCGGGACAGGCCTTGCCTAGTGTAGGAACCAGGCAAACCCTTGTGAATGGCACATACCAAATCTTGAAAATTCTGCACACTTATGTTTTAACAAGTCTATCTTTAGGTATGTAAAACTTTTAGAATATGTCAAGATTAAGAAAATAAATGTTTATGTTTATGTTATGTTAATATGTTCGCGCATTTGTCACTTTCAATTAATCATCATCGTCATATCAGCCGAAAAAGGTCCATTGTTGGACATAGTCCTACCCAAACGTCAAGCTTTGTACACATCACTAGAAGTATACTTACACTTCACAAGTATACTTCAGATTGCATATATTTATCCAAAACACAACATTATTGAAGATAGGTATCATTATTTTTATTAAAAAACACTACAGCATGGAAGGTTATCATGCTACATCTGTTTACGATGACATTCGCTTTAAGTGTTTTGTTTTATCTCGCTCTCTTTTATACACATCAGTGGCGGTACACTTCAGACCGCATATTTATCTAAAAGTCCGACAAACAAGCATATAAAGTTTAAAAAACTAACCCGATTACGAAGTACGTGTATGGCAAGTCTCATGCCACATTTGCTCGCCATACATCCGCGTTGGGAACAACCTCCGCTCAAAGCTTTGTCGCTGCGTCGTTAGTGAGACAAAGGGCCATTCGGAGATACCTTGACGGATCTTATCGTTTAATATTTTTGAGAATAACCCCCCTTATGCCATGGATCTATTGTAAGGAGTGAACAGAACATGGTAGGTACACTCGGTATATATTTGTTGTACGTGTACCCGTTTCTACACTATTGTGTATGTTGTGCATAGCTATTTAGTATGTAGATATGTAAACTTACGTAGGCTAATACAACGAAGTTTAGTTATAAATTAAAGAAAAAATTTAAAAATTTAAAGCTCCGAGCCGGATTCAATTTAAATTTAAAATTTCGTTAGCAGCGTTACTGCTTAATACAAAATTGAAGTTAAGTTACATTATAATATACTAGCGTCCCGCCCCGGCTTCGCACGGGTACTATATTATACATATAAACCTTCCCCATTGAATTACTCTATCTATTAAAAGAAACCGCATCAAAATCCGTTGCGTAGTTTTAAAGATCTTAGCATACATAGAGACAGACAGCGCGAAGCGACTTTGTTTTATACTATGTAGTGATGATACAGTTTATTACCGGCACGCGGGCATTTATTAATACTGATGATTATATGTTCCATTAGCAATTGTTTGCATGAATTATCAAATTTTCCATAGGGGTAGGCCCCCCGCAAGGTGGACTGATGACCTGGTAAAGGTTGCGGGAGTTCGCTGGATGCGGGTGGCGCAGGACCGGTCACTTTGGCACTCTTTGGAGAGACCTATGTCTAGCAGTGGACGTCTTTCGGCTGATATAATGATGATGGTGATGATTAGCAGATCATAATTGGAATTTTAGTTCATAGAGGGAATGTGTATACATCAAAATCAAAGTGATTTGTTAAGATTTAGTTAGTGGAAAACGTTTTCTTTCGAAATGGAAGTTTCATATCATAAGTACTTACTGCTAGCTATACTTCCCTCTTAAGGTCATGATTAAGTCAAAGAACTTCGTTAATTTACTGTACTTAAAAAAAACATTTGCCGGTAACGCACTGTAGATTCCGATGGCAATGCAATAAAATTACCTAACGGTAAAAAAATTCAAGGGCTTAACATTGCATTGCAACCATTACAAACTGTTTTTATAAGAACTTTTTTCTATTGTTTTGTACTGATCATGTCCAGATGGGGAAATATCATAGATCTATAATGATTATTTCGCCATCTCATACTACATTTAGCACGAAAGAATCGAATATATATTGCCAATCTTCATACGAAGTTTCTGTAATATATAAATCCATAAAATGTAATACCATAATTGAATACTAATGATTTTGAATTTTAAGCCCCAAAATCGGAAATTCTGGTCTACCAGGTGATTGGCCAAACTTAAGGGGCAGTGGGCGTACATTGCACGTAGAACCGAAATTAAATTTTCTTCTCCTTCTTGTACCTTCAAGAAGCTCAAACCAGGCCCCGTCGTGTTGCGCCATGAGGGCATTTCGCCACTTAATCCTACCATCCGCAATGTGCTCCCAACATTTGGGATGCATGTCGTCTTGTTCCCAAAGCATAAATTCATTCATTTATTCATTCATAAACAGTTCAAAGAACTGGTGGTAACCCGACTACGGAAAAGTAACCGAAAAATAAGGTTTTTTCACCTATGCCACCCTGGGAGCATAATTTCGAATCTATTGACACCTCATCTATCAAAATCTGTTCAGTATCTTAAACACTTCTTTCTTCCTTGTCGTGTCCTCATGCCTGAGGGCCGTGACGGCTGTGGGCGCTCTTCACCATCACTCTCCAAGCTGCTCGGTCCTGGGCTTGATGCATGCTGGCCTGAAGTGTGGCTCTAGCCACAGATCTTACCGTGTCCGCCCGACGCATAGGCCTCCCTCCTCTGCTCCTCTTCCCTGCCATGCGGCCACTGATAATTAGCTTTCCCAGGCTTTGCGGCCTTAAACACTACGGTAGAACAAATAATAAATACAAACATTGACTGCTAAAATCTTATCCCTTCCTTTCGGCTCTGCCGTAGTCGTGCAAAAAGATAGACGGATAAACTCTTTATTCTTTCAACATACATGGTAATAAGTTAAAACCCAAAAATTGTTAAAATATCAAAGAGAGGCATGCAGCTTAGAACTAAAGTTAAATACAAAACCATCTGCCGTTGCATAGAATAGGCGCCGTGGCTTATTCTGTCAGGAATTTACATTTAGTGCAATGCATTTTTATTTAGTGAGGTAGGTGAGGTAGTGAGGATATAAATAAATATGCGCATTGTGTCTATGTATGTATAGGTGTACTATGTTAAAGTGAGGTAGTAATCTCAAGTTGTTGAACTTATGTGTATGTGTATTTAATTTTTGTGTGTACATATCTATAAATGAATAAAAACAAATAAAACATTGGCATGATTTCGACTTTTCAAAAGCAGGAGGGAACTTCAGTTATGTTTTTTTCTTTTCCTAGGTTCTAAAGATATAATTTGTATTTAATTTCGAAATTGACGTATAGGCGGAGGGATGTTGTTCCAACATATTGTTGCACGGTAGAGAAATCCCGCTTTAAGAGCGGCAGAGGCCTGTAAGATAAACGTTCTAGACGACCTGGGTTGGTGGCCGGATACCGCTAGCATCAGTTGGAGATCTCCCTCAGCCCTCTCTATCGACCAATGAAATGCGCCTTTATCGACCCTCTGGTAAAGAGTGTTGTTTGCCAACAGGCGGAAGGCGGCACTGGAAGACGTGGCTGTGAAACCTCTGACGCAGTTTCCGGTGGCCCTCGAGGAAGAGGTAAGTTGGGGTGGGGTGTGCGGATTGCATTCCAACTGCTTTTGGGAACTGCGGGCCAATGGCATGGTCGGTATTCCAAGCAAGTTTCACTTGAAATGTGTTGCGAATATTTCAAGCACCATCATTCTAGCGATTTTCCAAGCTGTGCTCTAAAGGCGCCAAGGGTCCGCTTTGGCACCTAATCGCAAGGCGTGGGAACTAAATTAATTTTGTATTAAGCAGTAACGCTGTCAACTAAATAAATTAAAGGATTCAATGCTCCGAGCCGGATTCGAACCGGCGACCACAGACATTCATGGCCCGTCGCTACTATAACCAACTGAGTTATCGGAACAATCTGTCTCGGCCACTAAATCTTTCAATCAGTTCCTTACAACGCTTTAGGGAGGAGTGTAGCATCTACCAGAAGACTAGGAACTAGTTTTACGAAAGCGACTTATCCATCTGACTTTTGAACACAGAGGTTAAAGATCATCATCATATATTCATACTGAAGAGCTCTCTACTGCCAGAGCTGTCCACACCGCTTGGGCATCTCTCACTTGAGCAACCTCGACACGAAGAAGAATAAGAAAAGGAAGAGCTCTTGTCAGTGAAGTAATTTGAAACTTTTCAACATAAACCCATTCATCCAATTTAGAGAAGTGTAGACTACCCCTTTGCCTTCCACACCGCAGTTTACGAACTCGCTCCGATTACTAAACATGATTCAAGATTCCTACTAGTTTTCGAGAGCTCAAATACCGGATGGCTTCCGGTATTTGAGCTCCCGAAGCGTTGTGGAACTACCCTGTGCAACCGAAACTGACCCAACTTAGACTGGGGCGGAAATTAGAGGGGGGGGGGGGGGGGGTTGGATACTTTTAATATATTTTTTTCTATTTCCACCCCAGTCCAAATTGGCTCAGTTCGGGTTGCACAGGGCGGTTCCACAACGCTTCGGGAGCTCAAATACCGCGAGCTATCCGGTTGCCTCTTGGACACTGCAACTATGCGTCATTGCTCTGAAGATACCAAATTTCTATCTTCGTTCTCCTGTCAGTACTAGACAACTAGTGTCACTGCTGGCTGTCATTTTTGCTTATTTAACCAATAGGTACACCGAACTAGACAATTAAAGCTTACCTACTTCGGGAACTGAATGTTTTGGTTGAAGTATATAATTACTTCAACCAAAACACCTGTTTGTAAAGTCTGATATTTAACGGTTGGATTAAATTGTTTGAATTGCGTTCTCAAATAGACTAAGAGAGATGCATTAAAAAAAAAAAATTCGAAGAAATAGGATAATTGCGCATTTGAATTTTAGGTTTTTTTTTTATAAATCTCACAGGTATGAAAGAATCCTTGTCCTTCAGGTGGTCGCTAACTGAATCTGGTCGCGAAACAGGCATAGTGAGATAATGACCTTAATCGAAAGCCGGAGTGTTAGTATGGTAATTGTCGCCTCGCATTTAAATGCCAGCACAAACTGAATACCTGACTTAAACTTAAATAATTTATTTAAATAATGCCACCGCGCTACGTAATTTAATCGCAATCAGTGTTAAATCCGCTCCCAGCAACTAATTACAACTGGTATTTTACAAAAAAAAGATAAATTACACTTTATTATTTAAATATTATATGTTCATTAGTGTTCGCTGACCTTGTCGCAGCGGCTGTCTCGCTCGCACCCGCGGTGTATCGAATGCCAACATAATCCGTATGATTTTCCTTTGGAACGTGCGCGTTTAAAAACAAACTCTATGTTGAAGCGGCGATGACTCTAAATCGATTGCTACAAAAAGTTTCAGTGTTTACGTTTTCTTACCATCCCAAAACAACGTAAGCAGCTGTAGTTTGCCAATTTATTTTAGACTTTATCGTGATTAGACAATACTGGTATTCAAATTGCGGGATTGTTTGTTATAGTTGTATGGGTGCGAAGTTTTTTTTTGTATATGTTATCTTACATAGCAATGTCATATTGCAAACATACTGTTTGTAGTTTGAGGATGGTTTAGAGGCGATATAAACGCGTCGCTTTTCACGATTTTTATTAGTTTAAAAATAAACTGTGAATTTAATTTGAGTGCTCTAAGTGAACTTTAATGGAGTGAAGTGTTAATTAGGTTGTGTGAGTGAGAAGTCTGATCTGAGCGCATAAATCAGCACATTTGAGTATTGTTCTGAGAAGAGTTATTTAAAAACTCATTATTTAATATTTCCTATAGAGTGTAAACGGAAGGTGCAAAATATACCTAGTTATTTTACTGTTTTTGTATTTGTTTGCAAGCATGTGAAATAGTTTTTACTTTGATATTACTATTATTGCAATGCTATTATTGAGAGTATTACAACCACACTGAGTAAAATTATTGTATTTATTATTGAATAAAATGCAGTCTAATGGTAGGTAACAGAGAAATGAAATAGGCTCAGTATATATTGAGAGATAAGCTATAAGTTATGTAATAGAATATTATCAGACAAGCAAGATGCCTGATAAATAATCAAATATCGCTGTTTGAACACTGCAGATAAGTTTAAAAATAAGTTTTTATATAGGTACCTACGAAATCAGCATAACATATTTTTCTTTACATTGCAGAATATCATCAATATTTTGTTTTTCATATCACTTATTTTTATACAAATCTACTGAAACACTCAAACGCAGAACCGTTAGATACATTTTGTTGACGAATTATATCAATAACTGTACCCGTTTTAATCGAAGTTGACTTGAATTTTTAATTATAATTATAAATGGTTCACAAGTTTACCATTATGCAAGGGAAACACAGATTATATCGCTAAGATAAAGAATAAAACAAAGATTTTTTATCTAAAGTAAGCGTTGCGTCAGTCGTTCAATGTATTTTGTCATATATATAACAAAAAATCTTTTCATGATCATAATCATCCTATATTACGTCCCACTGCTGGGCACAGGCCTCCTTTCATAGATATGGGATGTTTTTTAATCATTTTAATTAAGAGCTTGGCTCTTGTCGATGGAGCACCTAGGTTCTCTCATTCTTGTCTATCACATCTCTATATATTTTTAAACAACCTACTAAAACACCTGAACACAGAGCCGTTTCTGTTTAGGAATGAGTTCACAAACGTACCCGTTTTAATAAAGCTTGATTTTTATTAAGAATACTAGCTTCCGCCCGCGACTTCGTCTGCGTGGACCCGGGATAAAAACTATCCTATATTTTAATCCAGGCTATAAACTATCTTCGTGCAAAATTTCATTCAAATCTGTTTAGCCGTTTAAGTGTGATTGAGTAACAAACATCCAAACTTTCGCATTTATTACATTACCTTAGTAGGATGAATTTGATTGAATATGGGTATTGCTGGGAAAAGTCAATGATATGATATGATATGATATGATATGATATGATATGATATGATATGATATGATATGATGCTAGCACCAGCTGGACGTACCCATGCCCAGTTTGTTGTGTAAGACCCTTTTGAATCTGTCCAAATCAGCAATATATGAATAACCAAAATCCAAACTTTCGAATTTATAATATTAGTAGGATATTCCATAATTTTAGATACATTTTCAAATTACGTAGGAAAATACCGTAACTTTTACGTCATGATTAATTATACTACATCTTCAATTTATAATATGAGGTTAAAGGTAGGTACTATTTATAGTCTAAATTCCACGTGAATGGATCCATTACAAACACAATATAATTATCTCAGAATTGTAAATTCACGAAATTGCATAATTCTACTAGAAGTCGATGTATATAAAACTTTAAATATTTTTGATCGATTTTATACTACTAAAATCTATTATTTACGATGTACTTATTTCATATTCTAAAATGGTACGATACAAGGAAATGCATCTCGGCTCCTTTATTAATGCTACTTTATACATATTTTCAATACATGATTTAACAATTTCAATTTCAAGTGCATATTTATTAAGGTTTGCCAACAGATGTAATACAATAGAAAACCGTAATTCAGGGGTTCCCAAACTTTTTTTAGGCACGCCCCCCTGCTGCCTAAAATGAAGTTCCCACGCCCCCCTTCGCTTCGATTTAAGGAAACGGAAGTGAATGGGTTAGCTAGCCAAATCATCATCTTCTTCCTAGCGTGTTCAAATTTCCCGAGGCCCCGCGCCCCCCACTTTGAAAACCCCTGCCTTAATTACAACAGATAATGAACTACGACTGCTAGAGTATTCACCCAATTACAGGCAAACACGGCATGCATTAAACATAATAAAATCTAATTACGTCTACACTTAATCCACATTTATAATCTAATCACTATATTAGTGTCGAATAAAGGTCTAAGTTGACGATGTGGGATTTTTAATTACGTTTTTGTCGCGTGCTAGGATTCTAATAAGGCATCGAAGTGGATCTCATTTCATTAAAACATATTCCTATAACCGAACACGATTAAAAACATACTGAATGCAGTTTTAGTAAATAATATAATCAATAAAAAAATGACGGTTTAATTATATACCGCTCGCATTTGTTGTTAAGTAGCATTAATTAACTTGCCTTAATGAGCTTATAGTAGTACTGATAACATTAATTATAGTGTGCATTGCATGTATATATATCAGGCATATACATAATATAATAAATAAAGTAGTGTCACTGATACGTGGTATCGTGTGTCAAATGCCGTGGGAAATATCAACAAAGTTTGATTATATTAAGACAACCGGTACCTAAGCCTAGTGGGTGAGGCTGGCTACGAAGCTGAAGGTCCTGGGTTCTAAACCTGGTGCAAATATTTCTGTGATGAGCATGAATATTTGTTTCTGCGTCCTTATTTTTATTTATTTATTTAAAAAATATTGTTACACAGCATAACAGTCGAAACTAAATCACTGTGAAACAACAGAAACAACAATACAAATAGCAATACAATCAATATATAACAAAATTAATCTCAGACAGAAGAAAGACGTACATCCATCTTCTCGCTGAACCTCAAACATTCATCACGCACTACTGCCCATCTGCTTGCTGCAAACACATCACATTCAGGGGCTGATGCGAGGAGAGCGTTTGAAAGGTATACCTAATGGTGCTCCTACAATGGCTGTTATAAATGTTATATAACATCAACTATTTCCTTTCAACATGTTAGGGTAACATCGCGTTATCCTTGTTACACAATGTTTTATAACATTTATAACAGCCAGTGTGGGAGCACACCATAAGGCCCGTACCAGCGGCGAATTTCTGCGTGACACCGTTCGCGATATTGGGACCGCTAGCAGATGGCGGTCACGCGGCCTAGTCTGTCTTGGATGTTTTCTATGTGTTTAGGTTTTTATATTTATTGTAAAATATACCTATAGTCGTCTAGTAAAAATAACACAGGCCTTATTGAGCTTAATATGGGGCTAGTTCGATTTGTGTAAGATTGTCCCCGTAATATTTATTTATTTATTAAGACGACAGTAACCCTCAAAATTTTGCCGCTTGATATGCTGTGTTCTCGAATGAGAATTATTTACTTCGTGATAAGTTATGTCTGTATAGATATAATCCAGAAAACCCAATTACTTGCGTGTAGTGAAATAATGTTTGAAATCGGATAAGTGGTTACGGAGATTACCCATTACATACAACCTGACAAACTTTGTAAAAACAAAGCTATAATCTCACAGACTTTTCTACTTTAAAATCTTAGTATAGAAGCTATAGATTTTCATCATTATATGAATGGAACCTCAATAGGCTTAATGCAGCATAATTGCTATTAGAACAATTCAGTTACCAAAAAAATTAACTCTAAAAACTAACTAATAATATTTTAAACCTATTATAATTATTATCGCCACATAAGTACGAGTATATTATGTAAGTTCAATTTTTTTTTATTTTCCAAGCGTCGTCGGCGCGTCGGGGGACCGTCGGGCGACTGAAGCAGTCCCCCGACGCGACGACGCTTGGAAAATAAAAATATTTGAACTTACATAATATACCTATGTGACGATAATAATTATAATAGGTTTAAAATATTTTTAGTTCGTTTTTAGAGTTTATTTTGTGTGTCAGGGGGGTTTTTAATTTTTTTAATTTTACATTTATTTTGTCCTTTTTAAAGTGATGATCTTCAAACGGCTGATCAGGTCATGGTTACCTTACCATAAACTTTCAATATCATTGAAGTGGGTTACTTTTGTTTTAGGTACCAAATAAAATGACAAATTATCATTTCCCAAAAAAAAATGGTAGAATTTCATTTGCCAAATAACCGTTCGCAAAATTAACACTTGACAAATAATTCTTACGCAAACCTAATGTTTGGCATATTCCTGTTTAAGCAATATCTCGTTTACCAACTGGTACTTTGACCAAATTTCATTCAGTCAAATATGTTAGTTGGCATAATATGTTTTAACCAAAACAAAATAAGGCAAATGATTTGTATCGTGAATATTTAATTTACCATTTCTATTCCATCGGTTAATCAGCAGAGGATATCTTCAATGACAAATAATTTGCATCTTTATTTCAATGGTGCACCATTACGGTAAAGGTATCTTATACATTAGATTCGCAACAAAATAACAACTTTTTTTGTTATGTGGGTAGGCAGTATAAATGAATTTGTGTAGAGGTCGCAATTCTATAACCTAACCGCCAGCGTGTCGACGTCACCCCGCTTCGCGGGGTGCCTATTTCCGCTCTAAGGTGCACAAGCTAACCCTAACCTACCAAATTATACAATTGTTACGATTATTTGTGTTTTGAATGCGATGAATTTTGTCTATTTATACTTTGCCATAACATTTACTTGGCTAAATGTTTATTGTCTAATGTTTTTTTGCCTTATTAAAGCATTTGCTAAAAGATCAAATACCATAATGTAATTTTTCGTTATAATATTTTGATGAATGACTATTTGACGTAATGAAAATATTCGTATTAAAATTGTGCCAGTTTGCATTGGCAAACAAAATAGTTGCTAAACTTTGTTTGGGAAATGAAATTTGACGAAAATAAATTTGGGAAAACAACAGGATCCCCATTGAAGTAATCGGTACCAAATTTCGAATCGATCGGACATAAGGAAGTTAGTCAGATCCTCTCAACAACTAGAAAATAGCTGATGATCTTCAAACTGCTGAACAGATTTTCATGAAACATGGCTAAGACCACTCGGGATAAAATTATCTATGACACAAAAAAAACTAAACGAAAATCGATTCATCCGTTTGGGAGCTACGATACCGCAGACAGATACACAGTTACACAGACAAACATGTCTGTCTGTGTATCTGTGTATCTGTCTGTCTGTTTTAACGTGCACATTAAACTTATAACACCCCTCTCTTTGTTTCGGAGGTTAAAAAAACATTATCATTGCAAGTACTAAACGCAGATAATTTTAATTATGTTAATTTACAATCTAAACCGAACTTTACAAGAACTCTTCTCTACCGTTGCAACTAATTTTATGTAAATTTATAACCACGCGAAACAGGTAAATAATTGTTCATACAAATCAGAAGTCGAACTTATTAACTATAATATCGCCTTTACGCCTATCGTAATAAGGTTCCCGTATGTAACAATGTGTCACGGAACGGAGGTATGCTAATTTAACCATTGAAGCAGTTGAATGGTTTGCTATAACTACTTAGTATACTATTTGTACGTTGTTCATGTAGTCATTCCTAGCGATATATCACCGCAAGAAAATAAGCTAATTTTAATAAATTTCGAGTAAGTACTTAATTTATGTTGTACTTAATCTATGTCGTAACTAGCTTACGCCCGCGACTTTTTATGCGTGGATCCAGGATAAAAACTATCCTATATTTAAATCCTTGGTTGAGTCGTTTTTAAGCGTGATTGAGTAACAAACATCCAAACGTCTAAACATCTAAACATCCAAACTTTCGCATTTATATTATTAGTAGGAAGAGTCTTTGAAATATAACTTTTAAGTAATAATCGCTAAATCGAAACTACTATCTTCGAAAACTACTTACCGAATTAAAATAAATATTTCATTAGTAATGCAAAGGCATTTTCGGGATGGATATCCCTACTAATATTATAAATGTGAAAGTTTGTATATCGGTCCGTCGGTCTGTTACCTCTTCACGCATTAACCGCTGAACCGATTTTGATTAAATTTTGTATGAACTAAGTTTGAGACGCTGGGAAGGACGTAGTGTAGTTTTTTCCTGGGATTCATCTCCTAAGGGGGTGAAATGGGGTATATTTTTATGAAAATACGATATAAATGAGTTCCAGGAGTAGGTTACCTATAGTTTAACCCGTGGCCCCGCCTGGGTTTTGGCAATACTGGCCTAATAATCTGTGTATGCATGTAAACCACCATGCGACACTGGTTAAGTAAATATTTGTTATCAGTGCTAGTACTGCTAATAACGCTTACCCAGATAACACCATGAGAGGTGTACACTTTCAAGTTATATATATATGTATGTTTTATACTTATAGTGGCGCAGTGAGCTGTAGGACCGCGAGCCTGTCTTTTTTTAAATATACTTGGCTAAATGAATCGACAAAAAATCTACATAATTATTGAGCTCACAAAAAATCACGAGAATCGGTTGAGAATTGCGACCAGTCCCACTATTCTGTAGCTTGTATTAAGCTCACCTCAACGCTCACCAACAAATATATCTTGACGCCGCGGTTCGTAGCGACTAAGCGTAGGCAGAGGTCTAGTTTCGTTAGGCGTGACGAGTTAGATGAGGCGGATGAGTTATATGAGTGCGTAAAGAACAACAGCCCAGGGCTGTTGGTCACCCGTCACAAAACTAGACTTTTTATCTTTGTTGTACCTACCTAGTGTAGGTACCTAAATACTGCAATATTAGGACAAGATTTCATCATTTAAACATAATACCTCATTTCAAATATCAAATTTTCGGAAAATTTAGGACTTTGTCAAAGCGATTGATTATCAACTTAAGTTAACAGTTCCATTGAAGGAACACAAATAAGTGTAAACTTAGAAGATGCCTAAAATCTAAAGTAGGAGAAATAAAAGTGATAAGATACCTAAATAAATGTGTAAATTATTGAACTCTCAGAACCATGCTGTAATCAAAACGAACGCTTGAAACCAAAAACGCTCCATAGTAGACTCAAAAGTGGTGACAGTGACATGATGGCGTGATAGTGACGGGCCGCGACAGGCCGTGTCAGCGACAGTCAATGGCCCAGCGATGACTGTGATGAGCGAGTCTTGTCGCGTCGATTCGGAGCTGTACAAACCCACCGCGTTCCTGCGTACGATATGGCGGCGGACTCTGTCGTTCAAAAAGAGAAAGGTGAGACAAATATATATGTACCATCGAAGACACACTTAACTGACCATTACGTTGACAACCTTATAGCTATGCGAAAAAGGTTGTTAGGTGGTCAGTTAAATGTGTTACTGTTTGTACTTGCTTCTACCCGCAACTTTACGAGCGTTGTACTCGTTTATATCATACCAACATCTTCTTCCATACAAACATCCCCTTAGCGGATGATTTCTGGGATAAAAACTATCCTATGTCCTTCTCCGGGATACGAACTACCTCCATGAGAAAAAAATCAGTTCAGTGATTTAAGCATGGTAAAGTAACAGACAGACAAGCAAGAATTTATAATTTAGTAGCTTCAGCCCGCACCACACTTCGGGAGCTCAAATAATGCGAGCCATCCGGTTGCCTCTTGGACACTGCAACTACGCGACATTGCTCTAAAAAGTAGCGCACCGAAGTGCATTGCAAAAGTTATAATACGCTAACCTCCTTTTACATGGCTTTTTCTAGAATCAAATAAACGTCCTAAAATAGAAGAGGGAAGAACAATGTAACTTTTTGTGTACGGATTTTCCGTACAATAGTTATTTAACCCTGCTCAAATTATATTTCACAAAATACTAGCAACATGTTGTACAAACCGATCGCCAATAACGGAAAACTTTGCGCTCAACTGTTTCTAAACACGTGTAATTTTAATGAGATAATGAGCCTTCATGGTTAGACGGCGTACATCGAGTATTGATCTGGAAATAACGTAATAACTCTTGGCTGTATGTTACACGACTACTGCCACCCCTTTTTAGGGTTCCGTACCTCAAAAGGAAAAAAGCAACCCTTATTAGGATCACTTTGTTGACCGTCCGTCCGTCCGTCTGTCAAGACCCTTTTTCTCAAGAAGGCGTAGAGGTATACTGTCCCTTGGAACTGAGAAAAATCAAACTTCTAAGCCAACGCAATCAAAAGATACAGCCGTTTACGCCGCAAATTTCCGCAAATTTTAAAAACTCGCAAGTGAATCAAAACCGACAGGGTACTTCCCGCGAACTCAGAATCTTGAAATTTGGTACGAAATCACGTCTTATAGCACAGATAAAGGAAACATTGCTAAAACCGTAAATTTTTAGTTACATCATATAATAAAAATATTTTTAATAATTTTAAAGTTATTACTTATATGCCTACAGGTTTGTACGGAACCCTCGGTGCGCGAGTCCGACTCGCACTTGGCCGCACTTTTTTTTAATTAAACATGACGCGACAGAACGGGGAACACAGAAAAGCTTCGAAGATTTGGTCCGAAACCATGATTATTCCGAATTTTCGACATTCCGAACGGAGTTTCCGCTAAACGAAAATTTGCCGGACTCTTAAATTTCTCAAAAGGAGGCATCCCGTCAGACCACGTCAGATGAGTGCTTACTGATATATATTACCGAAGTTTTTTTGGCAGGTTTAGCAAATAAATATTTGGACATGTTTTTTTTTCAATTCAATCTGTCCAAATATTTATTTGCCACACCTGCCAAAAAAGCTTCGGAAATGTATATCAGTAAGCCCTTATCTGACGTGGTCTGACGTGATGCCTCCTTTTGAGAAAAGTAAGTCCGGCTTTAGCTCTCTGCACTATTTCGTGTTGCCATTAGGCCATTTTTAACCGACTAAAAAAAAGGAGGAGGTTTCTCAATTCGACCGTATATTTTTTTATTTTTTTATATATGTTGCTATTTATGGGTTATTTAGCAAAGGCCGACGAGTCGTCTGCCGGAAATAAACTTGAGATTTTTATTAGCCAGGTATCCGATTATCTCACGCAAACCCAGCACCTAGTTATTACCTTCCCATACTTGAATATCTCCTCTTGATTTTTATTTATTTATTTATTTATTTATGTAATCATACAAAATTTATACAGTTGACAGTAAGAAACCAAAGCACTGTACAATTTATAATTATTAACATGTAAAAACCGAAAAAGAAAAAAAGAACATAATATTTAAACATCCATCGTCTCGCAGTATCTCAGAACAATGTGATTTAAACTCGTTGCCACTTGCCTCCGAGATTTTACGAAGTCTCTCGTGACGAATTTAGTAAGAAATACCTAGGCCTAAGCTTCTATGAAAATCTAAATTAGTTCAGATGTTTGTTTTAACGGTAACGTCTGCTGACGAAAATTACAAATTTCTGATGAAAGGGAAAAATAAAATAATATTGCTCAGGAACCGGATCACAGCGACCGTCTATTACAAGAATATTTTTTTTAATATATCCCCATAATACGTTATATCCATTCCATCTCAAGAGATATCTCTAGTTCGAATTTCGCTTATCCTTCCTACACCCAATCACATCTAAAGTTTGGTGTCTAGTTATTTTAAGCCGCCGCACCAAGGAAATCTGTTTATGAATTTATAATGCGCTCAACCTTGTACGTATTTTCGATACCCTTGTTCGATGCCGTCTTTAATTTCTAGTTAACTTTACTAACTAACTTGACTCGTGTTGTTTTAATATTCCTTTTAATTTCATCTTCTAGTTCTCCTACTGACATACCAGTTCATAACAGGCACGCTTCATGTTCCAACTCTCACATCAAGCATTTAAAATAGACATATAGACCCGAATCCTAATCTAAATGCTCACGGGCTGTACGTAGGTTGTGTATGTTGTGTGTGTCATGCATGTAGTAAACTCAAGAGAGACGTATGAACTTACAGAGGACCGCAGCCGTAACAACACATATAGTTGAAATTTTCTAAACTAAGCTCATGCATGGCCATAAATTGTACTGAGCTCATGAATGCCTTTGTTTGCGGTCCGAACAAAAGCTATTCATGACGCGCGCGTACCAAATTTGCAAAAAAGTAGTGCCACATAAAATGTTCATTGTATAATGAACTCTATTGTCTTATTCAATTATTCTCTGTCTAGGGCCGCCTCCTTAACCTCATGAAGGAGTGCTGAGAAGGGCAGGAGAGAAAAGGAAACTGATAAAAACGATAGAGAACAGGGGAGGGAAAATGATTGGTCCCCTTATACGACATGACGCTTTTATTAATAACATCATAGAAGGCAAGAAAGGAGGGCAGATTAATGATAACTTACATGAAACAAACAAAATAAAAAATAATTTTATTGAGTATTCAAAATTGTTAAGTCACACGATTCTTACATAAACCAGCATTATACACGAATAGACACGTGTGTAAGTTCCGGGCGCCTGGCGTGTTTGTTCTAATTGAGTACCTAATCACTTCGCCGAACATCTGTATCGAGATACATCCCATTCTGTTTTAGCGTCGGATTTGATGACTTCCGCGGACTAAGGATGCTCGGTTATCGTTAGATATTACCCGAATTCCATTATTTTGATGCTAAGAAGAATCACGGTGCGATATCAACCCTTTATTTGTTTATTGATTTGAGGTTTCGTTATGTTAACTGCTACTCCCACGTTCAGGGCTTTTTTTCTCGATATCGAACCACAGGCGACCTTACTCTTCACCAGGAACACAAGATTTTAAAACAATTAGTAGTGTTATCAGTCATCGCTTACAGGTCGTCGGTAAAGCGGAGGTGCTTCCCCAGCTGGGCTGCTCCAAATATGAGCGAGACAACGGTCCACTGTGTCACAAATATATTTAATGTCATAGAAATCATTTTCCCTGTAACATTTTGAGATGGATAGAAATCAAAATCGAATCTAACCTTAACTTCACATTGACAAAGATATTAAAGTAATTTGTAAATGGGCCAATCAACATTTTTCGTTGCCATGGTTACTTTTTCAGGGGTCACTCTTTAAACTCACTAAGGAAGAATTTTGGCCGACGGGCGTCAAGTTCCAACGTTTTCGCGGTCGGTTACCTGACACCACGAAATTGCGCAACACGTCGCAGTAATTGTGTGTGTTTGTAGTTATTAATAAGTTTATAATGATATACGTATGTTAGTCTTTAAGGTATTTGTAATATGGGCTTTCTTTCTCAGTCTTTTTTTTTTCAAAGAAACTGTGACTGTGGTCTTGGCTTTCCGGGACTGAATAACAACAAGAAAAAGTTGATTGACCCAAATAATCTTCTAATCAGTCAATTAATATTTTTTAAGTGCTAGAAAATTGTGTATAATGCAGATGGCCATACAATTTCATTGCACAGTGTTTTCACCCTCACATGCAGATATTATAGATGGAGAGAGTCATTTTGTACAAGAACAAAATTGTAGGTATTATTCGTTCAATTTGACTACGGGATTAACTTCTATATTATGAAACGAGTGATAACGACGATTCGAGTGTTTGTAGGATTAAGCTGATACGATATGTTTTCGACGATAACGTACCTAATGGAGTTCGGTTCTGATACGAGTTAGTTCGATAAATCGAGTAAAATTGAAAACGGACTGACAAACAACACTTCAATTAAGGTTCCGGGGTTCGTTCTCGACCAAACATAAAAAGTTAAATCCCGTTTTACTTTTCATACAAAACGTGCTTGAAACGAAGCATAATTTCGAATCGATTGATACCTCATTCATTGAAATTGGTTCAGTACAGAGCCTGATTTAGACTGTTCTGTTCGCTACGTGTGTTCCACACAATAAAAACTGCTAAGAACGCTACGGAAGGGCAGCCGTAGTTAGTATAAGGTTTATTTGCCGCAAATAAACCGTTACCCGCCCAAATTTAGTAAGTTGTTTATGGTAAGCCGGGAGTCATTTTTAGACCAGTTCATAATTTTGCTGCATAGGAACCTTTCCGTTCCTTATGCTGGCACACATAATCTCATCTAAGAAACTCTGATATCATCCAAGCTACCTGTACATACCTACTATAAGACGTTAAATCGACCGGTGACGTCATAAATTATATACCAAGATATTTGCAGGCCCCGCGTGCTGTTTGTGTGTTCAGAGCTCGCAGACAGACAAACATTTGTACAAGTGGCCCGCCAGGTGTACAAATGGCACGAGCTGCCGATGTTTTTAATTATGTGTCTGGAGGAAATGGCCGTTTGGTAATAGTTCGATGTTCAGCTTCGGCCGCAGAATAATATACTACTACGTACAGAAGGTTCTCTGTTAACAAATCGCCTGTTTAGTTATGCCGAACGAGCCTAAACGTGGCCATCCCTTTCTATCGCATGCAACGCGCTGCGATAGAACGCGTGCGTGCCGTAGCAGCGTTGACAATACTGTCCGGGGTATGTACTGTACATATTGACTGTAACAGTCAAGTGTAAAAATATGGGTGCATACAACTTATTCAACGGATTAAGGTTTTAGTACTTACATATTTATGAATTAAAAAAATGAAATAAATGATTTTTTTCATTTATCATGCTCGTAAAGTTTGACTTTAAGTCTGCGTAGACGACATAAAATCGCTTTTTAAGCTCTAGTGTAGTGTAAGTAAAATCTTCGTCAAAACCAAGGCAATCGGTCCGACAGCCACACGAGCAACTTTTAACTTCATAGAATAAGCTCTTTACTTTTATTTTATTATGTTTCGTTAGTATTTTAAGACCATGGCAACAACAGCCAAAGTACACAATAAAACTTCATGAAATAAACTTATAGTTTTCATTTCCTCGCAATCGAAGTGAAAAGTAGAGTCTACAATTCGTCCATAAAACCCATTATAAACGTCTCGCGCAAAATGGTGCGTTTTATGCACTTGTTGTACAATCTACTATTTATTCTGCAAGTAGGCCGTAATGGCACTTGATGAGAGGATTATATCAATACATATTTTTATATATTCTTTATTGCTCAAAAAAAGAACTTATTGTACAAAAGGCGGACTTAATGCCGTAAGCATTCTCCTCCAGTCAACTTTAACCGAATATAACCGTAAAAATGTATGAAACTGATCGATATCGTCCGGTCACGTGACGAGGCCTGACGTCACGCTAATATGAATCCATCTGTAGAATATTTTACAGTGTTCGGGTGTCGTTTCTAGCCGACTCCAAAAAAAAGATGAATCTCAATTCGGTTGTATGTTGCTTTTTTAGGGTTCCGTAGCCAAATGGCAAAAAACGGTACCCTTATGGATTCGCCATGTCTGTCTGTCTGTCCTTCCGTATGTCACAGCCACTTTTTTCAGAAACTATAAGAACTATACTGTTGAAACTTGGTAAGTTATGTATTCTGTGAACCGCATTAAGATTTTCACACAAAAATAGATAAAAAACAATAATTTTTAGGGGGTTCCCCATACTTAAAGAACTGAAACTGAAAAAAAAACATCAAGCCCATACTTACGTGTGGGGTCTCTATGGATAGGTCTTCAAAAATGATATTGAGGTTTTAAATAATATAATTTTTTCCTAAACTGAGTAGTTTGCGCGAGAGACACTTCCAAAGTGGTAAATGTGTGCCTCCCCCCCCCCCCCCCCAGTAACTTCTAAAATAATTACTCATTTGATTACCAACTCATTACTTCACAGATCAATCTAGTCCAACAGTAAGCTCAATAAGGCTTACGAAATACAAACCTAAATAAATACATAAAAAACATCCATGACTCTGTAGCAAATACTCATGCTCGTAACCTAAATATTTGGATTTGAACCCTGCATACTGGACACTATAACTAGACTATAGGCGTAATAGGTACATGAGACATGATAAGAGACGTAACGACAAACTTTTATAGTTATCTGCTGACCCAAAATAAATATGGTTGACATTATTTATTTATTCATGCAATACACAACAAGGCTTACAAGATCTTATGTAGAATGTGGCTAACTTTTTATAAAACTGTTATTGAAATTGGAATTTTCTACTTCTTCTTTGATGCAGTTCGACCAGCCTAAATAAACATATATTTCCGTACATGGGGCTTCTCCATATTCGTCATCGTTATTTTGTCGAAGTATGACCCACCCTATCATCATCCTGTTAATGCCTTGAATGGACCTTCCTCGCCTAATACAATGACTACCGTCATCCCATGGTCAGACCTCTCCCCCCCCCTCTCTATTTTAAAATGACGTAATATATGGACAGAGGGAATAAGTTGACAAGTCGAGAAGTACTCGTAAACTTGAAGAAATTTGAACCTAAAATTAAAATAAAACAAAATACATTTTATAACATTCAAATTTTCTACAATTTTACTTTTCCACTTGTTACCATATTCCTTCCGTGTACAGATTAAATGCCAATTATCTTATAGGCCATGAGAATGATAAAACTAAAAAAAATATATGATGTACATTACCATGCAAACTTCCACCGAAAATTGGTTTGAACGAGATCTAGTAAGTAGTTTTTTTTAATACGTCATAATATTATAAATGCGAAAGTTTAGATGTTTGGATGTTTGTTAATCAATCACGCTTAAACGGCTGAACCGATTTGAATGAAATTTTGCACGAAGATAGTTTATAGCCTGGATTAAAATATAGGATAGTTTTTATCCCGAGTCCACGCAGACGAAGTCGCGGGCGGAAGCTAGTACGTCATAAATCGCAAACTGCAATTTACCTTTCATTCAACGGATAATGGTACGGAACCCTTTGTGCGCGTGTCTGACTCGCACTTGGCCGGTTTTTTTATGTTTGTTACCTCAGATCTCGGTCATTCATGAACCGATTCGTACAATTCTGTTTATTTGAAAGTAGGTATTATGCTTCCAAATTGGTCCCATTGCTTTCATAAAGCCAGTTACCTAGATGGTGGGTTCCATGAGGAATTGAGAGAACTTTTCAATTTTATTGGGCACGTATGTAGCGATATCGGTATTTTCTATTATAACTTGTGTATTTAAACTCGAAAACCACAAATTTGCTGAAGTAGAACTGATGATGAAAACCACAGATGATTTATGGAACTCCTCAATGGTCTACGTCACATATTCTGATATGATTCCGTTTAAGTAGCAACTAATTCAGTGCCAAAGGTGATTCTGAGATCCTTGAGGAATCGACGGAACTCCTCAAATATTTTCGGTACACATACAAGTATAGCGAAATTGTTTTTTTCTGTAATAATAAACTCATTTACTCTCGGAAAGGAGTTCTTGTGGTAAAGTGGAATTGAGATTGGCTTAAACTTTGTTTTTAAAGTTGGTAAATTATGTAAGTTTATTATTATACAAGGGAGTAATTTCCGGGACTACTGATTCGATTAAAAAAAATATTTCACCTTCAGAATAATTGAGTGCAAATATGGATTACACCGTCCCCTTCCTTGCGTTCTTTATAGTGCGGGCGGAGCCGTGCTGGCAGCTAGTATTGTATAAAGCTACAGCTTGTATAAGAGCTATTTAACATCTTTGTATAATGCGTTGGTTAGAAGCCAGCTAGAATACAATGCTGAAATATGGACTCCACACGAAGCAAAGTATATTCTTATGTTAGAGCGGATACAGAATAAGTTTATTAGGTATATGTATATGAGGCAATATGGCGTATACCTGTTTTATCCGCTGATGTATCCGAAATTGTTTATTTTAGGCATGGTCGGATACAATCAGCTGAAAGTCAGAAGGTAGCTAGCACTCGTTACATATATCTTTAAGCTGCTTAGGGGTAAGATATACAAGGTGGATGTATTGGGGTCGGTGGGTATTTGTGTTCCGCGCACGACCGTGGCGCGCCGGCAGCCCGGGCTGCCAAGCTGCTGCACGAGGCGCAGTGCGTGCCCTGAACCTCATAGCCACGCATGTAGACCTATTCTCATGTACGATGAGTGAATTCACAAAAATATCATTATTAACTCTTTGTTATATTTAATAGAGTAGTTATTTTATTGGGGAGTCTCGTTTGAGCCGCCGTGCCGAACGGACGCACGGACCCTTGCCGTCCTCTGTCATTGTTTCTCCAAATTGCATAAAAAGCACCGCGAAACAAGGGGCGCCTATCGCCAGATGTACTCTGATGTCTAGGAAACGCTCGGCGCGGTCCCCGTCGTGGCCTAACCGCGCTATCCTCTCCGATATGCGTATATACATCTCGCGATATATACCGGTCTAAACAAATGTGCAGTGCGTCTATATACTATATAACAGTGAGTGCGACTGACGTGAGGGCGGTGCAAGTCTTCGCCAGCTCAACAGATAAATCCGGTGAGATCAGACCATCTTTCACTTACTGTAGATATTAATGCTAAAAATCACAGGAATGTGGAGTTACGAGCCCGCTAGAGGGAATACATAAAGTACGGGACGTAAAAACAAGAACTCCTAGTACATATTTATAACGACTGGTTAATGTGTCGACGCACTGCACACGCTTCCGCGCAGTGCGCACGCACGGCGTATAGGTACCGCGTATGTTACGCGGCTATTGCGAGTTCAATCTAGGTAGTAGGTGCGTAAAAACAGTGCGTGCCAGTGCTCTAAAGGGTTGCGATTACGCGCAGCAACGCAACGGCAGATTCAACAATTAGCGGCAATCATAGGCTCGGGGTTAGAGCATTCCATATTACTTTTAGGTATCATAACCTATTTAATGAAGCAGGCCGGGTTACATTCTCGCAATTAGAGTTCAAATTACAGTCCAGGCTAGACGCCCGAATGCACCTATTAGTCCATAACATAAGGGACGTAACGTAAACGTAAGGGATTATACGAGTACGTACTAGATATATCATTTTGGTATTGTACTTATTCGGCGTTGCCTCCAGTGCCTTTGTAACTTAGTAAGATTTTACGTTAGATTACAGTATATCAATTACCAAACACTCAATTTATTTTATACACTTTAATGAACCCCGTAATAAGCCCGTGTTTGGGCATAACGACGCTTCGGCAGTGTCATAGGTATAGGTAGTATATCATAATATATGTATGTAAGTAGTATTTGGTACTTATAAGTAATAGTATTAAAATCGTGAGGCCTACGGAATAGATTCATTGATGAATGAAATCTAGATCAGTTACACAAGTAATACGCTTGGTGCCCCTCCTAGCGCAAGGAGTGGTGGATGGGGGTTGGACGAGACTTAAACAGGGTTCAAGCGTGTTAGCGCTCACTCTCCGTGAACCTAAATATATTAAAATTAAGGAAACTTAGCTCATGATGTAATAATCAACGTCCGATTCCTAAAAGAAACAACGCCGGGGACGAGCAATGAATAGCGATACATCTGCCTAACCCTAAACAAAGGAACGCAAAAAAGATCCGCTTCTACCTACTACGCGTGAATGCACTTTCTTGAAATGTCCAGATTTTAGGACCTTATGCACCCACGCCACGCCAGATGGGCTTGAATAGGCGAGCGATGTTAAAAACATAGAGGATAATAATGCTAGGTTCATAAACTTGTAATAAATAAAACACCAGAACGAAAAGGAAACCAAACTCCAATTAAACTGGATGCAAAAATACCTAGAGCATACGCGAGGAGAAAAAAAGCTTTGAATTGTTATCCAAGCCTCAGAAGACTGTAGAACCTTTCGAAAAAATGACGAAGACTTCTCCCTAGGAAGATCGCCTAACCACGAAAACAGGCAAATTAAATACTGGCTGCCGGTCAACTCTCCCAGTGACAGTGTTTGTTACACTCTGTTTTGTTGTGCAGTGAGCAGTGTTAATATCTTGGTTAAGTTTATGTAAATAATTAATGTTGTGTCTGTGTCTACAGTTAAAAAACAGTGGTATCAGTGGAGGCAATGTTTAGTGTGTAGTGCCAAAATTTAAAGTAATAGTGTCTATATCACGTATACTCTTATCAAGCTGCAAGTCCGCACATGGATAGGTACTGGAAAATACAAGGTGTCGTTGTTGCGAGTCATATTATAACCTCATGACAATACAACCACAGAAGCAAACAACTAAAGATACTTTTAACAACACTGCACGAGAAATCGACACAATGGAAGAAACTGACTGCGAATAAGAGGAACAGGTAGAATGATCGCCTGAATGTAGAACCGATCCCCGAGAACACCTTCAACACAAGAAGACTTTATATAAAGCGACGTGCATCATTTCACCAACGCTCATCCCCCGATGAAGTAGCCTTCCCCTCCTCTTTTCCAATATTGGCTTAAGGCTGCATAGCCGGTTGATTGTGGCCGACTGGTTGGTCGGTCTTCCCTTCCCATCCCAGAGCGTGTTCCTCCGCCCCAAATTTGCGCCCCCTGGTATATCCGGCTAGTCCGGGTCAGGCTTGCTTCCTGGCTGGGTGTGGTGCCTATGTTCATGTTCATGTTCATGTTCATGATACCTAAGTAATTTTATTATAATAGATAATTTGTTGCTACATTATCGAATTGGGCTCAGCCTGAAATGATAATTGTATGTGTGGATATAAAACAAATAAAATAAAATAAATTAAAAATAAATAAAATAAAACTTGTTGTATAACATTCGCGTTCTTGTTTTCACACAACTGTTCCCAAACACTCAATTTATTTTATACACTTTAATGAACCCCGTAATAAGCCCGTGTTTGGGCATAACGACGCTTCGGCAGTGTCATAGGTATAGGTAGTATATCATAATATATGTATGTAAGTAGTATTTGGTACTTATAAGTAATAGTATTAAAATCGTGAGGCCTACGGAATAGATTCATTGATGAATGAAATCTAGATCAGTTACACAAGTAATACGCTTGGTGCCCCTCCTAGCGCAAGGAGTGGTGGATGGGGGTTGGACGAGACTTAAACAGGGTTCAAGCGTGTTAGCGCTCACTCTCCGTGAACCTAAATATATTAAAATTAAGGAAACTTAGCTCATGATGTAATAATCAACGTCCGATTCCTAAAAGAAACAACGCCGGGGACGAGCAATGAATAGCGATACATCTGCCTAACCCTAAACAAAGGAACGCAAAAAAGATCCGCTTCTACCTACTACGCGTGAATGCACTTTCTTGAAATGTCCAGATTTTAGGACCTTATGCACCCACGCCACGCCAGATGGGCTTGAATAGGCGAGCGATGTTAAAAACATAGAGGATAATAATGCTAGGTTCATAAACTTGTAATAAATAAAACACCAGAACGAAAAGGAAACCAAACTCCAATTAAACTGGATGCAAAAATACCTAGAGCATACGCGAGGAGAAAAAAAGCTTTGAATTGTTATCCAAGCCTCAGAAGACTGTAGAACCTTTCGAAAAAATGACGAAGACTTCTCCCTAGGAAGATCGCCTAACCACGAAAACAGGCAAATTAAATACTGGCTGCCGGTCAACTCTCCCAGTGACAGTGTTTGTTACACTCTGTTTTGTTGTGCAGTGAGCAGTGTTAATATCTTGGTTAAGTTTATGTAAATAATTAATGTTGTGTCTGTGTCTACAGTTAAAAAACAGTGGTATCAGTGGAGGCAATGTTTAGTGTGTAGTGCCAAAATTTAAAGTAATAGTGTCTATATCACGTATACTCTTATCAAGCTGCAAGTCCGCACATGGATAGGTACTGGAAAATACAAGGTGTCGTTGTTGCGAGTCATATTATAACCTCATGACAATACAACCACAGAAGCAAACAACTTAAGATACTTTTAACAACACTGCACGAGAAATCGACACAATGGAAGAAACTGACTGCGAATAAGAGGAACAGGTAGAATGATCGCCTGAATGTAGAACCGATCGCCGAGAACACCTTCAACACAAGAAGACTTTATATAAAGCGACGTGCATCATTTCACCAACGCTCATCCCCCGATGAAGTAGCCTTCCCCTCCTCTTTTCCAATATTGGCTTAAGGCTGCATAGCCGGTTGATTGTGGCCGACTGGTTGGTCGGTCTTCCCTTCCCATCCCAGAGCGTGTTCCTCCGCCCCAAATTTGCGCCCCCTGGTATATCCGGCTAGTCCGGGTCAGGCTTGCTTCCTGGCTGGGTGTGGTGCCTATGTTCATGTTCATGATACCTAAGTAATTTTATTATAATAGATAATTTGTTGCTACATTATCGAATTGGGCTCAGCCTGAAATGATAATTGTATGTGTGGATATAAAACAAATAAAATAAAATAAATTAAAAATAAATAAAATAAAACTTGTTGTATAACAGTCGCGTTCTTGTTTTCACACAACTGTTCTGAAGTTAGAATTCTATCGTGTAACATTTTATTAACGTCTATATATGTTGTTCATGCGTTAATAAGATACTAACAACGCTAAATGGTAACAGCAAACCCACGATAATAAGCCGAATATTACAGCAGCCTTGAATTTAAGTAATAATTCCTAATTCAATTTCCTATTTTCCTTGGGTCTTATTTGCCTGATGATCTCAAATACAAACAAGAGGTATACAATTACGCGTCCTTCGTCACTTCAGGGACAAACGATACCAACCTAGCTACCCGATAAGTCCAAGCGATTGAAGCGCATCGAAATTCAAATCAGCGCTGTAGGTGTCTGACACCTCAGCATAATGCTGTGCCAGTGTCCGGTTCACTGTCGCAGTAACACACTTGTGTTGTTGTGTTTTATCTTTTTTTTTGTGTTTGTGAATAAATGTATCTTTCTTTTCTTTCTTTCTTTCTAAATTGACCCGGACGCTCTCCCTGGCCAGGCATGTTTTAAAGTCGCGAGGGCCGCGGTGTAAGCGAAATAGCTGTATAATGGCTGTGTGTGTGTCGTTGGGGGTTTAGCGGAGAGTCTGGGCCTTCAGCCCGGGAGTCCCACACACCCGTCCGGTCCCCCTGCGACCGCATTTCGCGGAAAAAAGGAACAAAGGTACCCCGCATTGCCGCCATATGAATCCCTATCCCTATATTTCACTTTGCACCTGAACGGGGGCTAGAAGGGGGTTCTACGGTCAAAAATATTTACACTTTGATGATCCTGACAGGGATATACGAAATAATTATATTTGTGGTTGATTTATTTGTAGGTAATATTTTAATTAAATTTTGAGGCATCTCGGTGTTAATTCTTAGTGAACGAGCGAGCGAGGCGAACGAAGGCAAAAAATCTTACGAATATCCGGCGTCTCGACAGTGCTGTTCTCCTCTCCAGGGCTGTTATTCGCTACGCTAAGCGCTAATACGGTTCACCCCGCCGGTCACCCGTCACGAAACTAGACCTCTACCGACGCTTAGTTACTACGCATCACGGTGTCAAGATATATTTGTGGAAAAGCGTTGAGGTGAGCTGAAAACAAGTTAGAGAATAGGGGGGCAGGTTTCTCAACCGATTCTCGTGGAATGGAGCATCATTGTGACAAGAGCAGGTTCAGTGGTTATATAGCTTTTTTTTTGTCGTAACATTTTAGGTACCGGTGTACCGATTACAAATATACATTTTATGTGCCTATTCAGTTAATCTCTCATAACAACGTCCAAAAAGGATGCCGATAAGCATTGTTAAAATTACCAACCTTAGGGAATGGGGCGTAATGAACGCGACGAGCGATCGACTGCCCGCCTGTTTCCGGCCAGGCGCCCCTTCACAAAATCAACGTCATTGTTAAAATTAATGTCCATCCGTTTTCGATACATCCATTTACAGCAATTATTTAAAACCATTTTTTGTCATAATGGCGGTTATGTCCCATAATTTGCAAATAAGCATAAAGCCACCATTTTAACTGTATAGCCCTCTCCACTGCCCTTTGGTGACTTTCAGCCTTCTAGTGGTGCCCAAAGTGAGTGACCGCGTTTCAGTGCCATACGTCGTCAGTGATGACTCGTCACTGGCAACACACACTGTTCAAAAACTCTCGTCTTGAGACACTGCGGACGAAAAGATGTGCCGTCGCTTTCCGAAACCTGCCCAGCCGAGTCGGATAAAAAAAAACTGTTTATTTCAAATTACAATAAGTGGTTAATTTAACATAAGCTGAACCTTATTCATCTTACTTAATATTAAAGATTGTGCGTGGTCTCGGTTAGAGAGACTGAGTTGCTCACGCCTTATTAATTGTTTACAATGTTACATTACTTTTTATTATCCATTATTATTATAACCAGTGCGCAGGTCCGTCCCTTCCATTGCATATTGTTACGTCCACGGGGTGGGTAACGTGATAGAAAATACACTAATTGATCACTAATTAAAAGGAATGCAAACTTTATTACAAAATTACTAATTAACAAGGCTTACTTAATAAATCAATTCACTATGTCGCACTTTTCACTCGCTTCGCTTTGAGATTCGCACTGTTCGCAGTTTAATTCCAAACTCTCCTCCGCTGCGTTGGCGCGCGGCTTATATATCCGGAGCCCTTCGCACTAGAACATTCCGGAGAAATCTTGAATAAACGGTCCAAGGTCCAATTCTAGGAACGGCGACCCCTCGGTTCATGAATGTTCCAGAGCGTCTAGATTGTTCGATGCTCGTTCGACCCGACGACTGGAACATTCCCGAATATGCTGTCCCTTTCTAGTTGTCTCTTTCACACACTTCTCGAACCTTCTCAATCTAGATCTCTCTCTAATAGTGCTGTCTCTATCATTCCTTCGAGAAATTTCGCCATATAATGAAGTGTGCTTCAAAGGCCCATAAGGGGTCCTGAAAACGCCTGAAAACGGGTTTTCAGGTTATCGCGCCATCTGATAGAGGCTGTCCTGAAACGGACTGAAAACATGTTTCAGGCGCCTGAAAACAACGGCAACTAGGGTGAATTTTCAATCTTCTAGTATGTGGAAGAGCCACCTCTGAAACGGCCTGAAATCACTTTTCAGCCTGCTGAAAACACTTCTTAAGCATGGAAAATCAAGTTTGAAGTTTATACCACCGGCGCAACACTACCCCCTCCTAAGACATGCTCGTCCCGAGCATCATTGTTTCCGTGGTACTTCGCCAGTCGGTCAACATGAACAACCTTGCAGGGACCACGTGGATTTCGCTGTATCCGATATGTGACGTCATTGATTTTTGTGACTACCTTATATGGTCCTTCCCAATTTGGGGACAGTTTTCGAGATTTTCCCTTTTTCCGCATCGGGTTATGTAGCCACACCCAAGAACCTTCCTCGAATCCAATTTGGTTAGCCTTCCTATCGTATCGGGTCTTCATTCTCGTGCTAGCTTGAAGCCCGTGTTCACGAACAAGACTGTGAACGTCAGCAATCCGATCCCCTAAATCACTTGCATACTCTGTGATAGATCTTGGAGCATCAGGAGGACGTCCAGTTAAAAGATCTGCCGGTAAACGAAGCTCTCTTCCAAAATTCGCATATGCTGGAGTAACTGCCGTACTTTCATGGATTGCTGACCTATATGACATCAAAAAGAGTGGAATATGCCGGTCCCAATCCTTTTGGTGACTCTCAACAACCTTGGCCAGATGTCTCTCCAGAGTCTGATTGAATCTCTCCACCATTCCATCCGATTGTGGGTGATATGCCGTAGTCCTCGTCTTATGCATCCCCATGATTCGACAAGTCTCTTGAAAAACCGCAGATTCAAAGTTCCTGCCTTGATCGCTGTGAATTTCCAGAGGTACTCCAAATCTACAACAAACTTCATTTACTAACTTCTCTGCTATAGTGACTGCTTCCTGATTAGGGATGGCAAACGCTTCAGGCCATTTGGTGAAGTAATCCATCACGACAAGAATGTACTTGTTTCCGGAGTCAGATGTCGGGAACGGGCCTGCGACGTCTAGCGCAATTCTTTCCCAAGGTGCTCCAACATTGTACAGTTTGAGCGCTCCTCTACTACGGGTGTGCGGACCTTTAACTGCTGAACAGTTAACGCACTTCTTGCACCAGTTTTCGACATCTTCACGGCAGTGAATCCAATAAAACCGTTGTCGGATTTTCATCAAGGTTCTTTTCACTCCTAGGTGTCCACCAGAAGTACCGTTGTGGAAACTTCCCAAAACATCTTTCACTCTTTTCCTTGGAACGACTACTTGTAGATGAGCATCCTTCCCATTCGCCGATTCCCATTTCCTGCATAGTACGCCATTATGCATAACCAAGCTGTCCCATTGTGCCCAATAGCTTTTCGTTACCGAACTCATCGGAGCTACTTCACACCATCTTGGTTTGGGTATTCCTGCATTAATCCAGTCAAAAATCGGCTTTACGTCAGGATCCTCTTGCTGAGCTAGTTGCATGACTTCATCACTCCACTCTTCGCTGACTGTGTCAGTTCTCAGCATCCTTAAACATTCCTTGGCCTCTTGTCTAAGACAATGCTTAAAGTCGTCGGGACAAGGTCTTCGAGAAAGGGCGTCTGCGTTTCCATGTGATTTCCCACTACGGTGTTCGATGACAAAGTCATAATATTCCTGAAGCTGTTCAATCCAGCGTGCCACCTGGCCCTCGGGATTTTTAAACTCCAGCAACCATTTCAGAGCAGCGTGATCAGTCCTGATACGAAACTTCCGCCCTAACAGGTATCTACGGAAATGCTGTAACGTCTTGACGACTGCCAGCAGTTCCCTTCGAGTGACACAGTAATTTCTTTCTGGCTTCGACAACGATTTGCTAAAGTAGGCGATTACAACTTCATTATCTCCTTTTTTTTGTGACAAGACTCCTCCAATACCAGTATTACTCGCGTCCGTGTCAACAATAAAATCTACTTCGGGATCTGGATACCCCAGTATTGGTGTTTCACAGAGTCTTTGCTTGAGGTCGTTGAAACTTGCCGTACACCGATCCGTCCAATCAAACTGTCGTTTCTCTTCCGTCAGTTCGTGCAATGGTTTTGCTATATCCGAGAAGTCCTTCACAAACCGCCTGTAATATGAGCACAGTCCTAAAAATGCACGTACTGCAGTTTTGTCCTTTGGTATCGGCCAATCCTTCACGGCACTTATCTTCTCAGGATCTGTCTGGATACCATCCTTCGAAATCACATGTCCCAAGTAGTTAACCTTTCGTTTGAAAAGTGAACATTTCTTTGGACTCAGTTTAAGGTTTGCCTCTCGTAACTTAGACAATACTTGCTCCAATTTGCCGAGGTGATCATCGAAGTCTCTACCAACGATGATAATGTCATCCAAATAGACCAAGCAAGTATCTCCCAGCAATCCAGCTAGTATTTGTTCCATCAATCTCTCAAATGTCGCTGGTGCATTGCATAATCCAAACGGCATAACATTAAACTGCCAGAGCCCCTTTCCGGTTGAGAAAGCCGTTTTCTCCTTATCACTATCCTTGATCTCAACTTGCCAATAGCCACTTTTTAAATCCAACGTAGAAAACCATTTCATTCCATTCAAAGTGTCTAAGGTGTCGTCGATTCGAGGTAACGGATAGCTGTCTTTCTTCGTGGCATCATTCAGTCGACGATAGTCGACGCAGAATCTCATGGTCCCGTCCTTCTTCTTCACCAAAACTACGGGAGAACACCACGGGCTTGTTGAAGGTTCAATAACGCCACCCTTCTTCATTTCCTCGATCATGTCTTCTACTTCCTTGTCCTGGGCTACTGGAACTCGCCGGGGTCGCTGTCGTATAGGCATGACGTCACCAGTGTCGATCCCATGCTGTACGACTCCAGTTTTTCCGATGTCAGTGTCATGCGCAGAGAAAACATTGCTGTATCGCAACAGCAATTTACGTGCCTTACTGAGCTCTTCCCCGGTAAGATCGTTTCTGGAGCCATCTAATAACCTTTCAATGTCTATTGGAGGCGCAGAACACCCAGGGTTTTCGCTCTCCGTAGAACCTTGACAACTTCGTATCCAAGAGATTTCCTCACATGATCCAACTAGAGCTCCTTTTCTAAGGACGCACTCGGTGTCACTTAAATTAAGAACTCTCACAAAGGTTTTAGTCGATGTTGTTACCACCGTGCGGGCTGTCATCCATGGTTTACCATCATTGACCTTTTCCACAACAACACAACGATGACATCCTTGTTTTGTGCTGTACGGCAATCGCACTGGAACTAGTACCTGTGCCCTCGGTTGGAGGATCGTTCTTCTAGTACAGTAAACATTCCCATTTACTCCGCCCTCCATAGGCACCTCATCAGGCCCAAATTTCAGTACTCCAACCTTCAAGTCAATTTTACAGCCATGGCCTCTCATAAAATCCAGCCCAATGATGCAGTCGTCGATAATGTTAGCTACAATCACCTTATGCCAGTAGCTCTTATTACCAATTTTTAAATCCACCTCTCGCTCCCCCTGTATGGGAATGTACTGGCCGGTAGCGGTTTGCAGCTGGAGATGCCTAGGTTGGTCTGGTCAGGTGCTTCAGTAACCGAGAACTGATAACCGTCCGAGAAGCTCCGGTGTCGATGGTAAGGTGACATGGTACTCCACCAATTTTTCCTTTGACAACCAGACTATTCCCGTCACTAGCCTGTGAGATCATAACTGGGACATTCCGACCACCAGCCAGCACTCGTCCCTTAGTCCTGGCTTTTACTCGTTTCCCTGTTGCGGCCCGGATGCCACAGTACCTGTTGCCCTTGCCACTGGAGTCAGATCTCGTTCTCTCCTGCCCCTTTTTGGGCAACTGGTCTGGATGTGGCCACGTTCTCCAAAATGGTAACATCGTGGCCCAAACTCACGATGTGGAGCAATCGGTTCCCTAAGAGATACTTCACGTACCCTATAAGGCCTTGACGGGTCCTGGCGCACAGCTTCTACTTCCAGGGCATGAGCCACCGCATCCTTCAGGCTCCCATGGTGTCCTAATCGCACTGCAGCCCGTACCTCCAAATCCCGTATTCCGTCAACGAAGGCCTGCACTAACGTGGTGTCCACAAAGGAGGCGGATGTACGTTGGTACGCCTTTCTGACCAACTTCTCAATTTCTAGGGCCCACTGCTGCAAGGTCTCGCTACGCCCCTGCGTCCTGTCCTTTAACTGAGCTCGGTACACGTGCTCCAGGTGCTTGTCACCGTAACGGGCCTCCAACGCCTCTAGAAGCCGGTCGTAAGTCTCCTCTTCTCCTAAGGCTTCTAATATGGTGAGAGCCTCGTCACGTAACGCTAAGGTTAGGGCTGTCCTGGCCTGCTCTTTACTCCAACCGTTAGCCTTGGAGACTGACTCGAATTGCCGCTTATAAGCTGTCCACGACGATGTACCATCGAAGGGAGGTACCTTGAATCGTCCACTTCCCGATACAGGCACCTCGACTGCACAGGTACTCGTACCACTGGCCACTTTTATTTCGAGCTTCTGGAGGCGATTCTTGTAGGTGTCGACTTCCTCCTTAACTGTCCCAATGGTTTCTCTAACACCATGAAGTCCAGTTTCAAATTTAATGTCCAAGTCAATCAGTTTCTCCTGGACCTCACACATCTCGCGCTTCCATTCAGTCGCGGTCTCATGTACCTCTCGAAGCAGCCTCGATTGTTCTTCTTGCTTTTCTTCCTGTTTTCGGACCTGTTCCTGTTGTTGACGAGCTTGTTCTTCTTGCTTTTCTTCCTGTTTTCGGACCTGTTCCTGTTGTTGACGAGCTTGTTCTTCTTGCTTTTCTTCCTGTTTGCGCAGGCCCTCTACGATTTTTCGGACCTGTTCCTGTTGTTGACGAGCTTGCTCTTGTTGTTGACGAGCTTGCTCTTGTTGTTGACGAGCTTGCTCTTTTAAGAGAATTAAGATGGCATTGACGTCCAACTCTTGCTTATATGGGGTCGGTGAGTCTGATGGGCCAGCGCGCGACGCAGAGTCCTCACCTGCTGCAACTCGGCTCCGGGTCTGCACTCCCTTCTGCTCGTTCTCACGTGATGTAGTCGACATTTTCTATCCCACTTCTGACACCAAATGTTACGTCCACGGGGTGGGTAACGTGATAGAAAATACACTAATTGATCACTAATTAAAAGGAATGCAAACTTTATTACAAAATTACTAATTAACAAGGCTTACTTAATAAATCAATTCACTATGTCGCACTTTTCACTCGCTTCGCTTTGAGATTCGCACTGTTCGCAGTTTAATTCCAAACTCTCCTCCGCTGCGTTGGCGCGCGGCTTATATATCCGGAGCCCTTCGCACTAGAACATTCCGGAGAAATCTTGAATAAACGGTCCAAGGTCCAATTCTAGGAACGGCGACCCCTCGGTTCATGAATGTTCCAGAGCGTCTAGATTGTTCGATGCTCGTTCGACCCGACGACTGGAACATTCCCGAATATGCTGTCCCTTTCTAGTTGTCTCTTTCACACACTTCTCGAACCTTCTCAATCTAGATCTCTCTCTAATAGTGCTGTCTCTATCATTCCTTCGAGAAATTTCGCCATATAATGAAGTGTGCTTCAAAGGCCCATAAGGGGTCCTGAAAACGCCTGAAAACGGGTTTTCAGGTTATCGCGCCATCTGATAGAGGCTGTCCTGAAACGGACTGAAAACATGTTTCAGGCGCCTGAAAACAACGGCAACTAGGGTGAATTTTCAATCTTCTAGTATGTGGAAGAGCCACCTCTGAAACGGCCTGAAATCACTTTTCAGCCTGCTGAAAACACTTCTTAAGCATGGAAAATCAAGTTTGAAGTTTATACCACCGGCGCAACAATATATATATTTCATGAAATATCTTTTTATGAGGCTTTTTATTTGTTTACTATTTTTATTTTTATTCGATTGACCACTTTCCCAAACTCGGACGTACGAGTTACGTAGGTAACTGGACAGTTAAGACAAGAATAATTTATTGAAAAAACCTACCGTCTACAACTTCGAGCTGAAAGCGTCCGATTGTCAAAGGTCCATGTACCAACTCTCGTTGAGTTGGTACATGGACCTTTGACATGATTGTCGTCTTAGCCATGTTCATCCTTAGACCAACTCGCTCGGAGGTTTTACTGATAATTTCTCTCGCACCAATGATTTTTGGGGATTTTTGGGGAACCACCAATTTTACCTATATTTATTTCGGGAACGATTGAAATCCAATCTCGTCTCATTTTCAGAAACTAATATCAAATGTAATAAATAATAGTTAAAGCAATGACGCGTAATTTCGGTGTTCAAGAGGCAACCTGATGGCTCATCATATTTTTTTTCTATTTCCGCACCAGTCCAAGTTGGTTCAGTTCGGGTTGCACAGGGCGGATCCACAACACTTCTCTTGGACACTCAACTACGCGTCATTGCTCTGAATATTTAAACTAAACTTTAAGGTTCATTATAGCAAAGCATGATCATTTCACCACGAGTCCCTCCTATACATTCGCCGTTTGACCTTTCTGACCTTATTAAACATTTGGAAAGTTTGAAACAATTAACCGCCCACATAAATACATATTGATTTTTCCATTTTCATATTAATTATATGTAGAAATTATGATTTGCTTTAGATTATTGTGATTTGGTAAATTATTGTCTTTGTAATCCCCCTTAAATAGTCTATTGAATGTTTCAATTCCAACAAAAATATTTTTGTTTCAGGCGGAAGACAAGTATGCTGCTTACAAAGGCGTCCGCGATATCACCATAAAAAAGGTACACATTTTATAAAATATCAAAATAAAAAGAAAGCTGTACTTAATTATCAATAATATCACGCATTGAATGGCTCGCAAATTAAATGTCAGAAAACATAGGTTCACAATCCTTGCAAATTGTATAGGTATACAAAGAATATTTTAGCAAAAAGGGTCATAAATTAAAGAACGCGACCGTACCTAATTGAAGTTTGTACGCAGTGTTCCGCCGGCTGGGGCCTGGGTCAGGTGGTTGCACCTAAACTGTTAGCTTTTGTACTGTCTGCGCCTAGTTGTTCCTGATTTTGACGACCTACTGACTTTCACTGTCCTTACACCTGATGTATTTCCCAGGGTCCCTCGGGGCTGGGCATCATGATTATCGAAGGCCGGCACACGGAGGCCGGTCGGGGGATCTTCGTCTCCGATCTGCAGGAAGGCAGCGCTGCCGAACAGGTTACTATCTATCACTCACCTTTAGTGTTACTTCTCCACTTTAGTACCAAAATTGGTCCAACGGAATACATACTCATTCGCCGTCGGTCCGACATTAGAGGCACTGTCTTTAACGCATGTGGAGAAAAGCATTGATGCGTCGCACCTGTCGCAAACAGTAAATTATGTAGACCGAAACCGACCGACCGACCTGCAACCGTTTAGTTACAATTAAACCGGCAAGTTTACACTCTTGGACAGGATTGGCAGGATTGACTATTGTAATGTAGTGTTGTTATTGTAGAGTTGTTGTATTATTTTGCCCCAACGAACAAACAATCGAAGCGCTTCAATTTAGACATTTGACATGAAATAAGGGTCGTAGAAACCGAATAAATAAATATAGTAAGTAATATTGTTATTTTACTATGTCGTTTATTTCAATTTCAGGGCGGTCTTCAAATAGGCGACATGATATTGGCTGTGAACAGGGATTCCTTACTGAGTTGCAGTTATGATGCAGTAAGTATGATTTATCTAAATATATAAAAGAAGAAACTGACTGACTGACTGACATATCAACGCACAGCCCAAACCGCTGGTTCTAGAGATTCCAAATTTGGCATGTAGGTTCCTTATAAGGTCTAAAGGAGCACTAAGGAAGGGCTTTTCAAAATACACCCCCTAAGGGGTCAAATGGGGGTCGAAAGTTTGTATGGGGAAAACATTATTTTTTTAACTAGATACTTGAAACTTTGTAGGAAGATTACTTAATAAAATACAAAAAAGTTCTTTCTGCGTTTTTGAAAATTCTACCCCTAAGGGCGTAAAAGAGGGGTGTATCGTTTGTATCCGAAACTACTGGGACTAGAAACTTGAAATTTACACCAGAACTTCATTTTATGACGTAGGCAAGGGATAAGATGGGATTTTTGAATTCCATCATTTTAAGGGGGTTAAATAGGGGTGCAAAGTTTGTATTAGGGAAACTTTTCCTTTTGAGCTAGAAACTTAAAACTTTGTAGAAAGATTACTTATTAGAATACAAAACAAGAGCTGTCAGCGTTTAAAAAAAAAACCACCCTTAATAGGGGTTAAATAGGGGTGCACAGTTTGTATGAGGGAAACTTTTCCTGTTGAGCTAGAAACATAAAACTTTGTAGAAAGATTGCTTATTAGAATACAAAAACAGTAAATACTATCACTGTTTTACTAAATTCTATCCATAAGAGGGTTAAAAAAGGATGCAAGGTTAGGATGAAAAACACTTTTTTTTAGCTAGAGACTTCGCAACGTTATGGAAAGATTAATTATTGCAATAAAAAAAACATTTAAACAATATTCACATTCACAATATTTGAGTAACCTTTATGCCCTTGACAATAAAGTTCTGCTCCAATTTTAGATCACTTTGACCATGCACACATTTCAAAACTCAACTGAAAATACCTAAAAATCTTTTTTCTTTCCATTTTTTTCGGAGAAAGTATCATTTTTCTGGTGAACAGATCTAACTGTATCGAAATGTGTTTCAGGCGGCAGCAAAGTTGAAGCACACCGAAGGAGTGGTGATACTGACCGTCTGCAGCCCCAACCAGAAGGATGATAAGACTGACGACGCCGGCAGTTCCGCTGGTGGTAAGGCCATTTTTACTTCTTATTGTTTCTGGCTTGTGCTATAAAATACAACTATTGTCATACTTACCTAGAGAGGCCGGCCACATAAAAAGTTAAAACGAATCAGATACCAAATATCTCTTTATGGTGTAGATTTTTTGATACTTAAATTATTCGTACTAGTGAATGAAAAATGGGTGAGGACCAAATTCTTGGCCAGTAGTTAGCCTGGTTAATCGGTGGTAGTTAAAAAGTTCCGTTGTGACACAAAAATTAACCATAGAATTATATGGCTAACTTTTTAACTACTACCGATTAACCAGGCTCTCTCTGGCCAAGAATTTGGTCCTCACCCAAATGCTATTAACGAACCCGCTCACAAAATTTCCCGAGAATCGGTTGAGAAATGCGACCTGTAGAGGAAAACAGCGGGACAGACACCGGACACTGGACGCCGGACAGACAAACGATTTTGGCCGAAGCTGAAGCATAGAACTTCGTTTGCTTCGCTCGCTCTTTCGACAAATTGAATTAAATAGTCACGCAAATCTTTCTAGCAAAGAGATGATGCTGGTCTGCAATTTCGTCGATTCTATTTTTTTGCGTAATATGTGGAAGGAGTAGTTATTATCTCATAGAGTGTTGGATAAAAGAAAAGCATACCTACCTTAATTTCTACAATCAGAATCTCAATGCCTTCATTTCTCCGTGCGCAATCTAAATTTAACGTTCTTAGCGTTTTTTTTTTCATTTCTTACCAAGATGCGACATTCCTTTCGCTGCATAAAATCCCTATATGTATTTTATTTTACTGAACTTTATTTACAGCCAACGCGACTTCTCGGCCGGCGAGCCGAAATCAAACCCCGGACCCCGGGAAGGCGGGCGCCTCCCGGCCCACTACTCCGAGGCCAGCACCATCACCCGTCAAAGGTATACGACACTGATTTATTTATTTATTTATTTATCTGATAGGATCGACAATTTACTTATCATCATCATCATCGTCATCATCGTATCAGCTGAAAGACGTCCACTGCTGGTAGAAATAGCTGCAGTAAACGTCCCCCTGCCTGTTATATTAGCTATAGGAGTATCTCAACATCTTTTTGAGAGGTGTAGACACTAACGGCCGTATTCATAAACGTACTACTTACAAGCCTGTTTTAAGTAAAATGGCATTAAAATTCGTTTGTCCTTCTCTGTCACTTTGACATTTTTGTTCGTAAGAAAGGGACAAAGCACATTTTATTGCAGAGGCATTTTAAGTTTTATGAATAAGGGGGTAAATAAAATAATCAATAATGTCATATTCTCGGAAAAGGATTAAAAATGTAGTCGAATGGAGAAAAAATCAACGCAAGATGTTAAATAATCACGAAGTTATAAGTGTCCCAAGTTTTAAGAAGGGGTATGTTCTGTCCCGTGTTCGCGAAACGCAACTTCATATGAAACGATGACGCTTGTAGATTGTGACGTCACTAATAGACGGCAACGTGCCGTGCCCCCTCGTCGCTCGTGCTGCTCTGCGGCAGTCTCGCATATTGTGACGTCACACACTGTTTGCGATTTCTCTCTCTAACAAGGAATATTCTTTAAGATATCTGAATGGGATTTTCTTTAGTAGGCATATTTTTTTGCCTTCTCTCTTCTGGAGTAATAATAATATTCGAGTCTACACCCGTATTACAATCAATTCTACGTGGTAAGTGGCACCCGGACTGATGTACCGCGCCAACCACCCTGACTTCCACTTATAAAGTTTATTGTACCGATGCGTGTCTGCCTGTGTCTTGTATTAGAAAGAAAGAAAGAAAGAAAGATACATTTATTCTCTAAGCTATGACTCTGACATCGACCCTCTCCCAAAGAGTGCCACAATGACCAGTCCTGCGCCGCCCGCATCCAGCGAACTCCCGCGACCTTTAACAGGTCAACAATGTACATATTCCTTATGATTTCTTCACAGTGGAACCTCCTCCCGACCCAGCAACGTGCCAAATCACCCCCAACCACGACACCGTCATCGAAATCAACTCAGCGAACGAAATCCTCGGCATAGTCATGCTGGGAGGCAGCGATACCTTGATAAACGTAAGTCTATACAAAAAATATACCCTAAGATGGTGGCTAACGAGCATATAACCTCCCTGATACTCCTGATAGTAAGCTGACTCTAATAGTCATTAGAGTCAGCTTACTAGCTTACTATACTGGAAACTCAGGCGTCCATAGTCATGGACGCTTGAGTTTCCAGAAGAATCAACAGAATGTTCAAAAATTTACGAACGATCGTATTGACTGAGATATGAGTAAACTTGTGGTTCCATACAAGTGACACCAGGCTTGCTTAACACTTATTTATCTATTAGAACTTCACTCATTCAAATATTTCAAATAAAGATAGAATAGAATATAATTGATTCATGACAACAACACATACATACACATAAATCACAAATACAAAAGAGAGAACAACATTGCCACGAAACGGTTCCATCTCAGCGTTGTGCTGGCCTGGTGGCCAGCGCTGGTCTTCCGAAATAATAAGAAATAATTAAGCGAGCTTTAAATGACGAACTGTGCAAGTAGTGAAGTACAAGCTTTGTTTAGTTTGGGACTAGGTCAATTTGTATAAGATTGCCCCCAAAATATGTATTTTATATTTATTTATTTATAAGGTTTCGGGCCACGGGCCCGAAAGCTATAACCACGGAATTCGAATTACGAAGTTCGGGTATCTCCATCTCTATAGTACTTATGGTTTATGGTACTCGAACGACAGAGACAGAGATATACTAACTTCGAGAATCGATTTTCGTGGTAGCGCCGCTGTATCTACAATAAGCTTATAGCTTATTTGAATTGAAATTATATTGAGTTGGAATCAGTATGGTATTTATTTCCAGTACTCGTTATAACACGATATTTTTTATTTTTTTATTTCAAAAAACATCTTATCGGTAAGTATACATTTCCTGATCGCCAAACTAAGGGCAGTTTGTCGACGAATGTGCGCTCTTTTCTTATGTTTGTGTTATACCTACCTATTTACTAAATGATCTACTTTAACAACTTTAATGATAATGACACCTTTTAGCCTTAGCGCGAGTGAAAACGAGCGCATATTAACCGTAACCTACCTACCTACCTTTACCTAGTAGGTAAATAGTCTTATTTTCTATTCATAATTCTGTGGGCGAAGTAACCACAATGGGCAAAGTTGGTCACAGTATAAAAACTTCTTCCAGGGAGCCGCGGCAGTGATCCTAGATATTTACAAGAATGGCGCAATAGCGAAGGATGGGCGGTTGAAGGTCGGAGATCAGATTGTGGAGTGCAATGGCATCCCCATAACCAAGGAGATGACCTACGAACGGATCGCCATGAGTATCAAGCAGCGAACGCCTAAGGTAATGTCCTGTCTTGAAAAAAAGCGGGATCGTTATAACCGTGGGTCATATATATATATATACATATATGTATTTATTTCACTTTAATGCAGAAAAACAAGTCATATATAAATATATAATGTATGGTTATTGCAATAAATGAATCTTAAGTGTACAAAGGCGAGCTTAACCAACATAAATTAGAACCTGCATTGAAAGTGTGACTGTTGGTATTTCAAGCAACAATTTACGTTTCTGAGAAGTGACATGCACAGGGTTATATTCCTAAAAGGTGCACATAATCACATATAGCAGATTTATAACTTTTCTAAAGGCATTATATTTATGACAGACTTGCCTGCTGTTAGGATTAGGACTCGTCTGGGAGTTAAATGTGAAGGAGTGCTTAAATTAATGTAGGTATATTTTTCTATAAGCACGACCATGCCAAGTGTTTAATTCTCCGGTGGCGCCCGGAATGCTGACAACACCTTAACCTGTCCCAATAGTTTAATATTGTAAACTCCCGCAGAGCTCAGTCTGCGGAACCTACCATAAAACAGCGGCCTTATACCAATTTTATTTTATTGTTTATATTACAGCTGAAGCTGACAGTGTTCCGTCCAGACTCGATTCCCTATACGGACGTTGATGTTGAGTTGGCGCGAAAGGCTGGCAAGACCCTCGGACTGACCTGCATCGCGCCGGTGGACGGCACGGGCGTCTACCTTGGGGACCTGGTGAGCACTGTTTCTTCTATTCCATTAAGGCTCCTCTACACAATGGGCCATCATAACCAATCATACAAGATGCAACTATGCTGTAGTGTATGTCATTATGATACGGTTGCTAACGTAAATAAATCTAGCTCATATTGCTACCGCTCTTCCTTCTAAGCTTGCTGGTGTCTTACCGCTTACTGTGTTTATGCTGTGCCCTTCATAAGAAACTGTTAGTGCATTTAAACTTATTCTTATCCACCTCAAGAAAGGGAAGTAACAACGTCCTTATTATTCGTGCACGCTAAAATGCGTTTAGGGGAGAAATACATACTTCTTTCTGACAGCGGCCATGATTACCCATTGTGTAGAGAAACCTTCACCCGATATTCTCTTCTGAAACCACCCGACAATTACTGCATTCAATGTTAACTAAGGATAGCACGCTTTTGAATTGAATTCATGATAAATGTTTATTTTTAGCAATTTTAATTGGCTGGTGGTTGGCGGCATAATCTACTATACGCCCCGTATTTTTAGGGCATACGAGTGAGAGTATAGGGAAGTTGGTGCGGTCAGCGAAAATAAGCTCATCAAAATAACAATGTACGTTTCAGCTGCCTGGCTCCCCAGCAGACCTGGACGGGCGTCTCCAAAAAGGCGATTTCCTCCTCTCCGTCGAAGGCAAAGACGTGTCCAAGGGTGACTACGTGTCGGCAGCGACAGCCCTGAAGCTCTGCGGGAACAAAACCAGCATCAAAGTGAGAAGGTTCAAGATAGTTCGGTAATAAGTGATCGACAGGGCTGTCACACACTCTGTTTATCAAGTAGGTGCGCAAGAGAGGAGCTTTATCAGAGCGAAAAGATCGTAATTCTAGGTGGTGCCCATTAAAAAAGCGTCTATCATCTCTAGAATAATTTGGACTTCTAGGATCGTAATAATCAATTTGGACTGGAAATCAGACTTAAGGCGTACACAAACACGGTACGCTCTATGGTCTTGCGTGGCAGACTGCATTGCTACAAGTATATAGCGAGATATAGCGAGAAAGGTATATAAATTCCAAGGTGATCTATATATTTTAGCTTGCCGTCCGCCACGTAAGACGGTCTCTGGATACGGCTTTAGTCTGTTAAATCTGTAACAAAGCTTATGAGAAACTTTGTGAATAAAAGTACTAGTTTGGCTTTAGGGTTACCAGATATAAAAATATCGGTGCACATTGTTGACCTAAAATGTATTATGTTTAACTTATTATTTAGTGTCGTTCAACTTCAGTCAGAAAACTACATGTATGTAAATATTGTTTCCGTTATGAATGAACAAGCAAAAATCGCTCAAACAATGTGTTAAAATCTGGCAATCCTTAAGCTATTATGTACCTATAGGTATATCACTTTATAATATGAATGGAAGTGAAATTAGAATAACTGAGTGAATGTCTCGAAAATTGTGTAACTTCAAAAGTGGATTGACAATACCAGTTTCTTTGTACATTTTTTTTCATTTTGGTTAAGTATTCGAGTCTTAGTTTTTGGAAATTCGAAACAATTTTGAAGTCTTTGAATAAGACTCGATTATTTATCAATCATTCAAACTTCAAATCTTTGATTAGGTGTTGATAAAGTTCATTATAGATACATGTTTAATTTACTGTAATTCAGGCCTTATTTGGATAGAGCTGCTACGTAAAGTTTTAGCGACCTATGTAGTTTTTCTTCTAAACTATATATATATTTACTAACAGATCAGTAGTTCGCTGAGCTAACTTCGCTCAATGATACAGGGACACTTATTAAAATTAACTACGTTTTCAATTTTTATTGTATATTTTTCATATTTTGACCGTGCAAAATAGCTTACGTTGCAGCTGATAAATCTCTTTAGTCAAAATGGGATGGGCTCGCCATATAAATAATATTCACCCCCACTCACTGTCAGGTTCCCATCTAGTAATGATTTGAATCATTCAAGTTGGCCGATTGAGCAAAGTTACAACAAACGTTAAGGATAGGATAAACTGCTATTGATGTTAATTGAATTAGAATTGAGGCATATTACCTTAGTTTTGACAGTTGAATTTAAAAAAGAAACATTTTTTTTATTGTGTCTGTATCATTAAGCGTATTTTGATTAAGTAGTAGTAGGTAGGTTAGGGAATCAGTATTTTGAGTACATTTCTAAGATCTGAGTTAAGTCTAAGTTTAATTCTAAGGCAGGCCGAAATGACCCTTGGTTGTAGCTACGTCATTTCAGTATTAATTAATAATATATTTTTTGTTTTTAACCCTATTAGTTATTATAGTCCTTTAATCATGGATGTGGGTTGCAATAAAATATTTTGTAATATTAGTTATGGTAAAATAATCCTTAAGACCATATCCTTAGGATTATTCTACCACAGCGAGCCCATTTCTGATTACAAGGATCATAAAAAACACCTTAGTTTGTAAACAATATTCAATGTACGAATGCTCTAGTCCATACCTATATAGAAAAGAAGATGCCTTTTCATCATATATTAGGCAATAATTCCATTGCTAGAATGCTAGACAAAATAAAAATTCAAATAGATAACAATATATGTTTATCTAACTAAAATAATGAAAAACAGTAGGATAAAATAAAAGCAAATCATTAACATTTACGTATTTATTTAAAATATTTATTGTTATTTGTCAGTTTTATAAAAAACACACGATTTAAAATAAGCCATTAACAAGCTTAAAATACTACACTAACGATTATTTTCGTTAAAAACTGTGCCAACGGCTTTTCAACAATTTCATCTAAATTTATAACCGATATGGTCTAAATACTTACTGAACCGTGCCATGACCGTCAACGTAGCGTGCTCAAGTTGGAAACTAATAATAAAAAAAACAAATTTTGTCCTCCACTTAGTACTAAATAATAATAATCATATTTGCGGACAATCTTACACAAATCGACCTAGTCCCAAAATAAGCAAAGCTGTACATGGGTACTAGACGACGATAAACATACTTACTTACATACATAGATAACATCCTTGACCCAGGAACAAATATTGGTGCCCATCACACAAATAATGCTTACCGGGATTTGAACCCAGGACCTCAGGACCCAGGACTTTAGGCAACTTTGCTTTTGTTGTTTTTGTACTGAAATTATTACACATTTGACATTTGTTATATATCTTTTGCGTAAGTACTTAATTAGTTATTTTGCCCTTTAGGATGCTACTTCGGCTTATTTTTTTATCGTTTACTCGAAATTTGCCCTATTTTAAAGCATACAATTTTCAAATGCACATTATAATCACGCTCAAACTTTCCAATTATGCACACTTTTGTAAGTCAATTTCATAAGAGCAGTTGAAAACGCTGTGGTGTTATATCAGGTGGGTTATTGAAATCAGCCGACAAAGGGTAAAACGGGAACCTATTACTAAGACTCCGATGTCCGTCTGTCTGTCTGTCCGTCTGTCACCAGGCTGTATCTCATGCTACAGTTACAGTTGTTTTTTTTACAGATGATGTTGCCGCTATAACAACGAATACTAATAAACAGAATAAAATTAATATTTAAGGGGGCTCCCATACAACAAACGTGATTATTTGCCGTTTTTATAGATAATGATACGGAACCCTTCGTGCGCGAGTTCGAATCGCACTTGGCCGGTTTTTATGTTACTTAATGTCTCAAATGACAATTCGTTTCTTACTTTGTGTATGGGTACACAAATTCGGTGTTGCGCTCATGTAACGGTTGGGCCGGTGTGTTTGATTGACCGATCCTATAAATTGATGTATATATGATGATATAGTTGAAAAAAACTGTAAAAATTGCGTAGCATAATTCTAAATCATTGTAAAGTGTATAAAGTTTCCCGTAAGTATAGTATGTATTTTGTATAGTAATACGATAGTTTTTACCCGTTATAGATACGAGTATGTTTGACTCAAATGGGCAAACATTTAATCGGCATGTCTAATAATGGATTGCATTTATACAAAAGCTTAGAATTATTTTATCTTAGACGGAGATGATGTAAGTTACAGTGAAAACAGACATGCGATTCGTATCTGCTTGGTTGCTCCCTTGTTACTGTATAAATTGGAATGTTAAAAGATTAGCAAAATTTGGAGAAAAAAAATGAATGGGCTCTATAGAGCTTCTGTCAAAACCTGTATTCATGTGATAGGTATACTCATAGTTAGAAAATGGTTAGAGGTAAACTAAATACCGAATCCCAAATAGGATCCAGCATTTGTTACTATTGTGTACTTTTTAAGGACTCTAAAAACAGATATTAGTAAATTATAGTGCTAAATGTCAGACGTTCCACAAGATGACGCTTTGCAAGCGAGGTCATATTTGTGACTTTGTTTAAACAACTCCATCTCGTGAGAAGTATTATATTAGCAATTTCATTATTAATTCTGTCAAGGCTAAATTTAAGTGAAGCACGTATTAATTTTACTAAAATATTTATTAACTACTAAATAGCTTCACCTTGACGGTTAACGTCTAGATATTACATATTTATTGCAGTTTTACGTTTCTTCGTCATTGTTTTAGGAAGTTCGTATACCGTCAAACCGTCCAACTTTGCCCTATATGGCAAATGTCTTGTGATAAATTCGCCATTCAGCCCAAAACTGGATGGTCAAATTAATAACGTTACACATCTACGTACATCATCATCATCGTCATCTACGTTCTTATTGATACAACTAATTTTACTTAGGTGTACCGTTTTTTTTTTGATTGGGCAAATTTACACTTGGTTCAAAGTTGGATGGTTTGATGTTTATTAGGTATTTCATTTGCTAACCGCTCATACAGTTAGTTAAAATAGTCCCTTAAATGCAATGATTTCATCTCTGAGTTTCTTGTTGTATTGGGGTACCTTTTAAACTATCCAATCGAACAATTAAGTTAAAAATGTACCTGGGCAATCTAAATCAGAGTCTAAATTAAATTATGTTATGTTAGTTCACGCTGTATTAGGCGATTTGCGAGTGGTTTAATAAAGAAGCGATCGTGAGCGTGCCCGTAGCGTTGTCGCAGCTCGCTCGCTGCGCCACCGCGACGCATTCGTTGCGACGCTGACGCCATTCGAATATGAGTCTCACCAAAAACCGCTGAAAACATGTTTGCTATTAAATTTGAATAGGCGTTTTAAAGCTCGGTGTAAATGAAACCTCTTTTGCGAGTTTTTTGAAGTAATGTAATATGCAATATTAGTACAAGGCGATAATGTATGAATTTAGCCGTTTGTGATACAATTTTAAAATATTTCCCTCTTAGTCATAAATTTGTAAGCAATCCTAACAAGGGAATGGCGACAGGCGTAGTAAGTGTTCTTAGTTCCTCTATTCGCCAATTGGGATTTAGATGTAAGCATTTGTAAGTAAAATCCTTAAATTTTCATCGTAGACGTCTCTTATCCTTCAAGTAAATTATATAAAAAGCCTTGTTCATACTAGTTTAAGCTAAAGAATATAATAATATAATAATAAATAATAGTATAGAATATTAGATCAAAAAGAACAATACAATTATATTAGATGTTTCACTTTCCAAGTCATTTTAATGGCTGTAATTTTTAAAACTTATTAATGTATTTCTTACAATTTTACCGTTGAACTTTTAAATATATACTTAAATAATGTACACTGGAAAATGTATGAAATAGTGATTATGTAATAAATTGTGCGCTTTTTTCATCCGTATTTCTTTCAAGATCCTTTTCAATAGAAATATCAATAACATCAAGCGCGTACAATGTATTTATATCACCTTTTTTCAGGGTGGTCTAAAATATATAGTAGTATGGACCGTGTAACATCTGAAGACAATAAATCATGTGTGATAGGAACTTGTTCGCTCCGATATGTATGTTTTTAATTAATCGGTAAGGAAATATCGAATCGTTCGAAAGAAATAAGCAAACTCAAGTACTTATATGACAAAATATTTTATTCCATTTCGCATTTAAAATATACCACACAATACTCGTAATGATACCTAACCTTCGTTCTTCCGTCGTAGGGGTACATTTTCAGGCTTTAGATCTAGTAAGTATATTTTGATACGTATTTCTTCATCATGTAGTAAGTGATGAAATGACTAGATAAACTATATTTATGTTTCGGTAAAACCAAATTAATTCAATGGTCACATTTTAGTTTATTCTTACAGATTACGTATTAAACTACTAATAATCGGTTTATGTCGTGAATAATAACGAGCACCGAGATACCTAGTCTAGTATAATTAAGTCACGAATTATTTCAATAATATACATAAATTAAAGTACTTGGTCCTAATCATCAAATTAAGAATAATCAATCACATTCATAAAGGTACTTAGTTTTGAGCTTTAAATACTGAACAAACGAATATAAATAATACTAATTCTTTCAGAATTTGTTTTATCGTTATTGACAAACATAGAATTTGTGACAGCTCCCTATTTATCATTATTCATTATTAAGTATTCTCCAATTATACATTTTAAACTTATCTTGCATACACCATACAAGGCAATCAAATATCAGACCGACCGATTAATAACTGCCACTTTCGTAGCGGGTATTCAATTAATCATTGAAATCATAATTAAACAAAAAAATAAGCTGAAATAACATGTATGTACCAAACTGTGTGACATGATAATTTCCTATACATTATTACTGCAAATTACTACAACAAGTCATTCAGACAGATGAAATGGACCACAAAATCTACGGAAAAATTGAGAAATCAACTTAAACAAAATAAAACCATAGCCACATTAACCCAGATAGCCCGACCAGGCCCCTATTTCACCAACTTGACAATTGTCACTTGAAACTGACAATTCGCCATACATTTGCACGTGAGCTATTAAAATAAAATGGCAACCTGCGCAATTAATCTAATATATACTTTTTAAGTAACTATCACATAAATAACAATAATTATCTCATACAATATCTGAATTCCATGTCTTATTTTTACGACGTATAAAACTCATAACTTATATAAGTCCTGTTGAAGTTATGCATAGGTAGTTTTGATCAATAAATACGAATATTTTGTCGATACTGAAACTCTCCACGATGATATACGTACTAAGTGTGACATTATTTTTATTTCTAATCTTCAATATCAATGTAGGCAATGAAACTTTTTACAAATATTGTTCATCATGATTTACAGCTTTTCATCTGAATTCTTCCTTATGACTAAAGGCTTTAGCCTGCTCCTTAATTTCACTAACCTTTTACTAACTTTACCAGTCGAGGTGGGATTCCTTAAATCCGGCATGGACTTGCTTTCGTGTACTGGCACGGTTTCCAACGGTATTGCTACACCGTAATACCTCGGCATACTAAAATCTTCCTGAAGCATCAGTGCAGACTTCTGCTTAATACTTTGCAAGCTAGTATCACCCTTATATTCAGGCAATGAAGGACTATCGGCAAAGAACCTTGGCAAATTATTACTCCTTATTATTGGAGTGTCGGGCAACCGTCCTATTTTGACCTCGTGCTCTAAAGATGTCACGCCAATCGTCGACTTGCTTTTTGTTAACGGAGGCTTTTCTGGTACTAAATGTTCTGGTATGTTCAGGAACGATGCACTTCTATGGGGCAGTCTGGATAATACTTTGTTCATTTTCTTAGGATCCATATTTTTCAAACTGTCAACTCTGCTAAGGGTTGGCCTCGCTAATTTGCTGCCGCTGTCCACTCTTTCCAAAGTCCTGGCACTGAAGCTTCTCGGCATACTTTCGCCCTTTAATCTTAGGATACCTTTAACACTCTCGACCCTCGGCAAAGATAATGAAGACGGTAAGCCTACAATTGATACAGGATCGTACTTATAAACTAAATTCTGAGTCGTAATCTTTGATTCATCTTTTACGGTCACTGTGGAAGGTTTTATAACGTCCTGTTTCTTCACTTCTACGTTCATAACCAGCCCTTCTTCAGTATCTTGGCTCTTGCTATCACTTTCTTCCTCTTCCTCTATTTTGAACATGTCGTGGCCTGCTAGTAGTTCATCTTTAAACATAATTTCAAAGTCAGTGACTGGAGAATCCACTTCATCTTCAAAGTATACTTTGGTTCTATTTGGTTTGTCAGACAAGTAGTCGGGTTCTGATTTCGTTTCTATATCGTCTAGAGAGTCGTTGCTGCCTCTCGATTTTAATTCCTGGTCGTCTCTGAATATCATCGATTTGGAGAAAACCTGAAAATAATGAATGAAATATTGATTGAGTTTTATTTTTAGTTACCTGTCTGAATTGATCGAAATTATTTGTTGAGTTAATATCGGTGATTTGCGGACTAATTAAAGGGACTATTAATATGAATGCGTAATTTTCGTGTACTTTTCCCTATAATTTATATATTGAATTATGCTAAAAAATTACGTAATATCACATGAATATGTCAGTTTCAGGTATTCGAATACCACAAAGTTCATCTCTGATGCGCTTAGCGCGAAAACAGGATTTATACGGGGTACGATACGATACGATATACATTCAGCTGCAGAAGTAGCGAAGCGGATGAAGTTCTCAAAAAGTTCTACACAGGCTCTTATTGGTTTGACCCCTGGGAACGTGAAGCTACTTCTGCTGCTGACTGTACCTACCCCATGCAACTGATCGGCATGTACGGGTCAACATTAGGCTCAATGCATGTTCAGAATGGACTGCAGACGTACCTCATATAATTTGTCGGCGTGAATGGGCAACTAATTGAGCTGCCGTCCGACGCCTCGCTGCTGTAGGTTGTTGTTGTTGTTGAGGGGCTGCTCAGTGACCACGCTTTCCATGCTCGGCAATTAACTACAAACGTACCCTATACAGTTTGTGCACGATGGGCAGCTCGTTGACCTTCGATGGTTGTTGTTGATGGATTACTCGGTGACCACGTTGTACTGAATCGGCAATGGATCACAAACATACCTCATACAGTTTATCGGCGTGTATTGGTAGTTCATTGAGCTGTCGTCCCACGTCTCTCTGTTGCAGGTGGTTGTTGTTGATGGGCTGCTCAGTGACCACGCTGTCCAGGCTCGCCCCCATGTTCGCATACCCGTTCGAGTGCACGTAGTCATCGTCTAGTCTGAAGGAAATTATATATTCATTGTCATTATCATTTCCCCGAGATTAAGCGCATAGGACCCGTGAACCGTAGTCCCAAACAAATTTCTACGTGCAAAAACATTATCAAGTTATGTTTTTTATGGGACAAGCTAAAAAAAGTCTATTGTCTAAAGATCGGTAGGGCATTGCAATAAGTACGGGCTCCATCTGAGATATCAATGCAGCATTTTGATTTGATTTAAATGTGTTTGATGTGTGTCTGACACTTACGCTTATTAGCACACGTGCAGAGAAAGAAAATCGAATTAAATGATTACATTGATTTGTAATGCGAAAAAATATTCAAGAAAGAATTGCACTAATAATTAACATAATAACAGTTATAATAATAGTACATATAACATACTACGTACGTTTTATACTATTACCTATTTCTCAATAGCAATGATAGTCATGATCTATTTATGTTAAAAGGTCGTAGTGAGTGCAATGAGCTAATCACTTGCATAGATCACATACCGATAAATAATTATAATTACGGTGTGTTGCGAGGTATCTCATTAGACAATATGTTAGTTAGGCTCAATTAGTTCACAGTTACCATGAAAAAAATCTTTTTAACTATTGGTAGTCTTTTCAAAGATATATTCTATACGTAATATTATAAATGCGAAAGTGTGTATGTCTGTCTGTTGTTACCTTTTCACGCTTTTTCACTGTACCAATTTAGATGAAATTTGGTTAAGACGAGATAATTTATCTGTATCACAATATGGTTTAAGAGATAAACTCTGACCTTTGTGATGGACTGATGGATAGTGCAAGGAAAGACCGTCGCCTTAAACCGTGTTGGCTCGAACAAGTCTACTGTCTCCCCCGCCAGTCGCAGGTAAGGGGTCATCGGGGTCGCAGTGTTTCTGATGGCGGCCGGGGCACTCGCATTAAAACCCCAGGGAAGGCGACGAATATCTGTTGCACCTTCGGATGACCCAAATGTGACGAGCCGCGAGGGGGACTCCAGTAGGTTCAGAATGTGAATCTGGAGTCCTCCGCATGAGAGCGCAGATGCCGGCCGCTGTGGAGTTTTTAGGGGATAGAAATACCACATAACCCAGGCATTCCCTGATGATTGGGTACCTGGTTCGCAGGTTTTCTCCAAGAAAAAAAAGGAGGATGCTCTTTTCGTAGGCGCTTTCATCTACATACGGTTTTTCGTAAGTTATCGGCTACATCTGTAGCGCTACGAAAACGTTAGCTATCCAGTGTTAGGGTGGTCCAAGGGTTAGGGGGGTGGCGCCCTCTGGGTTCGGAACGCAGAACAATTACCTGTAAGTGGCGATTTTCTTGTCAAAGCAATACTTTTCTTCGCAGCATTTCCAGTACATAGTCTCCAGACAGCTGGAAAGAAACAAATTCACTTTTATTTTAGGACACCAATTCAATACAACTCTTTTATTTCAGACCAGATACGAGCTATTATGAGTATGATGTAACATCGGATATTAGTTGGGCTATTTTACGGAAAGTTGTATACTCGTGTCTTTTTTGAATTTTGATAAGATCGGGTATTTTCTAATCAGAATCGGAAGCAAAAAGACTACTTACAACTTTCCGTAAAATGACCGAGCAAGAAATTGGACTATAAATATTATAGAATAGAAATCATTTATTTCAAGTAACTCACGACTCATAGATGAAATATGTTAGTGATTTTTAGGATTCCGTAGTCAACAAGGAACCCTTATAGTTTCGCCATGTCCGTCCGTCTGTCTGTCCGTCTTCGGCTTAGCTCAGTAACCATTACTACCAGAAAACTGTAATTCGGCATGGGTATAAAAATCAATCACGCCGACAAAACAGTACAATGAAATCTTGAAAAAAATTTTTTTTTAGGGTCCTCCCCTACACCTAAAGCGGGGATGTCAATGTTTTTTCTCGTTTAACCCATGGCGTGGGGTATCGTTGGATAGGTCGTTTAAAAATATTATGGGTTTTCCAAAACCATTTTCTTAGTCAGTGATTAGTTTGCGAGATATTTGGCTTTAAAGCCTTCGAGTTGTGTGTCATCGTATTAGTACATGTAATGAATTTCAAAGGAAAACTATCACGAACAAGTAGGCATAAGTAGTTACCGAGTAATAGTCGACTAACTTAATGTGTAATTGAAAAGGCCAATTTTCGTACAAATTCGGCCGACGCAACCGCACCGCACGTCGACTTAATTAAGACAGACAGGCAACTACGGAACCCTACATTACGCGTGGCCTGAAACGCACTTGGCCGGTTTTTTTACTTAATAACATTGATGATGATGATGATGATGGAGTTCCCGGCCGATTTCGGTCACAGCGACTGCGTTCAAATATGCTGTCGACGGTCGTGTGCTCGCATATGACTTATGTAGCCAATCTTCTTCGTGAAGGTCCTCGCGCACTGCGGGCATGTGAGCACACCGTCGACATAATTATAATTGATTGCCGCAGGTGGTCTGGCTTTCAGTGTACCGCGCTTCGAGTCTAGATCAGAGCGCCGCTCAGTCTCAAAATCAAATACTTTTGATCTCACAAGCTGTCGCCACTCCGGTCTTGTGGCAGCTTCCTTCTCCCACAGCGAGGGCACAATCCGGCACTTTTTTTAACATTATACAACATATGGACTGTTACAGACGCATCTCGCAACAGTCAACCCTGTCCGCTATAGAACGCAGGGTGGGGGTTAGGATTATTATCTCTTTATTCATATTTCATGTTAAGTTAGGTTTGTACAATAATTTTATAAAAAGGATTATTATTATTATTAACCTTTTTATCAAAGACAGAGCGACCAGCAGTTATACTTATACAGAGAGAAGAAAAAGGAAGAAAGAGTGAAAGAGTTGTTAATGGTTTCGGAGATTACGCACCACATACAACAAAGCTTGATTTTCCTGTGTAAATATTAGTGAATATAGAAGTATAGATTACTTTACTCCTAATAGTGTATGGCTTTCATGGCGACATTCTAATAGCGATAACCTTCAAGTGGATGATATCGAAGTTGCTATGCGAAAGTGTGTTTTATGGCCATCGATTTTTTTGCGGAGATTTAGATGGATTTATTGTTGCAAGAAAATCTTTGCTCAAGGTAAATGATGAGGTTGTTCTAAGCTATACAAATTCAATATAACAAAGTTTTTGGGATTGTGGCTTTGTATGTTTGTATGTAGGGGTAATCTCCGCAAGCACAATCATAAGTGTATATGTAGAGTAGACTTTTCGAATGGTCAATGTACATAGGGTATATTTTAAGCCGCGGATTTTCCTGCGTTTTTTACAAAACGTAGGAGACGCCGCGTGGGCAGATAGTTAACAGTTAGTTAGTTAGGGACAAATACTCAATTCAACAAACTATTTCGTCTAATTTATAAATCGGAGTTATTTCCTAATGAACCTATCGTGACAGTACGCTACGTTTCCGTATGCTTTAATCAGTGAAAAAAGTTTTAATTAGTCTATTTTAATTGGCTTAATTAATCAATTAAATTCATAAATTACGAATTCTACTCCAATACGACGAATCATTCGAATAATTAGCGAAATTATTCGAATGACTCGTAATTATGTTTTTATTAACTAGGTACATAGGTACTTATAGTAACTTACAGGACTCCTAAAATAACACCCAGTATAATAATCAGGAACAACCACATATTGAATTGATAAGTTTTTACACAATTTTTTTCTGTTTCACTTGTCACAATTGTTTACTGGATAATTTTATAAATTGCGTTTGATTGCTTTAGAACAGAAAGTTCACTAATCACTTCTTTTCTTATTAACTTAGTTATGATATAAAACTACTAAAGATAATCACTGATAAATATTTCAGAATGATTATTAATCACAGACAAATTATTTAGAAACTGAAACTCAACACAAACTCGCATATATATCACTCCTACCCACATCGGTTAGACGCAAGATCAAGACTATTTTCCAGTCTCCAATACAACAAGCTTATTTTTGCTGGCGGATAAAAAGCAAACGAACACTTCTATCTACTACCAGCGTAGAACGGTGGCGACCCTTGCAGCAGCAAACATAACTTTGTACTGTTGTTTCTTTTACAAATGAAGTGGTACTGCCCGTATCTAACAACATCTTGTATGGGAAAAATATATTATTTTTAATAGTCTACAGGGGAAATACGACTTTATACGCTACGACAGACAGCTCAAAAATCAAATGACAGAATCCCGTGTGCAGGACACAAATGTATGTGGCTTTGTACCAACAAGCTACGATATGATTTCCTCCATAACGTCGTACACCAGACCGTGTTAGAGTAAAAAGGAAGTAACTATTCTTATGCTTCGTACATTTTATGACGTTTTTCTCTCCAGTGCCAAGGCGTGACTTATCTTGACAGGTGACAGTTACAGGTTTATCATTGCGTGACTAAACTTGGAAAACGTGAAGATTCTGCACAGGTAGTGTCTTTGAGGTGAATAGTGTACAAATTGCTGTAATTATTTTTCAACCGGTGTTCAGTTTCCTAGTTTCTTTAAACAGTTGGTCATTCGTGATTCATGATAATTGATTTTGTTTCAAACGGTCGGTAAATTGTAAGTGAAGTCCGTATAAACTAATTGCATGGGTTGTTTGCACATTAAATTTTAACTTAATACCAAATTAAAGCTAATTAACAAAATGCATCATCATAACAAAACGAAAACTTAATTTAAAAAAAAGAATTACCTATTGCATTATTTTTATCATAGGAATTAGGTGATGTAATCGACTAAACAAAAGAATAATAACATGAAAATTATTTGTAATTGATTAATGTACATAATCCAGAAAACTTCTTTACGAAAAGTACAGTCGCGGAATGAAAAGGTTAACCACTTTTGGACCTTAATAGCTTTGAAATAAGGCCGAAAAGTGGTCAACCTTTTCATTCCTCGAGTATACAAGTCAACGCACGTAAAGCCCTTTACGTGCGTTGACTTTTTTATATTAGGTACGACGGCGGCAACAAGTGTTGTTTTGAAAGCTAGAGAATACTCTTTCAACACAGCACATCCTCGGGAGCTGTGGCGACCTGACCTGACTCACCAAGTCACCACCAGGAACGCAAAACCAAATAGGTACTGTGGTTTTCTGTAAGGTAACTAGGGGTTGGGCTGCTCCAAATATGGGCGTGACGACATTCACTTCCCTAATTGGGCTAATACTGAGCGTAATTAATAACATACTACTGTGCTCATCGTCATCATCAAAATTATCAGCCTGTAATCGCCCACTGCTGAGCATAAGCCTGTCTTCGAGTACGCCACTTATCCCGGTCCCGTGCTAGTCTCATCCAGAAACAACCCGCAGTCTTTTTTACGACCAACGCTTCTTTTTCCTATAAGTGGCCGCCAATCCGATAACCGTGCTCATGTCATGGAAAATTAATTATCTCCATTTGTTCCCTATTTTCACGCGAGCAGACCTCGGTAGCCCAGGGACCAAGTACACCATGTATGCTATGTCGGTCCACATTAAAGCGCTGCGCCGACGTCACGCGTCGTGCAACAACTACTGTTGTTGCGTGTGGAACCATTATGAGAACCAAGTATATACGGTACCAGGTACTTACTACTGGCATGACTTGCAGATGGTTAGCAGCATTGTGGCGGCTGTTTACATGTCGTGAATGTGTGTTTGCACGATTACTTCCAGCCGCTAAACTGTCAAGATGGCGGCATATCTGTAACAATAGGAAAATGGATTAGGTAAGGTTATTCAATAATTACTTATTCATGAACGACCATCAAAATATTTTAGTTATAATGCTGTTCAAATTCTTTCGTTTTATCTGTCTCTTTGATATTTGTGTTTATTAAAAAAGAACTTTCATATTGTAGTTTTATGGACCGGTAACTCATCAAAAAACAGCATGTAATAGGTAGGTGATCTTGTGATGTTTTTGAAAAATGAAGGGAGTAACTTGAAAAGACAGCATGTAATAGGTAGGTGATCAAGTGTTGTTTTAATTTTATGAAGGGGGTAACTTGAAAAGACAGCATGTAATAGGTAGGTGATCAAGTGTTGTTTTAGTTTTATGAAGGGGGTAACTCTTCAAAAAACAGCATGTAATAGGTAGGTGATCATGTGATGTTTTAGTTTTATGAAGGGGGTAACTTGAAAAGACAGCATGTAATAGGTAGGTGATCAAGTGTTGTTTTAGTTTTATGAAGGGGGTAACTCTTCAAAAAACAGCATGTAATAGGTAGGTGATCATGTGATGTTTTAGTTTTATGAAGGGGGTAACTTGAAAAGACAGCATGTAATAGGTAGGTGATCAAGTGTTGTTTTAGTTTTATGAAGGGGGTAACTCTTCAAAAAACAGCATGTAATAGGCAGGTGATCATGTGATGTTTTAGTTTTATGAAGGAGGTAGGTGATTATTTGAACCTATTAACCCAACAGGATTTCAGAATGTTAATAAGATGGTTTTATTGCAAGAATACATGTTATAAGATGTCTCAAGATTCCAGTACAGTACTTATTCAGTCGGCGTTTTTAATAAGATCAATACTTTGGTTTTAGACCTAAACCTGTATTTTAAAGCTACAATTATATTTCATAAGTAGTTCGCCACGCTCACTCATAGGTATTCTTTTACGTGAGAGGAAAACATGTTGTTACCATAATGATACACATATTATTCCGGAAAATTCCTATGGCGCAGTTACCTACCTAGCTACTGAAATGATACGAAGATTGACTTTGTTGATATAATGTCATTCCTCCAAGTTAGGGTAAGGTAAGCCCGACCTGCCCGACGCTCTGATATTGACATACATACATAGATTCACGCCTTTATTCCTTAAAAGGGCAGACAGAGCACTTATGTTCTAGTGCCACTTTTAGTATAAAAAAGGGATTAATTGGATATTTGTGCATAATTATAACAAAATAAATGAAACACACCCGATACATCAAACATCGACAGAGAAGGCTTTCCATTAAAAAAGAACCGTACTCAAATCGGTAATGCCACAGATATATGTCTGTCATATGACACTGACACTGATACAGATATCGAATACCCTCGTTTTAAGATAAAGGTTAAAAAGGGAGTGCTCTTCCCCGTGTGGTGTCGTGTAAGAACAGCACCCGTGTGGTGTCGTAATAGAACAGCACCCGTGTGGTGTCGTGATAGAACAGCACCCGTGTGGTGTCGTGATGGAACAGCACCCGTCATCCTTCCAGAGTAAACTGCGTACATAGGTCGAGGTAAATTGTGGATGATCAGCGACCTATCACTGCATAATTTTCTCCACCCTTAAACCTACGCCAGAAGTTGCAATGGTACTTAAGGGTCGCCAGGACCCGCGACTCTCCATACAAACTTAGTTTGGTCCTCATTTTAACAACATGGTAGAATACCATGAAACTCTGTACACTTACACAATGGGATCCGCCACGTATATCACGGAAACTAGTTACTGTCGCTAGAAATTAAATCGGAAATAAAATAAAGGGAGTAGAACGTTTTTCATACGTCTCTAATCGCTTCATTTCTAGCAACGGAATCTAAGTGTGGCGATGTCGGATCACATCCATACTAATATTATAAATGCGAAAGTGTATCTGTCTATCTGTCTGTCTGTTACCTCTTCACGCTTAAACCGCTGAACCGATTGAGATGAAATTTGGTATGGAGATAATTTGAATCCCGGGGAAGGACATAGGATAGTTTTATCCCGGAAATCACCCCCCAGGGGGATGAAGTGGGGGGGTGAAAGTTTGTATGGAGCTACGATATAAACAAGTTCCACGCGGACGGAGTCGCGGGCAGAAGCTAGTATCATAAATGCGAAAGTGTGTCTGTCTGTCTGTTACCTCTTCAGGCTTAAACCGCTGAACCGATTTGGATGAAATTTGGTATAGAGATAGTTTGAGTCCTGGCGAAGGACATAGGATAGTTTTATCCCGGAAATCACCCCCCAGGGGGCAGAAGTGGGGGTGAAAGTTTGTATGGAGCTACGATATAAACAAGTTCCACGCGGACGGAGTCGCGGGCAGAAGCTAGTATCATAAATGCGAAAGTGTGTGATCTCTCTGTCAGTCTGTCTGTCTGTTACCTCTTTACGCTTAAACCGCTGCACCGATTTGGATGAAATTTGGTATAGAGATAGTTTGAGTCCTGGGGAAGGACATTAGATAGTTTTATCCCGGAAATCACCCCCTAGGGGGATGAAGTGGGGGGTGAAAGTTTGTATGGAGCTACGATATAAACAAGTTCCACGCGGACGGAGTCGCGGGCAGAAGCTAGTATCATAAATGCGAAAGTGTGTGATCTGTCTGTCTGTCTGCCTGTCTGTCTGTCTGTCTGTTACCTCTTTACGCTTAAACCGCTGAACCGATTTGGATGAAATTTGGTATAGATATAGTTTGAGTCCTGGGGAAGGGCATAGGATAGTTTTATCCCGGAAATCACCCCCCAAGGGGATGAAGTGGGGGTGAAAGTTTGTATGGAGCTACGATATAAACGAGTTCCACGCGGACGGAGTCGCGGGCAGAAGCTAGTTGTGTATAAAAAGTTTCATGTTATTCCAGTACCTATGCCGATTTAATATAAGAAATCTTGCTGGGGACTCTTTAAGTTTGATGTGCTCTGCCTGCCCCTTTTAATAATAATAATAATTTTTAATAATTCGCTTTTGTACCTATTACTGGCGTGAGTTTATGCATATATGCAAAATGGAAGCCGCTTTGCCGGACACGCAAGATACAATTATGTTGTACTAGTACAGAGCTAAACAAGATTCTAACAACCATATGCCAGCCATTGTATGTAAATGCAGTCTTAACCCACTTCCAAAGGACAAGGAGATAACCTCTCCAGTCACAAAAGGCCGTAACTCGTCAGAACTCCTACGAGAGATCCGTCTTTGTGAAGTTGAGGTGACGAGAGGCGATTAAGATCATTAAATACTTATAACTGTCTTTATTCATTGTTGGGACATTTAAAATGAGGTAACCTTTTTGAACTTTTGACCGCCGGTGAGGTATGGCGATGATTTTTTGTTTATATTGGACATTTTTAAGTATTTTTTTGAGAGCTTCGCGTGAGTAGGTACCTATTCTATTTTGTATTAATACCTAATTGACATGTTATTTTAGCTTACATAAATATAATATGTGTATGCTTGCTTGCATGCTGAACACGAGGACTTTTACACCATAACCTAAGACCATGTATGTAACTGTATTCTTACATTTTTTTTTTATTTGAATTTTGTGGCTAAAATTTTATTTCTATATCATACAAATCCGATCAGATCACAGTATCAGTAAAATATCAGTGCACGGTCCATCACACTTAGCTATGCGCATACGCAACACAAGATAACTAATCACGGCATGTGTCAAAGGGCTACAGGCGATCTTCTCTACATACGAAGATTAACCAGCTTCGGACTAACTGGTTAACATTTCAATATGTCAAAAAAGAATCATCATTTTTAATGTCCAGCATCTGTAGCTGACCATATTGTTGTGAAAATATATATCTCGGACCTTTACTTACTGACTCATTCGCCGCAACCCTAGTAGCATTTTAAGTTGGCACCACGTTGGGCCATTGATCACCGAGTTGGCCCAACGAAATGCCAACGAAAATGCTACTAGGGAAAGTGCATAATAAATGTCGAACAACAATTCGCTTTTAGGTATTGTGACGGCGATGAAAATAAAACACGACTTAAATATTGTGAAAACGATATAACATCATTTTATTATCTTGTTAGAGCATAGGTCTGTCGCCATTACCATACCATATAGATCATATATACATACTCGTACCAGCTATAGCGGCTCTGTGAGCTGCAGCACTCGCGAAGTTTTTTAAAAATTAAGACACGAAAATATTTTTTTTATAAAATTTGACCTGTAGAAGAGAACAGCCAGACAGCGGGACAGACGCCGGACACCGGACTTACGAACGAGTTTCGGTCCAAGCTGAGGCACAGAAATTCATTCGCTTCGCTCGCTCGTTACATTGATCCTTGTTTGAGAATCAAATATCAGTCTACGCGGACGAATTACTGGCAAAAGCTATTATAAGGTGCATACATATAAACTTATTAGTTTAGTTTATAAAGAGGAAATATCAAATCAAATCAAATCAAAACATTTATTCGTGACAATCGTGACAAACACAGATAATAAAGGAAATAAAATAAAATCACATTTCTTTTTGCCACGGAGAGCTACGGTAGCCTAGTGGTTCAGGCATGCGGCTGTCAAGCGGCGGTCGTGGGTTCGAATCCCAGCTCGTACCAATGAATTTTACGGAACTTGTGTACCTACGGAATATTTACCGTTAGCTTTTCGGTGAAGGAAAACATCGTGAGGAAACCGGTCTAATCCCAATAAGGTCTAGTTTTCCCTCCGGGTTGGAAGGTCAGATGGCAGTCGCTTTCGTAAAACTAGTGCCTATGCCAAATCTTGGGATTAGGTGTCAAAGCGGACTCCGGGCTCCTTTAGGGGCATTACCGGGAATAACGCTAGGAGGATGATGATGATTTTTTTTGCCAAGAAATGGACCCAGCTCATCATGTTGCTAGCTTTGCAGCCACCGCTGGTCTTCCGCAGGGTCCGTTCGGTGAGAGCACGAAGTTATAAACAAAAAAATAAAAGGAAATACTCTTAACTAAAATACAAACATAAAAATATGTAATATCTGCGTAGCTTTGCCAAATATAACTTTGTATGTGATGGGTAAATGCCGGAACTATTTAACCGATTTCAAAAATTCTTACATCTGCGTGTAGAATGGACTCCGGATAGTTATAGGCTGTATTTTATCACGCGGGTTTGCCTGCGTTCTTTGCAATACGCGGGCAAACCGCGCGGGCATGTGGTTTTAATATATTTTTTTAATAAACGTTATATTTTTTAATATGTTTTCCCTTTCTTAATATATATATATATATATATACGTATGTAATCGGCCGCATTGTTTTCATGTCAACAAAACAAGTCACTTACTCTTTATTACTTCGTTACGTCACGCTGCACGCTCATTCAATTTATATAGCTGTCATTTCGATTAACGTATAGTATGTTACTATGTTATAGAACTTTCAATTAGGGCAGTAGCGTAATGGAGTCTCCGATTAAGTGGCGTCGTAGAGTATAGAATAATAGTAGGATGGAAACACCGATAGCAACTCTATTACGTGTAATACAAAAGTAAAACGTATTAGATGCATAATACTTGATTATGCTTTAATAGTACATTACGTAGCTAGAGCGATGAATTCCCGAACCGAAGGTGAGGGCCATAAAGATGCGATCTGGGGCTTTACGAATTACCGCCCGTGGTAAGTACACAATTTTACGTCTTCATCTGGCCACAATGCGAGTTTTACCGTACGCGCAGCGTGCAGTAAAACTCGCATTATGGCCAGGTGTGACGTAAACAATCTTTACTTCATTTCATCATCAAAATTTTATTGCCAAATCACAAAATTTTATTATAGCAAATAAAGAATAATAAGAATTCCTGAGACTTGGTACTACGAAATATCACAACTTTTTACGGTGGAAGAGTTTCGAGACTTGGCCTCTTTTTTACATGGATTTTTTTTATGGGATCTAGTTAAAACTGCAAACTTAAAGGTATTCTCTACAGGGAAGACTCCTTGTTTTTGTTCCTGATTTCCATCCATTTGCCTTCGTTGCCGCTTCTGAAAAGATCTGCACATCCAATGAGTCTATTATTTAGAAACAAACGTTCCTAACTTATAAGTTACCCTGTATATACACAGGGTAATCAGCTAGAACTAGAAGATACTTACAGTTTTTTTATGGTATCACATTTAGTAGTTATTAAAACAACCTAAGTTACTCTACCACCACCGTAGATGCGGCAATCCATAGGCTCCTAAGCGCTGCAACAACCATCGGTCATAGATTCTTTGGCCGCTGATGATGAAATGAAGTAAAGATTGTTTACGTCACACCTGGTCATAATGCGAGTTTTACTGCACGCTGCGCGTACGGTAAAACTCGCATTGTGGCCAGATGAAGACGTAAAATTGTGTACTTACCACGGGCGGTAATTCGTAAAGCCCCAGATCGCATATTTATGGCCCTCACCTTCGGTTCGGGAATTCACCGCTCTAGGGACGTAATGTACTATTAAAGCATAATCAAGTATTATGCATCTAATACGTTTTACGTTTATTTTTGAACCTTCTTAACTTGGGTTCGGATTATACCAGATAAACAAAATTTTCGGGATTTGATGTCAGTGGTTGACTTATTAAAACTAAAGTTTCAATTGCATAGCTCTTATACTTTAGATTTTATTGATATCTAAAATACCCCGATTTCGTCACTGACTCACTGATGATCATCAATATTCTTAAGGTTCTTCCTGAAGTCCTAGAAAGCTGAAATTTGGTATGAAAGCTAGTAATAGTATACAAACACCGAAAAAAACTTGACCCCCAACCCCTTAAACTAGGGAGTGAAAGTTTGTATGAGACTTCCGCAAATTTTGATGCTAGAGGTCTGAAAATTGATATAGGTGGTCCTTGTTATCCTTTTTATAAATAAAAAGATATGTATTTAAGGATTTTTAGTAAATCACCCCGACTCTTTAAATTAGGGGATGGAAGTTTGTATGGGTTTTCCCATTTACTTCTTTAGAAATTACCTTACAAAAAGTAATGAGATCCCACCAAAAACATTACATGTAAAGTGATGCCAAGACTCCATACCTCATACAGCTTTCAGCGTGAAAAAGATTATCAGATCGCAATTAGCGCCAAGCTTCCTACTCCACCCGGCGTAACTCTACCACTACAGCCACGCTCTACAATTTCTATATCTTGGCTAAAAAGTTCTCTGTAAAAAAAAAATCTTATATTTCTAGCATCCCATATTGTTTAAAAAGTTTAATGTTGTTCCAGTATGCCGTTTTTTAAAGGTGAACCAAACTACGTTTGTATGAAGTTTATACGTAAGATAAATAAATATTGATAAAATAAATATTAGGGGACAATCTTACACAAATCGACCTAGTCCCAAACTAAGCAAAGCTTGTATTATGCTTATATAGATAAATAAATACTTAATATTTAATTATGCACCATACTGTATTCGTTTTTAGTTTTCTTCCTGTATCACAAATGTATTTTTAACTTGTTTTCCGTTTCTGTATTTACGTATATATATTCACTATCCGAAATAAAAGTTGCGTTTCGGTCTGTCAAGTTGACAGTGACAGTGACACTGACACACAGTTTGGCGACGCGTTCACACGCTGCAATCTGCCGTGCCATTCTGAGCTATAACCACGAACTTCGAATGTCGAAGTTCGGATATCTCTATCTCTATCGCACTTACATACTGCTTATTTTTACTTAAGATATCTATGTATTCTTTAAAATATGTTAGCGTAGGTATTTGTTTTGTGTTGCCTTCCAGGAGGTGACTCATATAAAGGTTCCGACGGAAGACCAGCGCTGGCCTCCTAGGTTAGCACCATGCTGAGTCGGGGCCTTTTCGTGGACCCTGCTACTTTTACGTTACTGTGTTTTGTTTTTTATACCCATTGTTTTGTCCACGAATAAATGTTTTCTTTCTTTCTTTCTTTCTTAAATGCATAGAAAACGTCCATGACTCGGAACAAATATTCGTGCTCATCACACCAACAAATACCCTTACCGGGATCAGAACCCAGCACCTCTTGCTTCATAGCCAGGGTCACTAATATAGTTGAGATATTCAGAACTGGACTAATCTTCTTATCTTCAGAACAATAGCATTCAAGCCTAATAATACGACTGTGTGGTCAGACGCGAGGCATTTTTTGCAAGAAAAAGGTTAGCGCCTCATAAAATATGCATTGTATAATGAACTCTATCGTCTTATTCAATAGATTCAAAATGGACTAAAAGATAAAACAACCCGTCCCAGCGAGCCAGGTACAAGGCGCTGTGTCTGGTATTTTAACTCGTAGGTAATTTGGAATCTATTATATAAGGATAGAGTTCATTATTCAATGAACATTTTACGTGGCGGTAACTTTTTTTTAACGATAAAAGGCAAACGAAGGCTATTCATGAGCTCAGTACAATGGCCATTCATGAGCTCAGTTCAAATAATTTAAACTATACCAACTACGCTAAAGCGGTCGTCAACAGATTATAAATATAGTATGTATGTACTAAAAACATTTCCTCGCCTAACATACAACATAAAATGCCTCTGATAAAATAAAATACGTTATGTCCCTTTCTTACAAACACAAATGTCGATGTGAGAGATATTAATATACAATATATCATAGCTAAAATAGGTTTGTTGGACGTTTATGAATTAGCTAAAATAGGTTTGTTGAACGTTTATGAATACGACGTAAGTTATTAAATTACCTTCCTTGTTTCCGTAAACTAATGATTACTTATCTACTCTATCGTAATTGTACAATACAGTGTTTACAGATAGTTACCTCTTCCACACAAACATAAACGAGTGAGTAATTCAACTTCCTTAATATGCAATAATAGCTTGTCGTTTGTCGCGTGCCGTGTCTGTCGCTGGTTGACGTATATACATACGAAAACAACATATGTGTATGTGTTAATGCTTTTAATCTGTATATATATAAACGTAAAAGTCCTGACTGACTGACTGACTCACTCACTCACTTAAATCAACGACCAGCCCAAACCGTTGAACCTAGAAAGGTGATTTTTTTACAATAAGTAGTTTATATAACGGAAATACCCACTAAGAAGGGATTTTTGAAAATTCTACCCTCAAGGGGGTAAAAAGGGGGTTGAAAGTTTGTATGGGGATGGAGTAAAATTTTAAGTGAGAGACTTGAAACTTTGTGTATGGACTTACAGTACGAGAAAAGTAATTTTAGAGTTTTGAAAAACCCTAAGCGGGTTAACTAGAGGTGCAAAGTTTGTATGGGGGAAACTCTTTTCTGAGGTTTAAAATTAAAACTTTATTTTCGGATTAGATTCCTTATCATGACGATAAAAACGAGTTCCACGCGGACGGAGTCCCGGGCAGAAGCTATCATGTTACATATGTGCTTAGCTTTGGCGTACTGTGAATACAAACTAATATATTTAAACATTGTAAAAGTAGTCATTTTTCTGTACGTCTAACTGGAAATTAAAAATAATTATGACTAATAGCGATTTAACAACTGTCAACTGTTTTCCTGCTTCTTATGAGAGAACCATTTCTTAGAACCATTGTTTGTTTTTTAACTAGAAGTATTGCATTATATTGTATTGTACCTTTAATTTCATGGCCGGTACAGACAACCACACAAAGCGTCTTTTCAAGCATATCTAGTCGCAAAAAGTTTAATAGTGATGAATAATAAGGTTTTTTTGCTATAGATACCTACCTTAATAGTCGGATAGATGAAGACAAGGATAATTGTCTTCTTGTGTGACCTTCAGGTAGAAATCGATAGACATAATGGCATGTTAAGGCATTAAAGCATGCATTACAAATCTGGGGGCACAGGAGTGCCCCGCCAAGTCGAGCAAAACAGCGGCACGGCCGTACCATACTTTTCTCGAAGCAGTTCAGGCCATTTTCGACCCCCCCCCCCCCCCCCCCCCCCTCCATAACTTCGTTGTGGATTCAGAGATTCAGTGAAATTGTAAAGTTACTACAAAGTTCGGGACGGGACGGGAAGGAAGGAATTACCTGCCAAGTGATATAATAATATAGACGGATAGTAATACAGGGCAGGCATCCCTAGTTCCGGCCAAGTTATGTATAGTTATTAGGTAGTGTATTTTTCAAACAAAAAATGAAGAAAACTATAAGATTTTTTTTTATGGCTGAACACCTTGATTTTTTTGTCACCAATTGAACATGAAACAAAAGAAGATCACTTTGCAGGCCTCCAATTTTGTATAAAATTTCATTACTGGGCCTCTCGGCTCGCCGCATCTGAAACGCGATACTTCTCAGCCTATTATAAGGAACGTAACGTCAATATTTAATTTAATGTTTGAGAAAAATAAATTGTATACAGGGTGGAGGGTTGAATGGACTAATATAGGTATCTTCTGGATATCTTCCCTTCTCATAAAACTAGTCTTTTATCACATCAATATGACACTCATAAATTATACAGCGTGAGCTGAATACTAAGTGCATGTTGTTGCAAAACGTAGCATTGTGCGTTGCTGATAAGAGGTGATAACTGATAAGATAATCTCGGTAAACTTCGAGATTCAAAAGGCGTATATCTTGTATTGATAACCGTTCTTGTTAGGCCCTCCTGGTTATGCATCAGCTACTTCAGAAATGATCGATGTTATGTGCGAACAGTTGGACATCCAGTCTTACAACGAACTACGTTAAATAATAGTTAATTACTCACCTTAACCTCCTAAGGCCCATGGGCCTACTGAAAGTATTTATTCCCTTAATTCAAATCATTTGAATTTGGAACAGGGTTGCATTTGTTTTGTCTCAGTTGTTTTTTGAAACAAAACAAAACCCAACTCTATTTCCTTACTGGCTGACTCAAATTTCAACGCCGTTTTGTATTGTATGGTGAGCCTTAGGAGGATGGTAAAACAAAGAATGTCACATCCGAGCCGAAGGCTAAGGCGATAAATACGTACGCGTACAAACTTGTTCGTCTTACCCAGGCCAGCACGTCTATCATGAGACAGCCGCGACATACTCTCGATTTTTCTCGCACTATACCTCTCCTTTCTACGTTTTCTAATAAGAGAGAGACGGAGAGTGCGAGAAAAAGCGAGAAAATGATAGCCGTGCTGGTAGTGGGCAAAAATCTCCGGTAATAAATATGTACCTACTCAAGATAGCCACTGTAGCCGAGCGGTAAGGCACGCGACTTGCAATCTGGAGGTCGCGGGTTCGAACCCCGGCTCGAATCAATGGGTTTATTCGAAAACTTAAGTACGAAATAACATTTGATATTTAACAGTGGCTTTTCGGTGAAGGAAAACATCTCGAAACGGATCTAATCCCAATAAGGTGTAGTTTTCCATCTAGTTCGGGAGATTAGATGGCAGTAGCTTTAATAAATTTAGTATACCACATCTTGGGTTTCGGTTCCAAAGCGGACCCTTGGCTCCTTTAGAGCACAACCGGGAATAACAATAGGAGGATGGATGTATTCAATATTAGATATATCCCTTAATAGTTAATTATTATCCCTTTAAGACGTTGTGTACTGCCCCACGTTTCTGTAACTTATTTTAAGCTCAGACCCCGTATCATGATCGGCCTTATCACGCGATAAGTGACAAGATAGAGTGTCCGTCACTTGCTGACACCGTTCGATGGAAAGAGATGGACGCTCTATCTTGTCACTTATAGCGTGATAAGGCCGACCATGATACCGGGTCTGCTCAACGCTCACCCACAAATATATCTTGACGCAGAGGTTCGTAGTAAAGTAACTACGCGTAGGTAGAGGTCTAGTTTCGTCAGGCGTGACGGGTGGAGTGAGGTGCATCATCATTCAATTCATATCAGCCGAAAGACGTCCACTGCTGGACATATGCCTCCCCCAAAGAGTGCCACAATGACCGGTCCTGCGCCACCCGCATCCAGCGGGCTCCCGCGACCTTTACCAGGTCATCAGTCCACCTTGTGGGGGGCCTACCCACGCTGCGCCTTCCGGTACGTGGTGCATGAGCGCGTGAAAAATAACTGCCCATCAGGCGTTTGAAAAATCTCATAATTTTCCAGTGTGTATATGAATGGTCACATAAGCCCGCTGCAGCGATGTTTCAATGAATGTTGTAACAGCATTATTCATGGCGGCTGGCATGTTTAATTCATTGTTTGCGACACGTACGGCATATTTCTACAGGCGTCATCCCGTCGCCAGCATGACTAAAATTGGGATCATTAGGTACTTGTTTTTCGAACGAGTGAGCCAACCGAATGACGTTCTATGCTCATGTTAAGAAGGAATCATAGCTAGCAGCTCGCGATATTGTCAGTCGCCACCGTTACCGACCCGAGGGATTGCAATTGCTAAATCCAGCATCCAGCAATCCAGCTGGATCCAGCGGATTTTTGTGTCTGCTGGATCCAGCAGGCGGCGCTGGATCCAGCGCCACGGATCCGCAAAAAACAAACATCGAAAAACTACACACTTAACTCTACAAAAACTTATAAAAACCATTATGCATAAATGTTCCCGCGTATATAAGCCGCGTATATAAACAAAGGAAGGATAACAAGGCGTAATTTTGTATTATAAGCGTATATAAGAAAATCAACAAAACTTTAGTAGGTACTTGCGATGAGATTTTTTTTTATTTACCTACCTTTATTTCTTTTAAGATCTCTCAATAAACATTGGTATTAAGGGTGTCGTCAGAGTGTAGTTTTTTGATGTTTTTTTGCGGATCCGTGGCACTGGATCTAGTGCCGCCTGCTGACCGGAAAATCCGCTGAACAAGTAGTTAAAAATCCACGGTAAAATTCTCAGCGAAGATCTCTCTGAGGAATTAAAAAAGGATCAGGGAGAGGTGCCTTACTGATGTTACTACATTTACAAAATCCGATCAAATATGATCATGAAGTAAAGAAAAACACGTCTGATACATCGTGTTTCCCAATGCCAAAAAAAAAAACCAACAAGAAATTAAAAATATAATTATTCGGCTGACAGGAATGAAGCAGATTCGGAAGAAGGTCAAGAAGAAAGTTGAGGGAGCTTATAAAACAAAGGATGATAATGATACCAATTGTGTGAGACCTGGAATGTTACTATGGTAGAAGAGTTAGAGTTCCAATTAAAACTAGAGAAGGATGTGTCTGAAGCGAAATGCAATTAATATTGCGGTAAAGGATTATGAACAAGATATAAATAGGAAATGGCTGCTTTTGAAAATGATGGGTGTCAGAGGGAAAAACTTATCTTTAGTATACGATTACCTGGTAACACCGAAACCGAGTGTGGAAGCTGAGAGAGCTTTTTCTGCAGCGGGATACGTGTGCAGCGCATCAGGAGCAGGCTGGGTGACGACACCCTTAATACCAATTTTATTTTATTGAGATCTCATTTTCAGAAGAAATAAAGGTGAAAAATAAAGGTGGATAAAAAAAACTAATCGCAAGTACCTACTAAAGTTTTGCTGATTTTTTATATATGATTTTTATAAAAAAACCCGTAGAATTGCACCATGTGTTTTTTTTTCTTGCAAAACCGGTAAACTGCTGGATCCGCGCTGGATCCAGCTGGATTGATACCGATCCAGCAAAAATCCAGCTGGATTGAAAACGCTGCTGGATTGCAATCCCTGGACCCGACCCTACTTTTTATATGAAATTTCCATTTCTGGAGAAAACGTTTTCCACTTAACAAATCACTTTGATTTTGATGTCGATCGCTTCAGCATAATATCTAAGATTATAGGCATTGCTTTAAAAAAAAAAGTATGTGCCTATAAATTTTAGATTATTGCAACTTTGAAAAAAGAAAACCCTATTGTAAACCTAGTCTTCCCGGCCGGCGTCCAGCGTCTGTCCCGCTGTTTTCCTCTACAGGTCGCATTTTTCAACCGATTCTCGGGAAATTTTGTGAGCTGGTTCGTTAATTAGGTTTATAGATTTTTTGTTAACTGTTTATTTTAAATAAGTATACATTTCAATCGTGGGTTCTACAGCTCACAGAGCCACTATTTTTCAGTCTTTTTATTTATTTACGACGATCTATTTATTTATTTCATACAAAATGTTTGACAGTAAGAAACCAAACAGTTTTAAATAAAATTTCGAATTTTGTTAAGGATTGTGTTTTTTGTTTTTGTTTAAAGGACAGGCCTGCCTGTATTACAAAACAAAGTCTCTAGTTGTACTGAAGGTCTAGAAATAATAATGATTCTTGTCAAAGATAAGATTCCATCAACAACCTAAAATAATAGATGAAACATTTTCCTCGAGGGGACTATTCGCCGTAGTATCGGTTCGATATTGAATTTATATTTTATTTAAGTTGGTACGCGTGTGTGTGCGTAACAAGTTGATATTACTTAAATCCTACGTTTTAAAAACGTTCGATTACGTTAACGAGAAAATAACGGAGCTCCACAATATGCCTTCAGTTAAGCTTTCTTCTAGCTCAGACCTTATTTAATAACATATAAGATAGAAACGTTGGTCGATTTTTTAAAGTTTGAATTTATAAGAGCTATAAGTACTATCGAACCAACTGAATCCTGATCCACCATAGAACCTTGTTACAATTAACGAATATACGTACGATCATATATGACGTTAATTATGTCAGTTAAATGTTACAAGGTTCCATGGTGGGTCAGGATTCAATTTCGTCGATAGTACCTATGTTACCTAGAAAAACCTGCGGCTTGTCACGTAAACCACAGCATAGTAATAATAGGGAAAATTACTTCACATACCGGTGTTGGAGGCAAAATTGCCTATTCCATTATCATAATCTGTGACTAACTTGGATTTAATGTAACAGATGGTTTTTTGAGGTCCTATGAAGTATTTAAACACTTTAATAATGGAATCTAAATTAATGGTTCTATAGCTCTGTGAGTAGAACTTATTTTTCAAAAATATTTTTATTTTTAGTTTGTAAAATTGTAACAAGAATAGGTAACTATATACTTATAGAATCGGTTGAGAATGCATCCTGATGAGACAACAGCCGGACATCCGGACATACAAAATAATTTTGGCACTAAGCTGAAACAGAGAACTTGTAGTAGGTAGTGTGACATGCGATGGTACCTTTTCAATGTGTAAGTTGCAGAACATTTTTAAAAAGGTTGGAATATTCAGAGAATCTTCTGAAAACTTTCACGAGATCTAGACAACTGTTCCGTTCAGGAACTTCCTGAAGGCAACATTTAATTTTATAAGGAATATATTGTAAAATTACAGAGCCATTTCCACATAGAAACCTGCCAGGATTTTTACCGTGTCTGGGGTAGAATTATTTCATGAATAGATTGAATACTATCAAAATATAATTCTTAAATGACACTTACCTATGTATTCTCAAACACTTTATTACTGCACCATTACAAGGGCCAATAAACCATTTTTTTGGTCGACTAACCGAGTAACCTTCCTTACATGGTTACGAAAAACATACTAGCTCTTACGGTCTACAATTCCTGATCGTGTTTTAAGATTTATCGATCGGGAACGCGTTTTCCTTTGCTACTTAATCGTTGAACGCAAGTCACATCTTAATTCCAAATTGTCAATATGTTATATTGTTCACCTCTAATCCTATGATCGAAATCTCTGGGACGTTTACCTTAAAGCTTTTCAGAGTTCCGGACCAAAAAGCCAAAAACGCAACCCTTATGGTGCGACTTCGTCTGTCTGTCAGTCTGTCTGTCACAACGCTTAATATCTCAGGAACTACTAATGCTACCAATTTGAAATTTAGACTAGTTGTAAACAAAGTTAATCCACGTGTATGGAAGACTAGCTTCCACCTGCGACTTCGTCTGCGAGGACCCGGAATAAAAACTATCCTATATTTTAATCCAGGTTGTAAAATATCTTCGTGCAAAATTTCATCCAAATCTGCTGAGCCGTTTAAGTGTGATTGAGTAACAAACACCCAAATATCTAAACATCCAAACATCCATACTTTCGCATTTATAATATTAGTAGGATGAAAAATTTCATGTTTTATTTTATTTTTTATTTCTATTAAAGCGGGGTCGTGAATGTAAAGCATCATGAAAATTTGTACGGTACCCTCGGTGCGCGAGACAGACTCGCACTTGACCGGGGATTTTTGTTCTTACTGATTATAAGGAAAATCTTGGGTCAATTGAGTATGTCTTTGCTCTTCTCTGTTACTACATCACATATATTTTCCTGTGCTTGACCAGTTTGCCATTTGATACTTTTTGCCCATAGAACCAAGACGCCCTAGTGATCAGCAACTTTCTTTAAGGAAATAATGTCATCGGGTAAACCCAATTGGAATCGTAAGCTTGGTTCTTGTTCGAATAACGCCTTTAGTAGCTTAGGTACAAGAATTAATTTGAATTAACAGGGTCTCCATTCGAATTGCGACAGACTTTAATCAAATTCGTTTGTCCTGGTCGCTGTTGTTCACAATCGCAATTCTTCACAACAGAAATTCTCGTCATTCGTTATGCTTCACAGTCGTTATTTTTAACTCCCGACGCAAAATGAGGGGTTATAAGTGTGTCTGTCTAAACGAATGGACCGATTTTAACGCAGTTTTTTTGTCCGTATGCTGACGTGATCGATATGGTTCTTAGTTACGTTTCAACAAAATCGGCTCAGACGGCTTTGGAATATTGAACTTTGAAATGAAAATATCGGGCGTTTGTCAACTTTTCTAAGTTATATGTTATAGTACATTACGTACCTAGGGCGGTGAATTCGTGAATGGCTCACCTTCGGTTCGGGCCACAAACACCTACGATCTGGGGCTTTACGAATTACCGCCCGTGGTAAGTAGGCACACAATTTTACGTCTTCATCTGACCGCAATGCGAGTTTTACCGTACGCGCAGCGTGCAGTAAAACTCGCATTATGGCCGGGTGTGACGTAAAATTATTTATTTATTTATTATATAATTTCAGTAGATATAGATACCCACTTTTGTGATTATTAGTCGGTACTATCGACAACACAGCTAGCTGCACTCCGTGCACTTTATATGCATTGTTATAAGGTTCTTTATATATAAATACAGGATGGTCAGTTAACTGTGTTGGCGTTTGTAGGTACCTACTTCGTACTGCATAACGATTGTGCTGAAACATTTTTTTTTGTCACACATTAGCCTTTATTATGACTGAGAATGCTTGTTCTCCCTTACTAACTTTTACTATTTTTTTCCTGATTGACAACATTTCAAAATATGTCTTATCTGAACGTAATATAGTGGTTTTCCCATTTTTATTCTTACTCGTTTGCGAGAAAATCACTAATATCTGTGAAACGCGGTATGTACCCCATGCGTGACGTCATTCCGACGTCTATTGAGTGAAAGATGTGGACAGGTGCCATAGAGACACATATTAATGACGTCATATTTTACTTATGACCTATTGGAATTCTCTACTTTTAATTTTAGAGTAATAAAAAGACACGTATACCTTAAAATTTCATTTTCTATCGAAATAAATCATATAATGGCCCATAAAAAAATGAAATGTCAATTTCGATAAACTGAATCAACAAATAAAAACTGTGCAATTATTGAACCTGTTCACAAATTTTCACGAGAATGGGTTGAGAAATGGGACCTGTACATAGAGAACAGCCGGATCCCATCTAGACATACGGATATACTAAAAAAAGAACTGAGAACTTCGTTCGCTTCGCTCGGCTGTTCTAAAACCTAAGCGTTAATTCATTATTCTCATGTGTTCCGACAAAAAATATCTAGTTTACGTTTCGACACGTTAAATTGCGAGTAACGAACCCGCTTTGGGCCAGTCACGGCATTAATCGAGTCATTACATAACACAATATAATGCTACGTCATTAATTACCGTCGTGATGTGCGTTGTGGGAGTTGCCTAAAACGTAAGTTACGTTTTCCGATTCGCATACTTTAACAGGAAAAAGAAACACGGGGCTCTGTTCATGTTCAACATATTAATGTAGTAATCTTATAATCTGACATATTTTGTATTTGTTTTTATTTAGTTAAACGGCGACAGAGCCTAAGATGAAGCTCACCGGTTCAGTAATAGCTATTCACTCTCGTTTTGAATGCACCTAGATCGTAGTTCTCAGGAAATACAGATAAAGGGAGCGAATTCTAATGTAGAAATGTATGTACGTTTATTTGTATGCTTTACGTGTATGTTTAAGTGTAATTGTGTATATGTTGTGAGTTAGTTTACTTCTAGTTTAATCTAGGTACTTGTAATTATTTGTTGCATTTCTCCGCTACCCAAAGGTTGTTTGGAAGAGTTCGCTCTTTAGCGATAAGACCGCCTGTTGTTTAACTCAATTTTTGAGTTTTTATATCCTGTATGTGTATCATGTTTTCAGGTGTGCAGTAAAGAATATTTGTATTGAATTGTATTACGGGAGCGTGGCCCCCCAGAAGGTGGACTGATGACCTGGTAAAGGTCGCGGGAGTCCGCTAGATGAGGGTGGCGCAGGACTGGTAATTGTGGCACTATTTGGGGGAGGCCTCTGTCGAGCAGTGGACGTGTTTCGGCTGATATGATGAAAATAATAACAATCCTACGCCTCCATAAAACGAAAGTAAAAGTCGAAAGAAAAAGCCTAATTTGTGTTACAGACATGTATTGCGATAATACTAACCCTATTTACCTATACCGTCGAACTAATAAGACCGTTAAGTGGAGTTGATTAAACGAAACTTACCTGAAGGGATAATACTCGCGTAATACCCCTAACTGTTTAAGTTAGACATTGGACGCAGGTACAGGTACCTAAGTTTTTAAGAACGGCGTTCTTTGTGACCTACAATGTCGATTGTTAGATTGAATTGTCCTGGAATTTATATTTCTCCAACTTGTTCTTTAGCTAATCTATTTTTAGCCCTCGGTGACTAAAGTGCTGTACTCAGCGAGGGCGGTTAAAGAAATAATGTCGTAGATCGCAAGGATTTGACGCTCGTGCCGAAGGCGTAGGCGATAAAGATGTGAAGTGAGGCTTTATTTATTACCGCCGGTGGTGAGCACAAAATGTATGAATGTAATAAACGGTGTCAACTGTATTATTAACTTAACACAACACGTCATTCCCGGTTGTGCCTTAAACGAGCCCGGGGTCCGGTTTAGGCACCTTATCCCAAGACTTGGCATAGGCACTAGTTTTAAGGAAGCGACAGCCATCTGACCTTCCAGCCCAGAAGGAAAACTAGACCTTATTGGGATTAGACCGGTTTCCTCACGATGTTTTCCTTCACGGAAAAGCTATAACGGTAAATATCCTGTACATGAGTTCCAAAAACTCATTGGCACGAGCCGGGATTCGAACCCACGACCGCCGCTTTGCAGCGACATGCTTGCACCACTAGGCTACCGTAGCTTCTCAACATGTATTCAAAATATTTCAAAATATGTTCCCCATATAAATCGAACGAACGTTGATATGAATCCATATTAATATTGTAAAATGCGAAAGTGTGTCTGTCTGTCTGTTACCTCTTCACGCTTAAACCGCTGAACCGATTGAGATGAAATTTGGTATGGAGATAGTTTGAATCCCGGGGAAGGACATAGGATAGTTTTTATCCTGGAAATCATCCCCTAAGGGGGTGAAATAGGGGTATAAACGAGTTCTACGCGGAGGGAGTCGCGGGCAGAAGCTAGTTTGTAATAAATTGTAATGTGATAACAGGAATCGCCGTACTCGTCTTAATTAACGTGGGCAAGGTCAAGCCAGTACTGCCTATGAAGCTGCAGGTCCCAGGTTCGAATCCTGGTAAGGGCAAATGTTTGTGTGATGAGCATGAATGTTTGTTTGAGTCTTGGATGTATTCTATGTATTTAAGTTATATCTATTAAATATAGCCATACTAGCTTCTGCCGCCTGGAACACGTTTATATCGTAGCTCGATACAAACTTTCATCTCCCATTTCACCCCTCAGGAGATAATTTCCGGGATGAAAACTATCCTATGTCATTCCCCTGGGATTCAAACTATCTCCATACCAAATTTCATCTCAATCAGTTCAGCGGTTTAAGCGTGAAGAGGTAACAGACAGACAGACAGACAGAGACACACTTTCGCATTTATAATATTAGTATGGATAGTGTCGTCTAGTACCATAACACGGATACTATACACGTATACTATTCGTCCAACAAAACCTAAAAGTTATATTTTCAAGGAAAAAACAACACCAGTCTATTTATTGTTGTCAAGGTTGACAGTTTTAACAAAGACCTTAAATTATCAATGACCCACCTTATTAATCCAAACACCTTTGATATCACGCAATGATTTCACTAGCAATCCACAAATTGACACAGTCACCTTTTACAGCTGTCAAAATGTTACTATTAACAACATTGAATGAACTTTCTTCTCGGATGTTTTTCTACTTGACTAAATACTCTCCTGTTTAGTAACTTGTCTACTCGACTAAACACTTGCACTTGATGTGCGCCTGGGCCGGAGTTCGGGATACGACTGGCAAGTGCGGTGATTCATTGAGTATTGATGGGTTTGGTGCAAAGTAGGGGCGGAAAGCAGGCTCCCTACCACACATAATGGGATTTATTGAATCTATTCGAATGTCGCGGCAACACCTGAGTCATTATAAGTTATTAGCTTGCAGCAGCAGTCAGGGTCTATTGGTTTTATTTCATTAATAGAATGTGCAAAACTACCCACAATTGCCTCAAACTTGAACAGGGCAAGAGTTTGAAGATGATGATGATAATGATCAAATGAACGAGTCAGTGTAATCCAGGTATGTTGCAGGCATTCGCATCCGCATCTATTTCTACATCCGCATCCGCAAAATTGGATGTGGAGTTTTTGCGGATGCGGATATAGTGCAATTTACGACAAGAAAGGAGCCCAAGCTGCGCTTGCCACGCGCATTTTAGCACCTCAAAATTGACATCTGCATCCGCGTCCGCGGATGTGTAACTCGAAACACCCGTATCCACTTCCGCATCTGCGGATGACCAAAAAAAATCTCATCCGCAATATCCTTGGTATAATTTAGGCCACCTGCCAATTTCGCAAAGAAAAATAGATTCCTATACAATATGATAGCACGGTCCCAAATTAAAGTTCGTGACTGTTATTGCAATAATCAATACTATTCATCTGTTGCGGGAATCTCTTGCCAATCATACATATAATTATTCCGTTGGACCTATAGTTAAGGAATACCTGATGGTTCCCCAAATATAATTAAATAAATAAATACTACTAGCTTCCGCCCGCGACTTCGTCCGCATGGAGCCGGGATAAAAACTATCCTATATTTTAATCCAGGCTATAAACTATCTTCGTGCAAATTTTCAATCAAATCGGTTCAGCCGTTTAAGCGTGATTGAGTAACAAACATCCAAACATCCAAACATCTAAACTTTCGCATTTATAATATTAGTAGGAGTCTTTGTACATTCCGCTCACAGGTTTTAACTTATACCACCGACATACTACTGCCATCTGTCACAACAGTAATACTTACTACTGAGCCTAAGTGTAATGAGAATCGGGAATCCCCACGTGCCATTACATATGCGACCTATTTATCGGTTTAAGTAGGGGAAAGTGCGGATTTTGGAAATACCACGGACCAGACTTTTCCAGTTCAGATTTAGTTTGACTTTATATAAATGGTAATTGGTATCAATCTTGTATATTATTTTAGAAAAGAAATCTTTTTAATGGTAATTTATTTAAATATTGTAAACTTCGGTAATTTGATGTCTAAGTAGTGTTATTTTTTAGGTAAGGCTGTCGTTAGATCGTTAAGGGAATATTTTTTTAGGTATTCTGATACTTATGTGACTACAAATACATGTAAATTATTTTTCCGTAAACGCTTGTCGAAGTTGTATCTTTTGAAAGCTATAACGACAGAAAAATAAAAGTGTTGTTTTTATAATTAATCAAGTTTAATATGTCTTTCCCGCTCACGGGACAATGACGTCCCGGATCTTTGGGAGGCGTGCGTGGAGCTAGGTACCTACAAAGTACCAACTGAGCCAACACGTAGAGGCCCATTTGACAATTTAATAAAAAGCAAGGAGTACACCAAGTTTAATATTATTATTACGGCATTTAAGGTAGGTACAAAGTTTTATTAAAGTACGGGAATTATTTCCTGTACGATAAATATAAACATTTTTACCACAAGCTGATATTTTCCTAGTTAATGGCGATAATGAAATATAGAATAAGATATATTTTTATGCGGAGATACATGTTTTTAAATTACAGGTTACAATATTCAGCCGGGATGCTATCTATGGTATGCAAATCTTACGACTACAATAGAATTTAAAGTATGCCAATAATGCTAATATTTTTACATATTAATACATATATTCACGCGTTTATCCCTATAAGGGGTAGGCAGAGCACATGAAACTTGTGTTCCAGTACCATTTTTAGCATAAATGTGGGTATAAAAGATCGTCAAAATGTGATTAGTGACAGGTTGCTAGTCCATCGCCCACAGCACACTTCAACCATATTCCCTTAGTCGTCTCTTACGACACCCAAAGGAAAGGGTGGTGCTGTTCTAACCCGACACCACACGGGGCGTGCATATTAGTGTGGAGACATTATACCAAACAAGATCTAAGTATATGTATAAATTAATCGAACAGAAATATGTTATTGATAGATTTTTGCTATTCTATTATGCTCGCCACTTACTACCTACATTTCTTGGTCAAGCCCTGAAGTCTCAAAGCAGGATTTTGCTGAACTCGGTCGCCCATGTATTTTTATTAAAATGCGAAGAGAAGGCATCTGGCATTGTTGTCCTGATATCTCTTATCGGATAAGTGACGGATTACAGTGCTATATTTAGGGCGAAGACAATGAATTAATCACGCCTATCACATTTTTATAATCTGTTTTGTTATAACTACATGGAGTGGTATTTTTCTATTTAGTATACCAGAATGGTGGCAAACAAACATAGAGCTTGATGGTGCGTTACACACCGTAGCCTTTTTAACCGACATCAAAAAAGGAGGAGGTGCTCAATTCGCCGGTTTTTGTATCAATGTTCCCCGATTATTCGAAGACATCTGGACCGATTTGGAAGAGATTTCGTTGGTTAGGGGGTACTTCCACAGAGGTACCTCCAAATACGAGATGACGTTCTGCTGTACCTACCTCGCCTATTCCAGGCCTGGAATTTCCAGAGCAATAAGTTTATATAAAAATATTTTTGTACAAGGCTGAGGGTTTTGTAGCGCATTCGTACATAACTTAATCGGTATTAGAATTGAAGAATAGATTTTTTTTATCCTAAGTATGTATTCGATTCAAACAAATAGTACCTACTTATTGCAGGAAGGTATTGTATGTCGAGTACCTCAAAAAAAATTATAGACTTACCAGCTTCCGCCTGCGACTTCGTCTACGTGGACCCGGGATAAAAACTATCCTATATTTGAATCCAGGTTATAAACTATCTTCTTGCAAAATTTCATCTAAATCGTTTGAGCCGTTTAAGCGTGATTGAGTAACAAACATCCAAACATCTAAACCTAAACATCCAAACATCCAAACTTTCGCATTTATAATATTAGTAGGATAATTCGTGTTATGTTTCGTGTAAGTACTTAGATGGACTGTAAATTTGATTAAACTCTTGTATTACGAGTATTTAGTGGGTAAGTGAGTATAGTCACCCGCATGAATATCTGCCAACACAAAGCGGGCAAAACTATCTGACCCGTCCTAACAGCCCTGTAATACAGTTGCCATCAGATAGGTATATCGGAGCGGTCAAGGTGCTCACAAATATCTGAACACGTCTGTAATGCCTCGACAATAGAGACGTGTTCAGATATTTGTGAGCACCTTGGCCGCTCAGATATGTCTGATGGAAACCGTACTTAATAGTGTCGTGTCATATAATAATGCGCACTTTGCTGTCGCAGATATTAATGCTGGTGACTGTACCTACCCAATAAATAATACAAGAGTTTAATCAAATTCATAGTCCAGCTACATCTCAACATTTCTCGGAACCGACAAACAATAGACTTGCTCCGCCAATCAAAATTCAACCTTATCATGATGAAATAGACTGGAATACAGAATGGGTCGATGAATAAAATCGTCCCAGATCTGTTTTGGTAAGTAACTGTCGATCATAGTTGCCCAACGGTAAGTATCGGCTGATCGAATACTAACGACCTAGTTGGTGTTCATAGTATTGGGCAAGAGGTTTGAAAAAACCGGGGACAAGTGTGAGTCGGACTCGCCCACCGAGGCTCCGTACTTGCCTAGCCCATCGCCCACAACACACTTCAACCCTGCTCCCCTAGTCGACCTTTACGGCACCCACGGGAAGAGAGGGGGTGGTGAAATTCTAACCCGACGGCACACGGGGATGGATGTACACTCCGAAATAAATTCATTTTAATATTTTTTTTCATAATTATGCTTGTTGATGTTTTATGTCGATTCAGTATTTTCGGAATAAAAATAATAATTAAGAAAGACAAGCTTGCGAGTTCGTTAGCTCACAGACCCACTAGTAATGATTATTCGATAGTTTGCGGCCGTCCTAACGATTGATACATCGCTATCCATTACAAGGGCGCGTATCGAAACGCGTCCAATAGGTACGGTTCGAGGGCTTTTGATATCCTCACGATATCCCCATGTCGGTTGCCACATTCAGTGCTCGGCCCGACGTTATATAATGTCGTGCCCAGAAAAAAGGCAGCACGAAGCGTCTAAATTTTGAGTCGACACCCGTATCGACAGTGGAGCGCGGACCTGCCTTCGACATCCCGATAAAGAGGTTGGAGTCCGAAGGCGCTCATGACTTCACGCCGCAATATGAGCTTGTGAAGTCCAATTACATCGCGGCGTATATGTTAGTAACCAGCTTTTTAAAAAAGATAACTTGCTCTGTGAGCTGTAGAACTCGCGAAACAGCATTTTTTTTAAATTTAATAAACTGGATCGATAAAAAAACTCAATTCAATGATTGAACCTGCTCTGAAAATTTCACGACAATAGCCAGACAAACACATTCCAAACATTTTTTTTTACCCAAGCTGAGACGAAGAAGTTCGTTCGTTTCGCTCGCTCGTTGAATTGTAAAATTTGCTAACGTGACGTTTTCGTGTGTGAATGTTCATTGAACCCGGTTGACTGGATAATAAGTATATTCTTCCTTTTTAGGGTTCCGTAGTCAACAAGGAACCCTTAGGTGGTTGTCACACTGCCGCCGCGTCTCGTTGCGAGACGCAGAGCTCGTTGTATGCAAGTACCTCAGTTTGTATATAAATTCCGCATGGACCGCACCGCACCTCCGTCCGGAGATGCGGCGCAGTGTGACATCCGCCTAATAGTTTCGCCATGTCCGTCTGTCCGTCTGCGGCTTAGCTCTGCGACCCTTACAGTAGTAAGCTGAATGCTGAATGCTGAATTACAGCTTCCTAGTAAGGAAATTCTAATTCAGCATGAGTGTATAAATCAATCACGCCGACAAAATGGTAGTTTTTATTTTGAAGCTGTGAATACGAAAGATTTTACCGCTGACATAGTAGCATCCTTGGCTAAGTGACCATGCATCCTTTTGGGGATCCCGTCATGTTACCGACACACGTTTCACCGAATGCTTTTAACTTACCACTACGCCCTCTAACTTCGCCGCTGTTCGGTCGGGGACTGCTTATTTATTATTCGCAGCTAACCACCATATCTGATGGCATTTCCACTATCCGCCACCTGTGGACCCCGTTGGTAGCCTACAGCTCGGCCCTCAGAGGGAGCGAGGAAGAGGAAGACATAGAATAAACTACATAGAACAACTCAAAAAGATAACCAACGTTAGGTGGTGTCGAGATGTCAAAGAGGTTGAGTAGGGTCGGAGTAGATGGAAGGCCCACTATGAGCTACATCGACAGGAGCTTAGCTCCTAAGAAGAAAAAGAATGTCGTTTTCTCAAACATGCTCGGAAATGTATGCGTTAATATCACGAAATGAAGACATGCAGTTTCTTGTTTAAGGCTCCCTACACTACTTCTTAGCCTTAACGCCAAGAAGTAATGTCTGAAAACCCCAAGTAAAACCATTATTGTCTGCTACTCTAACTTTTTAAATTTGCTTACTAATATTAATATTAAACTGACAAAGAAAAAATTACATACTGCCAACCACCACTAGACTCTGTAAGCATACTTGCGAAAAAAATAATAATCTATGGTACTATACTTATGTGCGGTTAAACATGGTGCTCGAACGGCTTGTTCAAATGGCATGTTTATAAAAATAAAATAGGCGGCAAATTACCTATTATTTAATTAATTACCTTGTATTTATTTTTATTTTAATATTTCCTCTCGTCGTTTGAGAAAAGCACTATACAATCCTCGGCCGGAACAGGGATTGCTGGACTCGTTGTATCTGGCCTCGTCTACGACTCGGCCGTCTACTCCAAACTCGTCCAGCAATCCCTTACTTCACGGCCTCTGCAGTAATGTACTATTACTTCAATATTCTTATTCCACACTCATCGATTTGTGTCTGACTAGGCAGGACCACTCTTTTCCGGATCCTTTGTCCTTCTTAGGTACACAATACTCTGTAGGTATGGTATGAAAACCAATGTGACTCACACCTTCATAAATGCGTATTCCATTTCGACGTTTACACTTCACGAAATAAGCATCATAATTGCCTGTAAAACGTGACAGTACAAAAGAATTACCCTTGTACCGCAAACGCATATGCGCATACACTCTCGCATAAAGTTAATTTATGACATAACGAGGGCCCTTATACACAACACTCCTAGCTACCAGTTTATTCTGACCTCTCATCAGGCATCATTATTACTAACCTAAAGGTCAAATTAGGAGAGTGGTTAGTTTAGTTAGGTAGGTGTATCGCTTAGCTGAACTAAATGCGCTGATCTTGATATTAACGATACAAGCCAAGCGTGATATATGAATGAAAATTATCCGCATTATACACAGGCACACCACATACATAGAAGCGCCTATGTCACCAAAGCAAAACAACACAATACAGACTCTACGCAGATGTATTAAAGTTGATATTGCGATGTATGTAATGGAAATCTTAGTGCTTAAGGTGTAACTGGCAATGATCTTTATTGAGGACACAGTTCCACCTTGACTTTGCGCGGATTTCGTTTCCTACGGAAATGACAGATCACTCGTGATGATTAAACCGCTTTTTTTTCGCTTTTTGGGCATGGGGACTGAAACTGTGAGCAAAACGTGCATTTTTTTACAATTATCTATATTAGAAAACAGTGGTACGGTTACGGTTAGGGGTGCAGTACCGGTACCGGTACCATTCCAAAAACCGGGACTGTCCGTTTACCAAAATACTCAGTACCGAAAAGAGCCGGAATTTTCACTTGCCAGAACCGGTACTAGTTGTAAAAAATCCCGGGAAATCCCTGTATTTTTGGCACCGGGAATTCCCGGGAGCATGCCCTACGGTTACACTAAAGGTAACGGGACCCCGTACTACCGTAGGCAATGAAGACATGTAACTCAACAGGTGTCTCTGACACAATTGCAACTATAAAGGTGGGAACAACCGTATTGGGAACCCGAAAAGGTGTAACTCTATATGAAACTAGCTTCTGCCCGCGACTCCGTCCGCGATGAACTGGTTTATATCGTTGCTGCATACAATCTTGCACCCCATTTCATCCCCTTAGGGTATGATCTCCGGGATAAAAGATGTTTGACTATCCTATGTCCTTCCCCGTTCGGCCGTTTAAGCGTGAAGAGGTAACAGACAGACAGACACTTTCGCATTTATAACATTAGTACTTATGACTATGGATTGTATCGTAGCGGACTTTGCAACGGACCTATGCAGTCAACTCTATATAAATGAAAGGGTTGGTAATGGCAAATCCTCATACGATAGCCTGAACAATATTCTCATGGCATAATAATAAAATGTAAATTAGGTAAGTACCTATACCTATTATTTAGTAAGTCTACCACAATATCACGGTTATTTCAACTATTATTACCCAATCACCCGAAATAGTATTTTTCACAATCGTGTTATAATAGAGAGCTTTTTAGTCGAGTACCGTGTTAAGAAAGAAAGAAAGAAAGATACATTTATTCACAAACACACAGGCCACACGTGTTAAACAATAAAATAATCAAAAAACAGAAAACAGATAAAACATGAAACAAGTGTGTCTCTGCGGCAGTGAACCGGACACTGGCTCAGCATTATGCGGACGTGTCAGACCCCTGCAGCGCTGATTTTCAGCCAGCACCGTCAGTGACTCGCGGAAACGTCATACAAATGTAATAAATAAACTACCTACAGTATTGGGACAGGCGAAAGAGAAATAAACATAAATAAAAAGTGAGATAATACATGTACACACTACCTAGATGCAGCTTCAATAAAATATCTATATTTACAGTACACATTAAAAACAAAAACTAGATAAGAAATGAGAAATTGGCATATTTATTGGTGTCACAGTGCTGGGGATAAGTATTAAGGATAAGTGTTAAGGCCACGAAGCTTGCTGAGTGGCCTAAGTATGGTACGAGATTAAAAAGCTTGATTATGACACTATTGTGAACAATACTTTTGTACGAGTTCATTAAAATTAATAATTTGTCATTAATACGAGTCTATAAGAAAACTAAATATCGTAACTAGTTCTACTATTGTAAAGGCTCTGACTTTTCAGGTAGCAAGGTAAGTGTGGCTTCCTCTGCCATATTAGTTATTTCTTGAGGAGTTATATTACATTACGTACCGCGATCTGGGGCTTTACGAATTACCGCCCGTGGTAAGTACACAATTTTACGTCCTCATCTGGCCACAATGCGAGTTTTACCGTACGCGCAGAGTGCAGTAAAACTCGCATTATGGCCAGGTGTGACGTAAAAGATGTTTCGTCACTGTCACTACCCATTTTCTTAGTTTTTATTTCAACTTTTTATTTTTAGCTTTGAAAAGAAAAGTTATCACACCACTGACGTCCGTAATATTGCAGTGCTGTGCTGTGATTGTTTCACTAAACTAAATACTAACCAATCACAAAGCGTAGTTTTTTATTTTTTATGCCCTGGATACAGCAGCAAGTTTAAGTAGAATTTTGACAGATGACGCGACGCTGCTACGTTCCGAAACGCCATAGATGGGCAATTTTGTATCGGATCGAGTCTCCTTAAACAAGGACACATATTATTGAAATACGAAGTTCTATTTTAAAAAAAAATTCGGTTGTCTAGCGCTCTAGACAGAACACACAAACAGTTATTTCGGTTGTTTCGGAAGTAACAGACTATTCAACGATGAAAAGAGTGACGTTGCAGTATTCTCTATGAAATCTTAATACACAGATTGTAATCGACGAGTACAAAAACAGTCTTGTGCCTTAATTAATTGCATTAATACATCTCGACACGTACCCAAATAACACGTGTCTATATAATCCATTTACATACACACACTTTTAAATAGTGATTCATATGCATACTAAAATATATTCCAATGTCAATCTTATCACAAGTGCAAAGAGTCCAAAATAACTTTCTATTGAAATAAATGTAGCTTGTTTAATGTAATAAGCACTTTAATCCACTTCGCATATCCACTATCAAGCGTTAAAATTACAATTCTAGAATATCATTACGAATACTAACATGGATCTTATTTACAGATGATAAGAGCTAATTTCAAATGATTGATCTGTCGATCCTATTAAGTTAGCTTTGACGTTAGAGGTTAGTTCTGCAAAGTATCTTAATAAGCTTAACATTGACTAGATTGCCAATGCTGATAGAAATACTATATTCTGTCAGTTTGTCCTATCAATCACCCTAAAACAAATACATTTTATACTAGCTCCTTATCGCGACTCCGTCCGTAAAATATTTGGATGACATTTTGCACGAAGATAGTTTATAACATAGTATAGTTTTTACCCCGGGTCCACGCAAACGATGTCGCGGGCGGAAGCTATATGAAATAAATTACAAAATAATTCATAGCGGACGCGAGCGAAGCCGCGTGCAAAGTAAGAGAACCAAATGTTAATTGGTATCATTAATGGTATAAATGCGAGACTAGGTTAATGTGTACCAATCCAAGCAAGTAGGTTTCATAAACATTAACGATTTAGTTTATCTTAATTGGTTGTTTATGGGTCTAGAAACATCTAATTAGTATAGCCCTTGGTAGGTTTTACCTCTAATTTACCAATATGGGTTAGCTCGTTTCCAATTAAAATTTGTCATTACAGATTAATCACAATCTAAAGCTGGACATTTACGACCGGTCCGACAAATCGAATGGAGTAGTCCCAAAATCAGTCCATGAGCGGCAAAACATTACATTCCGTTTCGTTGGGCAGTCGTGTAAAAACGTACTTCATCGACAAACATTTTAAAGAATGTAAGTATTGTTTCACAGAGTTTTAATAATTATCGATAGATATTTGAACTGAACGTCAACTACTTAGTCATCAATTTTATGACTTTTGTGATTATAGTATTTAATATGTATAGGTCGTTAATGTTAGAACTATTAAGCTTTATACTTAACAAAAAATATGACTATTGATGTTTATGTTTGTATATGGACATCAATTTCTGACCATCGAAATTCTAAACAGTAAGTTTATGGGAAAAAAGGGATCCCAATTAAATTAAATATTTTTTTTTTTTTGGGGACTATCTTACACAAATCGACCTAGTCCCAAACTAAGCAAAGCTTGTACTATGGGTACTAGACGACGATATACATGCTTATATAGATAAATAGATACTTAAATACATAGAAAACATCCATCACTCAGGAATTAGTATTCGTGCTCATCACACAAATAAATACCCTTACCGGGATTCGAACCCGGGACCTCCAGTTTCGAGGCAGGGTCACTACGAACTAGGCTACAGAAGTCGTCGATAAATTAAATAAAAATAATAATACAATGGAAATAGGAAGCAAGAGTTGAAACAATAATTATACAATGTCATAGAGTAAAACAGGTATTCAAATGGTATAAAATGGTATTCAAATAAAAGTGAAAAGTTATATTACTCGAGATCTGCCATTAACGGTTCAACTACAGGCCCATTTGTTAATCCGAGAGAGAGTTAATGTCATTGTCGGAAGTATTTTGGGAACACTCGGTCATATGACTGTGAAGGTCACATTTGCATCACAATGCAAACCAGATCGCAGCATGACTCCTAACATAGGTGCAGTCGGCAAATACGCGATTGTAGCCTTGTTAGAAAGGAATAAGGTTTATTTTAATAATATGACGGTGGCAAACAAACATACGGCCTGGCTGATGGATGGTAAGCAGACAACTTCGCCTATGGACGCTGTTTGACTCCAGGGTATTTAATGAAAGAAAGAAAGAAAGAAAGAAAGAAGGAAGACATTTATTCACTACACAAAAGACACACAGAGACAAAGGGAGTAGACATACAATACAATTAACACATATTGTGTGTGTTTTCGCGGCAGTGACTCGGTCGCTGACTCAGCATTATGCCGAGGTATCAGACAGACACCTACAGCGCTGATTTTTAGACAGCACCTTTATACGTGACCCACGGAACTCCACACAACATACTACAGATAAAAACGTATGTACACATAATTAATAAATAATTAACATAATTTTGTTAAATATGCAACAGTAGGACAAGGGGATGAAAAAACACAAAGTAAAAAACGCAAAACGGTTGGGATGTTTAAAAAAGTGCTAGATGGGTTAGGGTTGGGATTTTGGAGCGTCAACAAACAAATAGCCCTTAAGCTGGCGCCTAAAGGTACATTTGCTAGACGCTCCTTGGATAGTTGGTGGTATCTCAAGCCCTTATTGATCTGAGAGTTCATTGTGTTGACAGCTAGAGACAAATGCAGGTTCCTCACCCTCAAGACAAGGCATCCTGAGGAGCTCTCCTCACCACCAGGAACACAACACCACAATACGTAGAGCAAGTATAGGCTTGTGTCCTAAGATTTTGTATGATGCCATTCGCACCAGTTTCTGAAGAGGAACAAATGTTTGTATGGGAGCAAAAAATACCCAAAAATTTATTCAAAGATTGACCTCACTGGCGGCTGCCGAATTGCTTCGTACTAATTGACATTACATTAGGACGTCACATTTTGCTGTTTATACAATCGTTGTATAGAAAATCAAGTAAATTGCTGTTTCGGTCGCGAAATAGGTACTGCGTTTAGGTCCATAGTTGTCATACAATTTTGTTTCTATAAAACCGTTAGGATTCTATTGGTAACTCTAAATTTACTCTTGGACAATAAATAACTACAACTTAGAAAAGTTGAAAAACCCCTGACATTTTCATTTCTAAGTTCAATATCTCAAAAACGGCTTAACAGATTTTCATGAAACATAGCTAAGAACACTCGAATAAAATTAACCGCATTCATATCGGTCTATCCGTTTGGGAGCTACGATACCACAGACAGATACACAGATACACAGACACGTTAAACTTATAACTTTATAACAACCCTCATTGCATCGAGGGTTAAAAAAAAACATTTTTTTTAAAAACTTTCGTGTCTTTTCGTTCTGCATCTTTTTATGATTCTAATTATATTTTTTAATTAATAATTACTATCCATTTAGTATTTAGTAGCACTTCGTTATAAAAATATATATATATATATATATTAGGGGACATTCTTACACAAATCGACCTAGTCCCAAACTAAGCAAAGCTTGTACTATGGGTACTAGACGACGATAAACATACTTATATAGATGAATAAATACTTAAATACATAGAAAACATCCATGACTCAGGAACAAATACTCGTGCTCATCCCACAAATAAATGCCCTTACCGGTATTCGAACCCAGGACCTGTTGCTTCGTAGGCAGGGTCACTACCAACTAGGCTAAAGCGGTCGTCAGTTATAAATTTTAACATGTGACAACTACCCAATTAGTGCTAAAAGTGTAAACATATCTTTGACTTTTTATATATTCTGTCACCCAACGGGTGCTTAGAAGAGACCGCTCTTTAGGTATAACATCGACTGTTGTTTATCTCTACTTTCAGATATTCTGTATTAAGCTAAATGTCCCAATGTTCGACACCTTAATGCCCAACTTAATACCTACTGTTCGCCTCTATTGTTTTGACATACGGTTGAAAGTGTAATTTACTAGGACAGTGTCGGGCACTAGGACGTTTACCTTACTTATTTACGGAATATTTATATATATAATTCTAATAACAAACCTCATAGTATTGAGACGGGATTGAAATGAAATTGTTGCAATATAAAGGACAAAGATGGGTAATTGGCGAAGCGTCATTATTTTCGAAGGACGTGACAGATGACATTCGTGACGGTAATCGCTGATGACGTCAGTTAAACACAGTAAATATATTACCTAAAGCAGTAAGCTAAAATCAAGTTCTAAAGAGTCCGCAGTAAGCTCGGCCGAATTTCACCTTCCCATACTAACGTAGTTACGCTCTCATTTTAAAACTACGTTTTGGATTGTGATGAGACTTTGCATATACAATCACATGCGATATATCTATGTCTGTAATTACTTTATATAGTTTCAGTTGATAAAACAAATGAAATACAGCAAAAACAAGTTTTGTATGAAAAACTTAAATTCGCTGTATATCTTTTACTATGGTATCTGAAGCTACATAAACTAATTACAGACCTGGATATACCTAATGTCATTGTACATGCAAAGTTTCGTTACAATCCAACACGTCGTTTTAAAATGAGAGCGTAACTACGTTTGTATGGAGAGTCGAGCTTACTGCGGACTCTTAAGAGGAAAGTATAGCTAGCCGCTCGCGACTGACAGGATGCAAAACAATGTCCTTTGAATGTTTCTTCGCCAAAACCAACAACAAATGTTTGCGTGTTGGATCAATTAATGAACCGATTAATCTTAACGCTGTGCTATCATCTCATACAAAACTGTCCACCTCTTCAAACAACAGGTTTTTTAAAGGTAACTTACGATTATCACAGTAAATATATTAGCTTAAGCAGTAGCTCAACTACAGTCTGTCAAACTTTTACATCAGCACGTCTATCATGGGACGGCCGCGACATACTCTCGATTTTTCTCGCACTATACCTCTTGTTCTACGTGTTCTAATAAGAGAGACACGGATAATGCGAGAAAAATCGAGAGAGCTCGCGCGCCGTCGCGTGATAGCCGTGCTGCGCTCCATTGAAAACCAGTTCTACGTGGCACATGCGCGGCTCGCCTGGCTGACCCGTTTCATGAAGCTGCAACTAACAATTTAAATTTAAACAGGTAACGACCAGTTTTGCCTGTTAAAATCGCCAGTCGTTATTGGTCAATCGTCACAGTGTTGCCATTTTAAACAGGTAGCTTCATGGGGTACTACCGCGACGGACTGCATGCCAGCCGATGCGTGATTCGGCCCGTGCGGAAGCACGGCGGCCGGCCAGATCAAGGTCACTCCATACTAGATTTTCTGTGACCTTGCTTGGCCGTCCGCCGATATCGGCCCGTGTAGCGTCTCGTAATTCACCGCCCTATCGTTCGAATATGCAAGTGCGATAGAGAGGAACGTATATGAACTAACTTTGTTGTCGATCCGCAGTGGAGCCTATGAAACGGGGCACTGGTGTACCGCCGATCACGCCGAATTATGCTTAAGTTTATTGTAGCGACGCGTGTATGTGCGAGTGCGTGAGGATTTGTTATAGGTACTGCTTTTATACATATCTACTGTACCACTACAGGCGGTACAAAAGAACCAGTCTTTAATATAATAAGGCGCGTAACCAATGTTCTTTAATTAGACGTGGTTCAAATATTTTCGCGCAAAAACTAAAAGCAGAGGCAACTCAGTTGTGAGATAAATATGATTCGACCTTGCATTCTACGCTAGAAAATTCAAATTGCAATAGCAGTATATGCAATCGAGTTCCTATTAAACAATTTTACAGTAAAAAAGAAGTGTAGGTTACCTCCAAACGTAATTCGGTTTGGATTCAGTACTCGGGAGGAATCCAAATTACGGTAACATAATTTGGATTCCTCCCGAAGGATGTAAGGATTTAAAACCTATTTACCTACTTATGTATTTTTGTTTTCGTACAAAATGTTGCTTGACCAGTCGAAAGAGACAAACAACTGAGCCAAACCCAGCTTACTTTGTTGAACGAGCGAGCGAAGCGAAGGAAGTTCTTATTTCAGTTTGGGCCATTCTTTTGCATGTCCGCGGCTATGCAGCTGTTTTCCTCTACAGGCGCATTTCTCGACCGATTCTAGTGAAATTTTGTGAACAGTTTCGATAATAGTTTTGCTTTACGTTTTAGTAAACGAAACTGACGATAAATAAGTTATCTAACGCCGTAATAATAAACTATAATAAATTAGTTAACTAATTCATAATTCTACTTATCTTAACGCCTAACCTAAAATGCCATGCTGGTCCTAAAAAAAATACCAGCTCCCTCGAAAACTGCCATACCTACTCCACGCACCTCCCTCCATTTAACCTACGGAGATACACTACTGCCTTCATATATATATTATATCACTGCATTATATAAAAGAGGCAGCAACATTGCCATTGTCATGTGACTGTCGTCACGCGATCGATCGTCTGCGCGCGCGACGCTAAACGGTCCTGATTAATTGCCCCCAGTAATTTCACCTCCACGAGCATTCAATGACTTTGCACGTGTCATATATGTCATAATATAGAGATAGCACTGTGTAGTTGATGGCTGCTGTTTTGTGGACTTGCAATAGAATATTTAAAGCTCTCCTAGCGTTATACCCGCGGTTGTGCTCTAAGGGTAACCCACCCGGCACACGCACCGCACCGCCTCGACATACTACGTTACGTTAGCGACTCCATACTACGTTACGTTAGCGACTAGCGCGTAAAGGTGGTTTTCCACCGGCGAGGCGAGGCGGGGCGTGGATGGCGCGCGCGCTCAATGCAAATAGGTAGTAAGTCCCATACTAATTTCAATTCTCGCCCATCCACGACCCGCCTCGCCTCGCCGGTGGAAAACCACCTTTAGTATGGCGAGGCGGTGCGGTGCGTGTGCCGGGTGGGTCTAGTGAGCTGTGACCCTAAAGGAATCTGGGGTCCGCTTTGACACCTTATCCCAAGATTAGGCATATTTGGTATACGAAAGCAACCTGCGGACCCAGAGGGAAAACTAGACCTTATTTGTATTAGACCGATTTCCTCACGAGGTTTTCCTTCACCGAAAAGCTAACGGTAAATATTCCGTAGGTACAGTTCCGCAGAACTCATATGTACGCCGGGGCTTATATTTCTAATTCTGCCAACAGAATACTTTAATAATTGATATTATAAGTATTTGATTTTCGCATAAGCTACGGTAACCTAGTGGTTCAAGCATGCGGCTGTCAAGCAACGGTCGTAGGTTCGAATCCGGCTCGGAGCATTACATTTTTCCTTTTTATTTTTTTATTTCTAGAACGTAGATCGAGCACATATTTTTTAATACAATTTTAATACCAATATGTCTCGCGCTGGCTTCCTTGCGCGCCGAACTATCCTGCTAGAACGAGTGAACAAAACATATCGATCAACAATCTCCTAGCGTTTTTCCCGGTTGTATCCTAAAGAAGCCCGGGGTCCGCTGTGGCACCGAATCCGAAGGCACTGGTTTTACGAAAGCGACCGCCATCAGATCTTCCAGCCCAGAGGGAAAATGAGACCTTGTTGGGATTAGACCGACCAGTTGGCACGCGATGTTTACCTTCACCGAAAAGCTAGGTACTGCTATTAGTAGATGTGTATTTGTGCCTCAAGGGAGCAAAATTATATTTACGGCGAGGGCGGTTTATTGAATACTTAGTGAAGCGAGAGATTCTACAATAGAATCCTGAGGTTAGCAAGGGATTCTAAAGTAGAATCTTGAGCGTTACAAACACCTTTTGAGGGTAAAAAATACTCTTATCTAAATAGCAGGTGTGGTAAATATGAAATCATATTACGTACAAATTGGTATCAAACTGAAATGCGGAACTAAGTGTCGATGATTGGTTCGGTGTGACCTAAATTCATTGGAAAATAAATCGAGCACCGATTGATGCAATGTTTTGTTTTGATGCGAAACGATTTCAAAAGATACAGAAACCTGGTGAAAGGCCGCGCCGTTCTTCCGCGTACAGCGCGGATATACGTATACCTACATACAAACATACATACGGCCTAGCACAGCCAGCACAAAACGAACTGTCTCGCGAGAGATATACTATGTATCTTATTCTAATTAGAACACTGAGAAAGCGACGGATAGCTTATCTAGCGTGCTAGTCGCGTTGTTGTTTCAGTCTTATTTTATAGCATAGACATTATTAGACATATATAAACGTGACAAGCCAGGTGTCACATATCTGGTGTAGGGGCCTGTCCAGCATTGAAAGGACTTATACCGGGCATCATATCTAGCAAAACACTTCCTTTGCTGGACATAGGCCGCCCCCAAAGCATGCCACAATGACCAGTCCTGCGCCAACCGCATCCAACGGACTCCTGCTACCTTTGCCATCGCCTGCCGGTACGTGGTCGCCTCTCAAGGACCTTTCTGCCCAGACGGCCATCGGTTGGACGTGATATGTGCTTATACCGGTATTCATACCGAAATTGAAGACAAATGTAACAAATATTACACACTTCTACGAAAACAGAAAAGAAAACAACAGCACCAATAACCTAGACTCAATTGGTCAAAGGTTAGCTGAAGAAATCTTTCATTATTTAATGGATATGGTATGGGTGCTTATGAAAATTTGCCGCCAGTCTCAAAATAATGATGTGATGCGTTTATAGCAATAGGTAATTTTTACACAGTTTCTAGAATAGGACATTAAGACTCTTCACTACTCTAAAACAATATCATATGTTCGTAACAAAATTAAAACAATATGAAACTAAGAAAGAATGGTGTCATCACTGGAAATAAAAACTCATAAACTGCTAGTTCCAAGTACATATAACACAATAAAGGACAAAAGAATTGCTCTTGTTGCTATGAAAATCCATAGATTCCACAAATAATCACGTGATAAAAGCCAATAACACCTAATTATTACCATACCACCCATTATCTAATCATAATCATAACATATCCCACCTGTTTAGGCATCCAATTAATAAAAACACTATCACTTCACAACACAAACACGTGAGAATGGAACGAAGAAAAGCAGCAACTTTTTAAAATTTGGAATTACGTTCCGTGTATTCAAAATGTTTCGACACGCGCTCGGTTTTTGAATGAAATACGCCTACGTGCTTTCGGCGCGGCAGCGATGTGCGACTGACAGAACAGAACCATCGACAATCGGTTTGTTTTGCCGAAGGAGTTGGCGCGTAAAACTTTAACAATTTCGATGGCCATCTTAAATATCTTAGCTAAATGCGCGGGAAATTGCGGTTGCGGCTTATTTGAAACCGATGCTTTACTTAAATAGGTACTTTTTTAATTGAGAGCGGATATTTTACAACACAATGGTGGCTAACAAACGCTCGGCAGACGATAAACGGTGACCGTTTGCCTAATATGGACGCTTGCATCTTTAGGAGTCCTGTCCCGTTTTAAAGTTTTTAATTTCTTTCCACAAAACTGCTTACCTATAATATCCATGACATGTTTACATTTCGTAATAACTTGTCTTTTCTTCGCAGTTAGCCTGAAAAATTGTGTATTCCGCTCGGAAATAAAGTTTGCCGTTTCGTGCCTTGAAAGCCTGGCTACGCTCAGGATTGTACTTTTGAACCATATTGGTATTTGACAACTATGCGAGTAGTCTAGATTGTTCGTTAGTAGGTATTAGATAAGACCACCGTAGCCCTCAAAACATTGTTGCTCTCAATGTATCAAAAACATTTGCAGGGGAGTGGAGGCATTATGGACTCTTAACGCGGACACGACATTACGCGAATTGCGGCGCGGCAAGCGTTATACCTGTCCATTGCGCGGTCGAGACGCGCAACGCACTAGCAACTTCAGGCTAGGCAGGCATGATGGCTCATTTAACCCATGCATGAAGTGCAAGTGGGTAGAGGCACATTGCACGTAGAACCGATGGCCGTTAGGTCGGAAACGTACCACGTATCTTGCGGGAGTCTGTCGCGGGAGTTTGCTGGATGTGGATGGCGCAATAGCAATAATTGTGGCACTCTTTGGGGGATGCCTCCTGCAGTGGACGTGAAAGACTGATGATGAGCTCTCTCTTTTATGAAGAAAGATAAGTGGACGCGGATTATTGGGCTGTGTATTATGAGGATCTATCGGATACATTGCGTGAAGTTAATTAACTGCTTATAGAAACCGTGTCCGCCTTGCCCGACACGGTTCTTTTCATACCTGCCTATAATAGTTACCTTGTTTTGTATCTGTTGAAGTAAATACTTACTTATATGTATATACCAAATTTAGTACAGCAGCGTAAACGAAAAAATATATTATATTAATATGTATGGACCAGGGGATGTTCTAAAAATACGACCTTGACAGCAGCGTGGAGTTCGGTGGAAATACTGCGATCGCCAACCCGCATGCCAAGCGTGGCGATTATGGCATGTATCCCTCAAATGATAAGCACAACCAAGCCACGGCCCCGAGGTTCCGGCTCCCCCGGTACCCTGGTTAAGGTAGCGGCTAGGGCACTAGCGGGGGCAGGGGTGCTAAGAATCCCCGGGGAAGATCCGCCTACCACCTGACGACCCCTGGCCCTTGCAACATACAACACGCGCACACTGCGGACCGACGAAAGGATAGCGAAACTTGAGGAGGTATTGAGCAAGCTGCGTTGGGATGTCATAGGGTTATCTGAAGTCCGAAGAGAGGTCTAGTGGGCGCCACATTGGACGTAGAACCGATGGCCGTTGGGGCGGAAAGGCTCTCGAGTGGTGACTGGTGACCACGTACCCGAAGACCCCCACAAGGTAGACTGATGTACTGGTAAAGGTCGCGGAAGTCCGATGGATGCGGGTGGCGCTGGACCGATCATTGTGGCACTATTTGGGGAGGCCTATATCCAGCAGTGTACGGCTTTTGGCTGATATGATGAATTACACATCATTATTATGATGATTTGATGTATACAAATTACATTATTAGAGCATGTACATTTCTGACAATATTACATCATTGTTCCTTTTTTGTTTTGACGCTTAGAGACCGTATACATCTCTTAGAATATTAGAATAATTATTAATTGTATTTGGAAGCTCAGAGACCTTATACATCTCTGGAATACTGAATTAATATGATTAACTTCTTGTTAATGCTGATACAGATCTTATATCGAATGTAATGGTCATATTTTGCAATTTTGTTTTGTTTACATTAACTTAGTAATGTCACTAAGTTAATGTTTAATAGTTTGTTAACCTTTTATATATAATTTTAAATTATTATGGTGTAAGATTATTATTATTATTTTATTGTAAATTACGGTTTGACATGTAAAAGTGCCCTTGTGGCCTATTTGCAGAATAAATAATTGATTTGATTTGATTTGAGAGCGCATCCTGGTTATTTGCTGTAATGTCATGTAAAAGTGCTAATAAATAAGTAATGGACACACTGTTGACATGATGACGATGAACCCCCCGGGGATCCCTTCGAGACCCCCCGGCGTCCATGCGTAGTAATTGGAGGAGGCGTTCCAGAACTACATAAAAAAAAATATGACGATGATCTGTCTAGCTATGTAAGTCTGTGGAATGTATGTAGGGGGTCTCCGCAACTAGTTAGATTCCAACATTTCTTTCACGTCCATTTGGAATAACTACAGGCAATATTTTATCACTCGGCTCCGCCAGCACGGTTAGCACAAGACGCCGCGTGAGCTGTCTCGTGGCGAGATAGAATGTCCGTCTCTTTCTAAGTCTTCTAATGAGAAAGAGACGGTCCGATCTCGCCGCGACACAGCCCTTGTGCAGCCGTTATGTGTTCCTTGACTTCCTTGCAATACGCGGAGCTGTGTGGGCCGCAAGTTTTCTTGTAAATTAACGTATTTTCTTTAGAAATTAGAAATGACGCAAAATCCTAATGCAAACATATACTTTCCTCCATCCGATCGTGCGCGAACAAACAAAAACAGACTTATTTCATCTGTGAAAAGACCTGTCAGTAGTCAGTATAATTCCTACGAAAACATGCAATGTTTATATTTGCTGAGTATGTTTTTATCATACCGGCTTATAATTTCGATGGGGATTTATGAAGAATCGAGCGATGTGTATTTCACAACTGTTTTTACTTATTATATTGCATTTAACCCTCGAGGAGCGCCTCACTCTGTAGATTGTCGAGGGTCTTAAAATCAACGCGCGGAAGATCCAAGAAATGCGAACTGAGGGTAGGAACTCATCACCACTGTTACTAGGCTCGGAACCTATAGAGCGCGTACAGAAGTTTACCTACCTTGGCAGCATCGTGTCGCAAACTGGAGGAACGGAAGAGGACATCGCTTCTAGGGTAGCCAAGGCTCGGGCGACTTTCGCGCAACTGCGACCCGTATGGCAGTCTAAGAAGCTGACACGTAGGGTGAAATTAAAAATATTTCGCCCCAACGTCAAAACAGTCCTGCTCTACGGGTGCGAAACGTGGAAAGTCACTAAAGACATCACGCACCGTATCCAGGTCTTCGTCAACCGATGCCTTAGGCAGATCGTCGGTATTTACTGGCCCGAAAAGATCCCCAACGAAGAACTCTGGCATATCTGTTCCGAAACACCAATCGGTCTTGTTCAGCCGTTGGAGCGTGATTGAGTAACAAACATCCAAACATCTAAACTTTCGCATTTATAATATTAGTAGGATTTAAAGTTAGTTTCCTACGGTTACGTTACGTTTAAAGGCTGATAATACTAATATAACATTATACAGAGGAAGTGTCCGAGAGATTGTAGTTTTGTAAGTTTGTATGTTTTGGTTAATCCCCGGAACCACTTATCCGATTTAAACAATTCTTTCATCTGCGTGTAGAATGGACATTCTGGATGATTATAGGCTACATTTTATCACATGGGTTTGCCTGCGTTTCTTGAAATATTGGCCGAAGCCGTGTGGGCAGTTAGATGAAACATAAATTGAAATTAAAGGAAAAATTCCGTCACGGCGACCACAGGCATTCATGACCCGTCGCTACTAAGCAAATGAGCTATCGGAACAATCTAGATATAGATTGTTCCGATAGCTCAGTTGCTCATTTTAAAATTTTTCCTTTTATTTTAAATTTATAATTTCGTTATCAGCGTTAATACGAAATTAATTTAGATAAAACATAATTTCGTATAAAAACTTTTTGACAAATATGTGGACACTGGCATCTAAGCCACGCGTCTTATACACCTTAATGATTGATTCGCCCGAGAACTTAAGGGCATACTTATTATCGCTTTGTGCCATAATTTATCGCTGGAAATAGATCACATAGTTCTCTATTTGGTATCTTGTTAATGCGCCGCGGTCGTATATGGTAAGATATTTTATGTCAGTATATAAAAAAGCGCTTAAAGGGTATCGGTAAAGGCCGCCTTAAATCAGGGTAGGCATCCCAATGTAGGTAGTAATTTTTAGGGATCCGTAGCCAAAGGATACTGGTGCTCTGATTTTGTGGATCCACTGTTTGTATGTCCGTCTGTCCGCCGGCTGTAAGGGCGGTATCTAATTCCTACTACAAAGCAATGCACTTATTATGAGTACAGTCATACGTCAAAGCTCTCATTCCTTTTTAATAAAGACTTTTGACGTCTTCGTTTGCGCAGTTACTTTAGCTGACTGTACACTAATTTAATTTATTATTAAATTAATATATTAGTAGGTAGTCAACGAGAGTAAACACTACCATACAGTAGAACCTCGGGAAACGCAAACATGTTCGTGTTAAGGTTTCTATAGGGTCAAGTTTGGTCAAGTTCGACTTAGGTACAGTGGTTCCGAAACTGCAAAATGCGTTCAAGTAACAGAGGTGTGTAAACACTTAAAATTTCGTGTTACTAAGGTATTTTTCTTGTAATTACCATTGTCATTTAAATAAAGAAAGAAATTATTAAATATTTACAATAATGTGATTAACCTAGTCCCGAACCCAAAACTTGCGTCCGAGATTTATCTAGACCCCGGATTGTTGTGGCACTGACGTCACAATAGGGTGATTTGGGGAGTAAATGGAATGGTAGAACAAAATGATACATAAATTATAAGATAAGATAAAAATGTATATTCATTTCACCAGAGAAAAACATAATTTCATTTACGGTACGTAATCGAATAAAATTTAATAGTCACAATAAAAAATTCCCAGTGAATCGATCGATATTACATTTTTGGTATATAACTGCAAGACTTAAATTTCTACGTTTACTAGTTTTCGAAAAACTGAGCGGTCGAATAATTATTTCGTTCCACTGTTCCATTCGGGAAATGGAACATACATATATTAGAATTAACTTTATCAATGTATGCAACCTATGCAAACCTATATAAAGTTTGATTCGCAATAATATGTATACCAAAAAATAATAAGTACAATTTCGTATTCATTAACACTATATGATATTTTTTATATTATCTTATCTTAATAAATCCGTATTAATTAATACTGTTCCATTTACTCCCCAAATCACCCTATTGGGACGTCAGTGCCACAACAATCCGGGGTCTATATCATCCCTCGGGAGGTTACGATGCCCGGTTTGCTGTGATTAAGCTGTTGCATAACTCGTTAGCAATTCTTATACTTCGGCAGTCACTCACTAACTGCAGATGGTAACAATACAGGCAAATATGTTTACCACACATTGCCGATTTTAATGTAACAATTAAAAAAAAAAGTGTTTACATGTTTCGAACTCTTCGGTTTTTCTTCATGAACAAGACGACTGTTTTTGCGACAACGTCGTTTGAAAAGTCGGTCAAAATTCGAACGTTGAAATAACGTTACTTAAACATTCCTTCTTGTATATGGCCCGATTAGGAACTAAATGAGTTTCAATAAATATTTCAAATATGTTCTTCAATTTTACCAGGACAGATTGAATCACAATAAACTTGGCTCACGGACAGATCAAATTAAATTACCTATGCCACAAGTTGGCATATAATAAGTTCATGTTTTACACCCAGTCATAATTGTCACACGCTATAATTATCTTGCGTATAACAGTAATACCTCATTTACATGACATGTCGATCGCACATTAACCTCGTAGGTACCCTAATCACCGGTAGTTTCCAACTACCCGCAATCCTTGACTATTATGAGCATAACCCGTGTTGCCCTCTATACAAACCGCTAGGCTCAAGTTTGCCCCTCGCTAATATGGCACAACATATTAAGACAGGTGCAAACCCCGTGTTACAGCCACACTTTCCAATTATTATAATCAGATGTATCAGGCGCTATTGACAAAGGTAACTGCTATCCGTAATTATGTACATGACTCTTTTATATGCAGACAACAAAGTTTAAATTTGATTGAGTGTTTGTTTAGAATGTGGTGGTTGAAGTTAGTTATGCCGTGTAATGTATCTTTGTATTACACCGTGTGGTTGTAGTACGACCTTTATTTCGCAATTCATTAAATAGTTTTTATTGCATCCCTGCATTACATTGACAAGGTTCTAGGCAATATACCTATGATGTATTTTTCGGAAATACCTTAGGCACAGGAGGCTCAATAAATCCAGTAGCAAAAGATACATGTATCTCTCTACTGTTATGATAATTTAATTTAACAACTTGCCTATACTTAATTTGTAAGACATCTAGACGGAACTTTGCTGCTCACTTTGCTCGAATGCTTGTTTGCCTACTCATAGTTAGCTTGAATTATGAATAGCTATCTCTATCTCCAACTCAGTATATTGCTATTACTTTCTGAAAGGCGTCTCAGTAACAATTTTCTAATTCAAAATGTATGATACTTTAACATGACATGGAAATACAACTCTTCATTTGCCAAGTATATTTAAAGAATAAAATTGTTAGATAATTAGGCACAATCATACAGAAACCGACCAAAACTTACCAAGACTTCGTTCTTTGCGGGAAATATAATATTTAAAACGCCATTGACCTTTCTTCATATTCTGGTAAGGATGACGAATCCTTATAAATACTTACTTTATTTATGTGAGGCCGAGCCCTTGTGGCATTCTGCCAAGAACGCTCCGGCCGGTGACTCAGGCCGCGGAAACAAAAAGTACCTATCTATACAGGATTATCGAAACAAAACACCGACGCCCTCTCTTGGGACTGATTGGGAACTATTGCTGTAAAATAAAAGTAGCATAGTAACGAGACGTGGCGAAAAAAGGGAAAGCCTTTTCCCAGCCTGGGACACAATGTTGGCTAATAAAAAAAAAACGAACGCTACTACAATTTAACTAAATTCTGTGTTTCGCTCCTGGTGAGAAGGGGTGGATTCTTATAACGACAAACGCATCATCGAATGAATCCTTCATCGAAAACATTTCTTTTTCTAGAAACAGAAAACTGTCCAAAATTTTTATTAAACAAACCATAACCTAATGGATTCTATACAATTACCTTTTACTTTACCTAAAAAGTTAACGGTTTCTGTGAAAAAAAAGTTCGATGAAATGAAAATTCGATGAAACAAAGCATTCGTGAAACGTGTGTCGGTAAAATGAGGGGATCCCCAAGAAACCATAAGCGCTACAGGTACCTATACACACGACAGTTCAGTTCAGTCGTGCTGAAGCACATGAAATTTAATTTCCAGTGACACCTACCAATTATAGGTCTCGAGGTGGAGAAAATGTGATAGTGCAGTGACAGGTTGCTCGGTCGGCCATCATGATCATCCGAAAGACGTCCACTGCTGGACATGGGCCTCCCCCAAAGGTTGCCACAATGATCGGGCCGCGAGCTTTACCAGGTCACACACATAGGGTATAGGTAACTATAACCAAGTTACACTGAACACATTTGTATAAATGAATAACACGTCAAAAGTAACAACCTTTTATTAAAGTTTATAAATACGATGGTTTTTTTATCAAGTTTCACCCACAGTCTAAGTATGTACATAAAAATCTTATCCTATATATTTACTTCCCTACTTAAACTAAGTTGTACGCAAACGTACGGGTATGTATATAAAAATATATATACACTGCGTCTTAAACACGGCCCAGACAGCAATGGAAAACAAAGATTTGTTTTGTTATTACCTGTACCTAAACAAATAAAGAACAAAAAATGATTGTTCTCTTACTGCACTAAATGGTTGCCATTTTATAATACATTGCTGGGGATGAATCATTTGTCACGTTCTAACAAAAACGCGACAGTGACTGATGTTTTTGTGTACAGCAGTGATAAAAGATAAAACGGTAATCACCATTCGTCCCGGTTGCAACGGTATTAAGGAGTGCTCTTGACAATTGAAATAAAATACTTCTTTTACCTTTATTATCTTTTTATGTCCTCTGAGTAGATTAATAAAGGTAAAGAAGATATAATCATTATTAAGTAAATCAAATTACATGGAATGTATTTGAAGCTTGGTGTTTTCCTTCAGCATTACCCTAACTTTGGTAAACTAGTATCACAATGAATATATAATTTGTAAATCTTTCATGTGTATATGTTTATATTTGTACTGTCCAGCAGTTCAATAAATTCAAAATATGGCATAATACTGCTAGCAAAGAATTATCTAGAAAATGTATTGGAATTATTAGACTACTCGATTAAAAAACGAAATACATATGTGGAAATATGACCATGGAGAACTAAAATAATATTGCAATTTTTCATCTGTCATTAGTTAATTTCCTTGTAACAAAATTAAGAAACGGAGCGTTAACTCGCTTCAAAATCGCTGTAGAAACGTGTAACGTTATTTGAAAATAACATCGTTGCAAAATAACGGGGTAACAAATCACGAAGAGGAGACTGGCACTGTCGTCCGCGTCTCGGACATAACGGTGATAACGACCGGCGGCTCCGTGACGTTGGCGGCTGACGTCTGCGCACTCGCCATGGCGGTGGTTATGGGTTGCGTGATGGGCTGGTTTTGGTACTGAGGATAGTGGACGCCCACCACTTCTTCGTAGCTGGGTGGCGCTAGGCATTCTGGAATTGAGAAGAATTGTGACTAGAAAAAACTTTGTGTTAACGTCTTAAGAGTGAAATTTCTAATACAATCGATCGGTGTAACGACAAACCCTGATCAATCATGGATTTGGTTTAATACGGTTGAGCCACAAAGTTGACATGTTATCGTAAAAAAATAGATGCTATCTTTTAATGCGAACTGCACTTTGTGCAGTAATTATAATATTGCGCATTAAGAATATTCCAATGAGTCTTAAATTAGTAGGGATAAATGTCGTTATACAGTTTTTTTCCAGTACACCATAATAATAATACATCATTCATTGGGGTGTGACGGATTTGTATAAAAACAATTTCTATCATTAAATTTTCCATATAAACGAATGTCATAATTTCAACTTTCATAAGTGATTAAATTGAAAAATATACTGATCGGTTTTCATAATCTTGTATGAAATTATGATATTCGTTTTATGCTTTATCAGCTTTAACAAGAAGTTAATGATATTAATTCAGTATTGTATTTATAAGGTCTCTAAGTGTCCAAATACAATGAATAGTTATTCTAATGTTCTTAGAGATTTACTTATACGGTCTCTAAGCGTCAAAACAAAACAAAAAATAAGAACATTAATGTAATATTGTCAGAGATATACAGGGTCAAAAAAATAAAACGTGTCCAGATCAGAATGATGTCTCTCGTCAATACGATAATAATAACACTAGAATTTAAGTAGTTAAGTACTATGCCCTAGCAAGCATGAACAGTCCGGATTCCACGAACAGAACTTACGAGTATGACGTATATATCAGCTATCGCCTCCCTCAACCATATGTTAGGGAAGGTGGCGACCCGATCAACGACGCCATCGTAAGCAAAGGAAAAAAGCACCGCAGCACATATAGCAAAGATTAAGCGACTTATTCGGCGAGAAACAGCATTACGTGCTCTGTTCTTACATAAAACGGAACAGTTATTTCAGGTAGGTACTTATGATTACAAGTATTTAGCTATATTCCTAATTGAATTAGACTACTACTGGCTTAAAGGCATTTTTGTCGTTTAAGAAATCGTGGACATTACGAGTATAATACGTACGCCTTTCTTAGCAAATTACTTTAAACATGAGACTTAAATTTACTGAACAGTAAATTAACAATTTCGGTGGGTATTTTATTGTAAAAACGTATACAGTTCACCACGAACGACGTGCTAACCTTGCGGAGACGACTAGCCTTCACTGTGATCTTGTTTTTACTTCTGGTGTTGTAGTCGTGGATATCACTGTTGAGTTTGAACTCTTGAAGGTTTTTCCGCACACACGATATTCTCAATAATGTATTGGCATGCTACTGTAAGAATTTTTGCCTCTTTATATTAGTCCTTGAGAGAATCTCGAGCTTTTAGTTCGTATATGGAGCGTACAGCTCGTTTCTGTAGCACGAATATTCGTGCTACAGAAACGAGCTGTACGCTCCATATACCACCATACGGGGAAAGTGGCTGATATCCAGACCATATGGTCTGGATATCGGCCGCTTTCCCCCACAACAGGATTCCGTAAGACATAACACTAAGGAAGGAACTGTAGTACACCAGCCTGGTCGTCTCAACGTTTTGTTAACTGTCTTATGCGTCTTACTGCATAGTCTGCCGAACTAAGTTTGCCGGCTAGGGTGGCGATATGCGTCTGCCATTGTAGTTTTGAGTCCAAGGTGATACCTAAAAGCACTGTTCTATCTTCAAATTCCAATTCATCGCCCTTTAATTTGATCTTGGTATTGTTTAGCTGCTTGACATTAGGTAAACTGAATCTGATACACTTTGTTTTTTTGGAATTTAGCAGTAAATTATTTGCTGTAAACCATTTCACAACAGTGTTGAGCGCATCATTAATATTATCGAAGCTTTTCTCATTCCTGTCTACCTTGTGATTATACAACCAGTTTTTTTGACGATTGAACCGCTCACATTTAATTGTTATCTAACTAACTACCTTACCTATGCCAAACTCGTTTTATATGGTTCACATCAAATTAACCCTTACCATATTTAGGTGGGGGGGGAAAATTGTTGGGGCTGACGTAGATGGTAGGCTCGGCTTGTGTGAGTGACTGCCGGGCTTGGGTGCCCACGTACATCCGCCTCGGCGGTGGCGTGCGTGTTTTCTGCCCTGGAAACAAAAGAACGACATATTTATAACCAATCAAACATCAGTTCAAACTATCCTAGCACATGAATACCAAAGGTTTTGTAGTGCTACGCTCATTGACGTTAACATACAGAACTCCGTATATGCACTCTTATGTATGAGAGAGCTAACGAGAACTGAAAGTGTTAGGTCATTCAAGGCCAAGCAATGCCTCGTAGTGGAAATCTCTCATAGAGGCATGACTCATTTGAGGGTTAATGGAACTTCAATGGGAAAGCCTATGTTTTTTTGTATTAGTGCTTGTAACTGTTGTTGCTGCTGTTGGCGATCCTTAATAATAAATAAAATAAAATAAAGCAAACAATGGATTACAATAATATCGGTAGTAATGCAAACTAAAAGTTAGCTGAACGTGTATACTGAAATTTCGATTACGCATCCTGATTGACCAGCATGCATTAGCCTGCGTTCGCTATCATCAGATAGCAAATTCTATGTTATAATATAAAACATATATTATAGTATTTTCTTCGTCGTGTAAGACGAATAAGTACCTACTCTAATTTTTTTTTTGTATTGTTATACATATCTTTACTTATAAGCCGAAATAAACCTACATATCCGCCTAGCGACAATATTCTTCTAAAATGTTAGAATAGTGATCAAGTTTTGTATATAATTATAGACATGAAGATATAAATAACTAGAATGTATGTTATATTCAAAAGTAAGCAAAATAAGATCCAAATCAATAGTGTGCACATAGATTGAAAGACAAGTCACACTTCCGGTCGTAACGTAGCAAGAGTGAAATATTTTTCATTACCTATTTGTACTACTCGAAATATAATAGACATAAACACAACTATAATTATCATGAACACTGATAACACCACATAACGCGTGAGGTCGTGAAATATCTCAGCATCAATATCGCAGTCCTTAAAACTTGGGTTACCGTTTACTTCACAGCCCATTGCACAGTTTAATGATAAGAATAGATCTCACTTCACATTAAAAAAATTACGTTAACCATAGAAACAGTATTAGATCCAGAATAATTTATTGACGTTATTTTTCACAGTAAACACGTCCGTTCAATCCCACATCTTAACACGCAATAAAGAACTGTCAGGACATCCACATAATAATAATATTAGGGGATTAACCGCCTTAAAGCTTAATCCAAATGTACAAATTAACCATCGATTACAAGAGCTCGGATAAGTGAATGTCGATTCTAATTCCTTACAATAACGACTACGACACCGTTGGTCTTGTTATCAAAGGGTCTATAAAAATTGCACAGTAAACTGTCCGTATAAATACGGACTTCTTAGTGTTTATCTATTAGCGGCTTTTCAGTTGTTTTATCTTCCGCGGATAGTACAGTCAGCAGCGGAAGTTGCTAAGCAGTTCTAGTGCTCAAAATGATCTATACACGAACTCTAATGTCAAGGGAATAAGGATCTGTATAGGTCATTATGAGCGTGTTATTTTGCTTAGCTACTTCTGATGCTGACTGTACACGTGGGTTCTTATTTTAGATAGGTAAGTATCAAGCGCGTTTCTAGGAGAAAGGTTGTTTTGCCTCACTTCCGTGGCTAACATTTGAACATTTCGCTCTAATATTATAAAGAGCTAACTTATTAGTTTGAAGTTTTCTATGTAATGGGTCTCCGGAACTACAGATCCGATTTCAGAATTCATTCTCCGGTATATAAAATTAATTTTCGCGATGCACATGTATCGGATATTCTATCCCTCGGACACGCTTACGTTATTTGTACTCGTAATATGTGGGCGAAGCCGCCCAGGCAGCTAGCTCGATAAAAAGAAAAAAATACTGAAACAACTTCAGATCAAAGTGGAAAATCATTCCCAAGGAAATCGGAAAGTTAAAATACTTTCCGATTTCCTTGGGTAAACGAAAATAGTTATTTGTTATACAAGGGTGCAAAGTTGTATTTTACCCGCGAGTGTGGAATAGAAACACGAGCAAGCGAAAGGATGCTATAGTTGAACCACGAGCGAAGCGAGAGGTTCTAAAATAGAATCCTGAGCGTAGCGAGTGTTTCAACACACGAGAAGTAAAATACATTTGCTCCCATGTGTAACACAAAACTTTTCTCCTCACTGTAGCGAGGAAAGTGCAACATGCAAAACAACTTTATTTAGTTTAAATAATATATGTTTTTAATTTTTTTAACTGTTAAGTAACGTTAAGTAATATCAAGTAGAATTTTGGTCAGGTGCGAGTCGGATTTTAGTTTTCCCATACATTTTGAGACCCAGCGCCTGATGATTTGATGATGGCAACAAGCAATTATTTAAGTTCTAAATCATTATTTTATTCTGTTTTTTAGTATTTGTTGTTATAGCGGCAACATAAATACATCATCTGTGTTTTTTTTGTATTATGAGCGTTTTACGTTTTGTTATACTGTCAAAAGCTACTTGAACACGCTCCAAGGTCAAATTATTTTCCCCACTAGTGGATAAAATGCGTTTTTGCTCACTGGTTTTAAAGGATAAAAGACGGCTTTCCGAGGCAGTGGGAGGAAAAGTTTTTTTGTACTTACTTAAAATATTATTCATAATGCATACAACTATGAAAGTGAAACATAAAGCCGACTGACTGGAGACGCACACTGATTTATGCCGTAAAAATATTATCTCGCCTCACTCGCTGTGAGTAAGCGAGAAAATGCGAAAGAAAGAGCACTGCGTAAGTCAAGAGTATCTGCGTATCATCTTATCTTTTATTGCTTGAAAGGATGTTGCGATATAATCGTTTTCTTTTTTCAATGGAATTTATGATAAGTAACTAAAAAAACTCTAATACTAAAAGACTACAAATAAATACAGAGTATTCTTAAATGCTAATACCACCAGATCAACATCAACACACATACATGGATACAACCAATAGATCTTTTAACAGAGACTTTTGCAATATAATTTACGTTATGTGATAATAATACGCATTATGATAATAATTTAACTAGAGATTCTACTGAACACGTTCTGTGGAATTTCATCGTTGAACGTAAAGCTGATGCAGTTAAAATGTTATTACAATCAAATTAAAGCTAAGTTGTGGTCAATGATGCACTATCACACACACACTCCATTCAATCAGTTAAAAAGTTAAATATACTTAGCGAAATGATCCTCAAGCAGAAGTAAACTAGTAGCCACGTCATCAGCATTCCCACCAGTATAATAATATACCAGAACGCCATGTCCTGGAAACCCCCTGTGTCTACTGTTATTGTGTCTTCAATGTCGTCAAGCTCATGAGAATCCTCTCTTGAATCTTCATTCGACCAAATAAAATTTGGCAGGCCGAACATAGGCGCCATATTTAATTGACTTTCGACCAGTTAGCACATGTCAAACTTCTAACCGTTTTGCACAAAACGGTAGAGTTGTCCAATGAGAAATAACTCTTAATAATTTGAATGAACAAATTATTAGAGTGTTGAAGTTAATTCAACTGTTTTAAACATCGATTTCACAGATATATTTTTAAATTTTTACTTCAAACACTGAATACATGACACTTTAACAATATACCTCGAGATAATGTGGGACGAGAGCGATAGTTTTTCTGTGATATCGTATCAGTTTGATGAGTTGACATCTGACTAAGATTAGTTTTTTCCATGGTTAGCTTGAATCGTTCGATTTTGATACTACACTATCTATATCATTTATTCATAAAGAAAGAAAGAAAAGAAAGAAGACATGTATTCACTACACAAAAGACACACAGAGACAAAGGGAGTAGACATACATTCGCACATATTGTGTGTATCTTCGCGGCAGTGAATCGGTCGCTGTCGCAGCATTATGCCGAGGGCTCAGACAGACACCTACAGCGCTGATTTTCAGACAGCACCGTACGTGATCCAAGAAACGCAACACAACATTATTACTTTCTTAATATATTTTGAACTAGCTCATGCCCGCGGTTTCGCCCGCTTGGTTATAGGAAAATGTAACATATTGAATTTTCCCGTGAGAATAAGATGTTTTCCCGCTGGAAAAAGTAGCCTATGTCACTCTCCAGCCTCTAAACTATCTCCATACAAAAAATCACATTAATACGATGCTCCGTTGCGACGTGAAAAGAAGGACAAACAAACACACACACTTTCGCATTTATAATATTAGTAGGGATTGTTCAATGACTAATTTATAGCATCATCACAAACAGACATATCTGTATGCACAAATTAAAAACGTTCAAACTATTTAATGCAAGCATACTTTTACACGCACATGCTCACACATACACACTCAAACACGCACAGGTTATCGCGAGTAGGTACCCCTACTGTCATTGTTAGCTTATATGTCGTACCTATATTCTTAAGAAGTAGATCTTAGTCACGTTAATTAAATATATGTTAAATAGAGAAATAAGCACTACAATTTTTAGTTATTCTTTATGAATTCACCATATATATATACCTAACTCATATGTCCTGTAACCTCATGCGAGCACAGTTGTACCTACAGTTTAACTCATCCGACTGTTCTAGTTTAGTTTATTATTTGGAACCCTTTGCTATCTATCGACTGAATAAGTGTTCAGTTTTAATTGTTTTTTCTTGTCTTATGTAATTTTCGGTCTTTTTTATACTTTATTTTTATTATTATTCTCGTAATATTTTTATTGACATTAGATTGCTTTTCTAGAAAAAATTAGACTAGTATTTTATATACAATTTTCAAAAAGTGATACTCACATATTAGGTAATTAATTAAGAAATTATATACGTTACCAAACTTGAAGTGCATGACCAGGACGAACGCAATAAGCATTGCTAGTAGCAGTAAAGTAGCAGACCAGAATATTATAACATCTTTGGTCACAGCATCTACACCATTGTCATTTTGGTCTTTTATCTCGTTTGATTCCACTCGACTCATTACACCCATAATCCTTTCTCTTTCGTAATTTGATCCGAATATCTAATGTATGTCTATTCCGTTCAACTGTAGTTATGTTTTCTTTTAAAAACAACACCAAGTTTGAATTTCTGGATCCGAATTTATACAAACTACGTTAGATTTGATACTAGTTTTCTTTATAGTGTCAACACTTTCAACAATGAATTTTTCACAATATTATATAATGCTATATCCGTCACGTTTATATGCAACATTGGTATATACTGAGAGATCTGTAATCTCTTATTCTGAATGTATACATAGATTGTTCACAGACTGGATGCTCTTGGTATCTACTTTTAAAAGGCTTCGATTATTTTTCCTGTACCTACACAAGTTTATCTTGTTAAAAATTATCTTTGATAATATGAGATTAAATGAATCATGCAAACGAAATGTAGGTATATACCTATTCTATTACATTATATTATTACTATCCTAAACTTCATTAAAATCAGCCCCGTTTATGTGTTTATCTCTACTAATAAAATAGAGAGGTAATATGTGTGACTTTGTAAGTTTGTATGCTATGGGTAATTTTTGGAACTACTCATCTTATTAAAAATAACTACAACTTAGAAAATTTGAAAAGCCCCCGACATTTCCATTTCAAAGTCCAATATCTCAAAAACGGCTGAACAGATTTTCATGAAACATGGCTAAGAGCACTCGGGCTCACAACAGCTTTCGAATAAAAAAAAACCGCATTCAAATCGGTCCATCCGTTTGGGAGCTACGATACCACAGACAGATCCACAAATACACAGATATACAGACACGTTAAACTTATAACACCCCTCTCTTTGCGTCGGGGGTTAACAACAGTAATGTAAAATGAACCTTTGGGATTACGCACTTAAAGTATTGGCATCTAATTTGGAAGCAGATCATAAGTTTCGGTGACCCCTTCATACAAACATCTCTATATAATAAGTATTAAGAGATAATAACTTACATCAAAATAATTTAAATAGGAATTAAGAAAACTTTTTATATGACATTTTTGATTTAATTTTCCGATAAATTCATTAAATTAAAATTCTGCCCAAACACAATCATCCTGCGCATTCAACTGACAAGGTGGTTATCAGTACTTTCTGTCAAGCGAGCGTCCTTGTTTGTCATCGATGAAAATGATTAAGATTGGCGGGAATGTAACAAGGTAATAGCTTTTCATAATTTTCAATAAGCACCAATAAAATAACTAAAATCATTGAATTCTGATTATCCCATTAACAGGGTGTTATTACGTGGCACAGTTGTTTTCCTAATTTTATCCAAAAACTAACATAAACTTTAATTTAGTGTTATACTTAAGTCTACTTCTTAGGACGAGTACTATCTGAAATTATTGGCATCTATAATTTGGAAGCACCTTATATAGAATGGGTCCTCGAAATGGACATAGGCTGTATTTAATTCGGTTTTTTGCAAGAGAACAATACATTAACAACTAGTTACCCATACTTATAATGTTATGAAGAGGAAAAAGCTGTCAGATTTTAGTTTTGTAAGTTTAAAGGTACCGGAGTAGGTAATCTCCGGAACCACTGAAATATTTTCAAGAATATTATTTTCTGTATATAATGTAATGAACCTCTTGGGTTGATGTAGGCTATATATTTTATCTCGCGGGTTTGCCTGTGTTCTATGCAATACGCGGGGAGAGCCGCGCGGGCCGCATGACAAATATATTTTATTATACTTTCACCGGTCTCAATACTTAAGGGGGTGCATTGGAAATTATCGCGTGCTTTGAAACGCCGTTCTGACTAGATTAAGAAACAATAAGTTCTGATTTTCAGATATGTGATTGTTTATCTGATTTAATCGATACATGATTGCCTAAAATTTCCTCGTTAGAAAAAAAAACCAAAGTTGGGTCTTTATTTTCCTGTTGTTATTCCGCCTACTCAAACACTACATTATTTTACGACACAATCAAGTTAAAAAAATCTCATTTAATGAAATATAAATAAAACTTCACTAAGTTAGGTATTTATAGAAATTTATCCAAAATAGGCATTCCCGAAGAGTGTTGCATCACTTGCATCTCTTTTTCTCGTGCGCGGAAGGCATAAGCGTGTGCCTGACAAGGGAGCGTGGTCGACTCGAATCAAGGAATCCTCTTAATGGCCTTATTCAAAATCGTTCATCAAACGTAAATAGCTAAAATGCTGATATAATTAATTTATCTTTATGTGTTAGTAAGAAAGGGATAAAAAATATTTTATTTATAAGAGGCATTTAAAGAGGCTTATTAGTTTTACTACTATAAAACTAATCAGCTCTTAAATATCAATAAAATCCAATAATACATTACCAAGAGCTGATATCTTCAAGCACATAATCATAAAAGACATAAATAATAATGTGAAAAACATGGATAAGTAAATAACAGCAGCCAAAGGTAGAGCAGGTTCTGATGAAACACCATCAGACTGTGATATCTGACCACCAATGCGCAGCATATCTGAAGAATCTATTTCAAAATCCGACCGAGGAACCATTTTAATATATATTTAAGAGTTTAATAAAATATTCTACCGTTTCAATTATAATATATTGAATAAGCGATATTTTTGTTTTGAGTTAGGTGTTTAAACTTATATCATTGTTTACTTTTAAAAACAATTGAAAAGTTACTTGTTCTCACTGCAATTAATGTATTTTAATTATATTGAAATAAACAATATCTTTTTCGCTACATCTTCAAGCAGTTCGTCAATATTTTAAGCAAGTAAAATACATACTGTTGAATACCTAATTCACATATATACTGCAATCTGAACATTAAAAATCGTTACACAAAATCCATCTCTATGCATAGCCATTATTATCATATTCGCGTACCATTTTGCTCTGCACGAAATCTGTGTGTTATCTTAAAGCATATTTATCATTGACATATTGATTTTGAGCGTATCAGTCAAATATAATACGACATACTTTTAATTCTCACTACAGATAGTTAAACTCTGTATTGCGTTCTGCTGTATGTTGCATTGCATTCGTTTGTAATTAATTGCAGCTCTGCTGTAAATCCTGTAACGCCGAGTTCACTACACATACTTCAAACCTGTATAGTTAAAAACACAGGTACACTTACATACTCGCGCAAAGATAAGTTGAACATTCTGAAAACCACTCATTTCATTAACTTTTCTCCGACACATCGTACGTCGCTAATATTTTAACTCAACGTCACAAGTGATTAACTGTATTATGCTCAAAATTAACGTTATCTATACGATAACATTAATTATTTTTTCTTTATTTATGTAATAGGTACAAGTTAAGGGGATGCCTTGATTTGAGTCGAACACGCCCCCTAGACAGAGTTACACTTATGCCTTCCGCGCACGAGATAAAGAGATGTAACACTCCTCGGGAATGGTTTTTTTTGACAAATATCGATAAATACCTAACTTAGTGAAGTTTTATTTAAATTTCATCAAGTGAGATTTTAGATGAGATTAAATACTACAGTATTAACTTGATTGTGTCGTAAAATAATGTATCGTTTGAGTAGGCTGAGTAAAAAAGGGAAAATACAGACTCAACTTACTTTGGCATTTTTTTCTATCGAGGAAATTTTAAGCAATCATGTATCGATCCAATCAGATGAACAATCATATATCAAGAATCATATATCTGAAAATCAGACCTTATTGTTTCTTAATCTATTTACTCAGAACGGCGCTTCAAAGCTCGAGATAATTTACAATGCACCGCCTTAAATAATAATCTTGACTTATCAAGTAATTCTATAAACACATCCTCATTTCCATTTTGTCATGCAATTGGCTTTGTATGACGTCAAGATGACATCGAACGTTTGTGTTAAAGCTACGTGATAAAGCGTCGATTGTCATTTTAAGCTACTTATCAATGATAAATAATTTTATTTAAATACTGTATTCTTTTTATTACAAATCTGAAAGTTGCAATATTAGAGGGAGGGAGTAACAAAGAAGATTAATGTCAATGATCCCTCCACCGGTGTTGAAATAAATGGATGATAGACGCAAGGGGATATCAGTCACCACGATTTGCACAGCGCGCGAGCTATCCATCTCTTTCTAAGTGTTCTAATAAGAAAGTGACGGATAGTCTATCTCACCACGTCACAGCTCGCGTGGCGTCTTGTGCTAATCGTACAGTTATAACATTTTCTTAAGGCGAATTTAATCCTTAATGTTTTGTCTCGCTCGCTGGCTTATGATAGCTCGATATATTATTATCGTTCCCTTCCTCCGTACTCTATTGTTTAAAATAGGTTTTGATCAATACGGAACATTATTTCATAAGTTGTCCCGCATGCACTGTCAAAATCATCACATATCTTATAGTTTAGAAGCATAAAAAAATATAGCGAAGGTGAAATTGAAAACAGACTAATTTATAGTTATATATTTAAAAATAATAGGGCCACTATATGTACTTCGTATGGTCGCATGTGTGTCTACTGGCCATAAGTAATCGTTATTACGACATGCCTGTCACGATTTAAATATACTTAGAAACCGTTTGTTTACGTTCCTATGTATTGTCACTTGCTGAAAATAAACAGACCACGAAACATCTATCGTATCACTGAACTCTGCTGTAGTGTTGATTTATACACGTTTTATAGTCATTTCACATCACTACGACGTACAATATATTGAATTAAATTATTTATTTATTTCGAATCATGACGGTCCATATAGATTAGTAAGTACAAATAATAACAAAATCAAATTACCAGAGTTTGTTGACACCAAAAACGTTAATTCGAATAACTAGGTACAGTCGAGTTCTCCAATATTATGTGCACGATCAAATGATAAAAATATGTGAACACAACTTTATTGCTCGACTGTACATGTTGTAAATACCGTATAAGTAAAAAAAAACTTTGTTTACAATTACATACAAAACATGGCGAAATAAGTTCGAAACTACGAATACAAAGCTAGTGCAACAAAAACAAAATAAAATAATTAATAGATACTTGGTAGACAATCTTACACAAATCAATCTAGTCCCAAACTAAACTTGTACTGTGGGTACTATAGACGACGATATACACATATATATATTTATATATATTGAATACATAGAAAACATCCACGACTCAGAAACAAGTATTCGTGCTCATCACACAAATAAATGGCCTTTGCCGGGATCCGAACCCAGGACCTCTAGCTTTGTAAGTTCGTAGGCAGGGTCACTAGCGTCGTCAAAAAGAAAGCAAACTTACTCATTCTCGCCAGAGATATTGCCACCATGAGTAATATGAAGAATATTATCCAGAAATATATACTTGGTGACATCATATAATAAGTCATTATCAACACTAACACACGGTCGTTGCAAACATTAACCAAGCTTTAATAATGAATAATCAACAGTTTTGGCGTTATCACTCATTATCTTTTCAGGGTTCCGTAGCCAAATGGTAAAAACGGAACCCTTATGGATTCGTCATGTCTGTCTGTCCGTGTATCAAAACTAAAACAAATATATGATGTACATTACCATGCAAACTTCCACCGAAAATTGGTTTGAACGAGATCTAGTAAGTAGTTTTTTTAATACGTCATAACCTTACATTCAACTGATAATGCTACGGAACCCTTTGTGCGCGAGTCCGACTCACACTTGGCTGATTTTTTAATCTTCCTATCTCTGGGGTTTATAGATAAACCAGCTGAGTGTTCGATAAATTTATTTAATAACGTATTTATTTTTTGGAAGTTTTAAATGCAAACAATGACTTTCTTTGTCGTTTGTCTGTCCATCTGCTTTATCATAATCATACTAGTAATACTCATTTATTCCAATAATATTATAAAGGTGAAAGTTTGGATGTTTAGATGTTTGCTACTCAATCAGGCTTAAACGGCTCAAGCGATTTGGATGAAATTTTGCTCGCAGTTAGTTTATAGCCTGCATTAAAATATAGTATAGTTATTATTCCGAGGCCACACAGACGAAGTCGTGGGTGTAAGCTAGTTCATAATATTATAGAAAGATTACATCACATATTAGAAATCACAATTGCATATTAAAAGTATATCAAGTTTAGTAATCTTCAAACTTGACTGGTGGAACCGTTTTTTCGCAAATTGATCGCCAAGTGAGGTACGGAACCCTAAGGGTGTGTTTTCACTGGTAGTTACCTCATCCCGCATGTGTGGAGGATATAATACAGGGTGGGCAATTAGAAGGTATAGGGTACATTATTTTTTCCGACGTAGCTTTTTATTGGGGTCAAAAATCACGATTCTTTTGATGCGAAGAGGCGGCAAATGTTTTATGGAACGTTTTAGGCTTGACAAACATGTTATGTGTGCTGTACAGGTAAAAGTATTAAAATAATATTTAAATATTCATTGACGCTCAAAGAAACCAAATTTGACTTCCTTTGACTTTTTTCTATAGGGCTCAAGCCGCTCAAGTATGTATAGGTACAACCATTTTAATAAACCGGACACTATAAAACCGGAATATCTGAGTCGCTGTAAAAAATACACCTTTAGAAATGCGAAAATTCATGAAAACCCCACGTGGCAAGGTACATATTTTGAGTATACCTACTTATTTATTTCCATGAATAATTGCCAAGTTTTTAGAATGTGTTTGGTGTGGTGTTTATCACTTACTTTTTTTATTATATCGATTCAAAGTTGTATGCCTCATACTTCCCTACCATGTACTATTCTTTTTAGGGTTCCATAGCCAAATAGCAAAAAACGGAACCCCTTTGGTTTTACAGCTACTTTTTTCCGAAACTATAAGAACTATACTGTTGAAACTTGGTAAGTAGATGTATTCTGTGATTTCACAAAAATATAAAAAAAAACAGTAGATTTTGGGGGTTCCCCATACTTAGAACTAAAACTCAACAATTATTTGGAGTGATCTTTAGCGGCGCTGGGCACTTTTTTTTCATCAAAGCTATACGTGTGGGGTCTCTATGGATAGGTCTTCAAAAATGATATTGAGGTTTCCAATATAATTTTTTTCTAAACTGAATTGTTTGCGCGAGAGACACTTCCAAAGTGGTAAAATGTGTCCCCCCCCCCTCCCCCTGTAACTTCTAAAATTAAAAAAAGATAAAAACTAAAAAAAAAATATGATGTACATTACCATGCAAACTTTCACCAAAAATTGGTTTAAACGAGATCTAGTATTATTTTTAATACGTCATAAATCGTAAACCGCGATTTACCTTTCATTCAACGGATAATGGTACGGAACCCTTTGTGCACGAGTCCGACTCGCACTTGGCCGGTTTTTTAGTTAAAGGGGAAAACAAGACAACACGAGCGCCCCCAGGCGGGTTACGGGCTCTATCAACCAGTGAAAATGGACCCATAGATATTTATGAGTAGGTAACTTACCTAAATTTATCATCATGTATCCATAAATGCACCAAAAAAAGACAATATTCAATGCCAAGACAAGTAATATTGTAATTAAGCTGTCCATTTTTGTTAACAGTTACTAAGTTTTAGGACTTCGACACTTTTCAGACAATTTTCTTTCACTTCCATGCACATTTTTTTAATCATGAACGTGTTTTTGATCCAAATTTGATATCAAGACAGCCAAACATTCATAAAAGTGTATTAAATCTATTATATAATTTACTAAAAAGGATGCCTAATAATGGACTTTCTATTAATGCGTTTAATCTGACACTGTTAACAGGAAATAAATTGATATAAAATTATCAATTGTTTACGTTCTTGCACCACTTAAAGTAAATTAAACCATAAACAACTTTATTACGATTTGTTAAAATTTAATTTTCTGTGCGATTCGTGGTAGGGATTATTAGTTAGACATCCTTTAGTACGATGGTAAGTAGATAATAAATGTCTCTGTATCTATATCAACATGGTATTACATAATTGTTACTAATGTAATAGATAAAATGTAAACCCATTTTTTTACCGTCTTCAAAAAAGTCAAGATATGATGATGGGATCCCAGGGAAATCGTGGGCAACCCTCAAATTTTATAGACACGAGTGTAGTGATTTCGGTTTTTTCTATTAAATATAACTCGTGTAACCCTCAGAAATCGCAATTGTGGTGAAGTGGAACTGATGATGAAGACCACAGATGACGTATGGAACTCCTCAAGGATATTGTAAAGTAACTACGCCAAAGATTCTGACATGATTCCGTTGAAGTAGCTACTAATGAAGTGTCATTTCTGTGAATCTGGAGGAATCGACGGAAGTCCTCAAATATTATCAGCCCGCATATAGGGACTTGGATTTTTTCTGTATTAATCAACGCATTTGCTATCGGAAAGCAGTCCATGCGGTGGTGGCGCGAAGTACTGAATAGAAGTCGGTTTGAACTTTATTTTTAAAGTAAATTATTTAACTTTACTTAACCTGACCTGGTTTGTTTGTTAGTTTGTTAGTGTGGGACAAATCTTGGAACTGAATTTTGAGCCAGTTAACCTGAACCGATTGAGCTGAAATTAGTAATACATCTTTAGTACAGGTGGCAGTGCAATATTATGGTACCATCGAGCTGATCTGATGATGGAGACAGAAGGTGGCCATGGGAATTCAGTACTTAACCGACGTAACCCCATTGAGTTTGGGCTCGTTAGACTCGACTCAATGAGTAGTTGATGACGGTATACAGAAAGTACAGTTAGCCATATAAGCTTGTACCAAAAATGGTTTTTTTTGACAAAAATGTATTCATACAACTAAAAGCCGAGAGATAAAATCCCTGAAGCCTATGTCTTTTTCGAAGGTTTATTCCACATACTGGAGAAATATTTTTTGAAATCCGATGAGTAGATTACACTCTACATAGCAAACTTACAATGCAACAAAATTTACCTCATTATAACATTAATATTGATAACGTTTTCCTATCGTTCTCTGGCATTTTCCTTTGTTTAAATCGCTTTAATCTTCATGTTATTGATTTGATAAGATCGTCAAAGACCTGTTTTAATGAAATGAGATTCTACATTATGGTTAAATCAATTATGAATCCGTATAATTATGACAGGGAACAATTATGCCATAGCATACCAAATTTATACGAAAAAATGAGCATCAACTTTATTCGTAATGTTGTATGACAATCGATAGTATGACAATAGTTGTTATGCGACTAGACGGCCACCCGAAATGAGGCTATCCGCAGCAGAACCAAGATACCGATATAGCCCTCCGAATCGCTAAACTTACGTGGCAGTGGGCGGGGCACATAGCACGTAGAACCGATGGTCGTTGGGGCGGAGAGGTTCTCGAGTGGCGACCACGTACCGGAAGGCGCGGCGAGGGTAGGCCCCCCACAGGGTGGACTGATGAAGGTTGCTGGTAAACATTGCGGGAGTCCACTGGATGCGGGTGGCGCAGGACCGGTCATTGTGGCACTCTTTGGGGGAGGCATATGTCCAGCAGTGGACGTCTTTCGGCTGATATGATGATGACGATGATGAACTAACGGGTTAACTGGAAAATGAGGATGGCCCTACATTCACCGACGACCGATTAGCCTACTGCGTGAGTAGTAGGTACCTACTGCCTAGTGACGGCTACGCAGCTGAAGGTCCCGGATTCGAATCCCGGTAGGGGCAAATATTAGTGTGATGAGCATGAATCAATCAATGAAAGGTAGTAATCTTGGTCCTCTCCTATTCCTCATTCTTATTAACGACCTGCCGGCATCCATAAAACACTCCACGTGCTTATTGTTTGCTGATGATTTAAAATTAGTTAAGCCGATCAGTGATCATGAAGACTGTTTTAAATTACAAGTGGATATCAGAAGTGTTTGTGCTTGGAGTACTCAAAATAAATTGTTCCTCAATGACGATAAGTGCTCAGTAATGTCGTACACTCGTGCTTATCATCGCCTACATTACAATAGGGAATATGCATGTGATTCAGAAATGGCCAAAAAAAATCATGAGTAATCTTTATTGCTTAATAAATATACTCACATGATTATCGCCTTACACCCCTTTTTCCTTATATTTTGCATCTTTGGGCGTATGAAAATATATCATGTCAGGTGCAGTTTTAGTGTTATTTTCACAAATAGGGGCAATACAATATTTATAATAAGCTTTTGTGTGCTCTTCCGTTACAATAAGTTGATCTTACAAGCTTTAATAACTCACTTTTACTAAAACTGTGAATCAAACACTTCGTTGTTTATTTATTCTAAGTGCACGGTGACGTCACAAAATGAGCGCGCCAAAATGGCGGCGTTTTAATCGTCCGAAAATGATAGTAGTTTTAATAATTATTTTTTAGCTCATTCAATAATATTGTGAAAGTATTATATTTTTTTCCGGTTATATAATTACTTATAGAATAGTTAAAAAATATTTAAAAAATGCATGAATATACCCTATTACTCAATCGAAAACAAGCCTCTCCAACAAGTCTCAACTGCTCGTGACTTGGCACATGGTTCGACCCGCATCTCACTTTTAACGACCACATTGTCACTACTTGTAATGCCGGTAGAAAATCGTTGGGCTTCTTTGTAATCCGTCAATGTAAATTTCTTGACTCGCAAAATGCCCTTAGTATACTATACAACGCATACGTTCGTAGCCGACTTGAATCTAACGCGATAATTTGGAGCCCTCATGAACAGCAGTACACCCTTATGTTGGAGAGGGTGCAAAAATCATTCGTACGCTTCCTTTTCCGTAAACTCTATGGGTATTATCCTCATCTTTATCCTACTCTCTTTATACTAGGAATGGTAAACTATACTTCTCTAGAGTGCAGAAGGAATTTGTCCCTCATAAAATACTTCTTTCGTTTAATACGGGGCGAAATTAGTGGCCCTTCTTTGTTATCCGTATTTTCACTCCAAGTGCGTCCTATCCCCAGTATTCAACTCCGTCCCCGTCGCCGCATTCTATTCGCTGTCCCGGCGGCACGAACTCGTGCTCTATCACACTCCCCACTGCACCATGCCTTGACTCTTCTCAATGATATACTGGACAGCGACAGCAAACTGGATATGTTTCACAGCACGGAATCTCAATTTCTCTCGACTAGCAGCCGATATTTGGAGTTCACGGTATTACGGCTTCAAGTTCCATACCTTATTGATATGACTCTATTGTATAGACCGAAGCACCTTAAGGAGCCAAGGAAAAACTAAGAGAAAAGTATTTTACGCGATTTTATTTCTAAAAAAAACGCGTCAAAAAAAATATAGTTTTTCCTTATCAGAACACGATACCTGTTATGCCCTTCATCGGTTCACACCCCATTTTTGGTACACTTTGTATAAATTTGTTTATTAACCAAATAAAATAAAATAATAATATCGTCGTCTAGTTATTGAGCTTATTATGGGATTAGGTAGGTCGATTTGTGTAAGATTATATTATATTTATTTATTCATCCAATTTGGTCAACAGAAGACTTCCTTTTGTAAAAAGCAGCGCAGACGAAGAGAATGAGGTCGGAACCACACAAATAGAGCATGGTAGACTTATTTTCGACTAATAAAAAGTAGACTACGTCATGGACCTGCAGTTCAATTCGATGGCATCTTTTTTATACTTACTACGACGTTGGCAAACAGACATATACGGTCTGCCTGACGGTGAGCAGAGCAGAGCTATATGGATGCATGCGATTTTATTGATTTGAGGATTCGTTGAGAGTTAGAGTCACAACACAACAGTTCTAGGGGTGCGGCGACATTTATTAAACATTTTGAATAGGGGTGTAGACTCGAAATTTATTATAACTATGACGAAAATCCCGTTCAAATATCTCAAAAAATTACGAAGCTACATTTAATGTTGTTAGAGAGAGAAAACGCTAGATCGTGACGTCACGATCCTGGAGCGACATTCGTTTCATATAAAGGTGCGTTTTACGGAAAAGGGACAGAACCCCCCCCCTCCTTAAACTTAGGGCACTTATAACACTTGCGTTGCTCTTTTCTCCCTTGGACTACATTTACATATAATCCATTTCGAAAAAATACAACATTATTGATTGTTTTATTAAATTTAGTGTACAGCTCTATTGTAAATGATTTTTGATTTTTCAGTATATAATACTAACGACGGGTATTAACACTCACCAATATATTTCACAAAAAAACCGTAAAGACAGAAAAATAAAGTTATATTAATAGCTATAAAAATCAACACTAACGTTAATTCATTCATGATTAAGAATTAAAAAACTTCACGTTCAACACATCTAATGTTTTATTAATCACTAATAATTTAATCGCAAATTATTGTCAACATTAAAACAGATTAGGTATAGATTAGTTACTTATAGCTTTCAAAGCCTCATGGTCATGGAAGGAAAGTATCCTCAAGTCAATATAGACAATAGCCCTACCCCTGAAGGTTCATATTTCATTAAATTGTACGAGCAACATACGAGCTTGCGTTACATGTTAGTTTATAGGCATTTGATTTTGGACTTTACTTTTTAGGTGATACAGTATAGATTGCAGCTTTGTCGGCGAACATAAAGTACTTATTGTCGATATAAAGATTAAATCGGCTGTATTGACAATATTCCTTGTTTCTGTCAATGTTCGAGTACCTGCTTATTTGATTGTACAAGATGTTACAATAGGTAACCCCCGTGTGGTATCGGGTAAGAATAGCACCACCCCCTTTCTTCCTGTAAGTGTCGTAAGAGTCGACTAAGGGGACAGGGTTGAAGTGTGTTGTGGGCGACGGGCTAGCAACCTATCACTGCGATATCACATTTTGTCGATCTTTTATACCCACATTGATGCTAAAAGTGACACTGGAACACAAGTTTCATGTGCTCTGCCTACCCCTTTTAGGGAGAAAGGCGTGAATATATGTATGTATGTATGTATGTATGTAATTACTACATAGGTAGTTGCTCTGTGAGCTGTAAAACTCGCAGTTTTGTGCTTTTTTTTTCTATCTAAACCGGAAAAATAACAAATTTGGGGACCGATTTTTGACTTTCGAGCATGTTAAAATAATAGTGACGAGTTTTCGTGTGCGAATATTTTCTACCGCTCGCTTTTGATTTCGAGCGCTCGAAAGTCAATAATCGGTCCCTGAACCTGCTCATCACGAGAATCGGTTGAGAGATTCAACCTGTAGAGGAGAACAGCCGGACAGCTGGACATACGAAAGGATGGGCCAAGCTGAAACAGAGAACTTCGTGCGCTTCGCTCGCTCCTTCAATTATCACTACGAGGTTTTTTTAAATTCCTTTCAATTTCCCGAGTATCGCCACAGATTATATAATAGTTCTCCGAACAGATACTTAGGTCTGAATAAAAATGCTTATACCTACTGCTTTTCGTGGCTACGAAATTTAATAATGGAGCTACCTTGAACGTGTGGGTCGTTGCCTGCACGCGCCGGCCAATCGACGCTAGGGTTGACACCGCTTAGAAATGATTTTATAATTAATAGTTGAGTGAAATAAAAAAACGGTTTATTACTGATTAGATTAATTTAATTGTTATCTTTTTTCAATTTTTATTTTTCCAGAGACCCGTAACGTAAGTATCCGGGGTTTTCCGAGATACTGCCAGTATCTGAACTGCATAGTCACTTACAGTCATAATATATACATACATACATACATACATACAGGCATATCAACGCAGCATGTTAAATACAATTGAATGCCATGTTACCGATCGCTCACCCTGTCTATGGTTACGAGATACGACAGTTAGAATACTAACTATTAATCTACCACATACGAGTATTACAAAACGAAACCTTTTGTGTAGGTAAGTACCTTAATTTAAATATATCCCGACGACAGTACCAAATAATAGTACATTACTTACCAAGGGCTGTAAAAGAAAGAAAGCCCGAAATCCCAGGTATTTGTGGCTACCATGAGTTTGACATTGTCATTTTTCGTTAACGAGAATCGAGTTTTCTATCTGTGCATCTCTATTGCACTTTGACAGTACGAGCGGGATGCACAGATATTAGAATACTCGATACTCGTTAGCGTAAGCCGTCATTGTCAAACTCATGGTAAGCGTTAGAGCTGGGCGTTTTATCCCATAAGCGTTTTCAAAAACAGTTTCTCGTACAGTAACGGAAAAACAGTTTGTGGCTAGAACCACAAACCGTTTTTATAAAAACGATGACAAGGAGCTACGAGTAGAAGGCGACAGTCGCACGCAACGGTTGCAATGCAAAACGTGAAAACGCAACTCGAACAGTTTCGTTTCACTTCGTTTGGCGACCGGCGACGGCGGCAACGCACGGAGATTCTAGTTATTTTTGAGACTGTTTCTCAAAAGAGTTTTGTGATAATAAAAACGGTTACGTTTCGTTTCACGGAAAAGTCGAAACGACCCAGCTCTAGTAAGCGTACTGGACACAATGCGAGTTTTACCTTTTACCGCACGCGTACCTACCTATCTTCGTTATTTATAACGTGTATATAAATAAAGTAATATTGTATTATAGTTTAAAACTAGCATTACAAACTTGAAAGTAGTCACTAGGCATTATTAAAATATTCTTTTTACGTGTTTCACTTTCTCGCGAGTGAAATCCAGCCCTTCCAAAAAATCATAAGTCCCTATAACAATGTCGATGTTTACGCCCTTTCTTAGGCTGTCGTGCGTATCTTACTTTGTAAACTAATACTAATTGCTGTTAGACAGGGATAAACATAAACATGAAATCTACGAAAACAACTAAATAATTTGGACATCAAGGCAGTGGCGGGTAAACTTGTCGGAGGCTCGGGGTAGGTACTTATACAAAATTTCCGAAACTAAAGCAGGCCTTACAAATTAATTACTTACCTACGTATTTGAAATAGGTATTAAAGATTCAATGTTCCGTAAAAATCATTACGTCCTTGTTAAAACTCACTAGTTTGTACCTTTCATGGAAATAATTTGCACTTAGGTTTATAAAGTAGGTAAGATTCTAACCTTTCATCGTTAGTCGGCAGATATATTAAATGTAAATGGAAATGGTCTCTAATTACATTAACAGTCGATCATTGGCTTGAACAGGTCTACACTAACTTAATTTAAAGTTTATAATCAATTAAATCATAAGCAGGTTATCACCATTTGCGAAGAGTCTACACTTTTACCATTTCATTAGGTATCACTAGATTAATAAATATCTTAATAGCTTCACTTACTTAATCGCTAATCAAAAATGGACCTTTCTACCAAAATTTTAAAGTCGCCTATTGTTTAACCGATAGCTAAATAAAATCGTTTGCCTTCAAGATAATTTAGAAAAACCTGCTTGATTTGTCTGACTATTATAAAGTTGTTATACTGGTATAAAGGTGAATATCCATCAGAGTTGTGCGAAGCTGTTTTTATATTATATTTGTCACCTAGTTGTCATTGCGAGACACATATGACAACACGTCTATGCATGGTTTTTAAACTCCCCAATAGGGTTGCAGACTCGAAAATTATTATTACTCCAAAAGAAAGAAGGCAAAAAAATATGCCTAATGACGAAAATCCCATTCAGATATCTCAAGAATTACGAAGCTACAACCGTTATAATAATGCTTGTTAGAGAAAGAAAACGCAAACAGTGTGTGACGTCACGTTACGGGAGGCTGCTGCTGGGGGGCCGCGTCGACGGCGGCGCCGAACACGATGGGCCACGGCACGTAGCCGTCTATTAGTGACGTCAAAATCTACAAGCGTCAACATTTCATATGAAGTTGCGTTTTGCGAAAAAGGGACAGAACATACCCCTTTCTTAAAACTTTGGACACTTATAACTGCGTGATTATTTAACCTTTTGCGTTGATTTTTTCTCCATTTGACTACATTTTTAATCCTTTTTCGAGAAAATATGACATTGTTGATTATTTTGTTTAGTGTCTACACCCCTATTGGATTTAAGAAATTAAACTGGTAGCTATGGGCGAGATTTTTAATGTGGCCGTCTTTTATAAAACTTTCATTGGAATTGGAATAGTAGAATAGTAGTATTGGAGAAGATAGAGTTGCTTTTTGAATGCACTACTTTGATTCAATTCGGCCAACTCGAATAATCTCAAGTATCATATCCAAGCTCGAGTAAGAGCCATTACTCGTTTACCTAAGAGCCGAAAATATCAAAAATAATAAATGTGACTTGTGACTTTTCGTTTGTGTAGATACGGTGTCCAAGATAACAGTTATTCCAAAGTTTAATAAGATTAGATTAGTATAAAAAAAACACTTACTCCTCTTAACACAATTCCCGAAACAAAACCAGAACCAAAACAAATATAAACACATAAACATAAACACGCCACACATTATAGAAACTACTATGTCCATCTTGTGTAATGTTCAACACACGAATAAAACTAATGAAATAAACACTCTAATCTTAACTTATCTAATGTTATCACAGTGTTGGACATTTTAAATTGAACGTTCGAAATTTAAAATCCAATGAGCGCGGGCGAGCGGGCGACTGGGAATGACGCTGACGTTCGTGGTTGTCCATTGTGCGGTCGTGTCGGAAATACTTAGGAGGAAACTAGGAACATTAATGTTTCATAATTTTAATAGTACTTATATAAAATTTGGTAACCGGAAATCCCATCCCTGTGGGTTGGAAGACTTGGAAGTCAGATAGCAGTCGCTTTCGTAAAAGTAATGCCCACGCCAAATCTTGGAACTGCTGGCATCAACGAGGATAATGATGATAGCTTATATTGGTTTCAGAATCTTTGATGTTTTCTTTGTATTTGAATATTTATATAAATATGTCGTCTAGTATCCATGACACAAGTCTTATTGAGCTTTACGTGCGGCTAGTTCGATTTGTGTAAGATTGTTCCCTTATATTTAATTATAAAGCAAATAATTTGGGCATTGTGGTTATTTTACGTGGGTACGTACTTATAATTTTACTGTAAAGAATTTAGTAATTATGGTTAATTTATATGGGCAAGTACTGACTTTTAATTTTATTGTATTTATTAAATAACTTTTATATTAACGTCACACACGATGACTTTAAAAAAAAGATGATGTTATTGCTACGTGGTTGCGCGTGCTCATCCTACGTTTGCTTGGAGTTAGTAATAGACTGACAGTTGATGTAATCGCCTTGGCGGGAAATATGATGGATCTTACGTCACTGAACTTTTACATTTACCTGACGATGACAGTTCTTTGATCATAATCATATACCTACGCTCATAGTTAATTATTAAGGGGTACATGTTTAGGGTTGACGATGATTTACTTAGATATTTAAAGATACCATAACCTACTCTTGTATTGATGCGTGGTCTACCCATCTAGATAACAAATGTTAATCAATTGGTTAGTTATGATTATACTAGTAGTAATTTAAACTCGCTCTCACTACTATTGTTACGCACTAAAGTAAGTTGGTCGTTAAATGAGATGGTATTTTTAAACTTGTGTAAAAGGAAATCGTTATTTTTTCGAGAACACGACTTTAGTTTAGTCGATAGGTAGAATAATTTCAGGTTTTTATTATTTTATCTCATTTTAATGGGACTGTGTAAATATTAAATATAAGAATCGGCCAAGTGCGTGTCAGGCCACGCGCAGTGTAGGGTTCCGTAGTTGCCTGTCTTTCTTAGTTAGATACATCGACACGCACGCGCCAAGTAAATGGTTACTTTTAAGGTGGTCGACTATTAAACGGTAACTAGTTATGCCTACTTAGCCGTGATAGTATTCCTTTTAAATTCATTATAATATATGTACTACTGCCACGATTTTGTCACATTCCCAGTAGCAGCCATTTAGCTGGCAAGGGGGGGGGGGGGACTTTAAAGCCCAATGTCTCGCAAACGAATCACTAATTGATTTAAAAAGGCCATAATATTTTTGAACAAACTAACCAACTATACCCCACATTATGGGTATAACGAGAAAAAAAATGACATCCCCACTTTAGGTGTAGGGGAGATACCCAAAACAATTTTTTTTTCCAAATTTTATTCTTCTGCTTTGTCGGCGTGATTGATTTATATACCCATGCCGATACAGTTTTCTAGTAGTACAGACGGACGGACGGACGGCCAGACGGACATGCCGAAACTATAAGGGTCCCCTGTTGACTACGGAACCCTAAAAAGTACAATTATATCTATAAATTCCTTTAAAATGTGCATTAACAAACATTTGTTTGTTAAATGAATGACAACACGACGATTCTGTTTCAAAGATTATAAAAATTAAGACAAATTGAAAAGAATTGTACATTTATATTCTATAGTAGGTATAGACAATCATAGAATGGGATAGGGTTGTCGACGGACCGCATCCAAAATTATAATTGTTTTAGTTTCTATGTTTGTTATCGAAACAATCATCAAATTCATATTTGAGCTGTGATGCACAACATACGGGTCATACAGTCAATTCAATAATAAGCTTCGTGTTGGTAAGGTTAGCTACACCTTACCAACACGAAGCTTTGAAAAAATATTACAGAAGATTGAAACAAACGAGGAAACAAAAGACCGACGATTAGTGACAAGGATCAAATAAAAAACGAGCTAGTCATAATGTCGTAAGAAAAGCAATCACTTAAAAACATTAGACACCAGTGGTAAGTGAGATAGCGCTGGATCGAACGTAACCTAAACAAAAGAAGCGTTTCGATCACTCAAGATTAAGATTTCGAACAAAACTCACCATTGATGTAGAAATAAAGAGATACCGCCAATGCGACTAAACAGAAAATCAACAAGATCATCACTGCCGGCCCCGTTGTCACTAATATCAAAAACAGCACCTCACTCATTCCTGTAACCGTCACATTTATACTAGTATTGATAAAACAACTAATATCTGTCATTAATTTATCTAATGCAAAATAGATACGGAAATTATCAATGATTGTATATGTTATGATAAGATTAAGGCGTAGGTATATGTCGCCTAGTGATTGCAATACAGCCACATCTCAAAAATAAAATACATTTGAGATGTGGCTCTATTGCACAGTGCAATAAGGTCACATCTCGAAAGTAAAATACATTTGACATGTGGCCGTATTGCAGACACTAGGCATGTATATAAAAGGTCATGGGGACACATTGTTTTTTACGTAAAACTATAACAAACGTAGGTTTAACCTTGGTGAGTGTGAAAATTTGTTGGCGTTTGACACATCATTTAATTTCTAAAGATCATCAGTAAAAATAAATGTATTAAAGCCTCTTATCGATTAGCTAAAGGTGGAGGAAACATTGATTCGCAGTTTTGCAGATAATCGATCAATACGTAGATCTGGCAATACAAAAAATATTCTTACATACTCGGAAAACTACGCGCTTCAATATACTCGGCAATTTGTTTTTTTTATCATAAAGTTCAAAAGGCAAGATGGTCGGCCGTATCGGCACGACAGCTTCTTGTTAAACATCCTAGAAGGTAAAATTGAAGGCAAGAGAGGGAGAGGCTAACATATTTTAGCCAAGTAAAGGATTAAGTTGATGTCGAGTCGTATGAGGAAGTCGAGGCTGGCAATGGACAGTGAAAAGTGGCGGTTACTCTTGAGTAATTATGAAAGTTTAAAAATGTTGTACTTATAAGCAAAATTATAAATAAGTTAATTTAAACTTATCTTAGGAATGTTGCGACATTGTTAATTTATTTATTTACTTTAGAATCCGTGTAGAAAGTCTACGTTCGAGCACACTGGACAACTACTATTAATAGGTAAAGTTCTGATACTGTACATTCTTTGCCAGTCTACATTAGTAACTAATAAGTTAATAACTGAGAATATGACGCCTACTGTCAGTCGCCACATGGATTCATAAAGAATCTTCACTAAATATTATAAAGGATTATAAAGGGGCAATCTCTCACTACCTGCTCATCCTATTTCTAAAACTATTTCTACCAGTCTAGATCGAATTAACACTTCGTGCGTCCTTAAGCTATATCTTATCCCGCGGTTCCACTTGGGTTCTCTGTAATGTTACAAGGACGAAACAATTGCTGAATCGTAGCAGGAAACATTATTCAATTGACTGTATGACCCGTGTGTTGCATCACAGCTCAAATAAGACTGGGACCTATATTCAAACACACTTAATAAATATTAAAACGATGGCCAGGAGGTTCCTCTTTCTGTCACCCTGACCACGGGTAGCTAAGGCCCCCCTTGCTGCCGGCGGCGCCCTAGGTTAGATTTTTTTATATTGTGTACATAAACATTTTTATGTAGTGAGTACTTTTATAAGTTTATTGTAAAAATCCTAATCTAAGAGTGTAGATCAATTAAGAGTATAATGATAGTCACTGGCCAAACGCCGCCACATATTTCCTGTAGTATTCATACATTTTATATGGACTCGCCGCACACGGTTGACGCCGGTGGCCGCCACACGCTACAAATCGTCGCTACTACCTGGCGGCGTTTGTGGCTGTCGCGTGTGGCCCGTGTGCGGCGACCCTTATAGCGACGAGTCGACCAACAGCTCAAGAGACTCTCGCTAGATGGCTGGGTCAAGGGTCAGGTACAGAAGGCGGTAGTGTTATTATTTACGCGCTCATGCGCCTCACCCCACCCGTCACGGCTAGCGAAACTAGACCTCTACCCACGCTTAGTTGCTACGAATCGCGGCGTCAAGATATATTTGTGGGCGATCGTTGAGCTGATCTTAAAGCAAGTTACAGAATAGCGGGGCTGGACTGCGCGGACAGTCAAGAGGTTCCTATCTAGGTTGGGGTTTTTGAATTGTTTGACTGTTTATGTTTTGTATTTATGTAACTTTTATAAAATGTAATCATTTATTAAGTAACAAAGGTGTAAAAACAAGAAAAACATAATATACCTTGTAGCATTTACCTTTATCTGCGTTGCACCTGTAGGTCACATCAGTTAATGCAAGACCTTGCAATTGCCATCTTACGTCTTTTTAGGCTTTCTTTACATCATTGATTCACTCTCTTGGTTCTTGTAACCCCAACTTCTAAGAAAGGGTATACTTCTGTACACTGCTTTTGATATCGTGATTACTTATATTATCGGTTTCTGTTCATTTGAACCGTATTTAATCCTATATTTTCCCTATTCCTGAAATTCTTAAAAATAATAAATACGTTTGTTATTTTCTGTTGACAATCTGTCAACAACGTTGTGTTCTTCTAAATAGTCATTTTCACTACCATAAAGGTTAGGTTTTATACTTTTCGGCTAAGTCTGTATACTTTTAGGTACTTATGAAACTCTGGTAGCTTGTAATTTTTGAAATATGAAATTATAATATGTAATTCTAGAACATGGGATCCCTTGGGTATAAAAGCCGATACAGCCGCTGTATTAAAGCAGTTTTACCTTCGACTTCCAAACAAGAAGTACAGAACAGATCCGTTGCGGGGTCACAGCCGGCCCCGCAACTCAAGAGGGTCCCTAAACCTACTCGTCGGTCGTCAGTTTTACTACGAATTGCGTCCCTGCTGGACGACTGCCTTTGCGGGGCTCCCCTACTGAGCACCTGCCTGCCGAAGCGCTACATCTATTCACCACCCTTCGGAACGGCCCTGCTGAGCTCCTCCCGAGCGTTTGGCTTGGAAGGCTCCCTGCTGCACGCGTCCTACTACGCGCCGGCCACTGCTCACGCCCTACGGGACGATCCTATCTGCTGCATGCGCTTTACTACGCGCCTACCTACTGCTCGCGCCCTACTACGCGCCTGGTTGTCGACTGTCGCGCTACACGCACCCCTACCGAGCGCCTGGCGGAGGCTCATACCCTGACGGTACGCCCGTACGCTTACTCCTCGCACGCGCTGCTACGCACGCGCTGCTACGCGTTCCTGGGGATCCCACTGGTTCCGTTTAACTCTTTCCTAATTTAACCACCACGTGTCCTGGTAACTAGGTACTACTGTTTGCTTGTCAAGAAACTCTCTTAATAAAGAACCTCGACCCTAACTTTTCTTTTGTAATTTGTATTTAGCTTTCATACTTGTTACGTGGGCTTCCAAAAAGGTTTGTAAGTCTACGTAACGTGACAGTTTTGGCGCCCAACGTGGGGCCTTATTTTTTGACAAGCTTATTTTTTTTTCTAAATTTTAAAACTACAGACAACATACGTCACTAAAACCTCTTTATTTCGGCCTCATATTAACTAACTTCTACCTAAAATATATTTTTTTTTTAACTCAGTTACTATGGCACGTCCTATCAAATATGTTAACTTAAATAATCCTGAAGTCGAATACGAGGTTATAATTAGGTTAGAGAAACCAAGAGAAAATTTGGTAGCTTTAAAAAAACAGGCAGAAACACTGGGTCAATCGCAACCACCGACAGAGGTCTTGCAGTCAGTCATTCCTCCTGAAGAAGATCTCGAACAGGTTGAAACTTGTCTGAATTACTTTGAATCAAAGATCAACCAGTTACAATCCAAAGCTTCTCCATACGCGGGTAAAAGATTAGAATCATTTCAAAATCACTTATTTTTTCGACTTAGACGCATCGACTTAGACCATAACTCGCCTCTCACAGACAAACTTAACCGACTTTCGGAAAGATTCAAGGTTTTAGAGAACAAATATGAAGCTCTACTTTTTGAATCTGCGGAAACTACACCCTTAGCATCTCCTCACTGCCCTCCTCTTGGAACAACACCTGAAGCCCCTTTATCTTCTCACTTAGTTACAAACCAACACTCAGAACAGAGTATTCCCTGTCAAAATATTGCTCAAACGACGTCCTCTCCTAATATAATCCCAGAACTTAGAAAACTATCCTATAACGGCAACTCCTGCCCAAAATCTTTTCTCCAAAAAATTGAAGAGTTTGGTGTTTCCCGCAATCTGAAAAAGGAACGCCTTGCTGACTTAGTCTTTGAAATTTTCACTGATAAAGCCCTTCATTGGATTCGATTTCAGAAAAATCGTCAACCAGACCTCTCGTGGTGTGAAATCTCAAACCTACTTATTAGAGATTTCGGAAATACGGATTATGACTTCAAACTCTTGACTGCTATCAACGCTAGAACTCAAGGTGATTATGAGACTATCATCATTTATATCTCCATTATGCATGGTATGTTCTCTCGTCTCAACAAAAAAAAAAGTGAATCTGAGCAACTCTCAATTCTCCTCAGAAACATACGCCCCTGCTATTCAGTATTCGTGGCATTGAATAAAATTGATTCCATTGATTCTCTGATATCAGCCTGCCAAAATTACGAACATATTCTGGATAGAGACCGTAACTTTAAAGAACCTAAACCTGCTATTGATCAATTAGCATCTGAATTCAATTACAACCCTTCGACATCCTCATCTAAAACTTCCCTCCCTAGCCAGCCTAAAACCCAGTTCAATTCAGACTCAAGACCCCCTTTTAAGAATTATTTTTCTAAACAAGTAAATAGCATCTCTGATAAATTTACCTCTAACCTCTTCTGTGTTCGATGTCGCGCAAACGGCCACTCTCTTCGAACTTGTCAGCAACCTCACTTCCCCATTTGCTTTAAATGCGGTCTGCGAGGCTTTAAAACCCCAGACTGTCCTGACTGTAATACCAAACACTATTCCTCTCCAAAAAACTAACTTTGCACGACTCCGATAGCACCAATAACTCTAGCCCTTTTGACATAATTGACTGGCAAAATTGGCTTACTTATCTTCGTAATTTCTTCAATCTTTACAAGATTTCGTCAGTCCTTTATGAAGAAGAAAAGGATCATAATAGACCTTTTCTTAACTTTACTATCGACGGAATCCCTTTTTCCGGTTTGCTAGATAGTGGAAGTTCTTTAACTATATTAGGCAACAATTCTCACCTTGACCTTTTGAAAAAGGGTTATTCTTTATCGAAGTCGTGCCCACTTTCAGTCGCTACAGCTAATAACCACAAATTGCAATCATTAGGCTATATCGACTTACTCATGACTTTTAATAATCAAACTCATGTTATAAGAGCCTACGCGTTCCCTGAAATACACCCTTCAATCATCTTAGGTGTAGACTTTTGGAAAACTTTTAATCTTATACCCGAATTGCTTAAACCTACTATCTTTGACAATGTACAGTGTAATACCATTACATCTGACACTGGGAAGATCCTCACTTATGAAGCATTATCTACGGAACAGAAAGACATAGCTGCAGACATCATCGCCAGATTCAAGCAAATTTCCTTCGAAGAAAAAGGCGAACTTGGAAAGACTCATCTGATTTGCCATAAAATCGATACAGGGAACTCTCCACCTGTAAGACAACGCTGCTACCGGCTATCACCTGAAAAACAAAGAGCACTTATAAACGAAGTAGACAAGATGCTTGGCTGGAAAGTGATTGAACCCTGCGAGAGCCCTTGGTTATCTCCGGTGATCATAACTCCTAAGAAGAATGGTGAATGGCGTTTCTGTGTTGACAGTAGAAAACTTAACTCTATCACTCGTCGTGATGCCTATAGCCTGCCAGTAATGAACGAAATATTAGACCACTTGAGAGATGCTAAATATCTTTCAAGCATTGATATTGCGAAAGCTTTCTGGGAAGTCCCACTACACCCTCCAGACAGGGACAAGACAGCTTTTTACGTTCCAGGTAGAGGAATGTACCGCTTTGTTGTCATGCCTTTTGGTCTAACCAATGCTCCAGCGACCCAACAAAGACTAATGGACGCGCTGTTCACTCCGGAGTTTGAGCATAAAGTATTTTGCTACTTAGACGATATCGTCATCATCAGCAAGACCTTTGAAGAACATATTTCCCTTCTTATCAGAGTTCTTGAAAAACTAACATACGCAGGTTTGACGATTAACTACGAAAAAAGTCAATTCTTCAAAAAAGAACTAAAATACCTTGGTTTTATGGTCGATGAACAAGGCTTGAGAGCTGACCCTGACAAAGTTCGGGCAATTTTAGAATATCCTACGCCGACTACAAAAAAAGAGATAAGAAGATTTCACGGCAGCTGCAGTTGGTTTAGAAGATTTATCCCAAACTTCAGTACTATTGCAGCACCTCTTAATAAATTGGCAGCCTCGGGGAAGAACTCGCCAAAATTTGGCTGGACTGCCGAAGCCAACTCCGCCTTCCTAAAGATGAAGGAACTACTTGTGACAACTCCAATCCTTGCCTGCCCTAATTTTGATGAACCTTTTGCTGTTCACTGCGATGCCTCCAACGATGGAATCGGAGCGATGCTCACACAAAAGCAAGATAATAGAGAAGTCGTAATAGCATACATGAGCAAAAGTTTCAATAAGCATGAACGGAACTACTCAACCACAGAACGGGAGACGTTAGCTGTCATTTCAGCTCTTGAGCACTGGAGATGCTACGTGGACAATGGAAAAGAATTTACCGTTTACACGGACCATGCTGCTCTAAAATGGTTCCTAAATCTATCTAATCCTTCAGGTAGACTAGCTAGATGGGCCCTCAGACTCTCAACATTCAACTGCGTTTTAAAACACAAGCGAGGAAAAGACAACGTTGTCCCCGATCTACTCTCTCGCTCGTTCGACAGGAATCCTGATCTTCATCAAACGGCACCAATTACTCAAGAAATTCAACGTATTAACGATGAAGACCACAACAGATTAATCTCGGACTGTCAAAACAATCCGGACAGTTACCCGAACTACTACTATAGAGACAACAAGCTATTCCGTCGTAGTTACGATCAAAACTCCATAACGGACGATTTTGCCTGGAAGGAAGTTCCTCTTCCTTCAACTAGAAAATCACTTATCGAAGAATTCCATGGCTCTCTGCCTAATCCACACTTGGGCATATTCAAGACTTACAAGAAATTAGCACTACAATACTACTGGACTGGCATGTTTAGAGATGTTGCTAAATACATATCAAAATGCGAAACTTGTTTAGCCTACAAACACTCTAACCACTCTCCTTATGGCATCATGGGTAAACCTAAAATTTGTTCTCGCCCGTTCCAATGCATATCGTTAGATCTCGTGGGTCCGTTACCGATGACTAGAAAAAGAAACCAATATATACTAGTTATAAATTGCTACTTTACTAAATACAGCATAATTTTCCCTTTAAAACGTGCAAGGGCTACTGATATTATCTTTCACCTAGAAAATTTTGTTTTTCTGGTTTTTGGAGTACCACAGACAATCATTATGGACAATGGACCTCAATTCCAGTCGCGTGAGTTCCATAACCTAATCAATAAATACAGAATACCTTTCGCGAACTTTAATCCTCTGTATTGCCCTCAAGTTAACCCCACAGAGAGGTACAATAAGACTCTTATCACGGCCTTAGCGTCTCTTGTTGGGGACGACCATAGATCTTGGGATAACCATCTTCCAATTATTCAGTCTGCTATGAATAATTCAGTGAACCTGGTAACCGGTTTTACACCCTCTTTCCTAGTTTTTGGACGCGAAACTATTCCTTGCGGCTCCATGTATTCACCATGCCAAAATCTTGAGGAAATAGTTTTTCTTCCTAGAGACATGTATGCTAATAACCTTGGCCTGCTATCATCTATTTACGATAAAGTTCAGGTTGCCTTGTACACAGCACATATAAAGAATAGCAATAGGTACGACCTTAGAAGGTCATTCAAAGAATTTAACATCGATGATATAGTTTGGAGGAAAAACTACGTCCTAAGTAACGCTGGCACTAACTTCAGTGCGAAACTGGCTCCAAAATACTTAAAATGCAGAGTTATTCAAAAACTCTCGCCCCTGGTGTATATGCTTGAAGATCCTAATGGTTCAAGAAACAAATGGCACATTAAGGATTTCAAAACATAGCATTTAGTTTAAGTTTATTTAATTTCACTTCATTACACATTATTTTACGTTCTTTTCTTTGCAGCTTTTCATTATGCTGACTTATTAGCGTGCGACTGTTTGTAATGACTCGCTTCTGCTTTTCTTTCTTAGCTCTGTAAATAAATAAAAAATTGTAGTAGCCTAAGACTACTGCACCCTCTTTAGTTCTAAACTAACTCCCCTCTACTAGTTGGCTCTAAACCAAATAGTCTAGAATTTCCTCGAGCGGATGACTAACTCGTTAAATAAGCCCTTAGGTTCTTCACATTTTCCCCTAGTTGGCGCTAGATCAACTAGGCCTGTATATAGTATTTCCTCGAGCGGATCGCCAACTCGTAAAATAAGCCGTGGGTTCGTCATTTTTCCCGTGGAGCGGCTGACTACTCCCTCAAAAAAAAAAGCCTTAGGTCATGGTAAGGAGTTCCTTAGGAGTGTGCGTCATTGAATGTGAACCACATCCCCTTATTTTATCTGGAGATGAATGTATGTGTGATTTTTGAAAGAGACGCAAGGAAGATCTGGAGCTTCTTAGTTGTATATAATTTTCTTCATGTTATTAGCACCTCATCTCATTTATGCACTAATCACCACGCATAGCATATCTATATAACAAAAAAAAACTTTTCATTAATTGGTACGAAAAAGTTTTTTTTTCCTGGGTTTTTGGGGTAATGTAGCATTTACCTTTATCTGCGTTGCACCTGTAGGTCACATCAGTTAATGCAAGACCTTGCAATTGCCATCTTACGTCTTTTTAGGCTTTCTTTACATCATTGATTCACTCTCTTGGTTCTTGTAACCCCAACTTCTAAGAAAGGGTATACTTCTGTACACTGCTTTTGATATCGTGATTACTTATATTATCGGTTTCTGTTCATTTGAACCGTATTTAATCCTATATTTTCCCTATTCCTGAAATTCTTAAAAATAATAAATACGTTTGTTATTTTCTGTTGACAATCTGTCAACAACGTTGTGTTCTTCTAAATAGTCATTTTCACTACCATAAAGGTTAGGTTTTATACTTTTCGGCTAAGTCTGTATACTTTTAGGTACTTATGAAACTCTGGTAGCTTGTAATTTTTGAAATATGAAATTATAATATGTAATTCTAGAACATGGGATCCCTTGGGTATAAAAGCCGATACAGCCGCTGTATTAAAGCAGTTTTACCTTCGACTTCCAAACAAGAAGTACAGAACAGATCCGTTGCGGGGTCACAGCCGGCCCCGCAACTCAAGAGGGTCCCTAAACCTACTCGTCGGTCGTCAGTTTTACTACGAATTGCGTCCCTGCTGGATGACTGCCTTTGCGGGGCTCCCCTACTGAGCACCTGCCTGCCGAAGCGCTACATCTATTCACCACCCTTCGGAACGGCCCTGCTGAGCTCTTCCCGAGCGTTTGGCTTGGAAGGCTCCCTGCTGCACGCGTCCTACTACGCGCCGGCCACTGCTCACGCCCTACGGGACGATCCTATCTGCTGCATGCGCTTTACTACGCGCCTACCTACTGCTCGCGCCCTACTACGCGCCTGGTTGTCGACTGTCGCGCTACACGCACCCCTACCGAGCGCCTGGCGGAGGCTCATACCCTGACGGTACGCCCGTACGCTTACTCCTCGCACGCGCTGCTACGCACGCGCTGCTACGCGTTCCTGGGGATCCCACTGGTTCCGTTTAACTCTTTCCTAATTTAACCACCACGTGTCCTGGTAACTAGGTACTACTGTTTGCTTGTCAAGAAACTCTCTTAATAAAGAACCTCGACCCTAACTTTTCTTTTGTAATTTGTATTTAGCTTTCATACTTGTTACGTGGGCTTCCAAAAAGGTTTGTAAGTCTACGTAACGTGACAACCTTAAATTAAAAAACTAAACACTAAATTAGAAACTAGGATTAAAATAATTATAAATAAAAAAATTGGCCCAAATCACCTTCTGAGGGCAGCGTGCCCAGAAGGCTGGCAGCATTGCCACGTTGTATGACTTGTTACCGACTTTTGTTTATATTATACAATAAATAAAGAGTCATAATGATACATAGTTGAATAGGGTCACTAATTCCCGTTTATAACATCGAGACATGAACTTGGGGATATCCCTATGACTATGTTAATTTTATTAGTTTGACGCATGGTTATTACCACCTTTTATTAGTTGTATTTTATTACGTACCTACTGCTTAGACAATTGCATGCATTAGTGTTGCCTGTAAATAAATCACTGGAAAACGATTCTGATATTAACCGCTAGTTTTAAGTTCACTTTTGTAATTTTTAGACATGCATTGCCTAAAAGTTATAAATCGATAGTCTATGTTTAGTTTTAGTTTTATTTATTTATGGGGCTCACTGGAAACCCCCGTGACAACATGACGAGTGAGGCTCCCACCAAGCACAGTGATACAACCTATTTGATTGGTTTTTCTTTTTCCGTGTTTTGTGCGCTAAATAAATATATTCTTATTCTTATTCCATACCGAGGGCTTTAAATTTTGAATATCGAACCAGGTCTTTCATTGTTAGCTAAGGACATTCACGAAGGCAGATCTGATCTTACTTTGACAACTCAAAGGGAACTTTTCAAAACACGTCTGTTTGACAAATTGGTACGAAATGACAATGATACCTTTTTCATGTCATTTGCTTGTCCCCAGCATGTCACACATGGATACCGAATCGGAACTACAGACACACGAAAGTAGGGATTTTCCTATGACATGCCGGAGATACGTTACATTTTCTGAAAAAAACAAGGATCAGAAAGAAAGAAAATGTTTATTGTCACACAAAGGGATACATAAGCAAAATACATATAGAGATAAAGAAATTAACAAGATTATTTGTGTGACAAAAGGAACGAACTCAGCATGTGCTGTGACAGTCATTGCGGGCTGGACAGCGCTGGCTTTCAGTTCGTCCCCTTTTCACTCATACCACATTGACTGCCAGTGTAGTCGAGGTAGAACAAAAAACAAAATACAACACAATACATTAAAAAACGGTCAAAAAGAACACTTAGCATGTGTAGGGAAAATACAGTTATAACTTACCTACTACTGAGTTCAGTACCTTTTTTTGGAACAGACAGCCTAATTTATTTTCAATGCACGGAGGTAAAATAATAATAAGAATAATAAGAGGACACCCGATTTAACCCTTCAGCTTGTAACTGTTTTGATATCAATAAAATTAGGCTCAATTTGCGCTTAAACGTTGGGAGGGACAAGTTAGTTCGTAGAGGATATTAGGATGTGCCTCAGCCCCCCTATTCTGTAACTTGTTTTAAGCTCACCTCAACGCTCACCCGCAAATGTATCTTGACACCGCGATGCGTGGTAACGAAGCGTAGGTATAGAGGTCTAGTTTCGTGACGGGCGACCGGCGGGGTGAGCCGCTTTAACACGTAGCGAATAACAGCCCAGTACTCACTTTAACCCATTGCAAAATCATTTAACTCACTAAAATATTACCTATTACGTATAGACTAGAATATTATCTTGTCGTCGTCCATCAGGAATACCTTGGAATCCAGTATTATTAAGCGACCGCCCGCCAGCCCCCGACTATGCAAAGGTCCCATGAGAGTAGTTTGCCATGCGCAAACTTATGCTAGGGCATGTCTGCTCTATACTACGTAACTAAATGTATAAAAAAAAAAATTGTAACTCACAACTGCAAAATATGCAACAACGAAGAAACACACAGATAAACAGTATTCCAGCAACAACTCCAGGGAAAAACAAAACTGCCGACTCCATTTATAACCAAAAATCCACAAATTCACTACTAAACACTAGTCCTCAGCGCACCAATAAACAAAAGAACACTATTCTTTTTTTATTACCCTATTCTTATTAGAAAAGAGGACGGTTACATTCTAAATTCGAAATCGGAACGCTCCTAACCCGCTGTAATATCAAAAGGGAATCAATCACATTTCGCTGGTCGATATTGTGTGATCCACTTTGTTAGATAACTATATCTTATCTGTATCGAGCTTGCAAGCTTCTAAGTGCTTTATGACGTCATAGGTACCCTAAATTTGATACGAAAAACTGGTATAAGAACTGAATAGACTGTTTTATTTGCTAATCGAAATTACACCTTTATATACCGTCTGTATGCGTTGTTACTACATATTTCAAAATGTCTAATGCCTGCGACGAATAGCAAAAACTAAATTTTGAATGTTTTCCGTTTGTAACTTTTATTTATACTCAGGTAATATTATTAAGAGGAAAAGTCTGAGATTTATAATTTTATAGTTTGTTTATAAGTTTATAATGGTAAACTCCGGAAACGATTATCCGTATAAAAAAATGTTCACTTTCGTGTATCACGCTTAAGGGTGAGGACCAAATTCTTGGCCAGTAGTTAGCCTAGTTAATTGGTAGTAGTTAAAAAGTTCCGTTGTGACACGAAAATTAGCCATCCAATTCTATGGTTAATTTTTTTTTAACTTCTACCAATTAACCACGCTAACTACTGCCCAAGAATTTGGTCCTCACCCTTAAATGGCTTAACCAATTTGGATGAAATTGTGCACGAAGATAGTTTATAGCCTGGATTAAAATATAGGATAGTTTTTATGCCGGGTCCACCCAGACGATGTCGCGGGCGGAAGCTAGTAGGCTTTATTTTATCCCGTGATTGTTTGCGTTCTTTGCCACACGTGGGAAAAGGCGGGGCGGGCATAGAACTGCTTTTTATTTGTGACTAGCTCTATTCAGAAATAAAAAGCTTTATAATTTAACTAGAAGCCGTACTCTATATTTTACGTTATTACGCTTATATAGGTACTCAATCACTCAACTTACTCAATTCATTGTATGTATAGATTTGTATCGTTAGAAGGAATTTAAGAATAAAAAAAAATCTTGGAAATAATTTTGAATGCATTCCGCACTTCCAATTATAATGTAACTTCAATGTGTTTCGCGCGCTCCTTTTAAGAGGGAAGTACCTATAGCTAGCAGCTTGCGACTGACAATAGGTACTTTTTATATGAAATTATCATTTCGGGAGAAATCGTTTTCGAGTATAATACTATCTAGGTTTCGGTTTCGGCTTCGCTTATAAAAAAAATTTAGGTGCCTATAATTTTTTAATTTATTGCAAATTTTGAAAAAAGGAAAACCTATTAGTAAAACGGGTCTTTCATTGTGTAAATAACGTATTAAAAAAACATTGAGATTCGAAAATATTTAGAAGTGGAAAAACGTTTTCTCTTTTTGTATTTTTGTATGTATGGAGTACGTAGAATTCCAAAGGTATACTTATTCCCTCTTAACACGTTCGGCGGCGGTAACGGCTATCACCGTAAAATGTGTACCACGCTATATGACAGTACGGCTATCGCAGTATTCATTCGCGATTGCCTAAAAGACAGTACGGCCCTTCCAGTCCAAAATTTGCTACGTAGCAATGGTATGGACCATAGCTACGTAGCAAATTTTTACTGTCATGTGGGGTACAACAACGATGACACTACCGCCGAAACCGAGTGTAATTCTCAAACTCAAGTTTGACCTTGACTCACACAGATGCAAACGCGTACACACGCGCGCAGTACGGCACTTGCCGATGTCGTTGCATGAGAATCTGTTCGACGCCCGCGCCAGTGCACCTCTACGCACTGCTATGCAAAGTAGGTATAGTTAACGAGCTTTTTGCTTGCGAGGTCTTTGTTTTATTGAATGCAGCAATTGAGACTTTATTGATTTGACTCGTTTATTGTTGAATATTCGTTTTTTATACGCCACAAGTGTATTTTATTGTTATTTTTATATGAATAGAGAAAAAGACGACGAACGACGGGCGGCTGCTAGAAGAAGTGTCTATCCCCGAATCTTCTCCAGAACACGACCCGTTTAGCGACGATGGTGATTTTGGTTCAGACGAACTATTATGACGGTACAGACCTAACAATGACGAAATATCCAGTTCCGACGACAGTAATACCAGCCAGTCTATTGGAATATTTGGAATGTCATCAGCTGCTAACACAACCTTGGATAATACCTATTCTGATGATAACGTGGGGGGGGGGTCACAACGTGAAATGAACAAGTCAGTGTCGCGTATTGTTGCAGGTGTTGCCGGCGAGTGCAGTACGCGTGTACTTTCAAGTGTCGATGGGTTACTCCAAGAAAAGCCGTACAAATTATAGTTACGGTGACAACCGTAGTGACATAGGCTATGATAAAACTAATTCTATATGCCAGTACGGGTCTTCCCGTAGTGCGGTTATAACCGTTACCGCACCTGGGTAGAGAAAACACAACTATGTAAATAATCAGAACTGCTATAGCCGCAGTTTCATATTGTATGGAGAAATTTACTGTCATTCGAGTACATACCATAATTTGGGTACCGCCGCCGAACGTGTTAACGCGCTTGCGCGACGCGTGTCGAATCACATAGAAATGACCTAGTGATCCAGTACCACATAAAAATAATATTGTATAGTGACGAACATAAGCTGCCCCGTGTTAAAAATGTGCAATGGATTCTCGACTCTGAGGTTTTCAGCGCGTGTGTACGAAATAGACAACAAATATAAAAGTATTTACAATAACAAGAAACTAAAGCTAACTTAACATTTCGAACTATCTCTAAAAAGCTCCCCCGTGGCATCGTACCAAAGATGCTGGCAGCATTAATTACCTCACTGAATAGCAATAGGTATAGTCGAGGAATGAAAAGGTTGACCACTTTTCGACCTTATTTCAAAACTATTAAGGTCCAAAAGTGGACAACCTGTTCATTCCGCGACTGTACTAATCCACTGTGCGAGGAAGCTGCCAGCTCTTTGGTCACCTGTAGTGTCGACAAGCCTTTTGCTAAGCTAATCGTATTTATTTATATGTAGGTATGTATGCACCCGTGTGGTGTCGGGTTAGAATTTCACCACCCCCTTTCTTCCCGTGGTTGTCGTAAAAGTCGACTAAGGGACCAGGGTTGAAGTGTGTTGTGGGCGATGGGCTAGCAACCTATCACTGCAATATCACATTTTGTCGATCTTTTATACCCACATGTATGCTAAAAGTGGCGCTGGAACATACGTTTCATGTGCTCTGCCTACCCCTTTTGGGAATAAAGGCGTGAATGTATGTATGTATTTATGTATGTATGTGTATATTAATTATTATATTTACGTTTATATTCGTATTAATCAACTTTGGCATTCGTATTATTCCTCTTGAACCCACCGTTTGAAAGTCTCTGTTTGGCCCTATGGCTAGAGGTTATGGCTGGTAGAGAATACCTTGAGGCATTAAGTTCGCCTTTTGTACTTTTTTGTTTTGTGCAATAAAGTTTAAATAAATAAATAATAGTTAGAAATCAGCTCTAAACATAAATCTTAAGTATCAATATACGAAAAAATCGCGCGTTTTAAGTTTCCACTATTAATAGGAAACACTAAGGTCAAGATAATTGAGAAATAGGTATTTGTAAAATGTATTGCTGTCGCGCCAAACACAAGCCTCCCGCCGCAGAGCGCGATAGAGACAACTGCAGCTTGGACCGAATATACCTATTAAAATTACATAAAATCAACGTTTCGTAGTCCCCTGATTTCTTCTCCAAAACTTGACCTATTTAACTAATTTTTTTTTATAAAAATCAAAGAAAGGCTTAGAGTATAGGTAGCGTAGTAGCCATAGATTTATGGAAAAAAAATGATTGCTCTACTGCCATTATCCAGGAAGAAAACAGGGGACTACGCTTCTATGGAAAAACGGCCGTTGTGTTTCCTTTTAAAGCCACATGAAATGTAAAAATGTATGAAGAACCGAACTATGAAAACAATGTTCCTAATATGTTTTTGTTTTCCTTAAAATCAAGAGAAAACTGAATAACATAAGACGGAAAATCACATTTTTTTATTGGAATAGGAGGAAAATAAAATAATATATACCCCATTGACAACAGCGCCATCTCTACAGCTTTTGACGTACTAGATAAATAATGTGAGATAAGCGTTGTGTTATAACACTTTTTCTACTCGCCGCTAGGTGGCGTAAAACGCAATAATGTTGATGGTTTTAAAACTCATAATTATACCTGACGATATAACGCGCCAATTAGGACAATTTAACTGTTATTTTTCCATATAAAAAGTGACATTTAGATCTACCTGACGTGCGTACAATGCGTTACGTGATTATTTAAAAGTTTAATTTATTATTTAAAAGTAGGTACGCGGGCGGCTAGGCAGCTAGCTAGCCATTATTTATAAGTACTTATAAGTACTTATAGTTTCATGTGCTCTGCCTACCCCTTTTAGGGATAAAGGCGTGAATGTATGTATGCATCTATGTATGTACTTATAATAAAGATCTGTGAAATCTAAATTTCATGATGATGGTGATGTTGAAGAGGGTAATCTCCAAAATTCTACTCATCGAATTTCATCAAAATCGGTTCAGCGGTTTCATCTTGAAATGGTTAAGGCGATTGTAACAATTTCTGTTGGCGATGGTAAAGTTAGCGTTTTACAATGACTCCTATGCGTTAACCAAACCAGTTATCAAATAAATCAGAACATAGAGACGTAGTGAAACTCCCTAATGGTCTTAAGGACGAAAAATAAGCTACTTTCAGATTGCAAATAAATGAATGTCCAAGCTTTTTCGAATAACCGCGATAACATCACTTGTAGTTTTGAAGCAGTACTAGCAAATTATATTATAATTTAAAAGCAGTCTCAAACGGTCTCTTTTTAGGAATTATAATGATTTGGTATTTATTTAGTGTTTCACGAACTACTGAAAATTCAAACTTACAGTTATAATAAAATATTGAAGAATAAGACGTTTTTGTCAGATTTTTTGATGACTTTATACAAGAGCCTTAGCGCACCACATTCCGTCATTTTTCATGTCTACTCGCCTTAAAGACGGACACATGTTCGCATCACATTTGTATGGAATTACTTATAACAAACAGATGACTTACCAGTAAGAATATATCTCGTTAAATATAGCAATCCAAGCAGAATCAAATACAGCATATATGTGATCACGGGAATAAACACCACGCATAACAGTTTCAGATACTCCGACAACATTTTAGGGAAAATCACTGGACAATAACCCGTTTAGTCCTTCTTAATGAAATGTATTATTGTTATTAGCCGTAAAAAAACGGCTTAAATGTGACTAAAAATGTTAGCATGAAACAATAAAGACAAAACGCTGCCAAGAGGGTTCTGTGTTATGCAACACGTACGTCGTTCAAAGCTACTGTTCTACTGTTGTCTAAAAACTGCAAAATCGTGGTGTAATGTCGCATTAGCTGTAATACCATTAAGTGTAACTGTAACAAATAAGTCTGTCTTTCAATGTTGATTTAAAGAGTTTCTCTTATCATAATTGTTTATGAAACGAAGATACTAGAATCTAAAATTTGCAGTCATTTACTTTTACACACATCACATTTGACATTACCTACATTAGATATTACTAAATAATAAGGAAATAGACCCAGGTAAGTAGCAAATAAATGTTCTTGAGTCGTATATGTAGAGTACCTACAGAGCATTTTTGATTTAAACATTATCTATTCGTTCGTTATCGTTTTTGTCTCTGCAGTTTTACGACTGAAAAGTTGAAAACCAGAAAAGCAAACAAGAAAACCTACACAAAACGAACAGTATGCGACATAACAACCTTTTAGGGCGGTTAATCGTTTTACCACCCATGCGACGACGATTCACGCTATTTTGCCTTTTATTTTTATCGCATTATGGTGTGTAATGGCGTGACAGGTGTGATATCTGAAATAATGGGATTAGTAAAATGCCTTGGAGTTTTCTGCCGGGTTTGTGGTTATGTCATCGAACTGAACAGGTATGTCATGAAACATAATGAGAGTATCTACCTTGAAAAACTGTACTGCGCATTCACTTAACTATATCGTCCGTTTTTTTTTTTATATGGGCCAATCAATTATTTCTTGTAAGTAAGTAAAATCTTTATCCCATAAAAAAACATTCCATGAAAAAAAGGAGGCCAAGTCTCGAAACTCTTCCAACGCAAAAAGTTGTGAGATATTTGGTAGTACCAAGTCTCAGGCATTCTTATTATTCTTTATTTGCTAGCTAAATAAAATTCTACAACTTGGCAATCACACAACTTTACTGCATTTATGGATTTTTGCATACCTAAAACTATGTAGTTATTTATATGGAATGTTTTTTTATGGGATCTCACTTCTTTTTGTATGTTATTGTGTCAATATTCCATTCTTGATTTTTTGTCCCATTTACTGCAAATATAACTTTGTAATCAAATATATTTATATGGCATTACAAAGTTATTTATGCAGTCAGTGTATCTAGAAAACTGGACTTAAATTGCAATTTTTTTAGCGACCCCTTGATTTATACACTAAACACTAATTGTATTCTAAATTTGAAGCTTCTATGTCTACTAGAAGCGCCTTAGACTTTTGATGATCGGTGAGTCAGTCAGTGTTATAAATCTTAAACCGCTGGTTTAAATTGAATGAAATTTGAAATATATCGTGTTTATACAATGCGTGCTTGGTTACTGAAAATGCAGGCTTCTAGTTTTATCCACATCGAAGTTATAGAGGGGTCGAAAATAGCCTGAACTGCTTCGAGAAAAGGATGGGACGGCCGTGCCGCTGTTTTGCTCGACTTGGCGGGGGCACTGCCGTGCCCCCAGGATAAATTTAAATTAGAAGATGTGTCCCACTACGCTGGATTTTTGCAATGACAATCGATTTTGTTATGTACCAATAGTAGAAGGGGGCATTACCATATCTCTAATACAGCTGAGACCAGCTGAGGGTTCTTCATCAGAAACTTCAGGCCTTCGAATTTTGACATCAAATGAAGCGGCCCACCAAGTTGAATATTTTTTGTAAAGGCGGTATAGATATATCTCTAATAGTTTGGTTGGGCTCCTGTGTTTTCTAACCAGGGTCACCAGGTACTCCAGATCTTCGATTATCCTAGTTTTTATAGTTTTCCCTTTATGTGGCCATTAAACCCTAACTCTGTACCAAATTTCAGCTCTCTGAGTTCATGGGAAGTACTAGTTCTATTTTGATGATCATGAATGAGTGCGTGAGTGAGTGAGTGTCATAAATGCGAAACTTTGCTTTCGCTTAACTTCGGAACTAATTGACCTACAGACTCGAAATTTTGGATTTTAAGTATGTGATTATAGCTTAGATGGCGAAAATTTCTGCCTTCTGGTCTTATCCAGAGGTTCTCAAATAGGGTCCTGAAAATGCGGCGAAATGGTTCCAGTAAAGGATGGTACGGCAGTGTTTGCTTCGCGCTCGACTTGGCGGGGGCACTGCTGTGCCCCCAGATTTGCACGATTATAGGTAAAGACAGATCACAAACAGGTACAATAGAGGTATCACTAAAATCTACCTTAAAGGCATGCAAATTATGAAATCATCTTAAATCTACCTACCTACTTATATTCTAGGAACTCTTGAATACTGTAGAGACATTTTTCTATCAACCATTTTTTTAAAGCCTTCTTAAATTGTATAAAAGGCAGGTCTTTCATTAAATCTGGAACTTTATTATAAATTTTTATACACATTATATATGCGTTTTTTGCAACTAATGAAAGATTAGTTGCTGGAACATATAGCTTATTGCGGTATTGTGAACGTATGGGATTACGATATATTTCTTTAACATTCTGAATTAGATGGCCATGTTGATATACAAACAAGGATGCACCGAAGATATAAATACAGGGAAGTGATAAAATATAGTAACCCCTAAAGGGTTAGGCCTGTATCGTGGAAGTCAAACGTGAACCAAACACATAGAATTGACCGAATAAAGTGCGGTCCGTAAATCAAATTTAAAACAAACATAGGATATATACGTAAGTAACTTTTGACAGTAATTTTTAAATATTATCCTGTAAACTATATAATCTTAAGACATTAACTTTAGCAAAACATGTGTGTGTGTGTGTGTGTGTGTGTGTGTGTGTGTGTGTGTGTGTGTGTGTGTGTGTGTGTGTGTGTGTGTGTGTGTGTGTGTACGTGTGTGTGCGTAACGGTGTATATGCTTAGGTGTCTACGGAGGAGTGCCCGTACGTAACGTATAAAAATGGTGCGTTAGATTTGATGTTCGTCCTACATTAAACTTTTTTTTTATTTATACATTAAACTTAAAATTGTTGTAGTCCCATGTAAGCAACAGGTTACCGAATACGCTTTTTGGTCTCAAAAACAAAGCAGTGCCGAATATCACACGTCCTAATTAACATATTATAAATATGGGGGAAAAGGAGGGATTTACAACGTTTTGCAAAACTGGTCTTGAACGCAGGCTTGGGCACCTTGAAAATTCTCTTTTTGAGCAATTCAGGGAAAGTTGGAGAGTTTCTAACCTGTCTGTGCATAAACAGAGTAACACGCAAAAAATATAATCTACGCACACTCAAGACCCGGGCCTCATCAAAAAGGTTCACAGGGGGAAAACGCCGGGACTTAACTAGCTCTAATACATTTCTTCTGCATAACAAAAACAATATCTATGTCTGTAGATCGACCCCATACTATTATCCCATACTGCAATATTGAGTTTATGTAGCCATAGTAAGAAGTGAGAGCAGCTGCTTTTGAAACTACCTGAGTTATTCTTTTTAGAGCATAGACAAAACGATTTATTCTTGAACACAGGTCCTTAATATGTTGATTCCAACTACAAAACCGGTCCAGTGTAATACCTAAAAATGTTATACTGGTAAGTTCTTCAATTGTATGCCCATTATGAGTAATGTTAAGATTAAGCGGCTCCCTTTTTTTGGTATGAAATTGCATTAACTTAGTTTTGTCAATATTTGCCTTAAGATTATTTAATTTTAACCAGCTGATAGTTTTATGCAACGATTCATTATATTGATTTAAACTTTCACGATTCTCACACATTATTTTTACTTAACGGGACTTAATCGCGTATAATTCAATTATTTATTTACCTCACTGAGGTCTCCCGACGATTCATTAATTTGTGATTCATACGTTATTAAGCTATCTCCCTTAATTACAATAGATGTGTCATCGGCAAAAGGGTAACATTGCTGGGAGTTGAACGAGCGAGCGAAGCGAACGAAGGTATGCTGCAGTGTAGGCCAAAATTCGTGCATATGTCCGGATGTCCCGCTGTTCTCATCTACAGGTCGCATTTCTCTTGACATTTCATTCCTTGATATTTTGCGAACAGTTTCGCGTTAATCAAATCGAATATTTTTAGTCAATACAGTTTGAGTAAGTAAATTAAAAAATTACAAACAACCCCTCGTTAGTTTTACAGCTCTCCAGAGCCTATCCCTGCGGAAGGAGTAACAGCGGGTATAGGAGTCTACCTGAAGAAGCGTTTTTGATTTAAATCATTTATGTCGTGCTCGCTGACTTCCACCACAAGGCCAGACGTGTAAGGAATCGTGAATTCAATCCTTATTGGATGGCAAATGAGATGAATATGTTACTATCTCAGGCTAAAGATAACAAATGAGGGCAAAATTGCAATGCTTATGCTAAAAATATGCATCTTAATACGGGTCAAGAGGCCTGACGTGTGAGGAATAGACCCCGGATTGTAGTGGCACTGACGTCACAATAGGGTGATTTGGGGAGTAAATGGAATGGTAGAACAAAATGATACATAAATTATAAGATAAGATAAAAATGTATATTCATTTCACCAGAGAAAAACATAATTTCATTTACGGTACGTAATCGAATAAAATTTAATAAAGTCACAATAAAAAATTCCCAGTGAATCGATCGATATTACATTTTTGGTATATAACTGCAAGACTTAAATTTCTACGTTTACTAGTTTTCGAAAAACTGAGCGGTCGAATAATTATTTCGTTCCACTGTTCCATTCGGGAAATGGAACATACATATATTAGAATTAACTTTATCAATGTATGCAACCTATGCAAACCTATATAAAGTTTGACCTTAGATATAAACTGTTTGCTTTATTGGCAACTGCACGTCACTTTGATGTATTAATGTGTCAAAACATACATATGATATTTTTTATATTATCTTATCTTAATAAATCCGTATTAATTAATACTGTTCCATTTACTCCCCAAATCACCCTATTGTGACGTCAGTGCCACAACAATCCGGGGTCTAGTGAGGAATCGTGAATTCGATCCTTATTGGATGGCAAATCAGATGATTATCAATAATTAGATAAATATATATCTCCGGCTAAAAATAACAAATGAGAGCAAAATTGCAATGATTAAGCTAAAAAAAACGCATCTTTATACGGGTCAAGAAGGCCTGACGTGTAAGGAATCGTCAATTCGATCCTTATTGGATTGCAAATAAGATGAATATTTACTCAAAATTTATCGTTATCCGAACATTAAAAGACTAAAAAAAATCACACACAATCTGGAGCGGAAATTGTTAAAAAAACGGGCAGTTTTTGCGATATTCGGTATCTCCAAATATATTCACTGAATCAAAAAATGCAAAGAAAAATTTGGCATATGTTGACCTACAGCGTTAATTTATTTTTGACTTTCAGTTACATGTATGTAAGGAGATGGAGTGCCGGCCTAAAAAGAGTGTTTTATCATTTCATTACAAAACTGTGTAGCGGCCAACAAAATACACCCATACTCCAAATTTAATTCAAATACACGTTGAGTAAAATGCCTGTGGCATGCGGACAGACGGACATGACGAAACTGTAAGGGTTCCGTTTTGTACATTATTGTTACAAGGAACCGTAAAAATTACTTAAAAGCTTATAAAAATCACATTCCGTTGTTATTTACCGTTGATAAGAGAAAAATCCGGATATTAGGAATTGAACAAAGATATTAATTATTTATTTTTACTATGGATTCTGGATAAAAAACTCTTTATATAATGATCAAGAACTGCTTAAAGCTTACCCGGCAAAATCAAAAACAGGGACGTTATAAATTTATTTCCGGCTTATCCGTAAACCTTTATCAATCTTGATGTTACGATCTTTAAAAATATGATTATATGAACGAGTTCCATAAGTGAGTCACGGCAGAGATTGCATCGTGCAGATAGCATAGTTGTAGTTGCTACCCGAACGCGCAAGAATGGTTAGATTATTTTTTAATTTCCATAATATTTTAGTTTCACATAGTTTAATAAGTACGTCAATTAAGTCAAACTTTTAGTTTTCCTGTTTTGTCATCAATTTTTTTTTCAACTTCTAATACATATAGGTATAATGCCTTCTTGTCGTATGTCACGCAACCTCTGAGACAATCGACCCACTGTTTTTGTATGCGACAGTCACACATTCTGTCCGCAATCACTTTCAAAATGCTGTTGTGACTACCCCTCAGTCGCTGCTGCAGCGACGCGTACTTCTTACGCGTGCCATGATAGCGTGGAAGCTGTCGACGCACGCGCTCGCGAACATACCAGCACGGCTATCACAGCGACGGCGCGCGAACTCTCTCGATTTTTCTTGCACTACCCGTCTCTCTCTTATTAGAACACTTAGAACAAGAGGTATAGTGCGAGAAAAATCGAGAGTATGTCGCGGCCGTCCCATGATAGACGAGCTGACGCGGTGCAACACCAGGGCAGTCCCGTCAACATTCTGAAAGAACTATTGTAGAGGAAGCGTAGGGCGTCGTAAGCTCGTCTTCTATACCTTCAAAGTTATTCCTAAACAAAGTTATTTTGACACCATGTGTACAGCGGGAAAACCTACGGGCCAGCATGTTGCTTCTTACAGCCAGCGCCCTGCGCTCCCTCTCGATATCTGGGTCATAAGTTAGGTTTTCGGTGATGACATGTCAAAGTAAGTACTTAAATTACTTGACTATGCTCAGCTCAGAATCATTTAGTACAACCGGAGGGATGATAGTAGGCTAGAACTTTCTAAAACTAACTAACTTTTTAAAACTAATAAAACTATTAGCAATAACGGGTAACATGAGGGAAATTAAAAGTACTTATGTTTTGATTGACGTACTTAATTAGTAGGAACTTCACTAGAAATGCAATTTTTCAAAACCAAGTCAACCATTCATATGAACCAGACCCCGTAGCATGGACGGCCTTATCACACGATAAGTGACAAGATAGAGCGTCCGTCACTGGCTGACACCGTTCAATAGAACGAGACGGACGCTCTATCAGGTCACTTATCGCGTGATAAGACCGACCATGCTACGGGGTCAGGTATGGATATATGTCATTTAGTTTTCGGTCCAAAAATACATCCCAATCAATAAAGTGCAGCGCGCGTTGCGTTTGCGTACTAGATATCCAGGTCTTACACTTTAGTTGATTGGTATCCGGGCCCGGCAGACTCAGTTATCCCTGCACCTAGTCCACACGTGTCCTGGGAGCTCATGTATATTTGATAATTAGTGCGACATTTGGAAAACTGATGTCCTTACTTGAAACGTCGAATGTCCCAGAATAATTAGTGGTTTGAATTTGCAGTGAATTAAGACTGCGGTGGATGGTTCATTGTTTTGGTAAGTGACTAAGTATTTTAATTTTTTAAACATTGTAATGTAAATAAAAAAGATATGCATTGTTTTCTCAGTGTCACAAAAGTGCGATGAAGTGTGAATCTAACCATGCAAACCCCACAAATGCAAGTTAAGAAGTTACATAAATTATATTTAAGTATTACATATTTACTTATACGTTATATGAATTATATTCACTTGCGTTCCCATGTTAAGCAAACTTTATAATTATACTCATACGGCCCGGCCCAGGCGAATTTACTTTAATGTTAAATATAACACTTACTGTTTTTTATGTATTGGTTTATAACATTTTAAATGTCTTCTAGTAAATATACAGGGTGTTCGGGATAACAATATAGGAACTTAAAAAGTTTGAACCAACGGATGATAGTTTTTTTTTATCGAGCCTGATGTTTTTTGTTATTTTGGAAGAAATCACTCGTGGTGACCAACAAAACGATTTAAAAAAAACTTGTGTAGCATGTGGGAAGCTCGTATAGTTTTTATTGCTTATTCAATTGATTGTGCTGTTAATTAAACATAAATACATTTGATTTATCACTAACTTTGTATTAAATTTAACTTTTCATAACAACTTTTTACAACAAAACACCCTGTATATACTAGTGGCGGAACACCCATACTAAGCCGATTCTTACTGGCTTGCTTAACATTTCTTGGTCGTACTCCTAAAGAAACAGCCCTTTTTTGCTTCAGCTTGTCAAGTTAAAATTCTCACGCACCGCCACTGATATATATATATATATATATATATATATATATATATATATATACATATGTATATTTAATTATATTAAAGTAACAAATTAAAGGGAAACGTGTAGTTAAAATACCAGTTACAACAGATGCAAGATGGTGTTTGAAAATTATAATAACATGACAGTGAAAGCGCCATCAAATCGAACTGCTATTTTCACGATACTAAGTATTCTAAAGCCGAGTTTATAGAGGCGGGCGGCGCGACACGCGTGTTGACAGGCGATTATGGAGACACTCTCGCCTTATTATATTAAGCACTCCTGGCCTGAGCAACGACATAACAATATGTTTGTGTTCTGAATTTGGGAGCACGCAGAGACGAACCCATAAAAAAATGACGCAAAACAGCCACAGCAATTATAATCCTCGTGCTTAATAGCTATTTGTGTCACAAGGGAGCAAAATAGTATATTTAGGGCGGTGTATTAAATCCTGACCTTAGCGAGGGATTCTAAGGCAGGATACTGAGCGTAGTGAGGGATACAAGTGTTAACACCCGTTACGAAGATAATTTTGCTACCGAGTGACACATATTATTTTTCACACCGACTATGAAGAAATTTAAAAAGATGCAATTTAAATTACTTAACCTCACTACGCTCAGGATGGATTCACCGCCCTCGCCGTAAATATACTATTTTGCTCCCTTGTGACACAAAACTATACATGCTTTTCACACCTTCGATGAGAAAATTTTTAATCCCTCATTTGAAGACAACAATGTTTTTTTTCTGAGTAGCAGGTGTGAAAAAAACGTTTCATTTGCTTTTTGCACTAGAATCGCAATGGCGCAATAAAAATGCATTATGACGTAGCATATGGCGAGTTTAATTAATCCCTACTTTTAATTATCATGTTTATCAGCTCTTATCACAATTGCTACTATAATTAAAACAAACTTTTGTTTGCAGATTATGAAAGACCTTGGTGGAAAAGAGCAAGCGAAGAAAGTAAAGATTCTAAGAAGAAAGAAGTTCTTGATCAAATCCTATCTGGTCTGCACAGCTCTACTTTTGATGATTGCTCAAGGTTATTTGAAAAAAGAACTGGATCATTCCTCCATTGTATGGTAGTAAACTAAATTAAATAAATATAAATACCAATTGTTAAAAAAATACCTGCGAGTTTAGGCTAGGCTATATTTAATTAACATGGCGGATCTGCCTAAGTTATTCTCTTGTATGATACATCTAAAAAAGGCGACATACGACAACGTAACCAGCGATTACCCCGACACATTCAGCGAATATTTACAAATAAACGCTACGTATATATTGTATAATGTGGGTTTTAGTATAGGCAGCATTATATTGCTTCTCTTAACTTTAATATTAGGCACCATATCCTGGATAAAAATAGGACCGTGGCGGCAATTTAAAAATTACGTATTTCTGAACTTAACTCTATCTTTATTTTTGATGCACGTCACATATGCTGGCTGTATCATGAAGGGGCCTTGCTGTGGTCTCATCCAGACTGTGACATTCAGAATTGCCATGTCTGCGTTCGCCAACTGGCTACTGATCATGTACATGGCCCTTTACACGAAAATACTGAAGGTCTTCAGTGGCAACTTACAACACAAGTATCTGAAGGCTAACGCTTTCGCTTGGGGCATGGCAGCGTTAGAATGTGCCTTCCACCAGCAAATGGCGATGGCGTCGGCCCCAAATGCAAGTCTCTATGTGATACATGCCATGACCTATGTCATTATCGGATTCTATTTAAGCGTTATGTACGCCCTCTTCAAGTTGACTACAGGCAGGATGATCAGCGAAGAAAACGTTAACCAGATCATTAACATATTCTGGTATGTTACGAGTGCTTTCATTATATTGATATTTACGCAGGCTATGTATTACTTCCCTGATTTATACGATTACTGCTTCTTGGGAATTGGCTTTTTCGAGGCCATTTTGGTATTCAACTACTGGAGCATGAAAGCCCACCGGGAGATATGGAATGATTATATGAAGGGTAAAATAGACGCTTCCTATGAAGACGAAATACGTCCTTATTAAATGAGTCATGAACATGTCAAATGTCAGCACTTCACCGATTGGTGCTGACTCCGTCTGGTACGAGGGCCACACTGAAAGTTTTGCGTAACTTTTAAATAAAACAATTTAAAACAAAACTAATACATTTACTGCTTCTCAAAATATTCTCCCTTGCATTTTATACATTTATTCATCCGCTCGAACCATTTTTCAAAGCATGATACCCAGTCGCTTGACTGCATGTTTTCGACGTGTTGGTTAAATGTCGCCACTGCATCTTCGGGCGTCTTAAATGTTAAATCTCTCATCAAATCCTTGATTTTCGGGAAAAGGTAAAAGTCACAGGGTGCAAGATCTGGACTATAAGGCGGATGAGCCACGGTCTCCACATTTTCGGAACTCAAAAACGCTTTTGTTTTTTGCAGTGTGGGGGGACGCATTATCATGATGCAGGAGTATGCGGCTTCGTGGTCGTGTCTCGCGAACTTTTTCAAAGACTGTGGGCAAACAAGTTGTGGTGTACCACTCGGCATTTACAGTTCTTTTATTATTTAGAAGGACTGTGCAGACATGGCCACTTTTTGAAAAAAAACAAGCGATCATTTGTTTGGCAACGCTTTTGGCTTGTTGAATTTTTGTTGGCCTACTGTCACCTTCAAAGACCCATTCACTAGACTGTTGTTTCTTTTCTGGATCGTAACAATAAATCCATGTTTCATCTCCTGTTACGATGTTATATACACCATTTGAACATCCGTTCTTATATTTCCACAGCATTTCTTGGCACCAGTCGACACGTGCCCGTTTTTGGCCTGAAGTTAGTTCATGAGGAATCCACCGACAACAAAGTTTCCTGACTTTTAAATTTTCGTGTAAAATCTTTTGTATTTGACTCATACCAATCCCTAATTGTCCTCGAATTTCGTCGTAAGTGATTCGTCGGTTTTCTTCTATCAGTCGTCTCACAGCAGCAAAGTTTTCTTCAGTGACCGCGGTTGACGGTCGACCTTCACGAAACTCGTCATCGAGACTAACACGGCCCCTATTAAATTCAGCGTACCAACGTCTCACGGTGCTCAGATGTGGTGCTTCAACACCAAATGCATTTTGAAGGCGAGTACTACACTCATGCGGAGAAAGAGAACGTTTAAAATCATAAAAAATCATTGCTCTAAAATCTTTACGCGTCAAATCCATTTTGAATGCAATCGGTTTATTTCGAACTGACAAAAAAAACAAATGACTATCGATTTCCCGCCAATATTTAGTACATTCCATAAACAAAGGTCTATATTTTTTTTAAATAATCAATTCGAAATTGGAATGAGTGCGAATAGCCAGGAGTGCAAAACTTTCAGTGTGGCCTATGTATGCTATGTAAATGACATTTATTGTGAGTTGCACCAACTTACCATTACAGACGGTTTGGTGCAACCCACCCTTTGTAACTTCTTTAAAATAAACTTGACTATGTCGTCACATAACGCCTAATCGCATGATCGCCAACAGGAACCTTTATTCGCTAAGAAATGGCATATGTTAACCGTATAGTTCATAATGTTGTAAACATTTTGGGCATGATTGTGCTCGTTTCTACATATGTATAGTCTTATTGCTCGCCTAAAATATAACACATATGAATATAAATAGGCACCTCTAGCTGACACAACCCAAATTAATTATGCTATTTTATGTTAGTATACAATTATGTATAATTGTATACCAATAATTGGCAAAACAAAGGTCGTTAGTTTGTTGTCATCTGAGACACTATATATATCTATGTATGACATACATCTTAGCCCTAACTAAGCTCTTATAATATGTACTTATTAAATAATGAAACCTCCGAACCTCCGCCTGTAGCATGTCCTATAGAGAAATACGCACGAAGATATGCGTAATGTATACAAGGTGTAACAAAAATGTGGTATGAACCGATCAAGGGCTTAACAGGTATCGTGTTCTAATAAGAAAAAACAGAAAAAAAAATTTTTTGACGCGATTTTTTTTTTACATTTCTATGGAGCTTGTCGCCCCAGTCGGCCAACGCTCCATACTAAGGTGAAAAAAAATCGCGTCAATTTTTTTTTTTCTGTTTTTTCTTATCAGAACACGATACCTGTTAAGCCCTTGATCGATTCATACCACATTTTAGTTACACCCTGTATAAAAACACTTAAATACTTATGAAATGAAATAAAATTAATATCTACAATTACAAAATGTTATTGATGTTTGTGAAATAGACGTTAGATACCTCAATTAGAGGGACAAAATATCGAAATAACAAAAAAAAATTGGACTTGAAATTATTCCAAATGGTAACCTTCTTTCTCAGGGTACGAAGTACAGGGAATCTTTACATAGGAGTGATACTTTGGTGATAGTTGGCTGTTTTCTTGAAATTGGTGTGTAATAAATGTTTAGAAATTCATTTAATAATGAAACCTCCGAACCTCCGCCTGTACCATGTTCGCTATGTACCAGTGGCGTTTTATCCATAAATCTATATATATTATATATACTAATAGAGAAATACGCATCCGCTCCAGTATACGCAATTTATATAATAAAACTTATTAACTTATATAATAAAATAAAAATAATATCTACAATTACAAAATGTTATTGATGTTGGTAAAATAGACGTTACATACCTCAATTCGAGGGACAGAATATTTCTTTCCCAGGGTACGGTGTGCACTGTACAGGGAATCTTTACATGGGAGTGAGACTTTGGGGATTGTTGGCTCTATTCTTGACATTGATGTGTAATAAATGTTTAGAAATTCCGTATGTTGTTTATCTTAAACCCTAAACTATATAAATAGATATTATACTATGATATATAAATATATATTATTTTTCCTGGGAAAGCTAAAGTTTAATAATAAATATTAAATAATTATTATTTATTAGAAAGTAATTTAGAGTGGCGACTATATTGCTATTTACAAAATCGTTGTCATGTCAATTCGAGGATTACAAGATTTTCTCTCAAATTCCTACATAGTGAACATATTTAAACATGAAAATAATTATCATCATCTTTTACGATTATTGGAATTAAATGTTTCCACATAATTAACGTGGGGACAATTTTGATACACAAATCGACCTAGGCCCACGATGTACCGTTAATAATATTATTAGTTCGCAAATGTCACAACAATATTTTTTGTTCTTCTGAAATTCTCTTAAAAAACCAATTTTGAACTTGTATTCTGACAAGTGGCGTATAAGACACTATCTGTAGTATTATAGTTTCTTATTACACCAAATAACAGCTCTAATACAGCTATTATACAGCTTTCCTTTTGTTTATACAGCTCCAATAACACCACGAGCTGTATTTGGACAGCTTGTAATGCTACTTGGGATGGCTTGACTTGTAGTTATACTCGTAGAATACAGTTCCATGAAAATTATTATCACTTTAATCTAGTTTGTCTCGGGTTCGAATCCTGGTAAGGGTATCTATTTGTGTGATGAGCACGAAATATTTGTTCCTGGATGTTTTCTATGTATAGGTATAAGTTTTTATTTATCTATATAAGTACAGACATCGTAAGTACTTACAAGCTTTGCTTAATTTGGGACTGGATCGATTTGTGCAAGATTGCCCCCACAAACATTTTACTTATTTGTTTATACCTGCCAAGAGCAAGTTGAAGCTACCAAACCTAAGTTCTAACATACCTGGAAGGAAACAAACAAATATCGAAATCAGAGCTGCCAAAATTGACATTTAGGTGTTCCAATTTTGTAGGACTATGTAATTTTCTGACCTGACAGTGGATAATAAAAAACCAGAATGAATAAAAAAATCTGACCAGTACAATCAACCTCACGGCTCTGTACCTATTCCCATATTTATCATACTTTAGTACTTTAGTTTAAATCAAATGAAGAACCGAGGTTTTGATGTAATTTTGTCTCCAGATTTTTACCCAATAGAGTAAATAATATGGAGTAAATAACTGTAATTTTAATATAAACATACTGTGCATATTTTTAAAATCCGATGCCTCTATAGTAGTAGTACCATACGGTGGTTTAGTTTCCTATACAACAAAATAAAATACAACAAAATACAATGTTTGACAAAAGCGTGATCTGTGAATATATAACTTTTAACAATGTGGCAAAGTTACTGGCTGCATAGAATGTTTACTTGGCTACAATGCTGCAAAAAAAAACAATCCCGCCCAAAGTCCATTTTCAAAAATGAGTGCCGCTTGACGCTTCACGTTATGAGACAGTATTCCTTTAGAGGTATACACACCCAAAAGGACACACAATGCCACGAAATCAAACTGCTAAGTATATGAATAAATCGAAGGCGTAACTAAGTGGGTGAGGCGATATACGGAGTTTAAAAAGGATGACGACTTAGAGGACAAACGGGTCTTGCAGATGTTTTCTGAAAATCTACTTCTGTCTTTGCGTTCTGGACAAGAAAACGAAAGGCATTGAAGACGAAAGGTTTGAAGATCTCTATAGATACAATCGGAAGGCGTTTGAATGAAAATGGTTTGAAATATCGCAGTACAGTGAAGAAACCACTGAAAAACACATGGTAAAAAGACCATCGTGGGCGAGACAAAACAAAAACCGAGATTGGAATTTTTTTTTTTTTCTGATGAAGCTTCTTTTTAACCCCCGACGCAAAGAGAGGGGTGTTATAAGTTTAACGTGTCTGTGTATCTGTCTGTGGTATCGTAGCTCCCAAGCAGATGGACCGATTTGCATGCGGTTTTTATTGTGTCATAGATAATTTTAACCCGAGTGTTCTTAGCCATGTTTCATGAAAATCTGTTCAGCCGTTTGAAGAGCATCAACTCTTTTCAAGTTGATGGGGGATCTGACTAACTTCCCTATGTCCGATCGATTCGAAATTTGGTACCGTATTACTTCAATGACATTGAAAGTATATGGTAATGTAACCATAACCTGATCAGCCGTTTGAAGAGCATCACTTTAAAAAGGACAAAATAAAAGTAAAATTAAAAAATTTAAAAACCCCCCGACACGAAAAATTAACTGTAAAAACTAACAAATAATATTTTACCCAAATAACATTAAACGTATTATAATTATTATCGTCATATATATGATGTAAGTTCAAATATTTTTATTTTCAAAGCGTCGTCGAGTCGGGGGACCGCTTCAGTCGCCCGACGCGACGGTCCCCCGACGCGACGGTCCCCCGACGCGACAGTCCCCCGACGCGACGACCCTTGGAAAATAAAAATATTTGAACTTACATCATATATGTGACGATAATAATTATAATAGGTTTAAAATATCATTTGTTAGTTTTTACAGTAAATTTTTCGTGTCGAAAGGGGTTTTAAAATTTTTAATTTTACTTTTTGGGCAGCTAGTTACTCGACCCGGGCTTGGTCTACGGCAGATAATAGTGTGCTCGTGCGAACCGTGAAACACCCGGTAAAGGTAAATGTTTGGGGATGCTTCTCGAACCAGGGTTTCGGTCATTTGCACTTGTTCACCGGTACACTGGACGCCCATAAAATGGCCAAAATTTATAAAAAGGCCTTGTTGCCTTCCGCTAAAAAGATGTTGCCAAAGCACAACGCGTCTTGGATTCTGCAAGAGGATAATGACTCTAAACACCGAAGTCAGTACTGTACTGTATGGAAAATTCAAAATGGCTTCGACATTTTGGATTGGCCTTCTCAATCACCCAACGCCAATCCAATTGAAAATGGGCATGGATGAAGCTTAAATTACGGGGAAAAAATACTGTTAGTGTTTCTGACTTAACTCGAGAATTGAAGTCCACGTGGAGTGTTTACCTCGCGGTTAAGCTGACAATTTGGTCAAAAGTATGCCTCAAAGATGCCAAGTGCTTATTGATAACTCAGGAGACTGGACGCCTTATTGAAAATGTGCAATAATGAAACTCTTTAATCATAGTATCTATTGGACATGAAATTCTTATTTTTATTTAAGTTTTACTGGTCACGCTCTTATCATAGTAGTACAATTTTTTCGAGGTGAATTTAATAGAAATTATACTTTTTATTTTCATAATCCAAAGTTACTCAACCAAAGGTCAATAAGAGATCAAAATTTATTTCGTAATGTGTAAGCTTTTACTATTAACAGTGTTCCAAAAAAAATGGCCGACTACCCCGGACTTACCGATGCACGATGCTTTACGCGTCAATGTACATACTTAGATATATAGATAACTTACTTCAATAGAAAATATCCAGGACTCGGGAACAAGTATTTGTGCCCATCACAAAAAAAACGCTTTTACCAGTTTTCGAACTCGGGAACGCCGACTTCGTAGGCAACACTACCAACTAGACCAAAGAAGTTGTAGAAAAAGTAAATAGTTTAAGGATTTCAATAATTTAACGATAAAGTACTCACATTCTTTTGTTGCTCTGGTAACAGTTCCAGCATAGGCACAAGAGCAAGAAAATAGTAATTATTAGCGGCGCCAAAATAATTCGAAGCCACATTCTACTAGCCACATCCTTAAACTCACATTCGTGATCTACACATTCTTCGGGACTCATCTTCTCGAGTTATTTAATAAAAATCTTTTTAATGTACTTTTTTACGAATAGGAAACGATCGAAACTGTTCAGTTAATATGTTGCGATAAAATGACTAGTAATTGTCACTTTAGTTATCACATTTTTTTATCTACGAAAGTCTAGCTTTGCATTGCCTTTAGCTTTCCTTGATTTTCCTGTATATAGTGGTAAATACAAAGGTGAATAATAAAAGTCGGTTTATATTGCGCAATGAGTGTTTGAGATTCTGCGAGGCGATGGATGCTAGATGCTTTACTGTTCCAATATAATTTGTTTGTTATTTATTATTGTGTGATATATTTTTTATTGTTGGTCTAAGTTTTGTGAGGCATTGATAGTTCAACTGTTATGTCATATAAACGTCTTTAGCAATAAATCAATAAAATAAATAAATAAATATTGTATGGCTGTTTCGCAAATGTGAGCGTTATCTTGTGCCTAAATACTAAATCCGTATTAAGAAATTTAAATGTAACGCACAGTAGGTACTTAAATTATTTGATTGTTCTTATAGAAGTTCCATGTGGAGACACACAAGTACTAAAACGGAAATAACGAAAAATGGTATCATCTTGATTGCTATTCTTGTTGATAAACTTAGTCCTGACCTAGCGGTATGTCCATTGTTTGAAGAATCCATATTTTTACTGTGTAGATATGTAGGTAAACTTGTTACTGTATATTTATTAGTCTTTTCGGATATATATTAACCCGTTGGCTGAGATTCAGTGATAATTCCCAAAAGAACTTTCTAACACTGTTAACGTATGTAAGTAAATGTTTTTTTTATTATCGTGGCCGATAAGACTGGCTTTTGTAGCTTAACTATTTTAGGTGCAGGTGCTTTAATGCTAGATAATATGCATGATCAGTCTTAATGAATACTAAATAGATAACTTATTTAGAAGAAGGATGAATTTAGGATAAACCATAACTTTCCCAACCTAAGTTTAATCGGTTTTTAATGACGGGCTTACTTAAGAAAAACGAGTTTATTTCATTCCTAATTCAATAAAGATTAAGCTTAATACTGGTAACCATAGAAACGACATTAAACTAAAACTTTTTAAACCTAAGAAAGTAATTTTATATATTTTATACTATCTTAGGGTACGACCGCGATATGTAGGAACGCTTCTATAGATTGATCAACATACTGACATACATATTAGGTATTAGTAAACTTTGTTCCTATCTCTATTAAAAGGATGATCATGTTTTATTTATCATTATCTATGCCAGAAGATAACTGAGGTATAACTATACACCTATCCTATTTATAGGAATCGGGCAATAATGACACAGCCAGGAAAATGGTGTTTGATGAGCCCGCATAAATATAGGTAATGCAATGGGTTAAAATACGTCACGAGAGCAACACGACTGAGAAAGTAAGCTGTAGTGAAAAAAGCAACTAGAATAATCGCGTTCGGAAAAAAAGCGAAACGAAAATTAGCTACAAAAAAATTGCGTTTGGGATAAGCGCAAATCGCACTGGATGAACGGTCACATAGTGGATCCCTACATAAGAATTAGGTATTTTTTTCCTCCTTCCAAATCAAAAGAATGAAAAATAAATGCTCTTTGAATGATATCGTTCGCGTGACACTGTTTTGTGTCGGAAACCAGAATTTATCTACAACGATAATGGTGGTATGATTATTATTATTATTTGTCTTGGCTAATTCCGGGCAAATTTAAAGTACCTATAAATAATGTTATATCAACCGTGGGGGTTAAAGGATTATCTGGGTGAAACCGTAGTACACAGGTTTAGTTCGCGTTTGAAATGATCATTGAAATCTATGTTTTCAATCAAATATGAAAGCCTTAAGGGGTTACCCGAGGTTTTCATCGATTTTTGTCAAGTTTTGAATCGTATCTCTTACTTTTGCACTAAGTACAGATAGAATTATGAATCAAACGGTTATCGGTTCTTCAATCTTTTATCTCCATTTTCGTCTACCGAATTGTGAAACCAATGAAAACTTAATTTTGTATGATTTTTTGAACATTGTCTAAAAAAACACTTATTTTGTATCTCTATTGACGTGAAAGATCTAACATATACGAAATCTACATATTGGGGTTCGTCTGTGACGTTTCTAAAACTGGTCTAAGGTTTTCATTTTAAACCAATTAAAACAACCGTTATGGCCAGAAAACCAGTTTTTTGGCCTAAAATTGTTCAACGTTGATGCCAAATATCTCGAAAACAATGAACTTTGAAGCAAATATGGGACACTATATTGTTTAAAGCCGTTGTTGCCAGCCGGAATGCCGATTTCTCAAAATTTTACACCCATATTCCTTGACGTTGGTGAACTATGATAATTCGAGATAAGTATTCAACTCAACCTGTGAAACAACTTTAGATGACATCTGATTTCATAGCAAATATAGGAAGGCGGAGATCAAGGTTGCTGGTTTTTCAACATCTACAGCGACGTCGTCAATGACTAAAATCCAATACAATTAGGTCTCTAATGTCTAACAGTTACTATCGGTGGAGGCATCAACCAGTTTTGGTTAGCCGCCTAGTACTATTTTACATTCCGAGTTTTTTCACGTTTTATCTACATTTTGCTAAAAGTTTGAAAAGGATTCTTTTTACTTTCTAGTCAAGTATATGCCTGCCAATTTTCAAGTCAAAGCTCATAGATTCAAGGAGTTCCCATACAAAGTTCAACCCCATCTTTTAACCCCTTTACAGGGTGCATCTTTATAGTTTTTATAGCCTAAAACCTTGCCGGGGATTTTCTCGACAGATTAGTAAAGTTTGCATCAAAATCCGTTCAGCCGTTTTCACATAAACAGACAAAAATTCTAAAAACTGGAAACTTCTTCTGTTATCGATTCTAACTATCCCCAGCCAACTTTCAAGTCAGGGGGGTCAAGTTTCTCTGCAGCTGAATGTACCACTGATGAGTAAATGTGTTGGTGACGTCTCGTACCCTCACCTTTATCTCTTAGATTATATATCACGGTCATGATGTATTCATATTCAATTACGGTTAGAGTCAAATCCATCCACCAGTGCCCAGTTACTATGCAATTCTATTTACATATATATATTCATTTATTTATTCTTACACTACACCTAATTTTCACCGTCCGTTGGTACTAAAACTATGTATATTAAAATCATCCATCAAAAACCTGTAGCAATCTACACGGCAAGACCTAGTTTCCCGGATGCGTTATTGATTTGTTATAGCTCGTCCCAGATACCCTCGATACCTAGGTCAGTAAATTAGGTTACCTGCACCGGCGCAGACCGAACCTGTTGCTTTTCGAAGCCCTGTAATTTCTGGAGATCATTGCGTCTCGATATGACACATTGCACTGGCATATTGGTAGTTGGCAGTATGTAAAGTCAAATTGACCTAATTATTGTCTTCGGCTTTGATTGTTACTCATTAAATAAAACTGCTCATCTAACATTCAATTAGTTTCTGACCACCTTATTCAACAAAATCTGGGGCTCTCACTGAAAACCAGCGTCACGGCCCCGTGACAACATGCTGAGTGAGGCTCCCGTTTAGCACTGTAATATAAGGTTACCTTTTTGATTGCATTTCTTTTTTCCGTGTTTTGTGTGCTAAATAAATAAATTCTTATCCTTAATTCTTAAAATCCCTACGGATGGCATTCCAACTGCATAGAAGAAAAGCTATCTAATCCCCTTCAACAAGAACAAGGGCGACGTAATAAGACTGTGACAATTACCGCACTATAAAATTGATTTCTCACGCTCAAAATCTGGGAAAAGATAATGAATGAAAGACAATAACGGAAAACCAAAGTGGGTTCGTTGGAGGCAAATCGACAAGGCAATTCACAACATTCGCATCCTAATCAAAAAATACCGGGGTGGCTATGGATACCCTTGTCCATTTTATATTATATATATATATATATATATATAAAATGGACAAGCTTATCCGGAGTGCTTTGCTAATTTTGCGATGCAAGAATGCCTGTTGCATCAAAGGCGATGCTGCGGCCTGCGATGATATATGCTGCGGAATGTTGGCCGCTTAAAAAACAGCACACACCAGTTGGTGGCTGAAATGCGAATGTTGCGATGGTCGGCAGGTGTCAGCGAATGGATACACAGCTCGCACAAAATAAAGGCTTCCACTGACGGTGTAGCATATTTTTACTTGTAATGTGATTTCGTTGTTTGCTTGTCTTTAGTTTTAAAATATTAATTTATTTTTGTTGTTTTTCAGGGTTATGTACCCAAAGGGTAAAAACGGGACCCTATTACTAAGACTTCGCTGTCTGTCCGTCCGTCCGTCTGTGTCACCAGGCTGTATTTCAAGAACCGCGATAGCTAGACAGTTTAAATTTTCACAAATTATGTATTTCTGTTGCTGCTATTACAACAAATACTAAAAACAAAACAAAATAAATATTTAAGGGGGGCTCCCATACAACAAACGTTTTTTTTCAGGCTGTACCTCAAGAACCGCGATAGCTAGACAGTTGAACTATTCACAAATTGTGTATTTCTGTTGCCGCTATAACAACAAACACTAAAAACCAAATAAAGTAAATATTTAAAGGGGGGCTCCCATACAACAAAGATTTTTTTGCTATTATCATAGATAATGGTACGGAACCCTTCGTGCGCGAGTCCGACTCGCACTTGGCCGGTTTTGTTTAGATCTAGATTTGTTTAGTGATTTGATATAGCCCCTGAAACGCGTTAGTGAGTTGACACAACTAACTCGCAGAGTCAACTCGTTTTATCATTTCACTAGACAAGAGACAAGTTTGTGAAATGATGAAAATCTCAACTCTAGTACAGATTAAGTCGCTCGTGCGGTCGTGTTACCTCCCTCCTGCACCTTACCGCCCTTCGGTTTCGCCCTTGCGTGTTAGGCACCGGTCGGCTTAGACGCAATTTATGAAAGTTTGTTACATAAGTTTCTTAAAATAACACGCCGTTACCCCGAGAATGTCAAAGAACGTTGTGCATGCAAAGCGAAGCACCTTAAAATGATTATATTCCGGTTACAACTACCTATTCTTGTACTCGATTAAAAAATCTGATTTAACAAACAATTTTATTACCTACTTTTGACATTTTATTTTACCATTTCACTAAATCATGTCAGAAATTTCAACAATAATGAACAAATCACGCAGGATGTGAAAATGGCCATTCCATTTTATCATTTGCCTACAAAAAAACAGTTATTAGATCAAATGCCTAAATCTGTTTAGTGAAATGACGAAATCAGCCAAAAAAGGCATACTCGTTTTTTCATTTCACCAGAATTGTTCAGTGATTTGATAAAATCCCTGAAACATCATGTGGGAGATTTGATCAAACTTAATTGTAGAGTAACACTGAACCAGTTCAGAGATTTGATCAAATCACCTACACCATGTTACAGTAGAGACATTATCATTTCACTAAACGTGTCTAGTGAAATGATAAAACGAGTTGTCTCTGCGAGTTTGTTTCGTCAACTCACTAACGCGTTTCAGGAGTTTTATCAAATCACAAAAAAAATGTAGTGAAATGCAAAAACGAGTTGCCTTTTTTGGCCGATTTCGTCATTTCACTAAACAGATTGAGAGATTTGATTAAATGACTGATTTTTTCTAGGCAAATGATAAAATAGATTCGCCATTTTACCATCCTGCGTGATTTGATCATATCCCTTAGAATTTTGTTCAAATCTCTGTTTTGGCCATTTCCCTGCGACATATACAATGAACTACATATATGTAATAAGTAATAATTATGAACAACTAATATACGCCAATCCGAGTTGTCATTTAAATACTTTTAAAATATCTTATAAAGAACTTCATCAATACAAGTAGTTGCGACCCCCTTTAAAAGGATCCCTAGGGCCATTTTAAAGGATAAAGAGAGGTTTCCCCTGGGGTTGTAACCCACAAGTCAAAAACACTGCTTCAATCAATTTATAAAGATAAAAATACAATAAACATATCAAGATAAAATAATAATTTCAAAAGCCCCTCGAGCACCAAACGAAATCAATATCAATGTAGCCGACATCATCACATGACGGGGACATTATCAGAAGCATGTGATGTATCGGCAGCGTCTGTACAAGAATAAGTCCCTCTCAAGTGGGTTTCTTGAATTATCGCAGCAAAAATAGATTTCAGGCAGTTCAGGTTTTTGTAGATTTAGCAGACAGAGCATAGATTGACGTATTTTACTGCAAATCACTGCCAGATCTATTTATAGGCCGCTGAAGTGATTCTTGAACAGGTTTTACTCTAAATAAATATCATTTCTTATAGTCCGACCTTTAATTAGTGCATATTACATTTAATTAATTAACACGCTGTTATGGTGCAAAAGAAAACCTTACGATATTTTTGAAACGATAATCTTCTTGTTGTTTTATATTCCGCACTTTTTTTAGTAAAAATATTAAACATGAATTGACGGATAAATATAAACCATTCTTTTTTAAATGCCTTTTCTACTCAGTATTAAGTACCTATATTATATTTTTTTACAAAACAAACTATTTTATTAAAAAAAATGATTCGTGCTCGTACGCCTTTGGCTACATGCGGTCACAGTAAAAAAATCTATGTATCAAATGATTTATTACCAGACGGTTTATCATCAAATTGTCGACACTCACTTCGTCGAATTTCACTTCAGTCTTCAGACAAAGAAAAAAAGATAGACGGAGCATGACGAACAACCTAGTGAAGCCGGTTTTCAAACCAAGCCAAATAAGTTTAGCACACGCTCACGCACAAATAAACAAATTAAGTTGCACATAACTCGAAATAATTGTGCTGGAGAGTTGTTCGTCATGCTCCGTCTATCTTTTTTCTTGGTCTGAGCCCCACACCATGGGTTTAAAAAGGAAAAAAAAATACGTTCCTGCTTTAGGTGTAGGGGAGGTAACCTAAAAAAATATATTTTCAAAATTGTATTGTACTGTTTTGTCGGCGTGATTGATTTATATAACCATGCTATAAAATGACACCAAACAGTAATTCGTGAACTAAATGTTACTTGAAACGTTTTCGATGAAATTAAATTCGATGAAAAGTTTGTCGACAAAACAAGGGACACCCATTACCAGACATCGTTAAGTTTGTAGCATTTTCGTTGCAGCGTAGTGAGTGCTATTAACGGAATTGATATAAACAACTTAAATCGCAATTCTTAATTTAGTGTTAATAATGATAATATGTAAATTGGTGATGTATTTTTTTTTCTCGTTAAACCTATAGTGTGGGGTATCGTTGGATAGCTTGTTCAAAAATATTATGGGTTTTCTAAAACTATTTTTCAACTCATGCGTTTGCGAGATAATGGGATTTAAAGCCCTAATTTTTGTTCGAGTCATGTCCCCCCCCCCCCCCCCCCTGCCGGCTAAATGGCTACTACTGGGGACGTGAAAAAAATCGTGGCAGTAGTACATATACTTAATGAATTTAAAGGGAAAACTATCACAATTATGTAGACATAACTAGTTAACTGGTAAGAAATGCACTTAATTTCGGGTGCATATACATTGTCATTGGAATTTGAACCTTTTACCGTGGACGGTAGAGTTGCTTGATGCTGTTCGGAGATTTTCTTAATTATTTTACGTAAATAACCTGTTGCTGCTAAAAGTTTGCGATCTGCAGTTCGATTCGTTTTAAAGTTGTGTACCTAATTACCTACATATCGTTTGAAAAACTTAATGTACCTACTGACTACGGTATTTCAATTGAGAAGTTGTTTCATAAAAGAGTTACTTAAGTAATTCGAAATTTAAAGTAAATCAGTAATAGTATATTTTCTCGTCTCGCGTCGCGCCTCAGCATCAGTGCTGCTAGGCTGGGCTAACCTCGCAGTTGGCATCTGTTCGTTTGTTTTAAGTAGGTCGTTCGTATTAGGTTCGTTTTTTTTAGTACCTAGTTACTATACCATTCTGTGACAGACGGGCAACTACGGAACCCTACCCTGTGCGTGGCCCGACACGCACTTGGCCGATTTTTTTTAGTTTATTCTGTCTAATAATGTTTAGATTAATTAATGTGAATAATTAATAATTTTATCACATTGCTTGCCATGCCTCTATATTTATATAGCAAATAAGTTCTTATAATACCATGGTTGCAATGAATAGATTAATTATTACCTTTATGTTTAGATAAGTATAACTTAGAGGTCGAAGTACGATGGAATGGGGTTTACTTTGATTCGGGGGGCGACTTTGATCATATAGATTTTTTTCCGACATCATTTATTTTTCTTGTGGGTGAACTGTGGCAGTTTATATATTAGTATTCTATATTGCTGTTTACCTACTTGATTAAATCTTCTTAATTCCACATAGTTATGCTTTTATACTACACTATTATTTTACACAAATGTCTTCATCATGTGATTGAGTTTCACAATAGGCCTTGACTGAGTGTCCGAGTTCGAGGAACCGGAATGTCTATTGACATTACTCGCCTCGTCGTACCGGCATTTTTCATATAACCTCGTGACCATAGTTATAAGTTACAAGTTACTTGTTATTATTTATCAAATCACTATAGATAAACCGTAATCGTAGCAAGTAGAGGAAAATACCGGCAGGTTTCCTTATTAAATGGATATGGTTTATTTATACTAAACGGGACTTAATCGCGTGTAATTAAATTATTTATTTACCTCACTGAGGTCTCCCGACGTTTCGGATGTGTTGCTTGGATGTGATCCATGGTTCATGGTCACGTGTGGTTATGGTTTATTGTTTCAACAAATATTTTCGATGCTTTAATATTTTTTTGTTGTAATATTTTTTCATAAATTGTGCACATTTCAAAAAGAAGATATGTAAATTTAAAAAAATACAACTTTCTCTAACGATTCGAACTTATTGTAAATCAATTGTATCGAATGATCTTGTAGTAAAACAATTGGCGAGCCTGTCATTTCGGGTCCATATTGCATACTGCCATAAAATTAGTTGTCCTATTTTTTTATACTAACGTTTGTAGTCATAAGCATCGCTAGTCCTAATTGTTTTCGTCCTAACTTTTTTGTTACTAAATTTCCTATCATCGGAAGTCATAATGATTAGTTGTCCTAAAATTTCATTACTAAGAACTTGCTTGAAGTCATAATTTTGTTAATCATAATAGTTTTCTTCATAACGGACATACATCATAATTTTGTTAGTCCTAATATCATAACTAAGAACATACTTCAACTCCTAGTTTTGTTTTTCCTAATAAATAAACGCTTTCGCTAAGTAAATAAAAAAATACCGGGTTGCACTCCGGGACTGCCGGCAGAAGTGAAAACTTGAATAATTTTAATTAAAAAAAAATCCCGCCTGATTTTTTTTTCCTGATTTTTTGATTTTTGTATGAGAAGAATAAAAAACAAGTACCTAGTTCATTTTTATTCTTATGACGGTGGCAAATAGGTACTTTTGAAACGTTTTCGTCAAAAACTGCCTTTTATTAATGATGAAATGAATTAGTCTAGAGCTAATCCTTAGGAGTAAAATTGAATACCTGCAACAATTTATGGCTTCATAAATAAATGATAATAACTTTTTTTATTGACGATGAATCGGAAAAGAAAACGGCTAGCGGAATGAGCTCTGTTCAAGTATCATACAAAAATACATCTAAAATACGATATTAAAGTGTAGACTTAAGCCGTGTCCCCTGCGCAAAAACTAACAAAACATGTTAGCAAAATATGTAACAAAACATTTTTTTTTCTTGGTTAATCGGCGGCGGCGATCAGTCGCGAGGCGAGACTGTAAGCTGATTTGTTGACAACAAGTGATTTAGTGACTTGTAGGCGTAGTGGCCAGTGCCTCTACTGTCCTTTCACAAAACATTCTTCCTCTTTAGTCGCATTTGCGTAAGGACAGGCTGTAGAAGTTGTGTTGCCAGGGGATTAGGGTGCATAGTTAGGCGCTTTGCATATGTTTTTCTATGCCTTTCTATTCTGTCGGTATAAGTCGACATACGTAAAAAGAGCTCTGGCGGCCATACATTTACTATGGCGCGCAGAGCTCTTTTTACACAACGTCTTTACGTGTGTCGACCCGTACTTCGAGGTGTTTATGTATATCGCCGTTACTCGAGAACCACAACAAACATGTCAACTAAATATGTAACAAGACATGTTAGCACAATATGTAACAAAACATGTTTAGGTACAACTGCCCGTCCATTGCGACTTTGTAGTGAACAATGTATTGTTTGTCATAACATTTCACTTGTTTTGACAGCTGTCGTCCCAATACAATTTGCCATCTTTCATCATTTAATAAAATACAGCATCTTTTCTTTATTCCACTCCAGTTCAAATATTATAAATTAAATATAATGGCCTATTTGACAATACTTCACTCAAACTCGAAACTTTCAAAAACAAGTAAGTCAATGCAAAAACAAAACATTAAATAATAGACCCCCTCCCTCGCAAACGATCGCGGGGAATGTTTTCCATCCGTGACGGAAAACATGTTTGTGTTTTTAAACAGAAAACATGTTGCTCAGGCCCCTTTTCTGCTCGAAGAACATGTTAGATGTTTAAAAACATCGAAAACACGCGCAGCGGACGCGGCTTTAAGTAAACTAAGAACGAAAAGTAAGTAAATAAATGTACCTACACTTGACCTTCAGTTATTCACTAACATCCATTAAACATACATAAAGAGAAGTCATTTTCCGAGTAGTATGAGGAATTAAGGTTTTTAAAAACAATTGCTTTGAAAAGTGTCCGGTTTTGACTAGTGCACACCACAAGAATCAAGATATGAGCGCCGCCGACCAAACTCCCACGCCGCCGCCGCCGACGCAGCACCATCGACGCGCCGATTTCTGTTTCGCGCGCGTATCAGCCAGCTATTGTAGCTTATATATTTTACACACTCAGTAGCGACCCTCATTTGTTTAAGGGTAAGGTCGGCATCTATTTTAAATTAATAACCCTTTAATTGTTAAATGTGAAGTTCCTAGTTGCGCAAATCAATATGACCATGGAAATGATTCAAGCTATGAAAATGGCTCAGCGCTGACGCTTGTTTGAGTGATGCATTAGCTTTGCTGACTATCGGCGTTCTACCTTCAATGTGCCCGCCCACTGCCACTTAAGTTTTGCGATTCGGAGGGCTATATCAGTTACCTTGCTTCTGCTGCAGAGAATTTCCCAGCATAGGAGAGGTCCACTGCCCTTTGGGTGAATGAGCCTTCTTCTGTGGCCCATAGTAAGCGTAAGCAAGCAAGTAAGTAATATGGGCCGAAAAGATATGCCGTAGCTTCCCGAACGCTGCCCAGCCGAGTCGGATTGACCTCTTTATCGAAGTTGCAGAGGAGTCTGGGAGTTGGTAACTACATGGGTATTTGACATGATCTTCGTCTTATCCAAATCCATGTTCATCCTTAGACGAACTCGCTCGGTCGCTTTACTAAGGTCATCGAGCATCGTATATACTTAAGTAATCCATGGTATAACGTTATATTAAGAATACGTTATATTAGCAAATACTACTTTATCTTCAGCAAACCAAAGTGATGCCCTCGCCGTTGATGTTGATACCTAGCCTTCTCCAATCCAAGGTCTTGAAAACATCTTCCAGTGCAGTGGTGAACAGTTTTGGAGAAACAACATCTCCTTGCCTGACTCCCGCTGCAGCGGAATAATAGGTTTCGAGTTCCCGTCCTAGAGTCGGACTGACATTGTGGCGTTCTCGTACAGATACTTCAGTACTTTGATATAGCGGTGGTCTACTTGACACCTTAGAGACTAGTACAGCCCAGATTTCTAACTAAGGAATACTTAGCAGAGGGGCAGGTTATACTCCTGAGTCTTCTGTATAACCTGACGGAGCGTATGGATGTGCTTTACGGTACTAAAGCCTCTTCGGAAACCGGCTTTTTCGGGAGGCTGAAGGTCACCTAGCAATAGCGTACGAGACGATTTGTAATGACTCTCGAAAACAGCTTATAGACATGGCTTAGAAGTGAGATGGGTCTTCCTTCCACTAAGACGGAATCGAACAACTTCTAAAGGGCAGTAAGCACCGGTTTTCCACCCGCCTTCAGGAGTCAGCTGTTATTCCGTCTTCACCGGGTGCCTTGTTGTTCTTGAGCCTTTCCAATCTTGTACAGGCTGATGTCCGGGATGTCGTCGGTATAGCGTCGGGTTAGTCTAGCTCTAGAGTCCTACGCCAGACCCTTGGGTCTGCGAGTTGATGTAGATAGCTACGTAACTCAAAAATACTTAATTGAGAGTCAAACACATAGCTTTATTAAACGCCAACGGTCAGAGTGAAATTTAGTGCCTTTTTTGTACAACATCGATGCCAATCGGCGTGTCCTTCAACGTGTGATATTATGCACGATAGAGTAAAAACAACGACGATGGGCGTGTCCGGCTTTGGACAGGTTTTAAATATCGTAAATATCGCTCCTTTGTGTAGATTTTTTTAATTATTTAAATTGAAGGTTTTTACAAGGTCACGCCGCTGACGCCGCCGCCGGTCAATTTTTATCGGCGTCTACCACAGTGATATCCACACCTAATGATAAATCTTTACTTATACATATACTTTTCAGGGTAGTTAGAGGGTTTCTGAAATTACAATAGACGGTAGTACTGAACTAACAGTACGTGTCTAATATTGTAAGTATTTAAGTTATGATAGTGCCACTATAGAAGAGGCAGTTAGAGAGATGAGGATTGAGGATAACATACTTACTCGGCATCGGGCTCAAGTACCTGTTACTCGTACTACTCTTTTTCCTTAGTCCTTATTGTTTGCTATGTGTTTCAGCCTTATTACGCGACTCACAAATTACGCTCGTCTGGCCTCATCCTAAGACGTAATAAACCAGAAAAAAACAAAAAAATAAAACAAATATTTATCATTAAAAAAAATGCTTAACCTAACCTAACAAAATTCCCGTAGGGTTTTCCATTATCAAAACTCTGATAATATTAGCACCTTTAGTTTGGAAAACCTAGATACTAAACAACAAACATGACATGAGGTAACTAACAGATAACATAGACGCCTAAATTAAACACTTATCACTTATCAAAGTTTACATAATAACAAGCACATGCTAATACAAACCATAATTGTAAAGCAATAAGACTTATAATTAAATGAGAGGACTGTGCAGGTACGCAGGTATGGCGAGATGCCGTGTTAGAACAGTCTAGTTTTGTGACAATTAGTGTTTTTGCAAGGATGAAGAGTGCTCTACTAAGGTAGGGTTGTCAAATCAACATTTTTTGTTGTATATATCACAGTCTGTGAGTGATAATGTATTTTTTTTTTATTTAAAAGAAAGAAACATCTGACGCCTTCGCCTGAAATTAAAAAAAATCGTGGGTTGAAGTTTCGTTTCAACTCGGTCGCGCTGTACAGAGCCAAAAAATCGTACCTACTTAAAATAAATTACCAAAAACTATTGCATTTAAAGGTACATTGTCAAGCATAGGGTTATATGTATAAAGGCATAGGTACGTCTGGTAAACAGTTAAGATGCGTAGAAGAAAAATAAACCCAAGGGAGTAGATGGTATAAGGACAAGCGAATACTTGCCTAAGAATTGTGTTGTCGTTCTTTCGACTGTATCATCCTCCTAAGCGTTATTCCCGGTTGTGCCCCTAAAGGAGCGCGGGGTCCGCTTTGACACGTAAGCCCAAGATAAACATAGGCACTAGTTTTACGAAAGCGACTGCCATCTGGCCTTCCAACCCAGAGGAAAATAGACTTTATTAGGATTAGACCGGTTTCCTCGCGATGTTTTCCTTCACCGAAAAGCTCAACTACTAAAAGTACGAGCCGGGATTCGAACCCACGACCGCCGCTTGACAGCCGCATGCCTGAACCACTAGGCTACCGGGAGCTTCGTCCTTTCGACTGCATTTTACATATTAATGGATTCTTCTGTTTCATCTCACTAGGAAGTAAATTGTGGATTACGGGCTTGTTCAAAATATAAGAGTAGAACAAGTAAAGCTAAAAAGGATAAAGTAAACGTATTAGACATTTCAGCATCAATAAAGGGAGGAGGTTATAGGTAACATATTTTTATAGCCTTGGAATTGTTATTTATGCATATTGTATCTGGAGTATAATGTCAATGTGAGAAGGCCTACGGCGCAACCCTTCTAAGGTACGTGCTAACAGTCAGTAAAAGTCACTAAAAGGTACATTTACAGCCGATAAAGGTCTTAAAATTTAAGGAATTCGACTATTTCCTCGACATTGCTTCCCGGAGTCTCCGTTAGAACAAGCTAATTTTAAGTATAAACCTGTAAACTAGACGTATTATGTAGTTAAGAATGACAGTTGCAGACGGAGTGACAATGTCATTTTTTGGCAAGGTCTGAATGAGGTTGCCAAAAAATGGGTTTGTTGTTTCCAATGTGGCATAATAATAGGCAAAAGTGTCTTCAAATTATAAATGAACGAATGAAAACTACATGAACGTTAATTGAAGTTACCAAAGTAAAAAGAGGATTTGGTAGGTTAGAAATAATATAAAGGGAGGCTTTTTTTCATCTTACTAGCTAGTTGAACACCTTAGATTGTGTTGTTAGTCTACTGCAATAAAGTAAAAAAAGCTCTAGATTAATCATGATTTTCGTATAATCATATTTGTGTAAACCCTATTGAGGTCGATTGCACCTTTTAAAAATAAAGTTAGTCATCTTGCCATACAAGGAGAACAAAGTCAGTTTTTATTCTGGTTAATGATGGTCATAAAGAATACTCATGAATACTCTATGGTTCGAATTAAGACTGTGTATTTTTCTCTCCTTCTTAGGGCTGTGCCTTAATGTGAAAGCAAATGTAACGTTGGGATAGTATTAGTCAGGTCGTTTACTGTCTCATTCATATAATGTTGATTTTGCTTTAATTTTGTCTTACTTACTACGCTGGCTCGAGGACCCAACGAGGATCTTGGCCTCTGACACAAGAGAACGCCACTCTTTCCTATTCAGCGCCACCTCACGCCAGTTGGATGCCCCAAGGGTGGTCAGATCTTTGAGGGCTTCGTCCAGCGGTACCTGGGCCGGCCCACCGGCCGTTTTCCATCAGGCCGACCCACATACGCTCTCTTCACTGCACGATCGGCCCCCATGCTCTCCAGATGGCCGAGCCAGCGAAGTCGCGTTAATTGCCTTGACTTCGCCAATTATGTTCGGCATGGCCACCAGTTTTTCCAGCTCCCTATTTTTCCTCCGCTGCCGATTCACGTGTTTCTTCCTGATTGGTCCCAGAATCTGCCGCCAGATTTTCCTCTCTGCCACTAAGCTTGCTCTCTTCCCTTCGGCATGACTGTCCAAGCCTCGCACCTCAAGATTGGCCAAATAACTGTATTGATTTTGTCTACCTACTTTTATGTATGGTTGTAGGTGCTAGCTTTTGCCCCCGCTTAGTTCACGTAGACTTGGTTTTGATGGTTTTTTACTGGGATAAAAAGTGGATATTGTTGCAAACATATATTATTATATATTAATTCAGGCTATATACTCTATGTGTATACTTACTATACTATAAAATGTTCATCTTAATCCATTCAGCCGTTTTTGCGTGATTTAGTAGCAAACATCCAAACATTCGCATTTTTAATATTAGTAGGATTGGATGACATTGACATATTTTAATTTTGTTTCCACCAATCCAGTTTTTGATTTAGGCGCTGGTCCCACCGCGGGCGACGAGCGATAAACGAGTAGAACTAGAAACTAGAAATGAACTATAAATATATATCTCTCTTTTATTTACACGGGAGCGGTTATCTTTTGTGCGTTTCTTGGGCGAGAAAATCGACGATAGCTCATGGCAGGCGGTGGGGCCAGTCCCTTGTGGATAACATAGAGTGTATCACTCTGTAAGAATCAAACCCCCTCTTAGCGTTGGACGGTAGAGTAATATGCGCGTGTCTGTCTGTTACCTCTTGACGCTTAAACCGCTGAACCGATTGAGATGAAATTTGGTATGGAGATAGTTTGAATCCCGGGGAAGGACATAGATTAGTTTTAACCCGGTAATCATCCCCTAAAGGTATCAAATGGGGGGTGTGAGTTTGTATGGGCCTACGATATAAACGAGTTCCACGCGGACGGAGTCGCGGGCAGTAGCTTGCATATGTGTAACTGTACCTGGGTGCACTTCCACCTTCGCTTTCACGTGCTCATGACATCACCCAACTTATATCATTGCATTGTTAAAACAGAAATTCTTAACAGTCATTGTGCCTGCGGAAGCTACGGGCTTCTGCAAGGACGAGGCAATCTAACTGTAGTAGGAAATTAGTAACTCTTATTAGATTGCTCTAAATATGAGCAAGATGGCATGTAGCTATATATGTATTATTATGAACCATCACTCTACGACTAGTAGTACCTATAAGCAAAAGTACTTATATTATATAAAATTAATATAATGAGTTAAAATAAACTAAAACTAACTAAAACATTCCACTGTGTCCCGCCTGTCTAAATCCACAGACAACCGGTTCTCATCTTGCCTTAAAGCTTGTTTATTCTATTATATACGACAATAGGTTTAACAAACTAATTTGCGCATAAATTACATCTTTTCAATACCAACTAAAATATATTTAACTTCTTATTATGGTATTGATTTAAGAGTCCGCAGTAAGCTCGGTTCTCCATACAAACGTAGTTACGCTCTCATTTTAAAACTACGTGTCGGATTGTAACGAAACTTTGCATGTACAATAACATGAGGTATATATATATATATATATGTCTGTAATTTATGTAGCTTCAAAGTTTATGTAGCTTCAGATACCACAGTAAAAAAAATACAGCGAATTTAAGTTTTTCATAGAAAACTTGTGTTTGCTGTATTTAGTTTGTTTTATAAACTGGAACCATATAAACAAATTACAGACATAGATATACCTCATGTCATGGTATATGCAAAGTTTCATTAGAATCCAACACGTAGTTTTAAAATGAGAGCGTAACTACGTTTGTATGGGAAGGTGAAATTCGGCCGAGCTTACTGCGGACCCTTAAGCTTTCACGATTTACTCACATTATTTTTAATAAACGCGACTTCATCGCGTATAATGAAAAATATTTAACTATTTAAATTATAAAGAGCATTCTATAGCTATTGAGCCTAATTTCATGAGCAATATTTCGTAATACTGGCTCTTATCCTTCACCGGGAAACCTCGTAGAATATAAATGACTTGTTGGTGAATGGAATTTAAGTATCAGAAATTATAGTTGGTTGTAGATAAAATCACTTTAAAATTTCATTATTAAGGAACGATAAAAGTAAATTGCTTTATTATTGTTTCAGGGCAATTTCAAGTAGGGCAGTATTAAAGTGGAAATTAATAGTTTCCGAGAGACTTCAGAGTAGAATCTGTTGAAGTAAAGAAAATAAGTCTTTGAAGTATGTAGATTAAAAAAATGGTTTTATATGATTCCAGTGTGCTATTTATTGTTGTGAACATGTGAATAATTTTGTTTTACTATATTATATGTATACAAAACATACAAAACAAGAACACGGTAAAGAAAACGAAGTTAAGTATCCGTTTAAAGGATCTTTTCCTATTAACTTTTGATTTAAACGATTTTTAAATTTTCTTGTCAAAATAAGTAAAATAAGAATATTATCTTAGCTACAATAAATACTTCCTACTTGTATATACCTATTGCAAAAACTAAAATTTGAGTACCTACACCTAACTTAAAAGCAATTGAAAACTTTAGCAAACTTGTTCTTAAAATAAATATATTCGTAAAAACTCACCATAACTTTTGCACAAAACAAATGTGACACGTACGAAAACGACCACCATTAAAACAAAAATGGGAATCAGTCCTATATAATGGTTATATATCCTCGCATCTTCTTCAAATTTAATGTCTGTCGCATTATCGTCGTCCATTTTGAAACAGTTCTATAAAATAATACACTTTAACAACTGGCCACTTGAAATCAAAACAAAACTTTTTTTAAATTATTTGACACGCGCCTTTTACTTTCTTTCGAACTTTTTTATGTCGTGTCCGTGCATACGTTTGAGTAGACCGCGCCTCCGATGCGTTCCTTTACTGCCGATTTATTTATCAATAATTTTATCGCAAATTGGCGCTTATTTGACGTTTTATCCGCTTCAATGGAGAGCGTTCGAGTAACTACAAACAATCTGTAGATGTCTGGTGCCGATGCCGGCGTGATTCTTTCATTGATAAAAAACCGTCGCCTTGGTTATAGCTTGTTGAGGTCAAGTGTGAGTGTACATGATCGTGTTTTTTTAAATAGTATTTGTAGTTTTGCTTGGTTCTATGCGTAAGGTTAAAGTTGTGGGAACCTTTACATATTTAGATACATAGTCGTATACATATTATTGATATGATATTATATTAGGTATATGACATGGTATAAAAAAAATTTACCTGTATAAATAATTGACATGATAATAATATGCAATAGTGCTTAATAATATGTGACATGTAATATAAGATAAAAAAAAGATAAGATAAAAAAAATTTATTGTACAGTAAAAGAAATTTGCAAATACAGTACATCACATATAAAGAAACGTACATACTAAAATGTTGTATACAAAATTGCACCGGTTCCTACACTAGGCTAGGCCTGTCCCGTAGGTAACCAATTCGGAAGAGGATAAGTAAATTATGCGCGAATGCTTAAAAGAGCCAACAATTAATTATATATTATATTACTACTATAGTAACTAGGCATATATCTAGGTTTTTATCATTTTATCGTTTACAAAAATTCATAGAGTACGTTCGTGACTGTGTGTGTGTGTGTGTGTGTATGTGTGTGTGTGTGTGTGTGTGTGTGTGTCTGTGTGTAGTTAGTGAGTGTGTTTTCATTTAATTACTCTCAGTATGTTCTCTATTTCCTCATAGCAAAGAGTTTTGAGCCATGTTTGCAATTTGTTTTTGAGGTCTCTTACTGTGTATTCTTGGAGAGGAAGTTTTTTGCATATTTTATTATACATAAAGGGGTGAAGAAAGGGACCGAATCTTTTGGCGAATGCAGACTTAGTTGGAGGAACAGGAATCTGAAAATTGCGTCTTAGAAGTGAGTTGCCGTGTATGGGTGAATTCAGTAACGCTACGTGCAGCCTTAAAACCGCACGCAGAACAAAAACTCCGCGAACACTAAGGACATCCATATCCTTATACACCATCAGAGTGGGGTAGCGCCTGCGTTGCTTGAGAATAACCTTCAGAACAGCTCGCTGAGCTCTCTCAAGAAGAAGCATATATGTCTTTGCAGCGCCACCCCAGGCTGTTATGCAATAGGTTAGCACTGACTGACAAAGCGAGATATAAACCACTTTTAGCAGCCGTTTATCCGCTGAGTTACGAAGATTTTTGAAGATATAGATTAGTTTTCGGACACGGTTTGACGTCAAAAGTAAGTGCTGCTTGAAATCGAGTTTTTCGTCGATTACGACGCCGAGGTACCTCACAGCCGTAGTTCTGTCAATATGTGAACAAGAGCATAATATTGATTGTTGCCCGAGGGAAGTGCATGTATGAAGGGCAATGTCGGAGAAGCTAGCGGGTGCTGATGCTTTGGTTTTATGAAAACACATAAACTTTGTTTTGGAGGAGTTCAAAGTCAGCAAGTTTCCCCGAAGCCATTTCGCCACTGCACTTAAGCCCCGTTCGGCGGATGCCGATACTTTCATCCATGACTTTTCCTGAAAAATTAGAGCGGTGTCATCTGCATAACAGATAACATCCGCATCTAGACCATCGATTTTCGTTATATCGTTGATGTAAATAGTAAAAAGTGTAGGCCCGAGAATACTCCCCTGCGGAACACCGAAATCGACTTCCATACAGTCACTGATGTTGTGATCTACTTTTAGGCATTGAGACCGACCTGATAGGTAACTTCTGAACCAATCCAAGGCATTCCCCCTGATTCCAACGAGTTCCAGCTTCTTTAAGAGAATAGGTATGGAGACGGTGTCAAATGCCTTGGCCAGGTCAAGGAATACACCCACACATGCCTTTCTCTCATCTACGTAGCTCGAAATCAGCTTGGTCAACAGTTCAACCGCATCCTCCGTCGACCTCTTTGCTCGGAAGCCAAACTGCCGCTCTGAAAGTATTTTATTTTTCTCTACGAAGCTAACTAAACGCTTACTCACTATTTTCTCTAAAATTTTAGAAAAGGCTCCAAGCAAAGAAATCGGTCGGTAGTTTTCAGGAATAGATTTATCTCCAGCTTTGTGTATAGGAGCAACCGCTGCAACTTTCCAATCTCGAGGAAATATTCCTTCGGCCAGGCTTAAGTTGAATATGTGAGTGAGTGGAGGCGTGATCGAGTCCTTTACTGACTTTAATAAGCGGTTTGTGATCCCGTCCAGTCCCGGGGCGCTGTCGTCTCTGAGACTGAGTATCAATGACTCTACTTCGGCTTCATCGGTAGGCTTCATGAACAGCGATTGTGACGGTGACACGCATACGCACGCTTCCTGAGCTAGTTCTGCTTGTGTTCGGTTTACATCCGTTAAAATCTTGGTCGCCAAGTTTTTGCCGATACTTGTAAAGTACTCATTGCAGTGGTTCAACGAGTCCGCAACAGAATTCCTGATTTTACAGAGGTTTAGAGGTTTCTGTGAGAGTTTCTTAGTGTAAGTAATGTTTTTTATGGTTTTCCATAGTTTTTTTGGGTCGTTCTTGCTTAATTGTAACTCCTGAGATTCGTAATTGAATTTTAATTTCCGTAGCAGATCAATGTGAAAGTTTTTATATCGGGTGTAAACTAGTTTTATGTTTTCATCGTTGGGGTTTTTGCGGTATAAGGCGTGCAGATGATCCCGGTGTTTTGAACACCGGATAAGGCCAGGGGTCATCCAGGGTTTGATTGTATACTTAGATCTGCTAACTGAAACGACGGTTGTATATCTTTGTATGGTTTCTAAAACTACTTTTTGAAATGAGCTAGCGGCATCATCGACAGTAAAATCATGTATGATACTACTCCAATCGATTGTATTTAGATCCTCTGCTACAGCTTCATGGTTGATTCTGGTAATGTAACGTTTTGCTTGCTTTTGCTTACAGCGTGTTGTTTTAATACCTACGATTACTAAATCATGATCTGTGATACTTGTTCCACAGATGATTGCCGTCGCTTGAAGTTTTTGTGAGACATGAACATGGTCCAGGCATGACGTTCCGCGGGTGGGTTTATTGACTATAGGCTTCAGACCGAGCTCAGCCATCAAACACAGGTAGTTTGCTGTAGGTCCTATATCTGCACTACTTTCCGATAAAGTATTGATATTAATATCACCAGCTACTATCACACACGGTGAGTTTTTAATGGAGAGGGTGGTGAGCGAAAGTGAGTTTATGAATTTTGAGATGTCCGAGTACGAGGGTGAACGATATATACCCAATAAACTAAAATGGTTTTTTACTTCTACAAGCAAACAGTCAGCTTCCTCAAACGACGGTTCGGAGACTTCAGGTGACCAGGACTTGTTCACATAAATTACCACACCACCCGCTTTGTTTGTTTGGTTGAGTGTTCGGTACGACTGGAAACCTTCAACTTGAGGAACAGTAGAATCGTCCTGAAGCCAGCATTCCGTTAGTACTATAACGTCTAAGGTGAGGTCTAATCTTAGCAATAGTAATATGAATTGGTCGAAGTTCCTTTGTATGCTTCTTATATTAAATGTAAGAACTTTAAGATTTAAACTGTCAGTGATAGATAGCTTACATGACTCCGGGGAGTTAATAACAAGACAAATTGACTCCTCAGAATCAAGATCTTGAATGATGTCTGAGTTAGCCATTTTTGAGTCGTTTATGCTTAGGATGAACTTTGCATAGAGAACTTTGGAGTCTAGAGGATTTGACTGAGAGAACTGAGAAAGAAACAAGTCTACTGTTTGATGAACAAATAATATTGTATATGTAATGTGAAGAGTGTGAGGTGTAGAGTTTAGTGTACATTTTGAAACTAAAATACAGGGATAGATTACATAAGAAACTACAAATAATGACTGAGAAAATACGGCAAATACATGTTTCAAACTGCGTCTTGGGGAACCATTGCCTTGAAGGGTGCTGGAAAAGATTTGCTGAGGATGTTCGTGATGTCTTTAATTGATCTGACAGGAATGGCTTTTGCCCCCTCGCCTCTACCTTCACCTTTTTTGACATAAATCTGCCCCCATTTAGTCCAGCAGAACTTATATCCAGCCTCCTTTGAGCGTATTCTACATTCTCGAAAAAGCTGCCTATTCTCTCTAGTCAGCCGGTCGTTGATGTAAATGTTCAGGGCAGGCCCATCCAACTCAAGATCAGCTGTCGTGATGCGCCTCGGTCTTGCGGAGTTGTAGAACTGGTCCCTGATATTGCGGCGACAGAATCTAACGACGAGGGGCCGCGGAGAGTCATTAGGGTTGGTCCGCGGCGGTCCCGCGCGGGTCACGTAGTCGACGTCAGCGTCCGTAAGCTTTACCCCCGCCACGATTGCCAGAGTGAGGAATAGATGAAAAGGATTCTCTCCTGATTTTTCGGGAACACCTGAGACTTCAACATCATTCCTAAGACGTGCCTGTGCTTGATAATTAAGTTGTTCCTGTATTGACACGAGAGACTCAAGTAGGTTAGGCGTGCCAGAAACAGTATTTTCCATAGAGTCGAGCTTGGCCTCGCAGACTGAGAGTGCTTCGGCTTGGGAGGCAATCTGTGACTTAAGATTATCATTTACCTGTTTTATTTCGGCTGCAGATTCTTCGGCTACGTGCAGTCGAGATTCATAGGATGCCGTTTTCGCGCTCATTTCATCCATTCTGCTCTCGCAGCGACTCATTGCCACAATTGCTTCTGCAAAGTCCGACTTTATGGTCAGGATTTCTTGTCTAAGTAGCATTATTTGTTCAGTAAGATTATCCAGAGACGAGCTTTTGTCTGCCGGAGCGTCTTTAACTGGGCTCACGACTTTTGGTTTCCTTACTGTAACATTTTCTAATAATTTCACTTCATAACTAATATATTTATATAGGTATCATGAATAAATGAGTGAGTATGGGGATAAGTGATTGCGAAATTAGCATTGTAACTATACAATATTACTAAATATTAATGGAGTTTAAACGGCAATAACATTCAAATTGTGTGCAGTTTTATTGTGAAATCGACCATTTTGCATAAAACTTTTATTTTCGTACTTATTCATGCAGGTAGATAAACCTACCGTGTTAATTTTTTGCCACTTAATTTATGAACCTTTGATGAATTATGTGATCACTCGTAATTAGGGCGCGTGTAATTATAAGAGGACGACGATGTTTATAATGATGCCGTCCAGACGTATCCGTCGACGGCGACATCCTGACAAATCGATTATTAAGTTATTTTATTATTCATTATTTGCGTGCATGGGCGCTAGGGTGCCTGGCAAACTCAAACTTGGTTTTGAAACTCCGGTGTCATGAAAAATATATCATATTAAAATTGTCTTTCACTATGGCGGTTTGTTTACATAGTTAGCAAATTCCATTGACGGCGACTTTAAGTGTAAGTGGGCTTGGGCTGAGTTTTACGAATCGGGCGTTTGGCGTCAGGATCTTCGAGATGGGTAAGTACGTTCAAAGTAAACCGAGACCCGTGTTGACAGCCCCGTATTCTGTAACTAGTTTTAAGCTCACCTCAACGCTCACCCACAAATATATCTTGACACCGCAATGCGTAGTAACTAAGTGTTAGGTAGAGGACTAGTTTCGTGGCGGGTGACCGGCGGGGTGAGCCGCATTAGCACGTAGCGAATAACAGTCCGATCTCGATTTTGTAAGACTGTCATTGGAAATGAAATCTTATAACATGGACGGTAGAGTTGCTTTTTGAATGGACAACTTTGATGCAATGCCGCCAACTCAAAAAACCTCACATATAAGGGTAAGGCTGTTGAGATTGTCACTTATAACACAAAAATAACACAGTCACTTTTGTGATACCATAACACAAATGCAACACAAAAGTAACACATTTTTTTGTAAAGATTGTTTCATACTAGTATTAAAATACAGGGTAAGGAAAAAAAACTTTTTTTTACGTATTTTAATACATTTATAAACAACAACATTTTAGATACGTGATCGATCGGTATTTGACTATATCAGTATTTTTTATGATGATTTGCTTATTTATACAGAAAATATAATTACCTTTTCTGGATAAAAAACAGATCATCATAAAAAAATATAACAAATTGAGCAATTTTCTAGGAAACAAGTTTTAAGAATTCTTGCAACACACCACAGGTTAAACACACAAATATCGATCTGAGAGAAAAAGTTTAAAGAATAAAACATGCTTATTTTTACGTATTTTTTACGATAAGAAAAGAAAATTAAAAATACTTATAAAAAAAATTCAAGTCCTAAAACCGGCCACCTTTTTATTATACCCCAACCGTCGCATGCCGCGCGTGTCAGTCGCAGGCGATCGATCGCGCGCGGCTGCGATAGCCGCGATTCACGGAATTACACCTTAAAGACCTAATTCAAGTTTGATCGAATGCGGCATCACTGGTGTACCTACATCGTCCGGTGATAACCTAAACTATCTAATAAGAAGTAATATGTAAGTACATGAAAACTCGACCTATACTACGTTAACACACTTGATATTTGTTTTTTTCTGCAAATGCACTAAATAGTGAGTTTTGGTTGTCACCCGACGACCATTACAGCAAGAGTAATACGTTTAGTTAGACTATTCAAATTTAAGTAACAATTCGAATGAATCTTACGATAATAATAAAATGTTTTTCTTTACTATTACAGTATTCGCAATCTGCATGACTCTTTACACTTGTTTTGTGTTACTGAACACAAAATTAGTGTTATGGTTAACACAAAAGTAACACAAAAGCGCCATATATATACCACAAAAGCAGTTTTTTACAAACGTTTTAGGTTATAAAACCAAATTCAGTTAAACTAGACGCAATTGTACATGTTTTATGTAAGCTTTAAACATAAACGAAAACAACCATACTAAAGTGAACTTCTGAAACGCTTCCTTACTAAAGATAATAACTCACCTTAAACGGTTCTCATAGACAAACTAAAAATGACAGTTTCTTTTTTTAAATATTGATTGAGACCTCAAGGTGTTTTATTATTTCCCCAGTTTTCTGTTAATATTTAGGTGTAATTATGCATAACACAAAATTTTGTGTCACGAAAGCCAAAACTCTGCCCACTAATCTAAAGATCTATAAAATACGCAAATCAAAGTATTTAAACACTGTTCTTGTACTAACAGAAAGTAATGTGTCTAATCTTTCAAACGTATTTAAACGTTTTTTTTTAATGTTCAAATATGAAAATAATTCATAGTTTAAAAGTACTCGGAAAAAAGCGACACGGCATTATCGACCAAAATTAAGGGGGTTTGGTGAACATAAATGCAAGTATTTTATAGAAACAACCACTTTTATTCACTGGGCGAAATGGGGAAACAAGCTCAATAATTGCTTTATAGAATGAACTAACAATAACGGCGGTAGTGCTTACACATGTGGAGAAAACGAACGGGAAAGTTTTGTTCAGACCAAAACTAACAATGTCGGCGGCCTTACCCATAAATGTAAATATTTAAATTCAATACTGTTTACATGTCCTTAGCTAGCATCCTATAGCTACTTACAATAAATAAAATAAGTTCCAACTTCATTAAAAAAGAAACTTAATTTTTAATAATTATCTTTTATCTTTTATTGACACCCTACAACATAAATTCTGCAAAACTTTATGAGATCGCCTATTCAACGTTGGAACGAAAATCCATGTTAGATCTCTTCGATAAACTATACAACAATTGACTTTGGTTGGTATTAGGTGCATTGAACTCGGATCATATTTTACAACACATTGTTCAATACCTACTCTCATTGTATTGACTCGTCTGCCAATGACCTCATAATTTGTTTTCGTTAATTAATTACGCGTCTATAACTTTATCGTTCATTACAAACAAAAATCGGCACAATCAGGTTATTGGTATTGACGCGACCATCAGCCGTCACAGACCAGTATCAGCCATACTAATTATTATTTTTCACTCCTCATGCTCAAAAAGTGCGTCATATTACGCTTAGCAAGCGGGGCTAAAGTAGTACATTTAGCCCCTAGGGAAAATATGTATACATATTTATGATTTATAAAACATTTTAATTTGACCATTCAAAACAGTTCAACGTATTACATCCACCAATCACAAGTCTTTAAAAAAACATTAGTATGTGCTATCAACTAACCAGAATACAGCAAGACATTCAAATCGGCCAATCATTCGGCCGGTCAATCAGGAAACAGAATTCATTTCAAACATTAGGTGTTTTTTACTCCCTAATTCACAATAATTAAAAAAATAAACGCCTCTGACCGACTATAGCCGCGTCCAAACGTTCAAGCATCGTTATTTGCATACATGAAATAAGCTATGAAGATTGAGCGGGATAGACTGCTGTCTATCTCGCCTTATCGTATGCCCCGCGTGTTCTGTCCGCCGCGCTCGGCCGTTTAGACGCGGCTATTAGACGGTCAAAGGCGTTTATTCGTGGTGTGAATATTTTGTATCTGTGTCAAAGCAGTTCATTAAAAAGAATGGCGCCAAATTGAACAATCTTTTTGCCGTTGTATAATTGTTGATTGTGGATGGATTTTTCTCGCAGTCGAAGTGAAAAGTAGAGTGTATAACTCTGGTTTAAAAGCCATATTGCCCATCGTAGTATTTCCCCTCACTTCATTCGGGAAAATAACCACCTCGTGGTAATGTGGCTTATTTTAGACCCTTGTCATACAATCTACTATTGTCACCAGGAAAAAAAAAACTTATTGCCAATTATATACAAGTTTTTATTGCCGACTGTACTTTTGCAGTCATCAACTACTTGTTGAGAGATTCGAGTTTCAATGAGTCCAAATACGATGGGTTTATCATGTGTACAAACTACTTGTGTTTATTTGAGTTGGCCAATTTGCAATAAAGTAGGTAGTCAATTTAAAAAGCAACTCTACCGTCCAGGTTATATAATATTATACAATGGCCCCATTGGACATTGTTTTTATGTATCTATAGGCATTGGAATTTGAATCTTCCAATTCCAATGCTTAGATACATAAACACAGTGCAAGTTAATATAAAGTTGTAATAAGTAGTCTCACATAGGTATATAGACCCTTCCGCTGTTTTGCCAGTTGGCGTACAAAAACATTATATAATTATATTTCATTACATTACTTTATATAAAAAAGAGTCAATGCCATTTGCATAATAATAATATTTATAAAGGCGTAGGGATGTGACGGCCCCATCGCCCACCAGATTTCTGGTGCAATCAGTCAACGTAAGGCAGCTTGTGGCGGGCTGTTAGGGAGTAGCGACCCTACGTACCTGAGTACTCCTGGGGGTGTCCTGTGGTCAGGTTGAGCCGACCGGGTGGATGGTTGGACAGGCCCCCTGTCTCTGGCTTGCCTTTACTGGCCGTTCAGAGTGGAGTCGCAAAAGCTGTTGCTCGAGGGTTGATGTGGACACCTAAGTGGCGAGTTGGCTATATGTTTAAAGTCCAGTGCCACCTCTCTTCCCCCCAGCTTTCTGACCGGTGTTGCCCTTAGGCCATTTTTTAATGTCGCTATTAATAGGGGCCCATCTAGCAGTTGGCGAGTCACCGTCTGCCAGAGATAAAAAGTGAGACAGTTTTATTAGGCAGGCGTCCGATGTTTCACCCAATAGCCCAGCCACTAGTCCATCATTTTCACCCAATAACCCGTTTCATTTAGATTCCATCAACCATCAATAGGCCCTATACTCCTCAGCGGGTGCTGTCCCTGTGTGCGTCCCATGACACGGGCAGGGACAGCATCCGCTCGGTGTACTCCTTGCATTTTATTAAATTGTCAAAAGGGCCTCTACGTGTTGGTCCCCAAAGGTCCTGGACGTCATTGTCCCGTGAGCGGGAAAGACATACATATTTATAATAATAAAAAATAAAATAAAAATTCTATTGAAGTCATCATTCAAGTAATTAGAAATAGAATAATATTTGTTTAAAAGTAATGTCATGAGTTTGCGTTTCAGAACCGGTATCGGAGTCAGTTAACTTCAGGCGGTAGTTTGTTTTGTATCTTAATTGCTACAGAATACACACTTTTACGCATTAAAAGCGGTTTTTACATCAAATGTGCACAGGTCCTCTCTGCGTCTTTGTCGTAAAGGCCTGCTAGTGGCATCAATCGTTTTGATTAGTGCGGGATTATTTTTAATAAACATTACTGCTTCAAATATGTAAAGAGACATTGGTCAAGATTTTCATTTCTTTAAAATGTGATACACAGTCTATCAGTTTGTTGGAGACCACGCATTGCCCTGATACACCTTTTCTGCGCTTTGAAAACCGCTTCTCTATTCGACGAATTGCCCCGAAAACTTATACCGTAGCGCAGCGTGAATGCTACAAATCCATGATATGCAGTTAATACGGCACCAGGACTCACTTGCTTGGCCAGTTTATAAAGAGCATAAGCATACTGATTTAATTTCCGGCAGACTTCAGTATGAGTATTCCACTATATAGGATAGGTGGTTTTTTTTTTTTTTTTTTTTTTTTTTTTTTTAATTTATTAAATCAATATGTTTAATTTTACAAAATCTTCTTTCCTTAGCCACTATTGGAAACCTTGGTAGGTTTATATAATAGCTGGCGAGATCGCACGGATCGATCCGCACTAGTAATATATTAACATTACACTAGTATTAATTAGTGTTATGTACTTATACCTATTATCTATGTTGTAAACAGTGATAATGTCACAAACAACAACGTAGTTTACATTGTAAATCGGGTTTCACATTCTAGGTAGTACTTTTTTAGTAACGATTGAAATTTCCCCGGGTTATCAATTGTATCTAGTAAGTCATTACATATATGCTTGGGTAGGTTGTTAAGTATATCAGGTATTAAACAGGTGTTGGTTCTTCTCCCGTAGTTATTGTTTACACTAGGCAGAACATATGAGCGCATGTAATCTAAGTTACGTAGGTGACCGGGGCGCGTTTTTTTTACTAAGTAGGGTATAGCCTCACGTCCTTCCGTCAGTGTCGAGAAACAAAACCTGTTGAACACACTAATTACTTTGCAGTATTTGAATAGGTCCGAATGGTTGTCTTTAAGACTATCTTTAATTTTCTGGGGTACAATTGTTTTCAGTAATGCGAGTTGAAGCTTATAAATCTGTTCTACGTAGGTTTTATAGGTACGCCCATAACTGGTTATACCGTAGCAAATAATGGAGTCCGCAAGTGACAGGTAAAGCATACGCAGTGTTTTATATGGTAATTTATGGTTGTCTAGGTGCACTCCTAAAAATTTTGTAACAGAAACAGATTCAACGATTGTCCCATCATTTGAACTTTATTTTCCATTAACGTATTATTGTGTTTTAATATGTATTTATTTATAAATAAAATAAGGATTTAAATTCAGATCTCATCCTAATAATACTAATATATTTTTTAGAAATAGCTCCATCTGTCGAGCTACGTACGTTAACACTAAAACATGCATTTTTTATTGTATGGAATCTGTTAAGTACTTAGTGAAATGCCGCTCCAGCTATCTATTATTTGTATTGCCAATAACGTTTATATGGGTGTCAACATAGAATTTTTTTTTTCTGTAAGAATCGTTTTTGTGTAAAGCGCCATCTATAATAGAAGGTTGAAGCGCAAAACCTTGAAATAAAAGTACTGCGATGATTACAGTTTATTGGTTATGCTACTCGACACTCGATGGCGCTATTATAAATGATTAGTTTTGAAGATTAAAATTAATTTACATTTTTAATGATACTTTTGTACACGTTATGAATAAGTCATAAACAAACGATGCAGTGGGATCCTATCTCTCAACATTTGCACAAATTATATTATTCACTTCTAACACGACGAGATTAATTTAATAGATGCGCGTTTTTAGGTGGCGAAATTGTCATCCCGAAAGTGGCTTCGAATAACAAATAATAATGTTTAATCATCTTGTGCCTACGTGCAATTTTAAGTACATGCCAGGAAATACATGCTACACACTCGTACTTAGTTCTAAGTAAAATAATGAAAGAAATTGAATTTTGAAAAAATCTGTACTCACCTATCGGATTATCAGATGATACAGGATTTAGTCAAAATCAGAAAGTTCCTGAAATGCCAGGATATATGTTACCCTTCATGTTAAAAAAGAACGAAAGTCTACGGTTCAAACCTAGGCGCAGATGGAAAGAAAATCCCCAAAACCAGTTACAGTATTAGTCCAGCGGTCTGAAAATAATTTAGGGTTAAAAAATAACTTACCAAATATCTCGCAGCATCTCAAGCACAAACACGTAGTCGTATATAGAAACATAATAAGGAAAAAAGGCAGGAAAAGAATAAAATAATCCATGGCAGCTTGTTCTGTCCTGAGCGCAAGTTGAAACTATCCGTATGAATATTATCGAAGCGCAACATGATACCACATATCTGCGATATGATTTAATTAATACAAAGATAAGTCGCGGAAGAAAGTCATGCCTAAAATGGATTGGTGTTGAACACAGAACCTCAAAGGAGTTGGCCAAAAAAAAACAGAATCGCCAGAAATCTCATATGTGCCGTTTTTATAGGCATAATAATGTACATCAAAAATATATAATAAGTTACTGCAAACACGACGTGGTCTAAGTATTTTAGATTAATGAAACAAATCCCAAAAAATATTTTTTTAGATTCTGAAAAATCTGTTTCAGCCGTGATCTAGGAACTCTTTACGGTTCGCAATTATATAAAAAAAGGGTTAATAATGAAGTACTATATAATATTCTTCGAAAAGATCATATACATGTGTAACATAGTGTAGGTGCTCATACAAGTATAGGCAGTGCACTCGGGATCCAAGCGGCCAGTGGCGGGGAGGAGAGGAGGGCGAGGGGAGAGAGTTGGGCACACGGTAGGCCGCTAGCCAAACTCCTCCGTTCTGTTTTTTTTACATACGTACATACAAACATACAGGTCTAATCAGAACCAATTTTTTTGAAGAACCCACGCACTCATATCGACTACCGTAGGCTCAAAGGGCGTAAGGGACAAATTGGCGAAAATGAGTTATGAATGCAGTTTTCCGTTTTTTTTTCTCTATCGATTGGTGTAAATAACGCCTTGATAGCTTTAAAAAAGTGTACGTTACGACAAGGAAAAAAGTTGCATTACAACCCGTTTTTGCAATACATTTTGCTGTATCCACTACGAGTAAAATAAAAAATATCTGTGGCACATTTTGACGTAACTCTCACTTTATGTACATTACAGCATTTTGCACATATACCATCATTGATGCATTTTCACTTATCCATACAAACTTCCTGTAATCCTCAATGCAATATCAGCAAATCCTCAGTGCAAGTCACTTAGTTACATAGCTGAGACATGGCTATTTTTACGTCAAATTGACATTTAGAAATATTGTTTGTACGATACGACCTTCTGTCATATTGGTTAAAAGGAAACATTGTGAAGTAAGGGACAGGTGTATTCCAAAACGGTTTTTTTGTCATAAGGGACGCACAATTTTGTAATTAAGAACCGTGTCCTAAATCCAGTTACATGATCTAAAAGAGGTTAAAAAGCTGTAAATAAATCACTGACAAGCATATTATTGTGTAAAGGAACAAAAAAGTTACGATTTTTTTTCTCGAATCAAAACAGTTTTTTGGCTCTCCTGAAAAATTACCATTTGTCCCTTACGCCCTTTGAGCCTACGGTAGTCGATATATATATATACACGGTGTTCCCGGCAATTTCCGTTAAATTCGGCATATTACAGAGTACATTTACAGAAACAAAAAAGCGGTCAAGTGCGTGTCGGACCACGCACAACGAAGGATTCCATGCCTATTAAAAAGGTCGTATCGTTACTAAAATCTTAAGGCACTTACGTCCTTTTCTTTAAGGAAGGTAGTTTTTTAGAAATAACTCAAAAACCTTTGAACCGATCTTCTTCAAAACAATTTTCGCTGAAAGAATTTAATAAGCTCTATGTCCATGATTTTTTTCATATTTTTAAAATACACTGTTCAAAAATTAGAGGGGAGAGGGACACCATTTTAGTGACTTTCGGGGCGATTATCTCCGACTCTATTCACTTAATCAAAAAATTACTGAGTAACCTTATATTTATTTTGAAAGGCCTAATGATTGACGAGCCACACGTGCACGGGCTTGCAATGAAAAAAAAAATGTTGACTCAGTTTTAGTGCACCCCTAAAAAATGTTTTTTTTTTGTAATTTCTGATTAAATTAAAATATCTCTTATCTTGCAATTAAAGGAAATTGACAAAAACACGGCGTAAAAATAAAGGGGTATTAAAGGGCGTTAAAGTGACAGCGATACAATAAAAGTCAAGTAAAATAAATGTAAGTACTTATATAGTATTAGTATCGTAACTTCTATACTAAGTACATCGTTTCGGGGGCTGATTTTTTAATAAACAATGGGTTGACTATATATTGAACCCATTTTTATACATTTCGTTGCTGGCGATTCTGGGGTTTTTGTCTATGGCTTTTTGTCCAAGTCCTTTTCACATGATGAGACTTGAATGTTTTGTTATAATTTATGTCGGGGGTTAATTTGACCCCCGAAACGACGGGTTTTATAAGTTAAACATTTGGTATCTTTGTAACCTTCACTAGTGGGTAAACATATACTCGTGGAGAATCGGGAAATGGCATCGTAATTCTGTGTGGAAGATGGATGAGCCGATTTGACTTATGTCGCGCAAATCTTACTTACTGGTAGTCAGTTATAAATATTTGCGCAGCAGTATTATTCCACGCAATATATTGCGTGGAAGCGGGACGGTACGCATGCAGTTGATTCGTACCTACCCACCCGTGCCAATGAGAAAGCACTCATTGGAATGTACAAACAATCTGTACTGATTTGACAACAGCGCAGCGCAGCGGCCCAATGCGATTTTTAATCGAAAGGTCATACATTCATACATACATTCACGCCTTTATTCCCAAAAGGGGTAGGCAGAGCACATGAAACATATATTCCAGCGCCACTTTTAGCATAAATGTGGGTATAAAAGATCGACAAAATGTGATATTGCAGTGATAGGTTGCTAGCCCATCGCCCACAACACACTTCAACCCTGGTCCCTTAGTCGACTTTTACGACACCCACGGAAAGAAAGGGGGTGGTGAGATTCTAACCCGACACCACACGGGAATCGAAAGTTCAATTTAATTTAATGCGTTTCAATTCCACTCCACCAAATTTAGGATTTCCGGGCATATACACGAGTTTTCATAGAAAATACCAAAATCACTACACGCGTGCCTAATATAAAATATTGAGGAGTTTCCTCAATTCCTCATGGATCCCATCAGCCCCCACCTGGAAGCATATACTTACAAACAAAAAAAATCATTTGCGAATCGGCTCATCAATGACGGAGTTCTGAGGTAACAAACATTGAAAAAAAAATGCAACCGAATTGAGAACCTCCTCCTTTTTTTTGAAGTCGGTTAAAAAGTGATAATGGAGTAAAAAAGATAAGAAATAGTTTAATTTTACTTGCTAAAAGTAGATAGGTAACACTTAAGAATATTTACTAGCTGCCCGAGCGGGCCCGGTCGCGTATTGCAAATAATAACGCAGGCAGACCGCGGGATTTCCAGATTTGTTTAAAATTAGCTTTTTGGGCAAAGTTTTGAATGGTGGCAAAGTAGGCATGTTTCACGGTGTTTACGTCATCTTCATGCCTTTATGTGTACTGACTGACTCACTCACTCACTTAAATCAACGCCCAGCCCAAACCTTTGAACCTAGAAATCTGTTTTTTTTTCACATTATGTAGTTTATATAACGTAAATACCCACTAAGAAGGGATTTTTGAAAATTCGAACCTCAATGGGGTAAAGAGGGGGTTGAAAGTTTGTATGGAGATGGTGTACAATTTTAAGTGAGAGTGAGGAGAAGTGAAGGGAAATATTTCGAGGGGTAATATAGCTTTTAAACCAGAGTTATACCTACACTCTACTTTTCACCTCAACTACGTGAAAATAGTAAAAACAAAGAATATCCATCCACATTCAACAAAAAAAAAACGGCGAAGAGTTGTCCCATTTAGCGGCATGATTTTTTTAATAAACTGCTTTGACACAGATGCAAAATATTGGCACCACGAGAACGCGATCGACCGTCTATAGACGCGTCTGAACGGCCGAGCGCGGCGAACAGGGGGCCGATTTTTAACTTTCGAGCGCTCGAAAATTAAATAAAAGTAAATGCTTTTGTAGTGTCAAATTACAGGCACTTACTTTCTACCGATAGAATTGAATACACTGGTCAATACCGCTCTTTTTTACATTTTCTATCGTCATTTCAAAATAGCATTTCATCGTTTTTGACAGTTATCGAGTGAAAGAGTCGAGCGCTCGAAAGTCAAAAATCGGTCGCTGCGGATTGTAACATAAAGCGAGATATGTAGATAGCAGTCTATCCCGCTTAAGGCTGCACATTCGAAATTTTCGTGAAAATGAGTTGTTTTGTAACCGTTTTATACATTATAACGTAACATTTTTGCTGTAGGAAAAAATATATCATAATCTGCAAGATATGCGACGGGTCATAGTTTTCGTAGAAATCCATTTTAACAATAAAAGTTAGAGAAAAAGAAATCTAAAGTCACCCCTATTTTTTCACTTGTAACCATTTTACTGCTCCATTTTTTATCAGAATAATATGAAATTTTATAACTTTCTTCATACAATAATGAACAAGGGCATCATTTTCTTACTTTCTTAATTTTCTTAAAAATTTATCTCGTTTTCTGAAATATTCCGCCAAAGTTCCTACGCCTCCCCGTTTTCGTCCATACGGTCAGTGTGGGACGAGACACGTTGCATGACGGACCTGTGTCAATTTGCGCTGCGCCTAAATTTTTAAATATTTATGGAAATTGTGGACTATATTTGTTGCATAGACTGGACAATCCGTTTTGTGATTCGTATAGTAGGTAACTAATCAACATTTGCGTATAGTTAAGTTTTTAGTGACAGATAATTTTGTTGAAGAGAGTGGACAATCTATTTCGTGGTTTGTAAAGTAGTAGGTACTATAGACAAGACAGCTGACTGACCATCCGTGCACTTTATGTGCATTGTAATAAGGTTCTTGTATAAATACAGGATGGTCAGTTAACTGTGTTGGCTTTTGTACCTAATTAACATTTACGTAGGTATAGTTTAGATTTTGTTTTTTAGTTCAAGATGGGAAATAAGCGCAGGGGGAAAATACGTAATATCAAGAAATTCTACAAGAGAAGAGGAAAAAGAATACACAAGTAAATAACTATTCTATCAAAGTATCAAATATCTAAACAGTATCAAAATTGGGAAATCGCTAAAACCAGTCATTTTATTAGTAAATATATTTACAATATCTATTGCTTAGGAGCATGAACAATTATAGAAACAATATTGTTTTATCTGCTCGTATTAATGACTGTCAAGTGTTAATAGAATAACTTCTATAAAAATAGTGGGCTTGGCAAATATTGTAAGTACCTACCTATGGGTTGCATGCCAACTCCAAGTTAGATACAGAGTTATTATTTGATATGAAACAAAGTATGGTTAACGTACAACTAATCTATAAGTATATATTTACCCGAGGCCGATTTCTGTACAGTCAGAACAGACAATTTAATGAAATGCAAGGAGTACACCAAGCGGATGCTGTCTCTGCCCGTGTCATGGGACGCACACAGAAACAGCACCCGCTGGGGTGTAAGAGTCTATTGCTAGTTGATGGAATCTAAATAAAACGGGTTATTGGGTGAAAATGATGGACTAGTACTCGTAGCTGGGCTATTGGATGAAACATCGGACGCCTGCCCAATAAAACTGTTTCACATTTTATCTCTGGCAGACGGTGACTCGCTAACTGCTAGATGGGCCCTTATTAATAGCGACATTAAAAAATGGCCTAAGGGCAACAGTAGGTATGGATTATTATTATTACCTTTATATTTTTTTCGCACTATCCGTCTCTCTCTTATTAGAATATTTAGTGACAGAGGTATAAGTGCGAGAAAAATCGAAAGTATGTCGCAGCCGTCTAGTGCTAGGCGTGCTGAGGGCCTACCGCGAAACGAAACCGAACTTCGTTCGTGTATCTCCCTCTCTGTCGCGCTTGCTAGTTCGAGCGACAATGAGAGTTATTCGAACGAATTTCGTTTTCACTAGCACGGCTAGCACGAGATGGCCGCGACATACTCTCGATTTTTCTTACACTGTACCTCTCTTTCCTAATGTTCTAATAAGAGAGAGACCGATAGTGCGAGAAAAATCGAGAGTATGTCGCGGCCGTCTCGTGCTAGCCGTGCTGACGAAACTACACTAATCGTAAGTAAATAGTATTATAATAGTAGGAACATAATTTTTGAACTTAATCAATTATGTAATTTATGTATGACAAATATCACGTTTCAATTAAGCATGACGAATGTCACCCACCCACGTCCACCCTTGCATTGGTAACGATGCGCGATGACGCGTCTGTAATCTTACCTAACTTAATCTATGTAACGCTTAATAAACGACGGCGGGTTGTGCGACTTGCGCGGGGAGAGGGTCAAGGCTCCGCCCATACGCTCAAGGACTTTAGCTTCAATCTCATAGCTTATGCCATGTATGCAGTCAACCACGCTTGAACGTTTGGAATTTGGATGCGGCTAAAGAGAGTCAGGCGTTTTTTTAATGATTGTGAATTAGGGAAAAAATACACCTTGTTTGAAAATAATTCTGTTTTCCGATTGGTCGTTATTAATATTCTGGTTAGTTTGTAGCAAATAGTAAATGTTTTTTAAAGAGTTGTGATTGGTGGATTTGATACGCTGAAGTGTTATGATTGGTCAAATTAAAATGTGTATAAATCGTTAATATGAAATAGAAATAGAAATATTTATTACCATACATACATTATGCGAATATATTTAACTTAATGGTATTATTATATGTAAAGGAAAACAACAGCACTGACGGTATCCGTTGGTCCCAAACTAGGCACAGCCTGTATCTTGGGCACCAGTGGTACAGATTTAACAGTATTTTTTTACATTTAAACAATAACTTAAGAGTTAGCAAAGAGAATGTAGGTAAATATCTTAACAACTATGAAGTGTATTTTCATGTGTATATATTATGTGAGATTGATTTTGTTTGTTTGTGTATGTGATGTGTGTGTATGTGCGAATACGAGTGCGAGTAGGAGTGTGTGCGTGCGTTTGTGTTTGTGTGTGTATGTCTAGGTTAGGTGCGTTTATGTTTTAGTGATGTCCTCTGTTTGTTCATATGTCTTTGAAAGAAGCCATTTTTTAACTTTGCTTTTTAGGATCGCGCAGGAGAAGTCATCAACTGCGCACTGTTTAGAAACCCTGTTGTAAACTGTAGGATGCAGAAAATAAGGCAGCCGCCTTGCGAATGCGGTTTTGACTCGAGGGGAGCAAATGATCAGGTGATTAAGACGTTTTTGTCGGCGCCTGTCATGGTCAGTAGAAGTGACTGCGATTTTGTGAGATTCAGCCACAGCTTTTACTATGAAAAGTTGGCGAACTCTAAGAACTGACGCATCTTCGTACAACGCGTTCGTTGAGAAACGGAACGGCTTCCTGAGCATGACTTTTAGCACAGCTCGCTGCGCCCGCTCAGCCTCGATCATTACTGTTTTTACAGCGCCGCCCCAGGCTGCAATACAGTATTGGAGTAGGAATTGACAGAGTGCAAAATACACTAGCTGCAGGATATCTCTGGATGCCCCGCCTCTCAACAGTTTCATGACGTAAATTACTTTTCTGACACGTCCAGATAATGTATTAATATGTTGACGGAAGGACAAATTCTGGTCAATAATAACCCCAAGGTACTTGATTGTCTCAGCCCGCCCGATGCTGTCGCGAGCGCCGTTGCTAGAGAAAAGTTTCAAAGAATCACCAGATGGGGGTCCAGAGGAAAGCGTTTTGAAAAAAGTGAGAAACTTGGTTTTCTTTGAATTCAGTGTAAGCAAATTATTGTCTAGCCAATCCACCACACACGACATTCCGGCCTCAGCAGCGCAGAACGCCTCTTCCCAAGATCCGCCACTGAAAAGGGCCACGGTGTCGTCAGCGTAACAGATTAAGTCGGTGTTATGTAGTTGGAGAGAAAGGATACCTTCGATATATAACAAAAACAATGTTGGACCAAGGATGCTCCCTTGGGGGACACCAAAACTAACAGGCAGCTCATCACTGACACAGTCGCCAACCCTAACGTGCTGAGTCCTGTTTGTGAGATAACTTTTGAACCATCCCAGCACCGAACCTCTAACTCCAATGTGCTCAAGTTTTTTTAGGAGGATCGGCGCTGAGACGGTATCGAAGGCCTTTGCCAGGTCAAGGAAAACTCCTATGCAGCATCTGCCTTTGATAACAGTACAACTGCATTTTCTGTCGACTTGCCTCGTCTGAACCCAAACTGCCTATCAGATAGGATGTTGTTTTTTTCCATAAAATCTGTGAGGCGTTTATTAACAACATTTTCTAGCAATTTGGAGAAAATGCAAAGAAGTGAAATGGGACGATAATTATCAGGGTTGTTTTTTTGCCCTGATTTGAAGATAGGAGATACCGAGGATCTCTTCCAGGCTTCAGGAAAAGCTCCAGAAGCCATGCTTAGGTTAAATATGTGCGCAAGAGGAGTACAAATAAAATCACTAATTGATTTAATTAAACAGGGCTTATAGCCGTCCGGTCCAGGGGCACTGTCGTTCTTAAGCAATTTTATAAGGTCTCCCACTTCGTGTGGATCTGTAGGAGAAAGAAAAAATGATTGGGCTGGCGATTTATCTGACAGGCAGCATGAGGCTAGATTGTCTTGGTTAGTTTTAAGTCTTTTTAAGATTCGATCAGCCAGATCATCTCCAGTGGAGACAAAATGCTTATTGCATGAAGTGAGAGACTCCTTGGGACTTGCACAGATTTTGACCAGTTCACTGGGATCCGAGCTGCGGCTTGGGAGTTCGCAAACACGCTTAATAGAGGCCCAGAGTTTTTTCGGGTTATTCCTATTGCGAGTCAGTTCCCTATTGTCGTATTCCGCTTTGATGTTACGAAGGAGTTGGCCATAAAAATTTCTGTAGCGCGTATAACTAGTTTTTAGGTTTGAGTCATTGGGACTCTTTTTCACTTGTAAGTGAAGGTTGTCACGGTGTTTCATACATCTTATCAAACCGGGGGTCATCCAAGGTTTTAGATTAAATCGACTGCGGCTTAGTTTGACCACATAGCTGTGTTTATTTACTATGGCATCGATGGTGTTATCAAACAGCATTACAGTAGTATTTAGATCCTCGCGAGTAGTATATGTATACATATTTTCCCTAGGGGCTAAATGTACTACTTTAGCCCCGCTTGATAAGCCTAATATGACACACTTTTCAAACACGAGAAGTGAAAAAACCTGCCAAGTGCGAGTCGGACTGGCGCACGAAGAGTTCCGTACCATTATCTATAAAAACAGTAAAAAAAGTTTGTTGTATGGGAGGCCCCCTTAAATATTTATTTTATTTTGTTTTTAGTATTTGTTGTTATAGCGGCAACAGAAATACATCATCTGTGAAAATTTCAACTGTCTAGCTATTGCGGTTCTTGAGATACAGCCTGGTGAGAGACAGACGGACGGACAGCGAAGTCTTAGTAATAGGGTCCCGTTTTTACCCTTTGGGTACGGAACCCTAAAAAGTATTTAAATCATGATACGAATTTCATCTATCTGTATTATTGAGTCACACATATAATGATGACTCGGATTTTTGCAAATGTTCTTTCTGATAATTTTTGACACACCAGAGTAATAATGCGGTAATATCAAATGTGTTTTTAAAGATAGCCGATAAAAATATATCAGTAGGCGAGCAAGTATATTATAGTAGTATTTACCTATGTATGGGTGTATGTATGTGTGTGAGCACTATTGTACACAATAACAGGTGGTAACTGGGTTTTCGTTAGAACACACATTCTGGTTCCAATTTCACCGACTTGACAATTGTCATCTGACAATAGGGTATATTCATGCATTTTTTTTTAAAATTGAAACTATTATATAAGTAATTATATAACCTGAAAAAAATATAACACTCACAATAGTATTCAATGAGCTAAAAAATAATAGTTAAAACTGCTATCATTTTCGGACGATTAAAACGCGCGATTTTGGCGCGCTCATTTTGTGACGTCACCGTGCACTTAGAATAAATAAACAACGAAGTGTTTGATTCACAGTTTTAGTAAAAGTGAGTTATTAAAGCTTGTAAGATCAACTTATTTGAACGGAAGAGCACACAAAAGCTTATTATAAATATTGTATTGTCCCTATTTGTGAAATTAACACTAAAACTGCACCTGACATGATATATTTTCATATGCCCAAAGATGCAAAATATAAGGAAAAAGGGGTGTAAGGCGATGAGGAGATATAATGTATCGTCTTTGAGTAGTTTATATTGTTATGAACATCATTTCGAAGCGATTATTAAATATGTTTGTACCTAAAATCTTTTTTATTAGGACTCCCGAACAATATAAACAATAACCTAACCTAAAAATTTATATACTTATTCATAAAACTATTCTGATTCCCATTTTTTTAGTTATTAATGTTACAAAATATTATGATTTTTGTTGATCAACAGCTGACTACGAGTGTTGATTTTGATCACGAAACGTTTTAGCTAAGTTTCTATGTTTGCACTGTTCATCGAAGTTGAAAGAAATTAATCCTTTCTACTGAGTGTCCTACACAAATTTGGTTTATTTATAAGCCTTGACGAAAACAACATAATTTGTTATGTTTATAAAGATGTTCTCACCATGTAACGATCCTAATACCAACATATCTTTGCTTAGGTATATAATGAACATATGTACTAGTTTTTTATTCCACTTATTTAAGAAAGACACCTACGAGGTACGTACTTAGTCATCATGAACACATCAATTTCAGGCAGATTATCCGACTTTGCGTTGACAAAACCGCTTCCAGTCATTGTGGTGAGTCTTTTTTCACAAGGAGTCACTGCTTTCAGTTAATAATTCCCAAATAACACTGATTGTTTATCATAAACAGCGTCAAAACAATGCGAATAACTTTCAATAATCATACAAACGACCTGTTAACAGTAGACACCGAGTGCACGGTGACGTCACGATTCGCTCGGCCAAAAGCGTTGCGTTTTGAAAATTTGCGAGTGAATTTGAAAAATACTACTTTTAAATAATTAAGTTTGTTAATAGAAACATGATCATTTGTAAAAATAATCATGTGAGTATATTTACTAAGCAATAAAGATTACTCATTATTTTTTTGGCCATTTCTGAATCACATGCATATTCCCTATTACTGTTTTTCAGAGTAAGTGCTGAGAAGTTTCGGAGATTACCCCCTACATACAAACTAACAAAGCTACAAATTTATATTTCACAGAACTTTTTATTATTGTACCTATACTAGTTGCCGGCGTGGCTCCGCCCGCGTCTACTTACCATATTACCATCCAAAGTATTGATAAAATCGGATGTTTCGTTTCGGAGATTATTAGATTCGATACGTACTTATTTTAACCCTTATTAATGTACAACCTCACAAACCTTTCCTATTTATAATATTAATAGATTAAAGTATACACAACGGTTCAGAAGAATAATTTTGGTCGGCAGGTATGCCACGACCCGACGGCATCTAAACAAAACTGTATCACGGGAGATTAAAATTAAATAAAAAAACTCACTAAATACTTTATAGACGATCCTCCCCACGAACAAGTCACACACTTGCAAATACGACCACACCAGAAATAACAACATGAACAGAAAAAAAAGAAAAATAATTTCCTTCTCCGTTAAAAACATTTTTAAAACAAAACACGACTGCACCGATCCTCTTTCAATGCAACTCAATTCAGAATACGGTGGGGATTTCAATGAACTATAGAGATTTTAACTTTTCACGCTGGTCGGGTTATAGTTTTCAATATCGTGGATAAATTAGATGTTTGTGGGCTGAGATGTGGCACGGGCGAAGTTTGTACTGTACACCCGTTGGTGGTGTTGGCAATAATTGCATGCACAATTTAGGGAGACGTAGGAAGCGTGTATTTTGACCCACGATGGAATGGAGAAGATATATATATGCGTTCAAAATGAGCGGCTGTTTTTTTTTCTTTTTTTTTGTTTTTGTTTTTATATACGTTGCAAAACAAATGCTGTAACATTCTACGTCACGATGACTGGTTGAAAACAAAGGAATTTAAAATAAAAGGAGAAGACACAGAAGAACTTAGGTACATAGAGCAAATAAAAGTAAAAATATTTATTTAATTTAGTACCTGCTATTCAAATGATTGCCAAATTATTTAATAAAGAAACTATGTATGAACAGATTCAATTAAAAAAAAACTATTTTGTTTAGATTTTTGTCATTTCGATACCTATCACGGAGTTTTTTTACATTTCCATGCAATGTCTTGAATGAGGAGTAAAGAGCAATGGTAGTTTAATAATAACGTTTTTATTTATTTATTTATTTAGATATATAATTTAACAGCATTACAGCATATGCCAAGGCGCTGGTAAACTTAAAGTATTTAACATACATTATACACAATAAGAAACAAGTTATAGTAACAAATGATATTTAAAAATGAATCTCACAGAATCTTTTAAAAATAGGGAGAAGTTTACTCCAGTTGTAGGCAAACAAATCGCAATCCGGTGCATACAGAATTACTTTGTTAAGTAGCGCCTGCGCGTTGACAACTGGTGAGTGCTCGTGCGCCGCCGTGCGAGCCGCCTCTTCCGCCAGGAGGCGGTGGCTGCGGCCACGGAGGTACTTGTCAGGAACGAACAGAGAGCATATTCTTGTGATCAAGTCGGAGCAATCTGACTCACCTTTCAGATTACGACAAGCAGTGGTCAAAAGTTCGATATTGCGTCTAACCTCCAGTGAGTTGAAACCTAACATCCCGAGTAAGTACTTGGTAGGATACAGAAAGGGATAGAACCCGTACTTTTTCTTGTAGAGAAAGCGAAGAAATGCCTTTTGTACTTTCTCCAAAAGAAGGATGTAAGACTTTTCATGTGGGTTCCAAATTATTGAGGATGATTCTATCTTACTTCTAACCCGTGCTGTATACAGCAACTGCACTACTTTAGGATCACGGAAGTCTTTCGCGTTGCGGATGATAAAACCCAGTCTTTTATATGATTCCTTCGCTAGCGAATGGATGTGCTCGTTAAAAGTGAGTTTATCATCAAATATTACACCGAGACCTTTAATAGAGTTTACTCGAGCGATTGGGGTATTGTCTAATGCGTAAGTATTGTGCAGAGGAGAGCGAGCACGGGAAAAGGTCATACTATTGCATTTTGATAAATTGAAAAGTAATTTATTATTTTTACTCCAATTGAGCACTGCATCTATATCCTCCTGTATTAGGCTACAGTCAGCATAACTATTTATGCGACGTGCCAGCTTAAGATCGTCTGCGTAAAGTAAACAGTTAGAGTGATGAACTACGGTCTCTAGATCATTAATCATCAGAACGAAAAACAACGGTCCTAGGATATATGACTTAATCCAGAACGGGTATGGTAAGGCGGAGAAATATAGCAACCGTGACGAACGAACTGTTGCCGATCTCTGAGATAGTCAGCCATTAACCGGAGGAGTTTCGGAGTGAATCCAATAGTGGTGAGTTTCTCCAGGAGAATATCATTGTCGACACGGTCAAAAGCTTTCTGAAAATCAAAATATACAACGTCTACTTGAGAACCTTGGTCTAAATATCGGGATATTGAATCTGTAAGGGATAGTAAATTACTGTTAACTGACCGCCGCGCACGGAAACCATGCTGACAGTCAGTTAGATGCGGGCTTATTTGGAGGGAAATTTTGTGATGTAAGATAGTTTCTATGATTTTGGATAAACAAGAGAGAATAGCAACAGGGCGGTAATTTTCAGCTTTTGAGGAATCTTTGGACTTCGGTATAGGCTACACGTGACATTTTCCACTGAGTAGGATATTTACTAGTAATTAGAATGAGGGTGAAAATGTGATGGATAGGATGTACTAGGAATTCCTTTGCGGCTTTTATGATATAAGGAGGTACGTTATCAGGACCAACGGCACTTCTAGGCTTAAGTTTATTAATTGCAGATGTTACGTCTTCCAAAGATATTTCACTAACATCAATTCGGGTGGCGGACTGGGAATTGTCTTTCTTCATAGCTAAATCAGAATCTAGTAACGGAATATACGGTAAAAATACCCTTTAGGACAATAAAGTTGAATTCCCATAAAGTTGAAATCTCGAAATGTTGAATTTCCCAGAATGTTGGATCTCATAATGTTGAAATTGCACTATGTTGAATCCTAAAATGTTGATTTGGCAAAAAGTTGAATTTGCAATAAGTTAAATTTGCAATAAGTTGAACTCCCAAAATGTTGAATTGCAACAAGTTGAATCTTATAATGTTGAAAAAGAAATGGTCCTAAAGGGATTCATTATAAATATATATTATTTTTATTCATTATATTTATTATTAGTAAGTAGTTTCAAAATGCGCAGGTCGGTGTAGGTACGACAACGAGCGAAGCGAGGAGGAATGTTAGGTGTACTGCGACCCTACAGCGCACGAGCCGAGTGAGCGAAGCGAGCGTGCCGCGGCAGCGGCCGGCGAAGCGCCAGAACCGAATTTTTTATATGAGAAAGTAAAATAACACATTTTGCGATCTGCACATTACTGATAACCATTATGCGAAAGTAAAAATATCTACATTCTGGGAAATCCAACATTTTGGGAATTCAACGTAATGAGAATTCAAAATTTTGCGAAACTTAAAAAATCAACATTCTGGGAAATCCAATATTTTGGGAATTCAACGTCATCAGAATTCAACATTTTGCGAAACTTAAAAAAATCAACAGTCTGGGAAATTCAACATTTCGAGATTTCAACTTTATGGGAATTCAACTTTATGGTCCTAAAGGATACACTGGAGAAAAAGTGCAAATGCCAATGCAGCATTCGCACCCTTATGTTCTTCTCCCCCGTATACAACAGTATCTTCGAAGCCACCTTTACACCTTAAACTATTTACATGATTCCAAAATTCCCGGGGGTTTGCTTTAATGTTCCGTTCCACAAACCTAGTGTGATCAATATATACTTCTGTTATGAGTATTTTTATATAAGTCCTAAGCTGACTAAACAAATGATAGATTTTTATATCTCCAGTTGACTTCCATAAGCGGTGCTGAGTGGCTTTTATAGAAAACATCGTCGGTTTACCCAACGTCTCCACTGGCTATACAGTCTCGAACACTGTGTCCTTTTCAATTCAGTTGAAAAACGCCTCTATATGTTTACCTACCTAACCAATAATCTTTCTCTCGCAACGGCATACCAAAATGAACTTTGATACAACTGTATTTAGTTTAAAATTGCCTGACGCGGTTAATTCACGAGAAACGATAAGCTGATAAGGCTATCACAATGTTAACGATAGCAATCATCGTTTATCGAAGTAAAATAGCGAAACGAACCGACTATTATGGCCTTCAAACTCGGGACGTACTTACTCATACATATGTCCCATAGCTCTTATGTCGGCGGATTAAGGTTTCGGTACATATTTAGATAGGATTAAATCGATACATACTTTTGCACTCGACTGTACTTCTATGAAGAATTGAAACAACTTTTTTTAAGAGTAGCTAGGACGTTCGACCACATACAAACGTGGTTTGGTACTCATTTTCAAACGATATGCTACAATAGCACGAAACGTTGTACACGCAATGGGATATCTAGGTCAGAAACTAGTTTCCATTGCCGGAAATTAAAATGAAAAAATAGAGTGAGTAGAACGTTTTTCACGCTAAGTCTCTAATGGCCTCGTTTTTTTTATTATAATTTATAGCAACATGAAATAGTTTCCCATCTAGATATAGCACCCAATGTGTATAAAAAGTATGTTATTGCAGTATGCCGTTTTAAAATGAGATGATGCACGCGCGGCTTCGGCCGCGTAATGCAAAGAACGCAGGCAAAGCCGCAGGATAAAACATAGCCTATAACCACCCAGAAAGTTCTACGCGCTGGTGAAACCGTTTTTGAAATTGGATAAGCGGTTCTGAAGATTACCCATTAAATAAATAAATATAAGGGGACAATCTTACACAAATCGCACTAGCCCCATAGTAAGCTCAATAAGGCTTGTGTTACGGGTACTAGACGACGATATATTTAATAGATATAAATACTTAAATACATAGAAAACATCCAAGACTCAGAAACAAATATTCATGCTCATCACACAAATATTTGTCCTTACAGGGATTCGAACCCAGGACCTTCAGCTTCCCATTTGCCCATTACATACAAACTTACTTTTACAGAGCTACAATGAATATTACAGACTTTTCTTCTGCATAATACCTAAAATATACTTAACCCACAAGGCTCTGTGACACTCAATTGGGGTGTAGACACGAAATAAAATAATCAATCTTGTATTCTCTTGAAAAGGATTAAAGGTGCGACCAACACTGCTCAAAATATGCTAGCGCATAGCGCAAGCATACGACACGTCAACGCGTATACGCAGCGTTAAGCACCGGTGTGGTTGCTCCCTTAGTCAAATGGAGAAATAAAAACGCAATAACCACAACTATCCAATGTTTTAAGATAACGGTATGTTCTGTCCCTTTTCCGTAAAATGTTACTTCATATGAAACGATCGTCTTTTACTATCACGCTCGAGGATCGTGACGTCACGATCTGCTAGCGTTTTCTCTCTCTAACAAGCAACATTAAAACGGTTGTAACTTCGTAATTTTTTTGAGATATTTGAATGGGATTTTCGTCATTAGGCATAATTTATTGCCTTCTTTCTTTTGAAGTATACCTACATTTTGAGTCTACGCCCCTATTTATGAACCTGCTCTCTCTTCGTTCTCACCAATCGTGCGAGCGTAAAATTTTGTTGCACAGCAGCGAAATCCCTTTTTCCAGACCTGTCTAGTAGCCTACCAGTCATTGTTATATGGGTTCAAGTGACTAGTCAGGTAACTTGTACAAGTCAACTCGGCCGGTAATTACTTAGTGGACTAAAAATACTCGTTTGCTCCCGAGGGAGACAATTGGTGGTAAATCAGGGCTGCATTCATTAACTGGTTTGTTTGTCGGTTTGGTAGTAGCGTCGGGAGAACAGGGGTACAAATTACCTAGTGAATAAAAATAAGTTTCTGTTAAGAATGTCATTTTTGGTACCAACTTTTATTGCCAATTAGACTTTTCATTGAGACGATTCTTACGAGCCCAAACTTAACGGGGTTACGTCGGTTAAGTACTGAATTCCAATGGCCACCTTCTGTCTCCATCATTATATTGAATTGTCATCCAAAGTATACATATAGCCAAAATTTCAGCTCGATCGGTTGAGGTTAACTGGTTCAAAATTCAGTTACAAGATTTGCCCCACACCAACAAACTAGGTAGGGACAGGTACCTAACAAACGAACAGGTTAGAAACAGGGAACAAAGTTAAATAAAAGTCTGTACAAATTGTAGCTGTTGCTGCCAGGCCTTAATAGTTCATAGCTTTTACATTACACATATGCTTTTACATTTAAATAAGCAAGTGCACTGTTTTTGTGTTCCTGGTGAGGGGACTTGCAATAGGCATGATTCCTACAGTTTTTTATTTTATTTGAACCAGTTTTTAGACAGGAACAAAATGTTTGTATGGAAGCAACTAAAATTAAAGTACATAAATATACAATAAAAATAGTCAAAGATGAACCTCGCTGGCGGCAGGCGAAACGCTTCATACTAATTGACACGGAAGTATGACGTCACCGCTGTCTAATTGTATCTAATCTTTGTATGGAAAATTAAGTAAATTACTATTTCGGTCGCGAAATACTGCGCTTAGGTCCATAGTTGTCATGCAATATTGTTTCTATAAAAGCGTAAGAGTTCTGTTGGTAGCTTTAAATTTACTCTAGGACAATAAAAACATGCATATTTTTATAAGCTTTCAAGGTATCCTCCATATCTTTTTATGATTTTTATTATATTTTTTAATTAATACTTTATTACTATAATTTGATGGTTTACTATCCATTTGGCAACACTACGTTATCAATTTTAACATGAGTCTACACCCCTATTATCTCTAGCTGCAACAACGCTCTTGCGATTGTTGTTTAGCTGTCACAAGTGTCCGTAAACTACGGTGTCTGCTTACTATGATTGGCATTGTTGTATTAATAAAGCGCTGCATCAAGTCTCCGCTTGCCCACACGGTACAAAATCCGAAGTAGGTTTCAATAAAAATCTGCGGTTAAAATCATTGATAAGTAATTTTAAGATATTGAAGACGTGCTAAAATAAATATAATAATTTTCTGTCGGTACTTTTTAAAAGCACTGTGCAAAACACGTCAAATGTAGGTGTTCGCGAGAAACGTATTAATGTCATTATTTCGAAAAAGGCAGCCAGCCGCCGGTCGGCATCGTTATTGCTCTGATTTAGGGCTTTTCGTGTTTGTAAGTCAGTGTAAAAAATATACCAGAATACTAAACGAATGTACCTACATATTCTAGTCATTTCATTGTTTTAATTATGCTGAATTATTAGTTGTAAAAACTGACAAACTTCCAAAGCTCCAATATCACAGACTTTTCTCTTTATAATAAGTATTGAAGAATCATGCATTGGCGTAATTAACAGGGAAAAATACTACGTAGTTACTCGTACATGCAGAAAGAGTAAATGTTGTTCCACTGCTAAATATTCTTCAATCTCAATTATTTTTAGTACGTTATTGACACAATGAGAGACTAGGTTTATAGGTTTTCCTTTTCTAACCTAACCAAAGGATAAAAACGGGACCCTATTACTAAGGCTCCGCTGTCTGTCTGTCTGTCTGTCCATCTGTCACCAGGCTGTATCTCATGAACCGTGATAGTTAGACAGTTGAAATTTTCATAGATGTATTTCTGTTGCCGCTATAACAACAAATACTAAAAACCTGGCCAAGTGCGAGTCGGAGTGGGACTCCTATACAACAGACATGTTTTTTTTACCGTTTTTTTATAGATAACTAGCTTCCGCCCGCGACTTCTTCCGCGTGGACCCGGGATAAAAACTATTCTATATTTTAATCCAGGCTATAAACTATCTTCGTGCAAAATTTCATTCAAATCGGTTCAGCCGTTTAAGCGTGATTGAGTAACAAACATCCAAACATCTAAACTTTCGCATTTATAATATTACTAGCTTCCGCCCGCGACTTCGTCTGCGTGGACTCGGGATAAAAACTATTCTATATTTTAATCCAGGCTATAAACTATCTTCGTGCAAAATTTCATTCAAATCGGTTCAGCCATTTAAGCGTGATTGAGTAACAAACATCCAAACATCTAAACTTTCGCATTTATAATATTACTAGCTTCCGCCCGCGACTTCGTCTGCGTGGACTCGGGATAAAAACTATTCTATATTTTAATCCAGGCTATAAACTATCTTCGTGCAAAATTTCATTCAAATCGGTTCAGCCGTTTAAGCGTGATTGAGTAACAAACATCCAAACATTTAAACATACAAACATCTAAACTTTCGCATTTATAATATTAGTAGGATAGGATGGTAAGGAAACCTTCGTGCCCCGGTCTGACTTGCACTTGTTTAATTTATTATGCTGAAGCGATCGACATCAAAATCAAAGTGATATTGATGTGAAAAGTTTGAAATTTAGTTAGTGGAAACCGTTTTCTCCCGAAATGAAAATTTCATCAAAAAAGTACCTATTGCCAGTCGCCAGCTGCTAACTGCTGCAAGGCTATCCTTCCCTCTTAAGGGAAAAAGAAAAAATACAGGCTAAAGCTTGAATTGACATGACAGTCATGGATATTTCCTTAATTAGGTACATGAACATATTTGGAGTAAGGGTCAAAAATTATGTATACTTAGTTTAAATTGTTTTACAATGATTACAATGAATATAACGCATTACAACAAGCATTCAAAGGATTTATGATTATAAATTGTCATCCGACACTATTTCCGTGTACTTAGGTGAAGAAAACAGTTTCCTTGACCTAAGTACTTAGGTACACCTAAGTACTCAGGTCAAGGCAACTCACAGAGTTTAATTTCAAGAATCTTCATCAGTACAGAACGGCTTTAGGAAGCAATCACAGAGGAGACAGACCATGCATATGTTTACTTACTGACCTTTAAAACAAAAGAACTGATGCGCCGCTGTCATCCCACTAACATAAGCTCTTTTTCCACTACCGACTTCATTGCAGGCCCAAATTGTTATAGAAACACGTGACTGTCTTTTATTCTTGTGCCGTTTTAGAACTGATCGGTTTTTAGGCGTGGGGTGGTTATGTCCTGTCAGTATGGTGACTTAAAACTTTAGGGATTTGTAAGTGTAATGTTGTTATGAATATTCCAGTTGAGTTGTCATCTGTTTTGGTGAGAACTGTAGGTTTTGTAAGGTGTCATATTGATTAGGGTTAGGATTTAGTTAGTAATATAATATAATCGATATAATTGCTTAGACCCGTTTTTGTTTCATCCACAAAAAAGCGTTTCAGGGTGTATCTTGGGTAATTGAGAAGTTCCTATTATGATGCTAGACAATACTGAAGGCGTCCTTCATTTATTTATTTACCTACACTTATGTAGGTAAGACTTTCGATTAAAAAAAACCGCACTCGAATCGGTTAATCCGTTTGGGAGTTACGATGGACAGATAGGCATATAACACCCTCCGTTTGCGTCTAAGGTTAAAAAAATATACATAGACAACAGTCATGTAAGGCTCCACATTCGAAATTTTCGTGAAAATGAGTTGTTTTGTAACCGTTTTATACATTATAACGTACAATTTTTGCAGTCGGAAAAAATATATCATAATCTGCAAGATATGCGACGGGTCATAGTTTTCGTAGAAATCCATTTTAACAATAAAAATTAGAGAAAAAGAAATCTAAATTCACCCCTATTTTTTCACTTGTAACCATTTTACGGCTCCATTTTTTATCAGAATAATATGAAATTTTATAACTTTCTTCATAAAATAATGAACAAGGGCATCATTTTCTTACTTTCTTTATTTTCTTAAAAAATTATCTCGTTTTCTGAAATATTCCGCCAAAGTTCCTACGCCTCCCCGTTTTCGTCCATACGGTCAGTGCGGGACGAGACACGTTGCATGACGGACCTGTGTCAATTTGCGCTGCGCCTAAATTTTTAAATATTTGTGGAAATTGTGGACTATATTTGTTGCATAGCGTGGACAATCCGTTTTGTGATTCGTATAGTAGGTAACTAATAAACATTTGCGTATAGTTTAGTTTTTAGTGACAGATAATTTTGTTGCATAGAGTGGATAATCTATTTCGTGGTTTGTAAAGTAGTAAGTACTATAGACAAGACAGCTGACTGACCATCCGTGCACTTTATGTGCATTGTAATAAGGTTCTTGTATAAATACAGGATGGTCTCTGGTACAGAGTTATTATTTGATATGAAACAAAGTACGTTAACGTATAAGTATATATTTACCCGAGGCCGATTTCTGTACAGTCAGCATAATATAGTTAGTAGCAACTAAGTTTGCCAAATATATCGGAACGTACATTCATCGAAATAGTCTTTGTTACTATAAGTAGGAGAAAGGAATGTGTTACGATATATTTGGCTACTTTGGATGCTACTAACTATCTGATGCTGACTGTACACGCCATCATCATCAAATCAAAGAAGTAGAACGTAATAAATATACCGAAAATTAGTTTAAACCTTAACAACCTTACACTTACACAAAAGGTAACGGACAGACAGACACACTTTCGCATTTATAATATTAGTATGGAGTATGGATATGGAAGTATGAATAGTATGGATTATATGTCTTTCCCGCTCACGGGACAATGATGTCCCGGACCTTTGGGAGGCGTGCGTGGAGCTCTGAGCCAACACGTAGAGTCCCGTTTGACAATTTAATTAAATGCAAGGAGTACACCAAGCGGATGCTGTCTCTGCCCGTGTCATAGGACGCACACAGAAACAGCACCCGCTGGGGTGTAAGAGTCTATTGCTAGTTGATGGAATCTAAATAAAACGGGTTATTGGGTGAAAATGATGGACTAGTAGCTGGGCTATTGGATGAAACATCGGACGCCTGCCGAATAAAACTGTTTCACATTTTATCTCTGGCAGACGGTGACACGCTAACTGCTAGATGGGCCCCTATTAATAGAGACATTAAAAAATGGCCTAAGGGCAACAGTAGGTATGGATTATTATTATTACCTTTATATTTTTTCGCACTATCCGTCTCTCTCTTATTTAGAATATTTAGTAACAGAGGTATAGTGCGAGAAAAATCGAAAGTATGTCGCGGCCGTCTAGTGCTAGGCGTGCTGAGGGCCTACCGCGAAACGAAACCGAACTTCGTTCGTGTATCTCCCTCTCTGTCGCGCTTGCTAGTTCGAGCGACAATTAGAGTTATTCGAACGAATTTCGTTTTCACTAGCACGGCTAGCACGAGACGGCCGCGACATACTCTCGATTTTTCTCACACTATACCTCTCTTTCCTAATGTTCTAATACGACAGAGACCGATAGTGCGAGAAAAATCGAATGTATGTCGCGGCCGTCTCGTGCTAGCTGTGCTGACGGAACTACACTAATCGTAAGTAAACAGTATTATAAATAGTAGGGACATAATTATTGAACTTAATCAATTATGTAATTTATGTACGACAAATATCACGTTTCAATTAAGCATGACGAATGTCACCCACCCACGTCCACCCTTGCATTGGTAACGATGCGCGATGACGCGTCTGTAACTTAATGTATGTAACGCTTAATAAACGACGGCGGGTTTTGCGACTTGCGCGGGGAGAGGGTCGAGGCTCCGCCCATACTCTCAAGGACTTTAGCGGGTATACAAGCCTTAAATAATCCCACTGAGAGATGTGTGACGCATGTGTCAACTTTCCAACAGTTAAAGCACTCGGCCTACAAATTACTTCGCGGACTGGCTACGTGTCATAAATATACCGGCTCATTTCACATTCATTGAAATATCAATACATCGTCACTTGCCCGGTAAGGGCTCTGTTGATACAGCACACAGTTGATATACAGTAATCAATGTTGGTACAGTCGACTACAAAGAGATCGATACGGCCAAAGTTACAAAAGTATGTATACACGACCTTAATGTTAAGGCAATACAGACGTGAATACATATTTTTGTAACTTACACGACTGTACAAAGAGGTCAAGTTTGCGATTAACTTTGTAAGGGTTTAGGCTTGTGGACTAAGATTTTTTACGATGCCTTTCGTATTCGAACCATTTTCTGGAGAGGAACAAATGTTTGTATGGGAGCAAATACAATTAAATAACCACCAAAAATTTTAGTTGAAGACGGACCTCGCTACCGGTGGCCGAAACGCTTCATACTAATTGACATAGAAGTATGACGTCGCAGTTTGCTATTTGTACTAATAGCTGTATGGAAAATCAAGGAAATTGCTGTTTCGGTCGCGAAATACTGCGTTTAGGTCCATAGTTTTCCTACAATTTTGTTTTTATAAAACCGTAAGGTGGCTTTCAATTTACTCTTGGTCAATAAAAAATTGCATATTTTTTCTATTCTTTCAAGCACGTTATTGTTTATGGTTTTAATGATATTTTGTAACGTATACTTCATTACAATAGTTTGAATGGTTTATTATCCATTAAGCAACAAAGATTATTTCACCAGTATATAGAATGGATCTTTGACTAGACATACTTGAACATATTTTATCCAGTTACTTCTCTTGCGTTCTGTTCTGTGTATTAGTTTAAGGCCTAATGCGGCGCTGCGCTGCCTACGAAGCGTAAAGTCCTGGGTTCGAATCCCGGTAAGGGCAAATATTTATGTGATGAGCTTGAATATTTGTAACCGAGTCTCGGATGTTTTCTATGTAGGTATTAAAGTATTTATGTCTATTATATATATCGTAGAAGCTACGGTAGCCTAGTATTTCAGGCGTGTGGCTGTCAAGCGGCGGTCGTGGGTTCGAATCCAGGTACGTACCAATGAGTTTTTTCGGAACTTATGAACGGAATATTTACCGTTAGTTTTACGGTGAAGGAAAAATCGTGAGGAAACCGGCCTAATCCCAATAAGGTCTGTTTTCCCTCTGTGTTGGAAGGTCCGATGCCAGTCGCTTTCGTAAAACTAGCGCCTATGCCAAATTTTGGGATTAGGTGTCAAAGCGTACCCCGGGCTCCTTTAGGGGCACAACCGGGAATAACGATAGGAGGATGATGTCTTGACTATATAAATGGCTAGTTCGCTTTGTTTAAGATTGTCCCCTTATAGTTATTTAATGTACGCAATACTCTTGTACCTATTATCGAAATCACGAAAATCGCATCGCAATAAAAACTTTCCTCTGCAGTCGTCAGTTAATTTATATAATCTGTGTGGACGCTGGAAGCCACTAGTGAAGCAATAAGTATAGCTACGCAAAATCCTGCAGGTCGATCACGTAACGCATTGTACGCGCGTCAGGTAGATCTAAAGGCGGGATTCCACCGGTGTGCGGCACTGTGCGGCACTGTGCGGCACAAGCATTTTTGTACTGAATATGCTTGTGACGCACAGTGCCGCACACCGGTGGAATCCCGCCTTTAATGTCACTTTACATACATACACACATACATTCACGCCTTTATCCCTAAAAGGGTTATAGGCAGAGTACATGAAACCTGTGTTCCAGTACCACTTTTAGCATAAATGTGGGTATAAAAGATCGTAAATATGTGATATCGCAGTGACAGGTTGCTAGACCATCGCCCACAACACACTTCAACCCTGTTCCCTTAGTCGACTCTTACGACACCCACAGGGAGAAAGGGGGTGGTGCTATTCTAACCCGGCACCGCACGGGGGACTCACTTGGGGTGGGGGTCACTCTTTATATGGACAAATGACATTTAAATTGACCCAACGCGCGTTCGAAATGTTACGTGGTAACCCTCTGGGACAAGGTGCCATAGCGGACTCCAGTCTCCGTTAGCACGTTCACTGCCAGGAATTTCAAGGCGCCTACGCCGTAGTCACTTCCCGCTACATGCGGGGGAAACCACGGGATCGGCTACGAGCGTAGCGCGAAGCAATTCCAGGTTCAGTAGGGCAAAACGCTAAGAGAATGATGGTGGTATAATCTGTGTGCTGTGGCACCTGTCCAGAAAGATGGGATATTTATCCCGTATCGCGCGGCCATCTTAATATAATTAACACCTTCCCGACAACACAAACAAAAAGATTGAATCATTTTGTATCGAGCCCGCTTTACATTTTAAACACATTGTATATTCCTGTTAAGGTTATTAGGTTAGGTTCGTAAAGGAGCCCTAGGTTGTGCCGTAACGTTTCGAACGCGTGTTAGAACAATTTAATAACTGTCATTTATCCATATAAAAAGTGACATTTAGATCTACCTGACGCGCGTACAATACGTTACGTGATCGACCTGCTGCAAGATTTTGCATAGGCACTAGTTTTACGAAAGCGACTGCCATCTGACCTTCCAACTTAGAGGAAAAACTAGACCTTGTTGGGATTAGACCGGTTTCCTCACGATGTTTTCCTTCAACGAAAAGCCGCTGTTAAATATCGAAGGATATTTCGTACAAAAGTTTACGAAAACACCCAGTGGTACGAACCGTAATATCATTGTGTATAATCATTTCAATTATTTTACCACGCCGATTTCCAATAACCATACGGCTTGACTGACGGTAAGCAAACATCGTAGCCTATGGACGGTTTCAAATCCAGCGTGTTTCCGACCTTTTATTGGTATGAGGCTCAAAGTCACTCAAAGGGCAATGGAGAGGGCTATGTTGGGAGTTTCTCTGCGCGATCGCATCAGAAATGAGGCTATCCGCAGCAGAACCAACGTAACCGATATAGCCCTCCGAATCGCTAAACTTAAGTGGCAGTGGGCGGGGCACATTGCACGTAGAACCGATGGCCGTTGGGGCGGAAAGGTTCTCGAGTGGCGACCACGTACCGGAAGGCGCAGCGTGGGTAGGCCCCCCACAAGGTGGACTGATGACCTGGTAAAGGTCGCGGGAGTCCGCTGGATGCGGGTGGCGCAGGACCGGTCATTGTGGCACTCTTTGGGGGAGGCCTATGTCCAGCAGTGGACGTCTTTCGGCTGATATGATGATGATTGGTATGAGGATTAATTTTATCTACAGTTAGAGGCAAATGACTGCAGATTTCGTTTCGACCATATTAGTATGGAACGAATCTAGACACCTTAACTCGAGTAAAACCAATCGAAGATGAATATGGCGCGCCCCGGGGGCGAAATTTCTTGTTTGACATCAACTGCTGACACTAAATGTCGTAGCGGAGATATTTTAATAAAACCTCTTTAGTATTCATTCGATACCTATGTATATTCGACATTCACTTTAGCCTAGTTGGTAGCCCTGCCTACGAAGCTAGTACTGGAATTTTTTTTGGAAAACATTAATTCATCTAAATAAAATGTTGTGACTTGGCAAATGTTTTAGTTATGCAAAAATCTCACAACGTTTTACGGTGGAAGAGTTTCGAGACTTGGCCTCTTTTTTATGACATGTTTTATGGGATCTCACTTCTTTTTGTAGGTTATTGTGTTATCAATACATACAAATTATGAATGCAGTCTCATTCTTGCTTTTTCATTTTTTATCCCATTCACTGCAAATGTAATCCTATATATTTATATGGGATTACAAAGTTATTTATGCAGTTAGTGTATCTAGAAAACTGGACCGAAATTGCAAAATATTTTCATTTCCTGATTTAAATATCTAATCTTAACTGGAAGTGCCATGTAGACAAACTATGCGATAGATTGTGTAGTGCAGTCTTTGCTTTACGTAAGCTAAAAGCTATAATATCCGACGATGCCATAAAGAAGGTTTATTTTGCTCATTTCCACTCGCTGATGTCGTACGGTTCGCTCATTTGGGGAAACTCAACGGATGCCAAAAGAGTGCTGCTTATGCAGAAACGTGCCGTACGTGCGTGTTTGGGGCAAAATCGAGGACTTCGTGTAGAGGCTTCTTCCCACTACACGGTATTATGACTCACTACTCACTCTATGTATTCGAAATTATAATGTTCGTAAGGAACAATCTTTCTTCTTTCGATACCGTAAATGCCATTAGCAAAACACTCCGCCGCACTAGGCGTTTGAGAACATTTCCCCGTCGCATGGCACTTGCAGGTAAGAACCCACGTGTCATTGAACCTACTACGAGCGACTGCCCGCTGATCTTAGACAGGAACCATCTGACGAAGCATTTAGACGCCGCCTTAAATACCTTTTATTGGAAAATCCATTATACTCAGTTAAAGAGTATATGAGTCTTGACTTGACATGTTAAATGTTTATTATTACCTATTGAAATTTAATGAATATAGTTTGGCATTAAATATATTGTGTCACGTATTTTCTGATGCACTTAATATTGTAAAGAATAACGATACCTAGAGCTTGATATATTTGTGTTCTTTTGCTTTTGGTTTGTTTTTTCTATTTCCTTGTTATTGTGTTCTTATATTTGTTGACATTGTCCTATTATTATATCTAAATTTATCTGTTTTTGACGATCGTGATAAAAATCCTTATTTTTGACGTATGCAAATCTGTAATGTAATTTTTTATCATGAAATAAATAATCTAATCTAATCTAATCTATACACTAAATACAATATAAGTAAAAGTTCTAAATTTGAAGCTATGCCTGCTAGAAGTACCTTAGAGTTTTGATGATCGGTGAGTCAGTGAGTGACTAAATTCAGACTAGTTATAATTCTTAAAATAAAATAAAATTTGAAATATACCGCGTTTATATGTATAATGCCTGCTTGGTTACTGAAAATTCAGGCTTTTAGTTTCATCCACAACGACGTTATAGGGGGTTCGAAAATGGCCTAAACTGCATCTAGAAAAGGATGGTACGGCCGTGCCGCTGCACGCTGTTTTTTAAGTCTGTACTTACTAACAACTATATGGGCCACGGCCTGAAATAAACGTTTATTTAATTTAATTTTTTTGCTCGACTTGGCGAACGTCCCATGCGACGCATTCACACAGACACGCGTCGATACAGTAAACCAAGTCGGGATGTCAGTCCGTGTGCTGCCCGTGCGCCTCATAGTGGTTTTATAAGGAGCGAGCGCAGATGTAGAAGGTCTTAAGCGAGGGTAGTTGAGGTAGGATAAAGAGGAACAATCAATAACCTCTGTCTCTCTCTCAGATAACGACAGACTTAAGGAAGATTGCAAGCATCGATAAAGAACAGTATGCCATTTAACCTTCTGACCATTACAGGCCATTACACATGATGCGTACAGTTAAAAATCAACCTAAATACGTTATAATAAAGTGTACTATAGTAAGTACCTAATTCAGGAGATGGAGAAGGGGTACTATATTCAATTCGTAGAATAATCTGTTTATTATTGATGGTGCTCTTAATGAGTGTTAATGAGAGACCAACATACGCACATATTAACTTCAAGGATTTTGGGTATGGAAACCTAAAATAAAATACAGTGACAAACATTCATCGACAACCGCAGTGATACGATTTGTCTATGTTGGACGTTCGACTACATTAAAGACAAAAACTTGAATTACGCTAGGTTTCACACATGAGTGTTACTAATAGATAGTTTATTACTTCAATTTAAATATCGGCATGGATACTAGTTATCCCAGGAATAACACAGAAAAGTTCAAGTGAAAGTAAGAAAGAAAGAAAGAAAGAAAGAAGACATTTATTCACTTCACAAAAACACACAGAGACACAGGGAGTAGGCATACAATACAATCGACACACATTGTGCGTGTCTTCGTGGCAGTGAATCGGTCGCTGTCGCAGCATTATGCCCAGGGGTCAGACAGACACCTACAGCGCTGATTTTCAGACAGCACCGTACGTGATCTACGGAACGCAACACAACATACTATGGATACAAACGTATACACATAATAAATAAATAATTAATATAATAAATTTGTTAAATTTATATGTTACACCAGCACAATGGGATGAGAAGCACAAACAAGTAAAAAACGCGAAACAGTTGGGATGTTTAAAAAAGTGCTGGATGGGTTAGAGTTGGGATTTTTGGAGCGTCCACAAATAGCCCTTAAGCTGGCCTTAAGTGAACGAAATCACAACCAATTTACTACTGTAAAAGTATAAAATAAAACTTATAGCCATATTTCCAGGGCAGCGAGTCACCAGGAACCGACTGTCACCGTAATTTTAAATTGTGGCTTCGCAAATTGTAGGATGGTACCTGATGGGAGTTAATGGTCTTAACTTTACACCTCTCGTTAAGGCGACGTTTGCAATAAAATAATATTACAGATTGCTATTTTATTCATTATATGAAACCTATATTACCTATGTAGGTAAAGTCATCTAAATTCGCATGAACAAAGTAGTTTAGTTTAATGTTCGCTGCCATGTCACTAGAAATAGTTAATTTTTCAAAATACGCAAATAATCGTCTATAAAAATAATAATAATTGATAATATGTCATATATGAAAGAGTGATCAGTAGGTAATATTTATTATGGTTTTTTGTTTGTCAATTCATATTGAATCTATATGGTAGTTTAATTATTTATTATTACTTCTTCTTCTTCGTGTCGAGGTTCCTCAAATATGAGATGCCCAATGGGCAGCGGTGTGGACAGCTCTGGCAGTCGCGTCTCTCAGGTCGTGTTCCGAGCAGGAGTGTGGGCATGTGGGGCACGCCATCAGGTGCACCATGGTTTGCGTTGCTGTACCGCAAACACATTGGGTTGATTGGCCACGATGCAGTCCCCATCTGGACATGTCTTCCTTACAGCGGCCAACATGCGCTCTGAGCCTATTTAGCGCCCTCCAGATGGGCCATGGCTCCTTGTGGCCGGGTGGCACTTGTTCCGAAGCTGGCACGTAGACGTCGGGCGGAGGGCATCGTGTCCGCCATATCAGGCAGCGAGCATCTGAGGGGTCGCTTTGCAGGGGACTAGTGTTCCGGATGAAACTCCTGCGACTCTTGAGACGGGCAGATGGCGGGTTGTGACCGTACAGTGGGTGGCGCTGGTCAGGCTCCTGTTTCCCCTTTTCCACGGCACTTGCCACCTCTCTACGGATTTCAGGAGGGGCGATGCCCGCGAGTGGGTACAGCTTGTTGAGTGGAGTTGGCTTGAGGCATCCGGTGATGGTGCGGCAGGTATCATTGAGTGCAGCAGTCACCAGGTCGGCGTGTGCGGACGGATGCCATACAGGGCAGGCGTACTCTCCCGCAGAAAAGCACTGCGCCATCCCGGTGGTGCGTACAGTGTGCGCAGATGATCCCCAGCTTCTTGACGTTAAAGAAAGCTTTGTGTCCCTGGCGGGCTGGGCTGGTCGTTGGTGTACAAGTTGAAGAGGGTTGGGGCCAGCACGCTACCCTGAGGGAGGCCATTTTTTTGGCGTCGCCAACGACTTTTGCCGTCGTTGAGATGGACCTGGAAGCGGTGGTTACGAAGCAGTTCACCAAGGATACTGACAAAGTCCATATCCTTCGTGGCGTTTGCAACTTTTGACAGTAAGATCCCGATGTTCACAGTGTCGAAGGCGGCGGATAGGTCTACAAACGCCACGCCAGTGACCATGCCATGCTCAAAAATTATTATTACATAAAAAACATACTTGTAATTTGTAACTTGTAATTTATTATTACAAATAAGATTATAGGTTAAAAACACACAATACATATTAAATGAAAATTATAAACTAAGACTAAACACGAGAATAATAAGAGCACAACAAGAGAATAATAATAAAACTAAATTAAAACTAAAACTAGAAAATAAGATAACAGCATAGAAAAACAAGAAAGAAAATGAAGTATAAGTATATTTTTTATGTCCGGCTTCCATCTGGTCCAAAGGTACCATTTATCTATAAGTAAATTAAAAAAATCAAATCCGTTCCTTTTTATTATTTTTTCGCACGCGTACGTTCTTACACATTCAATTAGGTGTGAGCTAGAGAAAGATGAATATGGTACATGAATTCGAAAGCTATGGGAGAGTACTGTGTACTGTAGATGTTTTATGTTAAAGCAGTCATCATCATCATATCACCCGAAAGGCGTCAATTCAATTCAATTCAATTATTTATTCTGCAAATAGGCCACAAGGGCACTTTTACATGTCAAACCGTAATTTACAATAAAATAATAATAATCTTACACAATAATAATTTAAAATTATATACAAAAGGTTAACAAACTAAATGTCACTAAGTTAATGTAAACAAAACAAAATTGCAAAATATGACCATTACATTCGATATAAGATCTGTATCAGCATTAACAAGAAGTTAATCATATTAATTCAGTATTCCAGAGATGTATAAGGTCTCTGAGCTTCCAAATACAATTAATAATTATTCTAATATTCTAAGAGATGTATACGGTCTCTAAGCGTCAAAACAAGAAAGGAACAATGATGTAATATTGTCAGAGATGTACAGGGTCAATAACAATAAAACGTGTCAAGATCAGAATGATGTCTCTCGTCAATACGATAATAATAATAATAATAACACTAGTATGAAATTAGTTAACTATGTACTATGCCCTTGCAAGCATGTCCACTGCTGGACATAGACCTCCCCCAAAGAGTGCCACAATGACCGGTCCTGCGCCACCCGCATCCAGCGGACTCCCGCGACCTTTACCAGGTCATCATTCCGCCTTGTCTACCCACGCTGCGCCTTCCGGTACGTGGTCGCCACTCGAGAATCTTTCTGCCCCAACGGCAATCAGTTCGCCCACTGCCACTTAAGTTTATTGATTTTGAGAGCTATATCGGTTACCTTGGTTCTGCTGCGGATAGCCTCATTTCTGATGCGATCACGCAGAGAAACTCCAAGCATAGCCCTCTCCAATTGTCCTTTGGGTGAGTTTGAGCCTTCTTATGAGGCCCATAGTAAGCAACCCCACGTTTCGGTGCCATACTTCATCACTGGCAACACACACTGGTCAAAGACTCTCGTTTTGAGACTTCCTTAACGCTGCCCAGCTGAGTCGGATTCGGCGATTGACCTCTTTCTCAAAATTGAACGTACCTAACTGGACAGTCTGTCCTAGGTATATATAATCGTCTACAACTTCGAGCGTAAGATGTCCGATTGTGGGAGTTGCTACTACTCGTACATGGACATTTGACATGATCTGGATGTTAAAGTAGTCTGGCCAGACAAAAGGAACAGCTTCTTTATTTAAATTCAAAAGCTGTCAGAACAACAATTTGTATGTTCATTCTACTGCAACCCTAAAAAAACAACTGCAACCCTTGGTATATCCGACTCCCTCGCTTGTATAAACTGGGGATAACATATTATTTAAGAAACGTGTAATAAAACTCAACCACTGAAAGTCTCTTGTCATATTTCTAGTCACTGTCCCCGTACCTAGGTAGTTCTACCCTGAGGTAGGCCACATATCATAGTACCAAACAAATCGGCTGACTTTTGCAAAAATATATAGACACTAAACTTGAACCAAACAAACAAACATAACACAACCGATTAAGAGTTAACAGGTTTTAAGTCGACCCTCCAAACAAACGCAGTTTGATTGTCTTTTTATACACAATGGGATCCACCATATCGAGGTCGGAAACTTGCTAATGTTGCTATAAATTGCAATAGAAAATAAAAACAACTAGAGACTTCTTTTTTTAGGGTTCCGTAGTCAACATGTCAACATGTCCGTCTGGCATGCCCAAGTTTCGCCATGTCCGTCTGTCCGTCCGTCTGTCTTCGGCTTAGCTTAGTAACCATTACTACTAGAAAACTGTAATTCGGCATAGGTATATAAATCAATCACGCCGACAAAACAGTAAAAAAAAAAATCTTGGGGTAGGTACCTTCCAGGTATTAATATTTTTTTTCTCGTTAAACCCATAATGTGGGGTATCGTTGGATAGCTTGTTGAAAAATATTATGAGTTTCGATTTTCCAAATTAGTGATTCGTTTGCGAGATATCAAATTTTTGTTCGAGTCATGCCCCCCCGCCGGCTAAATGGTTTCTACTGGGAATGTGAAAAAATCGTGGCAGTAGTACACATAATACATTTAAAAGGAAAACTATCACGGCTTAGTAGGCATAACTAGTTACCTAGTAATAGTCCAACGTCCGACCAACTTAAAATGAACTTAGAAAGGCCAACTTTCGTACAAATTCTGCCGACGCAACCATTTAGTTGGCGGAGTGTCGATGACATAAAAAGACAGGCAACTACGAAACCCTACACTGCGCGTGGCCCGACACGCACTTGGCCGTTTTTTTTCTAGCAACTGAAACTAGTTTTCTACCTAGATATGGCGTTTCCCATTGTGTATACAAAGTTTCATGTCCTTTTAAAATCAGAATCAAACTACGTTTGCATGGAGATTCGACCATCCATAAAAGAGCAGTAGAAATAGACAATAACAGCGTTATAAAAAGTATAGGAATGCTTAATATAAAACCTAATATATCTATTAGGTTTTATATTAAGCATTCCTATTATTATTAAAACTTAACTAGGAACGCCCTCATCAAGACAATATCTTAAGTACGATGCCTTAAATGTAGGCGTGATTCTCACATAAAGCAGGAGAAACGGTCGATGACGCCATAATGCGTCCTAATGACGCCGTGAACGGCACCGATCGAAACGCCAATGTTATAATGCTTTTTATCATTGGCAATATTAATAGTAGTTTTTAATTTTATTGAAGGAATTTAGCTTTATTATTTATTTTACTTATTTTACAATATCACATTCACATTTTGTCGATCTTTTATACCCACATTTATGCTAAAAGTGGCGCTGGAATATACGTTTCATGTGCTCTGCCTACCCCTTTTGGGAATAAAGGCGTGAATGAATGTATGTATGTACTTATTTTATTTTATTTGGTGGCCAATATTGTAATGCTTTTTATCATTGGCAATATTAATAGTAGTTTTTAATTTTATTGAAGGAATTTCGCTTTATTATTTATTTTACTTATTTTTTTTAATTTGGTAATTCTTTTCCTGCCGTGAACGGTACCGATCGAAACGCCAATATTGTAATGCTTTTTTTCATTGGCAATATTAATAGAAGTTTTTAATTGTATTGTAGGAATTTAGCTTTAATATTTAATTATTTTATTTTATTTTATTTTATAATTATTTTCCTGCCGTGATCGGTACCGATAGAAATGCCAATATTATAATGCTTTTTATCATTGGTAATATTAACAGTAGTTTTTAATTTTATTGTAGGTATTTAGCTTTACTATTTATTTAATTAACCTTTTTTGTTTAATTTGGTAATTATTTTTATTAATATGTACTTCAATACAAAATATTATTATTATACTCTTTATTCATCTTTTATCTTAAGCTAGGTTTTTACAATAACTATATAAAAAGTAAAATATAAAACTATACATACAAAACATAAAATCATTATAAAAACCTAACCTAGGGTACCGCCGGCAGCGAGGCGGGGCCTAAGCTGCCGGTGGTCAGGGCGCCAGAGACAGGAATCTCCTGACTATCCGCGCAGTATCCAGGAGTACCGCCTTCTGTATCTGACCCTTGATCCAGCCATCTAGCGAGAGTCTCTTGAGGTGATGGTCGAGACTCTTCGCTATTAAACCGTTCGCTGAAACGACTATCGGGACGATGATCGTCGAATCAACATCCCACATGGCGGTTACCTCGTGAGCCAGGTCTAGGTACTTGCTGGCTTTGTCCTTCTCGGCCTTCACGAGGTTCTCGTCATGGGGGATGGTGATGTCGACGAGCACTGCCTGGCGTTTCCATCGATCTGTCAGCACGATATCAGGCCTATTGGCAAGAATAGTCCTGTCCGTGATGACAGTTCGATCCCAATAGAGCGTGGCACGACCATTTTCGAGAACTGGCGCAGGTGTGTACTTATAGTAAGGCACTTCGGAGGCCACAAGACCGTATAGCAGAGCAAGTTGCTGGTGAATAATTCTGGCTACAAGGTTATGTCTGTGCAAGTACTCGCCGTTAGCAAGATGACCACAACCGGAGATAATATGCCTGAGTGACTCCCCGGGACGGTGGCATGCCCGACAAATGTCGACCGTACCGTCCTTCAGGATATACCTCCGGTAATTGTTCGTCATGATAACTTCGTCCGCAATTGCACAGACAAAACCTTCGGTTTCCCCGAAGAGATCCCCGAAGCGTAGCCAGTTCACCGACGCGAGCAGATCTACATCGGGTCCTGTGAGGGCCTTGTAGAACCGCCCGTGTAGCTCCTTGCTCCTCCACACCGCCCTGCGGTCCTCGACGCTCATTACTTTAAGTCTGCGCCAGTTCTCGTTTGCCAAGGAGAGCGGGGTGAAGTTTCCGTCTACTGCCACTACGTCGCGATGCATCCCACACTCGTTGTTTAGGAAATAATCCCTGAGATTGCACACCTCACGGTTGTGAATGTCCTTGGCATTTAAAAAGCCGCGACCTCCACACTTCCGCGAGATGTACAGTCTCATAACAGACGAGCGTGGGTGTAGCATGCGATGCGCAGTAAGCAGTACTCGGACTCTTCGGTCCAGGGCATCCAGCTCAGTCTGAGTCCACCTTAGTACGCCAAAGGAGTAAGTAAGCAAGGGCATCACCCAGGCGTTGAAGGCGCGCACCTTGTTGCCGCCCGACAAAAGACTATTAAGTACTTTGGTCAGGCGACAAAAGAAGCGCTCCTTCACCGCCCGCTTTACGCCCTCACCCTCAATACCCAATGACTGTGACATACCAAGATACTTATAGGTTTCTGCTTCGGAGATAGATTTGAGGGACATTGTCTCAGAAAGTTGCAAATTTGCTGAATTTACAACTTTCCCCCGCTGTACATGCATGACCGCACACTTATCGACACCAAATTCCATTTTGATGGCGCTACTGAAGACTTCTGTTGTTTTCAGTAGTTCCATCAGGGCATGTCCATTCGGTGCAAATAGCTTAAGGTCGTCCATATAGAGCAGATGAGAAATGACCTCACCCTCTCTCCGAAGTCGGCAACCTAGTCCTGAATCCTTCAGCATGGTGCTAAGCGGATTCAGCGCTAGGCAGAACCATAAAGGACTCAGACTGTCGCCCTGGAAGATCCCACGTTCAATTCTTATAGAGTCCTGCGGACCAGAAGGGCAATCTCCCCCCCCCGGTTGACGAAGGACTGTGGTCCACTGCCCCATGCAAGCGCCTAAGAAGGATCTCAGAACTGCATCAACTTTATACAACTCTAAGATCCATGAAGTTGTGTAATCCATCCGGTCCAGGACTTTTCCAGTTCGGAGCCAAACGGATGGCACAACTAACGTCCTCGGGGCTGATGGTAACAGTCCCCATGGGTTCGATGAACTCACACTCACGTTCAACAACACTTATCCACCCGCCTTCGGTGTGTTCGACTGGCAGTGACCAGATACTACGCCAGAAGTCAACCAAGGCAGTAGCATCCGGTTGCTGTCCGTCGGAGACACGAAGGTCGGTTCCCTCCCACTCTCGGTATACCTTTCTTTGATCGCTCTGGAAAAGGCAATTCTGCTGGTATCGATCCACTCGCTCTCTGTAGCGGCGAATACGGCCTGCCCATGCATAGACTTTCTGCTTCAGAAAGTCAATGCGCTCTGTGACACAGGCCATGTAGTCACGGGGTCTGATACCAGTTCCCGCGAAGGCCTGGTTCACAAAGCGCATGACTCGGGGGCGGTTGTTGCCCCCCCTGAAGCAGATCAGCTTTGCAATGAGAGTCCTACACGTATTGATACGACGCTCAATCCGTACTTGCCATGCAGGGACACCCCCGGCGGTCCTAGGTGCACGGTCAGCGTCCGGAAACTTGACGCGAGCAACACGGCACGCCGCGATGGCCCCGCAGTACATGATTGAGTGTGTATCAAGTAAGTCTTCACTAGCCCGTATATACGGGTCTAGCAGACCGTTTAGAGCTCCCATTAACGCTAGATTGCGTCTATTTACGGGCAGGCGTGGTAGTCGTGGCCTAGAGTTGTTTGTGGAACGATACCTCGTAATCGCATCTTCCAAAGCCCTCCTCAGTTGCTCATTGGTCTGGGTATTCACGCTCTGATTCGCACGGTTATTATAATTATTAATATTATTTAAAATACATGTGCCGCTGACAAAGAGCGACCTACTTATTAAGGCGAAGTTCAAGCTGAGTTGCACTGAGCCTTCTGTAACTGACGAATGATTCATCAATCTAGCGAGTTTCTTGAGTGTTCAAGACTACCGATGTGCATTACCAATGGAAATATTACCGCTGGTAATATTGCTGGAAGCCTGTGTTGCTACCAATTATCCCTGTAAGGACAAAAAATTAAAATAAATATTTGCCTAATATTAAATGCAAGATACTTTCACTTTTTAAGGGAATTAAAGCGTGACTTACGGCTAATTTTATTCACATTGAAGAATATCATAAAAAGTTCAATTATTTTTAAGTCAAAATTAAAGTTTGGAGTGGTTAATTGATTATTCTTCTTAAATCTCTCTATTTCATATAACTACTTCCTTCCGCTTGATCAGTTGCATTGTGTGAATTGAAGAAAAATAATAACTGTTCAAGTATCATTATTATTTTATCGCGTTATACACAGCGTGGGTTTTTTTTAAAAATTTGCCACTCTTTTCTAGGCTCATCTCACCCTGGCCAGACTCTAGTATTTAAATATATGTACGACCTTTCTCCAGAATTTCTTAGACCTCGACTGTACTAAGGCCTCGCTAACACATTAAGGAAATTGTCTTGAAACATACACTTCGCAAATAGCTCGAGGTTCGCACACACCGGTAGATGGATTGCCAAACAACAACATTGCATGGTCGGTTAGGAACTGACAATATGAAGTGTTAGTGTCAATATTGATGTAGGTAAATATTGACACAATGATTAATGTTTAATTATTAATAATGAGCAGGGATGAAGTGAATAAACCATACCTTTATACGTATACATTAGAGATGTGCTGTGTTACCGTACAAATGATTATCTACAACACAAATTCACCGCACTCATTATTCGCTATACAATAATGTAACGTATTTCTATAGGTACAAACGCCAACACAGTTAACTGACCATCACAATACAGGATTATGAATGACATATATTTAATAAAATATATGTCATTCATAATTATGAAAGCAAAATATTATTGATACATTTACAATATAATGTAGGCACCGGTTTATCACTAAGAATAAATAAAACTACTTATAACTAAAATAAGGGGTCTCCCCGCGGCATGGTGCCGAAGATACTGGCGGCACTTCCCCGCTGTGTCGCAATACTAATGCGTTGAGCGAGGAAGCCAGCTCTTCGGTTCCCGGTGGTGTTGGCCAATTTTTTGGACAGTTCTTTGAAAAGATTGAGGTTGCTGGGACCCCACGGACCAAAGGTCTCGACGTCAAATGGAACAAAGCAGTATTCGGCGCAGAGACTAATAATAATTATTAATTAACATTGAGGGACCATCTAGTACAAATCGAACTAGCCCTATAGTAAGCTTAATGAGGCTTGTGTTATGGGTACTAGACGACGATATATTTAAAAGATAATTACTTACAACTACTTAAATACTTACACAGAAAGTGCTGAATAGGGGTGTAGAGTCGAAAATTATTATTACTTGAAATGAAAGAAGGCAAAAAAATATGCCTAGTGACGAAAATCCCATTCAGATATCTCAAAGAATAACGACGCTACCACCGTTTTAATATTCCTTGTTAGAGAGAAAACGCAAACAGTGTGTGACGTCACATTACAGGATGCTGCCGGGGGGCCGCGTCGAACACGATGAGGCGCGGTACGTTGCCGTCTATTAGTGTGACATCACAACCTTCCAGCGTCATCGTTTTATATGAAGTTGCATTTTGCGAAAAAGGGACAGAACATACCTTAAAACTTAAAACTTTGGACACTATAATTTCGTGATTATTTAACCTTTTGCATCGATATTTTTTCCATTTGACTGCATTTTTAATCCCTTTTCGAGAAAATATGACATTATTGATTATTTTATTTAGTGTCTACATCCCTAATGCTTTAGCGAAAAATTCCGTTTGTAAAGAAATGTTAATGGGAAGGAAACCTTTGGTATACAGATTAAGACTGTGACCAATGACGAATGTGATGAATTTGCTGTTGAGGAGAATTGCGTTTTACAAGTTAAGTGTAAGTGAAGAATAAAAAATATTAAGCGAAGAATTGAGAATAGGTCGAAATGCTTTTGTAGCTTAGCGTAAGTCTCTTTACCTTGTGTGAATTTGATTAATCAAATAATTATGAGTTTTCTCGTGTAAACACTTCATTCCTTATCACTCTATTTAATAGCCCCATCAAATTATAATTTCAATAAACGGTCACGTTTTGTTCCTAGATATTTTCATTGGCAGATAGAATTGCGAATTGCGTATCAAAATGTGGTGTTTAGGAGTGTTTTTAAAAATCATCAGTGTTATTGTGGTATTGATTTCTCAAGGTAAATTTGTGCAAAGCATATATGATAATTGATAAACGTCCCAGTGCTCAACACTGATCCGATAGTTGACACCGTCAATCTTAATATATAGCAATAAAAGTGAACAACGGGTTGTCAAATATTAGGATATACGTGGCAAGCATTGGGGCTTTTTTACCATGTTGGTTATAACCAAGTGAAACCCGTAGATGCAAAACAACAACTGATTTATTTTATACCAATGTGGGTGTGTACATCATGCAATTTTTAACTACCCACAAGATCTTCCCCAAAAGCACTCGACTCGCTAACAATAACAAGTAACATATTCATTTATATATATATATTGGAATTATTGTAAAATGGCATGGTTTCGTAATTAATCAATAACACGAAGACATATCCAGTACAACACTATTTTACATCGGTATTATTAATTTAACTTTTTACTATATAATCTTATCCTTCCCCCAAAATACATGATTATGTTAAAAAAAAAAAGAAGTTTATTGCCACATTTGAATTTTAAATAAAAAGTATAAAAACTAATAATAATAAGACTTAAACCTAACTTATTAAAAAAACAAGGAATACAAAAAAAAAGAAACAAAAGGGCAATGGGTACCCGTCTCAGCCATTTGCTGGATATGTACAAAAAATAGATACTTAATACCCAGCGCTGATTTTCAGACGAGTCCTTTCCTATTCCTACAGGTCGGTCGCTACAATATTTCGACCGGCGCGGCTGTGTGTGCGTGTGTGTATGTGTGTGTGGTGTGTGTGTGTGTGTGTGTGTGTGTGTGTGTGTGTGTGTGCGTGTGCGTGTGTGTATGTGTGTGTGTGTGTGTGTGTATGTGTGTGTGTATGTGCGCGCGTGTGCGCGTGTGTTTGTGTGCTTGCGTGTGTGTAATAAAGTATTAAATAAGTAATGTTGTTTAAGTACGAGTTTACATTGCAATTCTTAATCATCACAAAGCGAAGAAAGGATACTACTAAGCCAATCATGAAGATACCATATTGCATGGCTATATAAGGTTTGGTAAATGAAACTTATATGGTAAAGTACCATCATTACAATGTATATGATTTTACTAAACTACAAATAAACTGTCAATGTTAATTTAGCTTTGGGAGTTACCTCGAAATTTAGTCAAACGCATGAAACTTCCTGTGACAGCGAACGCTATGACAATTATTAATTCTTAGCGTTTTAAACATGAGAACTCATACGACTTTAAATTAAACATCACCGGCGCCGTTCAAAGAGTTACAACCAACTGAGTTTAGTCCCAGCTTCATCATCATAAAGAGTGCTAAATTCACCAGTCCTGTGCCACCCGCATCCAGCCCCATCCCAGCTTACAATACCTTATTTATTTATTTAAGAGCCAAGAATGCCCCCCGTTGGACAAAGGCTTCCTCTTACTTTACGAAATGAAGTGATTTTTGGTACAACATTTTTTTGGCATCTAAAATTTTGGTCAGAAAAGTTTACCGTCTAGCTTAGGTCGTTTTTTTACTAATCTCAAGCGGGCCAGTAAAAAAAATGACCATTAAAAAAAATGGTCACAGGAGACTGAGGCTATGAACAGGATACTGAGTATTGATAGAAAAGAACTAAAAAACCGTTGTAATTATTTAAATAAATATATGTTTTATTAATAAAAATAGTTTAACGGTTCACTATAAAGAATAAAATAGTTTACTATTCGTGCGAATCCTTGATGTCGCTGTTGAGGACTCAGTCTTTTGAGTCATCGTCAGTCTCCTGGCTATTATGTTTCCAGGAGACTGAGGACAGGACACAGAAATTATTTGAAGCTTTAGCCAATAACACTACGTACTAATATAGAAAATAATGGATTTAAAATAAATACGTATCAGGTCAGGATACTGTTAAGCTGACTCGCGGCAGCACAACCTCTCTCACACAACTCGCTGTAGCGACTAAGCCAACCGCAAGCCGAGACGGACGCAAGTGGTTGTAAGCTAACTTCACTTCGATCTTTCCCTCAGACCAGACCGAACAGAAACGCTCTAGACGCGGTAATTCAAGCTGATTGTAACGTGTTTAGATGAAGCAAGAGACTGAGGTAAAAAACGAGAAACAAAATCGAATGCACTGTTTTTTAAATAAGTTTGCATTTGAGGTAAATTTCGACAAACACATTGAAAGTATATATATTATATATTTCTATTTTAATGCAGATATAACGTAAATACTCAAAATAAAGTTATGATGCAGCCTTTAAGCTTTCATTCAATCTTCTTTTGCTTTCATGTCCGAGGGACATGCCAGGAGACTAAGAATTTGGTACTTTAAAGTACAATTTTTGAAAGATATGTATTTAAGAGTGAGCAAATTTTTAGTGTCATACTAGAAACCATTTAGTTGTCCAGTTTGTAAATAAATATAATTTGCCTACAAAAACTATACAAAATAAGGTGAGCCGCGGAAAAATCGCCCCGCCAATATCTTGAATGAAACAGATATCATCTTGTAAAAGGGTGATTCTTTCGAACCAAGAAAAAAAATCTTGGCTAAAGACAATTTATCTTCCTTCAAGATAATTTAACATTAAGTGTAACTGTTTATACAAATTGATAATTTACATTAACTAAATTGAATGAAAACTAAGTAATACTTATCTACAATAATTAATAATAATAATATAGGTATATGTATAAAACTAATAAAACTAAAACTAAAAGTAAAAAAATTGCCCCAGGTCGCTGCCAGGCGGTAGTGTGCTAAACTAAGTTAACTCTAAAGAAGGCCCTCGAGGCGAGATTATACCGAGGATGCTGGCGGCATTTCGTCGCTGGATTAGAAAGCGCCTGCTCCTATACGCGTGTTCTCAGTTAATATCTTGTTTCAAGAATATTTACGACGGTCCTCGAATCAAGTAATAGGTAATTTATAAAAATTGATTTCTGTGCGTAATCTTAAGCAATGTTAACAAAAGTATTCTATTAACACTTTCACTGCCAGGAACCCGCCTGGCGCCTAAGCTACGCCGTAGTCGCTTTCCACTACATACGAGGAAAACCACGGGATCGGCTACGAGCGTAGCGCGTAGCGATTCTTGACAGTGAATGTGTTAAAAGATACCTATTTAAATGTTTCAGTGGAAAACAAGGGTGACCTCGTCTGTGACAGCTTGAGGCATCCGCCCTACCATGAAGGCAACCTGGGGCAGACGGGGGTGATGCCCTGGCTGGGAGTCATCAGGGCTTATATGCGTGAGTACTCCGAACATTCATCATCATATGAGCAAAAAGACGTCCACCGCTGAACATAGGCCTCCACCAAAGAGTGCCAAACTGTCCGGTCCAGCACCACCCGCACCTAGCGGACTCCCGCGATCATCATTCCACGTCGTGGGGGGCCTCTATTTACTTCTTCCGGTACGTGATCGCCACTCAAGAACCTTTCGGCCCCAACGGCCATGGGTTCTACGTGCAATGCCCCGCCCACTGCCACTACAACGTAAGTAATCAATCATTAACATTCAAGTACTAGATTAATAAAATAAAATAAAATGTCAAACAATAATAAGTATATATCTACACATTAATTTAACACACCTACAATATCGTGGGTGCCCCAATAGCAACCTGAACCCATTATTATACTGGACGCGTAGGGAGTCGTAGATTTTTCGGGTATAATTGGTTCATAGGCCACAGGTATAAAACATTTGACAGGAGGTCTTAAAGAGCGTAGTTTAAACAGTTTTTTCACATCTTGAAAACCTACAGATCAGTATATTGCACCTCGCCGCAGACGCCCTGTGCTCCCTCTCCAATCTCCATGTCTGCATCATCTGTGAGAGCCTCGATAAGCCAATGCCCCAGGTACTTAAATTTCGTCACTCTTTTCAGTTCTGACTGGCAGAGCGTAATCGACTGGACGGGACTATTTTTGGCACTTTTTTTCCCGCTTTAAATACCAGAAGCTCCGTCTTTGACGCATTTTACCTAAGGCGTCTCAACGTAGCTCTCACAGACCGTAAGCAACTTTTCGAGAACCCTTACCGCTGGGCTCAGCAAAACCATGTCATCAGCATAACTGATGTTGTTCATATAAACACCAGCAATGGATGTTCAATTCACCTTGGTATCACTTTTGTATTTTTTAGACATACAGAGCCTAAAAATGATAAAATTGATAGTCTATTTTAGTTTTAATTTTATTTATTTTTGGGGCTCTCACTGAAAACCAGCGTCACGGCCCCCGTGACAATATGCTGAATGAGGCTCCCATTTAGCACAATGATGCGTAACCTTTTTGATTGTTTTTTTTTCTTTTTTCCGTGTTTTGTATGCTAAATACATAAATTCTTATTATTTTTATTATATTACTGAGCTCGACAATAAGATCATCCATGTATAGGTTGAAAAGCCTTGGTGAGTTCAAACCCCCCTGTCTCACCCCACATTCCAACCTTTCAGCGAACCTGATTGCCCTGATTCCCATACCAAAATCGAAACAAATTCACCACTTCAATGGATGTGCTCGTGGCCGTCAGCTTCCGCCAGAGGACAACTTAGTACACTAAGTCGAACGCCTTAGATAAATCCAAGAAACACACATGTGCAGGTGTTTTTCTTTACGTGTAGCAAGCAGAGGATGGCACTGTCCGTTGATACCCAGGTTTAAAACCAAATTGAGCATCATGTGACAGTACATACTCTGAAAGTACACGGTCGAGCCAACTGTCCAGTTTTTTGGCCACAATGAAAATTAATAAAGATGTGCATAGGTACATATGTTTCCAAATATATGAGGAACTTCAAGTAAAGTTAAAGAACTTTCAGACAATTTCCATTTGTGGAATTAAGCTATAGGAAAGTTTTGAAATAGTTTTTCACTAGACGAAGAGAGTTTTTAGTTCGTCGAGATCTTTCCATTGGGGATTACCCAAATGTTCGAAACTTTCCGTTGGCACATCAGTGTGTATTAATGTTAGGATAACTAGATTTCTGTTATACGTTGACGGTTGACGGTTGACGGTTAAATGAACGAAACCATTTTCAGATGGGGATGGGTTGGCAGTTCAAATTGCAGTGACTGGAGCTGTTTTAGTGAAACCCAAACACGCAATAGCAAATGCGCATGATATGTCTAAAATACGCAGAAGGTAAATTCGTGCTAAAATTTAATTTTTATTTTATAAAAGACTGTCAAGTAATTGATACTAGTCTCACCTGATGGTAAGCGAAGACCGACCCTAAAATGAAGCTCACTGGCTCAGTAATAGCCTAACTCTTGTTCTGAAGGCACCTAGATCGTTGTTCTCTGGAAATACAGATATAGGGAGCGAATTCTATTCCTTAGCAGTTCGCATTAGGAAGGACGAGGCAAATCGTTTTTTGCGAATAAATGGTACATTGAATTAAGTTGTGCAGTTTCTGCACACAGTCTCCAAAATGTATCCGATAAAACTCCGATAGGCAAGCTACTCGCCGGCGGTGTTCGAGACTGTAGTTTGGACTTCATGGTGGAGTCACATGACATCATGATAAAATGCATGGCAGCAGGTCGAGAAAGTCATGACATGAAAGTCATGTGAGAACAATATGAGGCATGTGGCATCTTTTAGCCCTGTAATCGTAGAGTCCTTGAATTTACTGACAATAACATTTAATTACATCTCGATTGTAATAGATGAATCAATAGAGTCCGGTTAGCTAGTCGTGACAACAGAAAGGGGTTAAGAGTCCGCAGTAAGCTCGGCCGAATTTCACCTTCCAATACAAACCTAGTTACGCTCTCCTTTTAAAACTCCGTGTTGGATTGTGACGAAACTTTGCACATACACTACGAGTATGTCTGTAATTAGTTTATATGGGTCCAGTTTATAAAACAAACGAAATACAGCAAAAACAAGTTTTGTATGAAAAACTTAAATTCGCTGTATTTTTTTTATTATGATATCTGAAGCAACATAAACTGATTACAGACATAGATATTCTTCATGTCATTGTACATGCAATGTTTCGTTACAATCCAACACGTAGTTTTAAAATGAGAGCGTAACTACGTTTGTATGGAGAATCGAGCATACTGCGGACTCTTAAGTATAAGTATAAAGGGATTTCGTTCTTACACGAGTATGTAGATACTTCCCTACCATGTAAAAGAAGTAATGGGATGAAAGAAGGTATATCGTCACGATTGCTAATCATGTGAAATATTTTAGCAATCGGATGAGTGATTCCTTAGATTAGCCCCTACCCACAAACTTACAGAGCAATCTCACAGAAAATCAAAAATCAAAAATCAAAATAAAATAAAGGCCACTGACATTTTTCTATTTAAATGTTAATTATTGGACATAAACTTATTGATAAGTGGCTAATTGATGATATCCCGCATCCTTCAGAATCAACCTCTTTCATACTGGTATTTAACCCTTAATTTGTCAAAAAATTGCAAAAGTCCATAGTTACGTGACGCAGGGCAGCCCCAACGATTCTGGTCAGGCAAAAAATACAAAAAGACGACAAAAAAGTTTGTACACACCCAGATGTATACTTACTGCCAAATTAAGGGTTAAGTCTAATAGCTGGAAAATATTGATATATATTACCGTTTAATATAATTTTCACGTATGTAACGGTCACCATACTTGGGACCATTTTCTGTTGAGTAGTATACAGATAAGGTAAAAAGTGTTGTTCACGACGCATTTTCCAGAGGGAACTGTAAAGCGATGTTCATCTCCAGCGACAGAGGCACCTGGACGTGCAAAGTCAGTGAAGTTGCTATACACCCCGAGTACGAGTTCGCTACCTACAACACGATCGCGTTGGTGGAACTAGACACGGAGACACTCTCGAATTCTGGTCTGTAGTTCTTAATTATGAACCCAAACGTAGTAATTCCAACACATCTTCTCCCTTCACACGACCCTCCACAGTGCAAGCGCGCGATCGCCGCTGTTAGCGCGCGTCTTTTGTTAATAGTATACTGATATTACTTCTCTTGAACAATTTGCCTTGTCTAAGATACACTTTATACACTTTATTCTATTTACTTACGTTTGTAATCATTTCTATGTTTCCGTCTTAATAGTTTTCCTTGTTCTGTGTGCCCTCTTTTTATTTGATGTGTTGTTTCTGTTGTATACTCTGATTGTAACTATAAGTCTATTCCTACATGTATTACTTCACCATCGTTGACCATATCTTTTACCCCACTGTTGGACACATCATACATAATTGGAACAGGCTGAATTGAGTCCCGTGGTAGCTAAATGCAAAGCACGTCATATCTGCGTTTGTTGGTTAGGTTACGTTAGGTAGCTGCTAGGCAAGCTGGCTGCAAGGCTGGTGCTAGGCAAGTTTTTCACCATATTTCACCGAAGCCAACGCGCATAATATTACACAACACACGTTTCACGTTGTTTGTTGTATGTCGTTTATTTAAAATTTGTATACCACCAACTCATACCGTTGTTTTTTGCTTTGTGTCCGTTACCCAAAAGTTGTCTGGAGTCTCTTTAGCATTATGACAACAGTTTCATCGGGGAAAAATAAACAGCATTAGTACCTATTATATTGTAAGCCTTAAAATACTATGAATAGGATTCTAATAATTTAAATTGGTATGTTCTCAGCACCTATGCTTCCTATCTGTATGCCAGTATACATGTACAACACCTCCAACCAGCTGTATGCCGCCGGATTTACTGACGGTAGGACCATAGAGAAAAATATCAATTTAGATCACTATCGACTAGCTGATCAAGCAGAGTCTGGCCAGTAAAAGATGAGCCTAGAAAATAGAGACAAATTGCAACTGCAATTGGATGTAATTGGTCAAGCAGAAGAAAGTAAAGGTATATGAAATGTTACTTTGACTTAAATTCTACTTTATATTTATGAAGAATAATCAAAATCGCTCACCAAAATTTAAAGGCCGTGCCAGGATAAGGTAAGTGATTCTGCCCCCTTGAGTTTAGGCTTGTAATTTTTATGGATGGTGTTGCTCTACATTAGTAATTAATGTGCAAAATTTGAGCACCCTAAACTGTATAGTTTTTGTTTCAAAAAAAAAGAAATATGATTTTTTTCGTTTTTTTTTCTAGCCAATCGATTTTAGTGTGCTTCACATATATTGTACACTTACTAAAGATATATGACATAAATTATATTTTCATTATGTCATAGAAAAAAAGTTGAAAAAAGCTGATTGAACGTTTCAAATATTATTTTTTATTTGCTACGTTAGAGACCGCTCCATTTTTTCACCAATAATACACCCACTAACGACCTATCATATGTATTTTTTTCAAAATTATAGCAGTGGGAGAACATGGAGCTATCTTTACATAAAATACTTTTCAAGACAATTGCTCGTAACGTACCTCTTATTGTGTCGCTTTTAGGCTCATAATCCTGGATATTAAACACGCGTGTTTTATAACATTACGACACTTGTGTGTTATGGTTATATCCCGATTAAATCACGTTGGCACCTTGCAGCAAGATGTATGCATGCACCCGGTGCATTCTTAAATTAACCGGGTTGTACAGAATGGACAGCTTTTTTTTAATTCTCGGCAAATGGATTCTTACTCGACTAAACAAATTAAATCCTTTTTGTTAATTAATTGACTATTTCTTTTTGGATATGATATAGAAACGTTTAATTTAGTAAAACTATTCACTTTTGGTAACATTTTACATGAATTAATAAAGATAACATTTTAAAACGAAAATATTTATTTTATTTTGTATTGGCTGTTTAGAGATTTCATCTAAGTCTGGCTGAACACATGCGCGCGCACTGCGCAAACTTCACGAAAAAAAACTGTTGCGCGCCATTATAGGTTATTTCACAGCACGTTTCACAGATATTTGTAAACATTGCTAATGCGTGTTTGGTTATTAACAAAAATATTGACTCGTGGCGACTAGAAAAGTGATAAAAAGAATGGACGCCACTGGAAATTCTTGGCGGTGTATACAAACTGTGAGTAAAAAGCTGTTGCCATTAATAAGTAAAGAAAATAACTTGGCAGGCCTATAAAATTTTCATCTTAAGAAAAGGATTTTTTCCTCGCAAAATGTGTTGAAAAACGTCGTATGAAACGCGTGAGCTTTGATAATTACATCCTTGGCTCTCTTATCACGCTCACCTGCGGCTCGCGTGAAAATTCCGCCTCTGATGTAATTATCAACGTACCTCACTTGTTTCACAATTGTACTATTACATACATTTCCTAGAACCGCTATAATATAATAAGGAATGATTGAAACCTCTTTAGAGAAACGTGCATGACATACTAAATACTGGCCACTTACAATTCGTTAGGTTTTTTAAAACAAATATGTAATATATAATATTATAGTAGGATCAAGATTATGCCATCATACAAAATTAAAGCGTTTAACACATTAAAAGTTTTAAATAAATCTCTGGCTCATCTTTAACTGGCCAGACTCTAACTGGACATTTTAAAGCCTCTCACAGACTGGCCGCCAGGCCACGCCAGTCTGCGAGAGGCTTAATTCAGTGGAGTAAAGTTTCTAACGTTTCTTTTTTCAGAAAATAAATTGTTAGAGAAAGTAGCGTACAAAGTGCAGTACATTGAAAGGGATCTTTGCGATGAATATTACTTGAGAGCCGGTGTAAGTATTATTTTAGAAGATGGTTTTAGAAGATGGTCATATCATACTGAACATTTCCCATGTGAACCACAAAATCCCGAAAAAATAAGAGATAACTGGGTGTTAGAGTTAATGTTTGGAATAGCTTTTTAGAGGGTGGTGTCATGCATGGAAAAAGTTGATCAGCATGACCTTCTTCACTAATAATGTCGTTCCTGTTCATGACTCTAAAGTCACTCAGTAGTATACATGATCACCATCTTATCAGCCGAAAGACGTCCATAGCTGGACATAGGCTTCCACCAAAAGCCACCCGTATCCAGAAGACCCTCGCGATCTTCGCCAGGCCATAAGTCCACCTTGTGGGTGGCCTACCCACACTGTGTCTTCCGGTACGTGGTCGCCATTCGAAAGTTACCTCAGTATAGAAGTATGATTTAATTTCGTCCACAGCATGGCACGGGACTGTACACGCCGCAACTGTACCAATGCGCGTTTGCGGAGAACAACCTCGGGAACTGCGAGTGGGAGAACGGGATGGCGCTAGCTTCTAATGTCTCGGGGTACTGGGTTTTGGTAATAAGCAGCAGCTTTATAGTATATTTTTTATTCCCACTTTTTGCTTCAATTCTAAATCCAATAATCGCATAGCGCAAAAGCATCCAAAGGCCAATTGGCTTTGAGAAGTAGAGAGTGTAGAAAACCTCGATTTGCCTATTTACTTCAAACACTTTTCTACAAACACTTTTGATAAAAGAAATTCTTTCTTTTCCTAAGTCTTGCTCTGTGGCTGGTCAAGCCACAAAGTGCTTTCCTCCAAAGGCCGCAGGCCAGACGGTTTCACTTGAAAGTACGCTTGTTCAAACATTGATGTTACTTGCTCTAGCTATTTAAGAAAATGTTAAATGACATGTAAAAATATTATGATCTGTTAGGTTGGATTCGGCGTCCAAGGTCCTGGCTGCTCTGCTCCTGCGCGCTTCATCGATATCTACCCTTACTTCCGATGGATAGAATCTGCCTCAAAGGTTGAGGATTTTGATGCTGACTACCCCTTCAAGGTCAAAGTGAGAAGATCAGACACAATAGATTCTGTAGAACAAATAGAAGGTCTCGTAAATACGACGAACTATTTGAAAAGAGATCGCATTAAGTTCAATATGACATTTCGCGAGTTTTTAAAAGAATATAAGTTTAAGAATAAGACTAAAAATGTCCATGAAAAAACATGTTCAAAAAATGACACACCTAAAATGTTTTCCAGTCAAATTTACAATGTTACAAGTTATTCAAAAGGAGATAATAAACGGTCCGATGAATTCGAAAGTGAAGATAAAACAGAAAATAACACATTTGTAAGAGAAAATATCACAGCAGATAATACAGTTCGTTTGAAAACGGATAAATCAAATTTCAAGAATCAATCGTCAAATGCAGAGAACCTTGCAATCGGACGATAAGTGTTTGAGTATAGTGGGGTTTCATTAACTGAAAAAATACACAGACAAACGCGACGGCGAATTTGATAAAGTCCACAAAACACCACACATCAACACCCACAATACATTTAAATTGGTTTTCTGTTTTATGCATCATTGAATCGAAGATTTAAAGCAAGTAGGTTTAGACTAGTGATATTAAGAAGATTACCAGCCAGATTTAAATAAAAACCATGTCTTTTTAACTTCTTTTCAAAATCATCCCCGGTATGTATTTTTACATCCACAGGTCGATCACGTACGCATTGTAAGTACGTTAGATAGATCTAATTGTCAATTTTTACATGGAAAAATGACAGTTGGATCTACCTAACGCGCGTTCAAAACGTTACGTCATTACCCCTCTGAATGTCAAATTTTATTTGGAATAATGACAGTTAAACTGTTCTAACGCGCGTACGAAACGCTACGTGATTACTCCTCCGGTCTCGGAGAATAGATTCACAAAGAAAAATCTAGCAAGATAAGTAGTAATACAATAAAGAAACAAGATTGAAATTTCTGCAATGTTATCCTTAACAAACTGCACATGTTTACATTTCTATTGGAGGGTGTGTCATTTGACAGCGTAATGTAATAATCAAAGTTCACGCGTTTCATATGACTTTTTCAACATGCTTGAGAGAAAACAAACATTCCTTAACATATATTTGTATTTTGCTAAATATTTTCAAAGGGGTTTGGGTAAAAATGTTGTCATTTTTTTTAGATGAGCGGCCCCTCGTAAAAGTGGTAGATTATGATAGATCTACTCAAAACAAACATATATTTTGTTATGAAATGTAATACACTAAAATGCATCGGAGCCGAGATATTAGCAATATATATTTTCACAGGTCATATTGTAAAGTTAAAAACTAAACTTCAAACTTATATATCTCGGCTCCGATATTGTTTAACGCGATTAATTTTATGTATCTACGCATATTAAGAGGTCCTCTAAACGATTATTTAAAAAAAGTCATGGCCGCTGCAAAAAAAGTCATTTTTTCTCATACAAGGTTACCCAATGCCCTTTGTGCAACAAACTTCCAGCCTCTTTTTGTGTATAAATAGTAACTACAGACAAGTTTTTTGTTCAAAACTCGCAAATTTAAGCTTGATTCTGCTCATCAAATTAAACTTACTCGCGTACCTATTACAAAAACCTCGAACTGCTCAAATGAAATGTATGCTTGTTAAATTTCTCATATATGGACAGAGAAGTACGAGACTTGAATAACTAACAGCTTCTGTGTTGTATTGAAGTATATTTTAAAACTGTATAATGTATGAATTAGCAAAGTACGTTACATATATTATATTTGTTTAGTTACTTAGATTCAATAACACATTTGATCAAAACCGAACTAGTATACAGGGTAAGCGATCATCCAAATATAGAATACAAAGTCAGGCTCCAATTCGTATTAAGTAAAGCCGTAGATAAAGAATATTATCGATTTTTTCGAATGTATATTATCTTCCTACATCAGCTGAATCCGATATTGTATAAAGTAGACGAAGAGAAAAACACACAAAATTGTTTTCATACTTATGGAAATACTGGTTTCTATTGCAGCAAAAAGTCCTCTCACCGATTAGAAACACATTAACATAACGATTCAGAATCCTTTTGTACCAGTTAATTATGATATCATACATCAACCCCTTACTATTAAAAATGCATTAAAAAACTCAAACATAAACTCTGCTCAAGCGCAAAACTTAAAATCAATCCCAGAGTCTTCAATTTAAGGTTCTTTTTAGAAGGAGATTAGGAGAGCAGGTAAACAAAAAACCTTTGAATAAACACACGCCCAATAACTCAAACAAATGGGTCATATTATTGTGTAGTTATTCAAAATCTTTGGCTGGAGGAAGTATTAAGTGTCAAGTGTATTAGTTACGATAGGTGAGGGCGGTGGGTGTCCATACCACGTGGCATGACGGTTTGACGGGAGCAGAAAATATACAGGGTGACATTTTACAAAGTGTATACTGTATAGTACTGTTTTTTCAACTCCATACATAATAACTAAACTTGGGTTATTTGTTTTTATTTCGTAGACAAATAACCACAAGATGTATGTATGGGGCGGGCAGGATTTGCCAGTCTGTTTCTTTTAAAAAGATTTAGAATTTGGCATATGAATAAAACAGAAATATAAGTAGACAATTTCACAGAAAAAAAAACATATTACTTCGAGGTTATTCTTGAACTATCATTGTAATAGGCTTTTTTGGCAAAAAATGACTGACTGTTGAGTTTGTTTCGGTGTTTCTTCTTAACAGTGGTCTTCTTTTTCAGAAATGCTGGTAGAATTTTGACTTGTAAAAGTGCCATTACGGCCTACTTGCAGAATAAAATACATTTATTTTATTTAACTAAAAAAATAAGTAGGAAGATGTTGAATTATCTCTAACGAAGCGAAATTTTAGATGATAGGTATTAGTTTCATTCAAGATATTGGCGGTGTTCCTAATTTAGATTCAAACTATTTTTATTTTTCTGTATAAATCAGAATTCATTCCGGGACAATTTTAAATCTCAATTAGGCTGCATACTGACGTATTGACGTAGTATAATGTAAACGTGTGCATGTAAACAATAGTTCATACAAATGGACCACACAACTGATCGGGCATTAGACCCATACAATTAAGATGAGTTAATACTTATAATGGGTTCCTTGAAGCTTTACATAAACATGTTGGGGCTGAGTTGCAAGCTGCCAACGGGATCGCAGGTGGGTATGACTCGACCACCAGATATGGTAATAGTCAGCTGCGAATATAGTGAATAAGCAGTCCCTAACCAACAGCAACTTCTACCAAACATCTACCTCTGGATCACACCTGAAAAACTGGCTACCGACTTTGCAGCATATCCAAGATCTACGAAACAAGACCATTATCTCATTCCATCTCACCCAAATTCTCCCAGGACACGGCGACCACACATCCTACCTATATCGCTTCAAGATAACCACCGATGACCTTTGCCCGTCAACCACCTTTTAAAAGACTGCCCGAAATTCACAAACCCGAGATTTAACCACGAAGTCACCTGTCATAATCTCCATATAGAACCATATAACCTGCAGGAAATCATTCGTAAAGAAAGTACAATAGCCTCTTTTTGCAAACTCGGCCACCTCCATAGTTAATAACCTGAAAAAGTTCAATGGCGCATAGTTCATTCTTCATTTCACCCATCATCCATTACAACCATACTCATCATTCATACACAGAATCACTTATTCAATTAAAAATCATTTACCATACAGCAATCGCTGATTCAGTCGCCCGTATCCTTCGCGGGGACTGCTTTCTGGTAAAATCAAAGAGAGAAAAGGAAAAGACCGGGTTGCACCGGGAGTGTCCGCAGAATAATTGAATAATTTTAATTAAAAAAAAACCTTTTTTCGTTTCACCCACCCCTGCTGCCGCACCAGCCCTGGTCGAGGTTAAAATTAAATTAAATCGTTAATGAAACTGGCCCTCTCATTCCCATATAGGTACCATTTGAAGTCGTGTGCAGTCCTCTCCTCTCAAATAAAACTTATAATTACTAGACGTCCTATTCAAAAACGACTATCTTACATGCCCACTGTCCTGTCTCGGCGCCGAATACACGGAATACCTCGGTCCCGCAGTCCGTGAGTCCGTAAATCAAACCAAAATGGCTTTTACAGTCAACCCGAGAGAGCGAGGGGCTAGCACGGCCACGTAGCAATGGTTAGTTTTATTTTATCGTGGGTACACAAAAATTTACATTTATAATATTACATTTAGGGTCATAAAGTTTTTGTTGGATGTGTATCCCAAGCTAAAAAGTTATGACTTATGACATCTGAAAGTTAACTTCATGAAATATATGGTCTAATTAAACGTTTGTAGGTCAATTATGGTGCAAACTGCATTATAATTCGTGCTATGAGGATTCTTCATTAAACTCGTAATATTAAGAATACTTACTTATGAACGAATCTAAAGGTAAGTTGTACGAGACAAGCTTGGCGCACTACTAGATAATAACACACTGATGCTTGCTCCAAGGAGGTAAGAGTAGGTACCTACAATACATACTTAGTAATTTATTTATGGTTTTTAACACATCTTTCAAATTAATTATGTACTACAAATATACTATGTATATTAGCTTAGGGGTGTATTTTTCCAAAACACAAAAAATCATTTTTTATTATTTTGTAGCCAAAAAATAAAAGTTTCCCCAATACAAAATTTGCACCCCTATTTCATCTGCTCAGGGGTGGGTTTTTACAAAACCATAAAGTAATTGTATTGTAATAAGGATTCCATACAGAAAGTTTCAAGTCTCTCACTTAAAATTTTACTCGGTCCCCATACAAACTTTGAACCCCATTTTTACCCCTTTAGGGGTGGAGTTTTCAATAATCCTATCTTAGTCAGTACTTACATTATATAAACTACCTATTGTGAAAAAATCAGCTTAAACGTCAAGGATGACATATATTTTACTGTGATGACAGCTGTCAAACATTGGATATAAGGGCATTTTCTCTATAGTATAAGATTGCTGCAGGCAAAAATAATTATTATGAGCAAATAATTTATTGTCCCTGCTTGCTACACATACCTACACATCACAATTAAGAGGCAATTACGGGTCCAATTCCAATATTGCCCCTGCAGCAGGTGTGTGAGTAGCCAGCTTAAGGCTTGTATACCCGCTAAAGTCCTTGAGCGTATGGGCGGAGCCTCGACCCTCTCCCCGCGCAAGTCGCACAACCCGCCGTCGTTTATTAAGCGTTACATAGATTAAGTTACAGACGCGTCATCGCGCATCGTTACCAATGCAAGGGTGGACGTGGGTGGGTGACATTCGTCATGCTTAATTGAAACGTGATATTTGTCATACATAAATTACATAATTGATTAAGTTCAATAATTATGTCTCTACTATTATAATAGTATTTACTTACGATTAGTGTAGTTCCGTCAGCACGGCTAGCACGAGACGGCCGCGACATACACTCGATTTTTCTCGCACTATCGGTCTCTCTCTTATTAGGACATCAGGGAAAGAGGTATAGTGTGAGAAAAATCGAGAGTATGTCGCGGCCGTCTCGTGCTAGCCGTGCTAGTGAAAACGAAATTCGTTCGAATAACTCTGTCGCTCGAACTAGCTAGCGCGACAGAGAGGGAGATACACGAACGAAGTTCGGTTTCGTTTCGCGGTAGGCCCTCAGCACGCCTAGCACTAGACGGCCGCGATATACTTTCGATTTTTCTCGCACTATACCTCTGTTACTAAATATTCTAATAAGAGAGAGTTGTTAAGTTTTAAACTAATTTTCGGTATATTTATTACGTTCTACTTCCTTGATTTGATGATGATGGCGTGTACAGTCAGCATCAGATAGTTAGTAGCATCCAAAGTAGCCAAATATATCGTAATACATTCCTTACTCCTACTTATAGTAACAAAGACTATTTCGATGAATGTACGTTCCGATATATTTGGCTAACTTGGCTGCTACTAACTATATTATGCTGACTGTACAGAAATCGGCCTCGGGTAAATATATACTTATAGATTAGTTGTACGTTAACCATACTTCATATCAAATAATAACTCTGTATCGAACTTGGAGTTGGCATGCAACCCATAGGTAGGTACTTACAATATTTGCCAAGCCCACTATTTTTATTAGAACTTATTCTATTAACACTTGACAGTCATTAATACGAGCAGATAAAACAATATTGTTAGTAGGCAATAGATATTGTAAATATATTTACTAATAAAATGTCTGGTTTTAGCGATTTCCCAATTTTGATACTGTTTAGATATTTGATACTTTGATAGAATAGGTATTTACTTGTGTATTCTTTTTCCTCTTCTCTTGTAAAATTTCTTGATATTACGTATTTTCCTCCTGCGCTTATTTAACCCCAAAGACCCAAAATAATTATTAAAAAATTTGTGAGACCTAAGCTAAGACCTACTAACTCTAGTATCGTAAGTTTGTATGTTACTAACAATCTATGGGCAAACTGGCCTGAAATAAAGAATTTATTATTATTATAATATTATATTATTTTTATATTATTATTATTATTACCCGTGTGGTGTCGGGTTAGAATAGCACCACCCCCTTTCTTCCCGTGGGGGTTGTAAGAGTCGACTAAGGGAACGGGGTTGAAGTGTGTTGTGGGCGATGGGCTAGCAACCTGTCACTGCTATATCACATTTTGTCGATCTTTTATACCCACATTTATGCTAACAGTGGCACTGGACACAGGTTTGATGTGCTCTGAAAGGGGTAGCCTTTTAGGGATAAAGGCGTGTATGTATGTATGTATTATTGTTATTATTATTATTTCCCATCTTGAACTAAAAACAAAATCGAAACTATACCTACGTAAATGTTAATTAGGTACAAATGCCAACACAGTTAACTGACCATCCTGTATTTATACAAGAACCTTATTACAATGCACATAAAGTGCACGTATGGTCAGTCAGCTGTCTTGTCTATAGTACCTACTACTTTACAAACCACGAAATAGATTGTCCACTCTATGCAACAAAATTATCTGTCACTAAAAACTAAACTATACGCAAATATTTATTAGTTACCTACTATACGAATCACAAAACGGATTGTCCACTCTATGCAACAAATATAGTCCACAATTTCGACAAATATTTAAAAATTTCGGCGCAGCGCAAATTGACACAGGTCCGTCATGCAACGTGTCTCGTCCCGCACTGACCGTATGGACGAAAACGGGGAGGCGTAGGAACTTTGGCGGAATATTTCAGAAAACGAGATAATTTTTTAAGAAAATTAAGAAAGTAAGAAAATGATGTTCTTGTTCATTATTGTATGAAGAAAGTTATAAAATTTCATATTATTCTGATAAAAAATGGAGCAGTAAAATGGTTACAAGTGAAAAAATAGGGGTGACTTTAGATTTCTTTTTCTCTAATTTTTATTGTTAAAATGGATTTCTACGAAAACTATGACCCGTCGCATATCTTGCAGATTATGATATATTTTTTCCGACAGCAAAAATGTTACGTTATAATGTATAAAACGGTTACAAAACAACTCATTTTCACGAAAATTTCGAATGTGGAGCCTTAAGCTATCATAATCGTTTTTATGTTGGAGATCATCCCTCACTAACAAGCATGCTAAGTGCGGTAGGAACGAATGTTTTATCGACATAAATGCAATCACAATCATGTTACTAGCCGTGCAGCCATATGAAATTCAACTTGATGATACTTTCTAAAATACTTGAATGGAAGGCATGGAGCATGCTAGACCTCATAATAGAATCAAAGGACCCCGTCATAGACACACAATCGCGCCGTTGACATGTTTATGGGTCCCAGTGACCGTGAACCTTTATACTGCCCCACCATTCCAAAACATCCTAAGCACCACCTTAAACCGCTAGTTTTCAAACTTTTATAAAACTAACTAAAGTCCTGCCGATGTTATAATGCACATTGATAAACAAAAGACGTATGAAAAGATGAAGACTTTATATTTTGTCGCGTTATACAACTGGATAGTAACGCTAAAAATAAAAGTAACCCAGTAAAAGCGTATGATCAAAGGATATTATAGATATTTGATTTCCGTGATTTATTGGTTTCGTGAGTGGGTACAAGGTATAGCACCTTATATACCGATTATGTCAATAGAGGATTTATATTATTCAGAGCAATGACGCGTAGTTGCAGTGTCCAAGAGGCAACCGGAAGGCTCGCGGTATTTGAGCTCCCGAAGTGTTGTGCAACCGTTCTGTGCAACCCAAACCGAGCCAACTTGGACTGGAGCGGAAATAGAAATAATGTATGAAAATATTTTTTTGTTTCGAGACAGCCGATTGAATCAGCGGTTGCCTGAAAGTGTGTAGGCTGTTTATATAATGAAATGCTGTTTCAATCGAATAGGTTCAATTTCCGGTCCTACCTACGACGACCTACCTATAACACAAGTCTTATTGAGCTTACTTTAAATACAACATAGTCATAGTTGGGAAGAGACGAATGCAGGTGATAAACAGGGCTGTTATTCGCTACGCGCTAATGCGGCTCACCATCACCCCGCCGGTGACCCGTCACGAAACTAGGCCTCTGCCTACGCTTAGTTACTACGCATCGCGGTGTCAAGATATATTTGTGGGTGAGCGTTGAGGTGAGCTTAAAACAAGTTACAGAATAGGGGGGCAGTATTGTGTAAGGCTGGCTACTTTGCCTAAGTCTGGACGTCAAAACAGATAATAAACCCTGCTTTATTATTTTGTATAATTTCTTGGAATGTATGAAATACGCGAAGTTCCAAGGCAGCCGATAGATCAGTGCTTGGAAGCCTGACCGCGACCACAGCCAACGTAGATGCAGTACAACTACTTGAGAATGTGTGCTTCGAACAAAAATGTTAAAACCACACAGGTTATCATTTGAAATATTATTACACATACATATTGCCTTCATTTCCTATAGCGAGACAGAATGACTTGAAGAAAGATATACAAAAGTTTTTATTTCGTACGCATACTCATACTCATTTTTAGGTATATAGGTGTAGTAGGTACTACTAATACATTTAACGTCAAAAGGTTCATATATAATAATAAATCTGCCTATAACAGGTCCCACAAAAAGTTCACATTAGTTTTTTTTTCGAAGCTATAGTGTCCCACTGCTGGCCAAATGCCTCCCCTCTCGACTTCCACTTCCACCGCATTTGAGCAATTCATTAGATTAAATTAAATGAATTCGAATTTAAACGTAAGTTACTTGTCAAATAAAATAAAATTGATAATAATTACCCGACTGCCGAAGGAGAGGAGGGTTATGTTTTTCGAGCGTATGTATGAATGTATGTATGTATGTATGTATGTGATGACATTGCAAACTAAACAACCACCTGTTTCAAATGGGTATGAAACAGGACGCAACTTGCAGGTTCTGCCAGGAAACAGAGGAAACAGCAATGCATATTCTCTGCTCCTGCGGAACACTCATGCACAAAAGAAGTATCTACCTAGGGCGGCACATAGTGCACCCAGAACGGGTACAACTTATCACCGCCCAAAGAATCTGGAACTTCTTAGAGGCAACGGGTCTTAACGGTGAAATATAAACAAAGGGCTGCCACAATAGATCACCTGCTGGTCGAAGCGGCATATAAAGGCCCACAAGAACACACAATTATAATAATAATAATGTATGTGAGCTTATTCTTTGGCACGCCCTGCAGCCTAAACCGTCTGACGGATTTCGACATATGAGGTGTTGTTGGATTCCTCTTAATCGTGGGAGTGACATAGGTTATAAAATTTGAAAAAGCAGTTGGGCTTTTGTAAAATCTTTTAAGTTCACTTGTGTCATATTTAGTATTTCATAATGAGGTAAGTACCTACAATATATTTTTAATAGTCGTTCAGTTCTGAAAGGTCAAAAAAGGCGTTTCCAAGTAGCTATTTTTTCAGTTCTAGTGAACTAAAGTTAGAAAGAACTGTCTATAGTTAGAAAAAACTTTCATTTTTAAGATATTTTTATGCGAACCACATTATATATTTTACCTCTGACATAACGACCTAAGAACTATCTGTACAGACAAGAGTTTCGATTTACAAAAACTGCTGCCACATCAGTGCATCCGTTTTAGAGCTACGATGCCACAGTAGACAGACACACAGATGCACATGGTACACTTATAGCACCCCTCGTGTGCGTCAGGGTTTAAATAAATAAGATTAAAGATGTAATCATAACTATCATAATTCATCAGTGGACCCGATTCTACAGTGGCCTCTAAACTTCCTAATTTTATTTAGGTGTCGCTAAAACACTGCTATTCTATGAGCAGCTGTAATAATCAAATGACAGCGCTAATTTGAATCTGACGTTTCTTATTTTAGGCGGACTATACAACTTACTTAGCTGCCTAAATGCTATTCTAAATTCGTTTTTAATCTGCCGCCTGAATTATGTCTAAAAATTAGACAATTTAGTTTTAGGCTAGTTAAGCCATGTGCACGTAGAATCGGGTCCATTGTCGCTGAATGCAGGACTTTATCTCAGTTGTAGCTACCTACAGTCAGCACCATTTATCGTCATTGCCTAAAGGTATCTTATAGGAGCTGGGTAGAGCTTGGCTTCATACCAAAACAGCAATATTCACATCTGTACTAAAAGAAAGGGGAAAAAAGTAAAAAATAATCAAGTAAATCAGTAAAGGCTGATGTGATATTAGAACGCTGTATTTGGCGTCTGATTTGTCCAAATATAAACGTTGCTGTCTGTACGCTGTTTTGTTTTTTACTAAATAAATGGTAATGAATCTATGTGAGCCAAGGCAAGCTGTAAAGTATGAATGAAAGACATAAGTATCTATACTGTTTGTAATACTTATATTGTGGCAAAATCGAGCTGCCGCTGGTTGACTTTAGAGTACATTCGCGAGTTATGTCTTGTAAACGGTTTTATGAGCGCTAATACATTGCGCTGTGATAATACAACTAAATCAGAACTGGAGCTGCGTATTCTAACTGTTAACTAAACACTTATCTGAAGATTATTGTTTAAACACAATTACATTCTAGCGGCTCTGTGAGAACTGGCGTGCCTGACTTTATTCTTTTTTTGAAGTGAAAATTTCTTTAGCGGCGCTGTGCACTTTTTGGGATGGGGAAAAATTGTTAAACTCGCCACAGGTGTCACGTGACCGTAAGATGGTGAGAGATTCGGGACGAGGCTTGGGGGAGGGGGGGAGCGATGCCGTGGTATGAGACTGGCTGCGCCATTCGAGTTAGCGAGAAAAAGGGCGCAAACTGCGGCGCTTACCCGTTCGGCCGACACACAATATACTTACTTTTGTCGCTACGATATTCGTCGATTCGAAATGTCAAAATGCCGGCACTCCCGGAGTGCAACCCGGTTTTTTTTTTAAACTGGAATTGACTAAACTTCTATATAGGTAATTATTGAACTTTCACGAGAATCGGTTGAGTAATGCGACCTGTAGAGGAAAACAGCCGGACATCTGGATATTCCAACATACGAAAGCTTTTTGGCCCAATCTTCGCTTTTCTCGCTGGTTTTTTTGTATTGTTTGATAACAATACACAAACACCAGTGTACATATACCTAGTGTTAGCAGTAAGTATACCTAGTGCGATATTGTGTGCTGAGTGTATCAAACATTTTTCTTTTTTCTATGCCATTTCTATCTGTGAGTTCCTTTAATTGGCTTTGTATTACTATGTAAGACTATATATCATGTTTTTGCCGCTGCTGGTACTCCTTAAGTATAAATGAATAAATAAAAATATTGTCTTATGAAGGTTAGAATTTATTAATTTTGGCAACGCTTGTGCTGTAGACGAACCACATGTCTCCGTGCTCTAACTGAATCGATTTTCAGAAAAAAAAAACCGCCTATCTAGATAGCAAGTATGTATCGATGTGTCAAATTACAATAGGAGTGAATTTATAGACGAGTCAAAACTGATTTAAGAATAAATTAAGCAGATAATCGCATTTAATTTGATCCCTAATAAGAATCAGCTATCAAGCAAGGTAATTGTTATACGTAATTGAGTGTAATAAATCTAACCGAGCGTTATTGATGGCGCAAAATGGTTAAAATGTCATATTTATCACTTTTGATACATGTTAGACAATTTAGAAACTCGATTAAATCAATTACAAGCGAAAATAATCACATGCAATATATTTACTTAAGGAACTCTTAAACCACAGATTAGATCAAACTATTAGTCAGCGGCTTGCATGGACACAGCAATTTATAACAAGACGGTAGTCAGGCATTTAAATCATAAGTGTCAACTAGATAAGAGCGAAAGTAATAAAACCACCCCGTGTGGACCGCGGCGATGCGAACGCAAGCGCACAAACCTGTCCGTTTTACAAGCGCGCGTCCACGGGCGCGGCACCACACTACACGCATTTCACACCAGCCCACATAATTGATTTCGCTCGCTCACCGGTTATTATATTATTCAAATCGGTGATAACTCTTGATAAATGACGACTGTAATTGCATATAATGCTTACAGTTGGACCGTTGAATTGTGGTGTATAGACATCTATAACGATATTTATGGTTTTTACGGCAGACCATAGTGTTACTGGAGGTGGCTAAGTGCTTGCTTACTGCAGTCTGATATGATACAGGGAACAAATGAAATGGAAAAATAAACATTCATCGCCTGAAGCCCGGGACAAGACTCGAACTTGTGCCCTCTGTATTGCCGGTACAGCGCTCTCCCTCTGAGCTACCCAGACATTAGTTTGATGTAGAGTATCTTTCCATCACATTTTCCGCCGCTATTAGTAGCGACCTCTCTCTCTTTCATTTAAGAGGTTGCCTTGAATTTTATTAAAAAATAATAAATAGTAGGAAGTTGACTGTGCGCTTATGGCTTATGTGGCAGCTGTCTTTACATAAAGAACATTTAGACTTTCAAAACAATGAAAAGTTTACGCAGGTCAAATTTAACAAAATCGGTTCTTAAGTAAATACCTACCAGCTTCATATTATCAGGTATCGGATATCTATCGCCATCACACTCGCTCTTGCTTCTAACAGTATATTTATCGTGAAAAAATAATATGGACAAGAGACATATATGCATTAATCATTAAAAAAAACCTCTTTGTTGTCCCAGTGCTTGACACTGTCCCAATACTTTCAATCTTAATTCGTAACAGTGTAGGTGAACATTTATTGTGTTTCTCTCTCACAAATACAAATGATAATGTGACAGTCGAAGACATACTAATTATAATTATATTGCATATTATTTAACAAAAAAATGGTAGGAAATAAGAAAATAGAAGCAAAGGTACCCTGGTAGGTCCAGTGTCACAAGATCTAGGTCCCAATAGGAACTATTTGAATAGCCAGGAAGATATAGAGGCTGGGAATGCTAAGCCAGTCTACTTTGCAACTTTGCTTGCGACACGATTGTCGCCGACGGACCCGAATCACAATGTTGCCTTGTCGTCTATCACAATGGATATGATAAAATAATCGCCATATTTCATACAAGCCGACGTCGCCGAGAGACAGACAGACAGACTTATTTAAACCGGTATTTTTTTGGCAAAAGCGCCAAAAGTGTTAAGAAGAACTTCCATTTTGTTCGCGACTTCAATCGCAGCATCAATTATCGGACTACCATGGACACTTCCATTCAGAGGCTCTAGTATAAGTTTTACCGAAACAAAACTTTACGATCGCGTTTGCGTTTTACCCTCAATTTGTATGGGATTTGACAGCTAAACGCGAACGCGGTCGTAACGCTTTGTTTCGGTAAAACTTATACTAGAGCCTCTGGGTAGTGGGTAAAAGTGTGGAAAAGGGATTCACTCAGGGTCTCAAACTATCTCCATACTCGTAGTAGGTCTCCGTACCAAATTAGTCTACAAGGATTCAGCGGATTTATTATTATTATTTATTTTATTTATTAAGAAAGAAACGATAATACAACATAAACAAGTACAGGGTCCCGCAAAACCGTTCGGATGAAAGGTAACATGCAGCGAGAGTAGCAAAGATGTCCTCGAAATGTTCCAAATAGTAGATTAACCTGAATATTAGTGTTATTTTATGCATATTTCACACACAGACACACACACACTTGTTTCATGTTTCATGTGCTTTTCTTGTTTATTTTATTATTTGATAACCATGTGTGTCCTGTGTGTTTGTGAATAAATGTATCTTTCTTTCTTTCTTCTTTCTTCTTCTATATTTAAGTTGTCTTATTTTCTTGAACCCCCCTGAATTTTCTTGAACTCCCCCCGAAATTAAAACCTAGCTACACACGTGACAGTCAGAGATACTATTGCATAATATAATATCTCCTAACTTGCTTGTGTCAACCACAGTTGCCAAGTTGCCAAAACAGACGGATAGTCAGGTCTATAGAAACACGTGGAGAAAGAGAGGACGCCTGGTACAGTCAGAATCGTATAGTTAGTAGTAGCCAAAGTGGCCAAATATATGGTAACACAATTACACGAAACTTACTTAAAGACGTGTACCGAAATATTAGGCCACTTTGACGACTATATAAAGCGGACTGTGCAGTGCGTGCTAGAAAGGAATGAATGGAATGAAATGTATCTTGTGTCGTGACTCTTTTGCGAGTTAACCATCATATAATATGTTTCATGTTTCGTAATCTATTTCCAAATTATTTCATTTTTCATTTACTAAGTTAGATTCCGGCTACAAAAATCAACTCAATTAGGTATATTATTATCAATATGGTCTTTTTCATTTTATTATAAAGTAAAATCAAATAAAAAAAAATAAACGACGTATCATACATGCTTGTGAGTGACGCTCCAGAACAACTGTCACTAAAAAAAGAAGAAAAAAACTATTGTTGATCCCAATTAGATATCAATTTCGAAAACAAAGTGTCAAAAAAATGGACAGCGAAAAAAATGTTCACACCTTCGGGGAACTGATAAGAAGAGATAAAAACCGAGGGTTCCGTGTAACGTTTAAAATGGGGATGACGATACAACTATCGATTTGTTTTGAGTTTTTATTTTTTTACATTACCAACCTGTCAACTTTATTATTTTCAAAATATTTTACTTTAGACACCACAAGAACATTAGGAATGTACCTATCATTAACAGACTTTAAAATAGGAGGTTCTTTTATTAGTGTTCCGTACCAAACGGTCCAACGGAACACTTATGCGATCATATTGTTTCAAAGGGTATCCTTTCCACGTGGTCCCATAGTCATCTGGTCGGGATCTGGAGAAATCGAGGGAATTCTTCAAATAAGGCGAAGTACAGAATTGAAGTCGGTTAAAACTTTGTATCATCAATGATGCTATAAAATAATTAGAAAAATCCAACTGCTTACTGAAGCGTCTCCCAAAATGTGATAGAAATAGTTCTTTATATGTAAGCGGTCCCCAGGCTCTTTTAGGCGGATGTCACACTGCGCCGCATCTCCGGACGGAGGTGCGGAGCTGCATACTTCACCGGACGGAGGTGCGGAGCTGCATACTTCGCCGGACGGAGGTGCGGAGCTGCATACTTCGCCGGACGGAGGTGCGGAGCTGCATACTTCGCCGGACGGAGGTGCGGTGCAGTGTGGCGTACCACACGGAATTTATATACACACTGAGGTACTTGCATACGAGCTCCGCATCTCCGTCCGGAGACGCGGCGCAGTGTGACATCCACCTTAGGGGCACAACCAAATATATCAATAGTTTGTATTTTAATCAATGATCAATTTCTTTTTGTTTATCTTTTTAATAGTTTTGTACATGTGTCTCGGTTTGCCTATATCTAATTTCCACTCATTTGCTCAAAGGTTACCTGGAAGAAATCCCTCTCAGGGATAAGCTCGCCTTTGTACGGTCGAGGTCAAAAATATGTTTACACTTTTGCACCTTATTACAAGGCAATAAGGTGCAAAAGTGTAAACATATCTTTGACCTCGACTGTACATGTATCATATGTTCCTGTAATAATTGTTTTGTTGTTGTGTTCTGTTCCATGTACAATAAAGAATTTACATACATACATACATACATACATACAACCGGGAATAACGCTAAACGTCTAGGAGAATGATGGAGGTGTCTGTCATACGCTGAGTGAGACTACTGTCACTAACTCGTAATTTACAAGGGCTAGCCCTTACACCAACACACCTACAATCTAAATAAAACTTCAGTCAATCCGGTAAAAACTATAAAGGATTGAAGCCGCGTTCACATTTCTGTCGTGTTGTGTTGTGATGCATCAGAACGGTAACGGTTTTATACATTTAATATGGTTGCGTTCACATTTATCTGATGCCGTGATTGCCGTGTGTTGTCACGGCTTATGTTGTGTCGCATCACAAGCGATCCCGGTCCGCGTCAGAACGGGTGAGGTGCGGGGGGCGGGGGGCGGTGCAGCGAGTCGGGCGCGGGCGGTGCAGTCATAGCCGTGACACGTGAAGTATGGACGACGAACATCCTCCTCCGAGGGCCAAGACCAAACTGATATAAAATGCGTCAGATAAATGTGAATAGCAGCCATCACGACAGAGAGCATCACAACACAACACGACAGACAAATGTGAACGCGGCTTTACTCCTACCAGCTCCATACGCATTGAACCCCAAAAGTCTGTGCTCCCATTGCGCCCGCCGGTAGCAATCCGTCACAGGTTTTACGGCCCCAGATATCCAAAATGGCGTTTATCGCTTTTGACGCGACTAATTCGCCATTAGGAGGATGACACCTTTGTTTTTTTTTGTTTGACCGTTTTTGTTTCAATGACAGGTAAAAACAAAATACGAATACATTAGGGTAGCGGAAGTTTCTTTTAATTAAGTTTAACGTTAGCATACTTGAGATTATTTGAGTTGGACGAATTGCATCAAAGTATTTTAGTAAAAAAAGCAACCCTATCGTTCAAGTTCCAATTATATTCCAATTGTAGTGACAGTTTTGTAAAAAGTCAGTCCACATTAAATAATCTCAACCCTACGTCTACGTACTTTTTAAGTTTGTTAATAAGATACTAATCTTAGTACGAGTAAATAGGTACCAAATGTTGCGAGTGTAACAAATTATGCTAAGTAGGTAAGTACTTCGTTCCTTGATATTTTTTGATTTTTAATTATTATTTGTGTCCTTTTTCTCCCTCACTTGGTTGAGTTCGAGAAGCCTCTGTTATTTATTTTTACATTTTATTTATTCCATTGTCACAAACAAAATAGGTTCACTGGTATAAATCACGCAAGCCTAAGTTTGCTTTTAATATCTCCAACTTTTTACTGTGCAATGAAGTCAAAACAAATAAAATACTAGTGAAAAACAACAGCGGGTGTGGGGTCCTGAAATATGTCTCCAAGCAAAGCGCTGTTAAAAGTCTGGGGTCAGTGCAGTAATAAATATTAATTTTACACTAGTTTTTAATGCCCTACAATGTATTATCTAAAGCAAATAATTCTATGTATCCCAAAATAGCTCGAGCCGCTCGAGCCGTTTAAGTGATTATTTAATTAAGTTTGTGCATATTCTGGCATATTTTACCACCAACGGTCTCATGAATTATGCATCTCTTATGCAATATTAATGAACTTAGTCTATTAATTAGTGTTTCTCACTAATGAATATATAGTCATAGACAATGTCAAAGTCAAACAGATTACAAAAAGACAATGATGACCTACGTTAAATTTTATAGCCGACTTTTTTTCTCTTGTTTGGACAATTTAAGCAGTTTCTTTTTAATCTTAGCAATAAGTGCATTAATTATAGTTGAATTATGATAATCTAGGCTTTGTTTTATTTTGCTTTTTTTTACGACCGGCCTTAATTCTGGTGTATCTAAAAAAGACAAGTTTTTTAAAATATGTTATGATTTGAAGTAATTTGGTGTAAGTTGCCGATTATTCATTGAGCATCTAACAAATTTTATTTATCTATTAAAGAGTTTCTATGCCACTTTTGAAATTTTCTAGCGTTGGACCAGTTTATTGGCAATTTTACACACAGTCTTTGTTCCAAGTGTGAGGGAACTTAAAGCGTGCATGCTTAGTTGAGATTCATTGTGATATCAATGAAGATTACCAAAGCTATGAGAAACCAACTGAACGACAAGTTACAAAAAGCCTTTAAAAAGAAAACCCCAAGTAGAGGCGCAGGGTGCACATTCGCCAAGAGTGCGTAGCATTCTTTTGTGTATACGCTGCAAAACAAGCCCCATTACTACCAACATTAGCACTTTAATCTCATTTACAAGCTCAAATTAACTCAATATTTTGACGCACGTCTGGTAGTAGGAGGGAAAGAAAAAAAAGAAAGGCACGCTTCGACCTCGGCGGCCCGTGACATTGAGATGCATAGGTACAGATAGCAAAATAGTTCCCGATTCGGAGAATTTCGAAATGCTAAAGATGAACAATAGGGCTCTCGGGACTTATTGGTCGTAGGTACAGCCGGAAGAACAAGTAGGACTTGATAACTGAATTTCTAAAAAAAAATTATATTTCAATTTTTAGCTCTCTAAATACGACCATTTTAACAACCGTGTATCGGACGACAGGATGAGGAACCTGACTATCGCGCGTTAGGACAATTTAACTGTCATTTTCCATATAAAAAGTGACATTTAGATCTACCTGACCCCACTAAGTTTTATGTCGGACATAAAGCATTTGTCCCTCTTGCACTCGCATATTTGCCAGAATGGGACGAATGCTTTATGTCCGACATAAAACTTAGTGTGCTAGGGGGTCTGACGCGCGTACAGTCGCCATCAGATATATATGGGAGCGGCCAAAGTGCTCATAAATATCGGAGTCTCTATTGTCGAGGCATTAGTGACGTGTTCAGATACATCACGCAAACGAATCACTGAGTTGAAGAATAGTTGTAAAATACTCATAATATTTTTGAACAAGCTAGCCAACGAGACCCCGCACTATGGGTTTATCAAGAACAACTTAGAAAGGTTGATAACCCCCGACATTTTCATTTCAAAGTCCATTATCTCAAAAACGGCTAAACAGATTTTCACAAAACATAGCTAAGAACACTCGGGATCACATCAGCTTTCGAATAAAAAAACCGCATTAAAATCGGTCCATCAGTTTGGGAGCTACGATACCACCAACATATACACAGATACACAGACACGTTAAACTTATAACACCCCTCTCTTTGCGTCCGGGGGTTTTAAAAAGGTTCACTTTACGTGTAGGGGAGGTAATCCAAAAAAAATATTTTTTCTATATTTTATTCTACCTTTTTCGTCGGCGTGATTAATACTTACGATATTTATGGACCCGTGGTTGTCTGAAATAAACGAATAATTATATTTTATTTTTTATACCCATGTCAAATTACAGTTTTCTAGTTGTATGGGTTACTGAGCAAAGCCCAAGACGGACGGACAGACCGACGGACATGGTTAAACTATAAGGATTCCATGTTGACTACGGAACCCTAATAAAAATGATGTAACACATTTTTGCTAACCCTACTTACCAGCAATCCGAAGAAGGCTGACACGGCGGACCAGCTCAACATGGCAGCGAGCACGCGAAATAATAAACTTAACCATTACTTAACATTATGCCGTGATTTGTAACTATTTACATACGCGGCGCCTTAACTTTTAACCTTAGATGAGATTAATGGTAGATGCGGGTACGTAGTTTTTCCTGGCTTATTTGTGTATCTACTTATGTCAACTCCGCAAAACTAACCGTAAACTTTGTACTGCAAACTCTGACTGGATAGATGTCTTTAAAAAAGTGAACACATGTTAATTTAGAAATAAAATAAGTATTACGGTTTAAAAGAAAACTACTATTTCCGGAAAGTTTAATTTCTAGACAAGTCTTAATAGTCGAGTGTTTAGTGTTTTAGCGTAAAATCATATACGCATAAGGGGTTCTAGTGTGAAATATTTCATACATATAGTTAAGCCTTTAGAAATATGGCTTCTAGATGATTGTATATATTTATGGTACATGAATAAATGCTATCTCAATTTCATTAAATAAATCAGTGGCAGTGTTTTCGGGGAAGGAAAACATCGTTACCAAACGGTCTAATCCCAATACGGTCTAGTTTTCCTTCTGGGTTGGAAGGTCAGATGACAGTCACTTCCTTGCTGGGATTAGGTGCCAAAGAAGCGGACCCCGGGCTAGTGCAACCACGTAAAACGCTATGAAGATGAATTTAGTTGCAAAACCCGTGTCTAACAGAAAAGGCATCTAAATAAGCAAGGATTCCATGTAGGTTAGTTATTGGATGTTTGTCCAGCGCCGTTAGACTGATGTTGCGCTTGCGCAGACTTGGAATAGACAACACAGACCCTTCACTGGACATGCTAAATGAAAAGTATGAATAATTCATGGCCAGGTATGTAAAAAAATATACTTCTTTACTCGATTCAGGTACGGATGGACTAATGACTCTTTAATCGACTTTTACCTAAAAGGCTTAGCAAAATATATGTATATATATTGAAAGAAATAAGAACTAAATTAGAAAAAAATACTAGAACTCGAAGCCCGCACTATTTTTAAAAGAGTATCTAAATAATGATAAGAGCGTGAACTGGATGGAGAAATAATAATAATATGAAATAAACTGTATCTAATTAATGAATTTCTAAGATTTTATTAGTATAAGATAATTAGAGTCTGTAAAAGAAGAGGAAGACCTACTCAATGTTTAACAGTATTTTTTTCAATTGCTTTGCCCTTCCAGGGTTCATGTTGATCTGTTACTATTACTTTAAGAACTGTATACTTAACTTACATGAGTGCAATAAATGATATGAATATTAATATGAAATCTAAAGAAACGTGTGCGCGTCTTGGCGAGGTAGTAGTGTTGGGGTGCAAGCTGGCAATAGTTTCGTCGAATGAAAAGATAGAGTTTAAACGTCAATTGTGTTACCAGCATTTTTTATCCTACTAATATTATAAATGCGAAAGTTTAGATGTTTGGATGTTTGTTACTCAATCACGCTTAAACGGCTGAACCGGTTTGAATGAAATTTTGCACGAATATAGTTTATAGCCTGGATTAAAATACAGGATAGTTTTTATCCCGGGTCCACGCGGACGAAGTCGCGGGCGGAAGCTAGTAGTAAAATAAATTAACGTACGTCTAGAACTTAACTATGACCTTAACTAAAATAATTAACTAAAATTCCGACTTCATAAATTTTCTAACATTTTAATTGCCAGCAATGTACAGCAAAGTAAATTAACAAGTATTAGTGTAAATGACAGCTCTTCATACTTCTTTTATTAGTTTTATTACCACGTCATTTACCTATTACATTGAAGGTTCGCCTTTTGGAATTGTTGCAGTTAATTTACATAATTAACTGTAACTGTAGTCAAGAGGCTGGCACTGGACAGAGAAGAGAAGGTATCGATCAGCAATCAGCTTGAGGTACACATGAGCATTCACTTGTAACGAGCATTCCAGCGAATGTTACATTACCGGTAAAAGCTCACAAAATAAACGGGAGCATTTTAGTAGGAAACGAAATTTGCTTCGAGCTTTTTACCGAGCTGAGCAATTTTGTTATTGTTCCGCTATCGTCTCTCTCCGCCCACGCCTCGCGCACAGCATTTACTAAAGCGTTCGCCAGAACGATCGACAACATTTTCGTAGCGACGTTCAGCTATGCTTGGTTCAGTTCGACCAATTAAAAAAAAAATCGCCAAGTGCGTGTTGGGCCACGCGCAGTGTAGGGTTCCGTAGTTGCCTGTCGGTCTTTGTTACATAGGTAACAAAGACCTAGGTTTGCTGAGGTAGAGCATAGCGAAATGTCATCCCGCTCGAATTTGGAGCAGCCCAACTGGGGAAGTACCACAGCCATAGTAACACTACTACTTGCTCTGTAGTAGTGTTGTGTTCCTGGAGGTGAGCAAGGTCGCCAGAGCTCCCGAGGATGCGTTGTGTTGAGAGCGAGGGAGTTTGTTCCTTCAGCTGTCAACACGGCGAATCCTCAAACATATCAAGGGTCAGCAACGATCATGTTACTCCTTTGGAGTTGCATGCGTCTATAGGCTGCGGTGTCCGCTTACCGGGCGGGCCGTAAGCTTGTTTTCCACCGTCGTTGTATGTTGTTGTGTTGTTGTTGGGCGTCGATTATCGCTTACCATCAGGTGAATCGACTGCTCGTTTGCCTCCTATATCATAAAAAAAAAAAAGGTAATAAGGTACCCTAAAAAAAAATATTTTTTCAAGATTTTATACTAGCGTTGGGTGGCGCGATTGATTTATATAACCATGCCGAATTACAGCTTTCTAGTAGTAAGGGTCACTGAGCTAAGCCGCAGACGGTCAGACGGACATGGCGAAACTATAAGGGTTCCTTGTTGACTACGGAACCCTAAAAAGGGCGAATGGTCGTTGTTCTGTCACATGTGGATGGTCAAGTCTATAGCACTTCTTGTCCTAAATGATTACTTATATTGTCACCTCATACTAGCAAAGTTTAAAATCGATACGACGTGGAAGGCGAAAGTGGGTAAAACTTGACTTGCAAGATTACATCCATACTAATATTATAATTGCGAAAGTGTGTCTGCCTGTCTGTCTGTCTGTCTGTTACCTCTTCACGCTTAAACCGCTGACCCGATTGAGATGAAATTTGATATGGAGATAGTTTGAATCCCGGGGAAGGACATAGGATAGTTTTTATCCCGGAAATCATCCCCCAGGGGCATCCCCCTTCATCAAGTGGGAATGAAAGTTTGTATGGAGCTACGATATAGACGAGTTCCACGCGGACGGAGTCGCGGGCAGAAGCTAGTAGGTATATACATATACCTTAGTTACCTACAGGGTCTACCAGGGTTAATGCGTCATTCGAAGATATCTTCGAAACGCAACATTTTAGAACAATTACAGCCCTCGATATTCAAAGTATAGTTACCAAACTTTAAATTTAGACGATTGTAATAGTTCTAAGATGTTCAATTTCGAAGACATCCTCAAAAGACGCATTCACCCCATCGACATATTTGCCAAGGTTTGTAACGATAATTTACAGGCTTAATTAAAACTTCATATAAATAAAGTATGTAATACGAATACTGTTTGAGTTATGACTCTACTTAATATAATTTACTGCGCTTAGCTAAGTTTGTGTATCATTAATTACTGTACATTTCAATCTCAATATAGCAAACCGGATTTATATAAGTAGTTGCTAGTAATTTACATGAACATTCCGTATATTTAGTAACTAAGCAAACCAATTTGATACCTACTAAAACTTGGTCGAAATAAATTGGCAGATTCCTTGGTTAAAGTCAAGGATACACAAATAAACTTTCAAAAAGTAGATAAATTACTGTAAAATGGGGTGAGTAGGGTTCGCGGGGAGAGATGGGTTATGAATGGGGAGAGAAGGTATGAAAGGGGGGTGAGATGGTTTTTTAAGGCTACTGCTACAAAAATAATGTATTCCAATTTAAAATGGAGCTATAGTAATACTCATAATAAAAAAAACGATCCAACAATCTTCCAAAATCACCTTTGTATGAAAACCCATCTCACCCCAATTACGAGGGACTACGGGGTGAGGTGGGTTTTCCTGTTTATCGTCAAAGTTATGAAATGGAACTACCCAAAATAAAATAAAAACTAAAATACAAACGTCCGGAACACTTATTATATACACCATTCAGTTTGTACGAGTAAAAATAAAATGTTATCGAGGTTTGAATGTCAGTCACCCTACTCACTCCATTTTACGGTATCTATTCTGTGGATAAGGTAACCGTACCAGTGCCAGGCCCTGACCTTATACATGACAAAACAATAGAGGTGAACATTAGTCAACTATTACGCATTAAGTTGTCGAGTATTGGGTCTTACCTTGACTACTTCAGTGATATAACCATAAATCTTGAAAAACGTTTTCTTCCTCTATTGCATTTTAAAATGTATTGGCTGTATTTATAAACGTTCATTAAACCTATTGTACCTAAAACGCTGTTAAAAATTGTTTGTCTTTATCTGTCACTTAGATCGTGTTATTAAGAAAGGGACGCGACACTTTTTATTTAACAAAGGCATTTTTAGTTTTATGAATAAGAGAAATCTCTAAAGGTTAGCAGATCCTCACGGCATGATAAACCTCTCGCAAAATTAATAGGAATCATTTTTTTGCTATAGAATTTTGCGAGGACTATATATTTAATTTAAATAGATTAAACACAAATGTTTGTCTTATTTTATTTACATAATGTCTCCATTAGTCTCGCCTGATTATTTATATATTATAAATGCAAAACGACTCAAGTGCAGGCGCATCATGCTTCTATTTAGTCTAGACTATCCGGTTTCGGACGTTGTCTGTCTGTCTGTCTGAACTTTACATTGACCATCATGAGGAAAATATATCTATATTTGCATATAGACGACTTTAGTGCCTGCGAAGTTAGTGGTCCTGGGTTCGAATACCGAAGGGATTTATTATATAAACCATGTACTTAATATGTGTTTGACGACCATATTGGCTTAGTTATGGGTCCCCTGCCTGGATGTCTTGTATGTTATCTATGTACATATGTAAGTATTTATTTGTCTACATATATATAACTATGTATATCGTCGTCTAGTACACATAGTACCAGCTTTGCTTTGTTTGGAACTAGGTCGATTTGTATTAGATTGTCCCCCAATATTAATTATTATTTGTGTGACGATCACAAATAATATTTGTACCTGAGTCTTCAATCTGTACTGACTTGACTCTGACAACTGACACCGACTGATCCCTCAGAGCCAAACGCGGATCTAGCCTTTCGCCCTAAAGGCTCCGAGTATCCACCAGTCTTGTGCGAGGTTGCGAGGCGGAAGCTAGAAAGAAAAAAAAACACCAACAGCGTGGCTGGCTGAGTTCGCGCATCGCTTTCATTTTCCATTATTACCTCATTGGTCTATTATTCAAATCTTAGTAACGCTAATAGATAATATTTTTTTATACACCGACGGTGGCAAACAAGCGTACGGCCCTGATGGTAAGCGGACACCGCAGCCTATAGACGCATGCAACTCCAAAGGAGTAACATGGGCGTTGCCGACCCTTGATATGTTTGAGGATTCGCTGTGTTGACAGCTGAAGGAACAAATTCCCTCGCTCTCAACACAACGCATTCTCGGGAGCTCTGGCGACCTTGCTCACCTCCAGGAACACAACACTACTACGGAGCAAGTAGTAGTGTTATTATGGCTGTGGTCTTCTGCAAGGCGTAGGTACTTCCCCAGTTGGGCTGCTCGAGCGGAATGACGTTTCGCTGTGCCCTACCTCACCAAAAAATATTTCCTCGCTCACGCTATCCGTCTCTTTCTAAACGTTCTAATTATAAAGAGACGGACTACCGTCCCTTATATAAGCGATCTGTCCTGCCGGACAGTCTATCTCGCCACGACACAACTCGCGGGCGGTCCTGTGATCGCCGGGCAGGACAGATCGCGAGCTGTGTCGCGGCGACATAGACTATCCGTGCCTTATAAGCGTTCTAGTTAGAAAGAGACGGCTAGTATATCTAGCCGCGACATAACTCGCGGGCAGTCCCGTGATAGCCGTGCTCATTACTCCCCTTATGCATTGAGTAGAGTCAACCGACTACGATTCGTCGATAACGTGTGAAGTGACTGAGGTCCTGTATTTCCCACTACCACAACACCTTAATAATTCTATCCACAGCCATTTAATATCAGCCGTAAGCATAAAGCGGGCCAGATAGCCCGGTAACAAGATAATCGTCGCCATCGCTCATCGAGGTAGCGCACCGTTATGTTGGGCTATCGGGTAACCTGCGAGTCTATTCCGCTAAAGTATTAGATTGGGACCAGATTTGTATAGTCCGCGTGCGCTCGATTAGATTATTGGGTTCGGTACTTCAACCAGTAAAACGACGAAATGGTTTCTTAAAGTTCAAGTAGTAGTTATTACAACTGGCAGCTGTTATTTTTGGCGTTTCATCTCGACACCGGTTTTCTTGTTTTTTAAAAGCACGATGCGATGATATAAAAGTGCAGTACGTATGCAGTATATTAGATAATCGTTCCCACAGGCCAGCTGGAATACAATCTTGCGCCAATTGATGGTCGCAGACTTTGACAGGGAAATATTTTGCCAATTATCTACTGCTGCTTTGCTGCATTCCAGTTCAATTTCAATCTGTTTCACGCGCTCAATGCTATTACATTATTTATTCATTTTTAGGGTTCCGTAGCCAAATGGCAAAAAACGGAACCCTTATGGATTCGTTGTCTGTCTGTCTGTCTGTCCGTCCATATGTCACAGCCACTTTTTTCCGAAACTATGAGAACTATACTGTTGCAACTTGGTAAAGATGTATTCTGTGAACCGCATTAAGATTTGCACACAAAAATAGAAAAAAAAAAGAATAAATTTTGGGGGTTCCCCATACTTAGAACTGAAACTATCAAACCTATAGATGGGCTTCAAAAATTATATTGAGGTTTCTAATATCATCCCCCCCCAGTAACTTCTAAAATAAGAGAATGATAAAACTAAAAAAAATATATGACTTACATTACCATGCTAACTTCCACAGAAAATTGGTTTGAACGAGATCTAGTAAGTAGTTTTTTTTTAATACGCGGAACCCTTCATGGGCGAGACCGACTCGCACTTGGCCGCTTTTTTATCTATTACTTAAGCTATGAAAGCGATCACGCGCAAAGTATTAATATTATGAGTAGTATAGTAGTCGAGTCAGATTGACTTCTGCTTGTGCTTTGGGCATGCGCAACGAATCTCTTGCGCGCCCTGGATCAATGATCTATGGGCTGTCATCGATCCATGTCAGTGTAAGTATGCGTTTCATTTCACGAAGGAATTTCGCACGGATCATTAACAAAGTGAAATTATTTTGAAATCATTTCAAAGAGGTATAGTGAGTGTGTATTTTTGTGAGGGTTTAGCTTTATTATATTTTTATTTTTATTTTGGAACTGCTCATCCTATTTTAATAGTTTGTTAACCGCTATATAGAATGAACCTCGAGAATAGGGCTAGGCTATATTTTATGCCGCTGCTTTGCGAGGGTTCTCCATAATAAGCGGGCGAAGTCGCACGGGTTTCCAGTTAAACTAGTGGCTCTGTGAGATGTAGAAATCGCGAGCGTGTTTTTTTTTTTGAAAAATAGCCTACACCTGAATTGAAAAGAAAAAATTAACCTGCACTCAAAATTTCACGATAATCGGTTGAGAAATGCGACCTGTAAAGGAGAACAGCCGGACAGCGGGACGACGGGACATCGGGCATACGAAAGATTTTCAGGCTAAGCTGATGCATAGAACTTCGATTGCTTGGCTCGTTCATTCGATAAACTATCATGCTTCTACTTATTTTCGCCATTTAAACCATTTTTAACTAAATAATGATCATAACTACAACTTAGAAAAGTTGAAAAACCCCCGACATTTTCATTTCAAAGTCCAATATCTCAAAAACGACTTAACAGATTTCCATAAAACATAGCTAAGAACTTTCGGGATCACATCAGCTTTCGATTAAAAAAACCAGCTACGATACCACAGACAGATACACAGACACACAGACACATTAAACTTATAACACCCCTCTCTTTGCGTTGGGGGTTAAAAAATTGACACTGTTTGACCATACAAAATCATGACGTGACTCCCTTTTCACCTCCAAGCCAAAGCGTTTTGTCGCTCTAAATCCACCAAATGGCCACTGCGGCTATTCCTAATTCACAAAATCGATTATCAGCTTTCTATTACAGTTCCATGACACCTTCCTTGTCTCAGTTATTTCACTTCACATTGAATTTCAGATGTTTGATATACTATCTGCGGTTTAGCATACAACTGGCGCTTCATATGCGCATCTGAGTTTACAAAGGTTCTAACTACCTTTCCTATCAAGAAGGAATACCAACTCAAACTTTATAACCATACGACTTATATTTAAAATGTGTTAGAATGTGATGCTAGTTACTGGGTGGCTCCACCGTGGCACTAATTCATTGTTAATTGGCAATTTTAATGCTAAAGTTAACTAACTGGGCGCGACTTTGCTTGTGATGTGATTCGTTAGGTAGGGCACGCATATTTACTTAGCACAAAACAGAGCTATTTCTAGTCATTCTAGTTACCATTCCACACCGTACATAAAATACTACAGCAGCTGACAGTCGATTCTTACCAGTCCGCACACACAGTGTAAACTGTCATTTTATGGAATTTGCTAATTATGTAAACAAACAATGTATTGAAATTGACATTAAATGTAAATTAAATGACGGTTTGTTTACCTAGTTATTGCTAACTATTCCATAGAATGACAGTTTAGAGGGTGCGGATTTATGATAAGTAACTAATGTCAGTTATATAAAACGATTTAAGTGGATTCTATCGCTTATATCTCTACTAATAGTAATCCTATTACAAAAGGAGAAGTTTCTAAGCTTGTATGTAGGCGGCAATCTCCGGAGCTGCCAACGAAGTCGATTTCAAAAATTCTGCATGGATAGCGCTCGTGGTCAAGAGAGTAAACTGAAAGGAAAAACCTGAATCTATCTCAGTTCGAATTACCTATAATGGCCGAAACCGAAAACAATATAAAATTTTATTTAAAAAGCTCCGCCAAGCCACATACATGCACATTTCCATATACCCTTTTAAACAAAAAAAAAGAATTTTCCAAATGGGTCAGAGGACCGATTTGGAAAATTCGAAGAGTCGAGCAATTGGGGAATATACCTACATAAAAAATTAAAGATTCCGACGAATTGAGAGGATGTCCTAAATTTTTTGAAATTGGTAAAAAAATGGAAATTTTGTGAATCAATGCGCGTTCAACTAAGAAAAAAAAAAGGTGAACAGTTCATACTAAGGAGAGTGGGGAGTGTCGGGAATAATGGAATAAAGTCATAAAACAGCGTGAAAATATCTGCTAAATTGAATATGGTGAAATGGGAAGATGCATCGTACATGGCAGATAAATTAATAACGCAAATTTCAAACCGTTCCTCACACGGACAACGATCGATGAGGGCTCATCGATCATAGTTCTGGAACATGCGCACGCGCACTTATCTCTTGCCTTGCGAATTAAAACGACGTAAGTACTTAAATATTTCTACGCTTCCTTTAATTTTGTTTTCGTCATTTATGCTGTTTTCAATTATTTATTAGGACCGGGCATTGTGTACCTCTTTGGGGGAGGCCTATGTCCTGCAGTGGTCGTCTTTCGGCTAATATGATGATGATATTTTCTATTCTTAATGATCTTTTCTCTTGAATATATCAAATCTTTCTTTAACTTTTACGGTGCTACTCGTGACCGTCAATTTTGCGCTTCTGGCAATCTTTCTCTATCTATCCCTCTTCACCGTACAGGCTTTATGGCTAATTCTTTTACTGTGCCGGTGGTTCGTCTTTAGAACAACCTTCAGGAAAGCCTCGAGCGAATTCGTTATTGAGAAATCTGTGCGTTGCAGTTTCAGTTCTTCAGGCCTGTCTCTTGTGGCACTTCGGTTAAACTCTGCTCCCGCACTCCACCAAATGAAAATTCACCCACAGCCGAACGCGGCTGACCCCGCCAGCTGCCACATAATCGCGCAACCGGTGTCGTCCCTGCCAGTGTCACACAAAACACGACAACCTTTACTCACGAGATAGCACATGCGTGCGTTCTCGAGAGGGATGGCATGATTTGAATTTTCTAGCTGTCAAACATCAATTTGGGAGAAAGACATTCTGTGCGAAATAACTTTTGTTTATTCTGTGGTTGTGCTAGCCACTCACTTGCTTGTGGCAACCACAGTTGCCAATTTCGCGCACCCCTAAACTGATGGTGGCAACTGTGGTTGCCGAGTGAAGTATGGACTTCTTTGATAAAGAAAAATTGAAAGCAGTTTAGGCTACCTTTTTTAAAATCCGAAAGCAAGTGAGTGGCTAGCTAACCCCGCTGTGTGACTTTATGACATTATTGGTAATAGAAATTGGATCATGAAATGATAGCAATGACATGTTAGCAATGACATTAGTTACCGACATAAAGTGTTACGGATCTTTATAAGATAAGCTAAGATTATTATGAGCCTGATATGGTGTCCCACTGCTGGGCAAAGGCCCCCTCTTTTCTCAAACCTCTCGATTTTGAGCAATCTCACATTAGACTGCTAAACACTATTATTTATAAACTTGACTTCCATTATCATCGTCATCATCAGGGCACGTGACTCCCACTGTCGTAAGGGCTCCAATGTTGCTTAAGGAGCTCCTGGCTCCCAATGACCTTCGATCTGTAACTGTCGGTTTTTTCATGTTTTTATGGCTTATCGTATTAACAACGTGGTTTACCGAAATAGTATCCCATATTTACATCAAAATTCACAGTTTTGGGGATACGAGTATATGGCACCAAACTTTGGCAATTGTAGGCCAAAAAAACAGTATTTTGGACGTAACTTTTGTGAAAATTAGTTAAAAATAAAAATCTTGTGGGTTTTTAGAGACGTCAATAAGGAACAGTTAAATGTAGATTTCAGATATAAAAGTGCATAAACAACATAGTAATATCGGAAACAGAGCTTTTTGGACCTGTTTTGTTTGAATAAATCATAAAAAAATAAATATTATTTATTTTCAAAAAAACTCTCGTGCAAATGTACATAAAGGAGTGAAGAACCGCGATAAGTGTTTGCGTCATAAATATATCTATATTTTCGACTTAGCAATATCAACTCAAAACTCGTCAAAACTAGCCAAAAAGCGCGTGGAGCCCCTTGACTAGAAATGATCCGTCGTAGTCCCAACTTTGTTCCCGGTTGTGCCCTAAACGAGCCCGAGGTCCGCTTCGACACCTATCCCCAAGATTTGGCATAGGCATTCGTTTTACGAAAGCGACGCCATCTGACCTTCCAACCCAGAGGGAAACTAGACCTTATTGGGATTCCACCGGTTTCGTTCACCGAAAAGTTAACAGTAAATATTCCGTACGTAAGTTCCGAAAAACTCATTGGTACGAGCCGGGATTCGAACGCACGACCGCCGCTTGATTGCCTATTGTCTATGTACCACCTAAGGACACTGTAAAAAAATTACTTATTCTATGCAAATAAATCTTATCTTATCTTATCTTATCTTATATTATAGCCGCATGCCTGAACCACTAGTCTACCGTAGTATAGCATCATACTTGATTGCACTACCAAAAAGCAAGCATAATCGCGGCGCTAACTGCGTAGATGCAAAAGGTCGTAATAGACTACGTTTATATGTAACATATGCCCTTTCGAACTCGGTCTTTGATCGGGAGGAACACCGCGATTCCGTTAGGAGGCCGTGTTGGTTTCAGCCGCAACCGCAGCTTTCCCTAATATAGGTAGCGTGCGCAGAACAAATTGTGGTATAGGTATTAGATATCGGTCTAGTCACTGTTATGAATGGTTATCCTACCAACTAGGATGGCACAGATGTATTTACGATACTTTTTACCATTGCTAATGTACTTGACGGATTGGTGGCCACTTACAGGACTAGCCATAACTACAACTTAGAAAAGTTGAAAAACCCCCGACATTTTCATTTCAAAGTCCTATATCTCAATACCGGCGAGACATATTTTCATGAAACATGGCTTAGAACACTCGGGATCACATCAGCTTTCGAATAAAAAAAACCGCATTCAAATCGGTCAATCCGTTTGGGAGCTACGATACCACAGACAGATACACAGATACACAAGACACGCAGATACACAGACACGTTAAACTATAACACCCCTCTCTCTGCGTCGGGGGTTAAAGAAGAAGCGTCGGTCGTCCACCAGCTCGATAGGTTGATGACGTAAAAAAGACCGCAAGTCATTTCTGGATGAGACTAGCACGGGACCGAGATAATGGCGTACTCGAAGACAGGCTTATGCTCAGCAGGGCTGTTATTCTCTACGCGCTAAAGCAGCTCACCCCGCCGATCACCCGTCACGAAACTAGACCTCTTCCTACGCTTGGTTACTACGCATCGCGGTGTCAAGATATATTTGTGGGTGAGCGTTGAGGTGAGCTTAAAGCAAGTTACAGAATAGGGGGGCACCCCTGTAAGCGATTACAGACTGAAAATTATGATTATGATGTGTGTTCTTGGGGTTAATCTCAATCACTAGCTAGCGTACAATACACATTGTAGTCACATTGGAATTCGTAACGTAACTCAGATTTATTTGACTAAACTTAACTTAGCTTAACATACTTAACTTATCTACCTACATGTTAACTTTGTATACTATTGGTTATAAATAAATAAATAAATAAATATAAGGGGACAACAATCTTACACAAATCGACCTAGTCCCATAGTAAGCTCAGTAAGGCGTGTGTTATGGGTACTAGACGACGATATATATAATAGATATAAATACTTAAATACATAGAAATGCATCCATGACTCAGAAACAAATATTTATGCTCATCACACAAATATTTGCCCTTACCGGGATTCGAACCCTGGACCTTCAGCTTCGTAGGCAGCGTCACTACCCACTAGGCTAACCGGTCGTCAAACCTATACCTCTAAACTTGATGCTGGAAGAGCGGGATCTTCCTTCACAAGTATTGCCTTATATACTAGAAGGTCCCAACCCTTTCTTAATTTGTGTCAACACTGTTTGTTACCAATAAACCATTTGTCATTTTTTTATCGGCTAAAAATCAAACTTACATTTGACGCGGGCTCTTATTTCAAGTTTCAAGTGTATAGTTGATATTGAAGTCTAATCTGAGGTTCGATGGGAACGCGAGAATCTGAACATGCTTGTGTGCATGCTCAGACTTAAACCTGCGCAAAAAGACGTCGAGTTGGTTCTACTTTCGTGCCAGCAACTCTACTGGGGTCTGAAAGAAATATAACTTTTGTATTCAGCAGCGTTGGCGATCGCGGGACGAGCTTACCTTTTTAAAGAATTGTCTGGAGACTGCTCAGGAACGCTAAGTCTGGTAACGGAGGAAGCCTTTGCCTGGCAGGCTCTTAATAATAATAAAAATTCAGCAAGAAAAAAAAAATTGTCGTACTGACGCTACCTAATCGTCAAATACAGGGTAATGTAACACCACCGCTCACTTTGCCTCGAGTTATACTTACACACGCATATACAAACACACATACACACACTCAAACACTTGTCCACTGGCCATGTGATACGTGCATTACGAAATGCATTCCTAGAATTACTTACTTAAATTCACCTGCTTTAATAACCAATCTGTTAAAGTTTTACATTTTTGTAGGGTTCCGTAACCAAATACACCGAAGAAAGAGATGTGCAATATGCTCTGCTCTGTCTTAAGGCCTAAGGCTTAGTAGGAGATACGAATAGAGGCACGATTTGCAGCCATCTGTTTCACTTAAAAAGCTAATAATTATATAACTACTAGCTTCTGCCCGCGACTCCGTCCGCGTGGAACTCGTCTATATTGTAGCTTACAAACTTTAATCCCCCATTTCACCCCCTTAGGGGATGTTTTCCTGGATAAAAACTATCCTATATCCTTCCCCGGGATTCAAACTATCTCCATACCAAATTTCATCTCAATCGGTTCAGTGTTTTAAGCGTGAAGAGGTAACAGACAGACAGACAGACATACACACTTTCGCATTTATAACATTAGTATGGATTGTATACAATAAACAAACTTGGTATCTATTAAAAATCTAAGCCCTGCTGAAACGAAGCGCAGCCAACGGCTTAGTATTCGTTGATGTCTTTTCCTCTGTAGCCAAGACGCGACCTTCTATTGGTCAAATTCATTATAGTTCAATAAAGGCGCCACGTGATTGGTCGAATTCATTTTAGTGGTGTGTGTTGAGTTGGGAGCTCCATAGAAAAAAGGGTGATTATAGTTTGGTGTACGAAGTCTTAATTCAAACACGACGAGTATAAAAATGAATTTTTGCTAATGGGAAGTCTCGAAAATTCCTGCACGGCTAGCACGCGACGGCGCGCGAGCTCTCTCGATTTTTCTCGCACTATCCGTCTCTCTCTTATTAGAACACTTAGAAGAAGAGGTATAGTGCGATAAAAATCGAGAGTATGTCTCGGCCGTCGTGTGCTAGACGTGCTGGCATGACTATGGGCGGTTTGCATCAACTTATGATTACAGACCGATCAACGTAAAATACGGCGCCGGCAATTGTCAGTTTCCAGAGTAACCACTCTAGTGTGGTTATAACTACTCTAGTAAGATACCCGGAAACCAAACGTTCTTGTGAAGTAAAGACATCAACGGGCGGTAAGACCCGTATTCTTAAACTGCGCCCCAGTAAGATGCCCTCAAGGTAGGCTTGAGTATGATCGAATGTTGAGTGTTGCACCTAGGGCTTAGGGCCGTATTCATGACGTATTAATGAGTACTCGTGATATGACCGCCATTTTGCCGATTTTGAGGTTTGAGACAAGCTTATTCCAATTTTTTGCTTAGAAATGCACTCGGAATGGCCGTAAAAATTATTATACTCGTAATCATTTTATATTTATTTAATCTTTTATGGGTGGCGCAGGACCGGTCATTGTGGCACTCTTTGGGGGAGGCCTATGTACAACAGTGGTGTCTATGGTGATAATGAATCTTTTAAGAATATTTTTTAACTGTGCATCTATTTACTTAATAACAAAAACATGGATTTTTAATTAGAAATAAATATGATTCATTCAGTATCTTATACTAGAGGGGCACCTATGAAATGGGGAATATGTAAAATAATTAACTAGATACCAATAAGAATAAGTTTAAAATGGAACTTCTGCTTGAATTTCCCATTACCAAATTATCTTGTTAGTAAATTAAAGCGAACTGTCAAAATATTTACATTAATATATCATAGAGATATGGCAATACTGCTAACTTCGTGAAAATAACAAATTATTATAATATGACATAAGAATATTATGGGTGCTAAGCCAAGCCATTGCGAACGAAGCTATAATTAATCTATACCATTATTATGCAAACTTTGTGTCAGTGTAAGTATGTAGGGTAACCAACTCCAGAAATAGGTAATCATCATTCAAAAACTTTTTCAATCAATAGTATATAGAATGTTATGAATATTACTTTTTTTTTTTTTTTTATGATATAGGAGGCAAACGAGCAGTCGAATCACCTGATGGTAAGCGATAATCGACGCCCATGGACACTTACAACACCAGAAGAGTTGTAGGTGCGTTGCCGGCCTTTAAGATGGGAGTACGCTCTTTACTACACTCTCTCTCTCTGTACTATTACTATTACTACATAGTATAAAACAAAGTCACTTCCCGCTGTCCGTCCCTGTGTATGCTTAGATCTCTAAAACTACGCAACGGACTTTGATGCGTTTTTTTTAATAGATAGAGTGATTCAAGAGGAAGGTATAATGTATAGTACCCGTTCATACAAAAGGTAGCCTTTGTCAATTGCAGCATAGTTTCGAATCGACACTTCATTTATCAAAAGCTACGGGTGGAACACGCGTAAATATGTATAAACATAGAATGCTAAAATCAGGACCGTAACTTTCGGCTCTGCCGTAATCGGGCAAAAAAGTATTGAACTGTAGTACAATTATTTTAAAAACATTTTAATTTAAAGACAGAACACATTTAGTTGGTTACCAAGTTTTTTCGCTAACATACCGACACCGGTCGCGCGCATACTTTCTCGACATATCGATAAGTACAACTCCAGAAAAGGGCGCGCGTAAAAACTGAGCCAAAACCCGATGTGACTTGCGCGAGTTTCTGATCATTGTATATTCATGAATCTGTGTTTGATTATTTAATACTAGCTGCCCGGCCCGGCTTCGCACGGATTACCCGTTTTCCCGTAGGAATGAAGCATTTTTCCACGTCAAAAAGTAGACTATGTTCATCAGGGATAATGCCGGCTTCTAATGGCAAAAGAATTTTTCAAATCAGTCCAGAGTTTCGGAGCCTATTCAATACAATCAAACAAACAAACACACAAACAGTCAAATCTTTCCTCTATATAAAGAAAGAAGACATTTATTCACTATACAATATTAGTGTAGAATGTGTAGATAACTGGTAGTTAATGTAGAGAGGCATGACAGAGGCTCTAGTATAAGTTTTACCGAAACAAAACTTTACGATCGCGTTTGCGTTTTACCCTCAATTTGTATGGGATTTGACAGCTAAACGCGAACGCGGTCGTAACGTTTTGTTTCGGTTAAACTTATACTAGAGCCTCAGATCACCTCGCTCATATTTCAGCATGCAGCGTTACTGGGGAAGTACCTCTTATTTACACAAGACCACAGCCATAATACCACCACTTTAGTTTGTAAATCTGTGATGATTGTGACGTGCCGAACGAGCAATACCGCTCAACTGTCATTTGCTCAGACAAAAAATTACATTTAGAAATAGGTACCTAATTTAAACACAAATCGACCAGCTGGTGGTGTGTTCTCGTAGTAATGGTATTCTTGACATTGTAGATATACGTCCTACTAATATTATAAATGCGAAAGTTTAGATGTTTAGATGTTTGTTACTCAATCACGCTTAAACGGCTGAACCGATTTGAATGAAATTTTGCACGAATATAGTTTATAGCCTGGATTAAAATATAGGATAGTTTTTATCCCGCGTCCACGCAGACGAAGTCGCGGGCGGAAGCTAGTATGTCGATATACTGAGGCAGAAAACCCATCCAGTTTAAAGCCTAATATATCAGGATCTGCGGAAGTTACCTAAATTCGATATAATTAACATCAACATTGAAACCGTTATTGAAATCTTATTGTCTACGTGCACACACAGTGTGTACATTGTCCGAATGCGCACTCGTGCAACAAGAAACATCGTATATCTCAATTTAAGTCAGATCACTCACAATTAATAATCAAAGTGAACATTGTGACTGTAAATATAATCTATATAGTTATTTTCAAAACTTATCCTCTCGTTAAAGCGCATTATCCTTACGAAATACGCACCCATTTGCCTAATGGCCTGTATTCGCTTTGATTAGAGATTAGTGCGAGTTCATACATTTGCTGCAAGTGCGAGTAGCTTTTGTATGGACTCGCACTAATCACTAATCAAAGTGAATACATGCCCTAAGACTCCGATGCGTTTTTAGTTCCAGCAAAAGAGGCAACAGCCAGCGGTCCATGCTGCCAGTGGAGGCTGGGACAGCGCGCGGCTCGCACGCGCCCGATTTAAACGCGTTCCAATTTCGAATCTCCGACGAGTGACAGTAAAGTTTGTGATAGTGTTTTGTTTTTACTTCGAATTTTGAGTGTTGTTGGAAGGTTTGTTGATTAGTATTCTTTTTGGTTACTTCTTAATTTATATGAAGTGAGATTAGTTATTACGAATCAAGAAATATAATTTTTTTAAAAAAACACCTTTATAGAAAACATTAATTATAGTTTAAATTTGTTGTTGCTGAGATTCTCAAAAATATGAACTTTCGATTACTTTACGAAGGATTATTTCCAAATAATCGAATGATCTCTACGAAACATACATATTGATGGCTTTTCAATATTCATACTTATATTCAAATTGAAGTATCAACTCTTTTGCACCTATTTGTCAGTAATTTAGAGTTTTGTTCAAAATTAAAACCCAATGTTATTTTGCAAGTAGGCCACATGGGCTCTTCCGTAAGTCAACAAAATGCATTAATATATGTAATTACAACATTTTTTAATGACCAACATCCTTAAAAACCTATAGTCTCCAATGTCAGAGTGATACAAATTAATTAAATGTTGAATAAGATATGCTGCAAAAACTTAGTAACACCGAATCTAAAATTGCAATGATAGTAGAATCAGTTTCCAGAATACCTCAATATTGTTTTTTAACGCGGCAACCATGAAACATTTGTACTGCAGCTGGCCGTAAGAAGGCAATTTTAGTGAAATGACATTTGTCTTAGGTTACCTCTCTATGTAGGTCTGAGTTATCAGGGTTATTGCCACATCGAGTATCGCCCACCACCGTAAAGTATTTCAACTTAAGTAAAATGCCTTATATAAAACTTGAAGAATAAGTATTCACTTTTAGAGATTTATAAGTGAAATAAATAATTTAATTCGCTTTATATTTGATATGTTTACAACCCTTTCATACATCATCGTACGTACTTACTCTCGTATTGTTCTGGCTAAAGATTCTCTATCCTACGAGTAAAAACGACTTTATTAAACGAGCAATATTTGTATATTTTATATAATATATACTACTCAAAGCAAAAGTTTCGGGTGCATTTTCTATGGTATTTCAGTACAAACTGTACCCAAAACTTTTTCTCTTGACTATATTATATTAGTAATCACCCTCTCCAAAACAGCTCTGACGATTTCGATGAAATTTGGAATATGTGGGTGCGAGGCGAAAAATCGATCTAGCTGCTTCTCATGTCTGGGAAAATTAGTTTTATCCGTATTTTCTCTACCCGCGGGAACTTAATTATTATGTGGCCGTTTATAATTTTATAACTTTCCACTCGGTATAAAATTGAGCAGATCATGAAAATATTTTATTTCAAATATTGTGTTATTACTTCCTTAAATAATCACTTTTATCTTTAATTCGACGAAGAACGACATTTAATTCAAAGGCAAATTGTTAAATAATATAGTATACAGTGTGTCCCGGAACTCAACGATAACCTGGTACCGGGTGAGAGGCCAAGGTATACGTAATGAAAAAAAAAACCCATGTCACTGGACATTTTTCGAAAACGTTGAAAATTTGACACCCTTGGTAGCATTTTTAAGCACTGTGATCACATTTTTCACAATTTTACAGTGATTTTATTAATAATGTAATCTCAAATAACAGACAACAGTGCTATGGCAAGAAAAGTGGCAAGTGTTGTACCATTTTGAAATCTAGACTAAATAGGCCATCTTTTAAAATAACTTGCCAGGGGTAGTGGTACATTTTTTTCCAACATGGAGTATCAAAGTTGACTGACAATAATTTTATAAACCATAACTCGTCAAAAGTTTTTTTTTTTACTTAGTTAAGAATGTTTATTACTTTGATTTGTGGTTTCGATTAATATCACTGTTCTTTGAGATTACATTATTAAAAAAATCACTGTAAAATTGTGGAAAATGTGATCACAGTACTTAAAAATGCGAACAAGGTTGTCAAACTTTCACCTTTTTCGAAAAATGTCTATTATCGCTTGACTAAGTGACATGGTTTTTTTTTCGTTTTTTTGGCCTTGACCTTGGCCTCTCACCCGGTACCAGGTTATCGTTGAGTTACGGGACACCCTGTATAAGATATCCATAGTTTTAAGTAAGCTAACTAGAACAACAATTTATTATTAGAATAATGCTAGCATAGTCTCGCAACTCAAAAAATCTTTTGTAATTTAAGATTAATAGTTAAGTAATATTCGTGATGGTAATTTATTTTTTACTGAAATATACAGCTTTTTTTAAAGTATAACTTGTATTGATGTCGAATTATTATTACCTAACCACAGTCGTATTTACCTGTCTAGGTATTACGGCACGAAACAAGACAATGGTAGATAAACATTAAAATATACTGTTAGTCATTCCTCCATGCTATCAAAAAGTTATAAAAACACTTTATTATCTTATTCTATGGATATAATAAATACATAACAGGGGACAAATTTTATAAAAATCGAACTAGCCCCGAGTTAAGCTCAATACAACTTATTTAATGGGTACTAGACCACGATGTATTTAATAGATATAAATACTTAAACACATAGAAAACATGTACAACTCAGAAACAAATATTCATGCTGATCTCCCAAATATTTGCCCTTACCGGGACTCGAACCCAGGACCTTTAGCTTCGTGGGCACTAGGCTAAGCGGTCGTCGAAAGACAAGACAGAGAAGGTTGTTCTTAAGACGAGGAACACACCTATTTAATTATTTTGCCCGTACAGATAGAGAAATTGTAGGAAAGTACCGACCATTATAATATACAGTAAAGAAAAGATGCGAGATCATAATATGCTCCTCGTTTGGTGGCTCCTAAATCCGCCATCGGTGAAAACCTCAACAAAATGGGTCAAGTTGTTTCCAAATTAGTGCAAAGAACACCAGAGCTAGGAGATCCGTTCGGAGATTTTGCTTTTTAAATATTGTACCGAGGAATTCGACCTTTTCTTTCGTCGTCAACCTTTTTATTTAATTTTCATTTAATACAAATATTTTTGCTAATAGTTACAACTTAGAAAAGTTAAAAAAACCCCTGACATTTTCACAACACTCGGGATCACATCCGCTTTCGAATAAAAAAACCGCATTCAAATCGGTCCATCCGTTTCGGAGCTACGATACACAGACAGATACACAGATACACAGACAAACAGACACGTTAAATATATAACACCCCTCACTTTGCGTCGGGGGTTAAAAACCGTAAAATAACATTTAACTAGAAAATAAAAATTCGTAGAAAACAGCATTCCACTAAATGATGTTTAGTAAGACAACATCCCCTGTACTCTCCGCTTCTTCGACTTAGTCGAAGCCTTTTCCATTTTTAGCAGTGATATAACTCTATCATGACGAGCTGTCATATCAATTGTACCGTTAACTGGTCAAATAACCAGTCGACATGATAGCAACTTCATGAGATTTATCACTGTTAAATTTTCAAAAGAGTTACAAACTTACGACTTTAACTACCACATTAACTATTTAAAGTACCATTGCCATTTTTTAGGCCTCCGGCCGTAGTCAAAATGGCTTAAACGGATTCCAGACGCGGTAGCAGTATAGGAAATACGAGACACGAGTAAATAGGCTGAAATAAAGTTTACACATGTAAACTTCTGTTCCCATTTTTTCTTTATTAGATTTAGACACTTTAAACAAGTGCTCTGTGAGCTGTAGAACTCTCGCGAGTATGCTTTTATTTATTTTTTAATTTTCAAAACTGAAATAACAAAAATATCCATATAGTTTTTGAACCAGCCCGAAAAAAACCACGAGAATCAGCACGTCTTTCGGACGGCCGCGAAATACTCTCGATTTTTCTCGCACTGTACCTCTTGTTCTAAGTGTTCTAATAAGAGAGAGACGGATAGTGCGAGAAAAATCGAGAGAGCTCGCGCGCGCCGTCGCGTAATAGCCGTGCTGTTGAGAAATGCGACCTGTAGAGGAGAATTACGTACGAAAGAATTATTGCCCAACCCGAAAGCGAGAACTTCGTTCCCTTCGCTCGCTCTTTCAATAAGATGTAATACTATTTTACTGTTCTGCGATATCAATATAGGTACTTACATATTACAGGATGTAGTGAGACAGGTCACAAGGCTTTTTTTGTGACACGACTCGCCGGCGAGGCTCTAATACGTATTAGTCAGAGCAATGACGCGTAGTTGCAGTGTTCAAGAGGCAACCGGATGGCTGCACAGGCAACCGGATGCACAGGGGTGCAACCCGAACTGAGCCAACTTCTGCTTCTGTTCTGGGCAATTCCTACTTTTCCTAACGCCTCTTAAGTCCCTCTAGTTTCACCACACAATTACGACACGAAAACTTCTCACACATAATTTTCCAACGTAAACACCAAATCCGCCATCAAAATAAGTGCATACTCGATATACACGAAATTCTAATCTTTCTCATAAATATTTATAGATTTGCATAAATTTAGAATAGATAAGTCGAAACAGTGTCTCTCGAAAACCCATCCTTAATCAAAAGGGCGTATGTCACTATGAAACTCATACAAAGATATAACATTTTCAACTTAACACCACAGCACTAGCTCCACGAATTTACCAATTTATAAATGCGACACGAAATCCGTAACTAACATAGCCCCCCACTAATTTGACTTGCGTCCAGCGTTATAGTGAAATAATTCAAGGTAAAAGTAACTTGGTACTCTAAGTAGTATTGCATTACAACAACTTTGACTTTGCTTGTGGTTAAATAAAAAGCTAAATGTTTTCTCAAGCAATCTTTAGGTAATTGGAGTTAATTCAGCGCCAGATCCACCCGCAAAACTAAGTTTGTAAAGCAAAATGATTGTAAAGAAGCCGATGGCTTGACATTTATCGCATTTTCGTCTCGTTTCGTTTTATTAATTGGGTGTAGTTAACTAGTATTTACTTTTAATCGGATACGATTTGATATAAAACATTGGAAGCTGTGACTAATGGCCAGTATTCGAACATTATTTATTAAAACCTCATAGAAAACGCAGTTAGAAACATCTGTTACTATTTGTTCCAAATATTTCCGTTAGCTAACAGCTTTTTTATATCACGGCGTGGCAAGCTTACGGCCTGCCTGGTGGTAAGATAGATACCGTAGCACCCTTAGCTACCTAAGGCGTTGGCACCGAAAAAAATGTATAATTAAATATATAAGTAACTATATCAGGCATTATAAAAATATCTTACCGATATTAAGAAAACCAATGTTAACATAATTAATTTATAAGTTGTATCCTAAGATCAACACACAAGAAGTCCAAACTTTAACAATCACTATAATAATACATATGCTACGACACAAAATTATCTAACGCCACTAGCCGTTCCTGGTGCAAAAGTCCCTATAATACTGGCGGCATTTCGACGCTAGATAGCTATGCAAAGTATTTGGACCAGAAACGACTTAGAACGGGGGTCCTCCCAGTTTTCTCTAAGCCGACGGCCTATGTCGCGAACAAAGCACCCCCCAACACCCCGCTGTTTCCACCGCCAAAGGAACAAATATATTTCTGCCGCTTCACCGCAACTTGAGTCTCGGCAGCAACTCCGACAGCGCGTACAGTGATGACACATATGTAGCATCCCACACTAAACACCACCCCCTCCCCCACGGCACTAAAGTGAGGCCATCTGGCCACTTCCCATCAGTGCGGCTAAGCCCCAGCACGGACGGAGCACCTGCCGATCTGAGAGCTCCCTAAAGGTTGAGGGCATAGTGACGCGGATGCCTACCGGTACATAGGCGGCAACTCAATGCATGATGGCCGTCAGCACCCACCATGGTACCGCAGATGCAGACATGTTGATGACACATGACACACTTCACAGCCCAGGAGCCCAGGCGGCGAGCAACGGACACACGCACAAGTCACCATCGTATAATGTGCCCAATTCAGGAAAAGGTAACGCATTCAACCACGCCCCAGATTCTGACCGTAATACGGCCAGGATTCTTGCAAGGTCTGCCCCAGCAGCACCACCATTTAGTCGATCGAGGATGGTTTTACAACCTACGTCATCCCGCGCTCGCTGAACTTTGAGATTCTCGGGTACAGCCACCCCTGGGTTGAGAGCCGACCACGCCACCAAGGCGTCGGCCACATATGGTATGCTCGCCCTATCGCCATTTACAGATAGTATGTTAACGACTAGGTCTGCTACCCCATGTGCCGACGCCAAGAAAGCCGGTAGGCTCACATCCCGCGCACGCCGTACTCCCATACCCCATACCCCCGAATGAATTGGCAGAACAGCCTGCCATCTTAACGATCTTCTCAATCATAGACTTAATGGCAGCGTCGGAGGAACTGATCAACATACACCGACGTTTTGAACGTGTCACAACGTCCATGTACTCTCGAAAATCTAAGGTTCACTGGTATGAATATTTTGTTCTTAAGTATTTCCTATTATTACTAGCAGTTGCTAGGAATTAAGTCGATTGTTTTGCGGTTATTCTTATAGTTCCGACCACCTGCAATTCTATGAAGATACGTCAACCATAGACGTATAACGTCACGGCAGAATTCCTGTTGGCGTGACTCAGTCAAGTCGGTTACTCACGCATTTCAAGCATTTCACTATAAAGCCAAATATAAATTTATGTTCCTCATACTTGAGTTTTGGTTACGCTTGACTAAAAGCACAGAGTACTGTGCATATGTTATAGATAATGTATTTTGAAGAGAAATATATCAGAATAACATAAAACGACGTCTTATGAAGTAATGACATATCCTTTCTTATCAGACGTGGTTTCTGACTAATAGTAATAATAAACTTTTCATTAGCTGTCTAATAAATTTGACAGCTAATGAAAAGTTGTATTGACCGCCCCCACCACAGGCCACGCCAGTGTGTTGCAGGCTTAAAACGGACACATATTTTTTTGTCTACTCTACCATAGACACATTTTTATTCATTTTCCTGTTTCCGTGCGTATTTACATTTTCATAAATATTTTCTTTTGTTTAATTTTTCATTTTTGAACGAGCGAGTCCTAATAAATGTTTTGTCCGATGTCCGGTGTCCCGCTGTCCGGCTGTTCTCTACGCGTCGCATTTCTCAACCATTTCTCTCGAAATTTGGTGAGCAGGCGCTTTTTTTTTTGGCGAGTCACTTTCTCGAAAATCTTTTTTTAAGAGTCCGCAGTAAGCTCGATTCTCCATACAAACGTAGTTACGCTCTCATTTTAAAACTACGAATTGGATTGTAACTACACTTTGCATGTACAATGATATGAGGTATATCAATGTCTGTAATTAGTTCACCTTCCCATACAAACGTAGTTACACGTTTGGATGGAAAGGTGAAATTCGGCCGAGCTTACTGCGGACTCTTAAGCAATACAGGCTCGCGATGTCTGCAACTGATGACGCTCGTGGTGTCTTCCTTTACGATATTGGTATATAATATGAGGTTTTCTTTTCATATATGTAGCCACGGAGAGTCGCTTCTGCGTTATTTGGAAAAAAAACAGGTAACGGTCAAAGCTGAATATAACCTTTATTAACTACTTATAAGCACGTGGATTACCTACACTAACGTCTTATTATATTAAAGATTTATACATCTTGATTATTTTACCACAGGTTATATAAATCGTAAACAACATTCAATCAGCACCAAAGCCCATAGACAACGGCCATAAACAACTGTTATGACGAGCTTCCATAAAATGCTAATTTAACTTAAATTCAATTTACAATCCATAAAACTGTGCCAATTAATTTATAATGCTTTTATATTGTTGCCATTATATAAAACAAAAATATATACAAAATGTGAAGCACAAATTTACTCTCAAACTTATTGCAGTAAGATCTAATTTGGAACGGGTTCGTTTCGCGACTTACTCCGTTTTATTTTAAAGACGTTTACAAGTTACAAAAATAGGCTTATACGCCATTTTGAATTATAAGCTGTTACACCTTTCGAACTACAAGAAATAGGCAGTAAAAAGATTAAGAATCGACATGCGCAAACTGGTAGCCTTATTTTTATTACTTACATTTATATTAGTAATTGGAATATTCTAATACGACACTTAAATTTAAAGTTATCTTATAGATAACTTGATTATTACTTATTAAAAATCATCTCATCGATTTAGCATTTGATTTTCAATTGACCATTGGCTTCAAATTCGCGCTTCCTATTTGTTGAACATAATTATATCATAAAAATGTTTCTCATATTTCTAAACCAATGTTACGCGACCATTTAAAGTTAGCAGGATTGACGGTATTCCAATTAATTCAGGATGGTGAATTTCAATAGATTACTTGAGTTTTCAGTGTATAAAGTCAGTTCTGGATAAGTTATACTGTAATAAATACCTTCCGCTTTAGCTTAAAGTTATATTGTGTCCTTACTGTGTAAAGCTTACGGTACTTACCTATAGGGTGCTTAAGGATTTAAAAGTCACTTGAAGCTGTTCCATTTCCATACAAAAGACTATTTAGTGGTGTTCAAAGTTGTACAGGATATTAAAATTGAGATTGCATTTAAATTGCAAAAAGGGATTATACTTATTTAAAGGGTACAAATACCGGAATGTATTAAAATATTTCGTAGGGTTTGTACAGCACCAGCAATAAAGAAAATTGTTGCAAGAGAACTACCGACGACAATTGTTTTATAAATCAAGTATAAGTAAATATACGATAGGTAGAATACAAATTTAAAATTTTCATTATTATTGCATTCCTCGACGATCGCTGTACGATAAGTAATATAATTTAAAGGTAAGGCCGTTGAGATTGTCACTTATAACACTAAAATAACACAGTCACTTTTGTGATACCATAACACAAATGCAACACAAAAGTAACACATTTTTTTGTAAAGATTGTTTCATACTAGTATTAAAATACAGGGTAAGGAAACAAAATCTTTTTTTTACGTATTTTAATACATTTATAATGACAACATTTTAGATACGTGATCGATCGGTATTTGACTAAATCAGTATTTTTTATGATGATCTGCTTATTTATACAGAAAAGATAACTACCTTTTCTGTATAAAAAACAGATCATCATAAAAAAATATAACAAATTGAGCAATTTTCTAGGAAACAAATAAGTTTTAAGAATTCTTGCAACACACCACAGATTAAACACACAAATATCGATCTGAGAGAAAAGTTTAAAGAATAAAACATGCTTATTTTTACGTATTTTTTACGATAAGAAAAGAAAATTTAAAATACTTATAGAAAAAATTCAAGTCCTAAAACCGGCCACCTTTTTATTATACCCCAACCGTCGCATGCCGCGCGTGTCAGTCGCAGGCGATCGATCGCGCGCGGCTGCGATAGCCGCGATTCACGGAATTACACCTTAAGACCTAATTCAAGTTTGATCGAATGCGGCATCACTGGTGTACCTACATCGTCCGGTGATAACCTAAACTATCTAATAAGAAGTAATAGGTAAGTACATGAAAACTCGACCTATACTACGTTAACACACTTGATATTTGTTTTTTTCTGCAAATGCACTAAATAGTGAGTTTTGGTTGTCACCCGACGACCATTACTGCAAGAGTAATACGTTTAGTTAGATTATTCAAATTTAAGTAACAATTCGTATTAATCTTACGATAATAATAAAATGTTTTTCTTTACTATTACAGTATTCTCAATCTGCATGACTCTTTACACTTGTTTTGTGTTACTGAACACAAAATTAGTGTTATGGTTAACACAAAAGTAACACAAAAGCGCTATATATATAACACAAAAGCAGTTTTTTACAAACGTTTCAGGTTATAAAACCAAATTCAGTTAAACTAGACGCAATTGTACATGTTTTATGTAAGCTTTAAACATAAACGAAAACAACCATACTAAAGTGAACTTCTGAAACGCTTACTTACTAGAGATATACATAAACACAAATTTTGACGAAAATATGCCACTCACCTTAAATGGTTCTCATAGACAAACTAAAAATGACAGTTTCTTTTTTTTAATATTGATTGAGACCTCAAGGTGTTGCCGTGCCAAAATACGTATTTCCCCAGTTTTCTGTTAATATTTAGGGGTAATTATGCATAACACAAAATTTTGTGTCACGAAAGCCAAAACTCTGCCCACTAATCTAAAGATCTATAAAATACGCAAATCAAAGTATTTAAACACCGTTCTTGTACTAACAGAAAGTAATGTGTCTAATCTTTCAAACGTATTTAAACGTTTTTTTTTAAATGTTCAAATATGAAAATAATTCATATGTTAAAAGTACTCGAAAAAAAGCGACACTGCATTTTCGACCAAAATTAGGGGGGTTTGGTGCACATAAATGCAAGTATTTTATAGAAACAACCACTTTTATTCACTGGGCGAAATGGGGAAACAAGCTCAATAATTGCTTTATAGAATGAACTAACAATAACGGCGGTAGTGCTTACACATGTGGAGAAAACGAACGGGAAAGTTTTGTTCAGACCAAAACTAACAATGTCGGCGGCCCCTTACCCTTAAGTCAAATGTACTGTATAATGTGAAAATTGTAGAACGAAATGAAATAAAAACTAACTAAACTAAACAAATACACTTTTATTGCACACCTCAAAAAATAATAAAGTACAGAACATAAAGCTTAAAGTCGAGGTAGATAACAGGCGGTCTTATCGCTAATGAGTCTTCCAGACAAACAACAAAAAGTATATTCATCATATCATCATCATATCAGCCGAAAGACGTCCACTGCTGGACATAGGCCTCCCCCAAAGAGTGCCAAAGTGACCGGTCCTGCGCCACCCGCATCCAGCGGATTCCAGCAACCTTTACCAGGTCATCAGACCACCTTGCGGGGGGCCTACCCATGCCGCGCCTTCCGGTTCGATAAGTATATTATAACAATCAAAATATAAAAAAACATGGATGTAGTTTAAATTATGTCGTTTCGTTAGTATTTATTTAGTATAGTTGCATTTTTATTTAATTTTAGTGGGCTTGTATATTTTTTTGTACATTACCTAACTTCTGTGTAATAAATTCAATAAATTTATCGGATATTAATATTTTTCAGTACTTCAGTAGAATTAAACTTACAAATTTCTTTACAAAAATAATATTTAATATGTATTACATTTTTATTTAATCCAAATTAATAATTAAATATTGATGTGTAGACCATCGTCGATGTAAAATATGTAAAAAAATATCGTTGATTATTAGATTAAAATATACTACTAAAATAATTTTATGACCTCAAGTGTACTTGAAACTTAATCGACCAGTTTGATAAACATGAAGTCTAGACAGCGTAAATTGCAAGTCTAGGTCATTCGGGTAGACTTGGACTATCGACAGGTTAATTGCTTATCAGTGAATTATATTGCCGTTTATTTTACCATAAAGTAGCGGTAGAAATTAACTAGCTACGGAATGCTTTCAGGAAATGCAATCTACGCTAAAGCTTAAGGCCGCTCCTCGGTTCTCGTAAACCACGCCCCCCGTGTCCAGCTGTGTTCTCCCTATCTTGGGACTACCAAGTGGTGAACGTTTTAGTTTGAGAAAATGTTTGTTGTTATTCCGATGGTCGGTGAAAATTAAATTTCTGACAAACAACATATAATACGTAGTAACGATACATACCTAAAGTATCGAAACATTTATTATTTTTGATCCCTAGTTTAGACAGTCTCATCACGTGTATGTCAGAAAATTTGCTTATTATAGTGAAATAGTTCTCCAATCCCAAGCATTATTTTTCTTAAATATAGCTTTGTTTTCTTGATGCGAGGTAACAAATGTTTAGATAGGCAATATATATGTATAACAAAGGCCATTTATACCTAAAACACAGATTACAACTGTAACCTAGTTTAGGCAATGAACTTGTATATTAGCCCCCTAAGACCATTTCTTTTCGACGCATTGGCGTATACCAATAATCTTGCTAGATGTAGTTTTATTGTTAATAACTTAATTAGATTGTATCCACTTATTGTACTATTCTACCCTAAATAAAATAAATAAATAATTAAAAAACAACTTAAATTCGAATGATAAAACGTCATCTTAATTCGAATATAACCCCTATTGCTTTGACATAAAGTGCCTATTTCATATACTAGTGCAACGTCGAGGACGTTTAGTATTTTAGTTATTTATTTATATTAATAAATAAATGGGTACTACATAACTCCGAAGAGTAATTTTTCCGAAAGTACCATTTTTGCGAATTTCATAATTCCGAAAACCATGTTCCGGTGATATTTTTTTGATCTTTCAGGATATACCTAATGCTAACCTAACCTAACCTACTTATTTATGTATTTCATTTAATAATCTGCGTCCAAATTTTCGTTTAGCGGTAAATTGCGTTCGGAATAATGATTATTTCGGACAAATGACTCTTCGGAATTTTTAGTGTGTTCCCTGGATAAATATCATATCATATCATAACTTACATATCTTTGAGAAATCTCATTATTTAGCAATGCGGGATGCATTTGCTTAATGCGAGAATAAAACGGGAGCAAAGCAGTGTGAATGCCCCAAGTTACCCGTTACACAATTGGAACATTTCAATATATTTTACACGGGTCTAAGATCCTACTTTGTCCGTCTATAATCTGAAGAAGATATTGAAGATAACAATATTATTGTTAAATGATCTTTATATCATTCTGCCTGTTCCAAAAATAAATAAACTCACATGCTTTATTTATCAGTATTATTTATCCACCATGCACAAACTTACTATTAGTCCTACTTAGTACTCCTAGGGCGTAAAGTACCATTAGTCTAAATGGCGCTTACGACATTAGAGTCCAAAGCCAACAAGAGGGTCAATTTCAGATAATCATTGCACATTCCAATTTGATTTCAATGTGGTTCACGTGTTATCTCGGCGCACGTGACTTCGGGTGTGCCAAACTACATGGGTGAACCATTAATCGCATATTTTTCAGTTTGCATGAATTTCATTTCCCAAACAATGAAACCGTTAACTTTACAGCGGGCGTAACATGGTTGCCATTTTATCACTTATCGTCGTGGATAAGACATCTAACACTCTCGCACTCGCATACTCGTCAGAACGTGACGGATGTCTTATCGACAGCGATAAGTGATAAAATAGCAAACATGCTACGCTCGCTGGAGTTTAAAAATAACCTCGTAGGTATCTAAATCGCATTAGACCAGGTTTGTTTAAAAAATCGTGTTTGAAATACTGGAGTCTCAGAAAAAACAGGGATATGAGTAAACTCAGGCCAAATTAACATATAACTACTCCGCGCGAAACACATTTAAAACTTGCAATGTGAAATATACTTGTGAAATTGATCCCCTGATTGCCGTAAGCAAAGCACGCATACACGTCACGTACTTACCAGATAAAATATAATGAGCGGTTCCAGAGATGCAACCTGCGCATACGCCGGGTTGCAGACTACCGAATGTTTACACAATATAATCGTGATTTAAGAGATTGTTTGGTCTTGTAAAGCGTGGTTAAAATTACATTTATATATTATGTATATATCATCCTCAATTTCTACAAACTACATAGGTATTAGTTTCTAATTTAACCAGTGAAATGGTATACTGTCGGTAAGGTTCAATATAAATACGATCACCTTAGATCGACAGGGGGAGGTTTTTCCGAGGGATATAGGGTCAAAAAACTGGCCAAGTGCGTGTCGGGCCACGCGCAGTACAGGGTTCCGTAGTTGCCTGTCTGTATTTGTTAAATCGACACGCGCCAAGTAAATGGTGCGGTTACGTCGGCCGAATTTGTGTATTTGTTCTAGTAGTAAGGGTCACTGAGATAAGGCGCAGACGGGCAGACGGACAGACGAAACTATAAGGGTTTCGTTTTTGCCATTTTGGCTCCGGAACCCTAAAAAGGAGTGTATACATTTTTAAAGGGTCCGCAACGCACATGTATCGACCCCCGATAAGGAAACATCCATAGGCTGTGGTAACTGCTCATTGGCGGGAGATAATGGAGCCAGATACTAAGAATGAGATATCAGACAAGGATAACGTATCGTTTTACTGTAGGTATCGCATAAGTTGTAGCATTAAAAAAAATCATTATTGTCGTTTTTTAATTTTAGTTTTCCTGTCTTGTTTTATTTGAACACAGTTTTGGACATGTTTTAGTATAGAAAAACGCATTATGTATTTTTTTTATTTATAGTCAGGTTTAATTATTTTAGGTAGGTTAAGTACTATCCTTGTACTTAATAAGCTTAATTTTACTTAATTTTATGTGTTCTTAAAATGACTGATGTTAAGTTAGTTTCGGCGTTTCTTCTTGACAGTGCCACACATAGATAATAGTACACAGTGCTCTTCTTTTTCAAAAACGCTGTTAGAATTTGACTTGTAAAAGTGCCATTGCGGCCTATTTGCAGAATATAATTAATTAATTTAATTTATATGGAAACCGAGGTATTTCCGCCCTGTTTCCTCGACATCGTTCTCTACTCTATGACAATACAGAAGCGGCCATGTTTGTCTAATTGGCCATAAACCCTAAACTAGCGACCATTTAATTATACCCAAAAACGAATTTCAACGATGAAACAACTAATTTATTGCCAAATTGTATTAATTTTATGACAATGTGACAGCACTAAAGATGTTATTGGGTTTTAATTAGAATTAATATACGACAGTTATAAGACATTAAGTAATATTAGAGGTTGTTATGATGCTTATTGTCTAATTTGTGACATTATGAGTTTTAATAGGTGTATTAATAGTTTTCGTCATGTTGGCGAACCAAAATTTGGTTACGAAAAATTTATATGAACAGAAATCGACCTAGTCCCAAACTAAACAGAAGCAAGCTTCTGAAATTCACATTTCTAGTACCCATAGTACAAGTACTATGGGTACTAGACGACGATATACATTATTTTATAGATAAATAAATACTTAAATATATAGAAAATATCCATGACTCAGGAACAAATATTCATGCTCATCACACAAATAAATGCCCTTACCGGGATTCGAAACCGGGACCTCCGGCTTCGTAGGCAGGGTTACTACCAATTAGGCTGCAGAGGTCGTCATAAGTTACCATCATCTCGAAGATAATAAATCGCAGTGCCCGTTTTCAGTATTTATTAGGATTATTTCACTCGTACTCTTATCATTACAAAAACAAAATAAAGTATTAATGGACTGAAAAAAGTTTAACGAATAAAACTGTTCACTTTTTATATTTTTCGAGACCCAGGTGCGCTATCTGTCGTTTATCTTTACTAATATTATAAAGAGAAAAAGTCTGAGATTGTAGCTTTGTAAGTTTGTAAGTTTTGGGTAATCTCCGGAACAGCTTATCCGATTACAAAAAGTTTTTCACCGGCATGTCAACTTGATCCCGTGGGTTTGTCTGCGTTCTTTACAATACGAAGGCGAAGCCGCGCGGGCAGCGTGCCATACAATAAACACGACAGTACGAGTACGTCAGGCGCTGTAAATAAAACGTTCATCTCATTCCGACAACTATGTGGGTGCGAAAGTGGCAGATGTCTTATCGACAGACATAATCGATAAAAACGCGACCATGAAATGCAAACTGCAACCAACCATGAGTCGTGATAATAATAACGACATTCCTTTATCCGACATACCTCAATCAAATAACAGTGCTTAAGCTGGCTTCGAAAGATGAACCTTCACAATTTTTTGCCCACTCGATTACCGAACCTTCCGTGGCTAATCAGTTTTTTGTTAACCGTACTTTATAGGCCTTAAGAAGTTCATATTGTGTAATAACGGATCTTTGACAGTGGCACAGTGCACAGAGGCAACAACATGTTTTTTGTGGGGTAATGTAAGTTCAGTTACACACTGTTGTGATTGAGAATTCTTACGAATTAGATTGTCGATGGGCAATGACCAGATCTTATAAATATAAATAGGTAACGATATATTTGTAAAATATATCGTAGGTGCAAATATACATACGTATGAATATCATTTAATATTTAACAGTGGCTTTTCAGTGAAGGAAAACATTGTGAGGAAACGGGTCTAATCCTAGAAAGGTCTAATTTTTCCTCTGGGTTGGAACTGGCAGTCGCTTTCATAAAACTCGAGCCGATGTCAAATCTTGGGATTAGGTGCCAAAGCGGGCCTCGGGCACCACAACGACAAACAGCAATAATGCTAGGAAGACGATGGTTATATAAAGTTATACAATGAACTCTTGCATTTAAAAGTTGTATCGCGAAGTCAGTATGTGTTCTGTTCTGTACGCATATACGGCCTAACCGCCGCATTTACTACCTCTAGAGAAACTTTATACAGCTATCAACGCATCAGCACTTCAATGACTGCCCCAATAGATCACTGACATTAAATAATAAAACTTCTTATTTGACCCCTCAATTCAAAATAAGTTTGCGTAATTGGACGTTCGGTCGGGTGAATTGTATAGTGGTCTTAATTACGAATATAACAGTCCGCGTACATACTTATTGCAGTGCGTTGTGAATCGTCTTGTTCACAGTTTACTTGTCTCCCAAAGGAAAGACGTAAGATGTTATGACAACTCTATTACTTGGAAACTAGGAAGCTTTTACAGTCAACGTTTTAAAGATAATTTACAATACGCCGTTCCGTGCCCATTCCGAGTCCGGCCCGATCCCGGCCGGCAATCAGTCACCGACCCCCGACAAAATTACGTACGAAATAGAATGCCAATAATTAATAGGCAAAATGTGTGACTGTGATGAACACTTCATTAGTTTGGTTACGTATGGCGTTATTACGGGCACGGAACTGTATACTGTGAATCTTCCTTAAAGATCGGTTTGATGCATACTGTTGCTGCTAATTTGGTAATATTAAAGTAACAGAAAGCGTCCTAATAGGAAAGTTCGTCTTCTCGTAAATAACAAATATAGTGGTATCTATTTATAAAAAAAAACTCAATGATTCGCGAGAATAGATGCATCGTTAGTGAACTCACCAAGTACAAGTTGAAAATGTTCCATTTTGTAACCAAAATTAACCATACAATTTGCATGACAAATAAAAGTTACAAAATGGAACACTTTTAAGTTATACTCGGTGACGTCACTAACAATGCATCTCTTCTCGCGAAAATGCCCCCGTACGAAATTCCTTCGCGAACGAAACACGGAACGGGCACTGAACAGTGGTGTACTGTAAATCATCCTCTAGTCGTATAACGACATCGTAAATGCTTCCGTGGTGGTATAGCAGCTAGGTTTACAGCTTGATTTGTGGATGATAAAAATTTAGTTATATTATTAATTAAGTAATAACTATATCACTTCGTTATAATGATTGGATAATCTTTGTAGCACGGTGCTTTATGGCACGGAAACGTGGTCGCTTACTATGGGCCTCATAAGAAGGCTCAAAGTCACCCAAAGGGCAATGGAGAGGGCTATGTTGGGAGTTTCTCTGCGCGATCGCATCAGAAATGAGGCTATCCGCAGCAGAACCAAGGTAACCGATATAGCCCTCCGAATCGCTAAACTTACGTGGCAGTGGGCGGGGCACATTGCACGTAGAACCGATGGCCGTTGGGGCGGAAAGGTTCTCGAGTGGCGACCACGTACCGGAAGGCGCAGCGTGGGTAGGCACAAGGTGGACTGATGACCTGGTAAAGGTCGCGGGAGTCCGCTGGATGCGGGTGGCGCAGGACCGGTCATTGTGGCACTCTTTGGGGGAGGCCTATGTCCAGCAGTGGACGTCTTTCGGCTGATATGATGATGATGATGATGATGAATCTTTGTAGGTACAATTGGCTGCAAAAACATATTTATAGTTTTCACAACCCGCGTCAAGGTAATCAAAATTCGGTCGTGAACAATAGGTAGTAGATTCTGCTTTCATCGTCCTTCTAGCGTTATTCCCGGTTGTGCCCCTAAAGGAGCCCGGGGTCCGCTTTGACACTTAATCCCAAGATTTGGCATAGGCACTAGTTTTACGAAAGCGACTGCCATCTGACCTTCCAACCCAGAGGGAAAAGTAGGCCTTATTGGGATTAGACCGGTTTCCTCACGATGTTTTCCTTCACCGAAAAGCTAACGGTAAATATTCCGTACATAAGTTCCGGAAACCTCATTGGTACGAGCCGAGATTCGAACCCACGACCGCCGCTTGACAGCCGCGTACCTGAACCACTAGGCTACCGTAGCTCTTGTGGGTAGTAGTTGTGTTTTAAGGAAGAAAAATGATATATTTACGGCGAGGGCGGTGTATTGAATTCTGCGTGAAATGAAAGATTTTATAATATAATCCCGAGCGTAGGGAGGTACTCTAGTAAGTAATACTTAGGTGTGGAGTTTTTTTTTAATCAGAATTCTTCGTACCTGCGTACTTATAGATATGTCTTAGTGTCAAAGTTTCTCATTTCTCCTCACCATTTAGATTGCTCCCTTTAGATCTTGCCACCAATTGTATTAGCTGCAAAACCCCAAGCAAAACAAATCCTGTAGGTAAGTAAAGTAAACCTCCCATGACATATGGACAGTAATCGTAACTAAATACACATTATGGACATATCAATCACACATCTCAATTTGGTTCATCACACTCGCATCATAATTGCATTTCAATATGTTTTTGGAACGTTAATTCAGCGCGGGAAACGAGCGAATGAAACAAATGAATTACGATTTGGATGCGAAGCAATGAACAAAAATATACCTCCTGATATGTGTCTGTTGTACCTTATTACATACATTTTTATGCCGCGGATTTAAGGTATAAAAACAATTGACAATTGAATAGGTATTATCTAAATGGCAAGAGGTTTTTTATATAGATACGTTTTTTAATGAGATTGAGATTACAACACTTTTTTATGACTTCACAATAACCAACTTAAGACATATTTATTCAGTTCAGCATGACAAAAACTTTTCTTACACATTTATGCACATACATATACTAATATTATAAAGAGGAAAAGTCTGTGAGATTGTAGCTTTGTAAGTTTGTATGTAAAGGATAATCACCAGAATAAAATAAAATAAAAAATCTTTTAATTTATTTGGAACAAACAGTCGCATAAACAAATTTATATGGGGTACACAATAGAGTACCAACAGACATACCTAATGCTAAAGACCAAAAAAGTCTTATATAAATATGTAAGAAGAAATTCTCTCTCGCATCCTATCTCCTTTCAATTACATGAGAACTATTTTAGTTTGAAATGCGCGACGTGACGATAAATGCTTTGAATTGTATCCTGTTTTTTTTAATACAACAACGGTGGCAAACAAGCATACGGTCCGCCTGATGGTAAACGGACACCGCAGCCTATAGACGCATGCAACTCCAAAGGAGTAACATGAGCGTTGCCGACCCTTGGTATTTTTGAGGATTCTCCTTGTTGACAGCTGAAGGAACAAATTCCCTCGCTCTCAACACAACGCATCCCCGGGAGCTCTGGCGACCTTGCTCACCTCCAGGAACACAACACTACACTACTACAGAGCAAGTTGTAGTATCGTTATTTTACTCGCATTCGTACATCCACGCACGTTCAGTTGCGCATGTCAGAACGAACGCTCACGAAAAATACAAATTCCAAGGCAGTACGTTAAGCCGAATAGACTCCACATCAATTGCTCAAACATCGGCAGTTCCAGGAATAGACTAAATTCGCCAACAGTTATTCTCGTCTTCGTGAAATTGCACACTGGAGACGACAAACCTTGTCGCACTAACCAAGTGCACGCGTTCTATGCAAACTATTTCCTTTACTTGACAACGACAAAGGCGTATCTGCGGTGACCAAAGAATGAACCAATTAGCTCAATTAAAGTGCAATTTCCGCCAATTCTTTTAGTTAATGAAATGATGGACGGTTCGCTTTTACGGTAGGTATCGCTATATTCGCATAAGAGTTTCGTTTAATAGCGTTATAGAACAGAAGTTGAAAGCATTAAGTCTGTTCTCTGGCTAACTCTTTTCTCCTCACCTTAAAGTTATCCCGCTTGCATACTAAGGAGCTCAGAGTCCGGTAGCTACTTAGCCTTAAGTTTATTTTTTTTCATGTGAGTTTGCAATCGCTCGTTAGACTATAAGCGATTTTGCTGTGAGAAGAATGGCTTGTTCTGGTGGGGTGGCCAGCGCCATCTCTACCAATCAAATAAGGTGATCCCTTTTAAGTCGCTTGCCCACCTTATCTTATCTTATCTAGATGGATACACTTCGACCCAGTGGGATCTTTTGTGCATTTGCCCTCTCCTTTATGCCTACTCCCAAGCTCACTCCATCATTTCCACAAAGCGGATGATGCAGCGGAAGCACCTTGAATTCCGTTGGATGCGGATAGCCGTTACCAAAGAAATTCATTCTTTGTCTGGCAAGGGCGTGACATTCACACAATAAGTGTTCCATCCTCATCGCCACACATTCTACAGTCTTGACCACCGCAGACCGGTCCAGCAAATCTGCTACGAGGATTTTGTATTGTTTCATATACCACTTGATATCAGATTTAACTGTCGGCGGCCCCAAGAATTGGCTACTGACTGCTATTTTTGGCATGATGCCATTCGAATCAGAACTTAGAGAGGAGCTAATGTCTGTTTGGGGCCGACTCCAATTTTATTAGAGCACCACAAATGCAATAATTTACTTTAAAAACAAAGTTTTAACCGACTTCAATACAGTATCGCCTTATTGGAAGAGTTCCCTCAATTCCTGCAGGATCCCATCATCAGATCCTGACCTGACGACCATGGGACCACCTGGGAAGGATACCCTTTTAAACAAAAAAATAATTTTCTTAATCGGCCCATGCGTCTTCGAGTAACTTTTATGAATGTGGGAACATTCTGACGAATTGAGAACCTCCTCCTTTTTTCATGTCGGTTAAAAATAACATTGGTATGATTTTCAGCGTTAACTACGGTTGAACTTAGTTATTTCTTTGAACTTATACCAACGTATTATTACCCACTTATTTACCAATTTAGCACTTGTATTTACTAACTTATTTACCTAACAGCAACGTTCGGTAATCTGCCGTATAATTTGCACCTCATTTTAACCACGTTGAATGCGGTCCTATAACATTTTACGACATGATTCGACTCGACCGCGATCCAGTTTCGTGTAATCAATCAACATGTTTGCATGTCTGTGTTGTGTTCACAATGACCTGAACTTTACTGTCCGTCAAGTAAAGTTCAGATCATTATCGGCCATATCAGTTTCGATAAGGTTAGGTAATCTTAGGGCTATAAATTAACATAACCCGCACTGGGCCTGCGCGGGGACTATTGCCTATTACCCTCTCATTAATGAGAGGAGGCCTGTGTGACGTACCAGAGTCTAATCATACAGTTAATGTTGAAGATGACGATAATGATGATTAAGCTCCATTAAGGCATCTCTATCTCCAAATCGCTAAACTTATGTGGCAGTGGACGGGGCACATTGCACGTAACCGATAGCCGTTGGGTCCGAAAGGTTCTCGAGTGCTCACCGCACGTACCGGAAGGCGCTGCGTGGGTAGGCGCGCCACAAGGTGGACTGGTGACCTAGTAAAGGTCGCGGGAGTCCGCTGGATGCGGGTGGCGCAGGACCGGTCATTCTGGCACTCTTTGGGCTCCCCCTATGTCCAGCAGTGGACGTCTTTGGCATTGTAGCTCCTAAATAGAACAACCGATTTGAGTGTTGTTTCTTTCAATCGAAAATCATGTCCGTCGAGTTACTTTTAATCTATGTTTGTTGTGTCGGGGGTGTTTAATAACTTATTAATTGGAATATAGAGACATTAAGAGACCCCTAACTGCCAAATTGTACGAATGGCGTACTGGACGTAGTTTACCCTCTATGTATTAGATACATAAGATAAAAGTCGTACATTTCATTGGCGATCTATTGCGTGTTGGATCATTTTCGCTAAACTATGTAATACTATTAAATGTAGTTTAGCCACAGAGCAATATAATAGTAAGTATTACATAGTTTAGCGAAAATTATCCAACACGCAATAGATCGCCAATGAAATGTACGACTTTTATCTTATGTATCTAATTTTACATAGAGGGTAAACTACGTACAGTATGCCATTCGTACTTGGCCCTGAAATTTAGTACCATATCTATTCTATGCTACATAGATTTACAGTAAATAATGTATACAAACTTTGTGGTAGTAAAGTGCGATTTTGTTTTATGTGCTGTCAACATACTGGTTATAAAACTAGAGCCGTGCGTAAATCCACTGTGATTTATTCGAGTTTTTAATGAGGTAACTAACCGACTTCAAAAAATGAGGGACACGTTAACTTTGCCGCTTTTCAACAACAACCCAACTATTACTAAACTGATCTCCAAATTCATATTAGGTGCATAGGTTTTTATACAGCAAATTTACAGTCAGCATCATAAATATGTATACATTCTAGGCGGTTCTAGGGCCCTAATTGCTTAGAGATAAAATCTAAAATTAAAGTAATGTGATGCTGAGTGTACAACGCATATTAAGTTGGCACCAACTTATATTTAGCTCTTGTCTCAGACTCTCAGTGGTGTCTATCTGTCTACGTATAATGCTAATCTAACATAAAATAAATTTTCATTAATTTCTCAATCGTACAGAGCTCAAAATTTTGCTTTCATATGTATAAGTATAAAGACTGCGTGCGATGTAATTTATTATAGAGGTAGTATAATTATCATCATTATCATTAACATCATGATAATTACTGATTTATACGAAATATCATTTAAATATTTTCAAATTTTACTTTCCTTTTTCTACCACAATCAACTTCATTAAGGTAATCAAAGACATGTCATGAATATAAATATATGATTGAGCATTACCTATTCGTATTAGTATTAAAAACGCTACTAAAACTCGTGTGTGGTTAATTATGCGTAAATAATTAAAGTTAATTAAGCAAGAGGTCACGTCACGAGCCCTGAACAAACATGGAGCTTTGCTTTAAATAGCCTAATCAATGAGGCCAATTTTTTATTACTTAGTTCCCTCCGTTATTATTGAGTTTTATCACCTACATTAAGATGAAAGTTAATCAAATAATTTAAAGAAGTACACAACTTTGGTAGCTTACATTATATATATAATGCAATATTAGGTACAGTTAGGAAATAGTTTAAAAGTCCTCGTATTGCAAGCAAGCATACAAATATTAGATAAATAATGTCAATTAGGTATTAATTCAATATTGTTATAATAGGGGTGTAGACACTAAATAAAATAATCAATAATGTCGAAAATGAATTAAAAATGTAATCAAATGGAGAAATCAAGAGAAATCAACCCAAAAGGTTAAATAATCACTAAGTTATAAGTGACCAAAGTTTTAAGAAGGGGTATGTTCTGTCCCTTTTTTTGCCTAACGCAACTTCATATGAAACGATGACGCTTGTAGATTGTAACGTCACTATATAGACGGCAGCGTGCCGCGCCCCGTCGTGTGCGGCGGCGCCGTCGACGCGGCCCCCCGGCAGCCTCGTGTAATATGACGTCACACACTGCGTTTTCTCTCTCTAACAAGCAATATTAAAACGGTTGTAGCTTCGTAATTCTTTAAGATATCCGAATGGGATTTTCGTCACTAGGCATATTTTTTGCCTTCTTTCTTTTGGACTAATAATATTTTTTGAGTCTACACCCCTATTCGTATGTAAAACATACATGGGGAACAATGTCTGGCCAATACCACTTTCTGGCATGCCCAAGAGCCGCTGGCTTGACGTCGCTTGGATTGACACGGTCTCATAACAAAGGATGCCCAATTCGAACGTAGTGGAGTTAAGCAGAACCTCAGAGACTCAGAGTGCAACAGGGGATTAATGCTAGGTCAAAAGAAAGAGAGGAAGTGTTTTTGATAACCTGACGTTTAAGAATAAGTGCTTTTTTAAGAATCCTACTCAATTATTGGTGGACAAAATCATTAGTGTCGACAGCTTCGTTGATTGGTTTACGCCGAAAAATTACGATGAATACCGATTGACAAATATTTAGTTAACTCCCATGAGAGCACTGTGCATGACCGTAGTTTAAGGGGAATGTACGAGTCTTTCTCATTATTTAACAGTATTATTTCTTTTCATCCCTTTATTACCAATATTTTAGGTAAGTTGTCTAATTTGTTCGTCTTATGTTTAATAGTACATTACTACAGAGGCCGGGAAGTAAGGGGTTGCCGGCCGAGTACATATAGACGGCCGAGCGTAGCGAGGTCGGATAGTTATGAGGCTGGCAACCCCTTTTCACGCCGAGGTATGTATAGTGCTTTTCTCAAACATCCAATGAAATAAATTTAAAAAACTACAAGAAATCAAACTTTAATTTTCATGGCTGAACGCCATGATCCTGTGCCACAAATTGTGAAATGGAAATTTAAAAAGACCATCTTGCAGGCCTAGGCCTCCAATTTTGTATGAAATGCCATTACGGATCTCTCGTCTCCGCCCGAAATGTGACACTTCGAAGCCCATTATGAAGAACACAACGTCAATATTTCATTGCATGTTTGAGAAAATATACATTGTTGCTGTTGTTGTTGTTGTTCTTTTTAACTATTGGTCTAATAAGAAAGAGGTACTTAATACCTGAAATGAACATCTAACCTCTACCAGGGTTAATTTGACAATGGGGTAAATGCTTTTGAAGATATCTTCGAAACGCAACATTTTAGAACTATTACAGCCCTCGATGTTCAAAGTATCGTTACCAAACTTTCAATTTAGACGATTGTAATAGTTCTAAAATGTTCAATTTCGGAGATGTCATCAAGAGACGCATTTACCCCATCGACGCATTTGCCCTTGTTGACCTTAAATACATTTGAGATATTGGTAAGTTAGTGGTCAAAGATTTGTGCCCCTTATTTGCTACCATGTGTGTGAAATGTGAAGTCGACTGTACGTCGACCTAGCCTTAACAATGTTTACGCTGGCGGGCGGGACGCGAGATATTAATTAACCCGAGTCCAACGTCGATAATCGAGAACGGGTACTCGAACCGAGCTGCGCGCGAGTCGATATGGATACAGAGCTGTTGAACACCCCTCATCATTAGCTAGCAAGGCTAGATTATACGTTCAGTTGGGCTATCACAGCCATTAGAGGACGGCCCGCGCTGTGTCGTAGCGAGATAGACTATCCGTCTCTTTCTAATTACAACGCTTAGAAAGAGACGGATAGTGTACGTTGCAGTGACGCTCGGGGGCCGTCCTGTGATAGCCGCGCACAACGCGACGCGACGCGAGTGAATCTACCCTACTCTTTCTAATTTGTACTGTGCGAGTGGCAGGAGACGCGGAGTCGCGCATGGCGCGGCATGCCAGTATATTGTGCTAGCCTACCAAGGGACATTTGAACATATCATATTTTATATAACTATTATATGTTAGCCTTACTTTTTCAGTTTATGAATATAAGTATTGTTTTTCTCATTTTTTTATATTATTTCATGTAATGAAGGACAGATGAATATTAACGTCAATCATGAACGATGGCGTATGTGGGGAACTCATATATAAATTCAGATTTCTATATTTCATAACTATGCAGTTAGAAACAACTATCTGATTTTTTCAGGAAGAAATGGACCTCTGTAGTCTGTCTTACTTTGAATGTCTGCCACAACAGAATTCTCTTGTGCAAGTACGTCTTAAAAAGCCCACAAAAAAAAACAGTAACAAAACAGCCCGCGGGTGTTGTAACAGCCCTATATTCATATTTTACAAGCAATAACTCCAAAGTGCGTTGTCTCAGTCGCTTGTCCTAATCGGCGCTTGCACATCACCGCGGAATACCGGGCCACAGAGCTAAGAGGATTCACTTCCATTTATCCTATGGAACAGTGATATCGTGGAACAAACTAATGGCTGTGCGGTGTGAGCTGTGAAAATCCCGAGCTTCTTTGTTTTTTTTTTTCGAAAAATTGAATCGGCAAAAAAAACTATAATCATTAAACCTGCTCACATGACAAGAACCGGTTGAGAAATGCGACCTGTAGAGTAGAACAGCTGGCTATCCGGACATGCGAAAGCTGAAACGGAGAGCTTCGTTCGCTCCGCTCGCTAGTTCAATCAGTAGTACTGAAAGTAGGTCAATTTATAAAAGGAAATTCGCCACAAACATCACCCATTTTTTGCTCATGACTGTGTATAGGTAAGGTAAACCAAACTAGTTTTATCCTTCATGTTTTCCACTTTACGACCAATAATACTCGAATGCGGACTTGGAAACGAATCAAAGCGCATTTACTAATCATTTATTACTCGAACAAGATATAAAAGCTTTATTTGTAAACTCAATGTTATTGACTGGACGGATTTTACCAAGTTATGTTCATTGTGGGTACATCTATCCCCCCTGCACTTAGAAGTATCTAATTCGATACTCGTACTTACATAGATGTATTACTCTATAGTGGCTCTGTGAGCAGCATAACCTCGCGAGTATGATTATTATAAACAATATGATAGAGAGAACGAATATAATGGAAAAATAAACCATCATCGTCTGTAGCCCTAGACAGGACTCGAACCTGTGACCCCTCTATTTCCGGTAGAGTGCTCTCACCACTGAGCTACGAGGACAGTGACCGAACACGCGTATCTTTCAATCAAATTCGCCGCTACTACGAATAGTAGCGAGCACACAGACTTACTTACTTACTCTAATGGGCAAGCTATGCGCCCAAAAATATTTAAGTAATAAAAAAATTCTTAAAAAAAAAATTGAATCCACAAAAAAAACTTTATTATTATTGAGAAATGCGACCTGTATAGGAGAATATCCGGACAGCGGGACAGCAGGACATCCGGACATACGTAAAAATGTAGGCCACAGGTGTTTCGCTTTGCTCGCTCGTTCCAAAAGAAGATGAATGCCTAAGAATAAGCAATAGCTGGCGAAGGGACACTTAAATAGACTTTAGTACAAGGGACTCTTCTTTAGGCCTTTCTCCATTTCACATAAAATAAAATACATCCGTTTTTTTCTATGATGGTGGCAAACAAGCATACGGGCTGCCTGGTGGTAACAAGTCACCTATAGGACGCTTCTTAATCCAAAAGAATCACAACCGCGTTGTGGACCCTTTATGGATTTTGAGGAGTTGTTGATTGCTTAGTGCACGTAGAATCGATAGCCGTTGGGGCGGAAAGGTTCTCGAGTGGCGACCACGTACCAGCAGGCGGAGCGTGGGTAGATTCCCCACAAGAGGGACTGGACACATGACCTGGTAAGGGTCGCGGGAGTCCGCTGGATGCGGGTGCCGCAGGACCGGTCATTGTGGCACTCCTAGGGGGAGGCCTATGTCCAGCAGTGGACGTCTTTCGGCTGATACGATGATGATGATTGATTATTTATCGATTTGAGGCTGCCAAATTCATGTTTCTTCTGAGTTGTTACGCATTTATGGTTAAGAAGGATAATTGTAAAATGCCAAGTCACATCCAATGTTCTCACATCGCGCGGTGATCCATTGCAGGCAAGACAGTGGATCTGTTGTAATGTTGTTAAATCGCAAACCTGTTCAGTAACTACAGGTGAATGTTACACGGACAGCGCGAGCTATAGTAACCAATTGTTTTATATAAATGCCATACATAGTTTAAGTACCAAGTACCAACTAAACTGTAAATTATGACAGTTGATAGCTATGGACAGTAAACGTTTTGCAAAAATTACTGTTTTACGAATGGACGCAAATTTTTCGAGGGTGCTCGAAACGGTCTATTCCCGCTTGTTTTATTATCTGTTCTATTGATAGAACTAAGGTAAACGCAGCTATTAACGACCCATCGAAAATCGGAAGGTATTACCGACCTATTATAGTTATTCGGTATTTTTACGTTTCCAGAACTATTCTAGCTATAAGTAGGGAAAGCTGTACACGCGCTTGTTCCTTGAGAATCGTATACTTTAACGTAAGTGTGTGTAGCAGTGGGCAAAAGAGATAAAACACGTCAGTTTCTGCGGGGGAAGCGCGGACGCAGGTCGCGCCATACTGGCTCTTGTTCCTCCAATTAAATACGTGACTTTTCTGCTTAAGACATTTATACGAATTTGTGAACCCTATACTTAATCGCGTAGTATTCATTATATCCGTTTAAGTGTCAGCTTTTGGTTTCTTACCACATTTTACTGAAAATAAACCATTTTAACACCGCTAAAACTATAAATTAAAAAAGGACGGTGATAGCTTCGCCAGTTTTTGTTGTGGCAGCTATCAACGACCCCTGAGTCGGTAATGGCCGCAAAGTAATGTTTAGTTTTTCTCTCTTTTATGTTATTAAGTATATTGTATCATAACACAAGTTTTTTTTTACCAGTTTAAAGCTAAATAATCAGTCTTTGTAAAAATCTATTAGCGACACATAAATTGTTGTCCAGTTTTCTTATTTTAGCGTTGTCAATTTAACCAAAATTATGATAATTTAGGTAGATCGATATTTTATAGTAACCTTCGGAAATGATTGTTTCTCGTTTAAAGCCGTATTATTTTGTTCATATTTTTGTGATATTAATCACTAACAATCGATTTTGTTGTCAGACGGTCAAATTAATAAAGATTGCCTACTTTTTATGAGTCGGTATTTAATTTTATGTTTGTCGTTACCTATTTTATTAACGACCCAAACCCGAGCAAGGAGTCGGTAATAGCAACCATCAGAAACTATTACCGACCCATATGAGTCGATAATAGCAACCATAAGAAGCTATTACCGATCGTACAGTCACGATTGGTAATAGCTTCTTATGGTTGCTATTACCGACTTCTATGGGTCGGTAATGATTTATTATGGTTGCTATTATCGACGCAATTTATTATCTTTATATTATGTAACGATCGGTAATAGCTGCATAAAAATCGTTAATAGAAACATGGCCGTTATTTTGGGGCGGTAATAACAACAAACGACTTAGTCACTTCTTATTTGTTTTTTAATAAGATAATTCTTTATTTGTAGGCATTTGACTCAGTAAATATAATCTTTATACTTAACACTAGCATATAAAATTAATAAACAAAATGTGATGGCAACCAGTATACTTAAAAAATAAGGTCGATTTTAAAATTGCCTTAAGGGGGTCGTTAATACCTGCGTTTACCCTAGATGGATTTTTCTTCACAGCAGTTACGTTCAGCGGGGGGTTTTCCGCAATAGAACTACTTGGTTTTATATCGAATGTAACTATACATTAAAAATCAAGATTTAAATAAGTGGAACGACATGGAGTACTTCTGCCAGTAAAATAAACCCTTATTCCTTGGGAGCTTTCTTCACAGAATCCAAAATATTCCTCGGTAACTAAGAAAGGGAAATCCAGGAAAATAATGAGCGGAAACTACAAAATGAATACATTTAACAAACGGAACTCTTTGCAGCAGACACGTTTTAAGAAACAAGCATTAATACACAAGTAAAGAATTCAAAAAACTAACAAAAGTACTAGGAGAACAAAAGCAATTATTGTAAAACGGGACTTTACGCCCCAACCTGTCATTAAATCAATCTAAATCACTATTTCGTTATTACCCGTTTACCATATTAAAGCAAATTTATTTACACTGTTTACCTTAACATTATTTATAGTTGATAACTACCCATTTATATTCCATGCTTTCCGCTATTGCTTCAGGCATTTTGGTAGTTACAGTTAAGCAGTTTGTAGAGTTAACGACGTAAATATAGGTATTACGGTGATTACTATGAATATTGAGATGTTAGGCAATTTAGGAGCGAGTCTGGTCTGAACATTTTTAGTGACGTTGGCACATAATACATAATAGTACTACTTACAGGCAATAAATATCAAGACGAGAGTCTTTGACCAGTGTGTGTTGCCAGTGATGACGTATGGCACGGAAACGTGGTAGCTTACTATGGACCTCGTAAGAAGGCTCAAAGTCACCCAAAGGGCAATGGAGAGGGCTATGTTAAGAGTTTCTCTGCGCGATCGCATCAGAAATGAGGCTATCCGCAGCAGAACCAAGGTAACCGATATAGCCCTCCGAATAGCTAAACTTAAGTGGGCGTGGGCGGGGCACATAGCACGTAGAACCGATGGCCGTTGGGGCGGATAGGTTCTCGAGTGGCGACCACGTACCGGAAGGCGCAGCGTGGGTAGGCCCCCCACAAGGTGGACTGATGACCTGGTAAAGGTCGCCGGAGTCCACTGGATGCGGGTGGCGCAGGGCCGGTCATTGTGGCACTCTTTGGGGGAGGCCTATGTCCAGCAGTGGACGTCTTTCGGCTGGTATGATGATATGATACGATGACTAGGTACGTACAGAAGGTTCTCTGTTAACAAATCCCTGTTTAGGTATGCCGAAAGAGCCTAAACGTGGCCATCCCTTTCTATCTCATGCAAGGCGCTGCAATACGAGTAGAATAGAACGCGTGCGTGCTGAAGCAGCGCTCACAGCATACACCCTGGGGCCGGTAGGGCGGCTCGGCTCGGCTCGAATATACTTGTAGCGGCTCAACCAAATCACGGAGTGACCCGCCCCTGGTGTTGATTGGATTAACTGCTTATTTTAAGCTATAACTGAATAAAAGGGGCATACCGTGATTTAGAAGTACTTACGTCTTTTCTGCGGAAATTTTGACAGTTAAGGCGGTGCATTGGAGATTATCACGTGCTTTGAAACGCCGTTCTGACTATATTAAGAAACAATAAGGTCTGATTTTCAGAAATATGATTATTGACTGTATGATTGTTTATCTGATTTAATCGATACATGATTACCTAAAATTTCCCCTATAGAAAAAAAATCCAAAGTTGGGTCTTTATTTTCCTTCAAACAATACATTATTTTACGACACAATCAAGTTAATACCATAGTATTTTATCTCATCTAAAATCTTACTTAATGAAATATAAATAAAACTTCACTAAGTTAGGTATTTATTGTTTGTCCAAAAAACCATTCCCAAAGAGCGTTGCTTCTTTTTTCTCGTGCGCGGACGGCATAGGCGTGTCTCTGTCTAGGGGGCGTGGTTGACTCAAGTCAAGGCCTCCCCTTAAGGACTATAAACGGCATGTTATAAAATTGGATGTGGTAAAAAAAAATATGTAAGCATTATGCCCTTTAATTATTGACCACAGCGGGCTTAAGACGGTTGCCATTCTATCACTTCATCATCCTCCTAGCGTTGTTCCCGGTTGTGCCCTAAAGGATCGCGGGCACCTAATCCCAAGATTTTGACATAGGCACTAGTTTTACGAAAGCGACTGCCATCTGACATTTCCAATCCAGAGGGAAAATTATACCTTATTGTGATTAGACCGGTTTCCTCACGATGTTTTCCTTCACCGAAAAACTACTGTTAAAAATCAAATGATACATCGTACATATTTTTTTGAAACAACAAAAAACCTAGTGGTAGGTACGAGCCGGGGGTCGAATCCACGACCTCCTGATTTAAAGTCACGTGGCTTACCACTCGGCTACAGTGACCGAAACAATATCTTAAAAATTGAATGTTTTAATTCCTGCCATTCTCAAAAAGGTTACCATGTACCCTTATCTGGGCAAGATGTCTGTCCCCTTATAGAGCATGTGGCATTTGGTTGTAACTTGCTTTAATGGAGCGTACATGAGAATGCTATTAACTATTCAATGTCAAGTTAATTTGTACAAAAAGGTACTATCAATAAAATAAAACGAATGGAACTTATTGAACCACGAAGCCAATGGGTAGACCATTGGTGTAGTTCAACTAGAATAAGAAGCATAATATATGTCGTTGATAGTAAAGTAGGTATGTATTTTTGGAAAGGTGTAAGTAAACGAGGACACTGACCATCTATAAATCGCAACATTTACTCGAAGTAATAACATCAGATCTTTCAAATTGAAAAAAAACATCGTCTCGAGCATGGACGACCTTATCACACGATAAGTGACAAGATAGAGCGTCCGTCACTGGCTGACACCGTTCAATAGAACGAGACGGACGCTCTATCGAACGAATCTAGTTTACGAACATGGGAGCTACCGGTTTCGACTGTTTTAAGTTTTCATGGCTTCCTAACAATAGAATATTCATTCGAAGACTAGCTGCCCCCGCGGCTTAGCCTGCACTTTCCAAAGCAAGCCGGCAGTCGCTGGATAAAATATAGCCTATGTCCATCAAGAAAGTCCACTGTATATATCTACTGGTGATTGAAGAGTTGAAATCGGATAATTGGTTCCAGATATTATATTATTATTATTATTTTCTGTTAGAGAATGCCATTTGGCATTAAATCCGCCATTTGTACATTACTTTGGTTTTGTGCAATACAGTTTAATTAAATAAATAAATATTATATGGCCTGTAACAGGAGCAAAAATTTTTACGGTGGATACGGATTTACATTTTAAATATAAGTCTCCTAAAAAGTAAAAAAAAAATGTATGGATAACAAAAACACTGTTAATCACTATGACATAAGTGCCCAGTGGTCTACCAAGATATAATAATAATGAGTTTGATGAGTTACATGCTACGATATCGTAACGTCAAAATTAATTACTTTATGGATCACAACTTAATTTTTATTTTTTTCGGAATTTAATAATTTTGAATCACTGGGGCCGATATAGAATAACTGCAGATATTGTATACTTATTTTTTTGCTCCTATTACAGCCCACACCCGGTATACCCACTACATACAAATTTACAAAGCTACAATCCCACATTAGTATAGAAGTATCAGAAAATATAAAAACTTCGGTAGCTAGCTAGAGCACCTGCTCCAGTCAAACTAAACGCGCACAGTGTAACCGGTGCGAGTCCTGGTGATCAAAATAGTTATGCTTTGAAAAATAAACTTAAATGTATTTACGATTTCGTTTACAGTTTCGCCTAGTGCAACATCAATAACCGAAACAAGGAAACACCTACATACCAGATCGTAAAACCTAGTGTTACCTAAACGCTCGTTTGCGCTAGTCTATAAATACCAATAATTTCCTCACGACGCGACACGCATCTGTGCTACTTCCATACAATATGCTTTCAGGACTACTGCACACATTGGATTTAACTGAAATTGTTTCTGACATAGAAACTAGGAACATTCATCTCTTTCTTTGAAGTAATAGAGCAAGCGTAATTTTGCGGTGCCCAACAGGGTCCACAATTAAGTTTTATTCTCATCACTTAGCAACTAAAACTTAAGTTTACCTAAAACCCCGTAAACTAACATTGTGGAATGCAATAAATGATTGAGTATTGAAGCATAAGATAAACATAGGATTAGTCTGTAAACCACGCTTTGTTGGTCAGGTTAAATAATTGCATTTTAATTGTAACCTAAACAATGCTGGGTGCATTCTATATCGCCAGCTCTATTTTTTTTTATCGATGTGTAAATGCTTTAGGCATACCCTCGGTTGGGAAATAGGGGGTTATATGGGACTCACTTAATACATAGCACACCAACTAAAACCACACCTGCGTTTTCCCACATTGCCGTGAAGTGGGACGCCATGGGATCGCGAACACTACCACGACGCCCCCAGGAGCAGATTTGACCCTGAGCACGGTTGATCGACCAGTGACATTTCTATGCATCCTATAGTTGCTGTAAGCATTAGATGCACAGTGGGCATTGCAAATGCGCACATTTCGACACAAGTGCTAATAATGAAACTATCTTATAAAATAGGCCTGGGCAGACGTTAGATAATTCATACTACTTTTATGATACTTAAATATACATGCAATGGTGACTGCCTGTATATCTGATAGGTAATAATATATTATGGAGATACTTCAAGGTCATCAAGTCCCGGAGAAGCACATGGATAGATTACTTTAAATCTCGGAATTCATCTCTTAAATATTTAGATGAATTAGACGTTGGAAGTTTTCTGATGGACTCGCGGGGAAAATCTACTTGGTATCTACAGAAAGTTCAGCGCCGGCTCTGAAGTGGGCATTATACAGAGGCGACACTTTTCGTGACACTTTGAGATTTATCCATAAGTACAAATATTATAAAGAGGAAAAGTCTTACACACCTAGTGTATATGGAACGGGTAATCAGCAGTGATCGGAATAGGCAGAGTATATTTACCTTCACTTGGTAGAACATAGATAAAAAGTGGAGACTTCCTTACGACTAAATGTTTTTGCGGGATAAAGTCCCGGGAATTTACCGAATAATTAATATTGTTCTGAATAGTACAAAAAACAATACAAACTGCTTCAATACAATAAATAGGCATAAAATAATACAACCAATATATAAACGAATTCTTCTATATTTATTTTTAATAAACTCTCTTTATGTACAAAATTATTATTATTTTACTAAATCTAAATATAAATAACATTGCAACTTAATCTACAAATACAAAATTATTATATTGATTTAAACTAACACCATTTTCACACATACCTATTATTAAATGAAAACGGGACTTAATCGCGTAACACTTATATTTATATTTGGCCCAAGGTTTCGGATGTCACATTACGTATTACGTCCGTAGTCAGAGGCATACTGGTAGGGAGTTGTGTCAACATTTTCTAACTATACGAGTTTTTGGAATTACCCGCACTTGATTTTCATTAGTTACTTTTATGCTAGGGTAAGTGCTACGCGATTAAATCCAGTTTTCATTTAATTTACAAAATTATTCGTCACTATCAGAATCAAATTCATAATCATAACCTTTATTCATTTCAATACTATCATTATTCTCCTGGAGATGATTGAAATATATTACTATAATTTTTTCCACATTTTCAATTTTCAGTCTATTTCTTTTCACGCTTAAAATCCACTTGTATGTAGAAAATGACCGTTCAACGTGTACAGATGTGAGTGGTGCAAAATTATAAATCGAATCATCATCTGCATCGATCCCTTGAACAATTCTCTCACTTTTTTCTCTAACAACGTCATAGTCAGGATTGCGTTCTATAACTTTCTCTAATTTATTTTCTATTATTTCGTTCGACGACCAGTTCAAAACACATCTAACGTTGTCAATAATATCAAAATATTCTGCTAGCGATAATTTAGACTCTTGTAATTTTGTAAGTGCTACTTGAATTATTCGATAGTTTTCGTGAATAAAATTTAGTTGGGATTGAATATTTTCTTTTCTAAACGCGGCTTTTGCTTTTCTTATAGATATTGCTTCATTGCTATTAAGATTACCTACAACATCCGATATTTGTTGAAAATGTTCCGCATAGTACGACGTTGCCTTTAGCCATGTACCCCATCTAGTAATTACTGGTTGAGGAGGTAGCGGTAAATTAGGGTACATATCCTTAAGTAGTCTTACTCTGTTAGGTGATTTTAAAAATATCTTTTTTACATTGGCTACTAAATCATCAACGTTTTCGTATTGAGAACGTATTTGTTCTGCCACTCTGTTAAGGGCATGTGCTAAGCACGTTACGTGCAACATATTTGGAAAATCGATTTTTAACAAACGTCCGGCTTTTAACATGTATGCCACGCTGTCAGAGCATAACATAAGCACATTGTTAGATTTTTCTTCAAATGATTCTCCCCACATTTCGTTTAATGATCCGTTCACAAAATTTTGCTATAGTTTCCCCGTTTACCTTTTGTAGCACTTTACATGCAATTAAATACGGTCGAGTCGCTACATTTTTTATTAAAGGCATCACTAATAAATGAACCACATATCTTCCTAAAAAATCAGTTGTTTCGTCAAGAGATATCCAGACCTTATTGTTTCCTATTGTGTCGTATATATGTTTCAATTGATCTTTATAAAATTCATCTAGATACTTTTCCGTAATATTGATTCAGATGGCACTTTCTTTTCTACGCACACACAACAACCACTGTAGCAAACATATTTGCCAAAAAAAGATTGGAACGCAGAATTATTAACTTGCGACCAAGGGATGTTACACAAAATTAAAAAATTTACTAAGTCTAAGTAGTATTCTTTCTCAGTATTTTGTCGCCTGCCTTGATGTCTGGCTCCATTGATGTGCCGATCAACGTTGCCTTTCTTCGTGGCTTTGAAAGAGGTCTCGCATTTGGTGCAAAATATGATACCACTTGCTTCGTCATATACAAGTTCCGGATTATTAACAATCCAACTAGTGACTAGTTCGGGTCTCACTTTGTTCGCCATGTCGACAACAAAAATTATATAATATATTCCGAAGCGTACCTGAAATAAATTATACGAAGTGTTAGCAATGAGCTTTAAATATTTCAGAATGAAGGGTAAGGTTTCTCTTAACCTATCGACGCGAAATCGGCTTTAGCCGACCAAAAATAGCTCGTTAGTATGAAGACGCGTACGCATGTTCATACTAACGAGCGATTTTTGGTCGGCAGTATGTACAAAACACATTTGTAGAAATATTAAATAATATTTGAGACGCGCATTATCGAAGAGCTGAACTTTGTGTAGCAAAGCTGCAAATTCCCATCAGAATCAACACGTGCAAACTTGCAAATAATACAAAACCCCATTTTAAGGTACAAACTTCAAACTCCGAGTACAGTTTACAACCGTTTTCTCAAATTTAGTTGTAGTCTGGCAAGTATATAGTGTTTTTCGCATATATTTATGATTTAAATCTTTACAAGCTTACACGTGTCTATTTATGTACAGTACGGTAAGTATGATGTAGGTAGGTTTAATACATTACACGGCCAAATTATGAGCATAGGTAAGTGACTTAAGTCAATAGTCATAGTTCGTGACCATATATGAAAAAGGTAAAAAATTTAAATAATAAATAATATTATAATATTTTATATATCTTACCTTGAAACTTGGTAGTTTTGCAGTATCCGTGGTGTTTTCAGTGTCCAGTAATCGCCAAATCCAATCAAAGCAAAATCGGTGTCCGAGTTCAGGCCGTGTGTAATCAAGTATAGCAGGCGAAATTCCAGTAAACAAGCAAATGTCAAATATCGAAAAAACACAGTATCTACACTTCCGTACGTACTCGACAAGGGATAGTAAGAAACTGATGTCAACTTTCTATTTAAGTAATGCATAAAAAGGGTAGCAGGTAACCGCGATAAGTGATAACGACATCTGCTTTGTCTTTTAGACGATAACAATGGAAAGTACAATTAACATAGTTGATAGTAATACTGTTATTTCTATCTCTTTCACTTAAACACAGCTGGTATTGGTGTAAAAGAGACGGACAAGTTTGAAATAATATAAATACAATAATGTTATATTATCACCTGTAAACTAGTACAAACGTGTAGTGTTATGGTTACTATTTAATTTAACGTACATTGGGGATACATTGTGAGATTTTATTTATTTTACTGATTTTTAAATCCGGGAAGTCCCGGAAAAAAAATTTATCGCAAGGAAGTCTCCACTTCATGACTTTGTTCTACCAAGTGTAGGTAAATATACTCTGCCTATTCCGATCACTGGTAATCAGCGGGACCACTTAACCGATTTCAAACAATCTTTCACCGGCGTGTAGTTTGGACTTTCTGGATAGTTATAGGCCATATTTTATCCCGCGGCTTTGCCTGCGTTCTTTGCAATACATGGGCAAAGCCGCGCGAACAGCTAGTTTTTTTTAGGTAGAATCATAGTCCCAGACAGTATGTAGGTACTTCCAGACAGTATGTAGGTACTTGCATCAATTTTAGTTACGGATAAAACATTTCTTTCTTTCTTTATTTCTCCATAAATGGAAACTAAATTGAGTTACTTAAAAACATATCCCTGTATTTTATATCAACTACTTAGTGCAGTGCTTTTCAAACCCCGGTCGCTAAGCCTTTTAAAGGGGGTCGTGGCTACTCGTGCTTTTAAAGTTAAAGTTGTAGGTAAGTATTTGATATAAGTACAATAAACAATATAAGTAACAAGAAATTGGGTCGCAATTTTTGAAGTGAAAACTTCTTTAGCGGCGCTGTACACTTTTTGGGATGGGGAAAAATTGTTAAACTCGCCACAGGTGTCACGTGACCGTAAATGGTGAGAGATTCGGGACTAGGCTTGGGGGCGGGGGAGGGGAGGGAGGGGGGCGATGCCGTATAGTACGAGACTGGCTGCGCCATTCGAGTTAGTGAGAAAAAGGGCGCAAACGCCATGCAATCCGCGGCGCTTACCCTTTCGGCCGACACACAATAAGTTCTCACACGCTAATTTGCAAGTGAAATAGTTTACTTCTGTCGCTACGGTATTCGTCGACTCGAAATTTCAAAATATTAAAGTTTTTACTTCTGCCGGCACTCCCGGTGCAGTGCAACCCAGTCTCTTTTTTCTGTATTATGGGGGTCGCGGCGTGAAAAAGATTGAAAAACACTGAACTAGTGTAACATATGAATTCATAAAACCATATCAAAACATGTCATAACATAATGGATGAAGTAGGTACCACTTTTTGTCCGGCACACAATGTGGTGCTGAATGAATGTCACATTAGGTCGTGTCGGTCTGGTGCACATATAAAGTGCTTAATTGTGCCAGTCTGTACATACATCGTCTCGTTTAGTACAATAGGTACATTCTAGGTATGGTACAGCGAAACATAATAAAAGTTGAAAGTCGCAATTGTGCGACCGCTCTTTAAAAAAGGGGATAAAGAAAATATGAACAACTACAGGCCAATTGCACTTCTTCCTATTTTTTCTAAAATTATTGAAAAAGTGATTTACAATCGAATTAGCTTATTTTTCGAATCTAATAACCTATTTGCGCAAGAACAGAAGGGATTTCGCAAAAATAAATCAATAAATATGGCTATTTTTGATTTATTACAAGTAATAATTACTAATATAGATAAAAGACAACCAGTTTGCGCTCTATATATGGATTTAACCAAGGCTTTCGACTTAGTTGACCATGACATTTTAATGCATAAGTTATATAGCTATGGAATACGCGGCAACGTCCATGATTTGCTAATGTCATACTTATCTGGTAGAAGACAAGTAGTACAAATGGATTACTTAAGTTTAAAAACGAGATCCGAAGTTACTCTTTCATCAAAATACAGAGACATTAGTCGTGGCATCCCCCAGGGAAGCGTATTGGGTCCATTATTATTCCTCATTTATATAAATGATCTTCCACAAGCTGTTGACTACCCGATGGTTCTCTTTGCCGACGACAGCACGGTTATATTGACTGGAGAAGATCCACAAACATGTGAAAACAATATAAATAGTACATTGGAATTAATAATAAATTGGTTAAATTACAATAATTTACATATTAATTTAGGAAAAACAATAATTATGAATTTTTACCAAAGAACCAATAACATGATGAATGATATAACTGTGACATATAATAATTATATAATTGAGGAAACTGATAATACGAAATTTTTAGGACTTTTAGATAATAAACTGACGTGGAAACCCCAGATTTACATTATATGTAAAAAGTTGAGTAGTTTTTCATATGCATTATACAATTTAAATAAAGTTGTAAGTCGGACTGAGGTACTTACTGCTTATCACGCCTATGTAACAGCTACATTGCGTTATGGTATCATGTTCTGGGGTAACTCAACTGATCGAGAATTGGTGTTTAAGGCTCAAAAGAAGTGTCTGCGTTCTGCTTGTGGACTAAAGATACCCGACTCATGCAAACCATATTTTATTAATTTGAAAATACTAACTGTACCGTGTTTATATATTTTTGAAATTGCTATGTATGTCAAATTAAATATAAATCAATTTCCTGCTATTAATAGTACGCGGCAGGGACACTAAATCTCGTATCAGCAATCGAAAACAGCCTTGCGTGCCAAAAGTGTTTATGGCATGGCACCCAAATTGTATAATAAGTTACCCAATTTAATGAGACAATCCGAAATGCCTCTTTTTAGGAAATATTTGTTGGACTTTTTGGCACAAAATGCTTTTTACTCGCTAAAAGAATTTTTTGACTATATGCCGCATATTTATTAAATCTAGTATAGGTAACTTTATTTATTATTTTTCTGCATGCTGCATGATAGGTCATATCATAAGAATCTAGTCTTAGTTATAGGAATGCAGTTTAGGCAACATAGAAATAAATAAATGAAATGAAAATGAGAGATTTTAACCTGAGTTACGTAAATATGTTAATTTAATTAAACACTCGTATTATATCTACCTATATTATTTCAGTTTTAGGTTTTAGATTAAAAATAAAACTTGCAATACCCTTACAGGGTCTCATGTATACTGTAAATATTGTATTTAACCACCTGTAACCAACATGAAAGCAATAAAGTTATTTCAATTTCTATTTCTATTTCTATAATTGCAAGCAGCCGATGAAATAACAGCTGGGCTAAGTTTCATACAAAAACCTGAATTTTGAGCCGCGATAGTTCCCTATTTCCTCCGTCATTTTTCTAACATAGATTAACTAAGTTGCACTATGCTTCTGATGTTTTGTTTTAATTCATAACGAATTTGGTTAATAAACTGGAGCCGTTTAAAAAAAACCGGCCAAGTGCGAGTCGGACTCGTGTTGCAAGGGTTCCGTACATCACAAGATTTTAAACTTTTTTTTACTAACGGAGCGTTTTTGACGTTTCATAAAAATAAGCTGATTTGATTTTTGTCAAATACCGTATTAAGTCCGATTCACGCTTGACTGCACATTTCTAATAGGTTTTCCTGTCATCTGTAGGTAAAGAACTATTTTGTGTATTTTTTTCAAAATTTTAGACAGTAGTTTCGGAGATGAAGGGGGGAATGGTCATTTTTTGGCTATTTTCTTAAATAATTTCTAGTGATTATTTTAAAATTTAAATAAAGTATTTAAGATGCACCTTCTTTCATTTGATATGTAACACGATAGTATATGCAAAACTTTATTTTTTAATTTTCTCACTTCCCCCCAAAAGTGGCCCGCATGTTTAAAATTCATTTGTTTGCGTTACATGTTCCTCTTAGGGTCACAAACTTACATATGTGTACCAAATGTCAACGTAATTGGTTCAGTAGTTTCGGAGAAAATAGGCTGTGAAGGACGGACAGACAGACGCACGAGTGATCCTATAAGGGTTCCGTTTTTTTCCTTTTGAGGTACGGAACCCTAAAAAGCTTAAAATACACTAACTTTACGATAGCCTACAGATGTCAATCGTTAAAAGAAGTTAAGTAATTTAAACAGGAGCGTTGTCAAACTCTCTGGTAATCTAGTAGTTCCTGGGTCACTGAGCTCAGCCCGAATGAAAATACGGAGAAAACGAGTTTTCCCAGACATGAGACCTAGCTAGATCGAATTCTTGCTCTCGTAAACCCAAATTTCTTTAGGGCTGTGCGAGGTTGCGAGGCGGTGAGCGAGGAAAAAGTCCACCAATAACGTGGCTAGGGGGCACCCCCTCAATAATACTAATACCAGTACCAGTAACATTACGAGAAGTTCCCGGTATTTCGGTAGTCGGTACTGAGAATTTGTTTGTATTCAATGTATATTTTTATACTCATAATCATACTCATACTCATTTATTAACAAAATATAAAAATTTACATGTCAAAAATAATATGAATTATAATAGTTACTATGTCAAATTAATGTGATTTTTCTCATTAGGTCATATTTATAAAATGTCAACGTTCTACAATGATACAAATTATACAATTATTATTATTACAACATATTATAAATACTCACTAATATTGTAGAAAGATTTGTCATTTTAAACGGCTATTTTAATTGAATTATATAATCCTACTAATATTATAAATGTGAAAGTTTAGATGTTTGGATGTTTGGATGTTTGTTACTCAATCATGCTTAAACGGCTGAACCGATTTGAATGAAATTTTGCACGAAGATAGCTTATGGCCTGGATTAAAATATAGGATAGTTTTTATCCCGGGTCCAAGCGGACGAAGTCGCGGGCGGAAGCTAGTTCTGAATAAATACAACCGGGAAAAGTAATCAAATCAATGAAATACTTCTCGTTATTTTTCATAACATCATAACATGTTGTAGTGCTATGAAAAACTGAGCATCTGTTTGAATGTTCGATGTAAATAATAATTTTTTTTTCCAGGTTCATATGGGATAATCGGAGCACCTGGATGTACTGACAATGTGACTGGGCACAGTGGGCCACCAACACGAGTGCGGACAAAAAAGTGAAATGAATTAAAAATGAAAGTGTGTGTGGGATAAAATCGCAAACTAGGATGTGAAACGATGTTGGCATGTGTGCGGGCGGGCAGAGAGGTTCGCGCGCCGGACAGCACCGCGCAGCGTGCTGCGCAACGCACACGGTACAAGCGGCGCAGCGTGGACTGGTGGATTGTGTTGTTCCTAGTGCTGCTCTTTGTTCGGTGAGTGGTTGTTTAATACGTATTACTTTTCGAGAGGCCCGTATGATGACCGCTGTCGTTCTTGTACAATTTGAAGATACATACATAGAAGATAGTATATTCGTGGAGGATACTGTGCCAATATTTTTAACAACTTTAACAATCTCGAAAATCAATTTTTATAATAACGGCCATAGATAGGGTCATTTCGCCGGTTAGCGACCACCTGATTTCATGTGCCGGTTGGCGACCACTTAGCTGAGTTGGTGAACTGTAAGGATATTTTCTCGGTTTTTTGGTGGAATTCTATTCTAAAACAACAAAAAAATGCATGTACAAGTAATTGTCTCAATAGGGTCTGTAGAATTAATGTTATCTTCAATAGAAAAAAACCTTCTCCTCTAGGTGGTCGCTAACCGAAGCTCGAAGGTGGTCGCGTAACCAGCGTAATGACCCTAGTTATTTCAGAATTAAATTCAGTTGATACTGTTGAACCATGAATGAATGAATCAAGTATATTAATCGCTACAATAATTTTCAGCAAATTTTACTGACGACAAATATACGTTATATTTAAGTTTTACATTTTCTTACACATTATATTCATGACAAGTTTATACTCATGAAGGAAAGATAGAGAGGAAGCGAGGAAGAGGAAGACCTAGAGCAGCATTTTTGGGTAACTATCCTACCTGAGTAAGGGTAAAGTCCGTTTTTTTGCTTCATATTATGCCTTATTTTATTGCAAAATATGTAAATAACTTTATTATTACGTATACCAGGTAAACTTATTTTAGCATAATCATCTTGTTATCATGATTGCATAATGGCACATCAATGTTGGGAGCTTATAAGAAATAATGTAATAAATAAGAAATGTTAAATTCGAGACGATTCGAGCTTAAATTAATACTTTGTCTTAAGGTGCGTCTACGCTAGGCGAGCCGAGCACGAGCAGAGCCGTTCTGCCCCCCTGTTCTGTAACTTGTTTTAAGCTTACCTCAACGCTCCGCAGCCGCTTTAACGCGCTTTAACGCGTAGCGAATAACAGCCCTGGGCTGTTATTCGCTACGCGTTAATGCGGCTCACCCCGCCGGTAACCCGTCACGAAATTAGACCTCTACCTACGCTTAGTTACTACGCATCGCGTTGTCAAGATATATTTGTGGGTGAGCGTTGAGGTGAGCTTAAAACAAGTTACAGAATAGCGGGGCTTCGTCAAGTGGCGTTTGAGGCGTGTATGTCGGTCCACACTAGACGAATTACGAATACGACGACTCGCCTAGCTTAGAGCAGCTTTACCATTCGGTACAGCATCAATATTCATATATCATTTTTTTTTAAGGTCTAAGTCTAAGGTGTTTTATTCATTAAAAAAAACATGAATTAATAAGGTACAAGGACAAATAGAAGCCAAAAGAGGTATAGGAATACCTAGAACAATGTACTTTAATAACATTAGGGACAGGACCGGTATTACAGAACAGACGCCGCTACTCACGCCAGGAAGAAAATAGAAAATGAAGAAGTTATTTATTTAGCACACAATGACCATCAATAATAGAGCTAGGAAACTTTCGAAGATGAAGATATAATAAATATAAAAAATACTTTAGATACCCAAATTGAAAAGATTGAAGGAAAATTTGTTCTTACTCCCAATGAAATATGAGATTCTTCATATATTATTTATTTCGGTACAGCGATATAATTTTTATGCTTGTCGCAGCCATGTTTTAAAAGGAAGAGACCGATCGACCCGCTTTACCGACGGAGCACTCAGACGACAAAGCAGATCGATCCCAGCGCCACCTAGTGGGGGCAAGCCGAACCACCGAGAGCAGTATGTAATGGTAGGTCTCGGCTCGGTGGCTCTTAGACGCGCCACTAGGTGTCGCTAGTGACATGCTCCCACCAGAGCTCTTTGCAAGTGTTAACCCCTTTCAACGCCAACGAAGGACAGATCGTTAAGAGGAGCTAAGAATGGAGCCTGTGTGTCTATCGTCTCACACATGCCCCACACTCGCAACAAGGTCACTGGTCTGTGAGATGAAGTTTAAAGTTAAATAAGCTAAAATCGATAAGGTTGAGCAATCATCTGTCAGACCAGCTACTGACCATTTGGTACTTGATATCAGACAGATTCACTGTACTATATTGGGTTTATTTATTTTATTTTGATTGAATCTAGGTATATGGACAATTAAGCTAGATTCTGTCTGCTATCATGTGGAATGAAACAAAGAACAATAGGAACTTTATTTAGGTACTAATATCTTATCGTTACATAGGTATAATATTAAGTCGAGCTTAATTTAGGAATGAACTTAATTATAAATTTATACATGAATAGGTAATGGGCATATGTTATTAAAGGAACGTTTTATGTTCCCTCGAGCGGTCCTTAGTTCGGCGACCCGGGTAACTCCGTCCTGGCCGGGGCAGACAGCAACGACTCGGCCCAGCCGCCACTGGCACGGAGGCAGCCGGTCTTCCCGCACCAGCACTACTGTCCCGGGCTGGAGTGCAGGACCCTTCGAGCTTCTCCACTTCGTACGCTCTTGGAGGAGACTAACATAGTCTCGGGACCACTGCCGCCAAAACTGTTGCTGGAGTTGCTGTAGTTGCTGGTACAGAGTAATTGCGTTAACAGGGCTCTTTTCATAATTATAATCAGGTAGAGTTGTGAGAGGTTTTCCTAAAAGGAAATGGGCCGGCGACAAGTATGATAATTCGTCGCTATCTGAGCTTGGTATTGGGCACATTGGTCTAGAATTTAGAATGCCCTCAATTTGAGTTAAGACAGTAGAAAATTCCTCATAGGTTAGCAAGGCATTTGCTACTGTCTTTTTTTAGTGTATCTTGCAACTTTTGATGGCGGCCTCATGTAGACCCGCCATGTGTGGCGTATAAGGCGGTAAAAACTTCCAGCTCACTCCTTCCGCCGCACAAGCAGTGGTAATTGCCTCTATGTTGTCGGTTAGATTTAGGTATTCATATAATTCGGATATATCTTTACTCGCACGGTGGAAGGTAGAGCCGTTATCGCTTCGCATTTCCCGCGGCCTTCCCCTTCGTGCTATGAAGCGTCTGAAGGCCGCGAGGAATGCGGAAGTTTCTAGGCTCGACACTAACTCAATATGGACTGCCTTTGTCGAGCAACATACAAACATAGCTATATAACATTTTGAAGTTTTGTAACCTCGTCCCCTCCTGTCCCGCACTGTGAAAGGACCTGCAAAATCGACAGAAGTTACATTCGAAAAGGGTGTTGCTGGGGTTATTCGATCGATTGGTAAATTTCCCATAATAGGAGTCGTTAATCTTGGTGTGGCCTTAAAACACGTCACGCATTTTCTAACTATTTTGTTTGCTAATGTTTTACCCTTTATTGGCCAGTATCTCTCCCGCATTGATGCGAGGAGGAGCTGAGGGCCGGCGTGCAAAAGTCTTAAATGCTCGGCAAGCATTAAGAGATTTGTGAGTGTGTGACTGTGAGGTAGAATGGTAGAGTGTTTCTTATCATGTGAATATTGTGAGAGTCCTAATCGACCTCCCACCTTCATGATGCCATTTTCCATAAATGGATTTAAATCAATTAAATTTGACGAATTTGGTATTGATTTTCCTGTACTCAGTATTTTATACTCTAATGGGTATGTCTCTTTTTGTGCAAATTTAATTTATTTATTTCTTGATTCTGACATCTCGCTGACAGTTAACGGACCTACCATTTTGTTTTGGTTATTTTTACAATTATTAATGAATCTCAAAATAAAGGCTAGAACGTTAACCGGTTTATTTATGTTGGACCATTTGTTAATGAAATTGGTTATGAATGGATTTGGAATGTCATGTGTGCATACATTGCATATCACAGTTGGAATGTTTACTTGATGGGAGGGCCAGTCAGTAGTAGGTTTGCTTAGCCAGGTCGCCCCTTGCCACCATTTGGTACAACCTGCCATCTTTTTAGCCTGTAATCCTCTAGATATTAAATCAGCTGGGTTATCACTGGATGATATCCAATGCCAATTGGTAGTTGAAGTTGCCTGCTTTATTTTATTTACTTGATTTTTTATAAAGCAGTTTAGTTTATGGACGTTTGGTGATTTTACCCATGCTAGGGCCACATTTGAGTCCACCCAAAAATAATTGGCTGTAAATTTACATTTTAATACATCGGTTACCTTGCTATATAGTGTTGCTAGTAAAGATGCAGCCCGAAGCTCGAGTTTTGGAATAGTCTCATCACGAGCTACCCTCGACTTTGCACACAATAATTTAACTGAAATGGTGCCAGCATGGTCAATGGATCTTATGTAAATGGCGGCTCCATACGCTGTCAACGAGCTGTCAGAAAATCCATGAAGTTCTAGAGTAGTGCTATTACTTAGTACAGCATGCCTCGGCAGTCGTAATGAATTTAGACTGTCTAGAGAGTTGTAGAAGGGTTCCCACTCATTTGAGAGTTCAGCAGAGAGAGATTCGTCCCAGCCAGCCCCGCTCTTCCAAAGCCGCTGTATAAATTTTTTTGCTATGACTAACACCGGGCTAAGTAGGCCTAATGGGTCAAATATCTCCGACGCTAGTGAGAGAACCTTTCTTTTGGTTAGTGGGTTTGGTATTGGTCGTTTTTTGATTTCATACATCAATTTATCTGTCTGACTGCACCAGGCAAGCCCCAGTACCTTATGTGTATCTTGAAAGAGTGTCGTTGGTTGTTTAACATGATTATTTGTTGTACTCACTGTTTGTAGAATGGAACTGGAATTAGAATTCCATTTTCTTAAATTGAATTTCGCTGTGGCAAGTGTCTGCTGGACCTGTATAGCTGTTTGTGCTACCTGGTTTTCGTTGTCTCCGCCGAATATGAAATCGTCCATATAGAAACTATTTGCTATCGCCTGGGCCGCCTCTGGATATTGAGATTTGATCTCATGGGAAAGCTGTAGTAAACATCTTGTTGCTACATGCGGAGAGCATTTTAGTCCAAAGCTTAGGGTTGTCAACTTGTATGAAAGCAAGGGCTGTGATGGATTATCACGCCACAGTATGCATTGCAGGTGGGTTTGTGTTGGGTTAATATATATCATACGGTACATCTTCTCAATGTCCGCATTTATCACATAGGTATATTTTCGAAATCTGAGTAGAATATCGAACAAATCATCCTGCATCACTGCACCTTTATATTGAATATCGTTTAACGATTTGCCAGTACTAGTTTGACAAGATGGGTCAATCACAACTCTAATAGGGGTTGTAATTTTGGATGGATTTACTACTGCATGATGTGCTAAGTAGTTATTTGTCTTGGTGGGAGTGCACTTGACCATGTGCCCAGCTGCCCTGAATTCTTTCATGAACTCTACATATTTTCTTTGAAAATCGGGATTACGTGCAAATTTGGACTCTAAACTTTTGAACCTTTTATATGCTATGTGGCGCGATTCGCCGAGTGCAGTGGGAGGCTCCCTGAGAGGCAGGGTTACCACAAAGTTGCCATCACACGTGCGAGTATGTTCATTGAATATCTTCTCACAATTTATGTCATCATCATGTGGCACCTTGCTTGCCGGGGGCTGGTCCCTTACATCCCAAAAAGCCTGTAAGTCATTGGTAAGAACGAAGTTACAATGAACCCGTTTAGGTGCATACTTAGCAACAATAGCTCCCGATACCACCCATCCTAGTCGGGTTCTTTGAAGAATTGGTAAGCCTTCACCCAAGTTGTGTTGGCCAATGCACAAAAGTTGATAGAAGTGCTCGGCACCTATAATCATATCAATTGGGCCCCCTTGGTCAAATGCCTCATCCGCCAACTGAAATCTTTTTGGAATATTTAATGTAGTAATTTGCATTGGATAGTTAGGTAAACTACATATATTTGGTACTATGAAACAGGACAATCCGGTCGAGAATGTCCCATCTTTGGAAATGATAGTTACATGACATTGTTGATCTACTGTGGTGGAATTGTCATTGAAACCCAATACTTCGAAATCAATTTTTTGAGTTGGTAGGTTCAGTATTTTAGAAGCCCGTTTGGTTATAAAATTAGATTGAGATCCACTGTCGAGCAAAAGTCTCAATATTTGTGGGTTTTTGTGGCTATCCACCACTTTAACTTGTGCAGTTGATAATATAATATGCTTTGGTTGTGGTACTGCATCTGCATTGGATACTGTGGTTGACTGTTTAGTCATTAGGTTGACAGATTGGGTTAGGTTATTAAGAGTTGATGTTGGAGCATTTACCTCATTGGTATTGGTGGATGAAGACTGATAGAACGTCTCTGTAACTCGGGGTACTAGATGCAAAAGCGTGTGGTGTTTACCTTTGCAGGTTCTGCAGTTACTTGCTCTGCAGTTGGGTAAGATATGGTTTGCACCGAGACAATTTATACATAGGCCTAGTTGTTTCACTATTCTAATGCGTGCCGGGGGATTCAGGGCCAAGAAGGTCTTACACTGATTTATAAAATGGGTTCCTTTACAGTGCGGGCATTGGTTAATGTGTTGGAATGGTTTTACCTTATTTTGCTGTATGGGAGGGGACGTGATTACCAGGGACTTCCTGGTCAGCATTGCGCCTGCAGCTGGTTGCTCCGACACAGCGCTGCCCATTGCCTCCAAAACATCAGCTTGCTTCCTCAGGAAGCCCTTGAAGTCCTGTAATGTGGGAAGGTCCCGCGAGGTCATTCGTTCCTCCCACTTTCTTTGGATATTTTTATCCAATTTATTTACTAGCATGAAAATCAGCAGCACATCCCAGCTCTCAGTGTTGACCTTTAAGGTACGTAATGATCTCATATGCTTAGATATGGTATCGGTCAAGCCTCTGAGGGCCGGCGCTGTGCTGCAGACATTGTCTCCATATAGAAGTGCCCTTAAATGATTGTTGACTAAAAGTCTAGGATTATTATACCGCTCACACAATAGCTGCCAAGCTAGGCTATAATTTTCTTCCGAATAATCGACTGCTCCTATAACCTCCAAGGCACCATCCTTCAAACAACCTCTTAAATATTTAAATTTTTGTATTGGTTTAAGATTCGTTTGGTTTATTAAGGCATCAAAGGTGTCTCTAAATTCTATCCAGTCTGTCATATGTCCGTTGAAGGATGGCAAGATGATTTCAGGATATTTAATAGATTCACTGTTGGTGCCGTTGGTGGGCTGAGCGTTTCCTGAAGGTGTGGGTGGAGGTGTCGCCTCTGTTGCTTGGTTGATATAGTTCTTTGCCAGCGCAACTGCTGCAAAGTAAGAGTTCTCAAAGGCCTCCCTTTCCAATACCTGATCGTCTATCTCAGAGCTTAAAGTTTCGATTTTTTGTTGATAATTCTCAAAGTCTTCATATGCTAGTAGAATTTTTTGCAATCTTAACTCTATTTCAATTAACTTGTCTGCAGTTAAGGTACTGGATGGGACACCCCTGAGGTACTTTTGGAATAGGGTTAATTTTCCCTTTACTGTACCCCTCATTTTTATGTATGTATTTAATTTTTCGTCATCCGCATCATGTGTGTGTTCGCTACCCAAATTACTTCGGGGCATGTTGGGTAATATAATATAGGTAACAATTATAATATACTGTGAAAGCCAATGTGCGCAATACCTAGGTACCTCGTGGTTGCTATTCGAATCACGACATAAAAAAAGTTGGTTTAAAATTACTCAAAATCGCCAGCCCACTTGCCTGCTAGGTTCCTGTCAGTACCACCGCGCTACCAGCCTTCAGCCTCCTGTGTCGAAACTCTGTTTGCTGCCCGACGCCACGTGGATCGTCCGTTGTTGACGTCACGACCTCCGCCTTGGTTGTCGTTCGATGATAATGTTGTTCGTGTCGTGTTATCTTCAATTTCCGATCTTCCCTACTATGTTCGTTGTATCTTCTTGTCGCTTCGTTCTTGGTCTTCGTTCTGGAGGTAGGTGGGTCTTGGCACAGAGTTCGAAATAATTTTCTTTCTTGAGGTTGGTAAGGATAATCTTCTTAATATTATGATCTTCTTTCTTCGTTCTTGTGTATTTTCTTGTTTCGTCTTCTTTTTTTTATTTTTAGGTTATGTATGTGTTTCTCTTCGCTATTGGTAAGATTTTCTCTTCTTGATTCTTGTTTGGTAATTGTTTGCTTCTGGTTGAGATGGAAATTGGTATGATGATAATTGGATGAAGCGAACTTCTTGCTTGGTAAATGTTAGCTTCTTCTATTTTATGGTTTCTTTCCAGTTTGGTGTTCGAGTGCACCTCGCGCAGCGCACGTGTTCGATTCGCCGGCTTTTTTCACAGGGTCGAGTTTCGTCGAGATCTTGTGTCGCCTGACTTTATTCGGGGTCACCATGAAGGAAAATTTGTTCTTACTCCCAATGAAATATGAGATTCTTCATATATTATTTATTTCGGTACAGCGATATAATTTTTATGCTTGTCGCAGCCATGTTTTAAAAGGAAGAGACCGATCGACCCGCTTTACCGACGGAGCACTCAGACGACAAAGCAGATCGATCCCAGCGCCACCTAGTGGGGGCAAGCCGAACCACCGAGAGCAGTATGTAATGGTAGGTCTCGGCTCGGTGGCTCTTAGACGCGCCACTAGGTGTCGCTAGTGACAAAGATAACCATCCGTTTAGCAAAAAAGTTAAGTATGCAGTTGGTCACGTGGATGTCCACGTGACCAACTGTCTATGTAGACATTGCATATTTAAATTGTCTAACACAAACATAACAAATGCCTATTCGGACACGTCACCCTTACATTCAAACCAACAAACAACCAACAAACTGTCCTGCAGTTTGGCAGAAGAAAATACTGTAAAGCAACAACCCTTGTTTAAGTGAATAAATTTTTCTTATTCTTATTCTTCTTATTCTTATTCAAGCGGGGATTTACTTCAGTTTTTTACCTATACGGAACACTTCCCGCACAATCCCACTCGCACTTGGCCGTTTTGTACCTTCAATCTCACGTCGATGCCTCAATAAGAGTGACGCATAACTCGATAATTCGACGTTTATTGATGTTATTTATTACATTATTTCTTATAAGCTCCCAACATTGATGTGCCATTATGCAATCATGATAACAAGATGATTATGCTAAAATAACTTTACCTGGTATACGTAATAATAAAGTTATTTACATATTTTGCAATAAAATAAGGCATAATATGAAGCAAAAAAACGGACTTTACCCTTACTCAGGTAGGATAGTTACCCAAAAATGCTAAAGTTATGGCGCCGAGTATTTTTCCAATAGCGAGTTTTAGACCTTTCGAACTTTTTATTGTAATTTAAAAAATCATGTGCATAATGCAAATACTTCTTCTGCTTATTTAAGAGATAAGCTATTGTCGGTGTAGCTCAAAGTAGGCCCTCCATCTACTCCGATCCCAGGCAACCTCTACATCTCGATACGACCTAACATCAACTCTTTTTTTGAGCTGCTCTAGGTCTTCCTCTTCCTCGCTTCCTCTCTATCTTTCCTTCATGAGTATAAACTTGTCATGAATATAATGTGTAAGAAAATGTAAAACTTAAATATAACGTATATTTGTCGTCAGTAAAATTTGCTGAAAATTATTGTAGCGATTAATATACTTGATTCATTCATTCATGGTTCAACAGTATCAACTGAATTTAATTCTGAAATAACTAGGGTCATTACGCTGGTTACGCGACCACCTGATTTCATGTGCCGGTTGGCGACCACTTAGCTGAGTTGGTGAACTGTAAGGATATTTTCTCGGTTTTTTGGTGGAATTCTATTCTAAAACAACAAAAAAATGCATGTACAAGTAATTGTCTCAATAGGGTCTGTAGAATTAATTTTATCTTCAATAGAAAAAAACCTTCTCCTCTAGGTGGTCGCTAACCGAAGCTCGAAGGTGGTCGCGTAACCAGCGTAATGACCCTAGTTATTTCTGAATTAAATTCAGTTGATACTGTTGAACCATGAATGAATGAATCAAGTATATTAATCGCTACAATAATTTTCAGCAAATTTTACTGACGACAAATATACGTTATATTTAAGTTTTACATTTTCTTACACATTATATTCATGACAAGTTTATACTCATGAAGGAAAGATAGAGAGGAAGCGAGGAAGAGGAAGACCTAGAGCAGCTCAAAAAAAGAGTTGATGTTAGGTCGTATCGAGATGTAGAGGTTGCCTGGGATCGGAGTAGATGGAGGGCCTACTTTGAGCTACACCGACAATAGCTTATCTCTTAAATAAGCAGAAGAAGTATTTGCATTATGCACATGATTTTTTAAATTACAATAAAAAGTTCGAAAGGTCTAAAACTCGCTATTGGAAAAATACTCGGCGCCATAACTTTAGCATTTTCGGGTAACTATCCTACCTGAGTAAGGGTAAAGCCCATTTTTTTGCTTCATATTATGCCTTATTTTATTGCAAAATATGTAAATAACTTTATTATTACGTACACCAGGTAAACTTATTTTAGCATAATCATCTTGTTATCATGATTGCATAATGGCACATCAATGTTGGGAGCTTATAAGAAATAATGTAATAAATAACATCAATAAACGTCGAATTATCGAGTTATGCGTCACTCTTATTGAGGCATCGACGTGAGATTGAAGGTACAAAACGGCCAAGTGCGAGTGGGATTGTGCGGGAAGTGTTCCGTATAGGTAAAAAACTGAAGTAAATCCCCGCTTGAATAAGAATACGAAGAATAAGAATAAGAAAAATTTATTCACTTAAGCAACCCTTGCTTTACAGTATTTTCTTCTGCCAAACTGCAGGACAGTTTGTTGGTTGTTCGTTGGTTTGAATGTAAGGGTGACGTGTCCGAATAGGCATTTGTTATGTTTGTGTTAGACAATTTAAATATGCAATGTCTACATAGGCAGTTGGTCACGTGGACATCCACGTCACCAACTGCATACTTAACTTTTTTGCTATACGGATGCTTATCTTTTCAATTTGGGTATCTAAAGTATTTTTTATATTTATTATATCTTCATCTTCAAAGTTTCCTAGCTCTATTATTGATGGTCATTGTGTGCTAAATAAATAACTTCTTCTTCATTTTCTATTTTCTTCCTGGCGTGAGTAGCGGTGTCTGTTCTGTAATACCGGTCCTGTCCCTAATGTTATCAAAGTACATTGTTCTAGGTATTCCTATACCTCTTTTGGCTTCTATTTGTCCTTGTACCTTATTAATTCATGTTTTTTTTAATGAATAAAACACCTTAGACTTAGACCTTAAAAAAAATGATATATGAATACCGAAGCTGTACCGAATGGTAAAGCTGCTCTAAGCTAGGCGAGTCGTCGTATTCGTAATTCGTCTAGTGTGGACCGACATACACGCCTCAAACGCCACTTGACGAAGCCCCGCTATTCTGTAACTTGTTTTAAGCTCACCTCAACGCTCACCCACAAATATATCTTGACAACGCGATGCGTAGTAACTAAGCGTAGGTAGAGGTCTAATTTCGTGACGGGTTACCGGCGGGGTGAGCCGCATTAACGCGTAGCGAATAACAGCCCAGGGCTGTTATTCACTAAGCGTTAAAGCGGCTGCGGAGCGTTGAGGTAAGCTTAAAACAAGTTACAGAACAGGGGGGCAGAACGGCTCTGCTCGTGCTCGGCTCGCCTAGCGTAGACGCACCTTAAGACAAAGTATTAATTTAAGCTCGAATCGTCTCGAATTTAACATTTCTGGTTAACATTGAAAAAAAAATCGTATTTTAATAAATAAGTAAGTAAGTTAATACTACGACGACATTCTGGAGATCATCCAAAAACCAATGTGTAGAAGCACTGATACCTACAAACAGATTGAATGTTGGAGCAGGATCCGGCACCACGAGACATCTGCAGAGTAAACCTTCTATTACTGATCCCTAAATATAAAAGGATGAACAGCATTATGAGGTACCCTATAATTACGCCCAATAAATCCGCGATGTAGGCATAAAAACCGATTTACAATAACACAAAACAAACAAAAACCCACACGCCCTGTTAGGGACGCGGGGTGAATAGAGAACGAGTAGTTTTGGTACAAAAGCGACAATAAGTGCATTTAAAGATTATGCCCGTCTTTTTACTAGGTACCTACTTAACACGGAATAGAAATAAATGTTGGTTCATTCAATGTAAATATTGTACCAAGGTGGCTCCTTTTAAGTGGCAAAAAAATTACTACTTTATACTACTTTGAACTATAGGTACTAGCTGCCCGCCCGGTTTCGCCCGAGTATGGCAAAGAACGCAGGCAAACCCGCAGGATAAAATATAGCCATCCAGAAAGTCCATTCTACATCCAGATGAAAGAAATGTTAAATTGGATAAGTGGGTGGTTCCGGAGATTACTCAAAACATACAAAGTTACAAAGCTGCAAGCTCATAGACTCTTCCTTTTTATAATATTAGTTTAAATTATGTATGTGTATGAACATAGCACCTACTTCTCTTTTTTATTTGTTTTTTTATTTGGCTACTTGTTTTTGCACGTAAACAATTTTTTTCTTTCATTTTTTTTTGTTCATTAATTTTTATGCAAAATAAATTAAGGATTTTTTATGGTTTAAATAATAACAGTTTGAGATAAGAGCTAAGCTGGTTAAGCTTAACTCGTATCTTAAACTGTTCTTAGCTCAAAAAGATTTAAAGAGTTAATACGACACATACCGTGAAGCTAATCTTTTGTGTTCCTTTTTATATTCTAACACACACACTACATTTTGACCTGTACCGTTAAAAGTTTTTGTGTTGCGCATTTACGAAACACCCAAAACATTTATGATCCCTAAAAACCGTCTACACTATTTTTCAACAAAATATGAATACGATACTTTAATAAATAAAAAACATATCTGCATTAATATTATGTGAAACTTTTTGCTATCTATACGATCCCATCTCTATTTATACATTATTATAAAGCAAAGCGTGCGTGGAATATAACTCCCTTTTGCCAACTTGAACGCCCACCGGGCCAATTATGATTTTTTGAGAAAAAGAGCTTGTTAACATTTTTGGGTTCTTAGAATTGTAAAGATGTTTGTTATTTGAACGCATTTTGTAATTGAATTGAATGGCAAGACAGGCGGATTATTGTTGTACATTTTTTTTGTTGTAATTTTCGGATACCAATGTCAATAACGGATTTCGTTTTTTTTCTGATGATGGGACCTGTTTTTTTTAATCTTAGAAGTCACGGAACTGTTAGGACTTTTTAAAAGGTAGCACACTATCAGGAATCATATTTTAAAAACATTTAATTACATTTTAATTTATTCCACCAGCTACTTTTGTGATCATAAAAATTCAAGATATAAAACAAACCATTAAACTTAAGCTCTGCCTTTAATTTAATCTAACCAATGTCTATAAAATTAAACCTTTACTTTACTGCTTTTAATCCACCGATGACACGTAAAACCGCCATTACTTGTATAATTCCTCTTAAAATAACTAATTCAATCTAATCATCGGCAGTATTCGTAAAACTTCGTCTAACACCGATTTTTACGGCATACTAAATAACGCCTTACTTGATTTGGGAACGAACGTAATGCAGTCTAACCCATCATTACTGCCAATCCTTTCAACGGACTATAACTTGAAAGACAGTGTGAAATCACCTTTATCTTCAAATTGTACAAACAAAATCAAACCTTGGATGGTACAAAATAAGGTCCTAATTAATTCTAAGCTAAGTTTAGTTATGACAGCGGATCATTTTGAATTTGGATCGTAAGAGCCCCGCCCACTTGCCCTTCGATTCCGTAAACGTCTTCGGCTTTTACGCAAAAGTTAACGTTTTCTCATTATGGAAATTAGTTTGGTGGGTAAACTTAAACGCAATTTTGAACGTTGCCAACCGAATGGGTGTATGATTAGTGCTGTCAGTCAATTTTCCTTGGTTCCGATTGCGTGTGAGTGATGTGGTAAAGTTGTGAAGTCACGAATGTCGGTACCATGTAAATATAATCATCTGTTCAGTGTAATTATATGACTTCGGATACATATTACTAGAATGACTATTATAGGTTTTGGAAATAAAATATTAATAAGAGCCATTATATAGCTCACATTTTACTATTCAATACAATTAATGTATTTTTCTCAAAGATGCAATGAAATATTGATGTTGTGTTCTTCATAATTGGCTTCGGTTTCGGGCGCAGCGAGACGAGAGATTCGTAATGGCTGCATTTTTTCGAAATATATTGTATCGCTTTCATTCCTATCTAAGTTTAACTTTATGCGAATATTTCCATAATAAGAAAACGATAACTTTTATCAAATATATTCCATTGCAGAAAAATAGTAAACCCTTTACTTCGCAAATAAAGACCACTTGACTTAAAGCCTCGTTTGCAAAATTTAAGGGCAAAAAAGTCTTTTTTTTGCTTATGCGGAAAATCGCCAGTAACTGGCCACCCTTCAATAAGTTCCTGTTCCCCTACAAACAGAATTCAAATTAGTATAACGTGGCCAGTTATTAAAGGGTGGCCAGTAATTAATACCTTGTACTAAAAACTAATTCTACTATAGGTGAGTAGAGTTCATTTTTAGTATGAGGTTGCCAGTTATTGAACGGGCCACCGTTACTGGCGATTTACCCTACTTTACATTGCGAATGAAAGGGTTAAGTTATGGCCATTTAATGTCTCCAAAGCGTCGATAAATTGATAAACAAGTGAACTGCGTCAAAAATGGTATTTTATTGACAATTTCACATTAGTTACGTCACTCCGGACACGCTTGGTAGGTACACACCCTTGAGATTATTTAAGTTGGTCGAATCGCATCAAAATAGTCCATTCAAAAAGCAACTCTACCGTCCCAGGTAGAAGATTCCGATTCCAATGACAGTTTTATAAAAAGTCGTCCACATTAAATAATTTCAAGTATATGTGATTGCGCCACCATACCTGTCGACGAGGCAATTACTTTACAGACGTACAACTCATACAAGATTAATAGTGATTACCGGCATTCACACTTCATCGGCCGCCTTTTGAATCTTTGAGCGTATAGTAGGTACTAGGTATATTGTACGTAAACATCGACCTTTTTGTTTTGCAGTGAAATCGGTGATACAGTAAGTACATACATATATACCTATAAAGCAATAAAGATACTGTCCCCGTATTCTGTAACTTGTTTCGAGCTCACCTCAACGCTCACCCATAAATATATCTTGAAACCGCGATGCGTGGTAACTAAGCGTAGGTAGAGGTCTAGTTTCGTGACGGGGGACCGGCCGGGTGAGTCGCTTTAGCGCGTAGCGAATAACAGCCCTGATTACTGATTACACGGGCGAATACAGGTATACCAATATGTTTTACTGGATAGGATTTAAAAAAATGCCAGACTGTGCTGCTGGAATGAAAGGTGTGAAAATATAACCGGAAAGCTCGTACGGTTTTTAATACCTAAATATAAATACTTGGCGAATAATTAAAACGTCACTGATATGATTGTTATCAATGATATCAATGACGACCTATCATATATGACACATTTAATTTCTCTTTATGATGATTCACATTAAAAATCATGAATCATAATAAAAGCGAAAATAAATAAAGAGAAATTAATTGGATTCAAATATTTGTTCGGGAATTGAAAATACGGTCTCTAAATGAAATATTTCCGTCCAAAATATACTCATTAACAACTGACCATGATGATTACAACTGCCCCGAAATTAAAAATGAAATAATTAAAAAATTAATGCAATAAGGTAATGACGGTGTTTCTTTCTCACGGATTTTGCCAATTACTTGTTTCCATTGAACCAACTACTTGAACTTGAACGTTTGAATTCCATGAATGTTTTTTTATGGAATTGAATGATTATCTATGATCCTCTATAACTATTTTTGTCTTTATTGTTACATGCAAATATCTCCAGGAGGTCCGAGGGACGAGGTCCGCTGTCCGTAGAGAGAGAGAGCTACAGAGTACAAGCCTCCTCATTGCTCTCCACATACTTACCTCTATCGATTGCTTTTTCCATACAGTTATTTCCCGCGGTTTTCAGTATTTTGTTCGCTGTGTCGCTATCTCTTTGGCACTTCCGCGAACATACGAAGCGTGTCTCACATTATCTTTTCAATCGTAGTAACAACGCTCAACTTCAATAATAACGTAAACTATTCAGATTCGTCTGAATCCACCAGCGTTACTGAGAAAGTAGCTAAGAATATATAATCATCTCTTTCTTACACTTATCGCTCTCATCTATATCTACTAATACCTATTATAAAGAGGAAAAGTCTGTGCAGCTTTGTAAGTTTGTATAGGTGATCTCCGGAAACACTGGACCGATTTCTAAAATTCTTTCACTTGTGTATTAGACTTTCTGGGTCGACATAGGCTATATATCATCCCGTGGGTTTGTCTACTTTCTTTGCATTCGCGAGCGAAGCAGCTAGTATTAAGATAAAAGATGTTCCGTTTTCTCGCGTGCCTACGATTGGGTGACTAAAATGTAAAATTGACGTGGCATGACACAATGGACACACATCTTCACATTTGAGTTTTACGATCAATTTAAAACTAAATTAAAAGGTTTAAAAGTGTTGGAAGTATATGAACATCTTTATATAGTGTGGTCATTTATTGACGTTCAACGCCTCTGGGCATTCAGAACAAGTGTCGCTATAAATAGATCCTCCGTCCGTTAAAATTGAGCCTAAACCAGCCCCCCTATTCTGTAACTTGTTTTAAGCTCACCTCAACGCTCAACCACAAATATATCTTGACACCGCGATGCGTAGTAACCAAGCGTAGGTAGAGGTCTAGTTTCGTGACGGGCGACCGGCGGGGTGAGACGCTTTAACGCTTAGCGAATAACAGCCCAGGCCGACTTGAGCCCGTTTCTCGATTCTCGTAAGCCACGCCCCAAGAGATGGGCTTAGACGAGACACTAGAGAGATGCAACACTCCACACGTATGGCTATTTTAAAACAAATGCCGATAAGATTGTCAGCCTCAGGGCCGCAGGTGATGGCAGGAGGATGGAGGGCAGGGAAACAGCAGATACCAGGGCATATGGATTTCTTATAAAAAGATAAGGCACCATTGTCCCTTCGTAGGAGTGAACTAATGAGTGGACAACACTTGAATCACATACGAACGAGGACGAGTACACGTAAACTACACACAGCACTCAATGTAGCCGGAGCTGTATAAATAATTATTACACAAATACCTGCGATTTCGGACTTTCTTTCTTTTACAGCCCTTGCTTGGTAGGTAATGTACTATTACAATGCATGTGTTCGAAAAGAGCGTGTTACAAGCAGCCAAATCGTGCGGAATGTGCCACTTTTTCGCACTAGTGCTCTTTACTTTCAATTTTTTTTTAGTTTTTGTGCAAAGAGATTTTATTACGTACTTGAGAAAAGTTTAACAAATATTTAAATTACAGTTTTTCTTTCATATAAAAGGGTACATAAATAGTAATTTACAAAATTATGTATTAATCTTTTTAAATTTTGAATTTCATCAAGTACTAATCAATTAATTTTAAATATTCACTTAAACACATTAAGAACGCTGAACGCATATCTTTCTTAATGCCATTTGCGATACGACAGTGTGGCGATTTGCACATGCGCGGTAGTAAATATGTTGAGCGCGCATGTATTTAAAACAAAAAAGCCCGCCATTGTTGTTTACTTTGGAGTTGTTCTGTGTAAATGTTAAAAGTGTCGAGTGAAAGTGACTAATCAATAATAGTAATAATTTATTATTGCGTTCCAATAGGTTACACGCATACATAGTTAGCTCATTTTATGAAGCTACAAGTTACAATTTTACAAGTCTATAAACATAGGCCAATCGTTATTGGTCGAGCGAATGCCTGGTGCTGATTTTTAACTTTTCATACATTCAGATGTTAACGAACATTGCTTAGAATTACAAACGATTTAGTGCAACCCACCCTGTGTCTATTAAATAATGTCTCTTCAATAAGATGAAAGTACGGTATTATCGAAGCGTGCTTTATCGCGTGAGTCATGGCGACGTTTTATAGAATTAGTTGTGGCTGTTGTAACGATGGAGACATCAGTAACTCGATTACAGGCTATTAGTATAAAGTCTAACTGATACTATATCGACGGGTGACAAATATACTGATATACTAGTGTTAGTATTAATAGGGGTTATCCACAAAAAAACTAAGTGCTTTTCTTAGAGTTATGATTATTAGTATAGAGTTCGATTGATGACACAAAGTATATTTCTCAAAATAATATATGTAATTATTTATATTGTTTCTACATAAAATAAAAAATAAAACTTGAGTATAAGTATTCATAATAATCAAAAACATAAAAGTTAGACAAATGGCATTATATCAATAGTTAGTTACGTTAGGTCAATAAATATTATGTCAAACAATTCGGGTCGGATGAAACGTCCGAATTTGTGTGCCTAAGGCTCTAAAATTTGGTAAACCGAAAAACGAAAATATATTTTTTAAACAATGATTTAATTATTAATTTCATTGTCTGAATTTTCTTATGGATAGTTTCCTTGGTGCGACCGCAACTTTAATATCGTGGCGAGGACCACAGCATATCGAGCCAACATTAGTAAACGAGCGAGACAACATTTTGAGGGTTACATGTGCCTTAACGCTAGGTTAAGGTCCATTCAGCGTATTAATGCTATTTTATATTGATTTAATAACATACCGCGACGACAGTATCTGATAATTTTATACTTAACCAGCCCTTTTACGATGCACTAATGTACTTAGAGCATTAGCTGTGCAATTTTTGCCGTTAACTGCGGACAGTTACGACAAATCTGTCAGTTCAGTGCATTAATGTCATAAAATATAAACTTTATTTGTTTACATGCCGATGTAGATGTCAGATAAGATGATGTCTAACGAGATTCCAGTGCATTGTCAATTGATATAATTTAAATAATCAACGATTTATATACTCGCAAAACATTCCAGCCTTGATATATGGCTAACCAATATTAGCTGAAATAAAATTATGAATAGGTATCGACAAAAAGTTAGGACTAAGACAAGAAATATATAAAATATTTGATCAAGTCTAGTTTTATTTCGAATAATTTTGTCGTTGTAACGAATTAGAAAAAAATTATAAAATGAATATTTATTCTTCGGTCGTACATTTGATATTCCTGTTAATTTCTTTATAGAAATTAACAGGAACTGTGTATGGAACTTATGTTCCATATTTATAGTTTGATATATATTATACGTTATTTAGCTCTCTTTGCCTAGACACTGTCGTCTGACCGTCTGACCTCCGGAGATGACCTCGAAGGCGGTTCGGATAGCTTAGGGCTTTTACATAAAACAAATTCTTATAATCTATTATGGTCGTGATTGAAACATGCAACGGGTTCAGACACACGAAGAGGCATTCGCGGAAATGTTTCCGTCACCTACCTATGACGTAAATGCGTTTAAACTTTTACGTTCATTGATTTTGAGGTGGTATGCTATCTACCACTACGGGCTCGGTCTTAAATAGCTTGCTTATGTTGCGTACGCAATTAGTGAAGATGTATGTGCCTACCTACCTACTCAAACGCACTGAATACTTTACGCCCTCAAAAATATCTTGACGGTCAAGCCGCTTTTATAATGAGTCGGTGTCAAGACGGCTTGACACTGACTCATTATAAAAGCGGCTCATTCAAGATTACAAAGGTTATTTTGATTGCAGTCATAGATAGGTATCTACCAAAACTACGAACTAAGATAAGTTACTACGGAGGTCCGTAGTAACTTATCTTAGTTCGTAGTTTTGCTACTGACTGCAATTGTGTATAGGATGTCGGCCATGTCCTGCCATGTTGAGTATAAATGTTCTTTGTAGCGAGCCTGGGTACTCCCTATAACGGCATACGACAGAACAGCGGTTACATTACATTTATTTTCCGTGCTCGCATATCTTGAAAACAAGGACTAACGATACAGGGCCTTTTGCTATACTTAAGACTGCAACTATTTTAGTTCAAATTCCAGATGCTTTGTTCATTTAGAGGTTACGAAATGAAAATTACAAAAAATGTAGTGAGATTTACGACATAATTTGGCAATCATCAAAGTTATCAAACACCAAGTATCTTCTCAAGATTATAAGAAATGTACTCATTATACCTACCTTTCATAATTAATCGTTTTTTAGGACAAGCAAATTGAGTTCTAATAAACCTAATCCATTCTCGAGATTCAAACAAAGTAGTCGCACTAATATTATTAAAACCGTCGTTTTCCCAAACTAAAGCAAGCTTTAGCTATGACCCAATGTGCGAAATGTAATATTATCGGTCTCTTCAATATCAGATTTCAACGTATGTGACAATTGTATAATCCTATTCAAAGCTTGGAGCCTGCCTACTTATAGGCGAACAAAAAAGTAATAGAATATCAAGTTAATAGTATATCATTACGGCGTAACCGGTGCAGGTCGTTGTTTTGTGAGTTAAACGAATTGTATTGTGAATCCTGCATTTATAATGTAACTCACGAGACGTAACCATGGCAACTAGTAACAGAACAGAGTTGATTCAGCCATGTGTCAAGTTATACTAGAAACTGTGAAGTAAGTCCAGACAGGTTGTTAATAGCACAGTAGTTAACCACCGGACGCACGCACAATACGACACGGTCTGCGTCCGCGCACACGGCAATTTCAATCAGTTTCGCCTCTCACCCACCCTTGTTACCAATTAATTTTCAACCTTATTCACAAACGATAAAGTATAGTTTTCAATGTATCTGTTATAGTTGACCGTAATGCGACATCTATATGGACATGTGTGTTGCAGTGGTTTGTTTGTTGGTTTTGTGAATTGACTGTAATTATACTAATTTGACGTTAGTTTTGACAATGGGAACAATTGCCATTAAAATTGCGTACAATGTTTATAGAACCAATTTTACGAAGCTTAAATCTGGTATATTTTTATTAGTTAAAAATCAACTATTCCTGCAAAATATATTTAATTACTTTAATTAGATTGTTGGAATTATAGGGATTATGTCCTTAGGTTAGGTTGCTATGCCACAAAAGCATGGCATTGTTTTTTTTTTTCAAAGTTAACCCTCAATTATTCTAATTTTGTATAAATTCTTCAACTAATGGTATCGTTTCAACGGAGTTTAATAATCGGCTTAGTGTAATATTCCAAAATTACCTACTATCACTGCTCTTTTCCACAATCATACTCAAGTAATCTATAATATTGCGTACCGCCTTCTCTAAAGGCTTAACCGATATTATTAAATCATAATTTAAATAATCCCATTACAATTACAAAGGTAATTGAAGATCATACACTATATTAAAGCTACGTTTCTAATAAAATTACTTGTTATAATAAACCTTGCGCTGAGATAATAAGACATAAACTCCGTTGACATATAGCTGAGATCAGAGATAACTCTATGAGAGTGTATCTGAATTATCACGTCATTACATTATACGCTGGTTCCATAATTTGTAGAAGATTAGACCCGAATAAATCAAGATGGTATTTTAATGAGGTACTATTTGGAATATATCGACTGGTGGTAATATATGGGATATGCGAAGTATTCTCAGACCGACCGTTACGTAACCCATGGATCTGATTTCTTCAAGGCTGACATTCACAACGATACCTACAGACAAACCAATACCAGTCTGACCTCTGACTAAGAATATTTTTGAAGGATCTCGGGGATCAAGCTTTGGGGCCGAATAGGAAGGTGACTAGAAACAGTTTGTGAATTGTATGTGAGCTCGGAGACCACCTTGTTCCTTTGTGTTTTCAATCGTTTTAATTAGTATTATTTAATTAGTAGGATTGTTCAAGGTTCGGTGTCTAGGTATTCTTTAACTAATTATGTGATATTCTGTAAAGGTATTTTTATGTCTGTAACCTTTCGGCATAGTAAGAATCGTTGGCATTGTTTTTAGTATGTACCTATGCTTCATCTTAACCTTATTAAGGTAATTAGTAAATATGTACAGATACATATGCCTTCGTTTATGATTTTTAATTGTATGAATAGATTAAAGTTTAACTTTGAAGTGGATAGCTATTAAATACCCAGTCTCATGCCAATATATAACTGCAAATAAGCAAAAACGAACAAAAGGAGTTGTTACATTATAAAATAATGACATAATAACGGCCGTAACTCAAAATAAAATTAATTTTACGCTTACTACGATTAACTTATAATAACATCATTAAGCTTTTAAATACAGGGCATTATGATAGTAAATAACTATAATTATGACAAGCAAATTTATGTCTTAATCGTATACTAACAGCCTAACATTAATTTAATGCCCAGTTCCCATTAATGATTTATAGAAGTTTGACATAGAAATTATACGAATTAGGTCAACTTTCAAGTTCAAGAACCTCGTAGATGAGTTTGAGGATCGACCCCCTGCTATTTTGTTAATAGTAGAGTTATTAGAAAGTATTTGAGACGAATCACATTTCTATTTGTAAGTCTAAAGGGACTGCCGTAGCTAATTATTTTTAGTTTATATTAATGAACTCCCTAAGATTGTTGGTACGTTGTGCGTGATGTTTGCTGATGATGCCACTATACTTTTTTCAGGAGACAAATCCAATATATCTTTAATGGAGCAAAACATTGATACAACTCTTAAGAAAGTAGTAAATTGGCTTGAAACAATAAACCTTATAGTAAATTTAGATAAAACCAACTTCATCCAGTTCAGGAACCGTAAGAGTAATCCTATTAAGTTAAATTAACGGAGACAGGAACTACAATTCAAGAAGTCAATAATATTCGCTTTCTAGGTGTTACGTGTTACTATTGATACTTTCTTGAATTGGAAGGAACATATTGCTCAAATCAATAAAACGCTATCAAGTCAGTACTATGCTCTATCCATTCCATCGGGAACCTACTCGGAAAGCGTTGTTAGAAATTCGTACTTTAAGAACTTTTTTTCTCTATTAAACTACGGAATCATTTTTTGGGGGAACTCCGTTGATGTGCAAAGTAGGTACATTTATTCTGCAAAAAAGGTGTTTGCGAATAGTATACCCTATGAGTGCTGAACAATCACTTCGGAATGTATTTAAAGAAAAGAAAAACGATTACTACACTCTTACTGGAATATACATTCTTGAATTGGTGCGTTTTTGTTAAAAATAATATGGACTACTTTTTACTTCACTAAAAGAGAATCTGCGTGAGAAATGTAAGTACAACCTGAGGGGCTACCGCGAAGTGAAAACGAACTTCGAACGAGTATCTCCCTCTCTATCGCTCGAACTAGCAAGTGCAACAGAGAGGGAGTTAGACGAACGAAATTCGATTTCGTTTCGCGGTAGGGCCTCTGTCGCGACCTAAGGCCAGTAATTCCCTTTACTTTAAAAGCGCGTTCATTACTGCGATACGTGTATTTAATGCCCTACCTAATCGTATTAAGATGCTAGAGGGTAATAAATTCAAACCTAAGTTGAAATCTTTTCTCATGGACAATGTATTTTATAGTTTAAACGATTTTTTTGAGTACCAGCAGCGCATGAATTGCGAGTAGATTAGCTATATATTCAGTCAGTGCTAAAGTATCACTATTAACTTTTAATTTTATGTTTGAACATTGTACCCTCGAAATGAGCAACTGTTGTTACTTTCTATATATTTTGAACACCTCTATGTACACAGTTTACAATGAATAAATACTTTACTTTACTAAGTATTTTAAGTTTATTAATGTTTTGTTTTTTGTATCATTACAAAAAAAAATAGAAGTGATTAATATGTATATTTATTATTTATTTTGCGGAAGATCATTGACGTTTAAATTTTTTTTTGTGATATACACGAACGTGGAACGGAACGATGGACTTTCCCGCAAGAGAGGGATTATTGAGCGCTACGTCTAGTACTATCGACAACACAGCTAACTGACCATCGGTGCACCTTAAATGCATTGTAATAAGGTTCTATACCTATAAACACAGGATAGTCAGTTAACAGTGTTGTCGTTTGTACGTCACATTTTCCAGATAAACTATTTTTTTTGACGCGATTTTTTTTACATTTGTATGGAGCTCGTCGCTCCAGTCGGCCAACGCTCCATACAAAGGAAAAAAAATCGCGTCAAATAAAAATAGTTTATCTGGAAAATGTGACGTACTAGCGTTCAATAATCCCCCTCTTGCGGGAAAGTCCATCGTTCCGTTCCACGCAGTATAATAAACAATAAATCTACTGATTTTGATTTCAGTATCTTCTTATTAGTTTGATATGGGCCAAAGTTACCCTTTTAAGGGTGAGTATCCACCAGAGCCTGTGCGAGCTTGTGAGGCGGTGAGCTAGGAAAAATCCACCAATAGCGTGGCTGGCTGCGCTCGCGCATCGCTTCCCATTGGTCCATTTTTTCCTCGCTCACCTTGCGACCTCGCACAGCTCTGGTGGATAGGTACCTTACCTGCTCACCCTAAAGGTTAAAGTAACCCGCGTTTACCGTATAAAAAGTAATAAAACCGTTTTATTACAGTAAACAAACAGTTGCCACTTATAGGGACTTTAAAGCTTTAATATAACATGCTATTTCAGATAACTTATATAGATAGGAGATAGTACCTAGTACATATCTATTTTTTCACCGTTCAAATTTTGGGAGGTGATTCGGTGGGTTTTTAGACTGTTTGAGACCTCGAGTGCCAAATAAAGTCAAAAAGAGGCCGCAACAACGCAAACCGCAGTTTATAAATTTACATCATGATCAGCGTATCTATGCCACTCCTGGGATCAGGATATAGATCCTATTTAAGTATAACGTTATTTATCAGCAAAAGTTACTGTCCGTGAAATATCTAAATTACGCCTCGGTTGAAACTGCTTTGAATAATCGTGTACCTTAGTACGCCTATTCCTTAAGAACGATAATACTAAGGTTGTTAAGATGCCATCTCAGGTACGTTCATTTTATTGAATTACAAAATTGCGGCTACTAGTAATGTTTTTTTTTAAAGTTAGACTTGTCAAATGGAAATAAAGACTTGATATAAAAGAGTAACAATATATTTACTTTACATGATTATTCCCTATCCTATACTATTAACGAGCAATATTTGTATGTAATCTCGTTCTCGGATACAGCTCTAGGGATTTCCTTGAAATTTGTAAAATAGGGGTTTTTCAGAGGCGAAAAATTTATCTACGGAAAAATCGTTTTCTCCTATAAGTAGACAAAGACATGCCACATTAATGCTAGTAGGTGCATGCTAGTAGACAGCCTTATGTTTTCATTTGTAGGTACAGAGATAGAACATAGTAACACATAACTACACCACTTCTTTACGAAGACCATTTAATGTTGCCCTTTCTAAAGTTACCCGCTTCACTTGCTTCTTATTATTTTATCCTTTGCCATAATTCCCTGAATAAAACCGACAGCGCTCTTAACCTATCTCCGCTTCGCGATAACGTTAAGCTAAAAGTGGTTTAACACATGTAGTTACTTACAAGGTAGATAAAGGAATGGATACCCGACAAGGCTAACGGTTTCTCATGGGCATACAAAGGCCGTTTTGAATGTATAATGAGGGAGTAGGAAAATGGGCATTTAATGGATAATGGTTCATGGCACAATTGAATGATCCAGCCGCGTATCCTCTGAAACAAATGACGATCTGTCTACACATATCGACATTTGTTTCAGACGAATGACTGAAAAGTCTAGGTACCTTTTACTTTTTTCTCAGGCTTGACGTTTGGGTATGCCCTACTCCGAATCATGAGTCACATTTTGATTAGAAAAGCGGTTACATTTGTTTTATTCCTTTTAATTGCGTTTTTTCACCATTTGGTGTGGGCCGTCACAAAATCGAAACTTAAAAATAAATAAAAATTTTGGGGCTTTTTGTCTTTATTGGGACCAATTATTCTGAACAGTTTTAATTAAAAACATACTTTGATTTAACACATAATTGGCTTACGTTATCGATGACATTTACCCAATTGTTTTCTTGAAATATTTTTAATTCTACACGACGACACGATTTGCACGATAATATGAGAGGGTCATTTTACCTAGTAAGTAGGTACCATTAATATTAATTTAAGCAGTTTTCCATGGAGTAGACTTTACTGGATTTTTTTAGGTGTTCTCTTAATGCCCATACTAGAAAAGATGAATAATTGTAGTATTGATATTAGCATAAAATTTTCACATATTTTTCTACCAAAACAATACATAATTATTTCAGCGTCTTATGCATGCCACAAAAAGCTTAAACCAGGTAAGTTTCGGTTTTGGATGAAGTCTACGATAAAGTCATTGAATTGTGATTAAGTAGGTATACCGTATATATACCAAAAAAAAATGACAAACATATTCCTATAACAGATAACTGTACTATGTGAATCTTGCAGACTCTTAATTATAAACGCATCGGGTAGTGCACCGTCCAATTCGCGCCAATTTTATCAATTACTCACCTCATTTGTTCCACCAATAAATAAATAAAGCACCTCCCGGTCCGCTATAAATCAGAAACTAATTGGTCTCTCGGACGTGAGTAGGCGATTGTAATTCATCGACGGATTTTCAATATTACCTTCAGTATAGCTATTCACATAGGTAACGTTCACCTGTCAGTACCTACAGCGTCCAGAGAAACAGGCCCTTTATATTCGTAACAACTATGAGCAGTCTATGTCACTTATACTGGCTAGTTCTATAGCGCACCGTTCTTGGTCGTTTTGTAAATCACGGTCTAGCTCATTAATATACGTTTTCAATGTTGTCAGTTTAACTAGTATTAGATTGCGGAAATTGATTTCTTGGAGACTTGGTCGATTGTTTTCGTTTTGGAGTTTAAAAACTGAACGTGAGCTTGTTGTTTGTTCTTACATTTGGTATCAAAGGCCACGTCTAAAGTGCTATTTAAGTCAGTTTTTTTCTTATTCCTAGCGGCCTAACGTAAAAGAAAAAAAAAGTTGTCAATTTATTTTGTTTATAAAATCGCACGAATCAAAACAAATGCAACTTTGTTCCAAGAATCGTATAAATTCCACTAAAGAGTAGGATATATTTTAAAAAGCCTTTAGGTGGCTAGAGATTATGACTAAGTGATACATAAACATAACATTACAGCCACTATCAATCAATCCTGGGAGGCGATTTTACCGTACATATGTTATTGTTGTGGGTATATGCCATGTTACTTCTTTGTAAATACTTTGAATACTACCGTGTTAGATTATTAATTAGCTATTAATAATTTTATTATACTCTGCATATACCTTGGCTAATTTTATTAGACTTTTAATTACATATAGTTATATCCGACTTACTTCGCGCTGGTGGCGACCCTATCATTAACCTCCTTGTAAAACTATTTAACCAGGTACTTCAGGATACTCGCACTCCAAAATCATGGAAAACTGCCATCTTCACCATACATAAAAAAGGAGACATTTCGAAGCTTACTAACTCGGTAGTTATGTGTATGGGTATCGGTTATGGTTATGGGGCGGTCCCCATAAGCCTTCTTTCCCACACTTACAATCTTTTTGCTAAAGTACTATGCAACCGTCTCACCCGTAATCTCGACGAGTGCCAACCACCCGAACAGGCCGGCTTGCGAAGCGGATTTTCGACCATTGGCCATATACATGCGGTAAAACAGCTCATGGAGAAAAGTCAGGAGTAAAATCGACCCCTGTGCATGCACAGGGCCTTCTCGTAATCGACGAAGGCCATGGCCAAAGCCTTTTGCCACGGCCCTCGTCGATTACGAGAAGGCCTTCGACAGTGTTGAGCACTGGGCCGTGTTTGACTCTCTCCATCGCTGCTCAATCGATGCTTGCTACGTGGACGTGCTTCGGGAGCTGTACAGCTCGGCAACAATGCAGGTTCGGCTCCATAAACTGAGCGCGCCAATTTTAATTCAGAGGGGAGTGCGTCAAGGGGATACCATTTCATCCAAACTTTTTACGGCTGTTCTAAAGGAAGTTATAAAAACGCTTGCATGGGGTAGGTCCGGTATTAATATCAATGGTGTATTCTTGTCGCACTTGAGATTCGCCGACGACATTGTCTTGTTTGCCGAGACCCTGGATGAGCTCCAAAATATGATCCAAGATCTTTATCATGGTTCCTTGCAGGTAGGTCTCAGGATGAATATAGCGTTCGTCGGTCGTTCCGGCGAGTCGAATTCAACTATAACGGTTGGATACGAGTCGCTGGAGATCGTCGAGCAATACGTTTATCTCGGTAATATTCAATCCTTTGACAAGGAGCATCAGAACAAAGAGAATTCCAGGAGAATTCAGCTCGGTTGGGCGGCATTCAATAAGTTAGACGACATCCTCAAATCCGTTGACGTTCCACAATGCCTAAAGACTCGTCTCTATAATCAGTGTGTCCTGCCCACAATGACGTATGGTGCTGAGACATGGACGCTCACAAAGGAGGCTGTGCATAAAGTAAGGGTGGCACAGAGAGCCATGGAGCGCGCCATGCTCGGCATTAACCTACAGACCGAGTGAGGAATACTGAGATCCGACGTCGCACTAAGGTGCGTGACGTCGGAGAAGTCATAACCAGACTCGTGTTGGGCAGGACATATTGCCAGGCAGCGTGTCGGTAGGTGGACCAAAACGTTAACGGATACCTTACCCATATTGTACATAACCACAAATATTATATGAAAGACTTTGAAGAGTTTGAAGTAATACGCACGTCGCAGATATCCTCTGCTTCTTGATTGCTAACATCGATTAGGTTTTTTTTCGGACGAAATTCACCCTTTTATGTCAGTCGTATTGTACGTTACGGTAGGGACGGTAAGGGAAGAAGCCATAGAATATTATCACATTAATTAGAATGGTTTGCCCCCCCCCTCCCCCCCCCCCCCCCCCAACTAGATGGACTGATGACAGAACCGGGTCACTTTGGCACTTTGTGGGAGGCCTATGTCCAGCAGTGGACGTCTTTCGGGGCTGATATGATGATGATGCTCTATCTGCCCTACAAACTCCCCCCCCCCCCCCTTTCGCCCGCTTAGGGGATGATTTCCGGGATAAAACGTATTCTGTATTCCAGGCTATGCGCTATAATATGTATACTAAAAGTCATCATTCAAGTGACAAACATCGAAACTTTCGCATTTATAATAAATATTAGTACGATGCTCCGCACATCTCTGGAGGACAACCTTAAACACTGTTTTTATCAAATATCTTGTCTCTACGTATCATATTTTCATGTTTTCCAAAGAACACATCATATCGAACGCAAACATACGACACATAGATAACATTAGATCAACAAAATATTATATCAACCTCCGTCCGGGCTCTACATGAATGAGCATATGTACACACCGTATATTTCTGGATACTTCGAAGCGCCAGGCGAGGCGCCACATTTATCTACTAATAAATCAGGTAATTACAGATTAACAGACAGACAGCGAGACAGACGAGTGGGTAACACCGGTTGCTAAAGATAAAGAAAGATATACGAATATTACGGTGAAATTATGTTTCCTGTTGTGATAACTTGATCTTTTGTAATAGATAATGAAGTAGTATTGATTTATTTCGTTGTTTAATTAGTATCAAGCCTACCTGGACTTGCTTGAGTAATCTCGCAAGTCCATTGACATTCCTAGGACGAAACAAAAGGTAATAAAACGTAAAAAAATATTTTTAAAAAACAAGCTTTTGTTTAAAAAGTGAACTAAAAAGTAATAGTTATTTGTTATACAAGGGAGCAAAGTTGAATTTTACCCGCGAGTGTGGAATTGAAACACGAGCAAGGGAAAGGATGCTATAGTTGAACGACGAGCGAAGCGAGTGGTTCTAAAATAGAATCCTGAGCGTAGCGAGTGTTTCAATACACGAGAAGTAAAATACATTTGCACCCGTGTGTAACACAAAACTTTTCTCTTCACTGTAGCGAGGAAAGTGCAACATGCAAAACAACTATTTAATTTAAATATATATATTTTTAATTTTAACAGTAATCATAACGTTAAGTAATATCAAGTAGAATTTTGGTCAAGTGCGAGTCGGATTTTAATTTTCCCATACATTTTGAGACCCAACGCCTGATGATTTGATGAAGGCAACAAGCAATTATTTAGAAGTTCTTAATTATTTCTTTTATTCTGTTTTTTAGTATTTGTTGTTATAGCGGCAACAGAAATACATCATCTGTGTTTTTTTTGTATTATGAGCGTTTTACGTTTTGTTATACTCGTTTTGTCAAGCTACTTGAACAACGCTCCAAGGTCAAATTACTTTCCCCACTAGTGGATAAAATGCGTTTTTGCTCACTGGTTTTAAAGGATAAAAGACGCCTTTCCGAGACAGGGAGGTGAAAAATATTTTAAAGCTTGAGGCACTGTCTGATATGGACGTTAATGTACTTCAAGGCTTTTAAAATATTTATTACAATTTGAAATTATTTATAACCTAACTTACATTTCTAGAGCACATCTTTCTACGCCACCATAGACAAGTTCATTTTGCGCCAGAATGCGAGTGGATAGGCATGATCAAAAAATCCCCCCCTCTAACTTTTGAACCATAAGTTTTAAAAATATGAAAAAAAAGCTCAAAAGTAGAACTTTATAAAAACTTTCTAGGAAAATTATTTTGAACTTGATAGGTTGAAAAGTTTAAAAAAAATTTTACAAAATAGTTTCTGAACTAAGTTTGTAATTAAACCGTATAAGCAGGTGTTTATTGTATCTGTCATTTCTACAAAATCACAATGAAGTGACGTCATCATCATCATCATCATATCAGCCGAAAGACGTCCACTGCTGGACATAGGCCTCCCCCAAAGAGTGCCACAATGACCGGTCCTGCGCCACCCGCATCCAGCGGACTCCCGCGACCTTTACCAGGTCATCAGTCCACCTTGTGGGGGGCCTACCCACGCTGCGCCTTCCGGTACGTGGTCACCACTCGAGAACCTTTCCGCCCCAACGGCCATCGGTTCTACGTGCAATGTGCCCCGCCCACTGCCACTTAAGTTTAGCGATTCGGAGGGCTATATCGGTTACCTTGGTTCTGCTGCGGATAGCTTCATTTCTGATGCGATCGCGCAGAGAAACTCCCAACATAGCCCTCTCCATTGCCCTTTGGGTGACTTTGAGCCTTCTTATGAGGCCCATAGTAAGCGACCACGTTTCCGTGCCATACGTCATCACTGGCAACACACACTGGTCAAAGACTCTCGTCTTGAGACACTGCGGAATATTGGACGAAAAGATGTGCCGTAGCCTCCCGAATGCTGCCCAGCCGAGTCGGATTCGACGATTGACCTCTTTCTCAAAGTTGGACCTACCTAACTGAACAGTCTGTCCTAGGTATATATAATCGTCTACAACTTCGAGCGTAAAGTGTCCGATTGAAATGGGGGTTGGTACTACATGGAGGTTTGACATGATCTTTGTCTTATCCATGTTCATCCTTAGACCAACTCGCTCGGAGGCTTTACTGAGGTCATCGAGCATCGTGCTTAAGTCCTCCATGGTCTCAGCCAAGACTACTATATCGTCAGCAAACCGAAGGTGAGTGATGTACTCGCCGTTGATGTTGATGCCTAGCCTTCTCCAGTCTAGAGTCTTGAACACGTCCTCCAGTGCAGCGGTGAACAGTTTTGGGGAAATAACATCCCCTTGTCTGACACCCCGCTGCAGCGGAATAGGCTTCGAACTCTGATCCTGGAGTCGGACTGATATAGTGGCGTTCTCGTACAAACACTTCAGCACTTCGATGTAGCGGCAGTCTACTTGGCACCGTTGGAGAGACTGTAGTACAGCCCAGGTTTCGATCGAATCGAAGGCTTTCTCGTAGTCCACGAACGCTAAGCAGAGAGGCAGGTTATACTCCTCAGTCTTCTGTATAACCTGGCGGAGCGTATGAATGTGGTCTACGGTACTAAAACCTCTTCGGAAACCGGCTTGTTCGGGAGGCTGGAAGTCATCAAGCCTGCGTGCGAGACGATTCGTAATGACCCTTGAAAACAGCTTATAGACATGGCTCAGAAGTGAGATGGGTCGGTAGTTCTTCAGCAGAGTGTTGTCACCCTTTTTGAAGAACAGCACCACCTCACCTCTGTTCCACGCCTTTGGCGTTCTCCCTTCCAGTAGGACGGTGTTGAATAACTTCTGAAGGGCCGTAAGGATCGGTTTTCCACCCGCCTTCAGGAGTTCGGCTGTAATTCCGTCTTCACCGGGTGCCTTGCTATTCTTAAGCTGTTTCAGAGCCATTCTAATCTCGTACAGGCTGATGTCCGGGATGTCGTCGGTGTAGTGTCGGGTAAGTCTAGCTCTAGGGTCTTCTGCCGGACCAACTTCGGGTTTGCGAGTTGACGTGTATAGCTGTCCGTAAAAACGCTCTATCTCACTCAAAAGCTCAGGTTTGGAAGAAACGACTCTGCCGTCCTCAGTTTTCAACCTTGCGAGCTGGCTCTGCCCAATAGACAGATCTCGTGCGAATACTTTCGAGCCCTTATTTCGCTCGATAGCCTCTTCGATACGGTTCGTATTGAATTGGCGCAGATCGCGGGTAAGGGACTTGGAGATCCGTTTATTGAGCCGCCGGTATAAAGTCGCATCGGCTGAAGACTGCAGAATCATTTCACTCCTTTCCTTCATGAGCTTCTGAGTGGAGCTAGAGACCCTTTTAGTTCTGTTGGGCCGCTGGGCCTTGAAGAACTTAGACCCAGTGGCACGGACAGCTTCCACAAACCCGTCGTTGAGTTCGTCTACATCGCCACCTAGGCAATCGAAACGGTTTTGGAGTTCCAGCTGAAAGCTCTCGGGGGTTTGGATTTGGGTGGATACTGGACGGAGCGTAGACTTCATCAGGCGAGAGCGCTCTCGCTTGACACATATATTCAATATGCCTCTTACCAGGCGGTGATCACTCCCGGTTTTAAACGTATTAATTACAGAGACATCATTGAATACATGCTTCCTCGTCGACATGATGAAGTCAATCTCGTTTTTAGTCACACCATCGGGACTCATCCAGGTCCACTTTCTGTGCTCGCGTTTCTTGAAGAAGGAATTCATCATGTAGAGTCCCTCCTTCTCCAAGAAACCAGCCAGTAGTTGGCCCCGGTGGTTCCGACTTCCGACTCCGAATTGCCCCACTATCAGCTCCTCACCATCTCTCTTGCCCAGTTTAGCGTTGAAGTCCCCCATGACAACGGTGAAGTAGGTTTTGGAACTATGCATGGCCTTAGATATATCTTCATACATAGCCTCCACCTCGTCGTCGGAATGTGTCGAGGTCGGCGCGTAAACCTGTATGACCTTCAACGAGTACCTGCTGGATACTCTGAGTATAAGGTACGCCACCCTAGTCGACACACTCTCGATCTTCACCACGTTGTTCACTAGGGACTTGTGGACGATGAACCCGACACCTCCCTGGGACTGTTGGTCGCCCTCCCGGAAATAGAGCAAGTTGCCCGATTTAAGGGTTATCGTGTCCTCCCCCTCTCTTCGGACTTCCGATAACCCTATGACGTCCCACCGCAACTTGCTCAATCCTTCCTCCAGTTCCGTTATCTTTTCGTCGGTCCGCAGTGTGCGCGTGTTGTATGTTGCCAGGGCCAGGGGTCGTCGGTGGTGGTAACCGGATCTTCGTCGGAGATTCTTAGCACCCCTGACCCCGCTAGTACCCTGGCCGCTACCATAACCAGGGTACCGGGGGTCGCCGGAACCTCGGGGCCGTGGCTTTGTTGTGTTCTGCATGGGGGGTATATGCCATAATCGCCACGCTTGGCATGCGGGTTGGTGAAGTGACGTGCTTTCAAATAAAGTAAAAAAACGGTGAAAATCGGTTCACGCAATAAAGAATTATTCCATAAAAAGAATTTTCCATACTTTAAGCTCGCGCGCAATAGTTTATTTAATTTGCCGATAGATGTCGCTGTACGCGGAACGCTCACATTGTACATGGCGCTGTTAAGATTTTTCCCGATTTAATGGGGTCGGAGCAGGTGCCCATACATTAGGTCGAAAATTTGTCATGCTCGAATTGTCTTAGTTATCTCTGGTCGTTCGTTGTCTAATAATAAAATTGTTCGCTAAGTATTGCTTGTATTGTGTCTGTCTATAATACATGGTCGATTTGATTTGGGAATTTGAACTCTCTTGCTCATACATTCGGTTCACGGAACGGGCTACGGAACCCTATACTGAGCGTGGCCCGACACGCACTTGGGCGGTTTTTTATGTAGTGTAGGTATACCTTAACAATAGTTTTGTAAGATTTGTAATTACTAACCAGTGGATCTAAGTTATCTGAATAAATGAAATAAATTATTATTAATTATTATTATTAAGGGAAGTATACCTTTGGATTACTACGTACTCGTCCATACAAAAAGAGAAAACGTTTTTCACTTCTAAATATTTTCCAATCTCAATGATTTTTAGTACGTTATTGACACAATGGAAGACTAGGTTTACAGGTTCTTTTTTCAAAATTTATGTAATGATAAATAATTAAAATTTATAGGCACCTAAAATTTTTTTATTTTTAAAAAGCGAAACCTATAAACCTAGATATTATTATGTTGAATCAAAGTGATTTGTTAAGATTTGCTCAGTGGAAAACGTTTTCTCCCGAAATGGAAATTTCATATAAAAAGTACCTATTGTCAGTCGCGAGCTGCTAGCTATAACTTCCCTCTTACTGATTGAATTTGAAATTATGCTCCGGGTGTCATAGTCTACTTCATCATCATCATATCAGCCGAAAGACGTCCACTGCTGGACATAGGCCTCCCCCAAAGAGTGCCACAATGACCGGTCCTGCGCCACCCGCATCCAGCGGACTCCCGCGACCTTTACCAGGTCATCAATCCACCTTATGTTACCTATTGTATGAAAAAAAATATGTTTTCATTTACTTGTCCGTAGTCGGGCTACAATTTCTTGAACTGTTTATGTTTGTTTGTGTCTATAACGTGCGGAGGTGCGTCTACTTAGATTGGACGATCTATAACGAAGTAAAAGTTTTACAACAGTCAATGCAGTAGGTCAGCACAGCCTTCTCTAAATGGAAATTGTTAATTGGAAACTAGTATAAAACGTATTAAAAAGTCAGCCTGTCTTATATGGCGTCGCTTAATTTGTACGAGTGGTAAACCACCAAATTGCAAGTGACACGGTTTAATTTGTGCGACAAATGAGTAATGGTCAGTTGGAACATAAGCGAGTGAAGGGTTTACTTGTTAATTTTCATATATATCGACGTTGCAACATATGATCCGTTTTGGCTATTATTACCTATCGTTTATAGAAACTAATGAAATTTCGAATTAGTTATACCCTCATGCCGAGGACCCACTATCTTGAAAGATGTCGGAACTTATGTCGGAGTCGTGCTGAATTGGGTCGAATGTGGCACATACGTCGCAAAAATTGGATATGTCCACCCACCCATCATCTGAGCACCACCATCTTGAGCTTGAACAAATTTACTGGAAACGTAACTGAGTTATCTCTTAATAGATTCAAGAACTATGTGAAGCGTAAACTTATTTCGAAAGCTTATTATTATAGCACACAATGGGACTAATTTTGACTGAATTTTTTAGATTGTTTTTCTAGAAACATGCTAGACTAGTGTTTTTCATAAATTTTTTACTTCATATAATTTTTACTTTTTATGTTTAATTAATTACTTTCGAGCTTAAGATTATGTTTTTACCTGACGATTTGAAAGTGTTTGTTACTGGGCCTACTTGAATAAAGATCATTTTGAATTGAATTGAGTTGAGTTACTTGCTCACCATCTGGTGGGCGCACCATATTCCTTCTCAGCGTTAGAAAGCAGTCGCTGTGGCTGAAAACGGCTAAGGGAGACGTATACCTTGCCAGAGGGGGTTTAATATCATACGTCTCGCATTCCGATTTGATTTGATACCTATGTATTTAACCGGCTCTTGTTGATATTTTAGTGCAGTGAGTGTGAATGCGAGTGCGCGAAACACTTATAAATAAAATTTTAAATGCGAATCGTATGTCACAGATTGCCTCCTCTAAGATCATATAAGAATATTTTGGGTGCGCCGGTCCCATTGTAAATTCCAATAGGTATAGAGTCGAAGTCAGAAGGCAGGCACTTCCGTAAAACCTAGCGCCTATAAAAAATAGCCCGAACTCCTTCATGATGCAACCCGAGTTGAACTCAAAAGCAATAAAATCACTTGACAATATAGGTACTTCTTACCGTCAGAACATCCCATATGATATGATATGATATGATTTATTTATCTCACAATATACAATTTCACTTAAAACTATTACATAGACGCGCGGTATTCCACAAAATCCCTTTTCAATATAAAACCATTGACGACCTATGCGTCACCTCGCACAGACACTAATTTCCACATCCGCCAGTCTGGGCAGATTTCTCAAGCGACGAAAGCTTCGTTAATACGGAGTCGGTAATGACGCACCAATTAACGGAGAGACGACGACACCCACACGCGAAACGGTCTGTCAGTCTGTCGCTAATGTCGCTACTGTTTAGGTTAGTTTGGGTAAACATAAATTAGTCGTTTTTTATAGACTAATAGTCTTATTCATGATCGTTCAACAACCCACTCTTCTCTTGTCTTCTGTTCTTCAGCATAATTGCGTCCACTGCTAGACATACGAGTATATGCCTCTTAAATGGATTTCCAAAATGATCTGGATGCAGCGGCCCTGATCCAGATCGGCCCTGCTGCCTTTTCAATATAGTTCGACCTTCTGACTGCCCGAGGTCTCCAAGGCACTCGCTGGCTTCATCGGTCACCTTCCCTGTGATAGATATGGCCGGCCGATTGCCATTTTAATTGCGCTACCCTTTTGCCGATGTCGGTGACTGTGGTGCGTTGGCGAATGTCCTCCTTTCACACTTTGCCAATAACCCAATTTTACAACTGTCACTTCGACATTTGTGTTTATAAGATTGAACGGGACAAAACACATTTTATTTATAGGCGGCATTTTAACGTTTGTGAATGGGGTAACACTGCTGAATATAGAGTAGGAGAGAATGGAGGAAGATCGCAACGTCAAGAGAGCATACCGAGGCCGTCCTGTCGGACGTCCAAGGTACCGCTGGAGCGACAAGCTCCAGGCGGATCTGCGTCAGCTCCAAATCTGCAATTGGCAAGAGTTAGCGCAAAACCGAGAAAACAGCCGCTCTCTCTTGTTGGAGCCCAAGATTCATTTGAGTCGCTGTGCCAACGGAGTAGGTAAGTAAGTAGCAACTAAGTAACACTGCTGGCTCTGTAGATGTATGGTGTTCCTGATGGCGAGTATGATCGCCAAAACTCCCCAGGTGTTGAGAGCGAAGGACCTGCATTTGGCTTAATCTGTGAACACAACCATCGATTTGATGATATCAATAAAGGACATTTATTCCGTAGTATTTTCATAAATAGAGTGAGACATCTTCCCCAAAGTTTAGCAGTCACTTGCGAAAATTTCATCGCAGTGTTGGATCCACTATATGCCCGGCGGGAATGGTAATTCGTGGATTGCATCTATTGACGCACTCACCTTCGCTTCGTGCGTAAAATCTACTTGTGTACGAATAGTTTTGTTCCGGCCTCTGCAATAATATTCCTATCGTTAATCAATAATCCTAAGCATTGCCTCCTAAGACATGATTTATTTATTTAAACTTTATTGTACATACAAGAATAAGTAAAAATGGCAGACTTAATCTCATATGGCATTATCTACCAGTAAACTATGCGTATTATTACTTTTAGCAGGGAACCTAAATATCACAACTAAGTACTGTTAACAGCCCAGGTTGTTACAACAATGGCAATCTGTCAAATTCCAACACTACGCAATAGCAATTGCAATCGACATGTCCTCAAACCAAATGGAAGCAACAAACACCATTGCTACCGTCGAGAAAAAGTCGTAACTACGCACAAGCTTTAGTGAAAGACGGCGTTTTCCTTTACATACGACAAAATTACTCAATGGCAAAGTGATGATGGCCGTTACCCGAACAAAACGAATGTATACTGTAGTAATCTATGTTGTGAACTTTAATAATACAAGTAAACTTATGTTGTATGTTTTGAATACAATACCGGTGCGCATGTTGACGCTACCTATGTCAATATTTTGGATGGCGATGTCAGTAGCGCGAAGTTGTTGAAAAAACGTTATTGTAGATTAGTTAGCATTACTTATCATAATGTTATCAAAAGAATTGAGAGCTCAATTTCTGACAGCTATCGTTTTATTACGAAATATATTTGGAATACGGTACGGTACAGCTCAGATTCCGGTATGGCGTTATGCGGCAGTCACATGCAATAATATCTGACAAAATTATAAGCAGAGATACACATGCCTGTAAAACAGAACAGTATCTAGAAGTAACTGGCACACAGTGCATGCATTTGCAAGTTGAACTTGCATGCAATTACAAACTTTACGTGCAAACCGGCATCACATGCCGGTTTTGCAGCCCCCCGCGGCCCATCCTCATGTTGCATGCCATTAAATCAAATGGCTTGCGATCTACTTGCTTGCCAGATACAGGCATGCCAGTTAGTGTATACACATGCCAATAGGTGGCAAATGCAAGGTCCTGTTATGCAAGTGTACCAGCCACAAGCATGTGTATTCCCGGTTTAAGGGCATTCATTTGTGTGATGGGCACGAAAAATTTGTTCCCGAGTTTTGTATGTTTTCTATGTATTTTTAATAATTATCTTAGTTAGTATATTGTAAACCACTTGTATACCATCCTCTAGTAAGGAAATTTTTAACCCCATAGTACAAGCTTTGCTTAGTTTGGGACTACGTCGATTTGTGTAAGATTGTCCCCAAATGTGTATTTATTATTATATTATTATATTAATTGGTGATAGTTCTAGCTGTGTCATCAATCTACGCGGTCAAATACGCAGGCAACAGATACCCCCAATTTTATATTTTCTCCTTACTTACCGGCCTTATCACACGATAAGTGACAAGATATAGCGTCCGTCACTGGCTGACACCGTTCGATAGAACGAGACAACGCTCTTATCTTGTCACTTATCGCGTGATAAGGCCGACCGTGATACGGGGTCAGGACACGGTGTGAAAATATATGTCTGACAATATGTACACTCAAAACCATAAATGTACCCGTTACAAATAAGATAAAATTCGATCGCTCTTTCGCCCTCTACAATTTTGTTCACATATTTATGGGACTTTGTACGCAACTTTCTTCCAAAAGCAAATGTCAGATTGACAGGTTGTTGACAGATTGAAATGTTGATTGTTTGATGGGTTTTACGTAAAACCAGATACTGGCGATGGCGTTCTAGCGAATGCGCAAAAGGGATAGGGATAGAGGTAGATAAATTAACCAGACTAAATTGAGATGGATCAGAAGACTAATACATCCTAGATATCTCCCGTGTATTTTGTCGTATTATATCCGTGACGTCAGTTTTAGTACAATATTTTGACAGGTGGTGACAGATAAGCTGGTGACAAATATAAAGCCTATACGCGCTGAGGTACAGGAGATTTGACATTATATCTCGTTCCCACTTGTGGTATTGTCTATACTTACATTCTTGACACTCATGTGTGTATGTGTGTGTGTCCCTCTCTTCTATTCTTCGTCTTTGACTAAAACAGATCTGGTGAACGTCTATTTTATAAATTAGGGCACTAGTTTCGTTTTCCCGGCACAACTTGACTGAACCCGCCGTTAGATGGCGCTGGTCACCGGTTGCATCGCGCCAACGTTGTGTCGTTACAGACTTCTTTTATCCCGTCATATCCCCCATAAAATACGCTTGTTCGCTAGGTGTTGGTTACCTTTACCATACTATTGTTTTTGGAATTATACGGCATTTGTTTGCTATACATACACCAATAGTCCAGTGTAGCCTCTCCTCTACCCTTAGCTCTGTGCACCGTTGTTGCCTTTACGCCATTTTATATGTCGCTATTGTAGGCCCATCTAACTGAGGGCGAGTTACTGTTAGTAAGGTTGGTACTCAACAATGTTAGTGGGCTTCGAAGTGTCAGTAAATGGCATTTCATACAAAATTGGAGGCCTGCAAGGTGGTCTTTTTTTTATTTTCATTCCACAATTTGTGGTACTGCATCACGGCGTTCAGCTATTAATAGAGCTGTTAAGTCATGTCTCATCACACTCCAATTGTGGAATGAGCACTCTACCGAGGTTTACCCGAGGGACTATATGTATACATTTTTGCAGACCATATAAGCGTGCCAAAACGTCAAAAAGCGTCCATGAAAATATATTTTGGAAAATAAACAAAATCGTTCTGGCCTTAAAAACTTTTTAATATTAATTGTAATATTATAAATTACACTACTTTCTCTACAATCAACACACAACACAACCCACGTGTTGCAGCAATATAAGATATAACGCACATTATTAATATAATATGTAATTTACAACCGCCCATGTTATGGCATTTTAATTAATAAGCAATGGTACTTTCCAAACATATAATTAACTTGATTGCGGCAATATTTAACTTTTTTTATGTTTGCTACCGGCGCTTGGTTGTGAAATTGTGAATATTAAACGATAGTAATGAATTTCATAATATTATACATTTTATTAATCGTCTAAAAAGCCGTAGCTTAGACTGAAGACAAATCAAATTGTTTTCCCGCACACAAATATAATATCTATGTAGGATACTATAGAACGGATTCTTGTTTTAGAACGGATCTTGTCTTAAGACCCATTGGTCCAACAAAACAATTGTTTAGCCATGTCCCACAAACACTTCGAAATGAAAAGGCCATGTTTAATAAATACTAAACTCGAATAGTTATACTCTATTGTTAAATAAAGTATTCTATTGTTTTAAATACAAAATGATTAACATTAGTAAGTAGGTAGTAGTTTTTAATTTGGACTGTCCCCCTTTCCTCAGTTGAAATGGTGTGATGGGTGTTTACTTCATTTATTTTACAGTATCAATTAGCGGTTAGACCTGACAATTAAAAATAATCGCTTTGTTTACTAGACACAAAGATAAGTGAATTCGGTCTTGAAAAAAAGTTACCGATTTTACCCTAGCTAGCGTGATCGAGTTTATGTCGGATATAAAGCATTCGTCTCTCTCGCACTAATTCACTCACCCGATCATATTATAACGAGTAAGTACCTATAGGCTAATTCAAATTCAAACCAATTATTTCGAGTAACGTAAACTCATGCTGGAAAATTGCCTTTATTAGCGGGCCTAAGATGGTTCCCGTTCTGACGTAATATGTGAGTGCGGCAGTGACGGGTGTCTTATCCACAGCGATAAGTAATAAAACGTTCACTATTATCCCCTCATTCCCGAGCTACCCTCATGGTTGCAGGCGAACCCCCCTTTATGCAGGAGTAAGGCTGGGTTGCACCAAACCGTTTGTAATCGTAGGCGGAGTTCGTTAAAACCCGAATGTATGGAAAGTTGACAAGTTTCTATGGAATGACAGCTGCCGGCGCCATATTTAACGTTGATCGGCTATATTCAAAATCATAACTTTTATCATTTCTGTATGCTAAAACGAGGATTTAAAATTGCCGAAAAACTTGTGAATCCCTTTCTAAGCAAACATAAAATTTACCTATGCATTTGTCACTCCTGAAAATGTAAATTAGCCAATATTCATTCAAAAAAAAATACCCACAGCAGCAGTAGAAGCGGCGTGTCACTAGGAGCGCACCTAGTCTGCGCACGAGTGGGCCTCACCGACAAGCAGCGCGCCATGTGCCGCGCCACGCCCGCCGCTATCGCCGCAGTCGGCGACGGACTCAGGTACTCGTAGTACAGCAAGCTACCGCTAGATGGCGTTGCTAGGCAGGCATTAAGGATATCCACTTTCCGGATTTCAGTATCAAGCTTATCCATGTTCAATGGTGGCAGAACATGGATAAGCTTGGTACTGAAATCCGCCACACTATGGCGTACGCCCGCCGTTACCACCGCTGTGGTTTCAATTGTTTTTTTTTGCCAACTGTACTTGCCAGCCGTCATCAGGTAGTACAGTCGAGTACAAAGATATCATTACGGCCAAAGTTACAAAAAAATATACCTACATAAGGCAATAAAGTCGTGTATATATATTTTTGTAACCATCTCTTTGCACGCCTGTACTGCAATATGACACTAGATGGCGTTGCATGTATTTCGTTAGCCTTAAAAGTATAGCACTGACGAACTTCATTACTGCAGCACTTAGCCACTGGATAGCGTTGCATGAATTTGACTGGTCACAATCGTAATGAACGCTTTATGGGAATGAACTTAAGGTCTATTTTATTGCAGGATGGCGTACTCAGAATGCCGAGAGCAGCTCTCAGGTCACAGGTGGAACTGCTCCGGAGTGGGTGACGGGAACGACTTCGGTCACGTCATGCCTTTAGGTAAATATTATAACAACTACATATTGCCATATATATGTGTAAGAATGGACAACGTTCATCCGGATGAGGAGTCCAACCGTAAATTGAGCTTTTGCTTTATTGGGAGATTTGTACGGAAAAGTAACTGAAAACAGTTTAATTTCTATAAAAGGTAGCCTTTGTCACCCGGAGCGTAATTTCTAATCGATTGGCACCTGAACAGTAGCTTAAACGCTACGGGGGAACATACGTAAATATTAACATATACTGCTAAAAGCATAACCCTTCCTTTCGGCTCTGCCGTAGTTGGGCAGAAAAAACGAAAAGACTAAACCACTGTAAGACCAAAAAATAAGTTTAAAATGACGTACAGTAGTACCGCAAATATAAGTTACAACGATGTACCTGCGCAGAGAGCATTTTTAAAAACATTTTAACCAATCATAAGGCAGCGCGTTTGCGCGGGTAAAATCTTCAACGCCCATTGGCCGAAATTGTGCGCGCGACGCCGGCAGCTTCGGCGCCCGCCATTTTGTCTGGCGCCATGAGTGGGAAAGGGGAAAGCACGAGTTCACCTGTCATTGCATATTGTACCTTACGTATAGTGCAACAAGGTCTTTATTGAAATGGTCATACGTTCGATTCCATTCGGTACTTGTCAGCACTCGTCGGCGTGGACGATTGCCGATGTAACTTATATTTGTGGAATGTGTACGAATATATGCGAATCATTCAATATTATATCTCACACTCATAATAAAATATACATTGAATTGTATGCATCCGTAGTTAAGTAATAAAATAGGATAACTATAGGTCAATTACGACACTAATGACTACCTATGACAATGACTAAACCGACACGAAAGTGATCATCGAACAGTAAAGCATAGCTTTCGTGACCGCGGCGTCTTGATCAGGACGGGTCCAAGACTCAGTCGATAGCGGTGTGCCTATTCGTGCAACGCTGAATTCCTCATCAACTCAACTTTGTAGACTGCAGTGAAATCAAATTAGTAGTTTGACGACCGATTTCTCCCGGTGGGTAGTCACCATCCCTGCGAGGCTGACGGGCCTTGGTTTAAATGAACGAACGAGCGAAGAGAACGTAATTTAATTTCGTATGTCTGGCGTCTGTCGGGCTGTTCTCGTCTACAGGTCGCATTTATCAACCGATTCTCGTAAAGTTTTGTGAACAGGTTGAATACCTAATTGTATGGATTTTTTTGGCGATTGAGTTTTTGAATTTTTATTTAAAGTCATACTGTCCTGTTCTACAGCTCACAGAGCCACTAGATATATTTATATTTTAAACTAGAATATATGTTTCAGAGCCATGAACGTTTAAAATTTATAGTCTAGAATCACTAACAAAATAAGCCGTATTGAGCGGTAGAAGTCGAGCTTGTCTTTTGTGTTTTTTTTTCTATACGAACCTACTCACATAATTTTACGAGAATCGATTAAGAAATGGAGAACTGCCGGGCAAACGCAGGACATACGGAAAAAGTTTTGCCCAAGCTGAAATGAAAAACTTCGTTCGCGTCGCTCGCTCGTTCGAAAATACACTTATATGGAACGTTGAATGTTTTTGTAGAAATACTTACATATTAAATTTAACAAGTCGTAATACGCTTTTAACTTGTGGGGTAAGAATTAAATAGGTGCTTGATCAGGTATAAATTAAATACTTAAGACCAATAACTTACTAAAGTTACTCTAAACGTCGCATTCACAATACCAGTTCTATTCCATTTTGATATTAATTACCTGACAATTTGTCGACAACATTTTAAAGTAATCAGTTTTAGTATATTTAATGATTCAGAATATTATAAGACGGGTCCACCTAAAGAAAAAAATGATTTGTTGAATTTAGTTGCTTATTTCAAGCAATTTAGTGATTGGAACTGTTGTCTATTAGTTTGCCCGTCTGTTCTATTTTTACTTAAAGCTCTTGAAACTTATTTTGAGATCACACGATTTTTGCTGCCACGGATCAAACTCGTTTATTTTATGATCCATCCTACTAATATTATAAATGCGAAAGTTTAGATGTTTGTTACTCAATCACGCTTAAACGGCTCAACCAATTTGGATGAAATTTTGCACAAACATAGCTTATAACCTGGATTAAAATATAGGAGAGTTTGTATCCCGGGTCCACGCAGACGAAATCTCGGGCGGAAGCTAGTATTCAATAAATTATAAGTCGTAAATATAATAGTCATCTCATTAAAGCAATGACAAATGTATTCTCTTGTCTTGATCGTAAAATTCGTGATTAACTGTCTTCTTTGACGATATTCTGTAAATGTAAGAGCCCACTTATGGCCTCAACACCGGATCCGGTTCCGCTTCAAATCGAGTCATTCAGAAATCTTTGTATGAAACACACCCTAAAGCAGTTGCATCTATCATCCTTATTAAATGACAAGTAAAATCCCCAACACACATTACAAGACTATATTAGCTATCTATAATAAATATATCTTACTCGCTATACAGAAATATCAATCAATATTTTGTTAGAAACGTAATTCCTTCCATTTTGACAGGCCCCATGCATGAGAGGGAATTGTTAGTTGTTGCGGTTTGCGGACTTCACAATACATCTTTGAATTTCTTCGCAGATGTATGCAGGTTTCCTTCCTTCACCCAAAAGCTAACGACATCAAAGGATATTCCGTACCTACATAATTTCCGAAAAACTCATCGGTACGAGCCGGGAATCGAACCTACAACCACCGTTTGACAGCCGCATGCCTCAACCACTAGGGTACCTTAGCTACCCGTAGATACTATATTACAATTATACACCCGGCTGACCGTACAGTCAAGTGTAAAAATATGGGTGCATACTACTTACTCATAAATATGTCCCATAGCTCTTATGTCAGCGGATTAAGGTTTTGGTACTTCTTTGTGAGAGAATGTTATCGATACCTACTTACATATTTTTGCACTTGACTGTACCACTTCCAGCGACCATAGTTTCCATAATTCCCATCCTGTTCCACCTAAAGCAATCGTAATTAAATTCAACATAATCTTTAACAGATAAATCTTAAGCTCTAGTTTTGCTTGACTAGAATAGTAAAATCATAACCCCAACCAGATATTTAACAAAATCATACCTTATGCTACACCAAATAAAGTTGAATCCTCAATGTCACCAGTGGGTGGTTGGGTCTGTTTGCCTCAAAAAGAGCCAGTGATAATCTCGTTTCCAGAAACATAATTCTTTCGAACCAGATCGATAGTTTACTATTTATTTATTAATACTAGTTTGTTTAAAATCAGTGTCTCACACAATTGAATGGCAACACTGATGAATACAATTTAGAGCGAATCCCACGAAGGTAGTTGCTAAAATTCATGTTTTAATAAAACAGGGACCAAACAGCGAAATCAATTAAGTACAGCAACGATTTGACCTATAAATTTTGTTTTTTGAACTATGCCAATAACTCTAGGATTTAGTTTAATTAGTAAGACTATATACAAAAATGGCTCGCTTAATATTCTAGATTCAAGCAGTTTTTGCTGAGCCGAATAATTTCGTCGTGGGTTATCGAAGTTTGTATTTATTATTTAACGGATAACATTCGTGTCCCCCTCTAGTAAGAACGTGTGAATTAAGATTTTACCTTGTCTTAAGAGGGAAGTATAGCTAGCAGCTCGCGACTGACAATAGGTACTTTTTATATGAAATTTCCATTTCCGGAGAAAACGTTTTCCACTAACTAAATCTTAAAAAATCACCTTGATTTTGATGTCGATCGCTTCAGAATAATAATATCTAGGTTAATTTATTGAATCGGGCGTTACTGTGCGGAAGTCCGTGATATGTTACGAGAACAATATTCCTTTGCTTTGCGTTTTTTAGCGGAATAGGAAAAAGTAAAATATCTAGGTTTATAGGTAATAATATAATTAAATGCAAATTTTGAAAAAAAAAACCCTATAAACCTAGTCTTTCATTGTGTCAATAACGTACTAAAAAAAACATTGAGATTGGAAAATATTTAGAAGTGGAAATACGTTTTCTCTTTTTGTATGGACGAGTACGTAGTGTTCCAAAGGTAAACTTTCCCTCTTAACAAAAATCGGCTGAAAAATAGGTGGTAATTGTACCTAAAATATTGTTATCCGTGTATGGCAGCCGGCATCGCACGCGCGTCACGGGATAAAAAGCTCAAGTGCCAGAACGAGGCAAATAAACGACAGCCGTCTCACTCCCACGCCGTGATTTATACCGCCTAGCTAATTGACGGCCGCCGTCAATACATAGTTATACCTATATAGGTCTATAATGTAGTAGTATAGTAATGAAATTCGAATATTTTTCCACATGTATGTAATTCACTATAAAGAGTTTTCAGAAGTTATGTCACCAGCTGACAGCACCGTGATGAGAAATGTTTTTGACAAACATGACTGGTAGATTTTACACAAAGATTACTCACCATAGTGATAAAGATTACGAGTACATGATCTAAAAGTCCTTATTCGGACACAAGGTTTAAGAGTCCCCAGCTCGGTCGACTCGAGTCTATATACAAACGTTGTTTAATTGGTTCTCATTTTAAAACGGTATAGTGGAATTACATAAAACTTTTTATACACAATGGGATCTACATATGATGTTATAAATTATAAAAGAAATATAAAATAAAAAATTAAGGGATTAGAGAGTTTGTATGAAAAATGTTCTACTCGCTCTATTTATTTTCTATTTTAATTTCTTAGCAACAGAAATTAGTTTTCCACCTAGATACGGCAGATCCCATGATGGATACAAAGTTTCAGGTTATCCTAGCATGTCGTTTTAAAATGAGAACCAAACTATTTTTGTATAGAGAGTCGAGCGGCCTGCAGTTTTAGAAATTATGGATCGAGAGAAAGATACGTGGTCGCGTATTGGCCCGTACGTTAAACGGATGTCTCGACTTTCGACTTACCTTAACTTGACTTCGGGATTTGGAGCAAAATATATCTCTGTGTGTGTAAAGTTTATGTATTTACTTCCATACACTACAGGAACGCCACAGAAAACACAACTAGAACACAATAATTGACGAAAATAATACAATAAGTACGCAAAGATGCTGAAAGTAAATTGACAACAACCGCGAACTTCAAGCAGCATAAAGACGAAAATTCTTTAAAAAAAAAAAGGCGCGCTGAGGCGGATTGGCCGCGTCGCCCGCGCCATCCAGCCTGCCAGCGCTGAATCGCTCGTATCGTGCACACCGTGGAGGTTGGTGTATGTGTTTTTATTTTGCTGCTGAGCGGCCGTTACTAATTGGAGTCGAGCAACCGCTCAATATAAGAAATTTAAAACAGAAGAAGAAACAAACAGAAAGACAACATAACAGAGAAAAGTAAAGTTTTTATTACAAAAATCAAAAGTATAATCCAGAGGAATATCAACTGTAGCATTAAAACTTTCTTATGTTTATTTTTCTGATGTTATAGGCATTTGAAATCTGCACACGCCGGTACCCACCGAAAACGCTCTATATTAAACGGGGATAGACTATGACGTCACAATCCATATTCGCGCGTGTACTATGGAGTTAGACATTCATTTGCAATAATCTCCTTAACAATCGCGTCTATACTTGTTATTTATAATATCAATTCTAATTCCTACTAACTATTATGTAATTTTAGCGAAAAAATATATATATATATTTCGTGATTTTAACGTGAGATAAAATTACTTAATAGATGTTTTTTTCTGTTGTATGATATTTTTACGTATAACCGCATCGATTGAGTGCAATTTATTCAAATTTGAAGTCCCATCCCGTGCATATTCCCTAATGGCTGTGATAGTCATCAGCAAGTCGAGGAAATCTAGGCTGGGGCAAACAGCAACTGTCCTCGTCATGTTTTCATATTATCCTCGTTGCAGCCTAGGAGACCCTGAGTTGAATTAGACCACCCTCGGAGGTAAGCAATTATCAGATTTTATAAGAAGCACAGGGCGCCAGACAATTACCAATAATACTCAAAGCTGAATGCATACTTAAATGAAACCAGTCTTTTGTAATAACAAAAGTATACGCACTTGCTTTTGCTGAACCAACTGCAATCTAACCTTCCAATCCAGACACCTTTTTGTGGTGATTTAGAAGATCTTCGCTCCAAGAGCTATTAGAAGCGCCCGAAGGTCTAGCTCGGCTTAACGACGGCTGTCAAAGACAATAACCGAGATCAACGGATCTAAGGTATAACGGTGAAAAACTTGAGTTCAAGTCAGTGGCGGCAGATGGGTTGTGATGTAATAAGCGCACCGGTAGAAATCGCGTTCTTCAAACACCAGTACCTACTACAAACACCAAATATACCAATAGGCCTTACTTCCCGGAGTCATGTCAATTAACTTTATTTATTTATTATTTATAGCTGCAAGGCGCTAATTGAGTACCCGTTTGTTTATATTGCTCGTTTGTTTACATTTATATGACGTGACAGGCGAACACAGTTGGTGATATTCACAAAGGCACGGTAGGTGTACGCACCGCTTCTAGCTAACCAATGTAAGTCTGAGCTTCGAGTACGTTCAGTAGTTAAGGGGCCGTGATTATAGTCGACCACGCCCTTTGACAGAGACACGCTTATGCCTTCCGCACACGAGAAAAAGAGATGCAACACTCTTCGGAAATGGCTTTTTTGGACAACTTTCGATAAATACCTAACTTAGCTACTAGGTTTATTTATATTACATCAAGTGCGATTTTAGATGAGATAAAATACTAGAGTACTTATTAACTTGATTGTGTCGTAAAATAATGTATTGCTTGAGTAGGCTGAGTAAAAAAGGAAAATAAAGACCCAACTTTGTTTTTTTTTCAATTGAGGAAATTTTAGGCAATCAAATCATGTATCGATTAAATCAGATAAACAATCATATAGTCAAGAATCATATATCTCAAAATCAGACCTTATTGTTTCTTAATCTAGTCAGAACGGCGTTTCAATGCACGCAATAATTTCCGATGCACCCGCTTAAATCTTCAGGTCAATTTATGAAACCCGTCGATTACAAAGTTTTTGTGAATGTAACTGACTCGGAGTCATAAATGTTGGGTTGTGTTAATTTGGAAGTTCTATTTTTATTTCGTGTGCATGGAAATTTATGATTAATGCTTCTTTTCTTGAGTTTTAATGGTTACAGTTCTCTGCATTCGTTTGTTAAAGTTTTATTGAATGAGCGAGTAAAGCGAGAAGTTCTGCGTTTGATTATAGACATTGGAAGAGGATATTCCGAAAAGCGGAACTTACCTCGCTGGAGTGCGACGCCCTTCCTGCTATCCCTTTCCTCGCCTTTATTCGCATCGCGCCGTACCCAGAGTGTCCATATGACGTCACGCTGCAGGGTACATAGATATTGTTGATCGGGTAGAAAATGTAACTCGGTTTAGGTATTAACGCTAAGATGGCAGAGGGAGAAAGCTATACGGTACCTTGAGAACCATGATTATCATCAGGAAAGAAGAGCGTGCCCCCAGGCGGAGCAGAGACTAACCCACAATCTAAATGCATACCATAAAATCTTCCAACAATAGTCCAAATCCCCTAACAATAATCCAAATGAACTCAGTGTTACACGATTGTGAATGATTATTTTTGTGAATGAACTCTATGAGGGGCAATGTAACTACAGAATGGCAAATGGCAAAATAAAAGTCCTTAGTTTTGGCACAATTTAGTTAGTCTACTTTAGTCCATAGTTGTTCTTCTGGACTATAGTTGGGAGGTTTTACGATACATACTGCCTACTTTTGTGAAAAAGTGTAATGTAGCAATCAAACCACCTACAAGCGCACCCTCGCATTCTAACACTGTATCTCTTGCAATAGCAAACCAACTACTCAAAACCTTTTACATCAAAGTTGTCGGGCGCGGATAGAATAAACGGGTCTATCGGAGTGGACTAATTGACGCATTAGGCTGTCCAAGCCCCCGGCTTGTCAGCGGGAGATAGCTGTTAGGGCAAACGCACACCTTATAAAAATCATCGGTACTAGTATTCAACCTATGGGTTGGGTGGGACCCCCTGAGGGAACGCGTAGCGTTTTAGTTATGTTAGGATTCCATATGTGTAAAATCAAATGAAAAGCAAAGAACAGTTGAGGTTGGGTCGCAAATATATTTTCATAGGCCACCTCCTATAGAAATATAATTGCGACCCGCCCTCCCCCGTCATGGTAAAGGTTGAAAATACTGGTATATAGGTACTACGTGCCAGGAGTCCTTGCAATAGCAATATGTTGCGATTTTTACCCCGTACGCGACATATAAACCAAATTCGATACGTTTCTCAAATAGACACTCAGATGTTCTCAACACCACAGGGCACCTGAAGAAAGCTGCGTTGCAAAACGATTTCTAAAAGTAGGGTATGTTCATTATGTTCTTGCTGGGAAAATCCCCTTAAAAAATCCCAGTTTTATGCTACTTATTTATTACACAATTTACTAATTGTGTATTTTTTTAAGTATCATTCTATTTTATGGGAGCACAGAATCAAACATTATTCCGAGATTTCAAAATTCCGAACGCCATTTTGCGCTAAACGAAAATGTGGACGCAGGTGATTTAATGGAATAGGGTATTTATAGGTTAGTATTATATCCTGAAAAATCCTCAATTACTTCAGCAGAACATGGTTTTCGGAATTGTGAAACTCGGAAAAATATGCTTTCGGACAAATGACTCTTCGGGGTTATTTGGTGTGTCCTTAGTAAATTTACAATACAGACAAGAAAAAAAACTGAACTGTATACCTTTCTAACTGAGAGTATTCTGAATTTGCACATCTGAATCAGTCCTGGAAATAATGCTACTGCATGTGCAAAAATGTCTTCTTCAGGGAGCAAGAATGTTCCATAGCCCACATTGTGGTTCATGGACGAGTACCCTAATATCTAATGTTATTCATTCAGTCGCAGGCTACATTTCAATCAGCTGCCAGCCGTGGGCCCGCGAATGTAAATATTATTGTGAAATTATCCCATCGGTATATCAAAACAGTAAACACATTATAAAACAAACACTCGTGGCCAATAACATGCTTTAGTGTTATGGTCATTACGGTTCACCCTAGAGCGCTTTTATTGCTTTATTAATTTATGTATTCAACAAGTTATTTAAACGTATACTTTATGCTCTTAGTCATTCCTGCAACTACACTCTAACTCTTAAGGTAGAAACTGAAACCGACCGTATATTGAGGAAAAATCGAAAAATCCTACGAGTTCAAGCACCTCTATTTAATTTTTGCTTGAGATTTTTAAAACAGTGTTTTATATTTCTCTATTTATACAGTCTTATTACTGTCGTGGTACTAATAAGGGAATGAAAAGCAACAACTCTGGTAATTCGGAAAATCAACTGCAAGAATACACGTTTATTATTTTGGTCTAAAGTTTACACCCGAAGATTGAAGTTTCGAACCTTAACTTAACTCTGGCCCAACCAAGTTAAATTTCATGACCCAATCTGAAGCAGACAACTTATTAACTCCCTAAGCCGCACTGGGCTAGCGTAGGGGCTAGATATAACCTTATAGGCGTCATGCTTGACAATAAATGGAATTAAAAAGCGCATTTTGTGCGCCTGGCGTCCAAGTTGCTGCGTGCGGCGTCAGCCTTTGGGCGGATACTGCCAAATCTGAGAGGGCCCAAGGCCTCATGTCGCCGCCGCCTCGCCGTACACGGGTGGTGCGCAGGATGGCACTCTACGGTGCCCCAGTATGGGTAGACGCGCTCGACAGCCAAAATATCGCTCATCTACGCTGACCGCAGAAAGTGATGGCTCTGAGAGCAATCAGAGGGTAGCGCACCGTATGCGCGGAAGTCGAGTGTGCTAGCCAGAATCATGCCTTGGGAGCTGGACAAGAGGGCCCTCGTGGATCTGTATCTGTGGCGCGTGGAGGCGCGAGACCAAGGGGACTTGCTAACCCCACAAGAAATAAGGAAGCGGCGAACCGAGCTTCTGCAGGAGGCGATGGACGTATGGGAGCAGTTGCTGGAACGGCCGAGCGCCGGCTCCCTCACCATAGGGGCGGTTCACCCAGTCCTCCATGACTGGCTTGAAAGACACTTCGGGGTTCTCACCTTTCGGCTGACGCAGGTGCTGTCGGGACACGGTTTTTCGGCAGCTTCCTGCATAATGTCTCACAGAGAGAGCCGACCCCGAAATGCCACCAGTGCGGAGCCAATATAGACTCGGCCCAGCACACATTGGCCTGGTGTCCGGCTTGGAGTGCAGAGAGACAAGAGTTGGTAGCCCGAATAGGACAAGATCCGTTGATGCCGTAGTGCGGGCTGTGGTGTCCAGCAAAGTGGTCTGGAAGGCAATGCTGGACTTCAGCGAGCACGTTATAGCCGAGAAGGAGGCGGCATAGCTCGCCTATGAAACAAGGGTGGATCGGTATGCACTCAAGCTTTGTTGATTTTGACTGGTGAAATCTTATTTTATTCAATTAATTTTATTATTTATTTTATTTAATTTTCATTTAAAATTTAAATTTATTTTATTTAAAATCGATTTTTACTGTATTTGATGTGACATTTAATTCAATTCTCTAAGGACTAATCAATTTCATTTATGTTGTTTTAATTTTCAATTTTCAATTCTGAGAATTTGGATTCGTTGACATTTAGCAATTAATAATATTTCACCTGTTGACATTAACGATTTTATAATTTATTTCCAATATCACATTTTAATTTTAATTGTATGATTTTATTTTATGTTTAATGATGCGCCGGTCCTGTTCTCTTTCTCTTCATTAATAATTTGAATGTACCCACTACTAACATTAATTAATTTAAGTCTGTACCTACTAACAACTACGAGTATATGGGCCACGGCCTGAAATAAACGTTTATTTAATTTAATTTAATTTTAATAGCGCGAGCGGGAAGCCCGGGCTGAGGCTGACCCAATGCGCCGCCACAGAACTGGGCGCAGGCGTGTAGCGCATAACCGGCGCTTGCCTTCTTAACGAAGACCTCAGGGTGCCAGTCACGGGGGCGAATGCCACCCAAAGGGAAGAGGTCTTGGAGTTGGAGGGCGTGTGGGGTGTTCGGATACGCCCCTGAAAAAATGTTATTCTGGGGGACTATAATCCATTTCAGATTGGAAGAGTCCAGTGACAGCTGTCATCTCAGTACAGTTTATATGTCATTAAACGTCAAATATGGCGTAAGCTGTACTAAGATGACAGCTGTCACCGGACTCTTCTGATCTGAAATAGATTATAGTAAACATCTTCTCCCCTCCAGCGATGGGTCGCACATAGGGACAGCTGCCGGTGGAGTTACGGAAGTGTGCGCGAGCGTTCCCGTGGCTCCGCCAAAAAGCAACGCGCAGAGCACCGTGGGGTTTTAGACGGTAGTCCGGGCGGTTCCCGGGAGTCCGTCATACCGTTCTGGTTCCCTAACCAGGCCGGATGCGTAAAGGCATTGCCCCACGAATAAAAATTAAAAATAAAGGGACTAGGTACAACCTGCTCCATCTCCTACGAGAGGAGGCCTGTGCGGTGCGGTGAAGTAGGACGTACAGGATGATGACATACCTAACCACCATCTTGTTTTACAGCGACGCGGGAGACAGCTTTCACGTACGCCATCACGTCGGCCGGCGTCACGCATGCGCTGAGCGTGGCGTGCGCGCGCGGCGACCTGCCTGCCTGCGGCTGCGCGTCCAACAGGTAAGAATAAGAATCATCATCATCATCGTACCATCATATCAGCCGAAACACGTCCACTGCTGGACATAGGGCTCCCCCAAAGAGTGCCAAAGTGACCGATCCTGCGCCACCCGCATCAACCGGGCCTCCTCTAATTACGAACAGTTTTTACTTAAGTATCAATCTTTATTGTATTGCCAACCGCTTATGAAGGGTTAGATTCAGAACAAGCGAACAAAATAAATAGACCCTGATAAACATTCTGTGTTTACATGATCTATCAACATATTTCAGACAAAATCAATACTATCAGTAATCATTAAACATACGTTTGATCTCATCCTGAAAACTAATTTCGCCAAAATGATCGATGGTCGAAGGCTAAGGGAACCTGTTAGAAAACCGAAAGGATTATTATGGCAATCTAGTGGATGGGACCTCCCAAGTACAACAGTGAACGTCCATCGTCTGATGCGAATCCAAAGGCTATCGAAAATAGAAGCTCAACTAACAAGCTTTCACTGTTTATGGGTTTATTGTAACATTTTAATCTTTTAACAGAAGAAGGACGTCGCCAGACCAGTTCCAGTGGGGCGGTTGCGGGGAGGCTGCGTACGGCGCGCGGTTCGCGCGCAGATTCCTAGATGCGCGGGAATTGGACGCGGACGCGCGCGGGCGCATGAACCTGCACAACAACCGCGTAGGCAGGAAGGTGAGCGAGGTACACACTTTCTGTAAACAGAACAAAGAATCTATCTATGATAGACAGAAGAACACCTCTTGTGATTCCTTCAATGGTTCAGACTGGCGACATTAAACTATCATTCATTGTTGCAGTATTACAAGTATGTAGAATTTTCCCTGATCACCCTCTTTTTTCTCCTGCATTATGTGCATGCATTATCTCTTTCTCTCTCACACTCCCTATCTCTCTTCTCCCCAAGAACGACGGCGGGAAGGTGAGCAAGGTACTCGCTTTGACTATACCAGAACTTTCGGATTCCCTTATTACTATGCACATCACCCATTTACTTATGTAATAGCTTTAAGTATCCCACTGCTGGGTAAAAGCCACCCTCTTTTTCTTCGACCTATATCTTCGGAAAAAAAAACACTAATTCTGTCAATGACGAATACACACTCTTTTCTCTCGTTGTTTTCGTCTCTTTTGAGGAGCTACGGTAGCCTAGTGGTTCAGGCATGCGGCTGTCAAGCGGCGGTCGTGGGTTCGAATCCCGGCTCGTACCAATGAGTTTTTCGGAACTTATGTATTACGGATTATTTACCGTTAGCTTTTCGGTGAAGGAATACATCGTGAGGAAACCGGTCTAATCCCAATAAGGTCTAGTTTTCCCTCTGGGTTGGGAGGTCAGATGGCAGTGGCTTTCGTAAAACTAGTGCCTATGCCAAATCTTGGGATTAGGTGTCAAAGCGGACCCCGGGCTCCTTTAGGGAACAACCGGGAACAACGCTAGGAAGATGAGGTTTTCGTCTCTTTTGATTGTGATCCTTTGAACTAGGGCGGCTATCTATTATGGTATTTCTTATGCCGTATTTCTGACTCTTTCATTTCCGTCTTCCTCTCTGTCCCAACATCTTTGTATCTCACTCTGCACTCCGTTGGAGGGAAAATGATGTTCGATGCCAGTAAAAAAAAAGGATGATGATAAGGAAATCAATCACAATTCTCACGACGTCTACAACTGGGGAAAGACACTGTACCTTTTCAGGTTCCAGACCTACTTCGAAGCAATGATAATTGCGACGACCATGTGTAGATAAAACGAGAGCTAGCTGTCGTTAGGGATTAAATACGCAAAAAAAAAAACGGTTAATAGCTGAAAAATGATTTCCTGTGCATTCTTGATTACGAAACTCATTTATATTGGACTGAGCATAAAAATCATACAGTGCTCTATATGTTGTACAATTTATTTTCTAATTTGGCCGGTACCGAAACAGCCGCAACACAAAAAGACATGTTATTAATAAACAAAAAACTTGAAATCGAAACGAAGACATTATTGATTATGATTATTGTTTTAAGGCATTATAAACGCCATCGCATGCCGGCGGCCGATTAAAAAAGTTGCAAGCAAAATGGCGGGGCCCTTCAAAATGGCGGCGAAAAACAAAACGTTAATGTGTCGATATGCCTGAAACACGGTGTTGAAACTAGTTTTGGATGAGCGTTAATATCTCTTTTAAGTACCACCTCACTTGTTTCGAATTATACGTTGTTGTGACTGTTTAACAGCAGGTTACTATGGAAGGTTCCGTAGATGTTGCAGGGTTAATTTATTATTTTATTTAACCTGTAATATTATTTATCTTTTATATCTACTAAATACTTCCAGTTATTGAATTCTTCAAATTGTTAAACTACCGACTCGAGACAACGCGAATTCTTAAAAAAAACACCTGTATCACTCGACATTGTTCAGGCCTACCACACCCTGTCACCTGTCAAAAAAAGTCGTGTAACCATGATTATTATATTTATTATCTTCATGTATTTTTTGGTATTTTTTTTTAGACTTGATTTGCATGCGTTTATTTGAGACTGTGATTAACAGACTACGAAATCACGATTTCTACTTTCGATTTAAATATCAACTATCATATTAACACGTTGAATGCGGGAACATAACTTTATAATTTACTTTCAGTGCTATACATACCATTTTTTAATTGTAGGATAGTTGTACACTGGTGCGGTACAAGGCTATTTTGGCTTGTGACTAAAGGTCTATATTTTAGCAAATATATCCTTGTTGGTTTTACAAATCGATGATTTACTGATTACAATGGCTAGTTAAACAATTGAATGATCTAAGGCTAATGTCGTTACATACTGTCGAACTTGGATTAGGCATTATAGGAAAATAAATTAACGATACGAAATTGACTTATATCGCACCAAGGGAACAGGGCTGATGCCGTCTAGTCGATATTTTGGTAGGGATAGGAAATATAATGAAATAAGAAATAGATATCGGTAGTTGTTATTATTAAAAAAAAGCTTACTAAAATTACAAATTCGAATGAGATTCATTGAAACATTCTAAACACATAGATTTTTCACATTCTATATATACTTACGTACGCAGGTTAGATGACTTCCAGCCTCCCGAACAAGCCGGTTTCCGAAGAGGCTTTAGTACCGTAGACCACATCCACACGCTCCGTCAGGTTATACAGAAGACCGAGGAGTATAACTTGCCCCTCTGCCTAGCGTTCGTGGACTACGAGAAAGCCTTCGATTCGATTGAAACCTGGGCTGTACTACAGTCTCTCCAGCGGTGCCAAGTTGACTATCGCTATATCGAAGTGCTGAAGTGTTTGTACGAGAACGCCACTATGTCAGTTCGACTCCAAGACCAGAACTCGAAACCTATTCCGTTGCAGCGAGGAGTCAGGCAAGGAGATGTTATTTCTCCAAAACTGTTCACCGCTGCACTGGAGGACGTTTTCAAAACTCTGGACTGGAGAAGGCTAGGCATCAACCTCAACGGCGAGTACATCACTCACCTTCGGTTTGCTGACGATATAGTAGTCTTGGCTGAGACCATGGAGGACTTAAGTAGGATGCTCGATGACCTCAATAAAGCTTCCGAACGAGTTGGTCTAAGAATGAACATGGATAAGACGAAGATCATGTCAAATACCCATGTAGTACCAACTCCCATTACAATCGGACACTTTACACTCGAAGTTGTAGACGATTATGTATACCTAGGACAAACTATCCAGTTAGGTAGGACCAACTTCGAGAAAGAGGTCAATCGTCGAATCCGACTCGGCTGGGCAGCGTTCGGGAAGCTACGGCACATCTTTTCGTCCAATATTCCGCAGTGTCTCAAGACGAGAGTCTTTGACCAGTGTGTGTTGCCAGTGATGACATATGGCACTGAAACGTGGTCGCTTACTATGGGCCTCATAAGAAGGCTCAAATTCACCCAAAGGGCTATGGAGAGGGCTATGTTGGGAGTTTTTTTGCGTGATCGCATCAGAAATGAGGCTATCCGCAGCAGAACCAAGGTAACCGATATAGCCCTCCGAATCGCTAAACTTAAGTGGCAGTGGGCGGGGCACATAGCACGTAGAACCGATGGCCTACCGGACGGAAAGGTTCTCGAGTGGCGACCACGAACCGGAAGGCGCGGCGTGGGTAGGCCCCCCGCAAGGTGGACTGATGACCTGGTAAAGGTTGCTGGAGTCCGCTGGATGCGGGTGGCGCAGGAACCGGTCCTGCGCCACCCGCATCCAGCGGTATAAGCGGGTAAGTATATATCATCATCATATCAGCCGAAAGACGCCCACTGCTGTGAGGCCAAAGTGCGGTCACTTTGAAGAGTGCCAAAGTGCGGTCACTTTGGCACTCTTTGGGGGAGGCCTATGTCCAGCAGTGGGCGTCTTTCGGCTGATATGATGATGATATATACTTATATATAAGTATTTTAGTTCCAGTCCCACCTGTGTTGTCTCCTTTAATTGTGAACAGTCTACCGTCGCATTTCTTCTCCGATTCTTTCGGTTCACTTTTTACACTTTCACTGCACTCCATCTCTTCGAAAACCTCTTGTAACATCTTTCGTGATCGTTTCCTCAGTGCATTCATTATGAAAACGGAACTGCAAACGGAAGGTAAACAAAAAACACGTAATCGTCACCCCCGCACTGGCTGCACTGACCTGTACTCGCGGTGCTGCACAAGACAGTAGGTATACAAGACACTTTTGGCCGGTACCGCACTGGTTGATTATTTTTTTCACCTAGTGCGGTACGAGTCAAATTTGTCTTGTAATGTTTGATGCACCTGTTGGATAGAATTCACAGAAAGACACATAAATGTATACTTGACTCTTTCTAGTTCATAGGATTTCATAGTCAAATCGACCCCGCACCAGACAGAGACAAGCTACTTCCTCACGCCGCACCAGGAGAAAGTACATTACAAGTCGAAACTGGCATGTACCGCATTCAACGTGTTAAGGATGTTGGGATAGTTTTCTCTCCCTTTTTCACGCTTTCTTTGAGTAAGTACTTCGATTTTAAAAAAAACTTCTTTATTTCCCTTGTGCCGGCCCAAAGAAGTCCCAAAGCATATCTTTAACTGGGCGCCCTGCCATCCAAACATGGAAAAAAAATGTTAAGGGTCTACCACAAACACCACGGAACCCAACTCACACGGCTCAAAAACACCGAATCACGAACGCTCACGGCGTAATTGCCAGCAACCGGTCGTTTCGCACAATACCGTAATTGGACCCCGCGGCGGCCAAGAAATGTCGGCGACATTAGGCCAGAATTACTGTGTTCCATGATCGTTTGATTCAATCGGTATTTGCTCCTTTCTGCACTTGCCAACGACTTCTACCATATGGACATCGAACACATTGATGCTATTATCTACCTACAGATCCAACAGCGATGACATCAAATGATCGCCAATCGTGAACTTTAATAATAGGTATCTTCAGGGCATTTATATCCGATACATTGTTTAATTGCATAGAGAGATTGATTGTTTTCTACTATGATGACAGCTAATGGCGTGATTATTAATGGTGATCCGGAGTTCGGAGTCTGCAGTACTTATAAATTCGGAACTAGCAAAAGTACTAATTAGTGTCCATGTCAGTGTTAAATTAAATTAACACTGACATGGACACTATAATTAGTATTTTTGCTTCCCTTAAAAAAAATACGTAAAACGTATTTTTAATTTGCGAATAGTTGGTTCGTTTAACTATTTTATGAATATTATGGCAAAAATTAGCATGTTTTGTGCACAATATTCTTATCTCTCTATTTCGCTTATCTTTTTCACCCTCTAGACATAACACGCTGGCTTTTCATAAAGCGTTCCTAACTCTTTGGTACAAAGTCTAACATTAGAAACGCACTGATCGGAATAATGTCTAGTATCAATGACGATCAGGCAGCCACTGCATTCAAAACGTATCGTACTATCATTAAGTACCTGAGAAGGCCAATGACGGACCTTTGCCATTGGATTGTACACCTTATCTCCAATAAAATAAGTTATTTATTGCAAATAATGTATATAAAATGCTTAATGAATACTCCAGGAAAACGATTTTGAAAAACATTAATCTGTAACAAACTTTTTTTAGGCGACTTCAAAAAAAAGGAGGAGGTTCTCAATTCGGTTGTATTTTTTTTTCAATGTTTGTTACCTCAGAACTCCGTCATTGATGAGCCGATTCGTATTTTTTTTTGTTTGTTAGTAGTTATATGCTTCCAGGTCGGTCCCATTTTTTTCAATAATTCAATTGGATGATGGGATCCATGAGGAATTGAGGGCTCTTCAATTATATTAGGCACGCGTGTAGTGATTCTGGTATTTTCTATTTTAACTCGTGTATTTACACCCGGAAATCATAAATTTGGTGGAGTGGCATTGATGATGAAGACCAGAGATGACTTATGGAATTCCTCAATTATGTACTTAAAAGTACAAATGTACGTCACAGATTCTGATAAGATTCCGTTGAAATGGCAACGAATGAAGTGCCAAAGGTGATCTTTGTGGAACCGACGGAAGTCCTCAAATATTATCGCCCCAGATACAGCAATTCGGTTTTTTTCTCTATTAATCAACGCATCTCTTGCTCTCGGAAATCAGTTCATGTGCTAAATTGGAAAATAAATGTGGAAATGTTCTCGTGACTTGGCGGAGTACTAAATTGAAATCGGTTAAAACTTTGTTTTTAAAGTAAATTATTAGTTTTGTTAAAATAAAAAATAAATTAAAACGTTATTTAATCAAGAATCCAACAAAGTTTCCACCCAGAAGTGACTAAATAGATTTAAATAAAGCATTCATTGTCTTTTTTGTATGATTTATCTTGAATATCATAGAGCAAATAAAAGTTAACCAAAATAATGATTAAAACATTGTATTTAAATATATATTTATCTATATAAGAATGTATATTGTCGTCTAGTACCCATAGTACAAGCTTTGCTTAGTTTGGGGCTATGTCGATTTGAGGAAGATTGTCCCCAAATACTATTATTATTATTATTTATTCATATTTTTCTGACAATTTAGGAGCTAACTATGTTATCACGTATTTGATGCCTGATATGTTTTCGGATTTGGCCTTTGTGCAATTATTTAAATGATGATACATATATCCGTTACACAGGAAAAATCTACTATGATAAATTATTTCCTTTGTCAGTTTTCCATACTAAATGTCAGTAAAATGACTGGACTATAAGTCACAGGCTTATTTTAAGCCGTAAAAAGCTTTGGAACTTCGCGTCAGTTATATAGGTCCTTCTAGACTTGAAGGGTGAGTTCTGGGTCTTGGTGGTCTCGTGTTAAGTAGCTATTAGAACCAGTTAAGCCATATACTCGTGGATTTCCGTTTCTAGTAATGCGAAGATGCATTTATTAATGTAATGTGCGGCATAACTGTAAGTTCAGAAGTCTGGTTCTTTCATATTTATACTTGCCCACCTACATACAGCGATTGGATACTAGAGGCACCGAGGTCTGAATATTTTATAAGACTTGTAATGTACCTACGAGTAAGTGGCAAAAATACCAACTTTTCTTTGCTTCACAATGGGATCAATCTTCATTTAGATAATAATATTTCGAGTATGATGTAGGGGTATGTATTTTAATTAAGAAAAAAATCCATGTATTTTTTTTTTCATAACTGGTATACCTTGGCCTCTCACCCGGTACCAGGTTATTGTTGAGTTCCGGGACACCCTGTATATGTACTCATCTGATTTCAAAAATTCTTTCACCAGTTTATAAAGTGGATCTTTCAGGTTTGCCTGCGCCCTTTGCAATAAATACGTGGGCGAAGCAGGGCAGCTAAATAGTCACATATAAAATAGTCGTTCGACTTGCCTAACACATCCCGTCTATTAATAAAGGAAGGGGCATTTCGATTTGATGGTCACGCCTTACAAACTGAAGATGAGATAGATAATAATAAGAATCCGGAACCATCAGTATTTTAGGTATTAAAAAGGTATAATGTGCTACATTGCTCATTTTTTGTGAAAGACTTGTTTATTACAGATGGTGAAAGACCTCGTCCGCCGAGAGTGCAAATGCCATGGCGTCTCCGGGTCTTGCGCCATGCGGACCTGTTGGCGCGCGCTGCCGCAGTACCAGGCCGTGGCGACCGCCCTGCGGGACAAGTACAGGCGTGCCAGGCTGGTGGCGCCGCAGTCGCCGCAGTCGCATCTGCTCATACGCAGGTATAGACACAATAAATTTATTCCAAAGGTCGGTACGTAAGCCAGGCTGACGCTCGGCCATCTAAGACACACTCGACAGGTTAAGTATTTTTACAAAGGCTGGGGACAAGTTCCGCTAACGGCCGGCCATCTAAAACACACTCGTCGGGGTCTGGGAAGCCTCGCTAGCGCTCGGCCGTCTTTATAACATACTAGCTTCCGCCCGAGACTTCGTCTGCGTGGATTCGGGATAAAAACTATCCTATATTTTAATCCAGGCTATAAACTATCTTCGTGCAAAATTTCATCCAAATCGGTTGAACCGTTTAAGCGTGGTTGAGTAGCAAACATTCAAACATCTAAACATCCAAAGGTCCAAACATCTAAACATCCAAACATCTACCCATCCAAACCTTCGCATTTATAATATAAGTAGGATAAGGACTTAATAACTTTTTGAACAAATTATCCTGATACGCATGAGCGACAGAGAGAGCCTTGTACCCAATCCAATGCACACGCCTTCGGATTGATTGTTTTGTTTCTAAAAAATACCTTAACCAGGGATGTTAAGGTTTATTTGCTCTCGTAAAAAAGTGAGAAAATTGCAAGTAAAAATGCCACGGCAAGTTCAGGTCGTGCACAATGAGAACTTGCTGCCGATTCTGTATATTTTGCTTCAATCTTATATCCTTCCTTGTCCAGATCCAAGCATACCATGGCGGTGGGCCGGCAGCCGCGCAAGTCAGAGCTGGTGTATTTGGAGCCGTCCCCGTCGTACTGCGAACCTGACCCCGTCTCAGGGTCCTTGGGGACTCACGGAAGGACGTGCAACAGGACCTCTAGAGGTAAGGCTATGTGGAATCAAACGAGTGTATTTTTTGGAATAAGCAGCTGGCGGCTTAGCGGTCAAACATTTTGTATCTGTGGTTGATTTCAGGCCGTGAAGCTAATTGTAAAGCTCTTGGGACCGCATCAGAAGAGAACATATTATGTCCACTGCTAGACACAAGCCTTCTTCAAAGTGTGCTTCAATTATCGGTTTTGCACCACCCAGCGGACTCATAACCTTTACCAGGTCATCAGTCCACTAACGCGGGCCATACACGGACTGCTTAAAGCAGTCGAGACCAACGGCATGAGAGCAGTCGTCATATTAAACAAGATCTCAACTGCTCTAAGCAGTCCGTCTATGGCGGGTGTCGACTGCTCTAAACAGTCCGTCTATGGCGGGTCTTAGTGTGTGTGTGTTTCTTCAACCTACTCTTTATCTCCAGGTGAAGACGGCTGCGAGATGCTCTGCTGCGGCCGCGGCTACAACACCGTCCGCGCCGTCAAGGCGACCCAGTGTCGCTGCCGCTTCCACTGGTGTTGCCGCGTCAGCTGCGACACATGTGTCGTCCGCACGGAGACACACGTGTGTAAATAGAAGCTACCAGCCTACCAGTGTTCTTCAATATTGACGGCAAAGCCATGCAAAGGCGCCGCCGCTTTCATCGGTGTTGCCGCCTCAACTGTAACACAAGTGTCGTCCGCACGGAAACAGACGTGTGTGAATTGACGCTGCCAGTGTCAGCATTGCGGTGATACAGTTCGGCTACCGCTACGTCACCACTACGTCGGTTGAAACATTTACTTGATCGGCACTACGCTCGTGGAAATAGAAGCCGCTAGGGCAAAGCCACGCACAGACGACATGTGTATAGTCCGCACGGAGACACATTTTGCGTCAAATAAATGCTGCGCCTACGTCACCGCTACATCAACGACTTTTACGTGATCTACAGAACGCTCGTGTGTAAATAGACGTTGCCAGTGTTAGCGGCAATGTCAGCCAGTGAAACCACTTAGTGTTGCTGCCGCTACCAAGTATGTTTTTTTTCACATGCTTAGTCAATGTCAACTGTGTTAAACGCGAAAATTTTTGTTCATGTGAGCCTCACTGACGTCACGTCCAAGAAATAGCGTTCGTATTTTTTTTAAGTGCTGTTAGTGTTACCAAATGTTTATCACGAGGACAATGTGTTATGCTCGAACATCATAAGCGGGACTCATCATAACATAGCTAGAAAGACGACAACGGCCACGAAAACTAATATTTAACTCTTGGCAGTTTAGAAGTCAATTCTGAACCAATTCTAAGCTATCATTTAGATTATAAAATTTATTAAAATTAATGGATATCAGAATTTACTTCTAATTTACTGGGAACCATTTGCGGAGATTCGGGGTCATGATACCGACCAACTTTTTCTGAGTCAGTAAATGACACGTTTTTGTTGTAAACTTTTATTTTTTATTTCACCCCTTTATGTCGCTATGTCAAGTGTAATTTACTCAATTTTAACGCTCCCTTGACATCTTTACAGGCATTTTTTTTGCTCTGCATGTCGCAAGCCATGAACACAATTATATTTTTGCGATTTAATGTGTTAATTTTGTTTTACCCTGAAATGGTCATCATAGTGGTGCATTTAAAATCTCTTTGGAATCAAACTATCTTTGCTTGCTTGTTACTTACAAAATTAGTCACAATCCGGCAAAGTCAAACAAAAAATCAGTTAAAGTGTAGGGTAACCATAATCTTAGATCATTCGAATACATTTGTTATTTTTTGCTGGAGTATTACAAAAACGAAGTCTTGCCGCATTGATTATATTACTGAACTAGTGAGCTTCATCTTAGGCTCTGTCGTCGCTTACCATCAGGGGGGCTAGTACGCTAAGTTTTATGTCGGACATAAGCATTCGTCCCATTCTGGCAAATATGCGAGTGCAAGAGGGACGAATGCTTTGCGTCGCACATAAAACTACTAGGGTCAATCACTGGACAGTCTTTTATTTAAAATAAATGAAGTCCACGACAATGCCAGATTATGCAAATGAGCTATTTTGACCCACCGATAATCTCAAAACACGCGAACTACTAGTTCCTTTAGCCTGGTTTACATTTGAACGATTAATTTTGGAGCTCAAGTAAATACGCGGGCCAACAAGTAGATTTTCAAAAATGTTTTAGTACACTAGGTTTATGATTTTCTTATTGCTCTTTTTTCACGTTAATAACAACTCATATGGGAGTTGGGAGTGAAAAAAAACTTAAAATAAAAAGCACACAGTACCTTTTAGCTTTTTCTCTTGAACGTGGGAACTTTGGGTGTGACTCACTCGTAGTGAATTAAAAAGAAGTGAGATTTTAAAATCATTACCACCCACAACAAAATGCTGAGTAGCAATAATTCGGTATTTCCATGTTCTGATTATAAAAGTAAAAATTCGTGTACTTTATAAATGTATAGGTACTGTATGTAATGTATGTGTAGGTCGCGTTCTTTAATTTATGACCCATTTCGCAAAAATATTATTTGCACCCTATACAATATGACAGGACTGTTAACCTTAAGTGGGTCCCTAATTAATGTTCGTGGCTTTTCTTACTTAATGTTATATTTGTGTGGTTTATTTTTTACTACACACATGTTTGTTCCGATATTTTCACGTAGGTAACTTCATCCAACTTGACAATGTATTATTGGTGAATGTACTTTCTTGTGTACCTAAATTGTAACTGGCGGCCATACATTTAATATGGCGCGCAGAGCTCTTTTTACGTGTGTCGACCTGTACCTACGTATAAAAATAAATATACCAAATATATATATAGATAATTCAAACTCCATTCATTGACATTGCACCCAGAATCCATTTGTTCCACACATATGTAGGTATTTCTGAACGTACCCTTATTCCACTTTTTTTATTTCGAATCGGGCTGCTTGGATTAATGCCAATAACATCAATAGTTCATGTGACTTTAATATTCTTATATAGAGCACCGGCCACGATCACTTGACTGTTTCGTCATTATAAAACGTAAATAAACCTCACATAAAACCCTTTGTCTTGTCCTTCATACATTTCTCATGCATTTAAAGTAAGACTCAACGGCTTTAAAATAGTATTTTTAAGTGTTTCTTATAAAGTAAGTACTTAACTTGTCTTAAACATTCCACGTAGATTAAGTTAACTTATTCACGTAACATTGCGATTTTTAAATAAAAACTTTGACACATTTTGAAATGCATTTTAATTTTCGTTCCATACTGTGTGGTGTGTCATGCATGACAAAAGGGATCCCTATCACATGTTTCATGCAGTGACCGATACCGGTATTATTTTCACAAAAAAATACCGGTATACAATTATGGTATAATTTGAAGAAAGCCGCCTCGCCTTAGGTACCGGTAATCATCCCAAGAATCAGAAATTTACGGAAATATTCCAATGTTGTAAATATAAACATAATATGCTGTTTTTGCATTAAACTTTTCTTGTTCGCTAAAGCAGCATATTAAATAAAAATCTACAAGTTTACTTTTTAAATAAACGCCCAATATTACTGGGAATATTATTAATGCCACCCGGTATTAGAGGTACTACAAAATATACCCGTTGTCTGAGCTGTTTCCGTAAATAAAACTATGAAATATGGCATACATTTTCCTGTTACGCCGTTTCATCACGACATCGTAACATGTCGGCCATTCGTAAAATGTAATTGTAGAACACTGGACACCATTTAGTAGGTAGTTACTTAATTGTGTGACTGGACTGATTGGTTTTCCGCCATTTTAGTAATGTATACCGTTCATATTGCCGGTGTGTATGCCGGCGCTTATGAAGGTATAGGCCAGTACTTACTTCAAAAGTTTAACATTTCGCAAAAGTGTAAGTAACTAAGTTTAAAAGCACAGCGACGCAGAAAAATAAGTAGCTTAAACTTCTCTCACTAAAGTTGCTTAAAGTCGAAGAAATTGAATCCTTTTCGAATGTGGCGAACTCTAGACGGATTTGATTCGTTAAAAGTTACCGTCAAAGCGCGTTCGATCTTCACAAATGAAATGACATTTGTATGGATTTTAAAAGTTTTAATTGGCTTAAAGTCTGCCTCGTAGCGTTATATCTGGTTAACGATTGAGAACATGTAAGTACATTCGTAAAAACATGTTCAGAAGGACAAATTGGTTCTGACCTGCAGATCGGCATCACTCCCAACACATCTATGTCATTTCTATGCAAAGTCTTGATTTAAATCGACATCCTGGTTAATATCTCCTAGCTAGGAGCGACAAAAATAATTCTTTATTTATATGTATCACAAGAAGAACAATTTTTAACCATCCATCATTTTCATCATCATCATATCAGCCGAAAGACGTCCACTGCTGGACATAGGCCTCCCCCAAAGAGTGCCACAATGACAGGTCCTGCGCCACCCGCATCCAGCGGACTCCCGCGACCTTTACCAGGTCATCAGTCCACCTTGTGGGGGGCCTACCAACGCTGCGCCTTCCGGTCCGTGGTCGCCACTCGAGAACCTGGAAAGGGCGGAAGCCCCAACGGCCATCGGTTCTACGTGCAATGTGCCCCGCCCACTGCCACTTAAGTTTAGCGATTCGGAGGGCTATATCGGTTACCTTGGTTCTGCTGCGGATAGCCTCATTTCTGATGCGATCGCGCAGAGAAACTCCCAACATAGCCCTCTCCATTGCCCTTTGGGTGACTTTGAGCCTTCTTATGAGGCCCATAGTAAGCGAACACGTTTCCGTGCCATACGTCATCACTGGCAACACACACTGGTCAAAGACTCTCGTCTTGACACACTGCGGAATATTGGACGAAAAGATGTGCCGTAGCCTCCCGAATGTTGCCCAGCCGAGTCAATTCGACGATTGACCTCTTTCTCAAAGTTGGACCTACCTAACTGAACAGTCTGTCCTAGGTATATATAATCGTCTACAACTTCGAGCGTAGTGTCCGCTTGAAATGGGAGTTGGTACTACATGGAGGTTTGACATGATGGACCTTTCCGCCCCAACGGCCATCGGTTCTACGTGCAATGTACCCCGCCCACTGCCACTTAAGTTTAGCGATTCAGAGGGCTATATCGGTTACCTTGGTTCAAAGTTTGTTTGACTAGCATAATTTGTTTATTTATTTAATTAGGCTCACAAAACAAGTTAAAGTCTATAGAATAATAAAACAAATTATGCAATTTGTTCGGATCTGGACTAGTTATAACTCAAAATATGTGTGTAACTGACTGAAAAAAAAACAGTTTTTGACTTGTTCGATAAAAGTATGTATGTAAGTAAGTTGTCCATCAAAATTTGCAATCCATTTTTCAGTCACTTGCCGTTATCCGATTGATATGAAATTTTGGATATTAGTATAGTTTGGATGACAATTTAATATAATGGTACCATCGAGCTGATCTGATGATGGAGACAGAAGGTGGCCATGGGAATTCCGTATTTAACTGACGTAACCCCGTTGAGTTTGGGCTCGTTTGAATCGTCTCAATGAGTAGTTGATAATACATAGTATACAGCAAAGTACAGTCGGCAACAAAAGCTTGTACCAAAAATGAAATTTTTGTCAGAAACTTATTTTTATTCAAAGGTAGCCCAGAGCATAAATTACGAATCGATTGACACCTCTTTTATGAAAATCGGTTCGATATCTTAAGAGTCCGCAGTAAGCTCGGCCGAATTTCACCTTCCCATACATTACGCTGAGTTGTGACCATTTCGTGGCAAATGTGTATGTGCGTACGTGTCCACTCCACAGTTTGTCTTTTTTTTTGCCATGAATAAATGTTTTCTTTCTTTCTTTCTTTCTTTCTTTCCATACAAACGTAGTTACGCTCTCATTTTAAAACTACGTGTTGGATTGTAACGAAACTTTGCATATACAATGACATGAGGTATATCTATGTCTGTAATTAGTTTATATGGTTCCAGTTTATAAAACAAACAAAATACAAGCTAAAACAAGTTTTGTATGAAAAACTTAAATTCGCTCTATTGTTTTACTACGGTATCTGAAGCTACATAAATTATTACAGACATAGATATACCTTATGTCATTGTACATGCAAAGTTTCGTTACAATCCCACACGTAGTTTTAAAATGAGAGCGTAACTACGTTTGTATGGAGAATCGAGCTTACTGCGGACTTAAACGGTACGGCTACGGTGGAACACGCACATAAATACAAACACAGACTGCTAAAAGGTTAACCCTTCTTTTACCGACAAACGTTCAACCATGTTTCGACGAATTTTCGTTTCATCGAAAACTATTTATTTCAGAAACAGAACGTTTCAGGGTTGTTTTAAAATAAACCTAACCTAACCTAGGTAGGTTCTACACAACTACCTTTTAGTTTTAACTAAAACGTTAACGGTTTCTGAGAAAAAAAAGTTCGTTGAAATGAAAATTCGATGAAACGGTGGTCGGTAAAATGAGGGACCCTTCTTTTCCTCCGTAGTCGGGCAAAAATGCAGTTATGAGACGTAGTTATCTTGTAAGAATTCAGTTTTCTGTGTCGTTCGGCCTTATTTTGCCGGGAGGTCGGGTTATCTTGTTTTCACCTTAAACAAAAACAATCATAGCACAAGCTCCTCGCATGTGGGATGTGGGCTCTAACGACCACTGAAAATGAGCCCTGGAATCCGACTCGAAGGCCCATGATGAGCGTTTAGCAATAGTAATAACGCGTTTAGAGGATTATTGAGAAAATGCAGTTGCATTCAGCACGGCGTCAGTTTCGGTGATTTTCAATTACTTTTTACAAAATGGGTAAGTGCAATACAAACAGTTTAAGGCGTTCCAATCGAATAGACATTCTACCCCTACAATGATGATTCGGAAAGTCCAGAAAAGGAATAAGATTTTACACCGATTGTGACCTACCCTACCTACCGTGAAAGGAAGAGAAGAGACTTTTCGCCCAAAGTTATAAAGCGATACCTACTTACCGTGAAGTTTTATGGTGTGCAGTGAGTATGTGTGCTACTAAATACCAAAGAAATTGTCAAATTTGGCCTAGTAATCGGTTTTGTTGGTGTGTTTGGACTCTTAAGTTAAAAATAGCTTCAATTTATAGCCGACCCGTTAGCTGTAAGCTTGCAAAATACATCAATGTTGACAATTTGGCAGCAATAAAGCCTGTTTCAACCAAACAAGCCGTTTGATAGCGGCCAACGAGCGTTTCATGCAAATTCACACGCTCTAAACTACACCAACGTTTACAGCAATTTGTTGTTGGTTGATTTATTGAACAGTCGGGTTTAGGTTACATACGATTTGAATTAATAACCGGCTGGAAGCGCACACGTGTCTTATAAATACGAGAGAAATGTTTAAGAGAAATATTATATTATTATTCTTTGGTATCCCAGTTTATTTGGGATGTTTTATTGAAATGATACAACTTTTGATGAAATTCAGCATTCCAGTTACGTTGTGAAGTTATAATACAGTACATTTGTATGTATAATACTATAATACACCCATAGCGACATCTATTAATTACATTGACAGTGTAGATACCTTTCATAATCAATAGATGTCACTACGCAATAGTTTTGCTACTCATCAACAGAGCGCGACACTAAGAGACAAGTCCGAACTGACACCTGAAGCATGATTCGTTTCACGCAAAAAAGATTGACTGAACAAAAACTAACGCAATATTATGAAAATTTCTTAACTTGTACATTTTAAATTGCTTCAATCATTTGATGGGGGCAAAAAATAAACTTTTGGATTACGTCTTCATCCCAAAAGTAATATTAAACATACGGCCAATGACTGTCTTTGATGCGTACAACGGAAAACTACTGTTGTAGCGTCTTGTTTCGCGAACCGTATCGCACTATGTATAAATATTAAATTATCCTATCTATCAGCAATTTATATGCCGTAACCATTAAATATGCCGAAGCCAACATGCGTTCAGTGCAGTGCCGACGACTCTTTACTCTGGCGGAGCGCAGAAAACGGTCAAATCTGCAACGAATGTCACCTCGCAAACACAGCTACAAAAGAAGGAAGCCCCCTTTTTACGTTTAAAACCGAAGTGGAGGTCAAGCGAGAGGACAAAGATGAGACAGAGATTAAGACCGAAAAGACTGAGGGTGAGACTACACCCGCCAAAGCAACTGGAAAGGGCACTAGGAAGAGTACAAGAGCAACTAGATATAAGCCTAAGACTCCCGCGTCGGTGGCTCCCAAAACCGCTGGACCTCGCGGAAGGGGCAGGAGAAGTATCTTCAAGAGGCAGCCGTTGAAGGCGCCAACAGCCACAGCCACTGTTGTGACCAGTGATTCTGTATTTTATAAGGTAAAGTTGTTATATGAAAATTCTAAGTTACTGCTAATATTTTCTTCGCTTTTTTGTAGTTAACATAATAGTGTACGAATTCTTTGATGAGAGTAAAAACTTTACCGGCATGTATGATATAACTATTCTAACACTGATCCCTTTATCAACAAATAAGTAAAATTATATGTGATTTGTTTAAGATAAGAAACAAGCTCAAACTCAAACCTGACACACTTTTTGTATTTGCACTAAAATTACTTGAGTAACAATTTGCTATATAAATGTTGCAAATAAAAACGTTATTTAATTAAATTCCGCAGGGAAATTACATGCAAGTAGGAGACATAGTGTCAATGATCGACATTGATGGAGGCACCTACTATGCTCAGATCCGAGGCTTCATGACTGACCAGTATTGTGAGAAGAGTGCCGTAGTCACTTGGCTGCTACCAACTAAGGCTAGCCCACCTCCGGAAAGTGGTTTTGATCCGGCTACATATATAATTGGTGAGACTCAGTAAACATAAATTTATCAACATATATTGTTATATGTTATGTTGTTGTTAATATTCCTATGTCGCGTCTGTTGCTATTTACAACAAAGCCTACTTTCCTGCATTTTCTGTTTAGTCTTCTACCAAGAAACTCAAAAATCTAGACATCTATTGATGTAACCATATGAGTGATGCTATTTTTGAGTGTGTTTACTAACTGTAACTTTTGACGGATTTGCTGTCTCGGCGGTAACGTAAAGCTAAATATATTTATATTGAAGGGAATAGAATTACCAACAGTCTCTCTGTGTACTTTTACATGCTAAAAATTGCACTCCTCTTGAAATATTGTCATTACTAATCCAATATTGTTTTTATTTCTTCCAGGTCCTGAAGAAGAACTGGCCAGAAAACTAGATGTAATGGAATTCATAATGCATGCACCTTCAGACTACTATAAGGCTAGTAACAGCCCCTACCCACTGACTGACAATGAGGTCAACAACTACTCCGGTTACATATGGACGTCGATGGAGGCTAAGGAAAGGACATAGATTTTAATAAAGTTTTTCTTAGTTAATAAAAGCGTTTTTCTTTACTGCAACAATTTCAGTAAGATAAAAAAGACATAGTAGACTTTATGCTTAGAAATAAGAAACTGTAGGCGTGTGTTCACATTATCCAGTAAGGTGTAGGATCTGGGAACGAATGAATAGGCTAGTGTCTGAGCCAGCAAGGATTTACAATATATAAAAAAGTTCCCTGTGGCAGCGATATTGTAACCAGCTAATCCTGCTATGTGAAAAGTGAGCATGTTTTCCATAAATTGTACTAGCCCCAATATCGTTAGCGGATCCTAAGTACACTGATATTGTTCTGGATGTTGTGAAAAAAAGGAAAAAAGTCATGGCTGTATTAAGTACCAAAGAGAATATAACCACTATTAAGACGCTGTAGGTTCAGCGGAGTAAATTGAACAGAGTTTTTGAAACAATATAATGTCTGTATAACGTCTGTTTATAATAATATGGATTCAAAAAAATATGAATAGTAATCGTGAGGCTTTTTTGCAGCAAGATCAGTGATTGGAAACATGACTAAGCAATTTTCGCTTGATAGAAATAATCACGAACATAGGTCTAAAATACACTTAAAATATTCGTTACAAATTATGCACAAAAGCTAAAAATATTAAAATTGCTTCTAAAAATCGGCAATATCATGTTTAAGAGAACTCAGTGATTACTTTTTTATTTATATGAACGGCCAAAAAATTCAAATTAAAAAACATGATATCCGAGCACGCACTTCCATCTCGCTCACGCTTATGCTTAGTGAGAGGGAGAGAAGACCATGAACCTACGGCGCCTTAAGTACTATCGCCAACACAGTTAACTGACCATCTGTGCACTTTATATTCATGGTAACAAGGTTCAATTTAAATACAGTATGGTCAGCTATTGTAACAGTGTTGACGTTTGTACCATCGCTAGGACCTACATAAAAAAAAATGGTTTGCATTTCGTTACCACAAATTGTGTTGATAATTTAGATACCTAATGATGATCATATTTGAATTCTCAACTCGAGGGTAGACAATGCTCATAATTTACGACAATATGATGATCAGAACCACCGTAATGCAAATTAGAACCATCGTCAGATCCTTGGTGTTTATGTGAACGAAACGCAGCTGTTAACTTATTAGTAATCTGTATATCTGTCACGGACGAATTATATTTAAAAAAAATGTGTATCTGTCACTGTCACTACTCGAGTACTCGACTCGCTGTCGGTCGAATTCATTAATCGAAACATTCGCGGCATCGTATTGTACTGCGATATTGTGTAAAACTACGAATATATAATTAGTATTATTAATCATTCAATATGAGCCGTAAAGAAGCACTATCATCTTTTATCCAACAAATCCACGGGCGGCCCGTTGTCGTTAAACTGAACAGCGGAGTCGACTACAGAGGTAAGATTTTTGTTGGTAATTTTTGTAGTTGTCGTTTATCGCTTCTAATGGAAAATGGAATATTGTATAAATCACAACAATCTTGCCGGTCTTAGATACTATGTTGACAAATGTAAAGTCAAATTACATAATGTTTTCACACCACAAAAGGTATAAGATGCGCTGTATACTTAAACCGGTCATTACAATGACTATTATATTATTCAATTATTATTATATATTATTATTATTCAATTACTCGTGTAAATAACATTTATTTATCACTTGCACAAAAACTACGGAAGAAAAGAAACTATTTTCAATTGTTTGTTACTATTTCAATTAGAAATGCTTTTAGGTTATATCTATATCCAACCTTATTGTCAAAAGGAAAAATATGTCTGAATAATATTTTCATCGAATAAAAACAATCAATTATAGCAGATTATAACGATCTCATTATTACAGGGAGGCGAATAATCAAAAACAATTTATTTCTAAAATTCTTCCACCCAGGATCCAGAACCTCTCACAGTAGCATCAAGTCTTAGTCATCAAGTTTTATTTACAATTGCAGGTGTCCTGGCCTGTCTAGACGGCTACATGAACATAGCGCTCGAGCAAACGGAAGAGTATGTCAATGGTCAGCTGAAGAACAAATATGGTGATGCATTCATCCGAGGCAACAATGTACTGTACATCAGCACTCAGAAACGGAGGATATAGCTGTAACTTATGTAAGTTAGGGTATAAGGATACAATAAAATATTTCATGTAACTAATTTACTTTTTATTATTACTATCTGAATATTATAACTATTTAATAAAGTAGTTATGGGAAAAATGATTGTTTGAAAAAATAGGTGTCAAATTATTCAAAATACAGCTGAATCTAGTTAAATCTTTAAATATAAATATAATTAATTTTGTACAAGCTTTTATGATATTTAAATGTAGTCAATTACACAAACTCATTTGCAAAAACCATTTACAAACTCCAACCCGAATGGGCAATCTTTGACTAAATATGACTTATTTAATTCTAACATGAGCAGACTAAACATTTATCTCTTCAAAAGCTAATTTCATCCATAACATAGGTATAGTAGAACTTCACATCTTTGTATACCTGAAAAGAGAACAACAATAAATGAATATTAGAGGGCAATCTTAAAGTGGTTCCACATGGCAACATTTTGCAGCAATACAAATGACAGACCGTTTTATAAAAACTCGGCCACATCATAATCTCAGTCACAACCACTTCCATCTCACTCTATGAATAGATGATTCTGTGGATTAAATAAGTTTCTGTCATAAATTTCATTTTTGGTACAAGCTTTTATTGCTGACTGTACTTTTCTGTATACCATCATCAACTGCACATTGAGACGATTCTAACGATAGGGTTATGTGGTTTTATTACGGAGTTCCTATGGCCACCTTCTGTCTCTATCATCAGATCAGCTCGATGGTACCATAATATTGAATTATCATCCAAACTATAGTTATACCAAAATTTCAGCTCAATTGGTCACCGGGAAGTGGGTCAAATTTAACTTGCAAGATTTGACGAACAACTTACTTACATACATACTTTTATACTTACATACGAACAAGTCAAGTTAATATAAAACTTGTAAAAACATACAACTCAAGATATAAACTGACAATACACAAACTGACATTGCATAAAATGTTCGAAATATGTCATGTAATAAATATTCTTTTACATCCAACTTTAAAAAAAACCGGATAAGGACTCGCGCACGAAGGGTTTCGTACCATTATCTATAAAAACGGCAAAAAAAAACGTTTGTCGTTTGTGTTAAGGGGGTTCCGATGGTTCCCTTAAATATTTATTTTATTCTGTTTTTAGGGTTCCGTAGTCGACTAGGAACCCTTATAGTTTCGCTTTGTCTGTCCGTCCGTCCGCGGATAATCTCAGTAACCGTTAGCACTAGAAAGCTGAAATTTGGTACATCAATAACGTAATGTATATCAATAACGCCGACAGTGGTAAAATAAAAATCGTTTTTTTTTTATTAGGGTACCTCCCCTATACGTAACGTGGGGTGTTTTTTTATTTTTTATTTTAGCCCTAACGTGTGATATATTGTTGGATAGGTATTTAAAAATGAATAGGGGTTTGCTAAAATCATTTTTTGATAATGTTAATATTTTCGGAGATAATCGCTCCAGAAGTAAAAAAATGTGTCCCCCCCCCCCCCCTAACTTTTGAACCATAAGTTTTAAAAATATGCAAAAAATCTCAAAAGTAGAACTTTATAAAAACTTTCTAGGAACATTATTTTGAACTTGATAGGTTGAATCGTTTTTGAAAAAAATTACAAAATAATTTCTGAATTAAGTTTGTAATTTAACCGTATAAGCAGGTGTTTATGTACCTGTAATTTCTACAAAATCACAATGTAATGACGTGCTTTCAAATAAAGTAAAAACACGGTGAAAATCGGTTCACGCAATAAATAATTATCCCATAAAAAACATCTTCCATACTTTAAGCTCGCGCGCAATAGTTTACTTAATTTGCCGATAGATGTCGCTGTACGCGGAACGCTCACATTGTACATGGCGCTGTTAAGATTTTTCCTGATTTAATGGAGACGGAGCAGGTGCGCCCATACATTAGCTTACTGTGACGGACGAAAAATTACGGAACCCTACACTGAGCGTGGCCCGACACGCTCTTGGCCGGTTTTAAAAAATATATGTTATAGAAGCAACAGAAATACATCATCTGAGAAAATGTCAACTGTCTATCACGGTTCATGAGATACAGCTTGGTGACAGACAGACAGACAGACGGACGGACGGACGGACAGCGGAGTCTTAGTAATGGGTCCCGTTTTACCCTTAAATAGGGCCCCTTAAGGTTTGGTACCAAAAGTGGTTTAATTTTTAATATTACGAGTTCTACTGGTGCGCCACTTTTTTAGTAATTACGTAACTTGTTGATACTCTAAGAGCGCCCGCACTTTACAGATACAACATTAACCCATTTAACCCCCTTATTAAAAAAAAATCAAATGCCTCTGCTAAATAAAATGTGCTTTGTCCCTTTCTAACGAACACAAATGTCAAAGTGACAGATAAGGACAAACGATTTCTAACGCCAAATTGGTCAAAAATTAAAATAGGCTTGTAGAACGTTTATGAATACGTCTACCGAAAGCCGTTTTGTACTCCCAGCTATCAGCTGGTAAACGGAAGCAAGCTGGGCAACACCTACGTTACAAGGACGTGCTTAAGCGCCTCCTAACTGCCTGCGGTATACCACCTGACAAATGGGAGGGGTTTGCTTCACAGCGGCCAGAATGGCGTTCTCGTGTTAAGATGAACGTAAAGAACTTTGAAAAAAAAAAACTTTCTTTCTCATTGACCTTGCATCGCGGTTGATTTTTATTTAACTCCTCATAAACAATACAAAATGGTCATACAGCAAACCGGAACGGCAGTGCAAACGATGCTGTTTAGCGGCCGATTAGGGGGTATAAAGGACAGTAAATATCAAAACTCGGATGTCTAGGAACTAGTATATTGTTATTTTTAATATGATCGTTACATAGTGGAGAATTTAGGGGAACTTATCTGGGAGTTTGAAATGAGAAGGCCTAGGTAGCTAATTAAGGATGTGTTTACTTCAGTACGACCGGGAGGCAACTAGCGAGCGCGCTATGTGTCGGGCTTTCCGTGAGGCGCGCGGGAATGCTGACAACGCATAGCCTGTTCCTACAGTGAATTTTGGTGCATTGATGCAGATGCTTGTTGATAGTGTTAAAAAGAGTGATATGGTTCTGAGCTCTTTGTTATACCTAAACATGTTATAATGATTGAGCGTGAACGAACATTGGCGAAGGCACTGCTACACGAATGTCTCGTAGAGGGAAATGAGAAACAATATTGATCAATAACGATTGTATAAAATTAGGCCGCGTGTACAGCTACAGCGTAAAGTCGCGCGACACGCCGCACGAGCTGTCAGGCGATTATGGCATGTCCGCCGCGGCCGGCCCTAGTGGCCTGACATTTCTGACGTCTTGAACGCGGCCATAGAGTAGGATATCTGTAGGTACCACATTATTAGTAGGTAGGTGCTTATAACTGCTTACCTGATCACTACCTCCCCTTGGACCCCTACCGTTCCCCAGATCCGCTATCAGCCTCACCCCTCGCACGCCATAATTCTGCACATACCCATCTCTGTCACTCCTACCCCTATTCGGATCAAAGCTGGTGTCCACCCTGTAGTTTAGAATCCTCCGATCGAACAGTGGCGCCCAGAAACTGGAATACGCACTCTCACAGACCACTAGGGCTGTAAACAATATTAGGGATTTTATCAACATCTTTTGTGACTGACTTGCTTTGGCGTCAGATCACAAGTGAGATATGCTGTAAGTCAGTAAATAGATTTGTTTAAACGCTTACTTATGCCAAGGCTAGCTCACGGTTGTTCAAAGTATAGTTCGCTTCAATATTGAAAACAATATCTAGTTCTTAAGCTTTATTAGAGGTACCTTTTATACGTCTATATAATAAAACTTAGTTAATAGAGAGGTTTTCAAAATATAATTATTTTATCGTTATTTAATGATGATTATTATACCTATATATTAAGTAAGTGTATGTCAGTCTCTGTTGTGAGTTAAATTGCTGTTGTGTAACCTAAAACCTAACCCAGTAATTAAAATTAAAAAGTCACTAACACCTCTTATATGGATCGATGAAGATTCATTGCCAAGTCACAAAATTTTATTGAGCTAGCAAATAAAGATTAATAAGAATGCCTGAGACTTGGCTCTACGAAATATCTCAACTTTTTACGGTGGAAGAGTTTCGAGACTTGGCGTCGTTTTTACATGGAATGTTTTTTATGGGATCTTACTTCTTTTTGTAGGACATACCTATAAATTATGAATGCAGTCCCATCCTTGCTTTTTAATTTTCAGCCCATACAATGCAAATATAACATTGTAATCCTTTATGTTGATATGGGATTATTTATGCAGTTGGTGTATCTAGAAAACTGAACTGAAATTGTTTTTTTTTTTAGTTTCCCCTTGATTTATACACTAAACACTATTGTATTCTAAATTTGAAGCTTCTATGTCTGCTAGAAGTGCCTTTGACTTTTAATGATCGGTGAGTCAGTCAGTGAGTGACAAAATTAAGAAACTTTGATTAATTATAATTCTTAAACTACTGGTTCAAATTGAATGAAATTTCAAATATATCGTGTTTATACAATGCGTCAGGCTTCTAGTTTTATCCACAACGAACTTAATAGGGGGGTCAAGCATGGCCTGAACTGCTTCGAGAAAAGGATGGTACGGCCTTGCCGCTGTTTGCTCGACTTGGCGGATATTCATACTTACATATAATTGTCATAATATTTAGGTGCTTAAAGACGGTCCCGGGTTCAGGATTTTGGTTGGGCGGGCTTGACCCCGATTAGGTTAGATTTTATTTTGGTTGGGCGGGCTTGACCCCGATTAGGCTATTTAGCTAGCAAATAAATAATAATAAGACTGCCTGAGACTTGGAACTACGAAATATCACAACTTTTTACGGTGGAAGAGTTTCGAGACTTGCCTCTTTTTTTTACATGGTATCTATTGTTTTGAACGAGACAATATAGGTGCTTGGTATCACCTAATGAATAGGTACCACGGTTTTTCTACATTCTATTGTTTTCTTGATGTTACTAGTAAGTAGGTAGGTACTACACTCACCTACTCTCTCGGTATTATAAGATTTATAAGAATGGAACAAATTTCAATGGCTCACCGACCCAAAGCGAGTCTTCTCATTCTTACTAAGTAGGTAGGTATAGCAACTTGGTGTGTCAATTTGCATAAGTAGTTTGTGTACGGATTGGTGTGAACATGCACTTAGGTCAATTATTACTGGTAAAGGAATTCTACAATTTATGGAATGCCTGCCAAACCTTTATGGATTTTTGCATACCTAAAACTATGTAGTAACTATTGTGCGATTGCCAAGTTACAAAATTTTATTTAGCTAGCAAATAAAGAATAATAAGACTGCCTGAGACTTGGTACTACGAAATATCACAACTTTTTACGGTGGAAGTCTCGAGAGTTGGCCTCTTTTTTACATGGAATGTTTTTTTATGGGATCTCACTTCTCTTTGTAGGTCATTGTGTTATCAATACATACAAATTATGAATTAAGTCCCATTCTTGCTTTTTCATTTTTTTGTTCCATTCACTGCAAATGTATGTAATCCTATATAGGTATATATGAGATTACAAAGTTTATAGATTATTTATGCAGTTGGTGTATCTATGAAACTGGACTGAAATTGCATTTTTTTTTAGTTTTCCCTTGGTTTTATACACTAAACACTAATTGTATTCTAAATTTGAAGCTTCTATGTCTGACCTGCTAGAAGTGCCTTTGACTTTTGATGATCGGTGAGTCAGCCAGTGACAAAATTAAGAAACTTTGACTAGTTAATATATCGTGTTTATACAATGCGTGCTTGGTTACTGAAAATTCAGGCTTCTAGTATCGCAGACATATACAAAAAGTAACTTACTAAAGGCGGTTTTGCATTAGCCGTCATTCCAGGTGCATATGCCATAGGGTCGATAGTGAGACCCTATGGCACGCCGGGTGCGGGCGATTTCCGAGACCATAATAGTTATTTGTTATACAAGGGTGCAAAGTTGTATTTTACCCGCGAGTGTGGAATTGAAACACGAGCAAGCGAAAGGATGCTATGCTATAGTTGAACCACGAGCGAAGCGAGTGGTTCTAAAATAGAATCCTGAGCGTAGCAAGTGTTTCAACACACGAGAAGTAAAATACATTTGCACCCGTGTGTAACACGAAACTTTTCTCCTGACTGTAGCGAGGAAATGTTGCACTTTCCTCGCTACAGTCAACTTTAGCAGAACAACTTTATTTAATGTAAATAATATATTAAACATTTTTTTTTACAGTAATAATAACGTATAATATAAAGTAGAATTTTGGTCAAGTGCGAGTCGGATTTTAGTTTTCCTATACATTTTGAAACCCAGCGCCTGATGATTTGATGAAGACAATAAGTAAGCAATTATTTAAAAGTTCTTAAATATTTATTTTATTCTGTTTTTTAGTATTTGTTGTTATAGCGGCAACAGAAATACATCATCGTGATTTTTTGTATTATGAGCGTTTTACGTTTTGTTGTACTGTCAAAAGCTACTTGAACACGCTCCAAGGTCAAATTACTTTCCCCACTAGTGGATAAAATGCGTTTTTGCTCACTGGTTTTATAGGATAAAAGACGGCTTTCCGAGGCAGTGAGGGGAAAATAATATTTTCTGTATTCCAAAATGTAGGTATAAATAGTATACTTAATAGTATTATCGTATAGGCCCCGTATTCGATAGCGTCCGCATTTGGGGTGCGGGAGTTTTTCAAAATGGGTGCCAGAGCGCCTGTCAGCGTGAGCTCACTAATTTAATAGACTTACCAGCACTGGTAGCATGATCCTGTTTAAGGCCGAATGCATTACGTTAATTTACGTCCGACATAAACAATAAGCTAAGCAGAAGTTTAATGAAAATGTACTCATTACCTCAGTTAGAAATAATTTCAACGCCATGGACGCCTTAAGTAGTCGCAGGTTGGAAATGTTGTAGATAATGCCCTTGTGTGGGCAAGCCAAGAACAACTTTACTTTGAGCAGTTCCTTTGTATCATAATTTCATAATCGTAATCGTACGCTGTCAAAGTATAGGTAATCATCCTTTTGCAAAGACCGTGTGAGTGACCATTTTATACATCACAAATCAGTTTGGGTGGTAAGCCATTACACACCTTGCAATTTATCACAACAACCGACAGAGACGCAGGCATAATTAGTAGTAATAGGTACATATATTTCATTCTACAGTGCTATACCCACCTAGCAATTTGTCATAACCTGCAAGTCAGCTGTTATTAGAATGAATGGTTGGTATGTATTTTTGTCTCATTCCAACTATAGCAAGTTGTTGCGCCAAATTGCAAGGTGTTTAATGGTCTTAAACTATACTTGCATCTCTGTATGTTGCTCACACAAATTGCATCATTTGCAGTGTGCTTTAAACGCGACCATTATTCGTGCGGACTGTACATTTGCACTGCATATATTTAGTCTGAGACGTGGCTGCATCGGTGGGTTACGGTCAAGGAGTGTTCACAATGAGGTAATAATAATAAACTGCAACATGTATCCTTATGTATTTATATTACTTGTAATGTAACTTATACATAATCACGTAACAATTGTACAGGTAAACTAAGTTAGGTCAATACCTACACCAATGTAAATAATACCCAATGTAATATATAACTACTCTGGGCCGTTACGAATCTACAAGTTTACAAATGTTAGCAGGCAACATAGGTCGAATGGCCAGTCGTTATTTATTTACTTACCAACATGTCATATACCAAACATGACATAGAAATAGGTATTTCGTCGGGGATGCGGTCAGCGGTGGACGCGTTGCTTCTTAAGCGGAGCTTCTGACGCTGATTCCGTTATTGACGACTGACCAAACTACTGAACAACGTCGCTTTGTAAGAAAACTTGAAATTAGCGAAATAATTTTTTTTTTCAAATACATCTTAAGATGGAAGCCATTTTTTGGTTCACATCTGGTGGTTGGGGCCACAATAGCCTCCAGGTAGCACCTGGCTGGCTAAGAATCTCGCCTCCGGAGTTGATACGAGGTCAATTGAATCATCCTGGCCCAGAATATTATTAATGCCGCAGAGCGCGGTCGAGAGGTGAATTAAAAAGATTGGACATCTGGTGGTGGGGGCCACAATAACCTCCAGGTAGCACCCGGCTGTGGCTAAGAATCCTGGCTCCGGAGTTGAGACGAGGTCAAGTGAATCATCCTCGCCCAGAATATTATTAATGCCGCAGAGGTAGAGGTGAATTAGAAAGATTGGTCAAGCGCCTATTTCAGTGTTGTCTGCGTAGACTTAAAAAAAAAGAAATTAAATTCTGCCGTGATTCTGTAAGGTAAGAGGCAGTCATCTACAATAGCCCGCGAGCTAGCAATCGATTTTCGTGACCAATCAACCCCCGTGCGATAACTTATAAGAAGGTTCAGAACGTTACGTTACTCTATGAAAACATCCAATTGGATTTATATTTTGGGAAAAGACCAGAAATGAATTCCACTTTTTCGCAGTCCAGCGAATTTCGATATTTGAATCCAAACTTACTTGAAAAATACACTCGGCGATAAAAGATTTTTCCTTTTTCCTCACAAATGTTCTTTTTATCCTAACGGGGTTGATTGCCAATTGACTGAAAGACAGTTTCATCACCTTTCAAATGAGACCCCATTACCATACCTTGTTAACTTTTCATACAGTATAATATACGGTTTATGATCGCGAAGGAAGGACTTGAAGATGTGCGATTTTTGAGATTTTTTTGACTAAGGCTGTAAGTTAGGTATACCTGGTGTACAATCCAAATGGGTCAGTATGGAGAAGTCGGAAACTATGAGAGATAGCGAGATCTGTTCTTAGGAACCATGACGTCGATTTTAGATTTAATAATAATTACATTCAAACTTACTTATTGGTGGGTTTTTCTTTCAATTATTTAAACAAGATTCCATTAGTGTTGTGCTTCTTGCGACTTGCAGAATTTATACACATTGATTTTGACCAGGTTCGATTCCCGGTTATGTATGAGAGTTAGTGATGTGCCGGGGAATATTCCTGGGAACGGGAATATTCCCTTGTTCCCGGGAATATTCCCCAAACAGGGGAATATTGAAATACAAATTAGGAAAATTAAAGTTGTAATAAAAGTAAATAAAATGAATAGTGCCCCGACAAATAAAGTGCCATTCGCCAAAAACTGCATTATTGTACTTATTCTGACTCTTTATCTCAATTACCATTGAATATGTAAATATTTTCATATTTTGTATTAGTATAATATTTGATTGTGGTTTTTTTATTAACTTTGTATCGTTTTCGTTACTTTCAGAAGTAATTTTGTAATTTTTTTTCTTATGGGGAATATTCCCAGTAACTGGGAATATTCCCATTGCTCCCGGGAATATTCCCATTGTTCCGGGGAATATTCCCGGGAACATTGGGAATTTACTTTTGCGGGTAAATTACACTGGTTAATGTCTTGGTAAAAAAATCAAGAGCCCAAGTTATCATGGAATCCCTAATAGCAAGATATATAAACATACACCATTTCAATATTCCCGTATGTTCCCTTGTATGGGAATATTCCCGGGAATGTTCCCGGGAATATTCCCACCTGGGGAATATTCCTGGGAACGGCACATCACCAATGAGAGTTAATAAAAAACTTGTGAAATGTAATTATTATTAAATCTAAAATCGACGTCATGGTTCCTAAGAACAGATCTCGCTATCTCTCATAGTTTTCAACTTCTCCATACTGACCCATTGGATTGTACACCCGGTATAATAAACATACTATATTTTACGTCATACCTGGCCAGGTATGACGATATGGCCGATATGGATATGGCCATAAAAAAACAATTACTTGGATAATCCCACTTCCTACCCAGGGAGAGAAGTAAAATGTTGTACTTACCACGAGCGGTAATAAAAAAGCCTCAGATCGCTATTTATCGGCTCGTGCGTCAAATACCTGCGATCTGAGACATTCTTTGTTTTACCGCCATAGGTAAGTAATGTACAAAGTAATTAAACATTCAAAGTATTTCGCATTTGCACTGAATCGTTCATGATCACTTGAAGTAGGAAACCAAGATACTTTGAGCCTCAAATTCTTACACTTACAATGAACTCAGAGGTCAAAATACGACCTATTCTAATAAACTAACATGATCTAGATCTAGCGATATCAATGGATGCCTTCCAATGGCGAGTAAGACTTGTACTGGTACAACTCTGGTCCCCCGTAGCCGTAGAGGAGCTTCCCACGTCCGTTCTCGTCATAATACGGATACCGGTATTTTGGCCTGGAACAAAATATCTAATATTGACAAAAAACATTATACTTTGGTCAATATATGACACTTCGAAAGATTCAACACAGGGGACCGATTTTTGACTTTCGAGCGCTCGACACTCACTCGAAAACTGACAAAAACTATGAAATGCTATTTTGATATGACGATAGAAAATTAAAAAAGAGCGGTATTGCCCACTCGTAGTCAATTCTATCGGTAGAAAGTAAGTGCCCGTAATTTTGACACTACAATAGCATTTACTTTTATTTAATTTTCGAGCGCTCTAAAGTCAAAAATCGGCCCCAGGTATATTTTCGCAGTTTTTTCATTTACCTACTAATAATCATCATCATCATCATATCAGCCGAAAGACGTCCACTGCTGGACATAGGCCTCCCCCAAAGAGTGTCAAAGTGACCGGTCCTGCGCGCCACCCGCATCCAGCGGACTCCCGCAACCTTCACCAGGTCATCAGACCACCTTGTGGGGGGGCCTACCCACGCCGCGCCTTCCGGTACGTAGCCGCCACTCGACAACCTTTCCGCTCCAACGGCCATCGGTTCTACGTGCTATGTGCCCCGCCCACTACCGCTTAAGTTTAGCGATTCGGAGGGCTATATCGGTTATCGGGGTTCTGCTGCGGATAGCCTCATTTCTGATGCGATCACGCAGAGAAACTCCCAACATAGCCCTCTCCATAGCCCTTTGGGTGACTTTTAGCCTTCTTATGAGGCCCATAGTAAGCGACCACGTTTCAGTGCCATAAGTCATATGTACCTACTAATACAACCTAATACCTAATAGTCAGTTAGTATTTGAAATTAATAGACCTCACAAGATGAGATATTATTTGGAATTGTTCCCCTATTCTTTACATCATTTTATTAAAATACCTAAATGCTAAAAGAAATCACATGATTGTCCGAAAGTCAATCGAATGCATTTCATTTCTCCTTATTTGTGTGTGCATTTCATCAGGGTAACCATAACCTTGTCATGACATCGCTGATATCACATCAACTGGTTAATTAACCCGTCAATATGCCCAGTCGATGACAATACATCACTGTTAAAGTTCTCAATGTGTCCCAGTAGTAGACATATCATAAATTGAAGGCTCTTAAATTAGTAGGGTTAGTTTATTCCACGCCGTCCACGCGGCAAAAACAGCTATTCAATCAGGGTTAATGAGGACCACTAACCGTTAATAATTGCATTCAGGTATTGTTTGCATTCTGTCTCATGTCTCAGTCATAGTCTAGATGTAAAACGCTAGGAAAAATTTGAAAATAGCTACCTACTTACCTTTCAAAATACTGGAAATTAGGTGCCCTCGGCTGCGGAACGGTGGTATCTGCAGAGATTAGCAGGCTCAAAACTACGACGAGCTAAATAAAAATAAAAACATATACACACGTGTTTAAAAAACTAAATACTGCTGCCATCTGTTGTTGAGTAGCGAAACTTGTGATTTCTTGTAAAAATACAGATGGCAGTAATATTAATATTTCTGAAAAGAGAAAGTTCATCATGTCTACTTATCGTTTTTTTTATAATAAATGTTCACGTTGTTATGTTTAGGATTATAGCAAGAATTCGTAAGCATCAGATCTTATTTTCACTGATAACATAACTACTTTTGTATTAGATAACTATCTAAGATTCACAAGAAATAAGAAATCGAACGATGACCATCAAGGATATATCCTCTGACCCAAAAACTTCATAACACACTTATAGCAATTGCATAAGATGTATGTAACATGATGTTAAGTTACTTACCATAAACAAAACAATCCTTAGGCACTCCATAACTTTTACAATATAACTCCCGCCAAATCACTTGTCAAAGTTAAAATATGTTTTAATTTTAAAAAATAGGACTACGGCGCTGCACACAGCCGCGTCTACGTGCGTTACTTTGCGTAGCGGTTACAAAACTGAGCAGAGGTGGAAAGGCGATTCTAGAATTTTAATGATGGTATAGTCAGCTACTTAACAAACCTGTCACATTTACAATGTTTGAATGGATAATCTGGTATTAAAAAATAATTATTCACTACAGACAAAAGGCCAATCAATTTAATACACAAAAGTTCGTGTTTACTATAACTTGTTATTATTACACGAGAGATGGTTTGTAATGAACTAAAATCTTGTTAAATTCATTAAAACCTCAATACTTATACTACTGTTTTTTGAAAAAATAATAAATGGGAAAAAAGACAATTGTAACTTAACAAACTTATCTATGCGCATGGTCAAAATCAGAATGAATATCTTTCCATATGAAGTGTATGAAAGCTGTGGAGAGTAGTGACATTCGTAACGGCAAACATAAAGTTGTCGATCAACGAATAAAGTGAAAGTATGCAGTACCGTAATATTCACTGTCTTGCTCACGCCACGTATTATCGTATGCTTTCTCCCTCGTGCTTAACAGTAAGATTTGTATGCGCTGCAGCGTACACTAATTAGTTATGACATAACATCATTTTCAACACAATTGCTCGTAACGTACCTCTTATTGTGTCGGTTTTAGGCTCATAATCCTGGATATTAAACACGCGTGTTTAATAACATTACGATACTTGTGTGTTATGGTTATATCCCGATTAAGTCACGTTGCCACCTTGCAGCATGATGTATGCATGCACACGGTGCATTCTTAAACTAACCGGGTTGTACAGAATGTACAGCTTTTTTTATTCTCGGCAAATGGATTCTTACTCGACTAAACAAATTAAAATCTTTTTGTTAGTTAATTGACTATTTCTTTTTGGATATGATATAGAAACGGTTAATTTAGTAAAACTATTCACCTTTGATAATATTTTACATGAATTAATAAAGATAACATTTTAAAACGAAATTATTTATTTTATTTTGTATTGGCTGTTTAGAGATTTCATCTAATGCGCGCGCACTGCGCAAACTTCACAAAAAAAATTGATGCGCGCCATTATAGGTTATTTCACAGATATTTGTAAACATTGTTAATGCGTGTTTGGTTATTAACAACAATGTTGATTCGTGGTGACTAAAAAAGTGATAAAAAGAATGGACGCCACTAGAAATTCTTGACGATGTATTCAACATGTGAGTAAAAATGAAATGAAAATGAAATGAAAATGAAATGAAATGAAATGAAATGAAATTTTATTTGAGATAAAAGCGAGTCACAAGATGACAACAAGGTTGACATAAAAACCTGTCGACATCAATAAGTAAGGAAAATAACTTGGCAGGCCTATCAAATTTTCATCTTATGAAAAGGATTTTTTCCTCGCAAAATGTGTTGAAAATCGTCGTATGAAACGCGTGAGCTTTGATAATTACATCCTCGGCTCTCTTATCACGCTCACCTGCGGCTCGCGTGATAATTCCGCCTCTGATGTAATTATCAACATACCTCACTTGTATCACAATGTACTATTGTGTGATGTCAAAATATATGTTTGTCTTACTGAACCATATTCAGAGCAATGACGCGTAGTTGCAGTGTCAAAGAGGCAACCGGATGGCTCGCGGTATTTGAGCTCCCGAAGTGTTGTGGAACAGCCCTGGGCAAACCCGAACTGAGCCAACTTGGACTGGGGTGGAAATACAAAAAAAAAAAATCGCAAGGCAGCAGATTGAAACAGTGGTTGCCTGAAAGTGTGTACGCTGTTTATATAATTAAATTTAATTAAATTAAATAATCATTTATTTCGGAATTAAAGTTTCTATATAGTATACTATACTATATTGTATTGTGTATTGTGTAGCTTATTACTAAAATGTTTAACCTATGTTAGTTTAACTATTAATTAATTAATTACCTATGTTATATAACGTGATCTATTGCAAGCATGTAGGCTATTCCAGTATTGGCAGTAAGCGCCATCTACTCTGATAATGAAATGCTGTTTCAATCGAATACCCGGCAACAATTATTTTCTTCACCCCTTGTCCAAATTCCGCCCCAGTGGGTAGTTTATTGGTTAATAGTTGACTAATTTGTAAAGGATAGCTAAGTAGCTTTGGTAGTTTGTATTTTCAATACAAACATGCAATTTAAATAAATATCGTCGGGGATAGTGCAATACCGCGTAACTAGCACTAGTAAATACTGCGTATCTACACAACAACCATGGTGCGAAACCGCGTATCTAGCACTGGTAAATACCGCGTATCTAACATAAATAGCCAAAGTAAAATTTTCCCGCTAACGAACGTAAATCCTGATTAGAATTATACCAAGCTTCTCCTTTAAAGTTGGGTATTGTGTAGATACGCAGTATTTACCAGTGCTAGATACGCGGTTTCGCACTATGGGTGTTGTGTAGATACGCACTATTTACCAGTGCTACGAGGGCCACACTGAAAGTTTTGCGTAACTTTTAAATAAAACAATTTAAAACAAAACTAATACATTTACTGCTTCTCAAAATATTCTCCCTTGCATTTTATACATTTATTCATCCGCTCGAACCATTTTTCAAAGCATGATACCCAGTCGCTTGACTGCATGTTTTCGACGTGTTGGTTAAATATCGCCACTGCATCTTCGGGCGTCTTAAATGTTAAACCTCTCATCAAATCCTTGATTTTCGGGAAAAGGTAAAAGTCACAGGGTGCAAGATCTGGACTATAAGGCGGATGAGCCACGGTCTCCACATTTTCGGAACTCAAAAACGCTTTTGTTTTTTTTCAGTGTGGAGGGACGCATTATCATGATGCAGGAGTATGCGGCTTCGTGGTCGTGTCTCCCGAACTTTTTCAAAGACTGTGGGCAAACAAGTTGTGGTGTACCACTCGGCATTTACAGTTCTTTTATTATTTAGAAGGACTGTGCAGACATGGCCACTTTTTGAAAAAAAACAAGCGATCATTTGTTTGGCAACGCTTTTGGCTTGTTGAATTTTTGTTGGCCTACTGTCACCTTCAAGGCCCCATTAGTGAATGGGCTAGACTGTTGTTTCTTTTCTGGATCGTAACAATAAATCCATGTTTCATCTCCTGTTACGATGTTATATACACCATTTGAACATCCGTTCTTATGTTTCCGCAGCATTTCTTGGCACCAGTCGACACGTGCCCGTTTTTGGCCTGAAGTTAGTTCATGAAGAATCCACCGACAACAAAGTTTCCTGACTTTTAAATTTTCGTGTAAAATCTTTTGTATTTGACTCATACCAATCCCTAATTGTCCTCGAATTTCGTCGTAAGTGATTCGTCGGTTTTCTTCTATCAGTCGTCTCACAGCAGCAACGTTTTCTTCAGTGACCGCGGTTGACGGTCGACCTTCACGAAACTCGTCATCGAGACTAACACGGCCCCTATTAAATTCAGCGTACCAACGTCTCACGGTGCTCAGATGTGGTGCTTCAACACCAAATGCATTTTGAAGGCGAGTACTACACTCATGCGGAGAAAGAGAACTTTTAAAATCATAAAAAATCATTGCTCTAAAATCTTTACGCGTCAAATCCATTTTGAATGCAATCGGTTTATTTCGAACTGACAAAAAAAACAAATGACTATCGATTTCCCGCCAATATTTAGTACATTCCATAAACAAAGGTCTATATTTTTTTAAAATAATCAATTCGAAATTGGAATGAGTGTGAATAGCCAGGAGTGCAAAACTTTCAGTGTGGCCTATGTAGTTACGCGGTATTGCACTATCCCCGACGATATACCATTGATTTCCTAGTTCTTTATACGCTTACTGACTCTGGCAAAGGCCCTCGAGGCTGCCATTTCCCTTTTATAACAGTAAAAGTGTCCGAAACTGTTTTCAAAATACGAAAATTATATTTGACACAAGTCAAATCAGCTTCTTTTTATGAAACGTCAAAAACGCTCCGTTAGTATGGAATTTGTAGGGCTATAATCCCTAAATTGACGTTGACGTTGACGTTGTTTGATTGTGACGTCACAATCAAACAACGTCCTTATTGTTAATTTTTATGAATTTAAAAATCTTAAAATTGACAACTTAAATGAAAAATTGATAGTTTCCCAGTATTTTCGTCATTTTTATCTGTTGCTTATGAAAAAATACCCTATTCTTTCATCAGAATAATTAATTTTAGAAGATATTTTTCTTTTATGTAGAATTAATCTTTGGGGCGGACATAGCCCCGTGGGTATGCCTGGGTCCTTTGTAATTCGCGGGCGGAGCCGCGGATGCAGCTAGTACTTTAATAAAAAAAATCTAAAAGTATCAAATTAATAAAACTTTCTGACTAATCATGTTATTAATATTATTTCCGATTTCAAAAACCTTTTAAGGAAAAATAAATGTTTCATGTATATTTAAATTAATAAGTTTGTTGTTGGTGAATAGTGTAATAAGAAGAAAAGTTTCATTTAATAATTTGTTTATTTATTATTATCACATTTTCGAAAACTAACAAATATATAAAATCTATTGCTATCTGTTACAAATTCTTATATACACTCAGGGACTGTACATACAGTGTAACTACACTATTCTATTTTATCTAACTGACTAGATGGGTATATATCTACAATTTAAGTAATTTTAAACTAGGAATCATTTCCTAATTAAAAAAACAAAAGTAATTAATTGCTGCAAAAATTTAATTTAAAAACCATTATTGCAAATTATCTGATACATTTTTGCAGAATTAATTACACTGTTTGGTACTTACAATTAAATAACTATTCATAAAAAATGCAATATACTTTTAACAGTAACTATACCATTACTACAACCAATTTTGATTAAATACTATAAAATCGTAACAGTGACTCAAAACAGTAACAATTTTTTGGAACATGAAATAAATTGAAGTTATGAGGTACATTTTAAAATATTTATTTTTTCATGTTTCTATTAGTTATAATGAGCATTATAATATTTTCAGAGTAACTGGCATTTAGGTACTTAATCTATATAATAATATTCGAATGTAATAAGTAATCAACCTACTCCACACGAAGGCACAAATAGTCATTAAATTCAGAACTAAGTTATCAATAATAAGAAAAAAATGATATGATACATATACATATTACAAAAAGTATTAAGTAAGCTACCTAGAGATAGACATTTAAAAAATACAACCGAATGGAGAACCTCCATCCTTTTTTTGAAGTCTGTTTTTTTATTGTTGATAATTATACACATGAATATAATATTTCCACAAACATTAGATGTATGGTAAACATACTCAATATTGTATTCATATATATATAATTTTCAACAGTCTGTCCTTCATCCTTTTTTGTCGGTTTTTTTTTACTTTTGTATCAGTGTGTTTACCATACATTAGAAGCCGTTTATTATCTTTAATTATACGCTATGTATGTATAAAGCCAGGCGTGACTAATTGATTATATCACTAATACAGGTATAAAATTGTTGATTAAAGTCGTATGGGTCATAATATATGCCGGACATAAAACATTAGTTCCTTACTAGCAAGTAAGTGAGTGTGAGAGAGATGAAAGGTTTATGTACGACATAAACTCGATCATGCTGGCTAGGATGCTTCACCTAATTATACATCGTTGACACTCAGTGCCAAGTTTACTCTACGAGCGAGATGGGCCTATGATACTCAGGACAGGCTATACGTGATGCCACAACGAGGGACGGAATAGCTCCTATGCAGCTAAATTAAGAACTGGTCTTAAAATGGCTGATGACTTGCCATAAACAACCCGAAAGTATTCCAGTGTACAAACTTTCCCGCGTGGTCGTGCCGGAGGCTCCCCCTGGATTTTCCCCAGGCTACCCTCCAACCACGCAATTCGACCGCTATATTGGGTCCGTCCTATTATAGCAACAGTCAGGTTAAAAAAAAAAAAACAACCCACTCAATTTGGACGGGTAGTGGTTTATGTGCCACACCTTCATACTAAATCAGTTGTGGCAAATAAAAAAAAAGTGGAACTATGAGAAGGACAACGAATGATATTTATCGAGATTTGTATGCTACCAGCTCGCTCGCACGTGGTATTATTATATATTACCATAGCTTGTCTTGAGTATCATAGGTCTATGCGTAGCGAGGTGTTGGCAGCGACATGCAACGCAATCACGCGTTACACACTAGAAAAAATTCTAGTTTCGTAATACGAAATTCATCAGTCAAAGCGTTGTTTTCTACAATCGAAAACAGCAAACTGATCATATAATAAACCTAAAAGTAATTCTAATGAGGTTTTCGGTCCGTTTCCCTGAAGTACGATTTGGGATTTGTGTTGGTTACGTTTTTATGAAACCCAACCGAAAAACTCTATGAAAGTTATGAAACGTATTTGTAGACAATGCACTCGTAGATCTAGTGTATTTAACCCCAATATGATTAACATTAGGATATCATGACCAAAGTTACAAAATCACGATCAACATTACAAAACGTATTCTCATACTACCCGCAATGGAAGGAATCCTAGTCTATCATTCACTCATTCACTCATCCGTTCATCAGCCCCCTGCTGACGTTTCAACCGTCACTTGGCCACAACGCCCATAATCTGGCTCTGATAGTCCACGAAGTCCATTACCTTCTGCGCGAGGCTCCTCTTCCTGCCGAGCATGGCGGCGGCCTGCTCGAACTTGTTTTTATGGAACCCAATAGAGATACTATAAAGTTATGAAAATTTATTTAGTACTATCTTATCTAGTAGGTACTCGAGAATCTCCACGGTCTTTTTAAATCCAGATATGATCTAAGTTACGATATCATGATTAAAGTTACATAATTACAATCAACATTACGAAGTCACGATCAACATTACAAAACGCATTCTTATTCTCGCAATGGAATGAATCCTCCTCTATCATTCACTCATCCGTTCATCAGCCCCCTGCTGACGTCTCCACCGTCACTTGGCCACAACGCCCATAATCTGGCTCTGATAGTCCACGAAGTCCATTACCTTCTGCGCGAGGCTCCTCTTCCTGACCAGCATGGCGGCGGCTTGCTCGAACTTTTGCTGGTTCCGCTGGATGTAAGCCTGCGTGTCGGTGACCAGGTTGTTGAGCTTATCGGGGTTGATCTCGTCCATGGCGCACTCCTGCATCAGGGGCGGGTTGAAGCGGTAGTAGCTTCCGGGGGGGAGGAGGTCGTTCAGTACTAGGTGGGTACCTGTTGAAGAAAAGAGAGTTAAATTATGGTTGTCAAATACGCTACCGCATCTTCAGTTAAACTCATTATTATAATATTTATAATAGACAGTTATGATCATAATTAGTTCAGTCAGATGACAGAAAACCGATCCAAACAGCTGGAGAGTCAAGTGATATTAAGAGAAGAAGGTCATTGCTAGTAGTACATCAGCGCGCCATTATTAGTAGATTTTACCTTTCTACCAAATTATTTAAGGCCCTGCCAAGCATCAACATTAGGTATTTTAAGCCACACCCTAACACCCGCCCGCGGCCTGCACCCCGCATTAAAAGTTTCGTTTTTTATACATGTTTTACACACAAACACACGCGTTCCGCTCACGTCACGTCACCTAGCGTGACAGTAGAGAAATTTGACGCTCATCGAGAAGAGATCAGTTATGTCATGCGATACATTCGTCCCTTTCATTTCGGTCCCAACGTCATGGAGTCTTCATCTGTTCCTTTGAAAATCGCTTATTACACATTTCTATATATTTAAACTTTACTAGACCAAGTGTAGAGTAAGTTGTGGCAGATAATTCATTGTATGTACCAAAATAATGAAATATTCGCTGAATGTGATGTGACATTAAGTTCGCCTTTGTACTTTGATCTATTGTGTGACATGTATATTCTTTAACCTGTTATTGTGTACAATAAAGTGCTTACATACATACATACATACATACATACATTATGAGCATGAAATGAGCGTCGTAGCGACGCCGTAGTTCAGTTTCTTTGCTCATATGAAAAAAAACTAGAGGGTAAAAGTAAGTATGTGTTTACAGCGGTAGCCCAAAAGTTGCCATAGAACCACGGAAATTGAAGCAAGTCCCACTTTTAAGATGGACTTGTTTAAATTATTTTTGTGTATTGAAATTTCCAAAGAAAAATACTAAGTCACTCGCACAATTTACAATTTATCACAACTTGTAGGTAAATGAAAATATTTCTTATTTATCTGACTGCTCTGTTTTGAAACAAAGACACTTGAATTTAGGTATTAATACGGCCAGTATTTTTCAATCACAACACCCGATAGAAACATTTTCAGCAAAAAGTTTTAATGTGAAGTAACTGGCACACATTATAAATTTATTGCGCATGTGTGAGTGCGATTCTAGGAGCGCCCAAGTCCATTACAAAAAGATCTCCGGCACGTTTCGGGTTGAATGGCGCCGTAGGCCTACATATACTGGTGTATAATTATAATTCGTAAGTAATTTTGCGGCGCTGAATAACATAGATCCTGCCTCGAAGACGGCCGGTCGCCGAATGAGCTCAATGGGCGGTCCGCGCGTCAGAGACAAACTTACGCCAATAATGTTTGACAGACAAGGATACAACATCCTCAGAAAGGGGCGTTTGCTTTCAAAAACGCGAAATCAGTAATGATGGGATTATTCTAAATATTATTATGAAGGGAGTATATTTTATAAAATCAGATTCAAGCCGAGTAATAGATTATCATTTCAACGAAGTTTCGCCGCTTGATCTCATGTTGCTTAAGTACACTGGTTAAAAATCTAAAAATTAGGACGCAACTTTGGTTTTTTTTTCTATCGAGGAAATTTTAAGCAATCGTGTATCGATCTGGTTGGATCAACAAACATATAATCAAGAATCATATATCTAAAAATCAGGCCTCATTGTCTGCTAGTATGGTCAGAATGGCGTTTCAAACAACTCGATATTTATCAATACAGCCCCTTAATGCTGCACTACACAGTATAGTCACAGCATATGGGTGCACAAATCGAGCGTTGCACATTTCTTCTGAGAACTCTAAATAATTCAAAGTTTCCTTCTGTAAAAACCTTTCTCAGTATCAGATAGAAGTGCAATGGAAAACGAAACTTCAGTGTTAGCAGAGTATAATTTCTCATAGTGGCCTCTTTCTGGAGCCCTAATAGACCAGTGCCTTGGCTGCAACGGATATAACTGTCCCGTTCTATCATGGTATGTATACATACCATTATTTATAAAGAAAGAAGGAAAAACTGATAGACGAGTGCAAAGTAAAACGAACCTTCAGTGTCGGTAGCAGAGTCTAATATCTTATTGAACTTGTCCTTCCAACTCGTGCCAGCGGATTCTTTCTGTAGTCCCTTGCTTAACACCTGATAGTCCAAGTGTTTGTGCAGTGCCTTGCCAGTGCCGACGGAGATAACTGTTCCATTTTTAAGGGCATTCGCGCCGAATAGGAGCTTGGCTTCGTGGAGACCGACGCCAGTTGGGTTGTTTACCACGATGCCGCCGTCCTGCAATGAAGAGATTACGTTGTAGACAACATATTTAATGCGATAGCAGTTGGTCGTTTATTCTAAGCCTATGGCGCCCCATGTCACGGGCGTATAAGCGTAGATAGGGTTAGCTAGCAGGCCGTATAACGCAAGATAGTGCAGTGCAACACATTAGAGCGATGTTTGCGTGCAGCGCCAACTTATTGTCGATTTGCGGCCGGTTATAGAGCGTAGGGTATCTTATTCAATTCAATTCAATTTCTTCATTTCGGATAAATATTATGGAAGCACAGTCAGGCCATATAGAGCGTCAGACACTGCCCGCACTAAGTGTCGTATTATCGAACTGCAATTAAAATGCAATTGAAGTGTCAGTTTGGCTATTTAAATACTTCAAAGTATATGTGAACTGACAGATATTCCAATCCCAAACTCATCGCGGTTGAATAATACATGGGGTAGAATAGTTTCGAGCTCTGAGGCTCTAGTATAAGTTTTATCGAAACAAAACGTTACGACCGCGTTCGCGTTTAGCTGTCAAATCCCATACAAATTGAGGGTAAAACGCAAACGCGTTGGTAAAGTTTTGTTTCGGTAAAACTTATACTAGACCCTCTGATAGCAGGTGTTCTATACTTGCCACATGAATATAGTGAACCCACCTGATGCAGCAGGCAGCAGGAAGGCGGAACAGTTATGAGGTTATGACCAACCCGATGAAACAAGCTGTTGAGTCGGAACGGGGACTGACCTGATGCAGCAGGTTGTCGAGGCGGAACTCGTTGAAGTAGGTGGGCGCGGCGGCGGAGGCGCGCACGGCGTGCCAGAGCCGCGCGCGCGCCGTGCCCGGGAACACGGAGCGCACGCGGAACCCGCACTCGTACGAGCGGAACGGGGACTGACCTGATGCAGCAGGTTGTCGAGGCGGAACTCGTTGAAGTAGGTGGGCGCGGCGGCGGAGGCGCGCACGGCGTGCCAGAGCCGCGCGCGCGCCGTGCCCGGGAACACGGAGCGCACGCGGAACCCGCACTCGTACGAGCGGAACGGGGACTGACCTGATGCAGCAGGTTGTCGAGGCGGAACTCGTTGAAGTAGGTGGGCGCGGCGGCGGAGGCGCGCACGGCGTGCCAGAGCCGCGCGCGCGCCGTGCCCGGGAACACGGAGCGCACGCGGAACCCGCACTCGTACGAGCGGAACGGGGACTGACCTGATGCAGCAGGTTGTCGAGGCGGAACTCGTTGAAGTAGGTGGGCGCGGCGGCGGAGGCGCGCACGGCGTGCCAGAGCCGCGCGCGCGCCGTGCCCGGGAACACGGAGCGCACGCGGAACCCGCACTCGTACGAGCGGAACGGGGACTGACCTGATGCAGCAGGTTGTCGAGGCGGAACTCGTTGAAGTAGGTGGGCGCGGCGGCGGAGGCGCGCACGGCGTGCCAGAGCCGCGCGCGCGCCGTGCCCGGGAACACGGAGCGCACGCGGAACCCGCACTCGTACGAGCGGAACGGGGACTGACCTGATGCAGCAGGTTGTCGAGGCGGAACTCGTTGAAGTAGGTGGGCGCGGCGGCGGAGGCGCGCACGGCGTGCCAGAGCCGCGCGCGCGCCGTGCCCGGGAACACGGAGCGCACGCGGAACCCGCACTCGTACGAGCGGAACGGGGACTGACCTGATGCAGCAGGTTGTCGAGGCGGAACTCGTTGAAGTAGGTGGGCGCGGCGGCGGAGGCGCGCACGGCGTGCCAGAGCCGCGCGCGCGCCGTGCCCGGGAACACGGAGCGCACGCGGAACCCGCACTCGTACGAGCGGAACGGGGACTGACCTGATGCAGCAGGTTGTCGAGGCGGAACTCGTTGAAGTAGGTGGGCGCGGCGGCGGAGGCGCGCACGGCGTGCCAGAGCCGCGCGCGCGCCGTGCCCGGGAACACGGAGCGCACGCGGAACCCGCACTCGTACGAGCGGAACGGGGACTGACCTGATGCAGCAGGTTGTCGAGGCGGAACTCGTTGAAGTAGGTGGGCGCGGCGGCGGAGGCGCGCACGGCGTGCCAGAGCCGCGCGCGCGCCGTGCCCGGGAACACGGAGCGCACGCGGAACC